>CM055312.2:50559326-52972451 GCA_029255685.2 Silene conica | reverse complement strand
TAGCTCGACACAAGGTAGGCTAAATCTGGGTGTAGTTTATAGGTCAATTGGCAGCTTTTGGCTAAATGTGGAGTTATATGGGTAACATGAGAAAAGGGATATGCAAGTATTCTTCTAACATGTGATACCAACCATAAAACCATGCGTGCAGGAAAAAAGCAATCAAGAGTCATACATGTGAAATGCGATGAAATGAAGGGAGTACTACTCTCAATCCTAGATGAACTGGTCATGAATGTCACCAGTTATGGCTCTAAAAACTCAGAACGTATATGTAGTTTGCCAAATACAAGTCATGTCAAGTCCAAAAAGTCCAAGTAAAATTTCAAAACAAAATTCGGGACATGCTAAATGGTGTTTTACTAAATGATGGTGAAGAACAGCAAATAACAATCAACACAGAGATCTTAGAAGGCAATTTTTGCATTTTTGAAAAAGAAATGCAAAAATGAAAAAATAAACTGCAAAAGGCATAAAATAAACGTGAATTCATGCAAGAAAGATGAAAAATGCAGACGCAAAAGGATGCAAACTCCTCCCCACACCAAACTAGACAATGTCCTCATTGGCTACAACAAAGGGGAAAGGGGGTACACAACCTAATACATGTTCCTAAGGGGTAAGCTATATACAAAACTATCAAATAAAAACAAAAAGAAACTAAAGATGGAAACAAGGACAAAGAAAACATAACCTCTCCAAAACCAGTTGGAGATATCACTCTGCATCCTCCTCCGAACTCTCCTCATCGTCGCTGCCACTCTCCTCACTCCCACTCTCACTCCCACCCTCCTCACCTGAACTCTCCTCTACCTCGGCCTCTCCACTGGCACTGACATGCTGAGCTGCCTCCTCCACACGTCGTCTCACCTCCCTCTGTACCGGTGTCTCTACAAGTACCTCAAGTGAGGTTTGTGGTTACCCGCCATCTAGGTATCGGTAGAAAGACGGGTGAGGGCCACTAGGAAGACGGAATGTGCCATTGCGCATCCTCGCATCGTAATATGGAAAGCTAACCAAGGCTAGGTTCCTCAGAAGCACGGGCTGGCCCCTGAGAAGCTAAAAAAGTAGAGGATCACGGTACCCTCGGTCTGCGATCGGTGGTACCTTAAAAAGTGGAGGCAAAATAAAATGGGCAGGGAATCCTGGGGTGGATGATGATGTAGGTAAAGGTGGAGGAATGGTACTGGGGGTGTGTTTAGTGGTGTGAGAAGTAGCCGGTTGAGAGGATGATGAAGGTCGTGAAGACAGTGAAGGTCGGGAACCTGAGGGGCTCCAACCTCTCTCTCAGGTGAAGTGCGATTCCTCTTTGCAGAGGAAGGGGTGAAAGAGATGCGGTAAGATGGTAGGTCTTGTCTGGGTCCCTCAACGGTGGTGAGAGGTGTGAGTGCAGGTAAAGAGTCAGATGGGAGGACTACTACGGGTGCCCCAGCAATCCTGCAAGTCCAGCGATCAGCATGGGTGAACCAGGTCAACTGGACCACGGCGCCAACAGAAAGGTAGATATCGCGGGAGACGGGTTCACCACCAGGCGTAGTGCGAAACATGTTACGGTAAATCCTGGTGACGATCCCGCCGCCTACAACAGCGCCGGTGACTCTGCGACCTATGTCGCCAAGGTGAGTAGCCACTAGATAGGCTATGTTAAGGAGAAAAGGGATACCACTAGCAATAATGAGGTACCCTGCGACTATGGCCAACTCAGTGTTACGGATGTTGTTGGCCTCAGGTCGCGCAAAAATGGTATCTCCTAGCAGGCGGAGAAAAATGCGAACTACAGGACTATGGACGTGGGCGACCCTTCAATTGGCGAAAGGTACGTGTGAAAAAGCCTCCCACATCTGCTGAACTAAGTTCCAAGGTGGTCTCAAGTAACCGTCACTAGCAATGTTCAGAACCTCCCCAAACCTAACAAGGGTCCACGCGTTTGACTCATTTCTGAGTCGAAAATGAATGTAAGGCTCTGTCGGGTGAGCAAGAAAGGTGTCAGCCGAAAAGGAATAGGAGCTAAGGAACTCCAAGGTAGGCACTCAGTAGGTTAACTCTACCATGCCCGCTAACCCAGCCATCCCTGTACCAATCAAAAGGTCAAGTAGGGGTCTAGTTAAGCCTAGTCGATCTAAGTCAGGGAGAAGCAAAAACCTACTACAGCAAATGTAACTCTCAACTATACCCTCCATCTGATCTCTCTGATGGGTGTCAATGAAAGTTACCCCAGGGATTTCCCCGAGTGAGGGATCACAGGCGTAGCTGGTGAACGAGGTGCGCGGCGTGGTGGCATACCGATGACTGACTTCCAACCATTCTGCCCCAGAAATTGGACCTTCTCCTTCCCCCTATCAGTTGAGGAAGAGGCCACTGGTGCCCTCATCGTGACGGATGAGGCATAGTTTGTCGTAGTGCTCGGTTGTGTGGTGCGTACAGTAGCTGCAACTTAGAGACAGGAAACCACCATAACAGACGCGGTTGCCGCGACAGGGGTGGATGGAGCACGGTCAGCCATTGCAGCTGCTGCCGTGGTACTGGTGGTAGCCGTGGTGGTTGATTTTCCGTCCATCTCTGCAAATCAAAAGCACTCATAAGCTTAAACAACTCATAATCAACTAATAATTCGAAAAAATATCGTACAAATCCCATATCACAACCCTAAATTCTAAATTTGGGGAAAAAAATGAAATGACATGGAAATTGAACAACACAACGGCTTACTTGATGAAAATGAGGATGAATAAAGCAAGAAATCACAATTAAACAACCCAAATTAGACTTATTTGAACGAGCAAACCCTAATTTTCGAAAACCTCAAATTACTCGAAATTGAGCTAAAATTTGATGGGGCCTTCACTCGATTAAGCAAATAAGGTTGATGAAAAGCAAGATTTAATGATTTGATTAAGGAAAAACAAGGAAATTGAGAGGAATCAAAGGGAAAGGAGTTCGAAAAACTGAAATCGAGTGAAATGGGCTAAGCATCGAGGACTTCCCTTTATATAAGCTGAGAACTACTCGATCGAGTAAATCAAACTGTTCGATCGAGGAGACTAAACTGCTCGATCGAGGAGACTAAACTGCTCGATCGAGTGAGTCACTTTAGGGAGATTTCCTCGATCGAGTACTGAATTCCACTCGATCGAGTGGTTGTCAGTACTGGTGGTTCATCGACTGGTTTCTCCTCGATCGAGCTCTTCCAAACTCGATCGACCATTTCTTCACTGGTGTCCATTCGATCGAGCATGATTTAGAGCTCGATCGAGGCTTTTTCTACTGTGAAGCTCGTTTTTCCTTCTTTTCTTCTTTTTTCCGTCTTTGTTTCTTCCTTTTTGCTAGTCCATACATGCACAAAAGCACCAAAACAAACTACAAGCATACAAAAACCACAAAAAATGTCTCGGATACATGCATTGTCTTCACTACTACCTACGGATTCCTACCTAAAGTTTAATCGTTTAAGCAACAATTGTCTAAGTCTAACGAAACAGTAAATTTGTTTGCTACAAATTGCACGGGGTTGCAAACCCGGCCCAAAAAGTTTCAGAAACAGAATGTTCGTTGCCCACGACAGGGCTCTTGACTTGCGGAACTCCCTTCCGCAGGTGTGACAGCTTCGGTCTTCAATTTCCAGACAGTAGTGTTATTGGCAGGATCGTGTACCATGACGTAGTCCCTTGACGTCCTTTTCGTCTTCTTTGAGTGTTCATCAGGATTCCCTTTCTTGTTCTTCAATGGTAACCAACCCTATCCATCCGGGTTGTGATCAGGCTCCGTATCTGCATCAGAAATTAACAAAAAATCTTCCTCTATTTTGCTCTCAGTATGAGGCGGAGGCGTCAGTTCTAACAGTTCTAAATTTTCAGAAACATCGTCAGATAATGAATAGTAAGGAACAACAGACATAGGTGACCGTGGAGTGTTTGTCTGCCTAAAAACTAGGTCCTCACCACCAATGATACGTGCAATTTATATAGACTTTTTAGGTGCATTTTGCACGTATTTGTCCTTTAACTCTTAGCTTTTAGCACCCTTTTTCCTCCGAATTGTCTACTTTGTTGCCTTTGTGTTCATTGTAGATAAATAACGAGGGAGAAGAATAAATACGCTCAAATCTTGGCAAATCGCCATTCAAGGACATTAGGAAAAGACCAGAAATCCTAGAAGAAGAAACTCTCGCCTAAACCCTGTAACTCACTCGATTTGACCTTTGATTGCACTCGATCGAGTGGTTGTTGGAAGAAAGGAGCTTGATCGAAGACCACCTGCGATGACATCCAGGACCATCTGAAGGATACTCGATCGAGTACTGGCAATTACTCGATCGATTAAGAAGGAGCAAGGAACTACTAGATCGAGTACTGGCAATTACTCGATCGATTAAGAAGGAGCAAGGAACTACTCAATCGAGTAACTCACTAACTCGATCGAGCTAGGGTGCGAAATTTCAGGAATCGAAGGATTTCTTAAATTAGCATAAAAGGGAAAGAAAGAGGAGAAAAAAGACATCACTCATTAGACAAAAAGAAGCAGCTTTGTAACCTAGATCTCATAAAAACACTTTTCTTATTTTCTAGAAATCTTTACTTAGTTTAGTTTTACCATTTTGTTTTCAAGTAATCTCTTGGTTCTTCTTCCTTCAATCTTGTAGTACGGTATTCTTCCTTTTCTCTTAATATTTGATTCATGTTTTGCATTTCTTACTTGCTGATGCGTGTCTATTTTATGATGTTTTACATCTATTTTACACGTATTTTAGAGCTCATTTACTATGTTTTAGCCTTTATTTCCCAACAATTGTCTACTTTCGTGTTTTTATGCTCTTTTGCAGAATTATGCGGAAAAGGGACGATTTTATACCAAATTTATGCCCTCGGGATTTTTCATAGCCAAGGAACGAGGAAAAGTCAACTCAAAGTGCGACCCAAGTACCATAAAGTCAACCCAAGGCAAAATCAAGACTGACGTACAGGAAAGTAGGTCTACCGACCTACTACCTAAGTCGGTCGACCTAAGGACTGTTAGCTTAAAATCAGAAGTCCACCAAGCCCGTCAACCGGTCGACCGACCTCATCACCAGGTCGGTCGACCTGTGCGCAGACCCAGAATTTTCAGCAAAGCCCATCCGCGTGATTAGGTCATTAAGGAAAGCTTTGTAATTCTTATTTAAGACCTAATTCGTGATTAGAGCAGCAGAAAGTATTTATCTATTAATCTAGTATTCAGTTCTTAATCCAGTAATTTAGAATCAAGTTTTAGTTATCAAGTTCTTAATTTAGTTTTACTATTCAAACACTTTTCTTTAGTTTTGTTCTTTGTTCGTTAATCTTTCCACGGAATCAATAAAGCTTTTGATCTTTCTGCCCTAATTCCTACTGCGGTAATTCTTCCCTTAATTTCAGTTTTAATATTGTTCTTAACTTAGAATTGCTAGTATCCGGTTTAGGTTAGATTCCCAAAGCCTTTGTTATTATTGCATGTTTAGATTAACGTTCATTATGAATTCCATGTTTACTACTGTTTTCATTGTTGTTTCAATATCCATGAGTAGCTAATTACATATGTTAGGATGTAGGGAGTAATATGCGTAGATGGTGCGAAACCCAAGACTGCCTGTAGCAGACTTAGGTCGGCCGACCGGCTTAACAGGTCGGTCGACCTAGGTGTTAAGTCGGTCGACCGGAGTAGCTAGTCGGTCGACCAAACCGCGTATGTTTTCAGTTCTGTTTTATTTCGTCAACCATAGTAACCTATAATGACACTGAAAGGAGACTTATAGGATATTAGTAATGATTTACCCAATGTTGAAAGATACGGGAAGGGCATTGGTTTGCGCTTTAAGACGGCTAGGTTACTTAAGACTGAAAGATATGTGACCTAGAAATTAGGAATCATCTTTATTGTTGACACCTTATAATTGTGAGACCTAGGAACTAATAGCATAGGCCGAAAGGAGCTATTAGGTACCATAGACCGAAAGGATATGTTACACCCCTTACGCGACTGCAATACATGTTGACTTAGGATTTACACCATCGTTGCTATTTACTACCCGAACATCCTAGCATCCTTTTTATTATAAGTTTTATTTCATTCTTATTTTCTTGTTTTATTGTCTTTTATTTTAGACTTAGTGACAACCAATTCAAACCCCCTAAATTGTTATGCTAAAAACATTGACCTTAAACAATAAACACTCTCCACCTCTCTGTGGTTCGACCCTTAACTTACGCTATCTAGTCTTAAGCCGTCGGGTGTCAAATTTTGGCGCCGTTGCCGGGGAGGTGATGCCAGTGTTTATTGTTTTTGTTTAAGTTTTCCCTTTTTCTTTTACCGTCATGACCATCGCCCCTTTCCCGCAACTCGAGCATGAACCATTACATATCTATTGTGGTAGATTAAACTCTTTCCTTTCTGACTCTGAGTATCCTGTTAGTATTGGGGAGGTTTGTCGTATCTTTTATGATGGAGTTACTTGTAAGACCCTAATCGAGATTGAGAGGAAGTGTGGATGGGAATTTTTAGACTTACCCAACGAGAAGCAATGGGAGCTTCTCAAAAACCTTATTCAAGCCAGTGAAGATACGGAGAGGTATGAGGACGTCAATATTAGTAGCCCGGATATTTCTGTCGAGTGTGATCCTATCACACCCGTTACTAAAGAGTCACTCATTCTTAAGGATGAGTATGATAGGTTACTTGATTCCCTTTCCCTCCCCGTTGACGATACTGACTTGGATTTGGATACAGCTAATGAGTTAGGCCTTCACCCCTTGACTGACCAACCTATTTTTATAGGTGTTAGTAATGAACATGTCCCTGACACGTTTGAACCCTCGGTTGATGAACCTTGGTTTTTTCAGGATTCATTTATTGACAGTTCTGATGTTTTTAATAATATTAATGAATGTTCTATGCAAGGATCCTTTACAAAGGATCCTTCGGAGGCTTTGATGTGTTTTGAGACATGTGCGGGTGAATCTCTCGCACAGAAGGCTGATTTGGATGCTCCAGAAATTTCGACACTAGTGACAGAGTCTATAGGCGGTAGAAAAAGAGATGTTCTCGATCGAGTAGTACCACTTACTCGATCAAATGATATAGAGAACGAGGTCACTCAAGCAAGTGACCATTTGGCTGAAGAAAAGAGCCCTAAGAAGAAGAAACCGAGGAAGGTGTCTTCCCACGACTTGAAGGTCGATAAACCCGGGAGATGGATGGCTAGAGCTATGGATGATGACCCACCTATCTACACGGTGGAGAGAAACTCATCTACACAAATCATCATAGCTGAAGGGGTAGCCTGTAGTCAGAACCCTTGGTCAAAGGACCATACATCCTTCGCGGATGATTTCTTCTTTTTGCTCGTTTCTGTTTTTCTTAAAGACAATTTTCTGTTTTTGTTACGACTTTTCCGTTTGTTTTGCTTGAAGTTTTTAGGACAATTTTTGCTTTTGTTGCGTAGTAGAGACAATTAGACTTGGTTCTGGATTTTTGCGCATGTTTTGGGCCCGTATATAATGTTTTTCAGGTTTGGGGAAGGTTAACTTGGTTAATACAAGTTAATCTCGCGAAGAAGAAGGCTACTGTACAGGAAACCAGGTCGACCGACCACCACTACAAGTCGGTCGACCAGACCCCTGCATTCCAGAAGCACTGTCAGACTGGCAACTGGTCGGTCGACCAGAGATAGGGGTCTATTGACCATCTCACCTGTACAGACCGTCCGTAACTTGCTTGGGAAGCGTGGAAATGTCATAAGGGAGTTCCTTTCACATTTCTTTCGTTTATGCTTCTCCTTCTTCTTCTATTTCAAACCTGCAAATTCATTATTTCTCACCCAAAACATGTTTAATCCCCGAAATAGGTCTTTCTTTGTTTTACTTTTTCAGGTACTTGGAGTGGCACTGCTGGCCACCGAAACCTCTTAGCTGTTGCTGGTTTGGGGATGTTTCTCATGCGCTTGAGAAATCCGGTGAGTTCTTTCCATTTTTCCTTGGTTTTACCTTCTTGCAATTTTCCTTTAATTTTATGAAACTTTTACTTAGGCTAATGCACAATGGGGACATTGTGCGGGTTGGTTTGGGGAATGGTTTAGTGACATGCATTGTTCCATTGCATTTTTATCACACGTTTATTGCATTTCTTTCTTGCATTGTTCTTTTCTTTATTTTCCTTACCTATACAAAAAAAAATGAAAAAAAATGAAAAAATTCAAAAATTTCAAAAAAATGCACGTTTATTTTAGCATATCGGTCGAGTCGGAACGAGAGTATTTCAAGGATAATCTTTGCTATCTTACATGTTTATGCCTTTGCCTTGCCTGGTCAACCTGTTTTAGTATGAGAGTCTTTTACATGTCTACGAGTTTTTGTCAATTTGTATATCTTGAGACTTGACTTATACCTTGCAACCTACTATACATTCTAAGTTTTAGAGCTCATTTCCTGGTTTCATTTTTAAACCAGTTGTCTAGGATGTGAGTAGTACTCCCCTTGAAACATGTTACATCAATATGCATAAACATGAACTTGAATTGCTATATACTTGTTTTACTATCTCGCTTTGTGAGTCTTGGTACGTGCATTTGGGATCCCTTTTCTCTTATTTACCCATAAGCCCTACAGGCCAAATTTGCCTTTTTATCCCCCAAAAACTACATCCCATACTTAGCCTACTCTTCCAAGCTAGTATTTGTAGTCTTTGGTTCATTTTTTTGAGGCATCTTGGTTTGTATGCTATCTTGAGCAAGAAGAGAAAAGAAAGAAAGAAAAGCAAGAAAAGAAAAAGAACACAAAAATTCAGAAAAAGAAAGAAAGAAAAGAAAAACGAAAAAAAAATCAAACGTACAGTAAAGTCAGTCGACCGACCACACCCTCAGGTCGGTCGACCGACTGACAGGGTCAGAATTCAAAAATTCGTTTTGAAATCCTTTTCTTTTATATGTTATCACTCCCGTACTTCATTCAAAATATTTGGGAGTCCTTTCTTATATTTAATGTGAGAGTTGTGCTACAAAAGAGCACCTTCTTAGTATCAAAAGTTGTGAAATATGTTGTTGGGAATCGGTTTTACTAGCTTGGCTACTAACCCCACAAATCCAAAAATATCTTAACCACTTTTTACCCTTCACCTCACATATCTTTCATTACCTCAATTGCATGTATCCGAGTCACTTAACGAGTGTGTTCATACATAGTTGTAGAATTCTTTTTCATGTTAGATTGCAGGCATGTTTTCATGGGTCGTAGTTAGGTGAGTGTCATGACAATATACTTCTTTCTATCTTTTACATATACTCACCCTTTGCCTCATGTGTGTCTCGAGCGTATCACGAGAGTCCATGGTATAAAGTCTCTATAGTCTTTATTTTTGCAAGTTTGACAACACCATAACTCGTTTGCATGATTTGAATACTTTCTCATTTTACACTTGGCATTGATTTAGGCTAACATGTAAATTTCGCTCTGAGATTGAAATCGTTCCATTAGTTAAGATCGAGTCTATTTCTTGCTTGAGGCCAAGCAATGTTTGGTTTGGGGAATTTGATGCGTGTCTATTTTATGATGTTTTACATCTATTTTACACGCATTTTAGAGCTCATTTACTATGTTTTAGCCTTTATTTCCCAGCAATTGTCTACTTTCGTGTTTTTATGATCTCTTGCAGAATTATGCGGAAAAGGGACGATTTTATACCAAATTTATGCCATCGGGATTTTTCATAGCCAAGGAACGAGGGAAAGTCAACTCAAAGCGCGACCCAATTACCATAAAGTCAACCCAAGGCGAAATGAAGACTGGCATACAGGAAAGTAGGTCTACTGACCTACTACCTAAGTCGGTCGACCTAAGGACTGTTAGCTTCAAATCAGAAGTCCACCAAGCCCGTCAAGCGGTCGACCGACCTCATCACCAGGTCGGTCGACCAGTACGCAGACCCAGAATTTTCCGCAAAGCCCATTCGCGTGATTAGGTCATTAAGGAAAGCTTTGTAATTCTTATTTAAGACCTAATTCGTGATTAGAGCAGCAGGAAGTTTTTATCTATTAATCTAGTATTCAGTTCTTAATCCAATAATTTAGAATCAACTTTTAGTTATCAAGTTCTTAATTTAGTTTTACTATTCAAACATTTTTCTTTAGTTTTGTTCTTTGTTCGTAAATCTTTCCACGGAATCAATAAAGCTTTTGATCTTTCTGCCCTGATTTCTACTGCGGTAATTCTTCCCTTAATTCCAGGTTTAATATTGTTCTTATCTTAGAATTGCTAGTATCCGGTTTAGGTTAGAATCCCAAAGCCTTTGTTGCTATTGCATGTTTAGATTAACGTTCATTATGAATTCCATGTTTACTACTGTTTTCATTGTCTTTTCAATATCCATGAGTAGCTAATTACATATGTTAGGATGTAGGGAGTAATATGCGTAGATGGTGCGAAACGCGAGACTGCCTGTAGCAGATTTAAGTCGGCCGACCGCTTAACTGGTCGGTCGACCGGAGTAGCTGGTCGGTCGACCGGAGTAGCTGGTCGGTCGACTAAACCGCGTATGTTTTCAGTTCTATTTTATTTCGTCGACCATAGTAACCTATAATGAGACTGAAAGGAGACTTAAAGGATATTAGTAATGACTTACCCAAGGTTGAAACATACAGGAAGGGCATTGGTTTGCTCTTTAAGACGGCTAGGTTACTTAAGACTGAAAGGTATGTGACCTAGAAATTAGGAATCATCTTTATTGTTGTCACCCAATAATTGTGAGACCTAGGAACTAATAGCATAGGCCGAAAGGAGCTATTAGGTACCATAGACCGAAAGGATATGTTACACCCCTTACGCGACTGCAATACATGTTGACTTAGGATTTACACCATCGTAGCTATTTACTACCCGAACATCCTAGCATCTTTTTTATTATAAGTTTTATTTCATTCTTATGTTCCTGTTTTATTGTCTTATATTTTAGACTTAGTGACAACCAATTCAAACCCCCTAAATTGTTATCCTAAAAACATTGAAGTTAAACAATAAACACTCCCCACCTCTCTATGGTTCGACCCTTGACTTACGCTATCTAGTCTTAAGCCGAGGTTTTATAAATCTTATCTTTGGCACCCCTCAACGACGGGTGTCACTTTCTCATCTTGTTGAATCTCATTTTATCTATTTGCTTTAGTAATCTAATGAAAATGGTTGGCTAAGTTCTTCACTAGGATTTAGGGGAACTATGGCTTAAGATCTGATTGTTGTCGTGAATGTTTTAGATTAGGGTTTGCATTTAATCGCCGCATTTAATAGCTTTTGATTGTTTGAGTTGACGCATCCAATCAACTGTGTGGATTCCCTAACTCTAGATCAAAAGATTGGATTAGGTAGACCTGCGACGAACTTTAGGATGGATTAACTAGAGCGAAAGTTTGTTAGTTTTATCCTAGGGCGAATAGTGGACCGAAAGGACCTTTTCCCTGCCCCTTTCCCGACTTTAATACGTTCTCGACCTTCTCATTTCGCCCTAACCCATAGTGAACCGGAAATCCTAGTCTCTTCTCTTCTTTGTTTAATCGCTTGGTTCTCTATTTTAGTTCTTTTCTTTTAAATCTTAGACTATAGATAAACCACAAACACCCCCATTTTGGTTACTTAGCAAACTTATAAGAACATTTAGAATTCTCTTCTCCTTGTGGATTCGATACCCAACTGCCTCTAATACATTACTTTGGGACTAGTTGGTTGATTTTTGATAGGGTTGCGACAGCCGTGTCAAATTTTGGCGTCGTTGCCAGGGAGGCGGTGTAATTTTATTTGTTCCTTTTAAGTTTGTTTTAGCCGCAGGAAAGCAATTCCTTGAGGCTGTTCTCATATTTTTCTCTAGTGCTGTGAGTATTTTCAGGTACTTTGCACCGGAGAGGTTGGCAATTTTCCATCTAAAATGCCTACTATTGCAAGCCATTCCGATCCTAATGTTCAATCACTACCCATCGTATCTCTACTTCCTACTGCAAGTGAGGGTACCTTTTCTATCCACCCTTCGTTCTATCAACTGATAGAACGGAATGTGTTCAAGGGAGAGGTAAATGAGGATCCAGCAAGGCACCTTGAGACGTTCACCGATTATTGTGCCACGGTGCCACTAGCTCCTGGTGTTACGCACGAAAGGGTCAAGGAGATCCTCTTCCCTTTTTCCTTGATCGAGGATGCGAAGGATTGGTGGAGGGATCTAGACAAGGGGAGTTCCGGGGTAACGGATTAGAACTCTTTGGCACTAACTTTCTATCAGAAGTACTTTCCCCCTCAGAAAGCTAACGTGTTAAGGGCACAAATAACCGACTTCACCCAAAAGGATACCGAAGACTTGAAAGCCGCATGGGGAAGATTCAAAAAGTTGGTCCGTTCAATTCCACATCACGGGTTTGAACGATGGTTCCTATGTAGAAAATTATACAATGGGTTATCCTACTCAAAAAGGGCATTGCTAGATGATGCGTGTCTATTTTATGATGTTTTACATCTATTTTCACACGCATTTTAGAGCTCATTTACGATGTTTTAGCATTCATTTCCCAACAATCGTCTACTTTCCTATTTTTATGCCCTTTTGCAGATTTATGCGGAAAAGGGACGATTTTATACCAAATTTATGCCCTCGGGACTTTTCATGACTAAGGACGAGAAGGGACAAAGCCTAGCGCACATTTCAAGGCCTGAAGATAGCTTTAACAAGCAAAGAATCGATCCACGATGTTGCAGCCTGTTTCAAATGGCTATATCTAGAGTTCTAGAGCTGATAATGGAGTTATTCCAGTATGAGGTGAAAGCTTATTCTCTTAGCTTTCCAACACCGTAAGAATCGCTTGATTACAATGAGTAACGAAGAAATGGCAGCTGTTTTAAGATCGACGCGCGCTGCAGTCCCGACATCAGGTCGACCGAACTACTAATTGGGTCGACCGACCTCAGCGCAGACCCAGAAGTTTCGGCGAAGCCCATTAAAGTGTTTAGGTCATTAGGAAACTCTTTATTTCCACCTATTTAAGCTAAATTACGTAATTAGGGTTATTAATTCAGTCATATATCAAGTTTTCTACCTAGTTTTCTATCATAGAGTTACATCTAGTTTTAGTTTTAATCTTTCCATAATCATCAAACACTTTTCTTTAGTTTTATACATTGTTCATCATCAATATTTCAACAATAATCAATAAAGCTTGTTCTTTTCTTGCTTAATCCATTGTTTCCGGTAATTCCTCTCTTAATTTCTGTTTTATTATTGTTAGTTTACAATTATTGCATACGGTTAAGTTAGAATCCCAAACCTTTATTATTATTGCATGTTTAGATTAATGTTCTTTATAATTTCCATGTTTATTCCAATTTTTATTATTGTTTCAATAGTTATGAGTAGCTAATTTCATATGTTAGGATGTAGGGAGTAAATATGCATAGGTAGTATAATTCTCGAATCAACATGTCGCAGGCAGGAGGTCGACCGACCACCATTATAGGTCGGTCGACCGACTCGTGTTTGAATTCTGTTTCGCTTTTATTTGTAGACTATAATAACCTACAATGAGACCAAAAGGAGACTTGTAGGATGTTAGTAATGACCTACCCAAGATTGAGAGATATGGGAAGGGCATTGGTTTACTTCTTAAGACGGCTAGGTTACTTAGGACTGAAAAGTATGCGACCTAGAATTTAGGAATCACCCTTATTGTTGACACCCAATAATTGTGAGACTTAGGAACTAATAGCATAGGACGAAAGGAGCTATTAGGTAGCATAGACCTAAAGGATATGTTACACCCCTTGCGCGACTGCAGTACATGTTGACTTAGGATTTATATTATCTTACCTATTTATTACACAAACATCCTAGCATCTCTTTCATCATAGTTTATTCTCATCTTTATTTACTTGTTTTATTTTATATTCGTTTTAGATTTAGCAACAATCAATTAAAAACCCTCTCTATTGTTACTTAATAGATTAAAAATTAGCAAACATAATTAACCTTGTCTCTCTGTGGTTCGACCCTTACTATTATTGTCTATAGTTTTAGTTTGGTTTATAAATCTTATCTTTGACACCCACAACGACGGGTATCACTAGATTCGGCCACTCAAGGTCGATTCTTGGTGAATGTGGCGGATGACAAAAGGTGGCAATTAATTGATAACATAGCCACACATGAGGCCCAATACGGAAATCCACGGGAGGAATCGGAGATGAAAGTTGCTTGTGAAGCCCGTACGGTTAGTGAGGTGAACCGAGTTCACCTCGATGAGTAGGATACGTGTGGTAGGTGTGGCGAAAAAGGGCAGAACCCTGTCACATGTCTAGCTGATTCGGCAAGGGTGCTGGCCTACAAATAATTTAGGTTAGGTGGGTCCTTTTCTGAGATGTATGCCGAGTTTGAGAAGGCAAAGATCGTGGCATTCATGGATGATAGACTGTCGGTTAATCAACAAAGTGAGACTAGTTGGGAAATTCAACATTAACCGACTGATTCACTAAATTTTGAGGAAGAATGGGAAAGCGTCGGGAGTTTGAGGAGCGGGCGCTCTTATAATAACCAAGAGGCTGAAATGGAAGTTGTGCCCAGTGAGCTGGACGAAGAGCAGTCTTTAGAAAATCAACAAGCTGCTCGAATGACGCGATCGAAAAGAATTTTTGTCGATCCAGCTCCAGAATTGGCTCGATCGAGTGAACCTGCACTGGCAAATCCTTGATCGACAGATCACCTTACTCGATCGACTTAACCTGGTTTGGAGGGCTTACGATCGAGCATAATACAGCCTCGATCGAGTAACTTCGAAGAAGAAATCACTCGATCGAGTGAAAGCCTAACTCGATCGAGTGAATTCACCTCTGATAAAGAAGGTCAGGCTAATAATTCTGTCGGAATACCCTCCCCTGCTGTGGGGGTACCACGAGCTGTTATGGAGAAAAAAGAAAGCTGGAAATGCCGTTCCTATGGTAAAAATTCCATATCCCGGAAGACTAAAAGACGCAAAGCTCGAGAAGCAATTCACTAAGTTCATTGAGATGATTAAAAACATCCAGGTATCAATTCCTTTTGCTGAGGTAATCACCCAAATTCCTCCTTACGCCGAATTCATGAAAGACATTCTATTGCGTAAGAAGGAACTTGGGGAGGTTGCCACTGTTGCTTTTATGACCGAGTCAAGTAGTTTTCTTCTTAGTAATTCTCCCCCTAAGCAGAAAGACCCCGGGAGTTTTTCCATCACATGTGCCATAGGGAGTGGAACCATAGATAAAGCCTTATGTGATCTTGGGGCTAGCATCAGTGTTATGCTATTTTCTGTTTGTCGTATTAAACTCAACCTAGGTCGCTTGAAGGAAACTAACATTACTCTACAAATGGCAGATAGGTCAGTTAAGACACCTTTAGGTATCTTAGAGGACGTACCTGTTAGAGTAGGTAAGTTTTTCATCCCGGTAGACTTTATTGTGCTAGACATAGCTGAAGACACCCGCACACCGATCATCTTAGGCAAAACTTTCTTGTGCACTGCTGGGGCAGTCATAGATGTTAGACAGGGACGTTTGAGCTTATCGGTAGGGGATGACATAGCCTCCTTTAGTTTGGCTAAGACACTTTCCAGGCCTATGATTGCAGATACATGTTATTCTGTTGATATTTTTTAGCATCTTAGCAGTGAGACTTGGACAGATTCCCTGATCAAGGCACCATCGTCAGCACTGAGTCTGCTAAGCAAATATGCAGAGTACACAGGTATTGGTAATGATTCAGAGCCAAATCCTCTCACTCCAGGTAGGTTGACCAAGGGTGAAAAGAGAGAGGTAGGGTCACTGCTAAGTACCTTGTGCTCTCTTGAGGCAAAGGTTCCTGAGCGTAAGCCACTTCCATCTTATCTACGTTATGCTTTCCGTGATGACACTGAGCAGTTTCCGGTTATTGTTAGCAATAAACTGGAAGATGTTCAATTAACTACCTTACTAACCGTTCTTAAAAGAAACAGGATGGCCATGGGATACTCTTTGGATGACATCAAGGGCATCAGCCCTGCTGTATGCATGCATAAGATCGAGCGGGAAGAAGGTCATAAGCCATGTAGACAAGGACAGCGTAAGCTAAACCCGAAGATGGAGGAAGTGGTCATGACCGAGGTGATGAAATTGTTGGATGCAGGTATCATCTATTCTGTAGGGAACTCCAAGTGGGTTAGTCAGGTTCAAGTAGTACCTAAGAAAGGAGGTACTACCGTTGTAAAGAATGAGAAAAATGAGCTACTACCCACTCGTTTGGTAACCGGCTCGCGAATGTGCATAGATTATCGCCAGCTGAATTCGGCTACTAATAAAGACCATTTCCCTCTTCCCTTTATCGACCAGATGATTGAAAGATTAGCGTCACATTAATTTTTCTATTACTTAGACGGATACTCAGGTTTTTTCCAGATCCCAATTCATCCGGAGGATCAGGAAAAGACCATCTTTACTTCTCCTAAGGGTGTTTTTGCTTATCGCAGAATGCCTTTTGGGCTATGTAATGCCCGTGCCACCTTTCAAAGGTGCATGATGGGGATATTTTCTGAGTACATAGACTCAATTATGGAGGTCTTTATGGATAACTTCAGTGTCTATGGTAACAGTTTTAATGATTGTCTGGCTAACCTCGGTAAGATTTTGCAGCATTGCATAGAAGTGAATTTGGTTCTGAACTGGGAGAAATGCCATTTTATGGTCAATGAGGGAGTAGTCCTTGGTCACTTAGTTTCTAACCGAGGCATAGAGGTTGATAAGGCAAAGGTGCAAGTGATTAAGCATCTACCACCCCCAGTCAATATTAAGGGTGTGAGAAGTTTCCTTGGTCATGCCGGGTTTTATCGCCGGTTCATCAAGGACTTCTCAAAGATAGCTAAACCAGTTACACAGTTGCTTTTGAAAGATGCCCCCTTTTTTTTACTGACGATTGTCTCTCTGCTTTTTAGACCTTGAAACAGGCCTTGGTGTCTGCACCGATCATTCAACCCCCTAACTGGGAGTTGCCCTTCGAGATCATGTGCGACGCCAGTGATTATGCATTGGGAGCGGTTTTGGGACAGCGGAAGGAGAAAGCTTTGAGTGCCATTTACTACGCGAGCCGAACTCTGGATGAGGCTCAAGTGAAATATGCCACCACTGAGAAAGAGCTTTTGGCTGTAATTTTTGCTCTTGATAAATTCCGTTGATATCTTCTTGGTTCTAAAGTCATTGTTTTTACAAATCATGCAGCCCTGAAGCATATTTTGGGAAAGAATGAAGCAAAGCCCAGATTACTGCGGTGGATACTTCTACTTCAGGAATTTGATCTAGAAATAAAGGACAGGAAAGGCGCTGAGAATGTCGTGGCCGATCATCTATCACGCCTGACTTATCGAGAAGGGGAGGACAATTTACCCATCAATGATTCTTTTGGTGACGATTCCCTTTTCTCCCTTTGTGCTATTATTGATCAGACTTACGATAAGGTTTCATGGTGTGTGTCACCACTCCTACTTATTCCTTGTGTATGAATGGGAACACTTTTGGGTTTTTTGAAGGCAAGAGGGGTTTGAGGCAAGGTGATCCCCTCTCACCCTTGCTTTTCACATTGTGCATGGAGTATTTATCCAGGATTCTTACGGTTGTGGCTCAACAGGATTCGTTCAGGTATCACCCTATGTGTGGTCATCTTAAGCTTAATCACTTATTGTTTGCGGATGATCTTTTAATGTTCTGCAAGGGTACGGATGTCTCAATCATGTGGCTATTGAGGGCCTTTTCTACTTTTTCAGCTTCTTCTGGTCTACTTGAATTCTGGGAAGTCCAACATATTTTTCAATGGCTATTGGGTCCCTTCCTTTTAAATATCTTGGAATTCCTATTTCTTCAAAGAAGTTGAGCAAATTAGAGGGGCAAAAGCTTACTGAGAGAATGGTTGCACGTATCAGGGGTATTGGGACTAGGCACCTAGCCTACTCTGGGAGACTTGTTCTAGTTCAGTCTGTTCTAGCCACTATGCACTCTTATTGGGCGTCAATTTTCCTTATACCTGCTGGAATTATGAGGAAAGTGGAGGCTATTTGTAGAAATTTCTTTGGGGAGGGAAGGATAGCTACCATAAAGCCCCTAATGTAAGTTGGGACAAATGTTGCATTCCAAAGAATGAAGGGGGTCTGGGTTTGCATAATGCTGTTATTTGGAATAAAGCATTATTGGGGAAATATACCTTCTAGATGGCCACAAAAAAGGACCATTTATGGGTGAAATTGATCAACCATGTCTATATGAAAGGTGGCTCGTGGAAGGATTATACTGCCCATATGGACTGTAGCTGGTCTTGGAAAAAAATAGTTGAGATCAAAGAGTGTTTCAAACATGCTTACACTAATGATCTATGGCTCAATTGTGGAAAATCCTATACTGTGGCTGCTTGTTATGAATGGATCCGAGGGGCTGGCAACATGGTTCCTTGGAGATTTATTTGTTGGAACAGACTGAATATCCCCAAGAACTCTTTTATTTTTTTGGCTATTCTACATCAACGACTATATACTTTGGATAGGATGTGGAGAATGGGTTTTGGGAAAGAGAAGGATTGTTTCATATGTGGCAGGGAACCAGAGACTCATAAGCATCTTTTGTCTGAATGTTCATATAGTAAACTGTGTATGCAGATGTTACAGGATACTATTAATGTTCAGTTTCCCCCGGATGATATGGTGTGTTGGTTTTCAAAGGCAACAGGGAGAACTAAATTGCAAAGGATGTTTACTGGAGCATGTTTTGTGGGTATCTTATACTCAATTTGGATGGCTAGGAATGTTGCTCGTATTGATCAGGTCCTTATTACCCCACAGGCTCTGGTCAGAAAGACGGTTATGGAGGTAAAGGACAGATGGATATTCAAGAATAGTAAGATGCTAAGTCAGAAAGATAAGGACTGGATTAGTTGTATTTAGTTTTTGTTTTCTGATGGTTTTCTGATGTAAATTTGTACATTCCGTTGTTTATCAATATATACTTACCCTTCACCAAAAAAAAAACGATAAGGTTGAACCGTGGTTTGCAGATTATGCTAATTTTGCAGCTGGCAACCAAATGTCGAAAGACCTAACTTACCAGCAACGCAAGAAGTTCTTACATGATGCCCGACATTACTTCTGGGACGAGCCTTACATATTCAAAGAATGCGCAAATGGTCTCTACCGACGATGTATTCCACAATGGGAGACCAAAACAATTCTGGAGGGGTCTCATTCTTCACATTATGGTGGTCATCACGGTCCATCGCGAACCGTGACTAAGGTACTTCAATCGGGTTTTTATTGGCCCACCATGTTTGCTGACACTAGAGCTTTTATTTCCAGGTGTGACGAATGCCAGCGATCAGGTAACCTTTCTAAGCGTCATGAGATGCCCTAGAACGACATTTTAGAAGTTGAACTCTTTGATGTCTGGGGTATTGACTACCAAGGACCGTTCCCTACAAGTCAAGGTAACCGGTATATCTTAGTTTCAGTTGATTATGTGTCAAAATGGGTCGAAGCTGTCGCGACACCCAGTTGTGATGCCAAGACTGTTATTAAGTTATTTCATAAAGTCATCTTTCCTCGTTTCGGAGTCCCACGTGTCGTCATTAACGATAGAGGTATGCACTTTAAGGAATAGACACTGACCCACATGTTGACTAAGTTTGGTGTACGACATCGTAGAGGTTTGGCTTATCATACTCCGACCAGTGGTCAAGTTGAGGTCTCCAATATGGAACTTAAGGAGATTATAGCTAAGGTCGTGTCTAAGTCTCGTAAGGATTGGAGTCAGAAACTTGATGACACCCTGTGGGCCTATAGAACTGCTTTTAAAACACCAATCGGTGCCTCACCGTATCGTTTAGTGTACGGCAAATCGTGTCATTTACCCGTCGAACTAGAGCATAAGGCATGGTGGGAAATATGCCAACTTAATTATGATGCTGATCGTTATGGTGAGAACCGTCTTTTGCAGATTGATGAGCTTGAAGAATTTCGCTTGAAATCTTATGAAAGTTCGCGAATTTACAAAGAAAAGACAAAAAGATTGCATGACAAGCGCATCCTACCACGAGAATTCCACGTGGGTCAAAAGGTGTTGTTCTTCAATTCCCGTCTGAGACTTTTCCCAGGCAAGCTGAAATCACGGTGGACAGGCCCATACACGGTAGTGGGAGTCACCAAATTTGGTTCCGTCGAAGTTTAAGGTCAACGGTCATCAAGTGAAGCGTTATCACGGAACGTAGGTAGTTGGTAATTTGGTTGAAGTGTTATTCTTCAACATTGAGGATAGTTAACACCAAGGGAGCAGAAGGTCGTGCAGGACCTGTTAAACTAGCGCTTTCCGGGAGGCAACCCGGGGTTTCATGTTTTATTTTCATTTAGGACAATTTATTGCTTTTGTAGTGTTCAAGACTGTTTTTGGAGAGTTTTCCGTTTTTCTGCTGCTGTTTCAATAGCCTTCGCAGGTTCGTAGACCAAAAGCCTCGATCGAGTGACATATCTACTCTATCAAGTGGAAAACCTACTCTATCGAACGATTCACCCCTGAACAATGTTCGATCGAGTAACCTGCAGCTGACGGATGATCGATCGAGCAACAACCACCTTCGCTCGAACGATCGCCAATTCGATCGAACACTTTCCAAACTCGATCGAATGATGCGCTGCTGCCGAAAGAACTTCTGCTCTCACCTCTATCAAACCTCACTTTCTCGTTCGGTTTGGGGAGGTCGCTGTTCTGTTCTATCCTGTAAGTTCCCGTCTCATCTTCTCTTTTTCACTTTCACCTTGCACAATGAGGACATTGTATTGGTTGGTTTGGGGAGGTGGTCTATGCTTCCATCTTGTCTGCATTAGAAGCTGAGTCGGAACCTTCATGTTTTGTCTCTTCAAACCTGACATAACCTTTGGCTTTTACATAAGCAGTGTGCATGAGTTGTCGCTTCACCAGAACACTACTGAACAAATAGACTGGACCTGAGACTTTGGCAAACTACAATATATTTCTGAGGTTTAGAGCTTTTAACTGGTGTCATTCATGACCGGTTCATTTAGGATTGCGAGTAGTTACTCCCTGCATATCGTGTAACATTAATTTGTATAAGTATGATATTTGATTGCTTACTGCATATATACATTCAGGTTGTGGACGGTATTACATGTTCGGAGAATGCTTGCAAAATCCTTTTTATTCATTTTACCCATTAACCTCACATTAGCCAGAAATTGCCAGTTGACCCTTTAGCTACAATCCATAAACTAAGCCTATCTTTTGCTGAGCTAGTTCAGTAGTTTTAGTGGTATTCGCTCTTTGTATCAATTTTGGCTCGATCTTTTTGTATGAAGTTGGTGAATGAAGAAGTGGAATGAAAAAAGAAAAGAAAAAAAAACAATTGCCGAAAAGAAGAAAAAGAAAAAAAACAAGAGGAAATCAGAAAAAAAATCAAATGAGAAAAGGAAACGGCAAAAGAAAGAGAAAAAAAAGAAAAGAAAAATTTTTTAATATTTTTCTCCTATTTTACAATCCATATTTTATGAGGAGTTTTATTTTGGATCAGTGAGTTGATTGCTTAATGCTTTGAGTTTAATTCAGTGAGTTAGAAGTGGATGTTTTATTCAGTTTGATTAGGATGCTAGCTTGGCTACTTTCCCTTTAACGCCCATATTGTTTTGCCTCTTCTTACCCATAGCCTCACGTATTAAAACTTTGCAAGTATTCGGCATGTGATGGGCCCTGAATGGTTAGAATGTATGTGCACGGTAGCTAGAATCTATTATCATACTAAATTGCATGCACGATTATGTTGGTCGCAGTTTAGGTGAGCGACTTTTCCTCTACCTCTCTTACATTCACTTGTTTTACCCTTTGCTTCACGAGAGAAGAGTGACCCGTGAGAGTCCATCGTCAAAGGTCTTGCAAGGTTGACAGTTTAGTAGGCCTTTGACAAAGTTGCATCTCATCTGCATGCTAGGTTGTGTAAGACCTTTTACTTATGTCTTAAATATGGTTTGAGTAGACATTTCGGCAAGTGTTCTGCGCTCAGTTCCTTTTTGCAAGTCTAGATGCACCTTATTTGGTTGAGGACAAGCAAAGGTTTGGTTTGGGGATATTTGATACGTGCAATTTATACAGACTTTTTAGGTCCATTTTGCACGTATTTGTCCTTTAACTCTTAGCTTTTAGCACCCTTTTTCCTCCGAATTGTCTACTTTGTTGCCTTTGTGTTCATTGCAGATAAATAACGAGGGAGAAGAAGAAATGCACTCAAATCTTGGCAAATCGGCATTTTCAAGGACATCAAGAAAAGGCCAGAAATCCCAGAAGAAGAAACTCTCGCCTAAACCCTGTAACTCACTCGATCGACCTTTGATTCCACTCGATCGAGTGGTTGTTGGAAGAAAGGAGCTCGATCGAATACCACCTGCGATGACATCGAGGACCACCTGAAGGAAACTCGATCGAGTACTGGCAATTACTCGATCGATTAAGAAGGAGCAAGGAACTACTCGATAGAGTAACTCACTTACTCGATCGAGCTAGGGTTCGAAATTTCGGGATTTGAAAGATTTCTGAAATTAGCATAAAAGGGAAAGAAAGAGGAGAAAGAAGACATCACTCGTTAGATAGAAAGAAGCAGCTTTGTAACCTAGATCTCATAAAAAACACTTTTCTTATTTTCTAGAAATCTCTACTTAGTTTAGTTTTACCATTTTGTTTTCAAGTAATCTCTTGGTTCTTCTTCCTTCAATCTTGTAGTACGGTATTCTTCCTTTTCTCCTAATATTTGATTTATGTTTTGCATTTCTTACTTGATAATCTTGTTGAATCTCATTTTATCTATTTGCTTTAGTAATCTCATGAAAATGGTTGGCTAAGTTCTTCACTAGGATTTAGGGGAACTATGGCTTAAGATCTGATTGTTATCTTGAATGTTTTAGATTAGGGTTTGCATTTAATCGCCGCATTTAATAGCTTTTGATTGTTTGAGTCGACGCATCCAATCAACTGTGTGGATTCCCTAACCCTAGATCGAAAGATTGGATTAGGTAGACTTGCGACGAACTTTAGGATGGATTAACTAGAGCGAAAGTTTGTTAGTTTTATCCTAGGGCGAATAGCGGACCGAAAGGACCTTTTTACTGCCCCTTTCCGACTTTAATACGTTCTCGACCTTCTCATTTCGCCCTAAGCCATAGTGAACCGGAAATCCTAGTCTCTTCTCTTTTTTGTTTAATCGCTTGGTTCTCTGTGTTTAGTGTCTTTTCTTTTAAATCTTATACTATAGATAAACCACAAACACCCCTATTTTGGTTACTTAGGAAACTTATAAGAACTTTTAGAATTCTCTTCTCCCTGTGGATTCGATACCCAACTGCCTCTACTACATTAGTTTGGGACCAGTTGGTTTATTTTTTATAGGGTTGCGACGACATCCTTGTCAACCAACCTGAAAGGTCTATGTTTTCGTACTTACATCTATCACTGCTTTCGTAGTGTGCATAAAAGGTCTACCTAGGATTATTGGTGTATAGGAAATCCTCAGGTATGTCTAGAACCACGAAGTCCACGGGTATAAAGAACTCTCTTATCTGAAAAGGAATATCCTCTAAGATGCCTAAAGGTCTTGATACACTACGGTCAGCCATCTGGACCGTCATGTTTGTACACTTAAACTTAGAAAAACCCAATTTACTTGCCAGAGATAGGGATAACACACTAACATTGACCCCTAATTCACACTAAGCATTGTCAATTACATGGGTTCCTATTTGATAGGGAATAGAGAAACTACCTGGGTCAGCTAGTTTGGGTGGACCCTTATTTTGGAGGAATGCATAACATTCCTCCGTTAAAGCAACAATTTCAGTAATGTCCACAGTTCGCTTTCGCATTAAAATTTCACGCATAAATTTTAAATAAGAAGGTACCTTGAGTAGCAATTCAAGGAATGGAACGTGTACCTTCAATTCTTTAAGCGTGTTCGCGAACCTTGCGAACTCCTTCTCCTCTAGCCTAGATGGATACGGAATGTCCCTCATATCAACCAGACGTTCCGTGTTCCGTTTCTCATACTCGGCCTGCTCTTGCTCTCTTTTCTCCTTTCTTTTATGTAGAACACTTGATCGAGTGTTTTCTGCCATTGGATCACTCGATCGAGTGATCTTCTCTTCTACATTGCTCGATCGAGCAAGTGGTACTGCTCGATCGAGGACCTCTCTGTCAACTTCACTAGATCGAGTGAATCCTCCAAATTTTCAGTCGATCGAGCTTTGTAATCTAGTCGATCGACCCCAGCTTCAGTAACAGCTTCTTTGACTCTACTCTTTTCACTTTTATGACCAGAAACTTCCAATCTTGGCCCCTCATACTCGCGTCCACTTTTATGACTTGACCATGTTGATGGTCTCATTATGTTGCTCGGTTTGTGAGGGTAGTTGCCCTTAGGGTCGCGACAATTGCTTAACCGCCAACTGAGTGATTTGCGACTCCAACAACTTTTTTGACGCATTTCCAGCTTGCATTTGGGATGTCAAGGATTGAACCAACATCTTCAACTCACTGATTTCTGAATTTCCTCCAGATGAGGAAGCATTAGACTACGACGGTTGGAATTGTGGTGGTTTCTGGAAGTTTTGTTGGTTGCAGTGAGGGGGGATGTAGTTTTGTTGTGGTGGTGGGGTTGGATTGAGCACATTTTGACTAGTCCACCTCAGATTGGAGTGAACCTGGTTCTGATTGTAGAAATTTCCTCCCTGACGGAATTGTTAGAAGGAAAACAATTACTCCTTTTCAGCTAGGCATTCAATAGCGGAATGCACAACTCCTCCACATCTCTCACACATCATAGGCTCGCCTTATTGCAATAGGTGAACCGTCTGATGACTACCCTCCTACTGTTTGTCCCATTGTTCAAACCTTGCAGCCAACTTATCTAACTTAGCCTTCATGCCCTCAATGTTCATGTTGGCTACCGTTCTAGTCCCAGATCTCAGGTTTCCATACTCAGCACAATGATTGGCCATCTCCTCTATTATACCCCATCCCTTATCATCATCGGTCTCCTTCTGGAACCGTCCCTTTGCAGCAACATCAAGAATGGCCCGATGGTCATCAAACAACCCATTGTAGAATTGGTTGCTAATGAACCATGGTTGAAAATCGTGATGAGGACATGCCCTCACTATCTTCTTGAACCTAGTCCAAGCTTCATGTATACTTTCCGTTCCAAACTGTTTGAAATTGGTAATTTGGGAACAGAGGGCATTTGTCTTCTGAGGCGGGTAGTACTTCTTGTAGAAAGCAAGAGCCAAAGCATTCCAGTCAGTTATTTCGGCAGCCTCTTGATCAAGGTCGTGGTACCAATCTCTAGCCCCCTCAGATAAGGAAAAAGGGAAGAGAACCTCCTTAATCCTATCCTGAGTCACTGTCTGTGACGTCGGGATAGTTGAGCAATAATCAGTGAATATCTCCATGTGTTTCCTCAGGTCCTCCCCAGCTGTGCCCCGGTACATATTCCTTTCGACCAAGTTGATATAGGAGGGTCGAATGTCAAAGGTGTTACCAGCTGCATCGGCTACGAGAGTAAACCCCTTTGGAATGGAGTCAGCCTTAGGCTCGGAATGGCTTGCAATGTTCGGCATATTGGTGATTTGGTTGACTGGTTCAGCAGTAAATGGGTCAGGTGTACTCAAGACTTCTTCCTGACTCGTTCTCCTTCTTTCTCTTCTACGGCACTCGAGGGCTCTTTCAGGTTCCGGATTAACAGCTACTAATTGGTACCTAAAAGACCTGAGCATACACAACACTGAGAAAAAGAATAAGAACGGTCTAAAGGAATTAAAAGAAATTCCTTAAGACAAACAAACAAAAATAAACTAATACAAAAGCTTAAAACCTATTGCCTCCCTGACAACGGCGCCAAAATTTGACACGACTATCGCAACCCTATCAAAAATAAACCAACTGGTCCCAAACTAATCTAGTAGAGGCAGTCGGGAAAGGGGTAGTGAAAAGGTCCTTTCGGTCCGCTAACGCTAGGATATTCGGTTCACTATGGCATAAGGTGGAAGGAAGGAATTAAGAACGTATTAAACTCGGGAAATGGGTAGTGAAAAGGTCCTTTCGGTCCGCTATTCGCCCTAGGGTAAAACTAACAAACTTTCGCTCTAGCTAATTCATCCCAACATTCGTCGCACGTCTACCTATTCCAATCTTTCGATCTAGGTCAAGGAAATCCACACAATTTGTAAAACCCCTCGCGAAAGCGGAAGTATAAAACATACAAAGTACTAAAAATGCAGAGGAATTTAAACTTTTTAAACATAAACAACATGCGAGGTGAATTAAAAACTGAAACTGAAACTGAAACTGATATAAACAAAATAGATAAGTATAACAGCTCTAAATACGGAAAACCAAATATATACAAAGCCTGGGATGGAACATCCCTATAGGCACCCAAAAGATAACAACTATATCAAACTAGAGTCGAGCTACTCGAAAGTGTAAGTCATATGATGACAAGTGTTTCATCACTCGCTAGCTCTCATCCAACCTTGTCCAACCTGCATGTACCTACATACATGAAAACATGTACGCCACAATCAGTGGGGAGTGACTAGAGTTCTCCTAGCCACCTTTTGTAACGACACGTAACAAGCAATACAAACAGAACACTCCAACATATATAAACATGTGAAGCATATCAATATCTCATTAACTGATATCATACTATCATGCAATCACTAATGCACGGCTCTCAACCAACTTCGGAATCCATTTGGAAGGAGAGCCGGTTTCCCTACCGGTTACCCGGTCGGGGGGTCTTTCAGTCCAAACTATTTACGAAACTGACCAAAGAGTCACCCAATACCTTGGGTGAACAGACTATAACTCAAGTAATACAATCATTAACTTCATCATGCATATCTGAAACTGTACCAATCTCAAGGCAAGCAGATATAAAACATCAAGTAAAGAGGTTTAGCGGTCAACTTAAGACATAACCTAAATACTAACACACTTCCACAATCAAGGACTCCAACATATATAAACATGTGAAGTATCTCAATATCTCAATAACTGATCACCAACTATCATGAAATCACTAATGCACGGCTCTCAACCAACTTCGGAAACTATTCGGAAGGAGAGCCGGTTTCCCTACCGGTTGCCCGGTCGGGGGGTCTTTCAGTCCAAACCATTTACGAAACTGACTAAAGAGTCATCCAATGCCTTGGATGAATAACATCAAAGTCAAGGTACTATAAACATCACTATCATCATTCATATCTGACACCGTACCAACTCTAGGCAAGCAGATAAATTTAACAAGTATAAGGTTCAGCGGTCAACTTAAGACATAACCTACATACTAACACACCTTCACTATCAAGGACTCAGAGGCCAACTTAAGGCATAGACCAAGATATCAATAAACACTAGCAATGGGTCCAGAGGTGAACTTAACACATATCCCACTACCAAAACAATGTCGGGTCCAGAGGTGAACTTAACACATATCCCAACATACAATTCAAGTAAAGGGTCCAGAGGTGAACTTAACACATATCCCTAAACATCCACAAGCAAAGGGTCCAGAGGTGAACTTAACACAAATCCCAATGCTACAAACAAGTATTGGGTCCAGAGGTGAACTTAACACATATCCCAATACACAGCTATCGCACACCGGGTCCAGAGGTAAACTTAACACATATCCCGTGTACGACAACCGATCACGTGTCAGGTCCAGAGGTGAACTTAACACATATCCTGACACGCCACAAGCAAAACACGTAATGGGTCCAGAGGTGAACTTAACACATATCCCATCACGCGACATACAACTCACGTGTTAAGCTCAGAGGCCAGCTTAAGGCATACCTTAACACGCATCAACCAATAACATCCAAAGATAGAAACTAACCTATAGTTCTAACTTCCTAAACCACTAAACAACACTTAATTTATCCCGGAAACTAAGATGAGGGAGAGCCGGTTTCCCTTTCGGTTACCCGACCGGGGGGTCTCTATCCTCTCTCCATTCCCGAACCCAATATAGTGTCGCCCATCCTCCGGGACCTCAAACACACAACAAAGGTACAAGGAACGAGTTTCAATCAAAACCGAATAAGCCTTTGAAAGTTATAAACGAAACAATGGGAACAGGGGCTCTCAGCCGGTCCCAAACCGTCTGCCGGTCCACCGGCTGGGAGTCCCTTCCTATGCCCAACAGCCGTCTGAAAAGCAAGAGAAGAGGCTCTCAGCCGGTGGACCGTCCGCCGGCCAGCCGGCTAGGAGTCCCTTCCCCAAAGCCAACTTCAAACCTTTAAAAATGAGGAGTGACTCTCAGCCGGTGTACCGGCTGCCGGCCTGCCGGCTGGGAGTCACTTCCCATGCCTTTTCCAAAACTTGAAATCACCCAAGAAGGATCCTGAACCGGTCGACCGGTGGCCGACTGACCGGCTCAGAAACCTTTCTCTGATTTACTCTGAGTCGGCCGACCGACTGCCGGTCAGCCTGCCGGCTCAGAGCCCGCTGTACGCAAAACGCAATTTCTCAACAACAATCAAAACTCCTCAAATCGATTCAAAACTCCTAAATTCGCAACAACAAATGTTTACCAAACATATATAAACACCCAATACACTATCTATCAACAATTAATCCCACAAACTATCCTCAATAAGAATATGATTTGTATCCGTCTTAAGCATAAATTTCTGAAAATTAAACAATAAGCATATGAAACATTATCTAAGCATGTAATCATCAAGTAAGAACATTCCTACCATGTTACTAAGTTCAAACAACATCAATAACACTAAAAATCAGAAACTTAAATCAATTCAAACAAGAAAAGTGCTAATATATACAATAAGGCCGAGTTTCTCATTATCGTCACCTTAAAAGCAATTCCGCTCAAAGCTCCTCCTCAACGATGAAGCTATCCACGTCCGGGTCTTCTAAGCCCTCACCTACATCAAGAAAAACGGATTTTAAGGACGAAATGCGGATTCCACAAAAACAACCCCATTTTCGAAATGAAGGAAATGAAAAACAGAAGTGACAGATGGCTTGCAAATTCGATGAGGATTCCGAAAATGTATTTATTACCTTGATTCGGTGAACGGATGATGACGAAATTTGGAAAAGAAGATGAAGATTTAAGGAGATTTTGTGAAATATGAAATGTCAGTGTTCTTATTTTGGGAGGGTGATTATGTCGACATATTGGGGTTTATGAGGGTTTTTATGTCTCCTTTCCCGTTTCAAGGAAAACGGGTTTGCATGAACGGGTTTTAAGTTAAGAATTCAAGGTGCCAAGTTTCTATTCGTCTTAAGGACTTAAGGTTCTTAAGACGGATCTTACTATTTATTTAAAACACTTCCCAATAAATTATTAAAATATTATTTTATTACTTTAAAATAATAAAAAACCCTTAAAATATATTTTATAAAAATACGGGATGTTACACAATTGATTGACTGCGTCGACTCAAACAATGAAAAGCTATTATATTCGACGATTTAATGCAATCCCTAATCTAATACATTCACTACAACGACTATATCCTAAGCCATGGTTCCCCTAAATCCTAGTATAAAATCTAGCCAACCATATTCATGCGATTAACAACAAGAATAACGAAAATGGGATTTAACATATTAAATGAACAAGGAATGCTAAACATAAATTAACTAATAAAGTAAAGAGGAGAATACGGTGATTACAAGATTGAAGGAAAATTAATGAGAGATTGCTTTCGAAACTAAACAATAATCTAACTAATTAAGTTTTTAGAAGAAGTAAATGTGATAAAGAAAATGAGATCTAGGTTACAAACTACTGTTTTCTGATATGTCGAGTGATGCCTTCTGTCTTCCTTTGCTTTGTTTTTTATGCTAATTTGGAAATCCTTCGAATCCTGAAATCCCGCGACCTAGCTCGATCGAGTAAGTGAGTTACTCGATCGAGTGAATCTTTGTTCTTTCTTACTCAAACGAGTATATGCAAGTACTCGATCGAGTACTCTGCAGGTAATGCTCGATGGCTTCGCATATGGTCTTCGAGCGAGTGACTTCTCTCCAACAACCACTCGATCGACTGAATATCAGAGCTCGATCGAGTGATTGACAATGTTTTGGCGAGGATTGCTCTTTTCTGGAGTTTCTGCACTTCTAGCGTGACACAGTTCTTTCCCGGTGTCTTTGAAAGTACTTGTTTATCGGGATTCGAGCGTGTTTCCTTTCCTCTCTTGACATTTATCTGCAATAGCAAAACAAAGTAGACGGTTCGGGGAGTAAAGTTTGCTAAAAGCCAAGAAATAAAGGACAAATACGTGCAAAATGGGCTCAAAAGGTTTATATAAAATGCGCGTATCACATATTTACAAACAAATGAAAAAGAGAAAAAGCGACTAACACATATTCACAAAACTATGAAAAGGAAAGCATGCGAATCTACAACTAAACTAACAACACTTCGACTATCCTAGCAGCACATCATCAGCAACAACCACAAGTTCCCCAAAGGAACATCCAAGACACAAAAATCTCGGTCTCCTTCATGCTATGAACATAAAAAGAAAAAGGAAAAGGGAGAAGGAAGTAGGAAAGAGTATACCAAGCTTCTTCAATTCTCTTAATGCCTCGGGCTATTGCTGCTTCTGCCACTTGTTAGTCAAACAAACATATATATACAATGCAACTAAGGGACATAAACAAAGAAAAGGAATAGCGTGTTTTTTGGAATTTTTCAAATTTTTCGATTTTTAGCCATTTTCTGAAATTTTTTCATATTTACAAAAAGAAATAAATATTCACTAGGTGGATATTTTCCCTCCCCACACTTAAGATTTTCATTGTCCTCAATGGAACAAAGTGCAAGGGGGAAATGAAGAAAAAAACGAAAACAAACATGTTTTTTGCTTTTTTGAAATTTGAAATTTTTAAGAAATGAAAAACTTGTTTTTGTATTTTTGAAATAAGGGTTTTTCCTCCCCACACTTATTTATGGTCATAATGTGTAGACAAAAACCCAAAGGAAAAGAACGTGTTTTTGAAAGTTTTTGATTTTTCAATTTTTTTGGATTTTTTGGTGTTTTGAAAGCAATAAAAACAAAAGGAAACAGAACAAAAGAAAAACAAAAACTAAACTAACATGCAATTCTACAATGCTCTATACTACATGAATGCAAACTATATGTGACAATATGCTAGAAAAATGAAATCTAATGTAACTATATGAATGCAACTACATACAAGTATATTAAACATGTGAAATGATGAAAAGAAAACTAAAACTAACCATCTAAGCTAACTAAGTAAACTAAATGCGTTCGAATATGAAAATGCAAAGGAATGAGAAATTTGGATTAAGGGAGTACTTGCTTTTGGATTTTCAATTGGGAGCAAAAACAGCAACAACACCTCAACGAACGGCTCACTCATCATCTCCTGCTCCATCTCCATCACCATCTCCATCACCCTCTTCATCACCCTCTCCGGCGTTGTCCACTTGCATGTAATCGTCGGGGTTGATCAGGACATCACGGAATAAAGAAGGTTGGGAGCCACTTGCTCCGGGATCACGAGTCATACCATAGGAGAGGGAACAGCCTGGGTGGCCTGAGTTCCCATCCCTACGCACCTCTGGGGAAAAATCGGGATAATGTAGTAGCCCGGCGCAACATGAATCTCTCCGAAGTAGCGTCCCTCGGGAGGCATTTATCCACCCTCAAGGGGCATGTAGTTCGAGGGATGACCACCGGAAGGATGACGATAACCCTAGCGAACAAACTGGTCATAAATCGGGAATGACCCATAGGCTAGATCGTGGTATAGATAATCAAGCCTAGAACAGATTTCCTGATGGCGACGATCCGCCAAAGCCTGGCGCTCATCGGCTAGCTTCTGACGCTCATCGTCTAACTCCTGCCACTCATAAGCCTTCTTCTGGTTATGGTCCACCCGAGCCATGAAGTCGATAAGATCCTGATGCAAAGGGGCAGGAGGGGAGGAGGAGCGGAACCGGAACTAGAGCCCCGAAAAAAAATGAGGGCCGCCGACAAAAGGAGGGATAGTAACGCTTGGTTGCTGAAATGGGAGGTCGGAAGAGGTGGTACTGGTCCTGTCACGGGCATAAACTGCAAGGGGGCGCTGATCGACAAGGATTTCCTCAGGAGCCGTCTCAACCTCAAGTAGGTAGGAGTTTTGGTCGGGCTTAACCTTCATCCTTTGGGTGTTAGGCAAAGGTAAGGAGTTTCTGTTTTGCTTGCCAACCCGAATTTGCCAATATTCTTTTCGTTCGTTGGGGTTCAATTTAATCCACCCCAAGTTTTCATGAATGTAGCGGCGAGAAAGAGTGTTTTCCTCTTCGATGTAGCCCACATTAAAGTTTCGGTGACATAGGTCAATGGCTATCAAGGTGACCATGCCTCCCACACAAATCGGCGTGGTGAGGCTAGGTTGGATAGCTCACTGGCTCAATTAGAGTGCCATATGGTGAGCAATATTGAGCTTTAGCGAGTTGGTCAAATAGGAGCCCAAAACTTCAAGCTCTTTTGTCCTAAAATTGTGTGGCTCGTCTCTAGACAAGAAGGTCCACCCCATAAATCTATGCCAAATCCTAATAGGCGCCAAATGCAACCTATTGGCCGGTTTCTTTTGGGTCCTTGCACTAGTTAATTAAACCGGTAATTGTCGTCCAAATGATTTCGGTATCAAACCCCTCCGGGGATGAATGGGAAATTTTCCATCTAGCCCGAAAATGCGAGCAAACTCTTCAAGAGTCAAGCGATGCTCCTTGTTCATCAAGCGAAATTCCAGAAAAACCACCTTACCCAAATTTCGATTTTTGGTCACAACAAGAGAACTCAAAAATTCCCAAGTTAACCGGGGCAAGGTAAGCGCCAGTCTAGTTTCAGAGAGGGTCTTCATTCCCACTCCCTCAAACAACTCCTCAGTTATCTTATCCAAACCTAACTCCCTCATTGAAACTCTATCAATAAATCGGGTGGGGTGAAGGGGACGATTCTTAAAGTAGATAAATTTAGCTTTCTGGGTGATTGAGGCAAAGGTGAGCCTGGGGAAGTCCGGATCGGGACCAATATAGCTATTATCCCGCATTGTTTGAACCTCTTGCACCAGCGAAGGGTCATGTCTAGATTTAGATCGTCGTTCCGCACGGTTTACGGCCATTGCTTCTTGAAGGTGAAGGGGGAACAGATTAATTTGGGTTGAGAGGGGGAGTTTTTATGGGAGGTATTTTGTAGAGAGAAGGAGGAAATGAGAAGAAATGTAGAAGAAATGAAGAAATTTTGGGGTTTCACAGTTCTTAAATTTGCGAAGCAGTGGCTTTAAGCCGGTCAGGGTACCGGCTGCCGGTCAGCCGGCTTAAAAACTTGGTCTTTTTTCTGAAAATTTGAAATTCAAAAATTTTCATGATTCTCAGCTGGCCGACCGGCTGAGAATCCCTTCTTCTTTCCTTTTTCTTCTTCTTCTTCACAAAAAAACACTCCCAGCCGGCGGACCGGCTGCCGGCTAACCGGCTGGGATTCACTTCAATTCTATTTTCTTCAACTTTTTGTACACCTCAAGGATTCTCAGTCGGTGGACCAGCTGCCGGTCACCTATCGGCTGAGGGTCATTTTTTCACAAAAACCTGAAATCTACCAAATTAAATCGTCAAAAACAGGAACTTGCCAAGGTCCTCTTAGCTGGTTTGGGACCGTCAGCTGGTAGGCCGGCTAAGAGTACCTGAACAAAATTCGAAAAAAGATTTAACTTACGAATTAAAAAGGGGTTTGCCAATACCGATTTCACCCATCATCCTCTGACTAAACACACAATTCAACCCAAAATAAGTAGTTACTCAAGTCCAAAGTTCTCAAATGCAAACTAAAAATGCAAGCTACATGCAAACCAAAAAGCGAATACTTACAAACGGTGGTTATTTAGTGACTCCACCAAACCTCCATGATCATATTTTGAAACTTAATTCTCCTCGGGGAGCGGGTCCCCAAGGTCGATGACTTTGACCGTCGCCTTGGCATCTCCTTCATAGTACCGCTTATTCCAATGCCCATTTACTTTGAAGGTGTCACCGCCCTCACTCCAAAGATCATAAGCTCCATGCGGCGAAATGCTTGTCACTTTGAAAGTGCCGGATGGAGTTTGCTCGGGATGTCCTTCACCTTTGAGTTAAAGAGGAGCACAAGGTCTCCTATGCTTATATCTTTCTTCACCAACTTGGCATCATGCCACTTTTTTGTTTGTTCCTTATAGAGCTTTGAACTCTCATAGGCGTCAAACCTTAGTTCTTCAAGCTTGCTCCTTTGCAAAATTCTCTTTTCACCGGCTAAGTCTATGTCAAAGTTCATTTCCTTCAATGCCCACCAAGCTTTGTGCTCAATTTCTACCGGGAGGTGGAATTGTTTCCCCTACACGAGCTTATATGGGGTCATTCCGATCGGGGTTTTGTAGGCCGTTCGCAACGCCCATAGCACGTCAAATAGCTTTTGTGACCAATATTTCCTATTTTTGTGAACCACTTTCTCCAAAATAGCCTTAATTTGTCGATTTGACACTTCCAATTGTCCACTTGTTTAAGGGTGGTAGGCAAGCGCGACCTTATGAGTCATTCCATAGGAGGCTAGGAGAGTCTTGAATGTGTGCTTCCGGAAATAGGGGCCTCCGTCGCTAATCACTATTCGTGGAACTCCAAAACGAGGAAAGATTGTGGTTTTGAAGAGTTTTACAACTACTTTGGAATCGTTGGTGGGGGAGGCGACCGCTTCTACTCACTTGGAAACATAATCAACCGCCACCAAGATATATTCATTCCCACATGAATTAGGGAAGGGTCCATTGAAATCAATTCCCCAACAATCGAAAAGCTCAATCTCCAAAATAGTTTTAAGGGGCATTTCGTTTCTCTATCCAATGTTTCCCGATCTTTGACACGCGTCACAAGACTTGACCACATGATGGATGTCATTGAACATAGAGGGCCAAAAGAATCCCCCTTGGAGCACCTTGGCTATGGTTCTAGAGGCGGCTAGGTGTCCTCCATAGGTGGAATTATGAAGCCTATCCACTATCTCAAGTCCTTCTTCTCTTGACACACATCTTCTAAAAAGTCCATCCCCACACTTCTGGAGCAAGTATGGGTCATCCCAAAAATACCTCCTACCATCTACTTTCAACTTTCGGCGATCTCTTGCATCCAATTCTTCGGGGATAAAGCCATTCACAAGATAGTTAGCTAGATCGCAAACCAAGGCAACTTATTGCCTATAACCATCAAGCTATCTTCACGCAACCACTCGTAAATTGGCCCCTCCTTATCTTGTATTCCATGGTCCTCAATTGTCAACCTTGACAAGTGGTCCTCTACCACATTCTCGGACCCCGACTTGTCCCTAATTTCAAGATCAAACTCTTGGAGCAAGAGAACCCATCTCAAGAGTCTAGTTTTTGCATCTTTCTTTGTCATCAATTGTCTTAGAGCGGTGTGGTCGGTGTATACGATTACTTTGGAACCCACCAACTAGGGGCGGAAATTCTCTATAGCACGCACAATAGCCAACATCTTCTTTTCCGTTGTTGAGTAATTGGCTTGAGTTCGGTCAAGAGTCTTGCTCGAGTAGTAAATGACGTGGTGTCTCTTGTCAACTACTTTACCAAGGACCGCTCCAACCGCAAAATCCGAAGCATCACACACGATTTCGAAGGGGATGATTGGGGCCGTGATTAGGGCCTCCTTGATCCTAGAAAAAGCTTCAACACACTCATTAGTAAACAAAAAGGGGGTGTCCTTAAGCAGAAGTGAAGTCAATGGCTTTGCAATTTTTGAAAAGTCTTTTATGGAACGCCGGTAAAAGCCGGCTTGCCCGGGAAAACTCCTCACCCCCCTCACATTCGTGGGAAGTGAAAAGTTCTCTATCACGGCTATCTTGGCGCCATCGACTTCAACTCCCCTCTTAGACACGATATGACTGAGTACAACCCCCTCCTCAACCATGAAGTGACATTTTTCCCAATTAACGACGAGGTTGTGCTCTTCACATCTTATTAAAACCTTTTTTAAATTCTCAAGACCTAACTCAAAAGGAATCCCCATGCACACTAAAGTCATTCATGAAAACTTACATGCTTGTTTCAAGAAAATCCGCGAAGATTGCCATCATACACCTTTGAAAGGTGTCGGGTGCGTTACACAACCCAAATGGCATTCTCCGATAAGCATAAACTCATAATGGGAAAGTGAAGGTTGCCTTCTCTTGGTCCTCCGGGTGAATGGGAATTTGGAAGAACCCGGAATACCCATCTAGAAAACAATAGTAAGCATGTCCCGCCAATCTCTCAAACATTTGGTCTTTAAAGGGGATGGGAAAATGGTCTTTGAGGGACAACGTGAACGGGGCTTACCCACTTACTATCGGTGATTTGATAGATAATGCCGGCATCAAACAACTTTAAACCTCACCTTTCACCACCTCCGCCATCTTAGGGTTTAACCTTATTTAACCCTCCACTCTAGGTCTACTCCCCTCCTCCAAAATGATTCGATGCATGCAAAGGCTTGGGCTTAAACCCTTGATATCGTCAAGGCTATATCCCAACGAGCCTCTATGGTCCTTCAAAGTGGAAATGAGTTTGGACTCTTGGTGCTCGTTGAGATTAGCATTGATAATCACCGGGTAAGATTCTCCCTCCCCAAGGAAGGCATACTTGAGGGGGGGAGGAAGGGGTTTGAGTAATACCTTAGGAGGGAGCATTCCCTCCACTTTCTCAAATTCATCATCATCAAGCTATAAATTTTCATCCATCTCTTGGTCATCATTTGTTGAAATCCCAGAAAATTGCTTCATGTGGCTTTCCTCATCTACTTCCACTTCTTCCATTTCTCGCACAACTTGCTCAACAATGTCCAATGTGAACGCTTTATCATGTTTAGGACCTTTCATCATGGTAGGAAGGTTAAACTCGACCTTGGCATCCCCGACTCTAAAAGTTAGCCAACCATTTCTCACGTCAATCAAGACGTCCCCGGTAGCCAATAATGGCCTACCGAAGATAATGGGAGGGTGGCTATCCTCCGGAATGTCTAGGATAACAAAGTCGGCGGGAATCAAGTACTTGCACAAATTGATGGGTATATCCTCAAGCCCCCCAAAGGGCGTTTGACGGATCTATCCGCCAATTGGAGTGTGATATTTATTGGAACCAAATCATTCATACCAATTTTTCCTGCTACCTTCAAAGGAAGCACACCAACACTAGCTCCTAAATCGCATAGAGCACGATATATTGGAATACCACCAACAATGCAAGGAATTGAGAAGCTCCCCGGGTCGCCAAGTTTCTTAGGCATCTTTTGGAGAAGGAGTGCACTACACTCCTCCTTCATTGCGATGACCTCTAGGCTACCTAGGGTCCTCTTTCCCGATAATATTTCTTTTAAAAACTTGGAGTAGGTTGGCATATTTAAAATCAACTTGGTGAAAGGGAGAGTCACTTCAAGTTGTTCAAGCATTTTACAAAAGTTGGTGAACTTGAAGTTGTCTCTTCCTTTCAATGCTCTAGTGGGATATGGTAGGCTAGGAGGTTGGGAATTGGAAAGTACCTTGGTGGGAGTGGACTTGTTTGTTACCTGGGGTTGGTTGTGTAACAAACTTCTCTAGTTGAACATCCACTTCTTCCAATTCATCTTCTTCCTCCTTTTCCTCATATGGGACGTCTTCCACATAATCCTCCTTTCCTTTGGAAGTGCATTCATCAAATATCCTCACCTTTTCCTTCGCAGGCTCCAAGATAGGCTCCTCTTCACCCATGTCATAGTCTTTGTACGGTTCCTCTAGCTCCGTCCCACTCCTCAATATCACCGCATGGGCTTGACAGTTGTTTGAAGTGTTGGGGCTGGTGTCCTTGACAGTTAGTACAATGACGTACTAAATCTCTTAAAGGATCACAAGGGCACACTTCAGTATTATTATCAGTTGATCCACGTTTATCGATAACGGTTGGCTTGCTAGATAAGTTTGACGTTATGGTCATACGGATGGCGGTGATCAACTGGTCCCTATACGTCACACCTATAGGACAAGTTTGAGAGATGTGAAGGTATGAAAATACAGTCACATTTATGCCGGATATGACTAAACAGTTAGTCAGAGGTATTGACTATTAAATTAGTCAATGAGATGTTGAGATAATTATTTAATACGGATTTAATAATATTAGCTAATACGGATTACATGATTAATTCGTAAATTAAAGGTAAACGGTTATATTTAATTAAATATTGAATTCGCGAATTACTATAAACAGTTATATTAATTTAGCTAATTATACAATATCGTATCTTTTATCAGACATTATTAATGTATCGACTACATTAATATATGATAATGTGTATGCGATTTAGAATTAAATCCCGCGAACTATATTTTAGCATTAGGGTCGAATCACGTATTACAATAAGGTAAGAGTGGAAAGCCCACTCTCACCCTGACCTAATTTCGGCCGGACCGAGTGTTACAAAAGGAGAGGACTTCTCTTTTTGTCGGACGACTGGATTTGACTGACTGACAATCACATCAAAAGAAAACTAGGGTTTTTGAGAACAAATTTTCCCAAAAAACCTAGATCTCAAATCTAAAACCTCACAAAACTCTCCCCATATTGCAAGACAATTGGAGAGCATTTCTAGCACACGCGGCATCGTCTCAAACTAAGTCTTGGGTGCAAGTTATAAGAGGGAATTTACTTTAATTCCTTTTCTTAGGCCATTCGCGCAAGGACCTAGGTTGTAATTCTATTTCATGTTTTTCTATCTTATGACCATAATCGCATTGTAATATTTCGTTAGAATCCTGCAATTTTAGGGTGAATACATGATTATTCCCCACAAGTGGTATCAGAGTAAAGGCCACGAAAATTTTACAATTGTGTTTTTCATAAGTTTTAAAACTGAAAATTTGCACCTCGCACTTGTGTCCTGGCCGTGTTCCAATTTTGAGAAAAATCGATCATGTTTTTCGCTTTTTAATTGCATCTTGTTAATTAATCGATATTTTTTACAGTATGTAAGTTTTGTTGTTGTTTATTGTGTATTTACACGATTAAAATCAATGATAAACACATGTTTTTGGTTTTAATCAGTTCGTAGCATTATTCTGCTATCCATCACTCGATCGAGCATTTTTTGGCTCGATCGAGCAGTTTTTGAGAAACCAGTCACTCGATCGAGCACTTTGTGACGCGATCGAGTACTTTGGATTCTACGAACGAGCGTATTTCTACTCGTTCGTAGTCTACTTCGTTAACCCGTCACTCGATCGAGACTTGCTGTACTCGATCGAGTGACACTGTTCATCGATCGATCATGTTTTTATTCGATCGAACAGTTGTCAGGGTATATTTTCTTTTCTGAAAATTTTAAGTTTTCTGAAAATTTTGGTGTTCGATCGAGTACCTGTTTTGCTCGATCGAGCAACTCGTCTGACATTGTTCCTCGATCGACCTCGCTTTAATTCGATCGAACAGTTTTCGGGGTATTTTAATTTTTCTGAAAATTTTGGTTTCCTGATATTTTAGGGGTTCGATCGAGTACATGTTTTACTCGATCGAGGAAAACCCAGTCTGTCAAGGTTACTCGATCGAGTACTTTAGTGACTCGATCGAGCAAACCCTGTTCTGGCAGATTTTTTCGAAAATAATTTTATTTTATTTTCTCTTGGCCAATAGTAATATACTATATACGGAAATAGTATATTGACTTTTGTGAAACGGTTCACTCTCGTAAGATACATATTATTTTAAAACGATTTAAAATAATGGATTATAATTATATTAAGATTCATGTGACTAAAACTGTATAATCACATAATTTTAATCTCGTAAGGTGGTTTGGTAAAATTTATTAAACATAATAACGGTATTATGTCATGAATGAATTTTAATTTTAGTTGATGCATTTTTTTTATCGTCTTGTAAATGCTATTGAATGTTTTTATAACGTATTTAATTTTGCAAACGGTTGTAACTTAGTGTGGCCTTAGAAGATTGTGTTACCGTAATGATGGAACACGATCTTGTTTGTAATTTTGAGATCTTGTATCTCCGTTTTGGTTTTTGCCATGTAATTGCTTTTGTATTTAAATTAGAATGTAAATAGGTTTACTTTTGTAATTTAAATTAGTAATTTTATGAAGACCAAAGACGGAGACCGGATGCACACTCCCGCTGCAAAGACCAAGATGCAACATCAAGACAAGCTTCTAGGGTCCAACTGTGGATTCCAAAGTTGTTTTATATTTATTTTGGTAGGATAGGCCACACTAGGACTGTTATTTACGTTTCTTGCTTTTCTTTTATGCTTTCATCGATAATAGCTTGCATCATTTTCCGCCTAAACCAAACCACCTATAACATGCCTGAAAACTGACTCATGTAGAGGTTACGCGTTAGTTTTTTGTGACATACAGATGTCACGTGTCACATGTAAAGCCATCACTTTATTTCATTCATTCTCGACTATGCTAGATATTAGTTCACTTAAAATGGATAAATATAAGTTGATGGGGTCTTCCTCGTAAAACCAAAAATTGAGACTAGTCTTTATAAATCAGACTCCCATGAATCCCTTCTTCGTCGGTAGGCATAATATGACCCCTTCTACGTCGGGTAAGTGGGAACAAATGATTTATTTTATCTCAACATTGTGGTCACTAGATACTATCTAGCGACTATGATGGACTAAAAGATGAGATTTACGGAAATCTATCGACCAACAGTTCCAACGGTGGAACTAGCCAAGCTGTGGGCTAATCAATTTACGGAAATTGAGTCTTGGGATCGTTTATATAAATGCTTGAGTCTACGAGTTTAAATTCAATTTAAAATAGACTTAAATCACAACGATGAGTTGCTTATATGGTTTTGTTTTTATCTTCCTTTCAGTGTAGAACACGATCAAATTATAAGCTGCTAAATAACAAATGGCTGGTGAAGACCCAATGCCAAGTGCCAAGCTAGCACGAGAATCCTGGCTTAAAGCCTTCATGGACTCCATGAATCAGTCTACTAGACTGAGGAATGATGGGTCAAACTTCTCTGACTGGGAGGCAGCATTACAGAATGCTGTCATTGCTGACGGAAAGCTCAAGTACTTGACTGAGCCTATTCCGGCACACCCAGGAACTGGAGCTAGAGCTAACGAAGTTCACGCTCATAACGACTTCGTCATGGAAGCGGGTGCGATAAAGAACGTACTGATCTATGCAATAGAATCCAATTTGCAAAGACGCTTCATCTCCCATGGTGCAAACAAGAGTTTCACCACGCTCACTAACGAGTTCTCGAAAGCTCCGAGAATCGTTTCTTATGAGCATACATGTCGCTTCTTTGAAGCGAAACTCCAGAAGGGCCAAGCTGTTAGCCCACATATTCTCAACATGATTGAGAATATCGAGAAAATGGAGGCCCTAAACTGCAAGATCAGTGAGAACATAATCGTTGATCGAATGCTTCATTCGCTTCATGATGGGTTCACCCTCTTTAGGGCCAACTATTACATGAACGACATGAAGAAGACTCCTCATGAGCTCCACTCCCTTCTCGTACAGACCGAGAAGGATCTGAAATTAAGTGGGAGCGTGGAGCAGGATGTTCTCATGATCTCCACTAAGGGCAAGGGTAAAGGGAAAGCGAAAGCTACATGCGACCTAGCGGTAGGTAAGCCTAAGTTCAAGAAGTCGGGATTTGCTAAGAGTGGGCCCGGTGAGTCGAGCAACTCACAGGGTAAGACAAAGAGCAAGGATACTAGCATGGAATGCCACCATTGCAACAAGACTGGGCATTGGAGGCGCACGTGCCCCGTGTATCGTGAGGACATTAAGGCAGACCGCGTTACTCCTGTTGGTATGTCTTCTTCTTCTTCTATTCATGTGATTGAGATTAACCATGCAAGTTACGGAACTTGGGTACTAGATACTGGTTGTGGTTCTCATCTATGTAATCATGTGCAGAGCCTCCGAAACCAAAACCCCCTCATAAAGGGTGACGTTAACCTGCGTGTCGGGAATGGAGCACGAGTTGCTGCAGTCTCGAGGGGAACATACGTGATCCAGCTTCCAAGTGGATTCGAGTTATCTTTGTATAACTGTTATTATGTTCCTAGTTTATCCAAAAACATTATATCTGTTTCTGCACTTTACAAACTCGGTTTTTCATTTGTAATAGAGAACAATAGCTGTATTTTCTCGTTACACAATATGATTTATGGCAAGGCAGTTTCCATGAATGGAATTTATGTTTTAGATCAAACCACCGAAATATTACACGTGAATAACAAGAGGTTAATGGTTGGTGACAAAGATCAAACTTACCTATGACACTGCCATATGGGAAATATAAATGAGAAACGCGTAAAACAGCTCATACAGAATGCAGCTATCTCGGCCTTTGATTTTTTATCATATGGCACGTGTGAATCATGTCTCATCGGTAATATGACTCGTATTTCCTTCAAAGGTGTTGGAATGCGCGCTGCCGACCTATTAGGACTCATACATACGGATGTATGTGGCCCTATGTCGATCAACGCACGAGAAGGCTATAGGTATTTCATCACTTTCACGGATGATTTGAGTAGATATGGCTATGTCTAATTAATGAAACATAAAAGTGAATCATTTGACAAGTTCAAAGAATACCAGAATCGCGTACAGAACCAACTGCGAAGAAAGATTAAAGCACTACGATCTGATCGTGGTGGCGAGTATCTCTCTCACGAGTTTGATCAACACCTTAAAGACTGTGGCATCGTTCTGCAGTTGACTCCACATGGAACACCACAATTAAATGGTGTGTCCGAACGGAGAAATCGAACTATATTTGATATGGTTCGATCCATGATGAGTCACACCGTTGTGCCCGATTCATTGTGGGGCTATGCTCTTTTGTCAGCCGCTATAATACTTAACCGAAGTCCGTCTAAAGCTGTTGACAAGGCTCCATACGAGTTATGGAAGGAAAGGTCCCTAACTTGTCCTTTATTCTGGTTTGGGTCTGCGAGTCTTATGTCAAGTGGAGACACGAGGATAAGCTCGGCCCGCGATCGGTCAAGACATACTTTATAGGCTATCCAAAAGGAACTTTTGGTCATTACTTCTACTCGCCAACTGAACAACGTGTTTTTGTTGCGACTAGTGCGACGTTCTTAGAGAAAGAATTTCTCGACAACAAGTCAAGTAATAGAACCTTCGATTTATCGGAGATTTAAGAACCAACCACCGATCAACCATTGGAGAAAGCAGTTCCTTCAACCACGGCTGCAGTAGATATTCCTGAGGAACCTAGGAGGTCGGGAAGAGTCTCTATTCCTCCGGACAGATACATTGGTATGGTCGAGGAACATGACATAGATGACATCTTACTCCTAGAGGGTAATGAACCCACAACCTATAAAGGTGCCATGACTAGTTCCGACTCAAAGCTATGGCTAGATGCCATGCAATCCGAGATGGACTCCATGTGTGAGAACAACGTGTGGGATCTTGTGGACCTACCTACAAAGGTACGCCCCCTTCAATGCAAATGGCTTTACAAGATAAAGCATGCCGTGGAAGGACAACAAAATATTCACAAGGCACGATTAGTTGCTAAAGGTTTCACCCAAGTGCAAGGCTTGCACTACGATGAGATCTTTGCACCCGTAGTCATGCTACGTTCCATTCGGATTATCTTAGCGATCGCCGCATTTCATGCCTATGAAATCTGGCAAATGGACGTTAAAACCGCCTACTTGAACGGTTATTTTGAGGAAGAGTTGTACATGGTACAGCCCGACGTTTTTATTGATCCAGCACATACTAAGAAGGTTTGCAAGCTTAAGCGTTCTATTTATGGACTTAAGAAAGCATCACGGAGTTGGAATCATCGCTTCGACCAAGTGATAAAAGAGAATGGGTTCGTTCGATCAGTCGAGGAACCATGTCTCTATATCAAGTCGAGTGGGAGCAAGATTGTCTTTCTAGTACTGTATGTCAATGACATACTCTTGATTGGGAATGACATACCTCTCCTATCTTTGGTTAAAACATGGTTGAAAAACCATTTCCGGATGAAAGATCTGGGAGAGGCACAGAGAATTTTGGGCATCCGGATCTACAGGGATAGATCACGACGGATGTTGTCTCTCAGTCAGGAGTCTTATATAGATAAGATCCTAGAGAGATTCAGTATGACGAACTCCAAGAAAGGGTTCCTTCCTATAGCTACTGGGCTTCACTTGAGCAAGTCTCAAGAAGCTAAGACATTGGAAGAGAAAGAGCGCATGGGTCGGATTCCTTATGCTTCGGCTATAGGATCGATCATGTATGCCATGATATGCACACGTCTAGACGTTGCATATGCATTGAGTATGACAAGTCGATTCCAAGCTCATCCAGGTGAACCACACTGGATGGCCGTGAAACACATTCTGAAGTACCTACGGAGGACTAAAGATTGGGTATTGACTTATGGAGGCGACTTGACGCTCTGCGCCACTGGTTACGCAGATGCTAGCTTCCAAACGGATCGAGATGACTCGAAATCTCATTGTGGATTCGTTTTTACTCTTAATGGAGCTGCTGTCAGCTGAAAAAGTTCTAAACAAAGTGTTACAGCAGATTATACAACTGAGTCCGAGTACTATGCCGCTTCGGAAGCAGGTAAGGAAGCAATATGGATGCGTCAATTCTTACAAGGACTATCAATACTGCCTAGTTCGAATGACCCGTTCACCGTTTATTGTGACAATAAAGGTGCCATCTTCCAAGCTAAGCAACATAAGTCTAGCAACAAAGCTAGACATGTACAACGGAAAGCTCATCTAATCAGAGATTACGTGGAGCAAAAGGAGATATTTATTGATAAGATCGCTACGGAGGACAACATAGCTGATCCTCTCACTAAAGCATTACCACGTGATAAGCATGAAGGGCACAATAATTCCATGGGAATTAGATGTGTTCCTAAGTTATAGTACTCTTTTATGAATACATGTTGTAATTCATTTTCTTGTGTACTCTTTTACAACCTCATCGTCATGATAACTTATGTTTTGTTTTTCATGTGGAATTGTATGCCAATTTTGAACACCACAAAGTGAACTAATTAACATTACATCGTTTTTAGTCCTTGATTACCCTCTTGAGCTGATAACTCGGGTAATCAATTTGTGACGTTGGTTGATGGTGGGTTCAACGAGCCATAAGTCAAACAGTTGACTGACCAATCACAAAGGCGAGTTATACAGATATCTCGTAGGACACCCCGTGACAACGTTATGGAGTCCTAAATGTTTTATAACATTGGGTGCCAGGTCGTGGATAGGACCTCCATAGTGTTCCTTAGAGTCGAGTCTTTTGACTTTCAACTGTCTCTTGAGATTAAGGCAGATTTTGGATAACTTTGGTTTCTTTCCCACGGTCTTCCGTAACAAGGGCCAAGAGGATTTTTTCTGGGTTATTTCATGTTGCGCTTACATCTGCAGGATTCGAGTTGAGGGAAATATCCAAACCCTTATAAGGATTTTATCATTTTCCAGGGCCACTCGAGGAGTAGTGACTGAAATGCATGGCCATGCTCGAATACAGATTCGTTTTATCAGTTAAGTTACGCTCTAGTCGGGGAAACCACTCTTGATACAGATCGATTGTAAGATACGACCTTTGTGAATACGGATTTGCAAATTGTCTTACATTGAGTGGGAGAAATTTTAAAAGGATATGAGAATCGGTTATCGCACCTACACTTGTACGGACAAGTGGGAGTTTGTTGGAGCTTGTGTCCTCCACATGTAGTGTGATAACGTCATTGCACATACCCTTGTACGGACAAATGGGAGATTGTTGGGGCTGGTGTCCTTGACAGTTAGTACAATGACGTACTAAATATCTTAAAGGATCACAATGGCACACTTCAGTATTATTATCAGTTGATCCACGTTTATCGATAACGGTTAGCTTTCTAGATAAGTTTGACGTTATTGTCATACGGATGACGGTGATCAACTGGTCCATATACGTCACACCTATAGGACACGTTGAGAGATGTGAAGGTATGAAAATACAGTCACATTTATGCCGGATATGAATAAACAGTTAGTCAGAGGTATTGACTATTAAATTAGTCAATGAGATTGAAGAGTCTATTGATATGATATACTCAAGAAGGGGGGGTTGAATTGAGTATGCCTTCTTCTTTAAAATCTTCTTCGATGTGTGCTTTTGTATGGTGATCGTCGAGTATAGCAAGTAATAAAGAGAGACACGATATTTTTGAAGTGGTTCAGTTTCACAAGTTGAAACCTACGTCCACTATTCTCGATTAATAAAATTAGCACCGACTCCGGATTACAATTTTATCAACCCTACTCGTACAACTTTGATGTTAGTTGTAACTCAATCTAGATACCGTTAAATATCGAGCTACGTCAAGTACCGTTAAATACTTGATTACAATGAGTACCGTTAAATACTCGATCTATCTTACGCTAATAAGATAAGTCTTCTATGAGTTTCTTCTTGTTCACAATCTTGAATAAATAAGATCAATGCTTGAGCACTTGAATCTTGATATGAATATGACAATTAAAGCTCGGATCTTGAAGAAATAATAGTGTCGACGGTTTTCTCGATTCTTGTGCAAGTGTGTATGATTTCGTGATCTTCAATGTTTCACAAGTGTTCTATTTATATAGAATTATGTTTAGGTTATTAAACCCTAGATGATATAGGAATATTACTAAAACTAGAATTCTAGTCTTTAGGTAATACTACCGTAAATGTAATCTTAATTGATTTAGGAAAGATTTAATAAGATACTTTAGGTATTATATAAGGAATCAATTTCCTAATTCATATTTAGGAAAGATCTTATATAATAAATAAATAGTAACCTTATTAAAAGCAACTTCCTAAACCTTGTCAAAATATAACAAATTATATTCCATAATATAATCTAGTTTGTTTTTAGGATATCTAAATAAATACATATTTATTTATTTAATCCAATCCCACACGTTTTATGGAATGTGTCATAGTACACGTTTTCCAAAATCGTTTAAAACAATATTTAGATTATATTATTTTGACAATTATGGTTATATAAAAATCCTTAGTTTATTAGTAATAAATAATTATCTCATAAGAAAATTATTTATTCCTATTTGACTACAAGATATTTTATATTACCATATTAAGATTAATAATTCTATATTCCGAAAATAGAATACTAATTAGCCATTAAATAAGCACGACGACTTTGGAAACCAAAATCGTTTTAACCATCACAAATCTTTCGACCATTTCTTCTTTCTGGAGTTATAGCTACGGGCTATAACTTGAATCAATCTCATACTAAAGCTATAGTTGATAAGTATAACTTTAGTTCACTATATGCACTTGTGATCTTCATCTAATCTTCGATTAGTCAATCCTTTGACTAAAGTTCTTGAATCTTTTATACTTGATTGATGAGATCTCTTAAACTAATCTTCTGTACACTTAGCACACGATTATACGTACGAGTATATAATATATAAATAGCTAGACTTGTCATTATCAAAACATAAACATATATACTGAATATATATATTTGAATATATGGTTCAACAAATTCCCCCTTTTTGATGATGGCAAGTCTTCTTAGATTTGTGACTAAGTGTTTGGTTCCCCCTCAATATAATAAGGGTCAATCGTAGCAAAGAATTACTTAGGGTTTTTATCTTCTATCCATCCCCCTTTAAGAACCCTAAGAGACAATGAATTACGACAAGGAACAAGCTTAGGCAAATTCTAAATCTAAGTCGCATTTTTCCCCCTCTTGACATCATCGAAAAGATGAGAACAAAGACATAAAACGACTAGAATAATATACGACGAAACATGAATAAGCATGCAACAAAGATGTATCACACAAACACAAGATATCATACAACACAAGTACGAGTGTTAGAAATATACACAACTAAACCGAAATACTATGCCACTGGGCCAAATATAGGTCAAATATGAGAAAATTGGGCCGGCTTGGATAATTTTTAGATGGGCCTTTTGGAAACAATTAAGAAAGGTTAAGATTGGCAACATAAGGGCTTGTGGGCCTCGAATTTTGTTGGGCCAAAGATAGTTTCAGAGTTGGGCTAGGATAAGAGTAAGAGTTTGAGGAAGTCCATTCCGGATTCAAACACAACAACCGAAAACGAGATAAATTGAAGAACAGAGTATCAACACAGTAATTTGAGCACGAACAACAACCTTCTCAACTCTCTTATCAATTTTTTATTATTCATCCACGCCCTTAGCTCGGCTTCACGACTTGGATTGCCACAACTACCACTATCACCCATGCTTTCATTCTCCTTTTTAACTTCATATAAACCAAGAATCCCATCCATCTTAGCATCCAATCCCTCAAACGATGGAGAAACGTTCGGTTTTTGTTCACCACCTATTCTTTTGCCAAAAGTTAAATCAATGCCAACAAAGTAGATACCCATGAGCTTGATGATTTTGTCACACATACGTTTTCTTGGTATGACACCATAACTCGCATCAACAACAACTTCTTTCTTAAGCAATAGCTTCGACACCCACAATTGTCGAGCACACCTTTTCTTTAACCAACATATTAGAGACTTGACAAATTTTTCAACAAATCAAGAAGGCTAAATTTACCTTCATTCCCTCCATCCAATTAAACAACATGACATCCTTACAACATGAAAACTTATCCCGACCACCTCGTCTTGGTAAAACAGTGTTCCATAAGTGGCTTCCAGGGAACATTCTCGAAACAGAGGACGGAAACCTTTTCTCGGTTGAGACGAACTCCGACGAATACTTCAGGGACTATATGGAAGTCTCGATTAAGTTTGCGACGTTTCCCGGTGTCGGTCGTCGGAATGGACACGGAGATGGGTATTGGGGACGATGGAGGTGATGGTGTAAGCGAGTGGCGCGTGATGGCTGGAAAGGTTGGGTTTAAGTTTTGATCGGATTTTAATGGAGTTTGGTGATTTTATTTTGGAGGTCTTGTGAGGGTGAGGTAATTATTTGGGGATTTGAGTTTGTTGGTGAGATGACACGTGGCAGGGGGTGTGGGGTAGCTTGGGACACGGTTTGAGTGAGGTGAGAGTGTTTTTCTTTTTCCTTTTTTTTTTTTTGTTTTAATAATATGTAAATATTAATATGTATAGGTAAATATTGTAGGGTAAATTATAATATATGACGTAATATTATTGTGAGATTCGGTTGTGCACACATACATACATGAATTGCATAACATAATTATGTTCACATTGTTGGGGCTGGTGTCCTTGACAATTAAGTACAATGACTTATTAAATCTCTTTAAGGATCACAAGGGCATACTTCAGTATTATTACCAGTTGATCCACGTTTATCAATAACGGTTGGCTTGCTAGATAAGTTTGACGTTATTGTCATACGGATGGCGGTGATCAACTGGTCCCTATGTTAGGTTTAAGTAGTTGCTCATAAACTAATTTAGTCATACTAACAAACCTTTTAATTAACTTTTAATTAACAAAATTATAAACTCGTTTATATTAGATCTTATGCATGCTTAAGCGGAAATAAAGAGTAGACCGAGTCCTTACACACGGTCCAAGTATATTGCAAGGATGATCCTCCGAGTACCCAATATAGAATACCTCCTCCGGATGCACCAAGACAACCCCAAAAGAACCGAAACTTTGTATGCTAGACTTGGAATCGGTTTTCTTCCTTAAACTATTTCTAATCACTCTTATTAGAAATATATTTGAATACTACTCTTAGTATAAATTTTATTATCTTATAATAAGTATTAGAGGTTGATAATCTCTTCTTGTTTGGGCACAATTTCGGCTAGGGTTAAGAAGAGGAGAGGAAGAAGAATGAATATGATATATCCTAATATATATATGATGAGCATGCTTCTTAATTATCATATAAACTAACTTAAGCATGCTCACTTGGGAAGGGGGTAGCCGGCTTAGGGAGTGTCAAAGAGGGAACATGTTGTGTTCTCAAGACACTAGGGTGGTTACTAGGTTAGTAATCTCAATGCATGTGTCTAACACATGATTATGGAGTGTTTAATACACTAAACACCCATGCCACCTCCTTCTTATAACCGTGCCAAATAGTCCATAATATGGACTTCATTTTACAATTTGTCAAATGTATAATTGTATAAAGTGTGACATCTTACATGTCATTAATATATAAAATACTTTAGTACATTTGAAACATGTAAATATTTATCCCATAAATATTATACATAATTAAATAAATCATATTTGTTTAATTAATAAGTAATTCAAAATTACTAGTGTAAAATGATCATTTATCGTCAATACGATTTACAACTTTTGTATTAATTTCATCCCAATTCATTCTAATAACGATATAATAAAATATCGTTTAATGTTTAACAATTGACACGTTTCAATTTTAAACATAAATCTTACATTAAGATCTAACCTCTAATTTCTCGACATTCGAGTTTAAGGAATATGATCAAATCGTATCAATATACATTTGATCATTTTATCATTTAAGGGAATTGTCCTAAAGGTGTGACCTAAAGGGATCAACTGACCACCACCGTCATACGACAGTAATGTCAAACTCTAGCTAGCCAATCATTACCGATTAATGTTGGTCAGTTGACTAATAAATCGTATCATCCCTTGCGCATTCTTGTTACGAGATTTAATTACGTGATCGCACTATTGTTGAGGACACATTTCCCAACAATCTCCCACTTGTCCTCGACAAGTGTGCGTCACCAATTCTCTTGTCCTATTACAATCTCCCACTCAATGCAAGATGTCTCTCTCTGGTCGTTCTTGCATTTGATCATATCATGAATGGTTTCCTCGATCTGGAGAATAACTGTCTGACCGGAATTATCTACCATAGATACCTTCCGAGCGTGGCCACGCATTTCCAGTTAATTACTCCTCGAGTGGCCCTGAGATTTGAACAACCCTGACAAGGGGTGGACAATTTCTATCGCACTACTTCCTTCAACCAGTCACAGTTAGTCACAACCCAAAACAATCCCATTTGACTCCAGTTACGAAAAGTCGTAGAGAATGGATCAAAGTTATGCCTAAACTGTACCATCTTGGGAGAGTAGTCTTTAGTCAAAGAATTGACTCACAAGAATACTATAGCAGCTCTCGCCACGACCCGGCTATAAAATTTCCAGAACTCTATAAGCGGTCACATTGCCCGACAGAGTGTCTCTTACAGTCTGCCTATGTGATCGACTAGTCATCACATATGACTCTATGGCACTTGAACTTGCCATCAATCGCCTCACACTCTAGTCGCTTTGAGACGTCACCTCATGTAAGCGGCTAGGGGCTATACTAAGTCAATCCAGTTCACTTATGGGGTTCAATATTGTCTCATACAACCCATTTGGATTCTGACAAAGTATCTTTTACTTTGAGTTATTTATAACTCAAATGATGTTGTCATGCAACAATAGTCAACACTATTACATTGCATTTTGATGTACAATCATCTATTTGTATTAGCGTTTTGCGAATAACCTTTATTCATGCGAATAACCTTTATTCATGATAGCAAAACTTACAACTTTTGGTCTCCTTTATTCTCATATTATCCCGTATAACATGATTCTATTTGAGTACATATCTAGAACTCTTTCTAGATTTTGAGTTTCCTTTCCGGAGGAAAGCTCCCACTGTTATCTTATAACTTGTGACGTATCGATATACTGGAGGGATTAAAATCACTCTCTATAGTCACTTATGTACTGAAATCTATATTGTAGTTTATTAGTGATTTCATCACTTTTACAATTTTCAAACATCTTGGCTATTTGTTAATGGTTTCATTCATCGTTATGAATAATGTATCCAACCATTCTAACTTCTAGTGGGCGACCTTTTATTATCCATATAATAAACCTTCCCGTTAAAACTCTATCATCACATGATATAAATCAATTGTTCATTTAAATTTAGAACCTCTTATTCTTTACTCTTAAAGAATCACCCATTCTCTCTAAATGGTAGGTTTAAATTCTTATCGAACATTGCTCCCACTAAAAACAATATCTCTGAATTTAGAACCTCTTATTCTTTACTCTTAAAGAATCACCCATTCTCTCAAAATGGTAGGTCTAAATTCTTTTTGAATATCGCTCCCACTAAAAACAATATCTCTCGATGTCTTAAATGAACCTTTCATTTCATGCATGTTAAACTATTACTCGAATCATTATCATTATCACTATCCCCATAGTGATCTATTTCCATTCAATCAATCATTACCCTCTTATCATGTCATCGTTTCCTCGAGATGAAAATGACATGATAATTTCTTTATAACTACATAGGAACCGTTTTCCTATCGATGATTTCATACGGGGTTTCAAGTTTCCTCTCTATGAAACAATGAACACAAAGAACCTTTCTCCGAGTGTCCTCCCGTAGTTTCTTCAAATCATTTAGGACTTTGTTTCCTCTCTATGAAACAATGAACACAAAGAACCTTTCTCCGAGTGTTCTCCCGTAGTTTCTTCAAATCATTTAGGGTTCTTCTTAAGACTCCTAAGTGAGAATCTTCTCTAAGATCCTTCCTTTATTTATATCATTGGTTTGTGAGCGAAACATTTTCTCCCACTCTATCCTTCTAACAATAACCTTTACTTGTCTAAGGATAGCTATTTCGATCAACCAATGTATTTGAATGTTTGAAGTTTGATAGGTGTAATGAATACATTCTCATTTTCACTTAAAATGAAAATCTTATAATGAACTGATATAGTCTCATTTTGATTGAATCTATCTCATGGGGTGTAGTTCTCCGTTTTAATCAACTCTTTGATTTTTTTATATTTGATCGTATCAATATTTATTTCGTGATTAGATCACTATTATTCATGTTTTAACAAGGTATGCAATTTATTTGATGATTCAAAACATTGATTGAGAACAAAAGTAGTGACTCGGGTTGAAAACCAAGTCACTAATATCCAAAATTACAACCATTGTATTAGGATTTTAATCCTTGTCTTACAAGAAAATTAAATTGTTCCATAAATAAATGCAAAATATGAAAGAAGACGATATGAAAAATAGAGCCTAGCTCTTCAAGTCTTCGATCAATTGGATGCTACCGGAGCCATCCAAGTAAGGAACTTCAAGCTTCCTTGTCCTTGCCCTTATCATTATTCGGGGGCGCCCCTTTAAAACATTTAAAAAGGGTAAATATCAACACATTTGTATCACTATACATAAGTTGATAAACGACATGAATTATACGCGAGAATTATTACCTACGGCGGTAGCTTTCCCATTTTTGAGATCACTTAAGTACTTGGGGCAATTTCGCTTCCAATGACCGATCCTCGTGCAATAATGGCACTTGTCTTGCTCTTTAGAAGACGAGGTGGAAGCGCCTTTCGAAAAGGTCTTTTCTTTGGTCGCTTTGGGTTTGAACGTTTTCTTGCCCTTGCCTTTCGAGGCATTCCTCTTGAAGCTCGTTTTCCCTTTCTTTTCGATGTTCAAAACATCTTAGGTGGAACTTTCATGAAGTCCCATGTCCCTTTCGGCTTGGACTAGCATCTTATGCAACTCGTCTAACGAGGTCTCTTGGTTTCGCATATTGAAATTCACCCGGAATTGAGCATACGCCTTAACCTTATTGAGCGAGTGAAGAACTCGGTCAATGATAAGAGAGTCGGGAACATCAACATTTTGAGCTTTTAGAGTCTCCGCGAGCTCAACTAGTTTGAGAACATGAGGGCTTATCTTTTGCCCTTCCTTGAAAGTTATGTCAAAGAAGGCGGAAGCCGCCTCATATTGAATCACCCTAGGAGTTTGCGAAAACATGGTCGCAAGCTTGGTGTATATCTCATATGATGTGGTCAACTTGATCATACTCCTTTGGAGATCCGGCTCCATGGAGAAGATGAGCACATTTTTAAGAGCGGAGGACTCTTTCATGTAGGCTTCATAGGCCTCACGAGTTTGGACCGACGAACGAGCGGTCGGAGCGGGAGGAGCGGCTTCGGATAGGTAACGACTCTTATCGTCACCTTGAGCGGCCAAAAGTAATTGCGCATCCCAATCCTTAAAATTGGAACCATGCTTATCGAGTTTGCAACGATCCATAAAGGAACGAAGCCATGATACGTTAGTGAGAGGTGGAGCGTTGGTTGCCATAGTCGATGTTGAAAAATTAAACTACAATAATAAAAGGAAAACAACATCATTTTAAATTCATAATTTAAACTAAAACTTTAAGTTTAGTTATATATATTTACTTAATGATCTCTTACCCAATTAAGTAAACAATCCCGAGACCCAAACCCATACTAATCCGGGCACGGTGTAGCCGATTCAACCCGTATTGGTATAATTTGGTGGATTAACTCTTTAATCGGTTCTACTCTTAGAACTCTCGGTCGACAATTTTCTTAAAATTATCTTTAGCCCGAACTTATTGCAACTACGGTTACGAATACTTTCGTTGAGATCAACCAAATTTCAAGGTGTAATCTTATTACCCCACTTACCCAACGTGACAATTTTAGTACCCCGGTGTAGCCGAGCCTACGTTTTTGTGAAGAAGGGATTCATGGGTCCGTACTTTTTGGTAAGGCTAAGTCTCAATATTAATATGTAAGAGATCTAGTCAAATTATTATCTATCTCCGTTTAAGTGAACTAAGTCGGTGAATTATCGATAAAATAAAAGACTAGGTCGACTAAGTCGAAACATGCATGATACGATGTATGACGATTTGGCTATGCATGCAAACATATAAAAAGCAAAAATAAAAGCATAAATAAACCCTAGTATGGCCTTTCCTAGAAAAGAAATAACAAAGTACAAATTCGGAAACCAACTCCTTTGGTCCCTTGAACTTCACGCGGCACGCACTTCGAGGTAAACACCGTCTTGATCGGAACTCCTTTCCGAATGGCACCGTCTTCAAGGAACTCCGGATTTTACAAATATTACAACTTTTCTAGTCTACTTTATACATTATAAAATAGAAATAAATTACAATTGGGTGATACGAGATCACAAAATTACAACCCAATCGGTAACCCCTTACATTACGGGAAATACCGATTTAAAAACTAAGGCCATACTAAGTAAATTACATAATTCCCAAAATTACGTAAAAATAAATCATGACATTCATAATATAAATATGCAATGCTTAAATAAATATGAATTAACATGCAAATCCTAAGCCAAATCGTCCTATTTAAAACACTTATTTAAATAGTTATCGTAAACCTCGGTTTTTATGGAATTGCGTGTTTTAACGTTTAACAACACTATGCATTAAATGAAACGGTTTTCATCCTTAAGTTAATCATCCTAACTCGCATAGGATTCAAAATTTAGTCTTACTCAAACTTTGAACATGAATTAACTTAATATATTTTAATATTGATCGGTATTACTCGGTTTTTCGGGAAAAACAATATAAAATTCAAAAGAGACATTAAAATTTCGAAAATTCAAAATTCAAATTTTGAAAATCCAGAATGTTCTTAAAATTTTCAGAAAGTTAAATTATTAGTATTTTATACGGTTTTATTATTATTTCGAAAATAACACGTAAAACGAGCAATTTAAGTCGGAAAATTCAATAATTAACTTCATAAATGCAAATTAAATACTAATAATAATTTTTATACCTTCCAAAACCTTTTTAAGAACACAAGATGGACAGAAAATTAAATGGCACATTGCCCCATAGCCGAAATTTTAAAGCATGCCTCCTTTTAATTTAATTTTAATTGCTACTTTTAACAAAACAAAATTAAATTAATACAAATCAAATCTGAAACTTTAGGCACCCAAGAATATTTTCATGATGAACATATCACATATGACTAAAATGGGTTATATTTTCGGCCATTTTTAACAACATTTGCAAATTTTAACGATTTACGTCATATATCATACGATTTTAACATTTAAAATTATTTCTCAAGCATAAAATAAGATAAAATTCTCGAAAATTTTATACATGCTGGAAATAATATATATGACATCGTGTTAAATTTTTATGGCCAAATTCCAACTTAAACTATTAAAGTCGAAATTATGTCACTAATTACCCGATTTTTACATTAAAAATCTATAATATTGCAATATTTGAGATAAATTTCTGGAAAATTCAACATAAATTTAAATATTGCATGTGACATCCTCATAAATTTTTATAGTCAAATTCATAATATAACTATTTTAACCCATTTTTATTCATCTTTTTGCATTTTAACCATTAAAATTCATATCACACGATTTAAAGGTCTATAATTTACGAAAATTCATATTCATATTATAGAAAATACATGTGATATCATACTGAAAAATCTCGGCCAGAAGCTAATTTTAACTATTTTTCCCAAAATTAATCATTTTTAACCATTAAAACGTATTAAAAACCGAAATAAAAATACCAATGATCAATATTCATGCAAAAATTATTCCAAATATTCTAAATCATATTAGAAAACAGTAGGTATCATGCTAAAAATATTTCGTCCATATCTTATATCATACGAAAATTCAAGTTTTATTTTTGTTATCATAATAACTCCGTAAAAACGAAACGGAAAGCATGCAAACAACCATTTTGCTCTGATACCAATTGTTAGGTTTAAGTAGTTGCTCATAAACTAATTTAGTCATACTAACAAACCTTTTAATTAACTTTTAATTAACAAAATTATAAACTCGTTTATATTAGATCTTATGCATGCTTAAGCGGAAATAAAGAGTAGACCGAGTCCTTACACACGGTCCAAGTATATTGCAAGGATGATCCTCCGAGTACCCAATATAGAATACCTCCTCCGGATGCACCAAGACAACCCCAAAAGAACCGAAACTTTGTATGCTAGACTTGGAATCGGTTTTCTTCCTTAAACTATTTCTAATCACTCTTATTAGAAATATATTTGAATACTACTCTTAGTATAAATTTTATTATCTTATAATAAGTATTAGAGGTTGATAATCTCTTCTTGTTTGGGCACAATTTCGGCTAGGGTTAAGAAGAGGAGAGGAAGAAGAATGAATATGATATATCCTAATATATATATGATGAGCATGCTTCTTAATTATCATATAAACTAACTTAAGCATGCTCACTTGGGAAGGGGGTAGCCGGCTTAGGGAGTGTCAAAGAGGGAACATGTTGTGTTCTCAAGACACTAGGGTGGTTACTAGGTTAGTAATCTCAATGCATGTGTCTAACACATGATTATGGAGTGTTTAATACACTAAACACCCATGCCACCTCCTTCTTATAACCGTGCCAAATAGTCCATAATATGGACTTCATTTTACAATTTGTCAAATGTATAATTGTATAAAGTGTGACATCTTACATGTCATTAATATATAAAATACTTTAGTACATTTGAAACATGTAAATATTTATCCCATAAATATTATACATAATTAAATAAATCATATTTGTTTAATTAATAAGTAATTCAAAATTACTAGTGTAAAATGATCATTTATCGTCAATACGATTTACAACTTTTGTATTAATTTCATCCCAATTCATTCTAATAACGATATAATAAAATATCGTTTAATGTTTAACAATTGACACGTTTCAATTTTAAACATAAATCTTACATTAAGATCTAACCTCTAATTTCTCGACATTCGAGTTTAAGGAATATGATCAAATCGTATCAATATACATTTGATCATTTTATCATTTAAGGGAATTGTCCTAAAGGTGTGACCTAAAGGGATCAACTGACCACCACCGTCATACGACAGTAATGTCAAACTCTAGCTAGCCAATCATTACCGATTAATGTTGGTCAGTTGACTAATAAATCGTATCATCCCTTGCGCATTCTTGTTACGAGATTTAATTACGTGATCGCACTATTGTTGAGGACACATTTCCCAACACCCTATACGTCACACCTATAGGACACGTTTGAGAGATGTGAAGGTATGAAAATACAGTCACATTTTGCCGGATACGACTAAACAGTTAGTCAGAGGTATTAACTAATAAATTAGTCAATAAGATGTTGAGATTATTATTTAATACGGATTAAATAATTTTAGCTAATACGGATTACAAGATTAATTCGTAAATTAAATATAAACGGTTATATTTAATTAAATATTGTATTCGCGTATTAATATAAACAGTTATATTAATTTGGGCAATTATACAATATCGTATTTTATCAGACCGTTATTAATATATCGACTGTATTAATATCTGATAACATGTTACGATTTATAATGATAAACCCGCGAATTATATTTAAGCAATTGGGTCGAATCATGCATTGGAATAAGGTAAGAGTGGAAAGCCCACTCCTACCCTATGTCCAATTCGGCCGAAACCTAGAGGCTACATAAGGAGAGTCCTTCTCCTTATGTAGATTACTCTTGTTGCACTGTCAAATAATCTCAAGGTAAAAATTAGGTTTTTGAGAGCATTCTTCTCCCAAAACCTCAGATCTCACATCTAAAACTCATTAGCTCTCCCAATATTGCAAGGCACTTGGAGAGGATTTCTAGCACACGCGGCCTCGTCCCATTCTAAGTCTTGGGTGCAAGTTATAGGAGGGAATTTGTGTTAATTCCTGTTCTTAGGCCTTTTGCGCGAGGACTAGAGGTTGTACTTCTTTTCTTATCCTTTTTAATCTTATGACGATATTCACGACTGTAATTTTCATTATAATCCTGCAATTAAAGGGCGAATACGCGTTATATTCCCCACAAGTGGTATCAGAGCCTTAGGCCATGAAAATTTTACAATTGTGTCTTTCATAAGTTTTAAAATTTTTTGAAAACCGTACATTCTGCCTAGGCACTCGATCGAGTCCCTGTTGCACTCGATCGAGTGCCCTCGTACCAGGCCCCGTGCGTGAGTTTTTAGTGAGATATCGATCTTGTTTTCGATTATAATTTGCATATTGTTAATTAATCGATATTTTTAGCAATATGTGAATCCTTTGTTGTTGTTTATTTATGATTTACACGTTTTAAATCCAAGTTATAAACTCGTTTTAATTTAAAAGTGCAGCGATTTGCAGTTTTTACGAGCCACTCGATCGAGCCCTGCTGCACTCGATCGAGTGACCCTGACACTCGATCGAGTGCCCCTGTTGCTCGATCGAGTGCTCTCGTTTCGGGCAGTTTGTTTTCGAAAATAACTTGTTTCTTATTTTTATTGTTTAGTGAAACGGTTCACCCTCGTTTGATACATATTGTTTTAAAACAGTTTAAAATAATGGATTATATGTTTATTAAAATTGGTGATTAAAACGGTATAGTCACTTAATTTTAATCTTAAAAGGTGGTTTGGTATAAATTTATTAATCATAATAACAGTATTATGTCATGTATAAATTTTCTTTAGTTGATGCATTTTATTTATCGTCTTGTGAATGCCTTGAATGCTTTCAATAACGTATTTAATTATTGCAAACGGTTGTAACTTAGTGTGGCCTTAGAAGATTGTGTCACCGTAATGATGGGACACGATCTTGCTTGTAATTTTGAGATCTTGAATCTCCGTTTTGGGTTTTTGCCATGTAATTACTTTTGTATTTAAATTAGAATGTATCTAGGATTACTTTTGTAATTTAAATTAGTAATTTTGTGAAGACCAAAGACAAGACGGAGACCGGATGCTCACTCCCGCTGCAAGGACCAAGATGGAACATCAAGACAAGCTTCTAGGGTCCAACGGTGGATTCCAAGTTGTTTTGTGTTTATTTTGGTAGGATATGCCACACTAGGACTTTTATTTACGTTTATTGCATTTATCTTTACGCTTTCATCGATAATAGCTTGCATCATATTCCGCCTAAAAACCAAACCACCTATATCATGCCTGAAAACTGACTCATGTAGAGGTTACGCGTTAGTTTTCTGTGACAATACAGATGTCACATGTCAATTGCAAAGCCATCACTTTATTTAATTCATTCACGCATATGCTAGTTTTTAGTTCACTTAAATATGGTTAAATAAAGGTTGATGGGGTCTTCCTCGTATAACCAAAAATTGAGATTAGTCTTTATAAATCAGCCTCCCATGAATCCCTTCTTCGTCGGTAGGCATAATATGACCCCTTCTACGTCGGGTAAGTGGGAACAGATGATTTATTTTATCTCAACATCATGGTCACTCGATAATATCTAGTGACTGAGATGGACTAATAGATAGGATATACGGAAATCTATCGACCAAGAGTTCCAACGATTGGAATTAGCCAAACTGTGGGCTTATCAATATACGGAAATTGAGTCTTGGGATCGTTTATATAATTCTTGAGGGAGATCAATTATATAAATGCATGAGTCTACAAGTTTAAATTCCATTTAATATAGACTTAAATCACAACAATAAGTTGCTTATATGGTTTTGTTTTATCTTCTTTTCAGTGTAGAACACGTTCATTAAAACTGATGTATAACTAAAATGGCTGGTGAAGACCCAATGCCAAGTGCCAAGCTAGCACGTGAATCCTGGCTAAAGGCCTTCATGGACTCCATGAATCAGTCAACTAGACTGAGGAATGATGGGTCAAACTTTTCTGACTGGGAGGCAGCACTACGGAATGCTGCCATTGCTGACGGAAAGCTTAAGTATTTAACTGAGCCAATTCCGGCACACCCAGGAACTGGAGCTAGAGCCAACGATGTTCACGCTCATAGCGACTTCGTCATGGAAGCGGGTGCGATAAAGAACGTACTCATCTATGCAATGGAATCAAATTTGCAAAGACGCTTCATATCCCATGGTGCAAACAAGATTTTCACCACGCTCTCTAACGAATTCTCCAAGGCTCAGAGAATCGTTTCTTATGAGCATACCTGTCGCTTCTTTGAGGCGAAACTCCAGAAGGGCCAAGCTGTTAGCCCACATATTCTCAACATGATTGAGAATATCGAGAAACTGGAGGCCCTAAACTGCAAGATCAGTGAGAACATAATCGTTGATCGTTTGCTTCATTCGCTTCATGATGGGTTCGCCCTCTTTAGGGCCAACTATTACATGAACGACATGAAGAAGACTCCTCATGAGCTCCACTCCCTTCTCGTACAGACTGAGAAGGATCTAAAGTTAAGTGGGAGCATGAAGCAGGACGTTCTCATGATCTCCAGTAAGGGAAAGGGTAAAGGGAAGGCTAAAGCTCAGGGCGACCTAGCAGTAGGTAAGCCCAGGTTCAAGAAACCAGGATTTGCTAAGAGTGGGCCAGGTGAGTCGAGCAACTCACAAGGCAAGATAAAGAGCAAGGATACAAGCATGGAATGTCACCATTGCCACAAGACTGGGCATTGGAGGCGCTCATGCCCCGTGTATCGCGAGGACATTAAGGCAGGCCGTGTTACTCCTGTTGGTATGTCTTGTTCTTCTTTTATTCACATGATTGAGATTAACCATGCAAGTTGCGGAACTTGGGTACTTGATACTGGTTGTGGTTCTCATCTATGTAATCATGTGCAGGGCCTCCGAAACCAAGAACCCCTAATCAAGGGTGAGGTGGACCTGCGAGTCGGGAATGGAGCACGCGTTGCTGCAGTCTCGAAGGGAACATACGTGATCCAGCTTCCAAGTGGATTTGAGTTATTTTTATATAACTGTTATTATGTTCCTAGTTTATCCAAAAACATTATTTCAGTTTCTGCACTTGACAAACTCGGCTTTTCATTTGTAATAGAGAATAATAGCTGTATTTTCTCCTTACACAATATGATTTATGGCAAGGCAGTTTCCATGAATGGAATTTATGTTTTAGATCAAACTACCGAGATATTACATGTGAATAATAAAAGATTAAAGGTAGGTGACAAAGATCAAACTTACCTATGGCATTGTCGTATGGGACACATAAATGAGAAACGCGTAAAACAGCTCATACAGAATGGAGCTATATCGCCCTTTGATTTCGAATCATATGGCACGTTTGAATCATGTCTCATAGGTAAGATGACTCGTATTTCCTTCAAAGGTGTTGGAATGCGCGCTGCCGACCTATTAGGACTCATACATACGGACGTATGTGGCCCTATGTTGATCAACGCACGAGAAGGCTATAGGTATTTCATCACTTTCACGGACGATTTAAGTAGATATGGCTATGTCTATTTAATGAAGCATAAAAGTGAATCCTTTGACAAGTTCAAAGAATTCCAGAATCGGGTACAGAACCAGCTGGGTAGAAAGATTAAAGCACTACGTTCAGATCGTGGTGGTGAGTATCTTTCACATGAGTTTGATCAACACCTTAAAGACTGTGGGATCGTGCTACAGTTAACTCCACCTGGAACACCACAATTAAATGGTGTGTCCGAACGGAGAAATCGAACTCTACTCGATATGGTTCGATCCATGATGAGTCACACCGTTGTGCCTGATTCATTATGGGGCTATGCTCTTTTGTCAGCCGCTCTAATACTTAACCGAAGTCCGTCTAAAGCTGTTGACAAGACTCCATACGAATTATGGAAGGGAACGGTCCCTAACTTGTCCTTTATTCGGGTTTGGGGCTGCGAGGCTTATGTCAAGTGGAGAAACGAGGATAAGCTCGGCCCGCGATCGGTCAAGACATACTTTATAGGCTATCCAAAGGGAACATTTGGTCATTACTTCTACTCGCCTACCGAACAACGTGTTTTTGTTGCGGCTAGTGCGACGTTCTTAGAGAAAGAATTTCTCGAGAACAAGTCGAGTTATAGAACCTTCGAGTTATCGGAGGTTCAAGAACCAACTACCGAGCAACCATTGGAGGAAACAGTTGTAACACCCCCATTTATTTAAGGACCTGAACTAGGACTCCTCAGATAAATAAGAGTGTTACCATCTCGGTTTCCCGAGGCAGTAGATACAAAGGAAGATAAACAGTACTTTAAATATAAAGTTAACTCAAACATATTTTACATCCGTGTCCAAAAGTCTTAGCAAAATAAAGTACAACTCATAAAACTGACTAAGTGATCTAGACATCTACTCTAGTCTTGATCCAAGCTCTTCCTCCCATAGCTTCCCCCTTAGGCTCAGCACCTGTCATTCTGCTCCCCACAATTGGTTCATCACAGGTGATCACGAATACACAGGGTCAACCACGAGGTTGAGTAGGTAAAAGAATAAGTAAAACAACAATATAATAAACTCCGCGCCGATCCAACACCATATATATATACTCCGCACCGATCCAACGCCATAAATACTCCGCACCGATCCAACACCATAAATATACTCCGCACCGATCCAACGCCATAAATACTCCGCACCGATCCAACTCCATAACTCAAAGCCCAATATATATATAATCACATCTTATGATAGCACAGAGTAAGATAACAACTCAACATAATAATCACATGATATTGTATTGTAAACATGTATAACACCAATAAAGAGCAGATCACACATTATCGTAAACCAGTATCTTCCCCTACCTGAAATAGTAGGTACGCAGATAAACCCCAAGGCTTGTTCAGAAATGTTCCACGCGAAACCCGCTACCTAAACAAATATTATATAATTAATAAACACCCTATATCTCGTAATACGTGTTCACATTCTATTTATAGAAACTTCCTATATTTAGAAAACTTCCCAACAACCGAGGTTTCTCAAAATAGTACTTTCTAAATATAGTAACTTCTAAAAATAGCAGCTTCCAAAAATAGATACTTGGTTTTGAAATTCAAACTATACATTAATACCCACTTAAAACCTCCCATAAAAGCTCCCAAAACATATCTCTTAATAAAATCTTTACTATAAATAAAAGATATCAATACTATAAATAATAAATATATTATGAATAATAATAATAATACTAATGAGTAAGATATTAATAAAAGTTTACTAATAAAACTAACACCAAAACTACACCCTACACGACCCAATTCACGACTCACTACCCAACGCACCCCATGGTGTTAGCCCACCACCAACACCACGCACAACCCCCACACACCGCCGGCAACCACCAGCGACCATCCCCCACCATGGCCACTACACCCCAGACCACCACCAGGGTGGTCGACTCTCTCCGGCGAGGTGGACCAGGGGCTCTAACACCCCTGCTTCCTCACTCTTAACCCGCGGCAACCCAAAACAGACTGTCACCACCACCGCCACAATCTGCCAGGCCACCGGCAAACACCACCATTAGAACCCCTGTCCTACAACCAACAGACAGTGGTGGTACCACCGCACCGACCTCCCCCTAGTCATCGGTGGTACCACCCCCAAACCAGTCTACCCAAAGCAACAACTTAAAACCAGCAGCCGTTCCCCTGATTCCTTCTAAAACCACCGTGAAAACAACCCCCTTGACCACCATACAACCCTACCCTTAACACCACGACAACACCCAGACTACCCCTGACTCCCCTTTGACACGAATCATCACCCACGACTCCTTCTTTTATCACACAGAGACAAGGAAGACAACACAAACCCATAGACCCGACAACCATGCTGAAACCACTGTAACCAGGGGTGATAAACACCCCTGTCGACACCGCCGGTGACTCCTACAACCACCCAGATCAGCCTCCTGACCAACCTCCAGACACTAGAAAAATAACAACACAAAAACAAACCCAAACCCGACACTCAAACCCCTCTCGAAAACAGTGACAAAACAAGAGACCCTTAACAAAAACAAACAACAAATTAACACAGGCTGCGCATACCTGTTTTCTGATCTAATTCGAAGGGTCTAAACGGAGGTGAACCACCGTGGGGATTTGACCTTCTTGAAGGGTGATGTCGGCTGAGCAAGATGGGGTAGGTTAGAGTGTGTAGATAGGTCAGAAAGTTGACTCGAAATCCTTCTTATAAGGCGGCTGACATGAATAAAGTGAGGGTTTGCTGTTTTAACAACATGGGCGTGGGCTGTTTACACAGATTTCGAGGCCCATGGCCGAGCTGTACTAGGTCCAAGGTTCGAGCCACACAAACAACCTTCTACAAATATTAACTTAGGGTGGATAGATCCCCCTTTCAAACCCCACCAACGACTCAAAACACCCCATGAAACGAGCACTAGCGAACTAGTATTGGGTAAGCTAATCGCTCCATCGTGAAATCACTATAAATGATCAAGATAAAATCGTATCTAAAATTCGAGGTATTACAGTCTTTCCCCCTTAAAAAGAACTTCGTCCCGAAGTTCGACAACACCCAAACGACAAAACAAACAACTCAAACAAACTACTATCACAAAATAACTCAAAAGCTTACTTAAAACACAGAATGTTACATTCCACCCCCCTTAAAGAAAAGTTACGTCCGCGTAACTTACCTCGATCAAACAAATGTGGGTAACGCTCCCTCATGGCTGCCTCAGGCTCCCACGTAGCCTCCTCCTGATTATGGTTGGTCCAAAGGACCTTCACCAAGGACGTCTCGCCATTGCGAGTCTTTCGTACCTTCCTGTCCAGAATTTCCCTCGGAGTCTCAATGTAGGCCAACTGCTCATCGACCTCAATCACCTCATGCCGAAGCACATGTGATGGGTCACTCACGTATTTCCTCAATTGGGACACATGAAACACATTATGGACCTTGGATAGGGTTGGAGGCAAAGCTAATCGATATGCCACCTCTCCAACTCTGTCCAAGATCTCAAATGGTCCAATAAATTTCTGACTCAGTTTACCACGCTTGCCAAACCTCATCACACCCTTCATCGGAGAGACCTTCAGTAGAACTTTCTCTCCTACCTCAAACGAAATATCACTCCTTTTCAAATCCGCATAGCTCTTCTGTCGATCCTGAGCAGCCCTCATCCTCTGTCGTATAATCTGAACCTGCTCTACCATCTCCTGAATCATATCCGGCCCCAAAGTCACAACGTCAGCTCGATCATCCCAACACACAGGGCTCCGACACTTCCTTCCGTATAAAGCCTCGAATGGGGCCATGCCTATGCTCGCATGATAACTGTTATTATAGGAAAACTCGATCAATCCCAGTCGATCCTCCCAAGATCCTCCGAAATCAAGTACACAAGCTCTCAACATATCCTCAAGAGTCTGAATCGTCCGCTCAGTCTGACCATCAGTAGCTGGATGAAAAGTTGTACTCATCTTCAATTGGGTCCCCAAAGCAGCCTGCAACTCCTGCCAAAATCTGGATATAAACCTCGAGTCCCGATCTGAAACGATGTCCTTGGGTACGCCATGGAGTTTAACTACATTCTGAACATAGGACTTAGCCAACTCGGCTTTACTCCAGGTATCTTTCATGGGAATAAAGTGAGCTGACTTAGTCAAACGATCCACGATCACCCAAATCATGTTGTTGCCCCTCTGGGTCCGAGGCAACCCCACGATAAAGTCCATCGAAATATTCTCCCACTTCCACTCTTGTACATCCAACGGTTGAACTTTCCCTTGAGGTCTCTTATGCTCCCCTTTCACTCGCTGACACGTCAAACACCTCGAGACAAACTCTGCGACCTCCTTCTTCATATTCGGCCACCAAAACGTCTTCTTAAGGTCCTTATACAGCTTATCACCCCCTGGGTGAACAGAATAAGGAGTAGCATGAGCTTCAGTCAGGATCTTCTTCTTTAGCTCCTCAACATTCGGTACACACCATCGCCCACTGAACCTCAAACTACCGTCGGTATGAATACTGAACTTGGATGCCCCATCACCATTCCCATTTTCCACCATCGAATGCCACTTCTGGATCCTCTCATCGCTCTCCTGTAACTCCCGAATCTCCCCATACAACTCAGGCTCCACAGTCAGATCACCAAGAGTGTCCCCTTTCCGGATCATGAATATTCCCATCTCCCTTAGTTCACCATACAACCTTCCTCTCGATCTGGCACAATCCAAAGCATGAATTGACTTCCTACTTAAAGCGTCAGCTACCACATTTGCCTTGCCTTCGTGATAGACAATCTGCATATCATAATCTCCGATCAACTCTATCCACCTCCTCTGCCTCATGTTCAACTCTTTCTGGGTGTAGATATATTTCAGGCTCTTATGGTCAGAAAACACCTTAAAAGTGGCTCCATAAAGGTAATGACGCCACAATTTCAGTGCAAAGACCACAGCGCCCAACTCCAAATCATGAGTCGGATAATTCTCCTCGTAGGTCTTCAACTGGCGAGAAGCATACGCGATCACTCTACCATTCTGCATTAGCACACAACCTAACCCATGCTTTGAAGTGTCGGTGTATACCTCAAAATTATCACTCCCAACTGGCAAGGCCAGGATAGGAGCTGTTGTCAGGCGTTCCTTAAGGGTTAGGAATGCCTTCTCACAACTCTCATCCCAGATATAACGGTTCTCCTTCCTCATCAACGACGTCAACGGCTTCGCTATCTTTGAGAAATCTTTGACGAATCTCCGGTAATAACCAGCTAAACCCAGAAAGTTTCGAATCTCACTCACATTCTTCGGACTCTGCCACTTAGTCACTGCCTCGATCTTGCTAGGGTCAACAGATACCCCCTCTTTTGAGATCACATGCCCCAGAAATGCGACCTTCTCCAACCAGAACTCACACTTGCTCAACTTAGCGTTGAGCTTATGCTCCTCCAAAGTCTGCAGTACTTTTCGCAAATGGTCCTCGTGCTCTTCTGCATTCTTGGAATATACCAGGATATCATCGATAAATACCACCACAAACTTGTCCAGGTACGGGCTGAAGACTCGATTCATCAAGTCCATGAACACAGCTGGAGCATTAGTCAATCCAAAGGGCATAACCACAAATTCATAGTGGCCATACCTCGTTCGGAAAGCGGTCTTCGGAATATCTTCATCCTTTATCCTCAATTGATGATACCCGGATCTCAAATCAATCTTGGAGAAAACCCCAGCTCCACTTAACTGATCGAACAAGTCGTCAATTCTCGGCAAAGGATAACGATTCTTGATGGTTACATTGTTCAGCTCTCGGTAGTCAACACACAGCCTCAAACTCCCATCCTTCTTCTTCACGAATAAAACAGGTGCTCCCCAGGGCGACACACTGGGTCGGATGAACCCTTTCTCAGCTAATTCATCCAATTGCTTCTTCAACTCCTCCATCTCTTTCGGTCCCATACGGTACGGTGATTTAGATATTGGTCCCGCCCCTGGCTTTAGGTCGATGGAGAATTCCACTTCCCTCCTTGGCGGTAACCCCGGAACGTCGTCACGAAAAACTCCCTCAAACTCCCGTACCACAGGTATCTCACTAGTCTTGGGGGTCTCAGCCTCACAATCCCACATTTGGCACAAAATTAGGCTTTCTCCTTTCCGCAAACTAGACTTCAGGGTATTGACAGATATAAATTTGATCTTTGGTTTGATTCGATATCCCTTGTAAGACACCCTCACCCCCTTAGGTCCTTTCAAAGAAATTTTCTTTTGATAGCAGTCGATGAAAGCTCGATACTTCCCTAGCCAGTCCATTCCCAGAATCACCTCAAAGCCCCCCAGAGGAAACTCTATGAGGTCACAAAAGAAAATTGCTTCCCCGATTTTAATGGGTACACTACCATATACTCTATTACAGACTATCGACTCGCCCGATGGTATGGTCACTGGATCCGCGATCCAATCAAATCTCTCAAGTCCCAACGCCTTAACATGATCTCTAGACACGAACGAATGGGTGGCACCGGAATCGAAAAGTACAAAAGTAGGCTTAGAGTTCACAAGAAAAGTACCAGTAACCACATGAGCATCCTCCTGAGCTGCCTGCTTTCCCATGGCAAAGAGCTTGCCACTGGACTTGACTCCACTCTGGCTGGCAGTAGATGTTCCAGCCTGCTGATTTCCTGTCGTCCCCGTCTTGTTGTTGTTCCCACTTCCATTGTACTGATTCTGATATGAACGGTTCTGATTGCTGTTGTTGTAATTCCTCTGATAGTTGCTGCTGCCCCCAGACTTCGCACCCCCACCATAGTTTGTCATGGGTGTGCGATAGCCACTGCTGCCATAGGACTGAGTGCGAGGCCCCTGGTATCCGGATGTAGGTGTACGATAGCCCCCGGACTGATTTCCTCCAGACGAACGACACACCGCCTGCTTATGTCCCCTCTTTCCACAGCCGAAACACACAATTCCTGCCGAACCACTGCCAGAAACCCCACTCATGTGATTTCCCCCACTCTGATTTCTCCCACCACCAGAGGCACTACTCCCGAAATACCCACTGAACTTGTTATTACTTTGCTTTTTCGATCCTGAACCCTCTGCTACTGTTTCAGCTTTCCTCTTTTCTGCCTTGGACTGTTTGTCCTTTTTTATCATAACCGAAAGCCTCTCCGCCGCCCCAGCCCGTAAATAGATGTCACGGATTGTGGTGGGCGGAGCTGCAATCAGTCTCTTTTTGATGGCGATTGATAATCCCCTCTCAAATTTCATGGCCAGCATAGCATCGTCGAAACCCATGTCTCCCACGTAGTGCACCAACTGGATGAACTTCCTGTAGTAAGCCTCTACGGTCATGTCCTCCGTCATCTGGAATGAATCAAACTCCTCCCTCAGCTTGCTCTTTTGGAATTCTGGTAAAAACGCCTCGTTCAGAACCCCTTTGAATGCATCCCACGGAACAAACGCGGATCCACCCTCTATAGCTGCTTCCCGGAGCTCTCCCTTATTCGCGGTCCACCAGTCTCCAGCCATACCCCTCAGATAGTGGGCAGCCTGGTCCACCATCAGTTCCTCAGGGCAGTCCACCAACTCGAACAGGTTACCGAATTCTCTGCACCAGGCCCCCAGCAAATGAGGCTCACCCTCCCCGGTGAAATGGGTGGGTTGGTGCCTTGCAATTATCGTGCTCATTTTCGCGGAGTCCATTCGTTTAGCCTTTAGAGTCTCAATCTCAGCTCGTAAAAGATCTAGCTCCTCTTGTGTGATGTTAGCGAGGTTGTCTCTTCGCGGAGGCATACTATAATACAACAGACAAAGGAATGAGTCCCGACTCGCGTGGGTACCCATTAGGATTAGGGTTAAGACCCCTAAACAATAGAGTCTAGCATCAACTATCAGATTGAGTATTATAAAGCTATAACATGGCTCGGGATCACATAACCGCATATCACTAGACATAATGAGAAAGGAAAAGAAAGCATTTACTGATATGTTTCAAAATACTTCACATAACCACATAAGTTCACACCTCTTTATTCAACAATTAAAATCCCTTTCATGTTCATGCCCCTCTCGGCTAGTCCAATTTAGTTTCATATACTCAAGTTTGCATGGATACTTTATCACAACATATCATTACTTCCATCCTTTCCTAATCTACCCTTATTCGCTCGTATTTCACTCTGGGTTCCCGGGTAAAACTGATAGGGCCAATGGTTCGGTGTGAGGGGGCCCCAGACTCATACTTCCCCTTTTGTGTGCTCCTAACAGTCCTATCCCGGGGTTCATTTTATTTAGACTCTCCTACATTCATTAGGTTCATTAGGTTAGGCCTGAGGATCGTTCGCTCTGATACCACTTTGTAACACCCCCATTTATTTAAGGACCTGAACTAGGACTCCTCAGATAAATAAGAGTGTTACCATCTCGGTTTCCCGAGGCAGTAGATACAAAGAAAGATAAACAGTACTTTAAATATAAAGTTAACTCAAACATATTTTACATCCGTGTCCAAAAGTCTTAGCAAAATAAAGTACAACTCATAAAACTGACTAAGTGATCTAGACATCTACTCTAGTCTTGATCCAAGCTCTTCCTCCCATAGCTTCCCCCTTAGGCTCAGCACCTGTCATTCTGCTCCCCACAATTGGTTCATCACAGGTGATCACGAATACACAGGGTCAACCACGAGGTTGAGTAGGTAAAAGAATAAGTAAAACAACAATATAATAAACTCCGCGCCGATCCAACACCATATATATATACTCCGCACCGATCCAACGCCATAAATACTCCGCACCGATCCAACACCATAAATATACTCCGCACCGATCCAACGCCATAAATACTCCGCACCGATCCAACTCCATAACTCAAAGCCCAATATATATATAATCACATCTTATGATAGCACAGAGTAAGATAACAACTCAACATAATAATCACATGATATTGTATTGTAAACATGTATAACACCAATAAAGAGCAGATCACACATTATCGTAAACCAGTATCTTCCCCTACCTGAAATAGTAGGTACGCAGATAAACCCCAAGGCTTGTTCAGAAATGTTCCACGCGAAACCCGCTACCTAAACAAATATTATATAATTAATAAACACCCTATATCTCGTAATACGTGTTCACATTCTATTTATAGAAACTTCCTATATTTAGAAAACTTCCCAACAACCGAGGTTTCTCAAAATAGTACTTTCTAAATATAGTAACTTCTAAAAATAGCAGCTTCCAAAAATAGATACTTGGTTTTGAAATTCAAACTATACATTAATACCCACTTAAAACCTCCCATAAAAGCTCCCAAAACATATCTCTTAATAAAATCTTTACTATAAATAAAAGATATCAATACTATAAATAATAAATATATTATGAATAATAATAATAATACTAATGAGTAAGATATTAATAAAAGTTTACTAATAAAACTAACACCAAAACTACACCCTACACGACCCAATTCACGACTCACTACCCAACGCACCCCATGGTGTTAGCCCACCACCAACACCACGCACAACCCCCACACACCGCCGGCAACCACCAGCGACCATCCCCCACCATGGCCACTACACCCCAGACCACCACCAGGGTGGTCGACTCTCTCCGGCGAGGTGGACCAGGGGCTCTAACACCCCTGCTTCCTCACTCTTAACCCGCGGCAACCCAAAACAGACTGTCACCACCACCGCCACAATCTGCCAGGCCACCGGCAAACACCACCATTAGAACCCCTGTCCTACAACCAACAGACAGTGGTGGTACCACCGCACCGACCTCCCCCTAGTCATCGGTGGTACCACCCCCAAACCAGTCTACCCAAAGCAACAACTTAAAACCAGCAGCCGTTCCCCTGATTCCTTCTAAAACCACCGTGAAAACAACCCCCTTGACCACCATACAACCCTACCCTTAACACCACGACAACACCCAGACTACCCCTGACTCCCCTTTGACACGAATCATCACCCACGACTCCTTCTTTTATCACACAGAGACAAGGAAGACAACACAAACCCATAGACCCGACAACCATGCTGAAACCACTGTAACCAGGGGTGATAAACACCCCTGTCGACACCGCCGGTGACTCCTACAACCACCCAGATCAGCCTCCTGACCAACCTCCAGACACTAGAAAAATAACAACACAAAAACAAACCCAAACCCGACACTCAAACCCCTCTCGAAAACAGTGACAAAACAAGAGACCCTTAACAAAAACAAACAACAAATTAACACAGGCTGCGCATACCTGTTTTCTGATCTAATTCGAAGGGTCTAAACGGAGGTGAACCACCGTGGGGATTTGACCTTCTTGAAGGGTGATGTCGGCTGAGCAAGATGGGGTAGGTTAGAGTGTGTAGATAGGTCAGAAAGTTGACTCGAAATCCTTCTTATAAGGCGGCTGACATGAATAAAGTGAGGGTTTGCTGTTTTAACAACATGGGCGTGGGCTGTTTACACAGATTTCGAGGCCCATGGCCGAGCTGTACTAGGTCCAAGGTTCGAGCCACACAAACAACCTTCTACAAACATTAACTTAGGGTGGATAGATCCCCCTTTCAAACCCCACCAACGACTCAAAACACCCCATGAAACGAGCACTAGCGAACTAGTATTGGGTAAGCTAATCGCTCCATCGTGAAATCACTATAAATGATCAAGATAAAATCGTATCTAAAATTCGAGGTATTACAACAGTTCCTTCAACCGAGGCTGCGGTAGATATCCCTGAGGAACCTAGGAGGTCGGGAAGAGTCTCTATTCCACCGGACAGATACATTGGTATGGTCGAGGAACATGATACAGATGACGTCTTACTCCTAGAGGGTAATGAACCCAAAACCTATAAAGGTGCCATGACTAGTTCTGACTCAAAGCTATGGCTAGAAGCCATGCAATCCGAGATGGACTCCATGTATGAGAACGACGTATGGGATCTTGTGGACCTACCTGCAAAGGTACGTCCCCTTCAATGCAAATGGCTTTACAAGATAAAGCATGCCGTGGAAGGACAACAAGATATCCACAAGGCTAGACTAGTTGCTAAAGGTTTCACTCAAGTGCCAGGCTTGCACTATATGGCAAATGGACGTTAAAACCGCCTTCTTAAACGGTTATTTGGAGGAAGAGTTGTACATGGTACAACCCGAGGGTTTTATCGATCCAGCACATCCTAAGAAAGTTTGCAAGCTTAAGCGTTCCATCTATGGACTTAAGCAAGCATCGCGGAGTTGGAATCATCGCTTCGACCAAGTGATAAAAGAGAATGGGTTCGTTCGATCAGTCGAGGAACCATGTCTCTATATCAAGTCGAGTGGGAGCAAGATTGTATTCCTAGTGCTGTATGTCGACGACATACTCTTGATTGGGAATGACATACCTCTCTTATCTTCGGTTAAAGCATGGTTGAAAAACCATTTCCAGATGAAAGATCTGGGAGAGGCACAAAGAATTTTGGGCATCCGTATCTACAGAGATAGATCACGACGGATGTTGTCTCTCAGTCAGGAGTCTTATATAGAGAAGATTCTGGAGAGATTCAGCATGACGAACTCCAAGAAGGGGTTCCTTCCTATGACTCCTGGGCTTCACTTGAGCAAATCTCAAGAAGCTAAGTCAGTGGAAGAGAAAGAGCGCATGAGTCGGATTCCTTATGCTTCGGCAATAGGATCGATCATGTATGCCATGATATGCACACGTCCAGACGTTGCATATGCATTGAGTATGACTAGTCGATTCCAAGCTCATCCAGGTGAACCACACTAGATGGCCGTGAAAAACATTCTTAAGTACCTACGGAGGACTAAAGATTGGGGATTGACTTATGGAGGCGACTCAACGCTCTGCGCCACGGGTTACGCAGATGCTAGCTTCCAAACGGATCGAGATGACTCGAAATCTCAGTCTAGATTCGTTTTTACTCTTAATGGCGCTGCTGTCAGCTGGAAAAGTTCTAAACAGAGTGTTACAGCAGATTCTACGACTGAGTCCGAGTACTATGCCGCCTCGGAAGCAGCTAAGGAAGCAATATGGATGCGTCAATTCTTACAAGGACTCTCGGTAGTGCCTAGTTCGAATGACCCAATCACCGTTTATTGTGACAATAGCGGTGCCATCTTCCAAGCTAAGGAGCATAAGTCTAGCAGAAAGGCTAGGCATGTACAACGGAAAGCTCATCTAATCAGAGATTACGTGGAGCAAAAGGAGATTTTCATTGATAAGATCGCTACGGATGACAACATAGTTGATCCTCTCACAAAAGCATTACCACGTGATAAGCATGAAGGGCACATCCATTCCATGGGAATTGGATGTGTTCCTAAGATGTAGTACTCTTTTATGAATTCATGTAATAATTCATTTTCTCGTGTACTCTATTCAACCTTATTGTTATGATATATAATGTTTTGTTTCTCATGTGGAATTGTACGCCAATTTTGAACACCACAAAGTGAACTGATTAACATTACATCGTTTTGGTCCTTGATTACCCACTTGAGCTGATAACTCAGGTAATCATTTTGTGACGTTGGTTGATGGTGGGTTCAACGAGCCATAAGTCACGTGGATGACTGACCAATCACAAAGGCGAGTTATACGGATATCTCGTAGGACACCCCGTGACAGCGTTATGGAGTCCTAAATGTTTTATAACATTGGGTGCCAGGTCGTGGATAGGACCTCCATAGTGTTCCTTAGAGTCGAGTCTTTTGACTTTCAACTGTTTCTTGAGATTAAGACAGATTTTGGGTAACTTTGGTTTTTTCCCACGGTCACCGTAACAGGGGCCAAGAGGATTTTTTCTGGGTTATTTCATGCTGGGCGATATCGGCAGGATTCGAGTTGAGGGAAATATCCAAACCCTTATCAGGATTTTATCATTTCTCAGGGCCACTCGAGGAGTAGTACCTGAAATGCATGGCCATGCTTGAATACAGATTCGTTTTATCAGTTAAGTTACTCTCTAGTCGGGGAAACCACTCTTGATACAGATCGCTTGTGAGATACGACCTTTGCGAATGCGGATTTGCAAATTGTCTTACATTGAGTGGGAGAAATTTTAAAAGGATATGAGAATCGGTTATCGCACCTACACTTGTACGGACAAGTGGGAGTTTGTTGGAGCTTGTGTCCTCCACATGTAGTGTGATAACGTCATTGCACATACCCTTGTACGGACAAGTGGGAGATTGTTGGGGCTGGTGTCCTTGACAATTAAGTACAATGACTTATTAAATCTCTTTAAGGATCACAAGGGCATACTTCAGTATTATTACCAGTTGATCCACGTTTATCAATAACGGTTGGCTTGCTAGATAAGTTTGACGTTATTGTCATACGGATGGCGGTGATCAACTGGTCCCTATACGTCACACCTATAGGACACGTTTGAGAGATGTGAAGGTATGAAAATACAGTCACATTTTGCCGGATACGACTAAACAGTTAGTCAGAGGTATTGACTAATAAATTAGTCAATAAGATGTTGAGATTATTATTTAATACGGATTAGATAATTTTAGCTAATACGGATTACAAGATTAATTCGTAAATTAAATATAAACGGTTATATTTAATTAAATATTGTATTCGCGTATTAATATAAACAGTTATATTAATTTGGGCAATTATACAATATCGTATTTTATCAGACCGTTATTAATATATCGACTGTATTAATATCTGATAACATGTTACGATTTATAATGATAAACCCGCGAATTATATTTAAGCAATTGGGTCGAATCATGCATTGGAATAAGGTAAGAGTGGAAAGCCCACTCCTACCCTATGTCCAATTCGGCCGAAACCTAGAGGCTACATAAGGAGAGTCCTTCTCCTTATGTAGATTACTCTTGTTGCACTGTCAAATAATCTCAAGGTAAAAATTAGGTTTTTGAGAGCATTCTTCTCCCAAAACCTCAGATCTCACATCTAAAACTCATTAGCTCTCCCAATATTGCAAGGCAGTTGGAGAGGATTTCTAGCACACGCGGCCTCGTCTCATTCTAAGTCTTGGGTGCAAGTTATATGAGGGAATTTGTGTTAATTCCTGTTCTTCGGCCTTTTGCGCGAGGACTAGAGGTTGTACTTCTTTTCTTATCCTTTTTAATCTTATGACGATATTCACGACTGTAATTTTCATTATAATCCTGCAATTAAAGGGCGAATACGCGTTATATTCCCCACACACATAATTTATCATCGAATACATACATACACATGTAGCGGAGTATACGGACACAGTCATATAATCTCATCTAAACCGTAGTCAATCATTGGGTTATTTTTGCTTTTAAGATTTGATTAGGTGCCACCGATTCAACCAATTTCCAATCGCAAAGTCTCAAAGCGTTCTCTAGCCAATGGTTTAGTGAAGATATCTGCCCATTGTTTTTCCGTACTACAAAATTCCAATTTTATATTTTTCTTTTCAACATGGTCTCTTAGAAAGTGGTGTCTAATTTCAATATGTTTGGTCCTCGAGTGCTGGGCTGGGTTTTTAGATATAATTATAGCACTCGTATTATCACATAATATAGGCACACATCCAACATCAACACCATAATCATGTAACTGTTGCTTTAACCATAAAAGTTGAGAACATACCAGTGCGGCTGCAATATATTCTGCTTCAGCAGTTGATAGGGCGACAGAATTTTGTTTCTTGGATCCCCAAGATATAATACAAGGACCGACAAAGGTAGCAAGTCCGGAGGTACTTTTTCTGTCTAAAGAACATCCTGCATAATCCGCATCTGAATATCCTACTAGATTAAAGTTACAGTCCATAGGATACCATAGATATAATTTTGAGGTTCCGATTAGGTATCTTAAGATTCTTTTAACTGCAATCATATGTGATTCTTTTGGTGCAGATTGGAATCTCGCACAAACACAGACACTGAACATTATATCTGGACGACTTGCTGTAAGATAAAGAAGTGAGCCAATCATACCTCTGTAAGTTGTTTCATCTACAGACTTACCATCTTCGTCTTTGGTTAACTTCTTATCTGTGACCATTGGAGTAGGCATTGCATGAGAGGTTTCCATTCCGAATTTCTTTAGTAACTCCTTGACATATTTTTGTTTATGAACTTTGATTCCTTCTTCAGTTTGTTGTATTTGAAGTCCAAGGAAGAACTTTAGTTCTCCCATCATACTCATCTCGAACTCAGAAGTCATCAACTCGGAGAAGTACTTGCACAACTTTTTATTAGTTGAGCCAAAAATAATATCGTCAACGTAGATCTGAACGACTAGTAGATCTGAGTTTTCGCTTTTAAGAAATAGGGTTTTATCCACAGATCCTCTCTTGAATCCACTCTCCAATAGGAACTTTGATAATCTATCGTACCATGCTCTAGGTGCTTGTTTCAGGCCATAGAGAGCTTTGTCCAATTTGAATACATGATCCTTGAGTTTGCTGTCAGGAAATCCAGGAGGTTGTTCAACAAATACTTCCTCTTGGAGATAGCCATTAAGAAAGGCAGTCTTAACGTCCATCTGAAAAAGCTTCATTCCCTTGTGTGCTGTAAATGCAATGAGTAGTCTTATTGCCTCAAGACGAGCAACAGGAGCAAAGGTTTCATCATAATCGATCCCTTCCTGTTGGTTGTATCCTTGAACCACTAGTCTGGCCTTATTTCGCACAATAACTCCAGTGTCATCTAATTTGTTTCCGAATACCCATCTAGTTCCAATGACAGTTCTGTCCTTAGGTCGAGGAACAAGATGCCAAACTTTGTTTCTTTCAAATTGTTGGAGTTCTTCTCGCATGGCAACTATCCAGTCTGGTTCTGCGAGAGCTTCCTTGATATTTGAAGGTTCAATGGTGGAGAGAAAGGAGTAAAATGAGCAAAAGTTATTTAAGCTCCTTCGAGTTTGAACTCCATCTGTCAGGCTTCCTATGACATTGTCCAAAGGATGAGAGCCTTTGTATCTCCAGTTCCTTGATTGATTATTAGCATTACCTGAACTTGACTCGGGATCTTGACTTGTTCCCCCTGAATCCAAACCTGGGTTTATAGTAGGGTCAGGTATAACTCTGGCCTCTTCCCTTTGGTTTTGATTCAAAGTTACAGCTTCATTAACTGTAACTCTGGGTTCCAAGTCTTTAGTTTGAGAGTTATCTACAGTATCATCAACCGTATTTTCATCTCTCGCACCATTTTCTCCCAAGTTGAGTTCATCATGAGTTCCTTGAGGTTCTCCTTCTTCAATTTCCATTTCAGGAGGATCTTCCCTTGATAACCTGAAATCAGGTTCGTCTAGGTTTTCCTCTATATCCTGTAATGGCTTATCGAAGACATTATTCTCATCAAAGATAACATGAATACTTTCCTCTATGCATAAAGTACGTTTGTTAAAAACTTTGTAGGCTTTACTATGATCTGAATATCCTATAAAGATTGCTTCATCACTTCTAGGGTCGAACTTGCTTAGTCTGTTTTTACCATTGTTGTGAACAAAGCATTTACTACCAAAGCATCTTAAATGAGATATGTTTGGTTTACGACCTCGAAGAAGTTCATAAGGTGTCTTTTTAAGGATAGGTCTAATCATAGCACGGTTATGAATATAGCAAGCTGTACTTATAGCCTCAGCCCAAAAGTTTCTAGGTAGGCCACTACAAAGAAGCATTGTTCGAGCCATGTCTTCTAGGGTTCTGTTCGTTCGTTCTACGACTCCATTTTGTTGTGGGGTTCTAGGGGCCGAGAAGTTATGTCCAACACCATTGGTTTTACAGAACTCAATAAAAGCATGATTGTCGAACTCAGTTCCATGGTCAGTACGGATTGTTACTAGGTTTGATTTATATTTGTTTTGGACAAGTTTCATGAGACTAACAAATTCATCGAATGTTTCGTCTTTAGAATGAAGAAAGATTGGCCAAACAAATCTAGAGTAATCATCAACTAGAACGAAAACGTACCTGGAGCCACCTCTGCTTCTTACCTTCATAGGGCCACATAGATCCATGTGTACAATTTCAAGAGCTTGTTCTGTGCTTACCACTCTTTTTGGCTTAAAGGATGATCTGACGTGTTTACATCGTGCACATGTGTCACACATCTTTTCTTGATCAAATTTGATCTTTGGAAGACCTTCGACCAAGTCCCATCTTTTCAGCTTACTTAGAATAGGTGAGCTAATATGACCAAATCTCTTGTGCCATAGACATGGATCATCTAACGTAACTTTCATGCATGATAGAGAATCAGTAGGTACAACATTTAAATCAATCATATAAACATTTTTCATCCTGTGACCTTCAAGTATTACTTTACTGGTGCCTTCTAAGATTATACGACATATATCTGAATGAAAAACCACTTTATTTCCTTTGTCACATAATTGAGATATACTAATAAGATTGTGTTTGAGACCATTTACAAGGTATACATCATTTATAGCATGAGAGGATGAAATACCTATCTTACCAATTCCGATGATCTTTCCCTTTTTGTTATCACCAAAAGTGACTTTACCTCCATCAAAGGGTTTAAGGGTTTGGAATAGATTTACGTCGCCTGTCATATGTCTTGAGCATCCACTGTCGAGATACCATAGGTTATTTTCCTTGGCGACAAACTGCACGAATAAGTTCAAAGACAGGATTTAGGTACCCAAGCATACTTGGGTCCTTTGTTGTTAGTAATCACAAATACATCTTTCTTTTTAACCCAAACTTGTCTTACATAGGTCTTTCTATATTGGTAGTAGTTGGGTTTTGATATTCTTGTGTAAGTCTTAGTTTGGACTCTTGGTGACCAATTTTTGTGTGATGTTTGTTGAGGAGTTTGTTTGGTTCTATTTTTCTTTTCTTCGTAATCAAATGTCATGTCTTAGACCCATCTGTGGTCAATATTTCTTTCCTCAATTTTATCATCATCACTATCAGAAACAGAAATAGTGTCGCTTGGAATTCCTAAGGATTTAACAAACTTAACTCCGGTTTTAAAATCTTGTGCGTGTTTCACACAGTTTTCTCGGAGGTGTCCAGTATGGCCACAATAAGTGCATATTAAATACTCAGGAAGGTCGGCATATTTCCTTTTTCTAAAGTCTCTATCTGTTGGACTTTGTTTACACTTTGAGTGATCCCTTCTTCCATAACATTCGTGACCTAATCCCATCTTCATGTTGTTGTCGGATTGTTCAGTTAGGAAGTTTAGGACATTAGTGCTTCCTTCCCATTTGTCGTGAACTTTCCGAGCATGAAGAAGAAGATCTTTTAAGGAGTCTATTTCTTTCTTACATTCACTATGGTCAGTGTTACTAGACTCTTTTAGGTTTTGAATGTCTTTATGGAAGTCAGACACAATTTTGGCATGTTCTTTCTTGATTTTAGATATACTGAATTCTAGATCCATGATTTTGCTTTCGAGAATCTCAACTTCTTCCAGATGAGTCTCATCTTCGACCATAATCGAAGATTCTGACTTAAGGCGCTCATTAGCCTTTCATAATTCTGAAGTTATAGCTTCATTAGCTATAACTTTAGATTGAAGCTCTTTAATGTTGAGTTTTAGTTTTGAGGTTATAGCTTCATTAGCTGTAACTTTAGACTCAAGAACCTTTTTCTCAGACATAACTGTTTCCAACTTAGCATTTGCTTCAATGCTTATTTTGGATTTCAGTTTCTTAGCTTTGGCCTTTAGAAGTTGATTTTCCTCAGCAATATCGAGGATCTGTTCTTTCAAGTCATCTAACTCAAGACTTTGTTCATGACATTGGTCTAGGGTTTTCTCAAAATATTTAACCAACATAGCTTTAGATAAATTTTTAACTTGACTTTTGAGTTGAAGAAAATTTACCTCTTTATCGTCGTCGTCGTCGTCTGAGTCGGGTTCTCCAAGGAGACACATATGGGATGCGTCGTCTTCATTGTTGTCGTTTGAGATTAGATCTAGGCTGACGTTGCTTAGGCAAAGGTTTGCTACCTCATCTTCTTCTGAGTCCTCGTCATCCTCGGATTCTAATTCTCCCCAACACGACGCAAGCATTACTTTCTTGAACTCCGTTTTGGTCTTTTCTCTTTTTGACTTATCTTTGATTTTGTCCCAACTTGGACAATCTTTGATCATGTGGTCTTGTTGTCCACACTTGAAACATCCTCTTTTGAAGAATGTTTGTTTTGTGTCAGTTTTCTTTTTGTCGACTGTTTTGTTGTTAGAGTTTTTGTGTCTTCCCTTGAAGACAGCCTTTTTAAAACGTCTTGCGAATAGAACTGTCTCGTCTTCTAGTTCTTCTTCGCACACTTCACTTGTGGAGGCTTGTAAGGCGACGCCCTTTCCTTTGGGATCATCATCGTTTTTATTTAGTATGATCTCGTGTGCCATTAAGGATCCAATCAACTCTTGGTAAGTAATCTTAGATAGATCACGTGCTTCCTCTATGGCCGTGACCTTAGGTTGCCATTTTTTGGTGAGACTCCTAAGAATTTTTCGAATGATATCTTCAGAATCGATCTTTCTGCCAAGGTTCCGCAGTTCATTAATAATACAAGAAAATCGTGCAGACATGCTATCAATAGATTCATTCTTTTCCATATTGAAAAGTTCATATCTTTGAACGAGCAAGTCTATACGATGTTTCCTGACTGCGGATGTTCCTTCATAAGCAAGTTCGAGACTATCCCATATTTCCTTAGCGGAACTACAAGATGAGAATCTATCAAATTCTGAGGTTATCATACCGTTCTGTAGGAGGCTCATGGCCTTAGAGTTTTTCTCTGCAATTTTGTAGTCACTTTCCACATAATCGCTTTCCATCTTTTCATAGGTTGTTCCATTGGCGGCGGCGACCAAGATCTTCTTTGGTCCAGTTTGGATGATCTTCCAACATTCCCAATCACAACCCTTGATGTAATGAGTCATAATATTTTTCCATAAACTGTAGTTTTTGCCATCGAAGATAGGGCACTTGAGATGCTTGGAATCCATTGATGAAAGAGTATATAATATAGAATCAATAGAAGGATCAAAACTCACGCGGCTAGGCGATCAAGAGCACGAGGCTCTGATACCAATTGAAGAGTCTATTGATATGATATACTCAAGAATGGGGGGTTGAATTGAGTATGCCTTCTTCTTTAAAATCTTCTTCGATGTGTGCTTTTGTATGGTGATCGTCGAGTAGAGCAAGTAATAAAGAGAGACACGATATTTTTGAAGTGGTTCAGTTTCACAAGTTGAAACCTACGTCCACTATTCTCGATTAATAAAATTAGCACCGACTCCGGATTACAATTTTATCAACCCTACTCGTACAACTTTGATGTTAGTTGTAACTCAATCTAGATACCGTTAAATATCTAGCTACGTCAAGTACCGTTAAATACTTGATTACAATGAGTACCGTTAAATACTCGATCTATCTCACGCTAATAAGATAAGTCTTCTATGAGTTTCTTCTTGTTCACAATCTTGAATAAATAAGATCAATGCTTGAGCACTTGAATCTTGATATGAATATGACAATTAAAGCTCGGATCTTGAAGAAATAATAGTGTCGACGGTTTTCTCGATTCTTGTGCAAGTGTGTATGATTTCGTGATCTTCAATGTTTCACAAGTGTTCTATTTATATAGAATTATGTTTAGGTTATTAAACCCTAGATGATATAGGAATATTACTAAAACTAGAATTCTAGTCTTTAGGTAATACTACCATAAATCTAATCTTAATTGATTTAGGAAAGATTTAATAAGATACTTTAGGTATTATATAAGGAATCAATTTCCTAATTCATATTTAGGAAAGATCTTATATAATAAATAAATAGTAACCTTATTAAAAGCAACTTCCTAAACCCTGTCAAAATATAACAAATTATATTCCATAATATAATCTAGTTTGTTTTTAGGATATCTAAATAAATACATATTTATTTATTTAATCCAATCCCACACGTTTTATGGAATGTGTCATAGTACACGTTTTCCAAAATCGTTTAAAACAATATTTAGATTATATTATTTTGACAATTATGGTTATATAAAAATCCTTAGTTTATTAGTAATAAATAATTATCTCATAAGAAAATTATTTATTCCTATTTGACTAAAAGATATTTTATATTACCATATTAAGATTAATAATTCTATATTCCGAAAATAGAATACTAATTAGCCATTAAATAAGCACGACGACTTTGGAAACCAAAATCGTTTCAACCATCACAAATCTTTCGACCATTTCTTCTTTCTGGAGTTATAGCTACGGGCTATAACTTGAATCAATCTCATACTAAAGCTATAGTTGATAAGTATAACTTTAGTTCACTATATGCACTTGTGATCTTCATCTAATCTTCGATTAGTCAATCCTTTGACTAAAGTTCTTGAATCTTTTATACTTGATTGATGAGATCTCTTAAACTAATCTTCTGTACACTTAGCACACGATTATACGTACGAGTATATAATATATAAATAGCTAGACTTGTCATTATCAAAACATAAACATATATACTGAATATATATATTTGAATATATGGTTCAACAGAGATGTTGAGATAATTATTTAATACGGATTTAATAATATTAGCTAATACGGATTACATGATTAATTCGTAAATTAAATGTAAACGGTTATATTTAATTAAATATTGAATTCGCGAATTACTATAAACAGTTATATTAATTTAGCTAATTATACAATATCGTATCTTTTATCAGACCATTATTAATGTATCGACTACATTAATATATGATAATGTGTATGCGATTTAGAATTAAATCCCGCGAACTATATTTTAGCATTAGGGTCGAATCACGTATTAGAATAAGGTAAGAGTGGAAAGCCCACTCTCACCTTGACCTAATTTCGGTCGGACCGAGTGTTACAATAGGAGAGGACTTCTCCTTTTGTCAAACGACTGGATTTGACTGACTGATAATCACATCAAAAGAAAACTAGGGTTTTTTAGAACAGTTTTTCCCAAAAAACCTAGATCTCACATCTAAAACCTCACAAAACTCTCCCCATATTGCAAGACAATTGGAGAGCATTTCTAGCACACGCGGCATCGTCTCAAACTAAGTCTTGGGTGCAAGTTATAGGAGGGAATTTACTTTAATTATTGTTCTTAGGCCATTCGCGCAAGGACCTAAGGTTGTAATTCTATTTCATGTTTTTCTATCTTATGACCATAATCGCATTGTAATATTTCGTTATAATCCTGCAATTTTAGGGTGAATACATGATTATTCCCCACATGAAGCATCCTTAGAACTTTGGGCTTTGGCAAGGAAACCGTACGCTGGCCTTTGTGGATTTGCTAGAGCTTGGGAAGCTACACGAACCTCCATCTCCCGTATTTCTTTTTTATTGGCATTCTTCAAATTCGCCATTTCTTGTTTATGAGTTGCTTGCATGTTTTTCACAAGCTTTAGCAACTCTCCCACTTGAGAATCACTTGTGAGGTCTTGATGAGGAGCATTTGTAAGGAGCAAGGGGAACCCATAGTCGTTCCTTGCACCCCCACCTTGAGAGTTTGCCTTTGGCACTTGGTTATTGAAATTGGGATTTTGGGTTTTTGATGGAAATTGTGGATTGAAATTTTGGTTGCTGAAATTGTTGTTGTTGAAATTTTGATGTGGGTTTGGATTGTTGTAGTTGTTTTGGTTTGGATTGGAGTTGTTATAATTGTTTTGAAGTGGAGGTTGGTTGTAGTTTTGGTTTGGTGGGTTGAAGTTTTGTTGGTCGTGATTGTTGTTGAAATTGGGATTGTTGAAATTGGGGTCATTGAAATTTTGAGCAAAGCCTTGATTGGCTTGATTCAATTGATTCCCTTGGAAGTGGTTTTGGTTTTGAAAGTTGTTCCTCGGATTAAAGTTTCCACCCCTTGGTTGGATTCCCGGTGGATTTTGGGCTTGGGATTGTGTGAGTTGGTCAGGGTTTAGAACATTCTTACTCTTGTAGCTTAGGTTGGGATGACCTTGTATGCTCGGATAGTAGTAGTTTGAGTTGAGGTTCAAATTGTTTGGATTGCTTGCATTGTTGAAGGCTTGGAAAGCATACAATTCTTCTTCACTTCCACTTCCCTCACAAGAGTTGTTGTTGGCACACACACCTCAAAAGTGTGGCCACTACCTCCGCACAAGTCACATGAAACAATATTATTGACTTGATAGGGTAGATGATCAAAGCTCCGTAGTTTTCTTTGGAGTCCACAATCTTCTTAATTAGCTCCGTACCTTCCTCATAGGGTAGATGATCAAAGCTCCCTCCCGCCGATGCATTAACCATCTCCTTGGTATGCGGGAGAAGGGTTTGGAAGAACGTTTGTATACCACATCAGGATGTCGTGATGAGGGCACCTAGCTATAAGATCTTGGTATCTATCCCACGCTTCCCCTAAACTCTCCTCGTCATCCTGTTGGAATTGGGTAATTTCATTATGAATAATCGCGGTTTTTGAAGATGGGTAGTACTTTGAAAGGAAGGCCTTAGCTAAATCATCCCATGTGGTTAAGGTATTAGGAGGATGGATGTTTAGCCAACGATCCGCCTTGTCGGTAAGCGAATACGGGAATAGCATCAATCTCAATCTTTCTTCCGGGACTCCGGTCTTTTTTATCATCGCAACCTTGCCCTTAAACTTCCTCAAGTGACCGTCAGCTTCCTCGTGAGAGGCCCCACCAAATGCATGCTTCTCTATAGAACTCATTTAGGATGGGTGGATCTCGAAATTTTGTGGGACAAGGTTACCAAAGTTGATGGGATTTGTTGTATCATTGTGGTTAGGACAGTTATGGTCTCGTAAGGCGGCCATGATGTGGAGTTGTGGTGGGTTTTAAATATGAGGTGTGAGTGGTGGTGATTCCTCTTCTACCTCGGAAGTATAGAATGGGTTTTCAATATTGTCGAATGTTGGTTGATGGTTTTCTTGATTTTGGCTTTGTCGTTCAGGTGAAGTAGGGAGGTTGTTTTGGCTAGTAGAAGCTTGGGATGCAATTCTCACCCTAGCTAGAGTTCGGCTCCTTAAGGCTCGAAAAAGCCTCTCCGGTTCGGAACTAGAAAGTAGACAGGATGTATCACCCCTTGTCATATAACTTAGCACAAATGTTTGTCATCCTACTGTTTTAAGGCACTACGTAGAGTAATAAGCACAACCATGCTACAAGGAACTAACAAAGTTTGAACAAGAACAAACAAAACACAACTAACTAATACTTAAAACTAAAACTAAACTACGCAATTTCTAACACCATCCCCGGCAACGGCGCCATTTTGATTAGCGGAGTTAAGTCGTCGGTTCCCGCTCACCAAACAAAAATTGTAAACCCAAATAAAGTAGTATAATAGGGTTGTCGATCGCAAGGATGGTGGGGATAATTACCTAATTCGGTTTGAGTCAAAGTCTATTCGGGGGTAATAGATTGACAGTTATGACTAACAACTAATGAGCAGTAAAATCAAAGATGTTAAAATAAGTCGATAAATAAAAGAAGTAGGGTGTCGGGGTTACTAAGGTAAGTCGTAACGAAACATGCAAATGGGGTCTAAGGTCGCTCCTATAGTAGGTCTAAGTTCGTCTCGTCTTTCGATTTAACTCACCTAAAGTCAAGCACTATCCTAGCTCTCGCTATAAATAAGGTCAATTAACATACATACATGCCCATGAAAGCCCTAGACTATCGTCAAAGACAAACAAAGCTAAAAATCATGTCCAACCATCGTTGAGGCATTTCATCAAACACATAACGTGCATATAATGGAAACCCAACAAAGGAGAGTGCCCAAGTCTAACCCTAAGCAAGTTTCTTAACTACCAACCCCCCAAAGCACACCCCTAACCCTAGCAAGGGAACTACTCACACATAACTAAGGAAAACATGTGAACAAATGAAGAGTACGCTAAACATGGTGAAAAGCAAAGGTAAACAAATGAACAATCAAAACTTAAACAAAATGAAATAACTAACTAAAGAGAGGAGAGCTTATACCAACTACTTGAGTATAGTGAAGAACTTTGACTACAAAATAAGAGTCTTTTCAAACCCTCCAAATTACAACCAAAAACCCTCTAAAATAAGTGCTAAGAATAACTAGGAAAGATTGCCCAAATGATTAACTAAATGATTAAATAAAAAATAAGGAAAGATTATGAGATTTCTATCTGAGTTTTTGAGTCTAAGATTGTATACAATGGAACAGTAAAACCCTAGAAAAATATGCCTTACGAAATAAAAAGTTGTGTCCCTGAAACTGATACAAATGCAGGTTTATATAGTGCGCGAAATTCTGAAAATGGACTCTCAGTCGGTCAAACGGCTGCCGGTCTGGGACCGGCTAAGAGTCAAAATATAAACATCTGACTTCATTCTTCAAAGTGTCATGCATCTCAGCCGGCCGCCGGCTTGGCACCGGCGAAGAGTGCGATTTCTTCCTTCTGAATTTTTCTACTTTTCTTTACTTGTACAGGTCCTACGAGCCGGCACACGGGCTGCCGGTGGGGAACCGGCTAAGAGTCTGGCTTTAAGTTTCTGATTTCTACGTATCTTGAAAAATGGCTAAGTATGGAAAATGAGTCACGGTCGGCCGACCGGCCGACGGTTGCCCACCGGCTAAGAATCCTGACTCACGTTTATGAACTTTTTCGTTGATTTCTCGAGAAGTCAAAGTCAAGACACCCAGCCGGTTAACCTGCCACCGGTCTAGGACCGGCTGAGAGGGCCTGGGGTCATTTCTTCACAATATCTTCACTTTTTGCAACAGATTTGTCTCGTTTGCTCTCGTTTCTTCGTTCCCGCCTCAATACCTACAAAATGGGAACCAAATAGGCATAATGACTACTACAAATCTAGGATAAGAGGACGCCTCTTAGAGGACGGTTGGGGAGGAGACCATCCTCTATCAAGCAAATAAAACTGGCGCCATTAATGGTATTATAAATAGGACGGTTAACAAAAAAAGCGTCCTCTTTATAAACGTAATGAGGATGGTTGGTCAATTAAACCGTCCTCTTATTTAAAAAGAAGACGGTTGTGTATGTGAACCAACCTCTTATAAATACAACGAAGACGGTTGTATTTATAACCATCCTATTATAAATATAACGAAGACCGTTGGGATTATTACCGTCCTCTTAGTTTGTTAATTAAAAAAACTTCCTGTAGTTTCCTAAATTACAAACCCAGCGCGCCTATACTACTTCTTCTTCTTCGTTCCAAATTACGAAACCCACTGTCCATCAACCCTATTTCACCACCGCACGCCTCCAATTCACTGTTGCCCATGTTCTCCTTTATCATTATTAATCAAGGTATGTTCATTAATCCTATTGCTATTATATATTAGTTCCGGAAATTCATATTTTGAACTCGATTAATTTTGGTAATCGGCGAATGAAATCAGTATAATTTATCGAACAATAGTTAGTATTTTTTGTAATTCAATTACTAGTTAATCCCTTATTTTGAATTCAATTGCAGTATAAAAACTTGCTCTAGTCGAAGTCTGCTATAAACCCCTATTTAAGGAATCCCTCAATTGCAGTTCCTGGGTCTCCACTCTAGGTGGCTTTGGTACTGTTGAAATTGCTGTAGGATGGGTAAAACCGTAAAAGAACAACTCCAGTACTCCACTGGTTTGCTTTTGAGTGTAACTAACCATACTGATTGTGCAACTTTCTTGCACTGCCATATTCGCACATTGACCAAAACGTGAGCTAAAATGTGAATGTATATATTCTGATCTGGTTTTCAGTTCTGTGAATGTATATATTATGTTCTGGTGTTCAGTTCTCTTAACAACTGTATATATGTAGGGGTTTCAAGACTAAGAGATCGTCTGCAGAACTAAAGAAGCATTCGTTCTTCGCTAAAATAAAATATAGAGGGATGATTATTTTTTGTGTACGCATTTAAGGCAAAAGAGTGCTAGAGTTGTCCTTTTTTGTTTTCGATGTTTCTCTAGGCCATTGTGAGCTAAAACTCGTCTTAATCTTTTTTCCCTGGTCCTTATTAATTGTGTGAAGTTTTCAATTACAGAGACAAGATTTATGGAGTCACCATTTATCCACAAGTGTTAATAGTCCACTGTGTACCCTGCCGCACAGATGCAGCCTTCTAAGATACAATTCTTTCCTATTTTCTGGCCAAAATGCTGCAATTCCTACTGTAAAATCTTGTACTGATGAATTAGCAAGGCTAGTTATTTGAAAGCTTTACTTTCATCTTTTCCTTTGCTTTATTTTTCGTTAAATTTTTTGGGTTCATTGTTTGGGGATGGAGGCCTGGTGGTGTCAGTTTTTAGTTGAATACCTAGACCAGTTTTAAGGACGGATATCTGCCAAACTTCATCAATTCACACTAATGCTCATAAATATCTTGTTGCTTCTGCTGTATTGTTAATGCTTTCTCTTTCTGTTTTAGGTCCTTGAATGTTAATTAGATGATTCTCAGCGCCTAAGTGGGTATTGTTTTTAACTAAATTTTTGGTGCACAGGTCCTACAATGCTTTTCACGGTATTCCTTTGGTAAGGAAGTTGGTTCCTCTTGTCGTTATTGTCATTTTTGCTATATGGGGTTTGCAGCCACTCATGCAGCTTTTTCGAAAAATATTTGGACATGTGAGATATCCTTCTTATTCACACAACTTCTTTTCTCCTATTTTTTATGCTTGTGTAGTCTTGTGCACATTGGCTCACCTTCCGGGCCTTTTCCATTGTGTAAAATCAGCGAATTACTGTATATAAATTACTTGTTACGGTATCTGTTTAAGCTTTGAATGCGTATGCTGCCGGTGTTTACTTTCAGTTGTTTCTCCAATATATATTTATATCTCCTACTTAATCTAATGCCTGACGATCAATGTTTTTTACATGTAGAAAAGTGATGGCAGTTGGAAAAAAAAGTACAACCAACTGTAATAACCCGGATTATTATTCGTATTTTAAGGGTGATACTACTTTTGCTCGTAGTGGGGTTTGATCTCGTGACCTTGAGTACAACGCTTATGGGCTTCGATTTATAGTGAGAAGCAAAAAGAGCCCATACTTAGTATATTTTAAACGCTGCACCAACCCTCTCGTCAGCCACCTTTTAGACGCCCTAAACTCACATCAAACCCTACTCAATCTCAAAACTCTTTACATCAAACCCTAGCCGCCACCTCAGAGAGAGAAGTGAAGCCTTGCACGGTGGTTGTCGCCTAGCGTAAGGTGTCTCGTTTTGGCCGTGAAGTCTGGTATGTCATCACTGTGCTAACGGTTGCTTGTCTGTACTCAGTTTCGGGTCTCTTTTACCTTTGTTATGTGTTATGTATAACTCTAATAATCACGTAGTTTCAGTCTATGGCAGGTGGTGGTCGGATATGAACCAAATTATGTCGTCTCCGACCACCCACCACCGTCGTACATGCGTCTAAAGAGGCTGGGTTGGTGTAGGGGTCAGTTTTATGCGTTATGTTTATATGTATCGTGTCAGGTTTTACTATAAGAAAGGAGTCGTGTTTTGTGGTGGTTGTTTAGGGAGAGTCAGGGAGTAGGGTAGTGGTTGTCGTGGTGTCTAAGGAGGTGTTGTATGGTGGTCAGGGGTTTTCTATGGTGGATGCGAAAAGAGATCTGGGAACGGGGGAGTTGCGTTTTATTCCCTGGTGTCGCGTGTCAGGGGGTTTGGGGGTGGTACCACCGATGACTAGGGGGAGGTCGGTGCGGTGGTACCACCACGGTCGAAAGGTCTGGGGTCAGGCGTGTTTTTGGCAGTAGCCTGGGGTGGTTTAACAGGTGGTGGTGGCAGTCGTGGGGGTCTGTTCAGGCGTGTCACAGGTTGAGGGTGAGGGATCAGGGGTGTTTGAACCCCTGGTTCTCCTCGCCGGTGAAGGTCGACCATTCTGGTGGTGGTTGGGGATGTAGCCACGGTGGTAGTGTTTGGCCGGTGGTGGTTGTCAGCCGAGCCTAGGGCTGTTGGCAGCCACGACGGTAGTGTTAAGACATAGGAGTAGTAGAGTCGGGTAGTTGTAGTAGGCTGTTTTCGTTTTTTTAGTTTATTTGCTTTATTATTATTATTATTATTATTATTATTATCATTATTATTATTATTAATATGTATGTTGTGTATTTCCTAATTTGATATCTTTTAATTATGGATAATATTGTTAGTAGTTATGATAGAATAACTTATTTATGGCAATATCTATTTGGGTCTTAAATAGTGATTTGAATAAGTTGAATTTCAAAACTAAAGTATCTCTTCTTGGAAGCTTTTATTTCTTTTAGAAGTTACTATTTATGGTAAAGATTTAGATTTGAAATTCAAAACCCGAGTGTTCTTTTATTTTGGGAGTTACTATTTTTAGAAGCTACTATATTTGGAAAGTTACTATTTTGGGTAACTCGGTTGTTGGGAAACTTTCTAAATATAGGAAGTGTCTATAAATAGAATGTGTGCAAGCTATACGTGAGTTAGGGATATATATTAATTAAGTAATATACTTTTAGGTGGAAGTTTTCGTGTGGAGCACTTTTGAGTACGGTTGTGCGTTTGCCATTTGCTTCTGCAACTACAGGTAGGGGAAACTACTAATGTTTGATGATGTGTAAACCGTTCATAATTGATATCAAACATGTTGTTATATATTATCATGTGATCTTTATATTGTGCATTTATATTATACTGTGATAACGATGAGGCGATGAGATGATGGGTCTTGTGATTGGCGCGGAGATAATGGGTCTTGTGATTGGTGCGGAGATAATGGGTCTTGTGATTGGTGTGGAGATAATGGGTCTTGTGATTGGTGCGGAGATATTGGGTCTTGTGATTCGGAGTGGAGATGATCGACTTTCTATTTTTAGTATTATGGTTTGTTTACAGTTTTACTCTACTCAACCTCGTGGTTGACCCTGTGTATTCGTGATCACCTGTGATGAACCAATTTTGGGGAGCAGACTGACAGGTATAGAGACAACGGGAGCATATGGGAAGGGAGAAGCATGGACTTGGACCTGTTTAGAGTCTAGATCATGAGATAGTAGTCTATGGGTTGTACTTTTACTTTTGACAGAACAGTTTCCTTTTTAGTTTGTAAGAACATGTTTTGAGTTTAAGTTGATTATAAAGTACTGTTTATCTTCCTTTGTATCTGCTACCTCGGGAAACCGAGATGGTAACACCTCTACTTATCCGAGGAGTCCTAGTTCAGGCCCTTGGATAAATGGGGGTGTTACAAAGTGGTATCAGAGCGAACGATCCTCAGGCCTAACCTAATGAACCTAATGAATATAGGAGAGTCTAAATAAAATGAACCCCGGGATAGGACTGTTAGGAGCACACTAAAGGGGAAGTATGAGTCTGGGGCCCCCTCACACCGAACCATAGGCCCTATCAGTTTTACCCGGGAACCCAGAGTGCATATACGAGAGAAAAGGGTAGAATAGGAGGTGGTGAAAGTGATAGCATATTGTGATAAGTATGTTATGAGAATTATGAGCATAAGAAACTTTTGGAAAAGCCGGCAGGGGCACAAGCATGAATGAACTTTTACTTGTTTGAATAAAGGATATATCTTGTTGTGGTGTGTTAAGTGATATGAAGCATGCTAGTAATTTTCCTTTCATCATGTCTATTGATATGCGGTTATATGATCCCGAGCCATGTTATAGTTTCTGATTAGTTAATTTGATAGTCGATGATAGACTCTATTGTTTAGGGATTTTAGCCCTAATCCAAATGTGCGCCCACATAAGTCGGGACTCATGTCTTTCTGTTGTATTATAGTATGCCTCCGCGAAGGGATAATGCCGTTAACATCACCCAAGAGGAGGTGGACCGTTTGATAGCTGAAAATGAGGCCCTAAAGGCCAAACGTATGGACTCAGCGAAAATGAGCACAATCATAGCAAGACATCACCCTACCCAATTCACTGGGGAGGGGGAACCTCATTTGTTGGGAGCATGGTGCCGGGAATTCGGAAACCTGTTTGAGTTGGTGGACTGCCCGGAAGAATTGAGGGTAGATCAGGCTGCCCACTACCTGAGGGGTATGGCTGGAGACTGGTGGACCTCCAATAAGGGAGAGCTCCGGGAAGCAGCTACAGAGGGTGGATCCGCGTTCGTTCCGTGGGATGCATTCAAGGGGGTTCTGAACGAGGCATTCTTACCGGAGTTCCAAAAGAGCAAGCTGAGGGAGGAGTTCGACTCGTTCCGGATGACAGAGGACATGACTGTAGAGGTTTACTACAGAAAATTCATTCAGCTGGTACACTACGTGGGAGATATGGGATTCGACGATGCTATGCTGGCCATGAAATTTGAGAGGGGACTATCAATCTCAATTATGAAGAGATTGATTGCAGCTCCGCCCACCACAGTCCGTGACATCTACTTAAGGGCTGGGGCGGCGGAGAGGCTTTCAGATATGATTAAGGCAGACAAGAAGACCAGGTCAGAAAAGAGGAAGGCTGAACCAGTAGCTGAGGGTTCAGGATCGAAAAAGCCAAGTAATAACAAGTTCAGTGGGTATTTCGGGAGTAGTGCCTCTGGTGGTGGAAGGAATCAGAGTGGGGGCAGCTTTAGGAGTGGAGGTTCTGGCAGTGGTTCTGTAGGAATAGTTTGTTACGGCTGTGGGAAGACGGGGCACAAGCAGGCGGTGTGTCGTTCATCTGGGGGAAACCAGTCCGGGGGCTATCGTACCCCTACATCCGGATACCAGGGACCTCGCACTCAGTCCTATGGCGGCAGTGGCTATCGCACACCCATGACAAGCTATGGTGGGGGTGCGAAGTCTGGAGGCAGCAGCAACTACCAGAGGAACTACAACAACAACAACAACAATCAGAACCGTTCATATCAGAATCAGTACAATGGAGGTGGGAACAACAATAAGACAGGGACGACAGGGAATCAGCAGGCTGGGACATCTTCTGCTAGCCAAAGTGGAGTCAAGTCCAGTGGCAAACTCTTTGCCATGGGAAAGCAGGCAGCTCAGGAGGATGCTCATGTGGTTACTGGTACTTTTCTTGTGAACTCTAAACCTACTTTCGTACTTTTCGATTCCGGTGCCACCCATTCTTTCGTGTCTAGAGACCATGTTAGAGTTTTGGGGCTTGAGAGGTTCGACTGGGTCGCAGACTCAGTGACCATACCTTCAGGAGAGTCAATAACTTGTAATAGAGTCTATGGGAGTGTACCTATCAAAATCGGGGAAGCAATTTTCTATTGTGACCTCATAGAATTTCCGCTGGGAGGTTTTGAGGTGATCCTAGGGATGGATTGGCTGGGGAAGTATAGGGCGTATATCGACTGTCACCAAAAGAAAATTTCCTTGAGGGGACCCAAGGGAGTGAGGGTATCCTACAAGGGGTATAGAGTCAAACCAAAGATCAAATTCATATCTGTCAACACCCTGAAGTCTAGTCTGCGGAAAGGAGAGAGCCTGATCTTGTGTCAAATGTGGAATTGTGAGGCTGAGACCCCCAAGACTAGCGAGATACCTGTGGTACGGGAATTTGAGGGAGTATTTCGAGACGACGTGCCCGGGTTACCGCCGAGGAGGGAAGTGGAATTCTCCATTGACCTAAAACCGGGGGCGGGACCAATATCTAAGTCACCGTACCGCATGGGACCGAAGGAGATGGAGGAGTTGAAGAAGCAATTGGATGAACTAGCTGAAAAAGGGTTCATCCGACCCAGTGTGTCGCCCTGGGGAGCACCTGTCTTGTTTGTGAAAAAGAAGGATGGGAGTTTGAGATTGTGTGTTGATTATCGAGAGCTGAACAATGTAACCATCAAGAATCGTTATCCGTTGCCGAGAATTGACGACTTGTTCGATCAGTTGAGTGGGGCCGGGGTTTTCTCCAAGATTGATTTGAGATCCGGGTATCATCAATTGAGAATAAAGGATGAAGATATTCCGAAGACCGCTTTCCGAACGAGGTATGGCCACTATGAATTTGTGGTTATGCCCTTTGGATTGACTAATGCTCCAGCTGTGTTTATGGACTTGATGAACCGAGTCTTCAGCCCGTATCTCGACAAGTTCGTGGTGGTATTCATCGATGACATCTTGGTATATTCCAAGAATGCGGAGGAGCACGAAGATCATTTGAGGAAGGTACTTCAGACTCTAGAAGAACATAAACTCAATGCTAAGTTGAGTAAGTGTGAATTCTGGTTGGAGAAAGTGGCGTTCTTGGGGCATGTCATTTCCAAAGAGGGGGTATCTGTTGACCCTAGTAAAATCGAAGCTGTGACTAAGTGGCAAAGTCCGAAGAATGTGAGTGAGATCCGAAGTTTTCTGGGGTTAGCTGGTTATTACCGGAGATTCGTCAAAGATTTTTCAAAGATAGCGAAGCCGTTGACGTCGTTGATGAGGAAGGAGAATCGTTACATCTGGGATGAGAGTTGTGAGAAGGCATTCCTAACCCTTAAGGAACGCCTGACAACAGCTCCTATCCTGGCCTTGCCAGTTGGGAGTGATAATTTTGAAGTATACACCGACGCTTCAAAGCATGGGTTGGGTTGTGTGCTAATGCAGAATGGGAGAGTGATCGCGTATGCTTCTCGCCAGTTGAAGACCTACGAAGAGAATTATCCGACTCATGATTTGGAGTTGGGCGCTGTGGTCTTTGCACTGAAATTGTGGCGTCATTACCTTTATGGAGCCACTTTTAAGGTGTTTTCTGACCATAAGAGCCTGAAATACATCTACACCCAGAAGGAGTTGAACATGAGGCAGAGGAGGTGGATAGAGTTGATCGGAGATTATGATATGCAGATTGTCTACCACGAAGGCAAGGCAAATGTGGTAGCTGACGCTCTTAGTAGGAAGTCAATGCATGCCTTGGTTTGTGCCAGATCGAGAGGGAGGTTGTATGGTGAACTAAGGGAGATGGGAATATTCATGATCCGGAAAGGGGATGCTCTTAGTGACTTGACAGTAGAACCGGAGTTGTATGGGGAGATTCGAGAGTTACAAAAGAATGATGCAAGGATCCAGAAGTGGCGTGGGATGGTTGAGAGTGAGAGTGGAGAGTCTTCGTCTAAGTTCAATATTCATAATGATGGTAGTTTGAGGTTCAGTGGGCGATGGTGTGTTCCGGATGTAGAGGAGCTAAAGAAGAAGATCCTGACTGAAGCTCATGCTACTCCGTATTCCGTTCACCCAGGGGGTGATAAGCTGTATAAAGACCTTAAGAAGACGTTCTGGTGGCCTAATATGAAGAAGGAAGTCGCAGAGTTTGTGTCGAGATGTTTGACTTGTCAGCGAGTGAAAGGGGAACATAAGAGACCTCAGGGGAAGGTTCAACCATTGGATGTGCCAGAGTGGAAGTGGGAGAACATTTCGATGGATTTTATCGTGGGGTTGCCTCGGACTCAGAGGGGCAACAACATGATTTGGGTGATTGTGGATCGTTTGACTAAGTCTGCTCACTTTATTCCGATGAAAGATACCTGGAGTAAAGCTGAGTTGGCTAAGTCATATGTTCAGAATGTGATCAAACTTCATGGCGTACCCAAGGACATTGTTTCAGATCGAGACTCGAGGTTTATATCCAGGTTTTGGCAGGAGTTGCAGACAGCTTTGGGTACCCAATTGAAGATGAGTACTGCATTCCACCCAGCTACTGACGGTCAGACTGAAAGAACGATTCAGACCCTTGAGGATATGTTGAGGGCTTGTGTACTTGAGTTCGGAGGATCTTGGGAGGATCGACTGGGGTTGATCGAGTTTTCTTATAATAACAGTTACCATGCAAGTATAGGCATGGCCCCTTTCGAGGCTCTATATGGGAGGAAGTGTCGGAGCCCTGTGTGTTGGGATGATCGAGCTGATGTTGTGACTTTGGGGCCCGATATGATTCAGGAGATGGTGGAGCAGGTTCAGATTATTCGTCAGAGGATGAGGGCCGCTCAGGATCGACAGAAGAGCTATGCGGATCTAAAAAGGAGCGATATTTCGTTTGAGGTCGGAGAGAAAGTACTACTGAAAGTCTCTCCGATGAAGGGTGTGATGAGATTCGGCAAGCGTGGCAAATTGAGTCAGAAGTTTATTGGGCCATTTGAGATCTTGGACAGAGTTGGAGAGGTGGCATATCGCTTAGCTTTGCCTCCAACTCTATCCAAGGTCCATAATGTGTTCCATGTGTCCCAGTTGAGGAAATACGTGAGCGATCCGTCACATGTGCTTCAGCATGAGGTGATTGAGGTAGATGAGCAGTTGGCATACATCGAGACTCCGAAAGAGATCTTGGACAGGAAGGTTCGAAAGACTCGCAATGGGGAGACATCCTTGGTGAAAGTCTTGTGGTCAAACCATGATCAGGAAGAGGCTACGTGGGAGCCCGAGGCATCCATGCGGGAGCGTTATCCGCATTTGTTTGACTGAGGTAAGTTACGCGGACGTAACTTTTCTTCAAGGGGGGTGGAATGTGACATTCTGTGCTTTAAGTAAACCTTTTTGTGTTATTTGTATCCCTACTTGTGATATTTTGTTTCTATATTTCTTTGGGTTGGTTGTTTTGTCACCTAAGTGAGGAAGAACTTCGGGACGAAGTTCATTTTAAGGGGGGAAGACTGTAATAACCCGGATTATTATTCGTATTTTAAGGGTGATACTACTTTTGCTCGTAGTGGGGTTTGATCTCGTGACCTTGAGTACAACGCTTATGGGCTTCGATTTATAGTGAGAAGCAAAAAGAGCCCATACTTAGTATATTTTAAACGCTGCACCAACCCTCTCGTCAGCCACCTTTTAGACGCCCTAAACTCACATCAAACCCTACTCAATCTCAAAACTCTTTACATCAAACCCTAGCCGCCACCTCAGAGAGAGAAGTGAAGCCTTGCACGGTGGTTGTCGCCTAGCGTAAGGTGTCTCGTTTTGGCCGTGAAGTCTGGTATGTCATCACTGTGCTAACGGTTGCTTGTCTGTACTCAGTTTCGGGTCTCTTTTACCTTTGTTATGTGTTATGTATAACTCTAATAATCACGTAGTTTCAGTCTATGGCAGGTGGTGGTCGGATATGAACCAAATTATGTCGTCTCCGACCACCCACCACCGTCGTACATGCGTCTAAAGAGGCTGGGTTGGTGTAGGGGTCAGTTTTATGCGTTATGTTTATATGTATCGTGTCAGGTTTTACTATAAGAAAGGAGTCGTGTTTTGTGGTGGTTGTTTAGGGAGAGTCAGGGAGTAGGGTAGTGGTTGTCGTGGTGTCTAAGGAGGTGTTGTATGGTGGTCAGGGGTTTTCTATGGTGGATGCGAAAAGAGATCTGGGAACGGGGGAGTTGCGTTTTATTCCCTGGTGTCGCGTGTCAGGGGGTTTGGGGGTGGTACCACCGATGACTAGGGGGAGGTCGGTGCGGTGGTACCACCACGGTCGAAAGGTCTGGGGTCAGGCGTGTTTTTGGCAGTAGCCTGGGGTGGTTTAACAGGTGGTGGTGGCAGTCGTGGGGGTCTGTTCAGGCGTGTCACAGGTTGAGGGTGAGGGATCAGGGGTGTTTGAACCCCTGGTTCTCCTCGCCGGTGAAGGTCGACCATTCTGGTGGTGGTTGGGGATGTAGCCACGGTGGTAGTGTTTGGCCGGTGGTGGTTGTCAGCCGAGCCTAGGGCTGTTGGCAGCCACGACGGTAGTGTTAAGACATAGGAGTAGTAGAGTCGGGTAGTTGTAGTAGGCTGTTTTCGTTTTTTTAGTTTATTTGCTTTATTATTATTATTATTATTATTATTATCATTATTATTATTATTAATATGTATGTTGTGTATTTCCTAATTTGATATCTTTTAATTATGGATAATATTGTTAGTAGTTATGATAGAATAACTTATTTATGGCAATATCTATTTGGGTCTTAAATAGTGATTTGAATAAGTTGAATTTCAAAACTAAAGTATCTCTTCTTGGAAGCTTTTATTTCTTTTAGAAGTTACTATTTATGGTAAAGATTTAGATTTGAAATTCAAAACCCGAGTGTTCTTTTATTTTGGGAGTTACTATTTTTAGAAGCTACTATATTTGGAAAGTTACTATTTTGGGTAACTCGGTTGTTGGGAAACTTTCTAAATATAGGAAGTGTCTATAAATAGAATGTGTGCAAGCTATACGTGAGTTAGGGATATATATTAATTAAGTAATATACTTTTAGGTGGAAGTTTTCGTGTGGAGCACTTTTGAGTACGGTTGTGCGTTTGCCATTTGCTTCTGCAACTACAGGTAGGGGAAACTACTAATGTTTGATGATGTGTAAACCGTTCATAATTGATATCAAACATGTTGTTATATATTATCATGTGATCTTTATATTGTGCATTTATATTATACTGTGATAACGATGAGGCGATGAGATGATGGGTCTTGTGATTGGCGCGGAGATAATGGGTCTTGTGATTGGTGCGGAGATAATGGGTCTTGTGATTGGTGTGGAGATAATGGGTCTTGTGATTGGTGCGGAGATATTGGGTCTTGTGATTCGGAGTGGAGATGATCGACTTTCTATTTTTAGTATTATGGTTTGTTTACAGTTTTACTCTACTCAACCTCGTGGTTGACCCTGTGTATTCGTGATCACCTGTGATGAACCAATTTTGGGGAGCAGACTGACAGGTATAGAGACAACGGGAGCATATGGGAAGGGAGAAGCATGGACTTGGACCTGTTTAGAGTCTAGATCATGAGATAGTAGTCTATGGGTTGTACTTTTACTTTTGACAGAACAGTTTCCTTTTTAGTTTGTAAGAACATGTTTTGAGTTTAAGTTGATTATAAAGTACTGTTTATCTTCCTTTGTATCTGCTACCTCGGGAAACCGAGATGGTAACACCTCTACTTATCCGAGGAGTCCTAGTTCAGGCCCTTGGATAAATGGGGGTGTTACACCAACTATGTTACAACCTCATATCTGCAACCTATATTGCTGTGGACTGCTGCATTACTTATATGCAGGTTCAAACACTGGAACTTACATTTTTTTCCTTCACGGTCCTTTTTGCTAGAAAAATTCAACCCTTACATAAAAAATTATAGAATCAAATGGAATTTCCCTTTATCGAATATGTATAGAATCAAATGGAATTGAGGGGGTAAGATTTTTACTCTCAGCCTTAAAATTCTGTTATTTTTCTGATGAAACCTTATACTATGTTCCTGAATTTGCAGATATTTACAAATTTTCTATCAAGCATAATGATCCATGCGACACGACCATTTGTGTTAAATGAATGGATTCAAACAAAAATTGACGGTTATGAAGTATCTGGTACCGTGGAGGTGTGTTGAAAATTTTGAACGTAATCTTTTGGTAGTTCTGTGATTTGAGTACTTCGTTATTGTTTACTCTTTTACATTGAGTATAAACAGGTACTGGAGTTGGTTATGATCTGCTTTCTTTGAAATTTGTTTGCTATAAGCTGTTACTGCATAATCTGTTCTATATAAATCAAAATTGCTCACTATAGTGGTTGCAATTCTTTTTCTTGTGAAGTAGCTGTCCTTCGATGTAGTTCTCAAGTAGTCGAGTTGAAAAAGAACTCTACCAAAAAGAGTCTACTTGGAATTGTAAAATATTATCTTTCTTTTGTGTTATAGATGAACTCATGTCTATTCCATTTGTTCAACTCTACAAATCTGAGGAAACAGTTGTAAGAGGATCCTAACCTGGTTGTCTGTCATTTACCTTTTCTCCTCGACAGCATGTGGGGTGGTGGTCACCGACAATTATTAGTGGCGAAGATCGTGAAGCCGTCCACATCCCTAACCATAAGTTTACAGTGAATGTGGTGAGAAACCTCACTCAAAAGTCTCATTGGCGTATCAAGACCCATCTTGAAATCAGTCACTTAGATTCTAGTAAGATTAATGTGAGTAATCTTTGATTATCTGTACGTAGTTATGAGCATGATTTTTTAGGTGCTTTCAAAAGGCGTGCCACATGTCCACGCCACTTGCACCAGAAGACAAAAGTAAATCAGAATAGGCATGAGATTATAAACTCATAATGGTATTTGTTTCTCAATCTCTAGAATATTGTTGCTGACATACGTAAAGTACTGGCCAAGAATCCTCAAGTTGAACATAAGAGGCTTCATAGAAGAGTGTTTCTGGAAAACGTTGATCCTGAAAATCAAGCTCTTATGGTCAATATTTTATACCTATATCTGTTGCTTTTTGACACTTATGTTTGTTTTAGAAGTAGCTCTAGCTGTCACTATTTTCATTAGGAAATATACTTTCTTGATGAAACTTGTTTCTCAATTTTAGATTAAAATACATTTCTAGCTGACGATATTGGTTTCCGTATACTGTGTAATGCAGATACTGATCTCCTGTTTTGTGAAAACATCACATCATAAAGAATACTTGCGTGTCAAGGTATGTTATTTTTTATTTATTGACAGTATGTGAAATTTAGAAGCTGGTTTGATCCGGGAAGGATACACTTAATCCTAATACAGAGTATGAAATACTGGCGAGCAGAGGCGTGGTTAATTATGTTAGTCTAATGGTTGTTAATATTTTTTCGTAGTTAAAAGGTCTTGAGTTCAATTGTTATCTTGAAAAATTCTTATTTAATGTTCTTTTACCATACATTTTGTCCAATTAAATAAGAAGTTTTTATGTAAATTATACGCCTTGTGTAAATGATTGTAATTCTGTCTTTTGTTTCTATGTATAGTTCATGTTCAAAGCACCAAAGACATACTCAGATGATCAAATTGACGAGGTGCGAGACATTTGGGCAACTTATGTATTGCAGTTTACGGCGCAAGTATTTGAAGGCAGCGTTTAAAGTATACCAACGAATTCTATCTAGATAGCTTGACATTTTGTAAATTGTGTTGAACTTATATTATAGTTCGTATTTTATAGAAACAAACTTATTGCTTTTTCCGAAATGTAGGAGATGATATATTTAAGTTAATGAAACAACATTGTTGTAAAAAATTCGTTCTTTTGTTCGTTATATGATAACAGTTGAGGTAATTGGTAGCGGGGTATGTGCTTGTGGTTTGTATAGTCGTTTGGTACTGTGTTGTTGTTGTCTCATTGCTGCCATGTGGGGTATGTGACTACTGCTGCGTTAATTGGCTATACAGGACGGTTTTAAATGGCTTGCGGTAATTGTGCGAGCATTTGAAATGGCTTGCGATAATTGTTTTAAATTGGCGCCCAAAAAATTGGCTATACAGGACGGTTTTGTTCATAAGCGTCCTAAAATTCGCCTTTTAAAATTATGTGAGCATGTTCAAAAGAATACGGTTCAAAACTCCAACCGTCCTCCTTCAAAATATCAAAGAAGACGGTTCTAAATGCAACCGTCCTCTTTCATATATATCAAAGAAGACGGTTCTAAATGCAATCGTCCTCTTTGATATATACAAAGAAGACGGTTCTAATAACAACCGTCCTCTTTGATATATACAAAGAGGACGGTTTGACTTTTTTTCAACCGTCCTCTTAGGCAACGAGGACGGGGGAATTTAGGGCGGTTCCTTTCATGTTTTAGGACGGTTTTCAACCGTCCTTGTTTCCCCGTTTTGTAGTAGCAAATCGAGGCAACGGGCATGAAATCAAGCAAAGACATGCAAAACGAGGTCGAACCGGGGTGAAAAATGAAGAAAAGATAATGAAAATCATGACCAATATGAGACTCATCAATGCACAATACACAGTTCATATTCACTAAGCATGTGACCCATTTTAATCTTTTAAAGTTGTACTGTAAAATGTGTAATGTTACAAATGTGACATATCACACATAAAAATGTGATGTCCTACAAAACCTTGTTTAACCTTTTAAACATTATAAAATTAATATTTAACTTTTAAATATCAATTTTCGACATTCACATTTAGGTTAATTATATTTTAATTAACCAACAACTATTAATAAGATAACTTTTATCGTTCCCGTTTAAGAATAACATTTATTCTAATTTAATCTCGTATAAACGATTATACCGAGATCAAAATCTCTCATTAATTCGTCTATTATAAGGAAATTAATAAATTTGCATCCCATAAAAATTATTAACTTAAAGTTTGGGGATTGTCCTACAGGTGTGACCTAAAGGGATCAACTGATCACCACCATCATATGACGATAATGTCAAACTATTTAAAGCCAATAATTACCGGTAAATGACGATCAGTCGACTTAAGAATACCATCCCATTCGTAATTCAATATGCACTTTAAGGCATATATGAAATTTAACTGATTAGGGCTAAATCAGTCCTGAACGCACTATTGTTGAGGACACTTACTCCAACTGATCCGAATATGGATAGGGCATCGATTCGTTATCATGAACAAAGGATGATGAGGCAAATTATATTAGCTATTTTGGCATTAGTTATCGTATGGCTAGTATTTTGTCTAATAAATATTCGTTGGACTTTAAGACCTTGGGCTAATAAGATAATATCAAGAAACGAATCAAGTCGAAGAGAAGCTAAGCATTTGGGGACGGCCTAACTTGGAGAGGCACGACCCATGGGCCGTGTATGGCTCGGTCATGGGCTGCTCAAAGTCCGGCCATTGCTCGGTCACGGGTGTTGGGTTGCTCGGCCATTGTGGTTTCCAACAAGAAGTTGGAGTATTTTTAATTTCTATGTTATTTTTATTAAGTTAGTTATAGGTTGTTATAAGAGTTTGTTATAGTTTGTTAAGGTAGTTATGAGTTTGTTACAAGGTTGTTACAAACTAATTACTATCTTATTAGTTAGTTATCCTAGGGTTATTAGGATTAGTTATTTAATTCTTTTAATTCCTAAGATAGGGTTTTATTTTAATAAGGATTATATTTAATCCATTAGGATAGCTTTAGGACTCCCAATTCTAGTATGAATTATGGGAGGCGTGTGATGCTTGTTTGGGACGTGTTATTACCCTATAAATAGGGCACATGGTTCTTCTTGTTTTTATTTTCAATTATTCAATCATTCAAGTTATAAAAATTACAGTTTTCTTTTAAGGCATACTTAAAGAACTCAAGGACTCATCGCGTGTTGATCCGAACCGTTGGTATTTGTCGCGTTTCAAATATTAACACGAATTACAAACTATAGGTCTAGGGAGTAATTCACCATTGTTTTAACTATAGGTCTAGAGCAAACAAATATCCTTCTACCTTCGGGATTCACCTCAGGACTGTCACAACTACAAAAACAACCACCATCACCACCACCACCGACTGACCACCACCACCAGGACTTCATCACCACCGTTCATCTCCATCTTTCATCATCATTCATCAAGATTCTATCAAGATCGTTCTATTCTTGCCTAATTTACTAATTCGTTCAAGATTGTTCTCAAGATTTCCAAGAAGCTTCCGCGGACGATTTCTTTGCTCAAGAATTCGTATCATTATTGGTATTAGAGCTTCGGCTCTTGATTTTTTTTTTTACAAGACGATCCATGACGGGAATTAATATGGAGGGTGCGAGATTCAAAGGAGAAGGAGGAGTTCCGTTACAATTGCCAAGAAACCTAATGCTACGTAACTTACAAATCCAACCCAATCAAATCTCAAACGATCAAAGGAGTCAAATTTTCCACACTAAGTGCCAAGTTAAAGATAAGTGGTGTAGCATAATCATTGACGGAGGTAGTTGTGCAAACGTTGCTTCCGAAGAGATGGTATCCAAACTTAACCTAGTTACCACCACACACCCAAAACCCTATTTATTACATTGGTTGGATGACGGGAGTGTTACAAGAGTAACAAGGCAGGTTAGGGTAGGGATTACCATGGGATCATACCAAGACGATATTCTATGTGATGTAATACATATTGATGCATGTCACCTACTTCTAGGGCGTCCATGGCAGTTTGATAGGGACGTAGTACATAGAGGGAGAGTCAATGAATATGTGTTGACGGATAAGGGTTAGAACATCATTATAAAGCCAATGACTCCACAAGCTATACGAGATATGAATATTGAGAGGAGCAAGAAGGCTAGTCTTGCTGTATGTGATTACGAAGGAAAGGGGAGACGAACGTTCAATAGAAGGGTTAGCACACCCAATGGATTTAGTTCCAAGGACTGAACGTTCTAGGCAGGCTATTGATAGGAGCAATTGGATCAAGGAGTGGCGAGAGGGGACTAGAGCGAGAGGTGAAAAGCTAAAACGATGGATGTTAGGTCCGACTCATTCCAATCCAAAGCAAACAGTATTGGTGAAGAGAAAATACCAATCTCCATTAGGTTTATTCATAGATGAAGTCTTACATGGGGTAAGAAATTCGCATATAGAGTATTCTTTAATCTCGGACAAGGGGTTGAAGACAAAGAAAGGCATATTAAAGCCTATGAGCGCAAAGGTTGTAGGATTGATGAGAGCCCACTCAGGAAACAATACTCGACTTTTTCTCTTTACTATAGCTAGGGAGGAGGTAAAGGAGGAGGTAGCGGCTGATTCAATTGAGGGAGTAGAGGAGGTAGTCGCGGAGCAAGGAAAGGTTAGCACGGTGGTGCTAGGGGAAAGCATGGGAGCGCGGGAGTCTAGGGGAGCAACAAATTTCGAGAGGGTGAATGGGTTGTTGCGGGAGGTACACTTGGTTCGAACTAAAAACCAAGAAGTAAGAAGTGTGCTAGTCGAGGGGGTTAGCCAAACGAAAGGAAAACCACACCTAGTGTTGGGGCTGGTGTCCTTGACAACTAGTACAATGACTTACTAAATCTCTTAAAGGATCACAAGGGCATACTTAAGTATTATTATCAGTTGATCCACGTTTATCAATAACGGTTGGCTTGGTAGATAAGTGTGACGTTATTGTCATACGGATGGCGGTGATCAACTGGTCCCTATACGTCACACCTATAGGACACGTTTGAGAGATGTGAAGATATGAAAATAAAGTCACATTTATGCCGGATACGACTAAACAGTTAGTCAAAGTTATTGACTATTAAATTATTTAAAGAGATGTTGAGATTATTATTTAATACGGATTAAATAATTTTAGCTAATACGGGTTACATGATTAATTCGTAAAGTAAAATATAAACGGTTATACTTAATTAAATATTGAATTTGCGTATTAATATAAACAGTTATATTAATTTGGCCAATTATACAATATCGTATTTTGTCAGACCATTATTGATGTTATCAAATGCATTAATATCTGATAACATGCATACGATTTATAATAATACCCGCGAATAATATTTAGCAAAACGGGTCGAATCACGCAAGGGAATAAGGTAAGAGTGGATAAAGCCCACCCTTACCCTACTCAAATTTGGCCGACCCAAGGGTTACAAAAGGAGAGTTATTCTCCTTTTGTCAACTACTGGTAAAAATCATAATTCTGACAATTAGGATTTTGAGAGCATCCTTCTCCCAAAAACCTCAGATCTCACATCAAAACCTCACAAAACTCTCCCCATATTGCAAGGCAATTGGAGAGCCTTTCTAGCACACGCGGCATCGTCTTAAACAAAGTCTTGGGTGCAAGTTATAGGAGGGAATTTACTTTATTTTCCTGTTCTTAGGCCAATTCAAGCAAGGACCCAAGGTTGTAATTCTTTTCATGTTTTTATTAACTTATGACTATAATCACAATTGTATATTTCGTTATAATCCTTCATGTTTAGGGCGAATACATGTTATATTCCCCACAAGTGGTATCAGAGCCAAGGCCACGAAATTTTTACTTTTGTGTTTCTCATAAGGTTTTAATTAAAAATTTTGAAAATCGTGTTCTGTCGCCAAGTCGGTCGATCGACCCCCTGTTGCGGTCGGTCGACCGCCTCCAGCGTGTGTTTTCTGTTTCGGCAGTTTTCTTTTGTGAGTAATCGATCCTGTTTTCGATTCCTGTTTACATATTGTTAATTAATCGATATTTTTAGCAATATGTAAATTTTGTTGTTGTTTAATTTTGATTTACACGTTTTAAATCAAAGATAAAAAGGTAAAAACTTGTTTTGGTTTCAAAGTGCAGCGATTTGCGTTTTCAGAAACTCGTTTTTCCAGTTTGGTGGTCGGTCGACCTGGTTGATAGGTCGGTCGACCTTGGTGCTGTTACAGGAAGTTTTTATGACTGGCAGGTGGTCGGTCGACCCAGAGGTGAGGTCGGTCGACCACGTATCTGTAACAGGCGTTTTATTTTTCCGAAAATAAATTGTTTTTTTTTCCCTTGGCCTTTAGTAATATACTATATACGGAAATAGTATATTATTTTTGTGAAACGGTTCACTCTCGCATGATACATATTATTTTAAAACGATTTAAGATAATGGATTATAAATTTATTAAAATTGAAGTGATTAAAACGGTATAATCACATAATTTTAATCTCGTAAGGTGGTGTGGTAAAATTTGTTAAACATAATAACGGTATTATGTCATGAATAAATTTTGTTTTAGTTGATGTATTTTATTTATCGTCTTGTTGAATGCCTATAAATGCTTTCTATAACGTATTTAATTTTGCAAACAGTTGTAACGTAGTGTGGCCTTAGAAGATTGTGTTACCGTAATGATGGAACACGGTCTTGTTTGTAATTTTAAGATCTTGCATCTCCGTTTTGGGTTTTTGCCATTGAATTACTTTTGTATTTAAATTAGAATGTAAATAGGTTTATATTTGTAATTTAAATTAGTAATTTTGTGAAGACCAAAGACGGAGACCGGATGCTCACTCCCGCTGCAAAGACCAAGATGGAACATCAAGACAAGCTTCTAGGGTCCAACGGTGGATTCCAAAGTTGTTTTTATGTTTTTTTTGGTAGGATAGGCCACACTAGGACTTTTATTTACGTTTATTGCATTTATTTTTATGCTTTCATCGATAATAGCTTGCATCATATTCCGCCTAAAACCAAACCACCTATAACATGCCTGAAAACTTACTCATGTAGAGGTTACGCGTTAGTTTTCTGTGACAATACAGATGTCACGTGTCACATGCAAAGCCATCACTTTATTTCATTCATTCACGTATATGCTAGATATTAGTTCACTTAAAATGGATAAATATAAGTTTATGGGGTCTTCCTCGTATAACCAAAAATTGAGACTAGTCTTTATAAATCAGACTCCCATGAATCTCTTCTTCGTCGGTAGGCATAATATGACCCCTTCTACGTCGGGTAAGTGGGAACATATGATTTATTTTATCTCAACATCGTGGTCACTCGATACTATCTAGCGACTTTGATGGACTAATAGATAGGATTTACGGAAATCTATCGACCAAGAGTTCCAACGGTGGAATTAGCCAAGCTGTGGGCTTATCAATATACGGAAATTGAGTCTTGGGATCGTTTATATAATTCTTGAGGGAGATCAATTATATAAATGCATGAGTCTACGAGTTTAAATTCAATTTAAAATAGACTTAAATCACAACGATGAGTTGCTTATATGGTTTTGTTTTTATCTTCTTTTCAGTGTAGAACACGATCAATTTAAACTGTTGTATAACAAATGGCTGGTGAAGACCCAATGCCAATTGCCAAGCTAGCACGTGAATCCTGGCTAAAAGCCTTCATGGACTCCATGAATCAGTCTACTAGACTGAGGAATGATGGGTCAAACTTCTCTAACTGGGAGGCAGCGTTACGGAATGCTGCCATTGCTGACGGAAAGCTCAAGTACTTAACTGAGCCAATTCCGGCACACCCAGAAACTGGAGCTAGAGCTAACAAAGTTCGCGCTCATAGCGACTTCGTCATGGAAGCGGGTGCGATAAAGAACGTACTCATCTATGCAATGGAATCCAATTTGCAAAGACGCTTCATCTCCCATGGTGCAAACAAGATTTTCACCCAGCTCACTAACGAATTCTCGAAAGCTCCGAGAATCGTTTCTTATGAGAATACCTGTCGCTTCTTTGAGGCGAAACTCCAGAAGGGCCAAGTTGTTAGCCCACATATTCTCAACATGATTGAGAATATCGAGAAACTGGAGGCCCTAAACTGCAAGATCAGTGAGAACATAATCGTTGATCGAATGCTTCATTCGCTTCATGATGGCTTCGCCCTCTTTAGGGCCAACTACTACATGAACGACATGAAGAAGACTCCTCATGAGCTCCACTCCTTTCTCGTACAGACCGAGAAGGATCTGAAATTAAGTGGGAGCGTGAAGCAGGATGTTCTCATGATCTCCAGTAAGGGTAAGGGTAAGGGAAAAGCTAAAGCTCGGGGCGACCTAGCGGTAGGTAAGCCCAAGTTCAAGAAGTCAGGATTCGCCAAGAGTGGGCCAGGTGAGTCGAGCAACTCACAGGGCAAGACAAAGAGTAAGGATACTAGCATGGAATGCCACCATTGCCACAAGACAGGGCATTGGAGGCGTACATGCCCCGTGTATCGTGAGGACATTAAGGCAGGTCGCGTTATTCCTGTTGGTATGTCTTCTTCTTTTTTTATTTACATGATTGAGATTAACCATGCAAGTTACGGAACTTGGGTACTAAATACTGGTTGTGGTTCTCATTTATGTAATCATGTGCAGGGCCTCCGAAACCAAGAACCCCTCATCAAGGGTGAGGTTGACCTGCGTGTCGGGAATGAAGCACGAGTTGCTGCAGTCTCGAGGGGAACATACGTTATCCAGCTTCCAAGTGGATTCGAGTTATCTTTGTATAACTGTTATTATGTTCCTAGTTTATCCAAAAAACATTATTTTAGTTTCTGCACTTGACAAACTTGGTTTTTCATTTGTAATAGAGAATAATAGCTGTATTTTCTCATTACACAATATGATTTATGGCAAGGCAGTTTCCATTAATGGAATTTATGTTTTAGATCAAACCACCGAAATATTACATGTGAATAACAAGAGATTAAAGGTTGGTGACAAAGATCAAACTTACCTATGGCATTGCCGTATGGGACATATAAATGAGAAACGCGTAAAACATCTCATACAGAATGGAGCTATCTCGGCCTTTGATTTCGAATCATATGGCACGTGTGAATCATGTCTCATCGGAAAGATGACTCGTATTTCCTTCAAAGGTGTTGGAATGCGCGCTGCCGACCTATTAGGACTCATACATACGGATGTATATGGCCCTATGTCGATCAACGCACGAGAAGGCTATAGGTATTTCATCACTTTCACGGATGATTTGAGTAGATATGGCTATGTCTACTTAATGAAACATAAAAGTGAATCCTTTGACAAGTTCAAAGAATACCAGAATCGGGTACAGAACCAACTGGGCAGAAAGATTAAAGCACTTCAGTCTGATCGTGGTGGCGAATATCTTTATCACGAGTTTGATCAACACCTTAAAGACTGTGGCATCGTTCTACAGTTGACTCCTTCTGGAACACCACAATTAAATGGTGTGTCCAAACGGAGAAATCGAACTTTACTTGATATGGTTCGATCCATGATGAGTCACACCGTTGTGCCTGATTCATTGTGGGGCTATGCTCTATTGTCGGCCACTCTAATACTTAACCGAAGTCCGTCTAAAGCTGTTGACAAGACTCCATATGAGTTATGGAAGGGAACAGTCCCTAACTTGTCCTTTATTCGGGTTTGGGGCTGCGAGGCTTATGTCAAGTGGAGACACGAGGATAAGTTCGGCCCGCGAACGGTCAAGACATATTTATAGGCTATCCAAAAGGAACTTTTGGTCATTACTTCTACTCGCCAACCGAACAACGTGTTTTTGTTGCGGCTAGTGCGACGTTCTTAGAGAAAGAATTTCTCGAGAACAAGTCGAGTAATAGAACCTTCGATCTATCGGAGATTCAAGAACCAACTACCGAGCAACCATTGGAGGAACAGTTCCTTCAACCGAGGCTGCGGTAGATATTCCTGAGAAACCTAGGAGGTCAGGAAGAGTCTCTATTCCTCCGGACAGATACATTGGTATGGTCGAGGAACATGACATAGATGACGTCTTAGTCCTAGAGGGTAATGAACCCACAACCTATAAACACTACTACAAATTTGACATTAGGTAACACTTAATAGAGAACGGTCAAGTTAAATGAGCGCTCTATATAAGCAAAAAAAACGTTTATTCAACCTAGGTGTTTTCTATACTTCTATAATAGAGAACAGTTACCTTCTTAGAGCATTTTATAAAAAAAATAGAAAACGCATATTCAATTTAACAGTTCTCTAATCATAATAAAATAAAATAAATTAATAACAATATTATTAATCCTATATTAATAAAAAACATTACTCCGTATAATTTTACACTTGATCCTTCGCTAAATACAAAAACCTTATTCCAGAGCGTTACTTCGTCTTCATCAAATTCACAGTTCATCTTCCTTCTATGCTTCTTCAATTCACAGTTCAACCATTCTCTCAATCTCAATTCAACCTATGATTCAATTAAAACGTTAAAGTGATAGTCGCATCGAAGCCATCTTTTTTATTTGAAGAGGATGCGCAATGTCGATTATTCTCGTAATAGATTTCAATCTCTATCCGATGTTGTTAATCTAATCTACGGTGCTAGAATTCAGGTAATTTGTTTTATGTTTGGATTAATTGAATTTTTAATTGCGTTTTATTTGATTCAATTAGGTTAATTAGGGTTGGTGAATTTTTAATTTGCCTTGGATTTGGGATTTATGGTTTCTTAACCTCGAAATTTCTTCGATTTTGGAACTGGTTATATGTTCTGATGTGCATTATCCTCTGAATTTCTCGGTTATGCAGTGTAGTCGTTGATGCACTTAAGGTTAATAGTTTGCAGAGATTGTGCTCATCCTTGGAACCTATCCTTCGAAGAGTTGTAAGATTTATCAAACTTATGTACGATTCTTTTCCTTTTAGTAAAGGACGTTTTGGTCCCATACAACTGAATTTCAACGCTTCTCGATGATGATATTACTCTTGGAGAAGAAAGTGCATTTCATGATTGGTTACTATTAGGCTGTGACACATCTTAACCTTGTTAGGATTCATCCTAATGTTTGTTACTGTCGAAATTAGTGGTTGAAAATGTTTGTGTTGAATGTGTTGTTTCTTTCATGAATGTTGAATAGGTTAGCGAGGAAGTGGAACGTGTTTTAGCGAAATTGGGGCCTGCAAGGCTTATTGGAAGGTAAAATACTTTATATTTTCTTGCATTCAATGTTACTTCCAAATCTAATAAGCGATGAAAATACTGAATTTGAGGTTTTCTTTATATAAGTACTGCTTCATTCTTTCCAAAGAAAAGAGATTAACGGGAGACATTGTTGGCCATAATTTGACAACTTTTAAGAGAAATAGAGCATCACAAGCCAGTCCAGTCATACACCCACAACCCATCTTTAAGCTTGAATGCAGTCTTCCATTCATCACCTTCTCTGATTGATGCTGCTATCCCCGCACCCTAATCTAATCTTCGCAAGGATCAGCCTGGCACCATACATCAAGCATAGTCAATCCTTGTCTTTTGTCGCCGCATTTGAATCACCTCTCTATGCTGGCCCCTCTCAAGGACTTTGCCGTATTTATTAAGGAACTTCTTCTAACCTCACCCTCGTTCACTTCCTTGGACAACAGGTGCTGGCTTGCTTCTTACTGCCTCATCCATCTCTTTAATCAGAGCAGCTTGGGAGAGAAAAGTCAGATGATCCCCTGTCACACTAACGAGACTCCCTCCCATAGGGCCTCAGGTTTGCGCGTAAAGGAGGCAATCTCACTCATACCCTTATGCATAGCACTCTTGTTAAAGAAAGCGCTTATCATACAAGAGAGAAAAGTCAGATGATCCCCTGTCACACTAACAAGACTCCCTCCCATAGGGCCTCGGGTTTTGTTGTCCTTTTGCATTTTCTTTCTTGTAGATGTCTCCACTTTTGAATTTGTTGCTCTGACAGAATGTTTTACTGTTTTTCTCTGCAGTGTATAAGAAACACTACCCTCCAGCTTATAAGCGCTGAAGTTATGACACTGGACATGTAATAAAAGTTACTACATTCTACTTATGTGGTCAGGCACCTGAGAGCATTACCCATGTCTTTTTTGGATGTCTGTACAGCAAGAGAGTACTACAGGGACTGCATTAAAAGGTTGATATCATTTTCCCTGAACAAGATGTGCTGGACTGGTGCATAGCTAGACCTGGTAAGTTGTAGCGGAGCATCCAGACAGTCCTAGTTTTGGGAGCCTTATACCATGTGTGGCTACAAAGGAATCAGAGTAAAATTGAGAAAGTTATGACAACGCCTCAGGTGGTTACTGAGAAGATTCTGGGTGATGTAAAAGCAAGAATCAAAAGCAAGCACGAATGTCATGTCAATCACTGATCTAGCGTGTCTGAGGAAGCAATATTTATGTACTAGCTGTGGTTGGTTTCATCTGCACAGTGTTGCAGGTCTTACATACTTATTAGATTCTGCATAGGATGTATTGACCTTGTGCATGATCAGAATTGCTTCAACGCTACAACAGGATCCTCAGACTGATTTGGGATAGGGAGCAGTATATCCTTTGTGTCTGGCAAGGATGAGAAGGCTTTAGAGAGACCTCGAGTAGATGCTAAACATAGTTTGGGTGATGAAATGCAAGGAGAAGATGCAAGGATGATCTTCATATGTGTATCAATGAGCTAGAATGGTTAATGAAACAGTTTTACATGGTGCAGGCCTGGTGCTCTATTTCTGGGAGCAGTATTTGTGTGTGACACACCTCTAATCAGAGGTTGAGTGCTAATAAAGCAAGGAGCAAATGCAAGAAATGGCTACAACAACTCACTGGAAGGGCATGCTGTCATGGACTGGTGTGCAGCAGGCACTGCTCGCTTTGAGCCTGTATGTACCATAAGTTTTTTGTTTTGTTTTTTTGTTCTTTGCAGGTCTAGATGTATCAAACCAAAGAGATGCACGATGATACTTGGATGTTGAGAATATTTATAGCTTAAGCTAATGCGTTCGAGTAGAATATTCGTATTTCGTTTAGCTTTGAGTATTAATGTTGATTTGTAAGGACAAATGTATGTTAAACATTAGTTTTGTAATTAATTGATATCCTAATAAAAAAATTACATTGACCATAAATTTTTTGTGGGTATAATTTTTTTACAAATTTACAATAGTTGAGGGATTGTAGCCAAAAGCCTATTTAAACTGTAGTTAAAAGCCATTTTTATACTGGTGATATAATATTAAAAATATTTGTTTTGTTTTTTAAATAGCAAAAAGTTAAATAACGTCTCCTAATTGTAAGTGTTCTCTATAGTATGGGATCGAGAGCTATCATCTTTGATAAGTGTTTTCTAAGGTACAGGAAAGACAACGCCTCCCAATTGTAAGTGTTCTCTATTGTAAATGAAAACAAAACGCCTACCACAATATGCGTTCTCTAATGTATAGCATATAGAACACCTCCAACGTCCGTTCTCTATACATTAGAGAACAATGAGTTGGAGAACGCCTAAGGGGCGTTTTCTAAAGCCTTTTTCAACAGTTCTCTAAGCCTTCTTTTGTAGTAGTGAAAGGTGCCATGACTAGTTCTGACTCAAAGCTATGGCTAGAAGCCATGCAATCCGAGATGGACTCCAGTATGAGAACAACGTGTGGGATCTTGTGGACCTACCTGCAAAGGTACGTCCCCTTCAATGCAAATGGCTTTACAAGATAAAGCATGCCGTGGAAGGACAACAAGATATCCACAAGGCACGACTAGTTGCTAAAGGTTTCACCCAAGTGTCAGGCTTGCACTACGATGAAATCATTGCACCCGTAGTCATGCTGCGTTCCATTCGGATGATCTTAGCGATCGCCGCATTTCACGATTATGAAATCTGGGAAATGGACGTTAAAACCGCCTTCTTAAACGGCTATTTGGAGGAAGAGTTGTACATGGTACAACCGAGGGTTTTATTGATCCAGAACATCCTAAGAAGGTCTGCAAGCTTAAGCGTTCCATCTATGGACTTAAGCAAGCATCACGGAGTTGGAATCATCGCTTCGACCAAGTGATAAAAGAGAATGGGTTTATTCGATCAGTCGAGGAACCATGTCTCTATGTCAAGTCGAGTGGGAGCAAGATTGTCTTCCTAGTACTGTATGTCGATGACATACTCTTGATTGGGAATGAAATACCTCTCCTTTCTTCGGTTAAAGCATGGTTGAAAAACCATTTCCAGATGAAAGATCTAGGAGAGGCACAAAGAATTTTGGGCATCCGTATCTACAGGTATAGATCACGACGGATGTTGTCTCTCAGTCAGGAGTCTTATATAGATAAGATTCTAGAGAGATTCATCATGACGAACTCCAAGAAAGGGTTCCTTACTATGACTACTGGGCTTCACTTGAGCAAGACTCAAGAAGCTAAGACATTGGAAGAGAAAGAGCGCATGAGTCGGATTTCTTACGCTTCGGCAATAGCATCGATCATGTATGCCATGATATGCACACGTGTAGACGTTGCATATGCATTGAGTATGACAAGCCGATTCCAAGCTCATCCAGGTGAACAACACTGGATGGCCGTGAAAAACATTCTTAAGTACCTACGGAGGACTAAAGATTGGGGATTGGCTTACGGAGGCGACTCGACGCTCTACGCCACGGGTTACGCAGATGCTAGCTTCCAAACGGATCGAGACGACTCGAAATCTCAGTCTGGATTCGTTTTTACTCTTAATGGCGCTGCTGTCAGCTGGAAAAGTTCTAAACAAAGTGTTACAGCAGATTCTACGACTGAGTCCGAGTACTATGCCGCTTCGGAAGCAGCTAAGGAAGCAATATGGATGCGTCAATTCTTACAAGGACTATCCGTAGTGCCTAGTTCGAATGACCCAATCACCGTTTATTGTGACAATAAAGGTGTCATCTTCCAAGCAAAGGAGCATAAGTCTAGCAACAAAGCTAGACATGTACAACGGAAAGCTCATCTAATCAGAGATTACATGGAGTAAAAGGAGATATTCATTGATAAGATCGCTACGGAGGACAACATAGCTGATCCTCTCACAAAAGCATTACCACGTGATAAGCATGAAGGGCACATTAATTCCATGGGAATCAGATGTGTTCCTAAGTTGTAGTACTCTTTTATGAATTCATGTTATAATTCATCGTCTTGTGTACTCTATTACAACCTCATTGTTTTTTTTTTGGTAAGATGTGAGTATATTATATCATGAGAGTATCAAAGAATGTACAAAGGTGTCGGGATCAAATCCCCTTACAAACATAAAGAACCTATAGACCAACAACAATTACTCATCAATAACCCGAGTATCATCATTTCCCCTTATCTGTTTCACTCTTTGCTTCACTTCTTCTTCGATTCTCCTTGTTATAATTTCTGGTCTGATCAAGCTGTCATTAACCCATGTATTGTTTCGTTGCATCCAGATGTGGTAGTGGTATGCATTGAAGAGAGCACATCCAAGTTTCCAATCTCTGGATTTTTGATTTCCAGTGATCATCGTGGCCATTGTAGTATGGCCTCCATTGAAGCAAAAGCTCAATTGCTGCATCACCCTGCGGGAATACTGACATTCTTCGAAAATGTGATCAAGGGTTTCAGTCTGATTTTGGCATAGTAAACATAGATCATCATGGCAGTATCCGATCTGAGCTAGTTTAGCTTTCACATTCATTCCCTCCTGCATTCTCAACCAGGTTATCATTGAATGTTTTGGTATGTTCCAGCTATTCCACACTACCTTAGTCCATTCCTTTTTTAATTTTTTTGTTGAGGAATTTGCAGCCATGTATAGCCACTCTTAATGTTGTAGCCCTGAGCTCTGGTGACCCAACTGTTATCCCTGTACCCATTTTTGATTCTCTCCTTTGTTTTGCAGATACTTTTCCAAACCCAAGGAGCATCAACAGGTGGTGTGTAATCATTGTTATGATATTTAATGTTTTGTTTTTCATGTGGAATTGTACGCCAACTTGAACACCACAAAGTGAACTGAATAACATTACATCGTTTTGGTCCTTGATTACCCACTTGAGCTAATAACTCAGGTAATCATTTTGTGACGTTGGTTGATGGTGGGTTCAACGAGCCATAAGTCAAACGGTTGACTAACCAATCACAAAGGCGAGTTATACGGATATCCCGTAGGACACCCCGTGACAACATTATGGAGTCCTAAGTGTATAACATTGGGTGCCAGGTCGTGGATAGGACCTCCATAGTGTTCCTTAGAGTCGAGTCTTTTGACTTTCAACTGTCTCTTGAGATTAAGGCAGATTTTGGGTAACTTTGGTTTCTTTCCCACGGTCTTCCATAACAGGGGCCAAGAGGATTTTTTCTGGGTTATTTCATGCTACGCTTACATCTGCAGGATTCGAGTTGAGGGAAATATCCAAACCCTTATCAGGATTTTATCATTTCTCAGGGCCACTCGAGGAGTAGTAACTGAAATGCATGGCCATGCTCGAATACAGATTCGTTTTATCATTTAAGTTACTCTCTAGTCGGGAAAACCATTCTTGATACAGATCGCTTGTGAGATACAACCTTTGCGAATACGGATTTGCAAATTGTCTTACATTGAGTGGGAGAAATTTTAAAAGGATATGAGAATCGGTTATCGCACCTACACTTGTACGGACAAGTGGAAGTTTGTTGGAGCCTTGTGTCCTCCACATGTAGTGTGATAACGTCATTGCACATACCCTTGTACGGACAAGTGGGATATTGTTGGGGCTGGTGTCCTTGACAGCTAGTACAATGACTTACTAAATCTCTTAAAGGATCACAAGGGCATACTTCAGTATTATTATCAGTTGATTCACGTTTATCAATAACGGTTGGCTTGCTAGATAAGTTTGACGTTATTGTCATACGGATGGCGGTGATCAACTGGTCCCTATACGTCACACCTATAGGACACGTTTGAGAGATGTGAAGGTACGAAAATACAGTCACATTTATGCCGGATACGACTAAACAGTTAGTCAGAGGTATTGACTATTAAATTAGTCAATGAGATGTTGAGATTATTATTTAATACGGATTAAATAATTTTAGCTAATACGGGTTACATGATTAATTCGTAAAGTTAAATATAAACGGTTATACTTAATTAAATATTGAATTTGCGTATTAATATAAACAGTTATATTAATTTGGCCAATTATACAATATCGTATTTTGTCAGACCATTATTGATGTTATCAAATGCATTAATATCTGATAACATGCATACGATTTATAATAAATACCCGCGAATAATATTTAGCAAAACGGGTCGAATCACGCAAGGGAATAAGGTAAGAGTGGATAAAGCCCACCCTTACCCTACTCAAATTCGGCCGACCCAAGGGTTACAAAAGGAGAGTTATTCTCCTTTTGTCAACTACTGGTAAAAATCATAATTCTGACAATTAGGGTTTTGAGAGCATCCTTCTCCCAAAAACCTCAGATCTCACATCAAAACCTCACAAAACTCTCCCCATATTGCAAGGCAATTGGAGAGCCTTTCTAGCACACGCGGCATCATCTTAAACAAAGTCTTGGGTGCAAGTTATAGGAGGGAATTTACTTTAATTCCTGTTCTTAGGCCAATTCAAGCAAGGACCCAAGGTTGTAATTCTTTTCATGTTTTTATTAACTTATGACTATAATCACAATTGTATATTTCGTTATAATCCTTCATGTTTAGGGCGAATACATGTTATATTCCCCACACCTAGGTCATTCTCTTGGGGAGCTTGGCCGAGAAGTTAAGGAGGAGGGTGAAGTAGTAGTAAGCACGGTGGTACCGGTGGGTGTTCGGGAGTTGAAGTTACGCGCGTCTAATCTTGGACGTGTGAGTGAGTTGTTGCGTGGAGTAGCCTTGGTGCGTGGTAAGGACCGTAAGGAGAGGAGGTCTTTGGTCAAGGAGGGTTGCAACGTATCGATCAAACTAGACCTAGAGGAGCACGGTCGAGTAGTCGCGAAAGAAGAAACCATGGTGCTGTCGCGGAAAGGTGCTAAGGGGCGCGGCCACAAAATATTTCCCTTAACGAATCAATTTTTATTCTCTTTTACAGAAAATATAACCCGGGATCAAAGGTTCTTGGATTTTAAACAACAAGAATTGAGGTCAATTCCCTTTAAAGAAGGAGGGGATGATCCGAATATGGATAGGGCATCGATTCGTTATCATGAACAAAGGATGATGAGGCAAATTATATTAGCTATTTTGGCATTAGTTATCGTATGGCTAGTATTATGTGTAATAAAGCATCGTTGGGCTTTAAGACCTTGGGCTAATAAGGTAATATCAAGAAACGAATCAAGTCGAAGAGAAGCTAAGCATTTGGGGACGGCCCAACTTGGAGAGGCACGACCCATGGGCCGTGTATGGCTCGATCATGGGCTGCTCAAAGTCCGGCAATTGCTCGGTCACGGGTGTTGGGTTGCTCGGCCATTGTGGTTTCCAACAAGAAGTTGGAGTATTTTTAATTTCTATGTTTTTTTTATTAAGTTAGTTATAGGTTATTATAAGAGTTTGTTATAGTTTGTTAAGGTAGTTATGAGTTTGTTACAAGGTTGTTACAAACTAATTACTATCTTATTAGTTAGTTATCCTAGGGTTATTAGGATTAGTTATTTAATTCTTTTAATTCCTAAGATAGGGTTTTATTTTAATAAGGATTATATTTAATCCATTAGGATAGCTTTAGGACTCCCAATTCTAGTATGAATTATGGGAGGCGTGTGATGCTTGTTTGGGACGTGTGATTACCCTATAAATAGGGCACATGGTTCTTCTTGTTTTTATTTTCAATTATTCAATCATTCAAGTTATAAAAATTACATTTTTCTTTTAAGGCATACTTAAAGAACTCAAGGACTCATCGCGTGTTGATCCGAACCGTTGGTATTTGTCGCGTTTCAAATATTAACACGAATTACAAACTATAGGTCTAGGGAGTAATTCACCATTGTTTGATCGAACTATAGGTCTAGGACAAACAAATATCCTTCTACCTTGAAGATTCACCTCAAGACCGTCACAACTACAAAAACAACCACCATCACCACCACCACCGACGGACCACCACCACCACGACTTCATCACCACCGTTCATCTCCATCTTTCATCATCATTCATCAAGATTCTATCAAGATCGTTCTATTCTTGCCTATTTTACTAATTCGTTCAAGATTGTTCTCAAAATTTCCAAGAAGCTTCCGCGGACGATTTCTTTGCTCAAGAATTCGTATCACCAACAGTGCGGATTAGGGAAAGTTGGTCGTGGTATGTATATCTTGGCTTGATTGTTTATTTCTTATCCGAGTTCACCTGCTGTTATGCTTAAATACTTTCTTTCGGTAAGCGAAAATGATGTCAATGACATGAGGATAATGCGTAAGAATGGTAAGATAGTTTCCAAAAAATGCAAGTGTTTCATGACGGATAATCAGACAACCAAATTTGTCCAGCATTTCCAGCAACGAATGCTTAATGCATACTAGTGCGAACATCTTAATCTACTCACTCATGTTCAAACGAAGCAAATGTATGAGATAATGAATGATATACCACCCCTGGTATATGAAGAAGCGAGACAAATTACTACAACTTTACTACATCGAGTAAATTTCCATCTAGCTGAAAAAAGTTGATTTGGAATAGGAATGTAATTTATGCAAATATTCTTTATTAGAAACTTAATTAATTTATATTTATTTATAGTTATAAACTTAATGTAAATGTAAATATGGTTTAATGTTATTATTGTTGCTTCAATCATCTCATCTGATGTTACTGTTGTTGATTTATGTTATTGCTACGTATGCTGTTATTGATTTATGTTGCTACTGCTGCTATTTATATAATGTAAATATGGTTTAATGCAAGTTTGTATATAAGCTGCCAATGAATTCACAATTTTAAAAAATATATAAAACGACCATATATAACATGTTTTCTCAACAGAACCGTTGTTATATCTTTCTCACCAAAAAATATTCACACTTTTAACAACGGTTTTGTTTATAAAACCCGTTGTTATAACTTTTCCACCAAAAATTATTCACACTTTCCACACCGAATGACTCCTAACAACAACGGTTTCTAACCGTTAATAATTTTCACAACGGTTTTATTAAAAAACCAATCGTTGTTACAACCTTTAACAACGGATGTCTGCTTTTTTATATAACATAACCTGTTTATCTAGTAGTGAAGACGTTGATGATGAGGATGATGATGGTGATGACGATGATGAGGACGGTGATGATGATGACCACGATATGATGATAGCCGCTCACCACGATGATGATGAGGACCACGATGATGATTATGATGATGGTTTCTTCAATTCGATTTCTGGGTTTTGTTTTGGGAAATCGGGAAACATGGGAAGGGGAAGGGGAAGGGGAAAGGGTGTCAAGTCTCTCACCCCTAGAGCAACTTGAGTTCTTACCTAGATTCGGGGAATCTAATCACAGGTGGATCCATTTTTAGTAAACTCGATGAATTTTTCACGATAGGGGTTTCTTTTGATTGTGAAAAATGAAAATATTAATCATAATAAAGGTGGTGTTATGAGCGAAACTGCTGTAATTTTTTTCTAATTATGATTCTTGTGATTTTGACATGGTTATAGACAATAATGATAATAAAATTGACAATGAGAATACAATAATGATGATAATTTAGATAAATAAAAACAATATTTATGAGGACAATTAGGGTTTTGAATTTTTGATGTTGGAGGAGAAAAAAAAATGATGTTAAAAATGGTACCCGGGTCTGCATTTATTTGTTTGCAGCGGGGTCTTCATTTTTTTTTTAAAAAAAGTGATGTTTTGATTTTTTAAATTTGAGACCTCAATTTATTTGTTCACAAATTCTTATTTGCAACAACACTATCCGTCGCAAACTTGCGACGGGTCGAATACATACCGTATTTCTTCATGTGGTACCCGGGTGAGTGATAAGTGGGGCTGACAACTTGAGTTGATGGGCATTGTGCATTAAATGCACCGTGTACTTCTTGCCAATTTTCTATTGTAAATTTTTTTTATGTAATATTAAATTCTTGCATTGTTTAATGCAAATGATTAGACTTAAATTTCAAAGCAATAAATTTTTATATTTGGTGTGTCTTTGCTTTTAAAATATTCATGTTGATCTTCCACATTCATTCTTCAACCTTAATTCTTCAATATTCATTATTTCATTTCTCTAAAAATACCTTCTTCAACATCCATTTTCTCTCTAAAAATATCAATAATCATCATCTAAAAACGCAAAAAGCAACATTTTTCCATTATTCTAAAAATGCTGGTTGTAAATGAATCGTTAACGGAATTGATACTTCAAGGTGTCATAATGGATCAAACAATAGATGACGAATATGACGATGTTGGGATAAATCATCAATTAATCTTTGACGGAAACTACAATATGTGCAGGTATGTATTTCTAGTATATTATCATTACTTTATGGTATAATTTGCAAGTTATAATAGTTATCTTATGTTTTCTTTAAATTCCTAGCATACGTTGAATATGGATATTTTTGGTCGTATATGTTTTATTTGTAGTATATATTTTGTTTTATATCATATTATTTAAGCGTGCACGTTATTCTATATTTTTTTTAATGTCTAGACTTTAGTTCAAAATGTCATCCATGTTTGAATGCTCATGCATCCAATCTTTTTAATGTGTCCATTTGTTGACTTAATATGATCTACTTAGAAGCATATGGCTAGTTATGCAAATCTCTTTGTTAATGATAGTCTCAATTATGTCTTCACTTTTTGCCTTATTGTGACACTAACAATTATGCAAATACAGATTATTATTTAATTTGTTTTTTTTTATCAAATTAATGTGTGTACTTATAATACGAACGTCATCATGTGCTCTATAGTGCAACATATTTTTTAAGCGTGCAGGTTGTTCTATATTTATTTAATGTCTACCCTTTTATTCAAAATGTCACCCATGTTTGAATGCCAATATATCCAATCTTTTTAATGTGTCCATTTGTTGTCCTAATGTGACCTACTTATAAGCGTATGACTGGTTATGCAAATCCCCTTGTTTACAGTAATCTCAATTATGTCCCACTTTTTGCCTTAATGTGATGTTGTCAATTATACAGGTACAGATTATTCAGAGTTACTTTTGGAGGGTGAAAGTAAAAAAAAATGGAAAGATATTTTTGAGATGTATAAGAAACACTCACAGGCTGTTGGTTTCAGCATTAGGAAAGGTATTTCTCGGAGAGCTAACGGGTCGGGCACCCCTGAGGTCAAAAGGTACTTCTTATGTTCATGTGTCAGGGCACCATGGTAACGGTAGTAGGTGGAGATGATAATGGGTTAGCTCATATCGGTAACCATTTGAGAAATGTTGCTGTCACACGATGTCAATGTAAAGATGGGCGAAGGACACATTTAAATGAGGGCGGTTAGTGGGAGGTGTCAACATGTACCTATATATATATATATATATATATATAACTTATGTTACCTACAACAAATGTAAATTATGCCAAACATTCATTACATTTTATATTAATACGACATTCAGAAAATGTTAAAATATTTTACAAATTTGTAATGTCACAGTTCAACAAAACAATAAAAGTTAAACTGTGGACATTTTTTTAAAGTTGGTTACAAATAAATTACACTAAATGTACCCATTTGTAACACTAATGTTATCCTACATCAAATGTATACATTATGCTAAACATTCATTACATTTTATATTAATCAGACATTCAGAATATGTTTACATATATTACAATTTTGTGATGTGATAAATTCACAAAACAATAAAGGTCAAACTGTGGACATATTTTCAAGCTGGTTACGAATATGTTACAAAGAAATCACCACATGTACCCATGTATAAAACTTATGTTACGCTAAATCAAATGTATACATTATGTCAAATTTTCATTACATTTACATTAATAAGACATTTAGAAAATGTTAACAGATTTTACAAGTTTGTAATGTCAAAATTCAACAAAACAATAAAGTTCAAAATGTGGACATTTTTTTAAAACTGGTTACGAATATGTTACAAAGAAATAACACTAAATGTACCCATTTGTAACACTTTTGTTGTTCTACAGCAAATGTATACATTATGCAAAACATTCATTACATTTTATATTAATACGACATTTAGAAAATGTTTACATATTTTACAAGTTTGTGATGTCCTAAATAAACAAAATAATAAAGGTGAAACTGTGGACATTTTTTTAAAGCTGATTACGAATATGTTACAAAGAAATAACACTACATGTAGCCATATATAATACTTATGTTACCCTACAGTAAATGTATACATTATGCCAAATTTTCATTACATTTGAATTAATACGACATTTAGAAAATGTTTACATATTTTACATGTTTGTGATGCCACAAATCAACAAACCAATGAAGGTCAAAGTGTGGACATTGTTGAACAATATGTTACCAATATCGTGAAAAATGTTAACATTGTTAACATTTCATTAATTTTTATACGTAAAATATAAGTTAAATGAACGTAAAACATGTCGCCATTTCAATTATGTAAACATTGTCGGTTAAAAGGGTTACACTTCTACCAACTTCGCAGCAGATGCAAGAAAAACCAACTTGTCAGCAAATGCAAGTCATCACAACCGCATGTAAAATATATGCAAACTTACAACAATAACGATGTTGCAACATCTGAATCCATGTCCGAAAATGGGAAGTCTAAATATTACAACCCGCAAAATATAAGTCCAAAACAACCAAATTAAAGATGTCCAAATAAAACGAATCCATCATTAAACTACTGTTTTTGGCAATGAACCCATCTATATTGGTAACATATTGAAGTTATAAACTTCTAACACCTAGGAAAACCATAAAACCCACAAAAACCCAAAAAACCCAGAGAACCCAAAAAATCCACAAAAATATGAACCTCATACATGTTATCCTCTCAAAAAAAAACCATACTTCCAACCCAAAAACAAAAATCTAGAACATATAAGCACATAAACACCAAATATTTGTAATTGTTACTCAATAAACACACTTTTTTTAACCCAAAATAAAAACCCATAAAATATATGAATATAAACCCAGAAAGAGTTGGATTTCTTACTGAAATTTCGGATTTTTTTTGCAAAAAAATAGTCATACCTTCATCAACATTTATAAGAACATGAAATTTATTCAAAATTAAAAACAAAATTTATTCATCAACATATGTTTTCTTTGTCATTGTTTTTCGGGTCACTATTTTTTTTATGGTTAGAGAAGATGAATATGTTATGAATTTTGGAATTTGATGATAAAAGGAGATAAATATAATATGTGTTTTTTGAATGAAGGGGGAATAACGTGGAAAAAAATGTAGAGATAATGAAGAGTAGTGAAGAAAATGGAAAGAGTGATGGGGAGAGATTTGACAGAGAGAAATTTTTATTAATTTTTTAACCCCAACATGTCACCTCACTTAATGACAACACACCCACTTACATGCTCCATATTCTACAAATTTGGACCGTATTTGGCGCAAATGTACGTATTTGACTCGTCGCAAGTTTGCGACGGGTATGTGTCTATCTTAAGAAAAACGAACTGTTATTTGTTTGCACGGGGTCCTAATTTTTTGTAAGACGGCCCTGACCTATTGTATAAATTTGAAAGCTGCGACAACAAAATTGTAATATTTTATTGGTATATAATAGAAGCAGGTAAAGAAGGTTTTCTGGAATTGTGATGGATTGATACATGAAATTTGTTCCTTAGTGTTGTGACAGCAGAAGCTAGAGTGCATCCTAAGGAAAGTAAAAGCAGAATTGCAGCAGTAACAAAAAGACCATCCTTGACGAAATAGCAATCCCCATCTAACCACCCTTTTCCAAAGACTTGCCTTTTGTTCATGCTTGATGCTGTGCTTATTAGCATCACCCATACCGCAAAACTAATCCTGTTACAACACCCAAAACTGTTGTCAAAACTTCAATTCTAGTAGTAGTAGTAGTTGTTGCAAACTACAATAAGCGGCTCTAATGTCCATCATCATCTATGGCATAAACTAATAACTCACAAAAATATTAATATTTTCTATCTCTTCTTAACCTCACAAAGAGGAGTATACATTTTGCGAAGATACGAGTGGTTAAATCGAAAGCAAATAAAGTGAAACGGACTTTGAACAATGTATTTTTTTCTTGAGACAGCCGTGTGGACACCACCCTTGACCCTTGCCAGAGCAGCCAGACCTTCTCTTTATTTGACACTAACTATAAACTATGCATATCAACTTGTGGAGTAATCCGTAGTAGAGTAGTTGAGGTTTCAACTTTATAAGTCATGCGTGCGTCTTTAGACAACTCTAAAGTAGTGGTTACTATATATGTTAATTAAACCAATGGCATGGATTGGAACCTGGAAGCGAGGGATATTATTGAACGTGGTATGTTGCTAAATCCAACTGTACTAATTTGGAATTTGGATGACTATCTAAAATATAAACAACCTAAGATATATAATCAGTAATCAGCCACCCATTATAACTTATAAAAATAGAGATACTACTACAAGTCTAAGGCTCTGTTTGGTTAAACGAGATGAAAAGTTATCTGAAATCTGTAAAGCAACATAAAAACTAAAAGGTCGCTGAAAGCTCAAAAGATAGATGATAAGATAGCTGAAAATTAGGAGCTGATAAGCTCATTGATTATACAAAAAACTGTTTGCCAAATTAACTAAAAAGGTAGCATATTTTGGTAAAACGATTGAAGGATAAAAATTTAATATAACCTAGAATCTAATACCTAAATCTAAAATGTTACTTCATGTAGACTTTCATTTCAGTCAGCTTATTGACCAAATAAGCTACTCGCTAAACACCCAAAAAAATCAGTTACTTGACTCTTTTCGCAAAAAAAGTTACTGCAGGCAAATGAAATACCTAAAGTGGACTGCCAAACGGAGCCTAGAACTAGAACCAGCAGGTAGCTCCAAACTTTCCATCCTAACTAATTTTCACAACCCATTTTCGACATAATTATTTTCAACTAATCACTACCAATCACTAATTCACTATGCCTATAATTGCTGCCCTTTTAATATTCAAATTCATTTCTTTTAAAACAATAACTACCTTCCTAATAAGGATTAATAAGTGTACGTACGCAACCTCATTTTCATCCCCAAAATACAACATTAGGGGACGGAATAACAACATATATTGTCTTGCATCCTATCTTCTATATTCATCTCATTAAACTACATCATGTATATATCAATATTATGATTTACATTAATATTCTTTTTATTTCATTAAAATATTACTCGCATATAATACAGAAATGCGAAGAACATCAACGTTTGAAGTGAGTATATAATACAAAGTATAAGGAGGCCCACAATTGAAATCAACGTCAAAATTGAATTGTATTCACAATATAGCAAAATCAAAAAGAAACAAAAGAGCAGTAAATAACGTAGTTTACGTGTACGTGTATGTGTATGTGTACGTGGTTAACTAATTTTTCTAACATTATACTCTGTACGTGAACATAGTATATTACTCCGTGTTAAAAATGGGGAATTACCATGAAACAAAAAATAATAGGCTGGCAGTAGTTGGCAATTTTGTCCTAAAAGATGAATTTTTATCCCTCGAATCTGGGCAACATCTCACGAGAATGACCAAGTTCCCGATAATCTGAGCAATTGAAGCACATATTAAAGACGCAATTCCGAACCCAAATGCTTTACTTCCTGGTAATTCACATAATATTCCATCCAACTTCACATTCTCTATCTATAAAATACAACAAAATTAAAGAGATGACATTAATATAGACCAAAATCGGTTAAGTTAGTTGACATCTGCACAAAATTACGTACCTTAGACTTGTTAAATTCCGCAAGAATGCAGAAAACAAATGATGGGATAGCCAAAGCAAACACAAGAGAAAGGATTAATGGGTATGTGTAACTTTGATTAGATTTTTCCATATATACCCTGTTTTTGATTAATGCGAAAACAGGGGAATGTGATCAAGGAGAGTGATGATTATATTTGGTCATTTGGATTAGGAAGGCATGCTAGTTTTAATTAGGTTGGTGTTTAGATATTGATGTAGTGGTTAGAAGAATTGACAGTTTCTTTGAAGCAGGAGTATGTATACTCTTTTAATTGTTTGCTTGCTTGCCTTGCAATGAAATGAAACTATTCTGGGTGTTTTTTTCTGGAGTCTTGGAGGGTTTTGGAATATTTGTAAGTTCATGCACTTTTTTTTATCAAATATTCTTATTTTGGAAGGTATTATCCGTCATAACCTTAAAACATATAAATACATTTACATGGATAAAACAAAAGTAGAAGTATAGGAAAAGGATAGAGGTGGGTGAAAGGTGGAGCCTGGGAAGGGAAGACGCGAGGGAATTGTGCAACTTATTTGGGAATATTAAGATTTTTGACAATTCGGCTGTACTAGGGAAGGTAACAAATTAACGTCCGAGTAGACTGTTATCGTAACGTATGTGCTTTTGATGTGTTTTGAAAACTTGGTTTCAACTGTCGGAAAAATTAGATAAGTTGGAATTCACAAGTTATTCACAAAACTGAAACGTGCGAATACGATACGATGAACAGTCAAGATAACCAACTCACGATAATTGTCGAAGTGGTACGTACCAAGAGAAAGAGAGAGAGAAAAAATTCCCAAAAACTCTTAGCATGCTCAGCATCACGACGGTCTCCCACTAGAAATCACCCATTTTCCCACTAATTTTGTCGTCTCCAACCCAATTATAGGGAATTCTACATCCTATTTCCCACCGCTCCCAAAAACTGCCCAAAGAAAAACTATGCAGTATGCATATCAATCAATTTTTCACTAATTCATCAAGTCGCCCTAATTTTAATGATTCAATTGTTATTCATTCCGAGAACTGTGTTCATATTGAACATCCAAACGCCGCTTCATTTTTTTGTTGATAAACGGTTCAAGGCTTTGGTTCGAAGCACAATTCTATTGAAGATTTTTCACTGGATGATATTGATATTGTCTCGGTGGACGACAAGGAAAGCGAGGATGTTGAAGACGATACTTTGTGACAATAGATCCTTCTCACAAAGAAGGAGAAGGCCATTATTCGCAAACAAACTCATCAGCTTTAATTCTTCTTTCCACTATCCATCACAGTCAGGTATAAACACATGTCCTCCCCACCAAACTCATATCCATTGATCGGATAAAAATAGTCGTCGCCAAATATACTAATTATCCTATCAAACAAACAATTTATACCTAAACTAGACTCTACTAAATTATAAACAATAATAGTAAAGTGAAACTAAATGGTCGAACCCAAGAGAAAAGTTTAAACTAAAACTTTCTTCAAAACCACTTAACAGATACTAATTATGAAATTAAAGATAGTTAAGACTTAATGACTAATAACTTATCAACAAACCATGGCTATTAACAATGAACAACAATGAGTATGACATAGATGAAGAAACAATGATTGGAGAGCATTAAATGAACACAATGACTAAAAATTGGGCTTGACAATAACACAAACAATAACTATGAGCAAGTTACTAGAAAAAAAATCTCGGTGTAATCTCAAGTCACTCAACAATTGACAAAGTTGACTCTACCAACCCCATTACTTATTTATCCGCTAAAAACATCCCTAAGATAATGAACCCCATGACTAAACCGTACATAAGATTCATTCGGCTCTAACCTAAATTATAAACCATAAGATAGGGCTAAAACCAAGCAAAGATAGTTGAACAAAAGATGAAACAAGGAAACTAATCCTACCACATTAAACCATGATAGTAAGAAAAAGTCATATAAAACTCTACTTAAAAGGTGCCTCCTTTAAACCAAATCAGCACATTATAAGCTTGCTACTAACAACCCTAAGTGAAACTAAACCGTCTTCTTAGAGCTTGCAAAGATCGAATAACTACAAGCAATGATGATCAAACCACACAACTAACTACTCAAAATGAACATTAAAATCAATGAAAATTACATTAGATAGATAGAAAGGGATTGAAATTGTCTTACAATGTCAAAGTTGGTAACTTGATAGGAATTACACCAAGAAATGAGAGATTTAGCTCCATACTGAAGATTTCAAACCCAAAAACTAAGGAAAATTCTAGGTATTACAAGACTGAAAATTGAAAGTTTCTTGCTTGAATGTTGGATGCCTCTCTTCAAAACGAGCTTCATGTATATAGGCATGAAGACCCCCATTTGGTTACTTAGCTTTAGCACACATTTAATCGACAAAAGACCTTCCTTGTGGGATCAACCCCTACTTACACTAGCTACTAGTTTGAGTTTGTAGTGGATAAAAATGTTGGACGAGAATTACAGAACTCAAAAAACTATAATTCGACACAACAAGAAATATTGCAGTATCAAAATAAAGGACCAGAAATACCGAAACTAGAAGGTAGTGACGTGGTGCGGAACCACTGCCTTGAAAACTATTTCTCCGGTATGACCGTGGTGGTGATCGATGAAGGGTTCTATGTCTCACTCGCCCTAAAATATTAGTCTTACTAATATCAATTTACTAATTAACATTTTAATTAGGTTTTCAAGATCTTATGCATGCTAAATAATTATGCGGAATAAAGAAGTCGAATACTCACAATCCGACGGAATATTGGCATGGATGATCCTCCAACCCTTAGTAACACTAGTAGAAAAACATTTATTTGCTGCTCTTTATTTGAGGCGTTTTTTTACCAATAGCAGCAAATAAATAAATCAAAATTTCTATTTTCTAAAACACATAATCACATTTGAGGCGTTTTTTAGAACCGACGCCGCAAATATAGTCATTTGAGGCGTTTTTATATTAAACGCCGCAAATAAACATAACCCACCCTCAAATAGTCAAAATAGATACCTCGCTATCAGTTTACATGGCGTCACTCTTTCCCCTTCCTTCTACCTCGCGGATTCCAACATTCCACCACTCACCTCGCTGCACCTCATTTACCACCGTACGTCGCCATTACCACTACGACTTCAAGTCGGTTGCACCTTCTTCTAATATCTCCTGCCTCCTAATAGGTATTCATTCTTTTAAAATTTTTCATTTTCATTAATTAGGGTTGATGATTAATTCGATTTGTTCGAAATTATTTGCATTCTTCTATTATTTAATCATAAATATAACATTATATTTGGTTTATGTTTGAAGTAATAGGCATAAATGGATTAGATTTTATAATTAGGGTTAACCGATTTAGGGGTTTTAGATTCAAATTCCATTTACTTGTAATAATATGATAGTGTAATATACATAATTGTTGGGTCTTTTTTTGCAATAATTCTGCAGATTATTTATTTTTCAGTTGCTCAAAAGCGTCTTGCAAATGGATTAAGGCTCAATTATACTGAAGCCGTGACACTCATTGCAACTCAGGTGCCAAACCCCCAAAACCATCTCCTCGTATTTCTAAATTTGATTATGCTTTGTTATTACAGTACCTTTTAAATGTTTATATCTTTTGAAATATGGTGTTTCTGTAGATTTTGAGTTTTGTCCGTGTTGGAAATAAGAGCGTGGCAGAATTGATGGACATTGGGAAGCAGCTTCTTGGGAGGTACTTTATCGATCTCTCTCGTTTTTGACATCATCTATTTGACTATTTCAATTTAATGGGTATCTCACTTAGCTTCTCAGTTTTGGGTGAATTTCCTATTTCGTGGTCTAAATTGAAGTGTCGAAGTGTAGTGCCGTGTCAGACACCGACACGTGTGACACGCGACATGACAGTTAAGCGAAGTGTCGGAGTAACATACTCAGATATATAGATAGATATATAGATAGAGTCATGCATCATTCATTCACATCACCAAATGTCATTGCTAAAACTTATTAATCTCAGAGGTTGTTTCATTGTTAGCTATAGCCTCTCTGTCAGATAGCACTCATTTTACTTAGCTTCATTGTAAGATGCTGAACATTTGTTGTTTCTCTTTGCCCTCTATTCACAGGCGGCATGTCCTTCCAGCAGTTTCTCACCTTCTGCATACAGTCCAGGCACTCTCTTTTTCCCATTTTCTCTCCCCTTTTCTGTTCATCATTTATTTAATCATACCCAAAATTGATTGATCTCAGATTTTTGAGCTAATATGTATTATGTACTACTTCCATTCCAAATGTTTTTTGTCTTCTTTTTTGTTAGTGAAACTGAAAGTTTGATTTACTTGTGTTAATAAGATATATAATATTTTCATTAAGAAGACACTCAAATGTATAATAATAACTTCATTGTTATAAGTTGTGAGTGTTGCAGGTGTTCTGATGCTATGCTCTTCTTCATGTAATTTCATTGTTCATGGTTAATGCCATGTCCTTTTGAATGTTTTTCCTTGAAGTTGTGATGTTCTTTGGACCATCTCGTGTGGTTGTAAACTCGATTAATGCTGTTAAGGAGTAGTACAATTGTATGTGCATTAGACTGAACCAATTTTTCGCATTAATTGCAGGGGCACTCGAGAGCACGCCTTGCAGCTCGATTAGAGAATCGGAAGCCATTGCAACTCCCAGGTCAACTACACGGCGTACATGCTCAGGTGCAGCAAACCGACGTACCCGTAATATGCAAAGGGCAATTCCAACTACTCTGGAGATGGAAGAGTTCTTTGTCGGCTTTGAGCTTCACCAACAGGAACAATTCCTACAAAAGTATTGTTCTGTCTTAAACTACTCTTATACTGTCAGCTAGGAACAATCCCGTTAAAGTCGGTCTTACTGTAATTCTATAGATAATTTGCAGACAAGATCTAATTTTACTGTATTTCGAAAACCAAATTTGTAAAACCCCTCGCGAAAGCGGAAATATAAAACATACAAAGTACCAAAAATGCAGCGGAATTAAAACTTTTTAACATAAATAAACATGCGAGGTGTTTTAACAAACTAAACATGCGGAAGATAAAACATAGATAAGTATATAAGTACAATACAAAAGCAGCCCGGGATAGCATATCCCTAGAGGCACAAAAGTACGGAAAATATAAAGCTAAGGTCTAGCTAACGAATGGGTAAAATCATCGATGAAGGATCATCGCTCGCTAGCCTCAACGTAACCCCCTGAAGAACAGCATCAAGTACCTACACACATACAACATGTGCGCCACAGTCAGTGCGGAGTGACTAGAGTTCTCATAGCCACCTAATGTCATACTACACAGAACATGTAATCAAGTATCATACTCCAACATAAACAATCATGTGAAGCATTTATATATCCACATCTCGAACTCTTATCAACATGCCAATACTATGCAAGGCTCTCAACCAACTTCGGAAACTATTTGGAAGGAGAGCCGGTTTCCCTTCCGGTTACCCGGCCGAGGGGTCTTTCAATCCAAACCATTTACGAAACCAATTAAAGAGTCTTCCAATGCCTTGGATGAACAACACTATAAACAAAGTTACATACTCATCACTATCAACATACATATCTGACACTGTACCAACTCTAGGCAAGCAGATGTACAACAGTAAGTATATAACACCGTACCCCTACTCAGGCAAGTATATACCATCAGCAATATCAGACCATAACCCCAATCCTAGGCATGGAAGGATACAAATACACACTACAAGGGAAAACTCATATGGAGACTCCATTATACAACCCCGGCATAAATACATAGCCTCAGCAAATACAATCCACAAGTATAAACACACCTCAAAATACAAAGGCAAGCAAAGACTGTGACCTAATCCCAATCACAGCCCGAATACAATATACCTCAAAATACAAAGGCAAGCAAAGACTGTGACCTAATCCCAATCACAGCCTCAATACAATACACCTCAAAATACAAAGGCAAGCAAAGACTGTGACCTAATCCCAATCACAGCCTCAATACAATACACCTCAAAATTCAAAGGCAAGCAAAGACTGTGACCTAATCCCAATCACAGCCTCAATACAATACACCTCAAAATACAAAGGCAAGCAGAACTGTAACCTAATCCAAATTATAGTTCCACCAAACATACCCCATAATACAAAGGCAACACAGAACTGTGACCTAATCCAAATCACAGCCCTACAACAATACACCTCAAAATACAAGGCAAGCAAAACTGTAACCTAATCCAAATTACAGTTCCACCACAATACAAGGCATACCAAAACTATAACTTAATCCTAGTCATAGTTCCTAACTCCATTACAGAACTTACTCAATTCATAACTAGCTATGCAACGACGTATACTCAAACCAACACTTAATTGACCCCGGGAATTAAGCCGAGGGAGAGCCGGTTTCCCTTTCGGTTGCCCGACCGGGGGGTCTCTATCCTCACTCTACTCCCGAACCCAATATAGTGCCGCCCAAACCTCGGGGACCTTAAACAAGCATACGAAGCATACGGAAAAAGAATCAATACAATCCTACCTGAAATTCATAAGTTATGAAGTAAATAATACTAACAGGGGCTCTCAGCCGGTTGGCCACAAGCGGCCGATCAACCGGCTGAGAGTCCTTACTCTCTAGCCGACACAACAAAAACAACATTAAGGGTCTCCCAGCCGGCCGGCCGGCTGCCGGTCCACCGGCTGGGGACTCTTTCTCCTTCTCGCAAAAACACACGAAAAACACATAAGGGGGCTCCCCGCCGGCCGGCAGGCTGCCGGTCCACCGGCTGGGGACCCTTTTCCAAATTTTCCCGCAAAGACAGCATACCACAAATGGGGCTCTGAGCCGGCTGGTCGGCCACCGGTCGGTCGACCGGCTCAGAGTCCCTGAACCACGAAATCGCATAAATCGACATTGAAATCATTCCCAATCCTTTACCAATCCTTCCTATACATGGTTCCAAGCAATAATTCCAAAATCCCAGCATGTTTACCACATCAAATAAACATATGAACATGTATCCAAACCATTATTCCGTAACTTAACAACAAAATCACAAATTAAACCGGTCTCAACATGTATACACTTTAAATCTCATTCCTCATCAAATTCATCAATAAAACTTCATAAAATCAGTTTACAAAACATTATAAGAACATTAGGAACTCAAAGATTGTCTAACATTCATCAAAACATATCAACAATCACATAAAGTGCTAATTTAGACAAAAGGCCGAGTTTTCTCATTATCGTCACCTTTACTCCGCGAATGCTCCGGTTTACTCTTCAAGGATCACAAGCTCTTCCTCTGGGTTGTTATTAGCTCCACCTTCAAGCACAAAAACACGGATTAAAGGGTAATTTCGTGATTAGGGAAAAACAGCCCCGAAATGAAGTTTCACGAAATTGAAAATGAAAGTGATAGAAAGATCATAAATCTCGCAAGGATTCCGAATATGTAACTTTTACCTTGATTTGATGAACGGATTAAGGAGGTTTTAAGAAGATGAAGTTTACTGTATTCTTATTTGAGGTTGAAGGATTAAATCGACATATTTGGGTTTAAGGGGTTTATAAGTTGTCCTTTCACCTTTATTGAGTCGGGTTTACTCTATTCAAGCGAAACGGAAAAAGTGAAGCGGTTTGATATAAAATGAACAAGACATCTTAAGCTTAAACGATTTTTAAGACGAACTTAACGGAAATCTTAAAAACGTAAATTAAAATTATTATTAAATTCCGTGAATTACTTTATTTTAAGAAGACATTCCTTTACAAAAATACGGGATGTTACAATCACCCCATCTTTCAAAAAGTTTCGTCCTCGAAACTGGAAAGTAGTAACAAGGACAAAGTTAACAGATCAAAGTTTTCACGTAACTTGTTTTACAAACCTAGTTTCCTTTCAAAGATTTCAAACGATTTTTCAAAGGCACAAGTCTTCGTCAATGGACGTTGGGGTTCTCGTTGTACATTCAAGAGCCCGACATACCAAATCTGAGACAAGTCCCAAAGTTAAATAAATAGAAATCCAAAATTTAGATCGATCTGGTGTCGGTAAGCATAGTCCAGGTTATCAGACGTCTCCAATAACGAGTTCAAATGACAAATCGACGCTGAGATCAATCAACTTGCAAGTCAAGTAACTCTTTAAAATCGGGTTCTTTGGAAAACTATCGCTGAACCCTATCAAAATTGAGAGATTATCCACTTCCTTAAGCTAAAATCCTTTCGAAAACAGACTTTGATTTTAAACATTCTCAAAGGAAGCAAAATTCCGAAATCTTACAAGTTGCAATTGACCGAAAGGAAGGTAACTTGGCGAAAGCACAGGTGCACAGACGAGAATCGATGCATGGAGGAGATTAAGATTTAGAGCAAATGATAAGACCTTGGGGCCTTAGAAGAAGATAGGAGAGAAAGGTCAAAGATGAAGACATACCAGTGATCAACTGAGGGCAAGTCTCTGCAGTAGCTCTGCTCATCACGTACACGGTACCCTTGGTCTTCGGCTTTCGAACAGCACCAACAGCAGTAGCGGTCCTCCCAACAACAGTCTTCTTCTCCGGACACTCGTAGAAGCGATGTCCAGGCTTCTTGCAGGTGTAACACAAGTAGGGATCACCGTTACAGTTAACACCAGGATGAAGGGCCTTGTGACACTTGAAACACTTCAAGGAAGGATCAGGTGCAGCGCGGGGATCCATGGTCTTGGAGGAACCAATCTTCTGGAACTTTTCATGTTGAACTTCTGGAGAATCAGGTGAAGGATCAAGGGGCCTCTTCCCAAGAGAGCGAGCCTGAGGGGAACTGAGAGCAGAAGAAGCTCTAGCCTCAGCATCTATGGCCTTAATTGAATTCTCAGCCCAAATAGCATCATCATACACCTCCACGAAAGAAGTAGAATCTCTGCGAATCATACTCTCGATGCGGGCACCTAACTTTCCTTTGTAGAAGTAGACCCTCTCAGATTCATCCCTTACGAACCGAGAAGCAAAGTGAGCCAACTGATTAAACTTGTCCGTGAACTCCTGCACTGTCATGTCTCCTTGCTTGAAATCCATGAATTCTTTGAGTCGCTGTGATCTGAGCTCCTTAGGATAAAACCTCGTCTCGAGCTTATCCTTAAAAGCCTCCCAATCGAACAAAGGATCAAGAGTGAAAGTAGGTCCAGTCAACGCCCACCACCTATCGGCCTCAAGGGTAAGAAAGTGAGTGGCTAGCCGCACTCTATCCTCTCTACCCACCGAATACATAGTAAAGCTCTTTTCCATCTCTCTGAACCACTCGGTAAGAGATACCGGGTCAACCTCGCCACCATAAGTCTTTGCGTGGCTACGGGACATCTGCGAAGCTATCCATGAGAAACTACCAGGACGATTAGCCTCGTTGCCTGGTGATGCGTGTCTATTTTATGATGTTTTTCATCTATTTTTACACGCATTTGGTCGCTCATTTACTATGTTTTAGCCCTTATTTCCCAACAATCGTGTACTTTCGTATTTTTATGCACTTTTGCAGATTTATGCGGAAAACGGACGATTTAGCACCAAATTTATGTCCTCAAGTCTTTTGCATAATTAAGGAACAATGGAAAGTCAACTGGAGTCTTTATTTAAGTACCAAAAGTCAAGGCGAGAAGAAAACCGAAGAATTCCTTTGCGGAAGCGGTCGACCGACCTGCTACATGGGTCGGCCGACCAGGCCTGATTTTCATGAAGACCAAAAAGGTTGAAGGAAGCCCAAGAATTCACTTAAATCCGTAAAAGAGGTCGACCGACCCACCAAAGTGGTCGACCGACCTCAGCGAAGCCAAGATCGCGAAACTGTTTTTCGGAAATAATTAGAATTGTGAAGCCTTTAGGAAACTCTAAATTATGCCCTATATAAACTAATCTTGTGATTAGGGTTTTGGGCATTCATATTCAATCGAGAGATATTCAAGTTTTACATTAAGTTTTCCGTAGAGTTTTACATCCAGTTTTAGTTCTTAATTCAAAGTTTCATCTTTAGTTGAAATCTTTCAATATTCCTCAAGTACTTTAGTTTGTTCATCAATAATTCCCAAGCATTCAATAAAGTTGTTCCTTTCTGCCTTAACTCCGACTTTGGTAATTACTCTTTTAATCTATTTTTGTTATTGTTCTTATTACTATTGCATCCGGTTAAGATAGAATCCCCAAGCTTTATTGAATCTCGCATGTTTAGATTATTTACTATGTTTACCATGTTTATTCCCAATTTTATAATCGTTTTAATAACCATGAGTAGCTAAATTTCATATGTTAGGATGTAGGGGATGAATATGCGTAGGTAGAAGAAATTCCGAGACCGACTTGTAGCAGAGCCGCGGTCGGCCGACTCAAATAGTGGGTCGGTCGACCGAGGCGGTGGTCGGCCGACTGGAATAGCTGGTCGGTCGACTACTCGCGCATGAATCTTGTTTCATCTTTCCTTGTTGACTATAATATCCTACAATGAGACTGAAAGGAGACTTGTAGGACGTTAGTAATGACCTACCCAAGATTGAGAGATACGGGAAGGGCATTGGTTTACACCTTAAGACGGATAGGTTACATAAGACTGAAAGGTATGTGACCTAGGATTTAGGAATCACCCTTATTGTTGACACCCAATAATTGTGAGACCTAGAAACTAATAGCATAGGCCGAAAGGAGCTATTAGGTACCATAGACCGAAAAGATATGTTACACCCCTTACGCGACTGCAATACATGTTGACCTTAGGATTTATATTACCTTAGCTATTTATTACCCAAACATCCTAGCATCCCTTTTATTATATTTTATTCTCATCTTTTATTATTTGTTTGTTTTAATCTTTGCCTTAGACATAGTAATCAACACAATCAACCCCCAAAATTGCTACCTTAAAACATTAACACCAAACAATAAACATTCCCCACCTCCTTGTGGTTCGACCCTGACTTTCTGTAACACCCCCATTTATTTAAGGGCCTGTACTAGGACTCCTCAGATAAATAAGGGTGTTACCATCTCGATTTTCCGAGGCAGTAGATACAAAGGAATGATAACAGTACTTTAATTAAAGTTAAACTCATAACAAGTTCTTACAACAGTATCCAAAAGTCTTAACAAAAATAAAAGAGGTACAACTCATGCTAAACTGGCTAAGGTGATCTAGACTCTAGTCTGGTCCGGATCCAAGCTCCCCCTTAGTCATAGCCACCTGTCAATCTGCTCCCCAATAATTGGTTCATCACAGGTGATCACGAAAACACAGGGTCAACCACGAGGTTGAGCAGGGAAAAGAATAAATGTACCAACAATATAATAACTCCGCACCGATCCAACACCATATATATACTCCGCACCGATCCAACGCCATATATACTCCGCACCGATCCAACGCCATATATACTCCGCACCGATCCAACACCATAAATACTCCGCACCGATCCATCACCATATCACAAGACCCAATATGAACACAACGTATTATATCACAGAGTAATATAGATAACACAGTATAATGATCACACGATATTATATCATAAACATGCTCAAAACCAAATAAGAACAGATTGCACTTTATCATACACCAGTATTTTCCCCTACCTGAATTAGCAGGAAACGCAGGTCAAACCAAGGCTTGTTCAGAAATGTTCCACGCGAAACCCGCTACCTAAACAAATATTGTTTAATTAATAAACACCCTAATTCTCATAATACGTATACACATTCTATTTATAGAAACTCCCTATATTCAGAAAGCTTCCTACCAACCGAGGTTACCCAAAATAGCAACCTTCTAAATATAGTAACTTCTAAAAATAGTACTTTGGTTTTGAAATTCAAATGATTCTAAATATACATTATTACCCATATTAAAACTTCCCTTAATAAATAATAAAATCTTTACCTTTAATAACAAAATAAGTACCATAAATAACCATCATATTAATAATAAATTGATAATAATAATATCAATAATAATAATAATAATAATAATAATAATAATAATAATAATAATAATAATAAAAATAAAAAGATGAAAAGGATGATAAACAACACTAAACACCCGACATCCCCCACACGACAACAGCCCCTTCACCGCTGCCTACCACCACTTCGACCACCCACCAGTACCAGCTCCCAACACCACCGACCACCAACCGACACTACAACACCACCCCACCAGTCGACACCCCCTGTCGACACTGACCAGAGACCTTAAACCCAGCCTGACCCCTCGCCTGAGTCCCAACAGTCCGAAACAGACACCAATCGATCCCCTGTAACAACCCTTACACCACCCATAACACCCACCAGACTAAACCTCCGACAACCCCCACTCGGACCACGGTGGTGCCACTGCTTAGACCTCCCCCGAGTCTTCAGTAGCACCACCCCAAAACCACCTTCACTGAACATACAACACTGACCGTGAACTAAACCAACCAACAGACACCACGAACCCCCCTTTTTACACCACCCACGATACACGACAACCACCGTGACCAACCCCCGACAACCCCTTAACCACCACAAGAAAAGAAATGCATAAACCATGACAACCACGACACTGAACACCCCCTCGAAAGAGCATAAACACCAGCAGTTTAAAAACAGAATTACAAACGAAACTATACAGGCTGCGGCTTACCTGTTTCCTGACTCAAATCGAGAGAACCTAGACCGGTCAAACAACCGTGAAAGACTCCTCCTTCTGGGGTGTGGTGGCGGCTGAACAAACTAGGGTAGAGGTGTTATGTGTAGGTAGGTCAGAAAGTGTGTCGAAGGGCTCTTATAAGGCGGCTGAGTGAGGTGTGTGTGTGTGAGGGTTTCATTCCCTCATATTATGCGAGTCTTGGGCTGCTTGTATTGACACGGAAATCGAGGCCCAAGACTCTCATCCAACAACCCCTAGTTCGAACCCCACCAAGGGCATGTCACATAAATAAGTGATCCCCAATTCGAGTCCCATAACAAGCATGATACGTACGCGTAAACTTATAAACGAACTAATTACTTATCATCCTATTTAACATCGTATCAAATAAGATCCCGTAGTAAACATAAAACCGTTTGGCTACTAAGACAGTTGTGATAAAATCGTGCCCAAAATTCGAGGTATTACAGTCTTCCCCCCTTAAAATGAACTTCGTCCCGAAGTTCAACAACGCTAACAAACAACTCAAACGAACTGTGAACACAAAATATCACAAAATATCACAAAAGTTTACTTGAATCACAGAATGTTACATTCCACCCCCCTTGAAGAAAAGTTACGTCCGCGTAACTTACCTCAATCGAACAAATGTGGATAACGCTCTCTCATGGACGCCTCAGGCTCCCACGTAGCCTCCTCCTGATTATGATTTGTCCACAAGACCTTCACCAAGGACGTCTCCCCATTGCGAGTCTTCCGCACCTTCCTGTCCAGGATTTCCTTCGGAGTCTCAATGTATGCCAACTGCTCATCTATCTCAATCACCTCGTGCTGAAGCACATGTGATGGATCACTCACGTACTTCCTCAACTCGGATACATGGAACACATTATGGACCCTGGATAGGGTCGGAGGCAAAGCTAAACGATATGCCACCTCCCCAACTCTGTCCAAGATCTCAAATGGTCCAATAAATTTCTGACTCGGTTTGGCACGCTTGCCGAATCTCATCACACCCTTCATCGGAGAAACTTTCAGTAGTACCTTCTCTCCGGCCTCAAATGAAATATCGCTCCTCTTTAGATCGGCATAGCTCTTTTGTCGATCCTGAGCGGCCCTCATCCTCTGTCGAATAATCTGAACCCGCTCCACCATCTCCTGGATCATATCTGGCCCCAATGTCACAACATCAGCTCGATCATCCCAACACACAGGGCTCCGACACTTCCTCCCGTACAGAGCCTCGAAAGGGGCCATGCCTATGCTTGCATGGTAGCTGTTATTATAAGAAAACTCGATCAACCCCAGTCGATCCTCCCAAGATCCTCCGAACTCTAGTACACAAGCCCTCAACATATCCTCAAGGGTCTGAATTGTTCTCTCAGTCTGACCGTCAGTAGCTGGATGGAAAGCAGTACTCATCTTCAGTTGGGTACCCAAGGCAGCCTGCAACTCCTGCCAAAATCTAGAGATAAACCTCGAGTCTCGATCAGAAACAATGTCCTTGGGTACACCATGCAATTTGACCACATTTTGCACATATGACTTAGCCAACTCAGCTTTACTCCAGGTATCTTTCATCGGAATAAAGTGAGCCGACTTAGTCAAACGATCCACGATCACCCAAATCATGTTGTTGCCCCTCTGACTCCGAGGCAACCCCACAATAAAGTCCATCGAAATGTTCTCCCACTTCCACTCTGGCACATCTAGTGGCTGAACCTTCCCTTGAGGTCTCTTATGCTCCCCTTTCACTCGCTGACACGTCAAACACCTCGAGACAAACTCCGCGACCTCCTTCTTCATATTCGGCCACCAGAATGTCTGCTTAAGGTCTTTATACAACTTATCACCCCCTGGGTGAACGGAATACGGAGTAGCATGAGCTTCGGTCAGGATTTTCTTCTTTAGCTCCTCTACGTCAGGAACACACCAACGCCCACCGAACCTCAAACTACCGTCGGCATGAATACTGAACTTGGTTGACGACTCTCCACCCTCGCTCTCCACCATCTTGCGCCATTTCTGGATTCTCACATCGACCTGTTGTAACTCCTGTATCTCTCCATACAACTCGGGCTCTACTGTCAAATCACCAAGAGCGTCCCCTTTCCTGATCATGGAAATTCCCATCTCTTTTAGTTCACTATGCAACCTCACCCTCGATCTGGCACAACTCAAAGCATGTACTGACTTCCTACTTAGAGCGTCAGCTACCACATTCGCCTTGCCCTCATGGTAAACAATCTGCATATCATAGTCTCTGATTAACTCTATCCACCTTCTCTGCCTCATGTTCAACTCCTTCTGGGTGTAGATGTACTTCAGGCTCTTATGATCAGAAAACACCTTAAAAGTGGCTCCATAAAGGTAATGACGCCACATTTCAGTGCAAAGACCACAGCGCCCAATTCCAAATCATGAGTCGGATAATTCTCTTTGTAGGTCTTCAACTGGCGAGAAGCATACGTGATCACTCTCCCATTCTGCATTAGCACGCAACCCAACCCATGCTTTGAAGCGTCGGTGTATACTTCGAAATTATCACTCCCAACTGGCAAGGCCAGGATGGGAGCTGTTGTCAGGCGTTCCTTAAGGGTGAGGAATGCCTTCTCACAACTCTCATCCCAGACAAAACGGTTCTCTTTCCTCAATAACGACGTCAACGGCTTTGCTATCTTTGAAAAATCTTTGACAAATCTCCGGTAGTAACCAGCTATTCCCAGGAAGCTCCGAATCTCACTCACATTCTTCGGGCTCTGCCACCTAGTCACTGCCTCGATCTTACTAGGGTCAACAGCCACGCCCTCCTTTGAAATTACATGCCCCAAAAATGCCACTTTCTCCAACCAAAACTCGCACTTGCTCAACTTAGCATTGAGCTTATGCTCCTCCAAAGTCTGAAGTACCTTCCTCAAATGATCCTCGTGCTCTTCTGCATTCTTAGAATAGACCATGATATCATCTATGAATACCACCACGAACCTGTCCAGATACGGGCTGAAGACTCGATTCATCAAGTCCATGAACACAGCTGGAGGATTAGTCAATCCAAAGGGCATAACCACAAATTCATAGTGGCCATACCTCGTTCGGAACGCGGTCTTCGGAATATCTTCATCCTTTATCCTCAACTGATGATACCCAGATCTCAAATCAATCTTGGAGAAAACCCCGGCTCCACTCAACTGATCAAACAAGTCGTCAATTCTCGGCAAAGGATAACGATTCTTGATGGTCACATTGTTCAGCTCTCGGTAGTCAACACACAATCGCAAACTCCCATCCTTCTTCTTCACAAATAAGACAGGTGCTCCCCAGGGCGACACACTGGGTCGGATGAACCCTTTCTCTGCTAGTTCATCCAATTGCTTTTTCAACTCCTCCATTTCTTTCGGTCCCATACGGTACGGTGATTTAGATATTGGTCCCGCTCCTGGTTTTAGGTCAATGGAAAATTCCACTTCCCTCCTTGGCGGCAACCCTGGAACGTCGTCTCGGAATACTCCCTCAAACTCCCGTACCACAGGTATCTCACTAGTCTTTGGAGTCTCAGCCTCACAATTCCACATTTGGCACAAGATCAGACTCTCTCCTTTCCTCAAGCTAGACTTCAAGGTATTGACGGATGTGAATTTGATTTTTGGTTTGACTCTATACCCCTTGTAGGACACCCTCACTCCCTTGGGTCCCTTCAAAGAAATCTTTTTCTGATGACAGTCGATAAAAGCCCTATACTTCCCCAACCAGTCCATCCCTAGGATCACCTCAAAACCCCCCAAAGGAAACTCTATGAGGTCACAATAGAAAATTGTTTCCCCGATTTTGATGGGTACACTACCGTATACTCTATTACAAACTATCGACTCGCCCGAAGGTATGGTCACTGAATCTGCGACCCAGTCGAACCTCTCAAGTCCCAAAACTCTAACATGCTCTCTAGACACAAAAGAATGGGTTGCACCGGAATCGAAAAGTACGAAGGTAGGTCTAGAGTTTACAAGAAAAGTACCAGTAACCACATGAGCATCCTCCTGAGCTGCTTGCTTTCCCATGGCAAAGAGCTTGCCAATGGACTTGACTCCACTCTGACTGGCACCAGATGTCCCAGCCTGCTGATTCCCTTCTGCTCCCGCCTTTTGGTTGCTTCCACCTCCATTGTATTGATTCTGGTACGAGCGGCTCTGATAATTGTTATAGCTCCTCTGGTAATTACTGCCCCCTCCAGACTTCGCACCCCCACCATAGTTGGGCATGGGTGTGCGATAGCCACTGCTACCATAAGACTGGGTGCGAGATCCCTGGTATCCGGATGTAGGCGTACGATAACCCCCGGACTAAATCCCTCCAGAAGAGCGACACACTGCTTGCTTATGTCCTCTCTTCCCACAGCCGAAACAAACTATTCCTGCTGAGCCACCGCCAGAAATTCCACTCATGTGACTGCCCCCACCATGGTTTCTCCCACCACCGGAGACACTATTCCCAAAATACCCACTGAACTTATTAGTGCTTTGCTTTTTCGATCCAGAACCCTCGGTTACTGATTCCGCCTTCCTCTTTTCTGTCTTGGACTTCTTGTCCTCCTTAATCATCTCGGAAAGCCTCTCCGCCGCCCCAGCCCTTAAGTAAATGTCACGGACTGTGGTGGGCGGAGCTGCAATCAGTCTCTTCTTGATGGCGATTGATAACCCTCTCTCAAATTTCATTGCCAGCATGGCATCATCGAAACCCATGTCTCCCACGTAGTTTGCCAACTGGATGAATTTCCTGTAGTAAGCCTCTACAGTCATGTCCTCCGACATCTTGAATGTATCGAACTCCTCCCTCAGCTTGCTCTTTTGGAATTCTGGTAGAAACACCTCGTACAAGATCCTCTTGAATGCTTCCCAAGCAACAAACTCGGTCTCATCCTCTCTAGCTGCTTCCCGGATCTCTCCCTTGTTCCCGGTCCACCAATCTCCGGCCATACCCCTCAGATAGTGGGCTGCTTGGTCAACCCTCAATTCTTCAGGGCATCCCACCAACTCGAATAGATTAGTGAATTCCTGACACCATGCCCCCAGCAGATGAGGTTCCCCCTCCCCAGTGAATTGGGTAGGGTGATGCCTTGCGATTATTGTGCTCATTTTTGCCGAGTCCATGCGTTGGGCCTTTAGGGCCGCATTCTCAGCTAGTAATCGGTCTAACTCCTCTTGTGTGATGTTAACAGCATTATCTCTTCGCGGAGGCATACTATAAAACAAGAAAAGAAATGAGTCCCGACGTACATGGGTACCCATTTGATTTAGGGCTATGTTCCCTAGGCATCAAAATCTATAAACACTTATCATATAGAGTAGTTTCCTTCTATAACATGGCTTAGGGATCACATAACCGCATATCACTAGACATGATGAAAGAAGGATTTCTATCATGTTTTAAATCACTTAACATATCACATCAATATACACCTTTTCCAACAATTAAAGATTCATTCATGCTCATGCCCCTTCCGGCTTTTTCAAAAGTCACTTATACTCAGAATTCTCATAACATACTTATCACAGTATGCTATCACTTTCACCACCTCTTATTCTACCCTTTTCTCTCGTATATGCACTCTGGGTTCCCGGGTAAAACTGATAGGGCCTATGGTTCGGTGTGAGGGGGCCCCAGACTCATACTTCCCCTTTCGTGTGCTCCTAACAGTACTATCCCGGGGTTCATTTTATTTTGACTCTCCTACATTCATTGGATTCATTAGGTTAGGCCTGAGGATCGTTCGCTCTGATACCACTTTGTAACACCCCCATTTATTTAAGGGCATGTACTAGGACTCCTCAGATAAATAAGGGTGTTACCATCTCGGTTTCCCGAGGCAGTAGATACAAAGGAATGATAACAATACTTTAATTAAAGTTAAACTCATAACAAGTTCTTACAACAGTATCCAAAAGTCTTAACAAAAATAAAAGAGGTACAACTCATGCTAAACTGGCTAAGGTGATCTAGACTCTAGTCTGGTCCGGATCCAAGCTCTTTCTCCCATAGCTCCCCCTTAGTCATAGCCACCTGTCAATCTGCTCCCCAATAATTGGTTCATCACAGGTGATCACGAAAACACAGGGTCAACCACGAGGTTGAGCAGGGAAAAGAATAAATGTACCAACAATATAATAACTCCGCACCGATCCAACACCATATATATACTCCGCACCGATCCAACGCCATATATACTCCGCACCGATCCAACGCCATATATACTCCGCACCGATCCAACACCATAAATACTCCGCACCGATCCATCACCATATCACAAGACCCAATATGAACACAACGTATTATATCACAGAGTAATATAGCTAACACAGTATAATGATCACACGATATTATATCATAAACATGCTCAAAACCAAATAAGAACAGATTGCACATTATCATACACCAGTATTTTCCCCTACCTGAGTTAGCAGGAAACGCAGGTCAAACCAAGGCTTGTTTAGAAATGTTCCACGCGAAACCCGCTACCTAAACAAATATTATTTAATTAATAAACACCCTAATTCTCATAATACGTATACACATTCTATTTATAGAAACTCCCTATATTTAGAAAGCTTCCTACCAACCGAGGTTACCCAAAATAGCAACCTTCTAAATATAGTAACTTCTAAAAATAGTACTTTGGTTTTGAAATTCAAATGATTCTAAATATACATTATTACCCATATTAAAACTTCCCTTAATAAATAATAAAATCTTTACCTTTAATAACAAAATAAGTACCTTAAATAACCATCATATTAATAATAAATTGATAATAATAATATCAATAATAATAATAATAATAATAATAATAATAATAATAATAATAATAATAATAAAAATAATAATAAAAATAAAAAGATGAAAAGGATGATAAACAACACTAAACACCCGACAGCCCCCACACGACAACGGCCCCTTCACCGCTGCCTACCACCACTTCGACCACCCACCAGTACCAGCTCCCAACACCACCGACCACCAACCGACACTACAACACCACCCCACCAGTCGACACCCCCTGTCGACTCTGACCAGAGACCTTAAACCCAGCCTGACCCCTCGCCTGAGTCCCAACAGTCCGAAACAGACACCAATCGATCCCCTGTAACAACCCTTACACCACCCATAACACCCACCAGACTAAACCTCCGACAACCCCCACTCGGACCACGGTGGTGCCACTGCTTAGACCTCCCCCGAGTCTTCAGTAGCACCACCCCAAAACCACCTTCATTGAGCATACAACACTGACCGTGAACTAAACCAACCAACAGACACCACGAACCCCCCTTTTTACACCACCCACGATACACGACAACCACCGTGACCAACCCCCGACAACCCCTTAACCACCACAAGAAAAGAAATGCATAAACCATGACAACCACGACACTGAACACCCCCTCGAAAGAGCATAAACACCAGCAGTTTAAAAACAGAATTACAAACGAAACTATACAGGCTGCGGCTTACCTGTTTTCTGACTCAAATCGAGAGAACCTAGACCGGTCAAACAACCGTGAAAGACTCCTCCTTCTGGGGTGTGGTGGCGGCTGAACAAACTAGGGTAGAGGTGGTATGTGTAGGTAGGTCAGAAAGTGTGTCGAAGGGCTCTTATAAGGCGGCTGAGTGAGGTGTGTGTGTGAGGGTTTCATTCCCTCATATTATGCGAGTCTTGGGCTGCTTGTATTGACACGAAAATCGAGGCCCAAGACTCTCATCCAACAACCCCTAGTTCGAACCCCACCAAGGGCATGTCACATAAATAAGTGATCCCCAATTCGAGTCCCATAAAAAGCATGATACGTACGCGTAAACTTATAAACGAACTAATTACTTATCATCCTATTTAACATCGTATCAAATAAGATCCCGTAGTAAACATAAAACCGTTTGGCTACTAAGACAGTTGTGATAAAATCGTGCCCAAAATTCGAGGTATTAAACTTTCGCTATCTATTGTTAAAGTTAGGAATTATAAATTTTATCTTTGGTACCCTCAACGACGGGCATCAAATTTTGGCGCCGTTGCCGGGGAGGTGACGCCAGTGTTTATTGTTTTTGTTTTTGTTTCTCTTTGTTTAAGGAACTTTTTGTTCCTTAAACCTTCTCACCATTTTCTTGTAGTTTCCATCTTATGCGCAGGTCAGTTCAAGGAGAACTCCTACCACTTGACCACGAGCTTGAGAGGACTCTTAGAGAAAGGAGAAAGCAACTTCTAGCGAATCAGGAAGGAGGTTCACCATCTTCCTTATTTCAAGAAGACTTATTCGAACAACCATCATCACCAACTTCACCAAAAACACCACCTTCACAACCAAATTCACCCAACAATCCACGTTCACCAAGAACACCACCTTTTACCTACTTTCCAGTTTTTCCTAAAGAAGAAGAAAACATGACAGAAGAAGCTACTATTACCAGTCACTCTATGCCTCAGGCAAAGGACCTATACAAAGGGTTCACTTTACCTGCAGGTACTGGGAAGCCATTCGAGGCCAAGCCTGCCTACATCACTATGGTTGAAAGAAACCAATTTGGAGGCTCGGCCAATGAGGATGCTGCAAAGCATATTGAAATCTTCACAGATTACATATGCTCTATTGCACCCCCAGAAGGAGTGACGCAGGACCAGATTAAGCAGACCATGTTTATCTTCTCTCTTAGGGACGCTGTGAGGGAATGGTACAGAGATTTAGACCGCACTGCTGCGGGAGTCACAGATTGGAATACCCTAGCCTTAGATTTCTACAGGAAATACTATTCTGCATCAAAGACGAATGCTTTAAGGGCGCAGATAACAAATTTTAAGCAAGGCCCCAATGAAGACTTTAGTGAGGCGTGGGACAGGTTCAAGAGACTTGTTCGATCCATACCACATCACGGATTCGAACAATGGTTTCTTTGTAACCAGTTCTACAATGGCCTCTATGATGACAACAGGGCCTATCTAGATGCTGCATCTAATGGGAGATTCCAAGATAATTCAGGAGAGACTAAGGGTCTCAAATTGATAGAAGATGTTGCTGTACACCGTGCTGAGCATGGTACCTCCAGAGGCAATCAAAGGAAATTTGAATACAACCTAGCAGCCATTGAGGCCTTGACGGCCAAACTGGAAAAATTAGAGGCTGGAGGAAAATTCGATCTAGGAAGTGGAAGCAAGGGCGGTATTTACCAGGTGAACGCCGTTCAAGACGGACCCTTCGCTTGTGAGAGGTGCGGTGGAGAAGGGCACGTTTAGATTATTTACTATGTTTACCATGTTTATTCCCAATTTTATAATCGTTTTAATAACCATGAGTAGCTAAATTTCATATGTTAGGATGTAGGGGATGAATATGCGTAGGTAGAAGAAATTCCGAGACCGACTTGTAGCAGAGCCGCGGTCGGCCGACTCAAATAGTGGGTCGGTCGACCGAGGCGGTGGTCGGCCGACTGGAATAGCTGGTCGGTCGACTACTCGCGCATGAATCTTGTTTCATCTTTCCTTGTTGACTATAATATCCTACAATGAGACTGAAAGGAGACTTGTAGGACGTTAGTAATGACCTACCCAAGATTGAGAGATACGGGAAGGGCATTGGTTTACACCTTAAGACGGATAGGTTACATAAGACTGAAAGGTATGTGACCTAGGATTTAGGAATCACCCTTATTGTTGACACCCAATAATTGTGAGACCTAGAAACTAATAGCATAGGCCGAAAGGAGCTATTAGGTACCATAGACCGAAAAGATATGTTACACCCCTTACGCGACTGCAATACATGTTGACCTTAGGATTTATATTACCTTAGCTATTTATTACCCAAACATCCTAGCATCCCTTTTATTATATTTTATTCTCATCTTTTATTATTTGTTTGTTTTAATCTTTGCCTTAGACATAGTAATCAACACAATCAACCCCCAAAATTGTTACCTTAAAACATTAACACCAAACAATAAACATTCCACACCTCCTTGTGGTTCGACCCTGACTTTCGCTATCTATTGTTAAAGTTAGGAATTATAAATTTTATCTTTGGTACCCTCAACGACGGGCATCACCTGGCGGTGGAGGAGGTGGAACATTCCCTGCTTGTTGTCTCTGGGTCTCAAGCAAGTGATGAATCGCTTGCAACATAATATTATTAGCAGCTGTGGGTCTCACCATCCTTCAAAAAAGAAAACAGTGTTAACCTAACAATTAACATTCACAAACAGTCTACCACTTGTCCTTAAGTCTACCCAAATCTCTCATTCATTATTCAAGTTTTTGGTCGAATTAAGTTTGGGGATTACATGAGTGCGTCGGGAGAAATAATGCTCTAATACCAACTGTAAAACCCCTCGCGAAAGCGGAAATATAAAACATACAAAGTACCAAAAATGCAGCGGAATTAAAACTCTTTAACATAAATAAACATGCGAGGTGTTTTAACAAACTAAACATGCGGAAGATAAAACATAGATAAGTATATAAGTACTATACAAAAGCAGCCCGGGATAGCATATCCCTAGAGGTACAAAAGTACGGAAAATATAAAGCTAAGGTCTAGCTAACGAATGGGTAAAATCATTGATGAAGGATCATCGCTCGCTAGCCTCAACGTAACCCCCTGAAGAACAGCATCAAGTACCTACACACATACAACATGTGCGCCACAGTCAGTGGGGAGTGACTAGAGTTCTCATAGCCACCTAATGTCATACTACACAGAACATGTAATCAAGTATCATACTCCAACATAAACAATCATGTGAAGCATTTATATATCCACATCTCGAACTCTTATGAACATGCCAATACTATGCAAGGCTCTCAACCAACTTCGGAAACTATTTGGAAGGAGAGCCGGTTTCCCTTCCGGTTACCCAGCCGGGGGGTCTTTCAATCCAAACCATTTACGGAACCAATTAAAGAGTCATCCAATACCTTGGATGAACAACACTATAAACAAAGTTAAATACTCATCACTATCAACATACATATCTGACACTGTACCAACTCTAGGCAAGCAGATGTACAACAGTAAGTATATAACACCGTACCCCTACTCAGGCAAGTATAAACCATCAGCAATATCAGACCATAACCCCAATCCTAGGCATGGAAGGATATAAATACACACTGCAAGGGAAAACTCTTATGGAGACTCCATTATACAACCGCGGCATAAATACATAGCCTCAGCAAATACAATCCACAAGTATAAACACACCTCAAAATACAAAGGCAAGCAAAGACTGTGACCTAATCCCAATCACAGCCCCAATACAATATACCTCAAAATACAAAGGCAAGCGAAGACTGTGACCTAATCCCAAGCACAGCCTCAATACAATACACCTCAAAATACAAAGGCAAGCAAAGACTGTGACCTAATCCCAATCACAGCCTCAATACAATACACCTTAAAATACAAAGGCAAGCAGAACTGTAACATAATCCAAATTACAGTTCCACCAAACATACCCCATAATACCAAGGCAACACAGAACTGTGACCTAATCCAAATCACAGCCCTACAACAATACACCTCAAAATACAAGGCAAGCAAAACTGTAACCTAATCCAAATTACAGTTCCACCACAATACAAGACATACCAAAACTATAACTTAATCCTAGTCATAGTTCCTAACTCCATTACAGAACTTACTCAATTCATAACTAGCTATGCAACGACGTATACTCAAACCAACACTTAATTGACCCCAGGAATTAAGCCGAGAGAGAGCCGGTTTCCCTTTCGGTTGCCCGACCGGGGGGTCTCTATCCTCACTCTACTCCCGAACCCAATATAGTAACGCCCAAACCTCGGGGACCTTAAACAAGCATACGAAGCATACGGAAAAGGAATCAATACAATCCGACCTGAAATTCATAAGTTATGAAGTAAATAATACTAACAGGGGCTCTCAGCCGGTTGGCCACAGGCGGCCGGTCAACCGGCTGAGAGTCCTTACTCTCTAGCCGACACAACAAACACAACATTAAGGGTCTCCCAGCCGGCCGGCCGGCTGCCGGTCGGCTGGCTGCCGGTCCACCGGCTTGGGACTCTTTCTCCTTCTCGCAAAAACACACGAAAAACACATAAAGGGCTCCCAGCCGGCCGGCAGGCTGCCGGTCCACCGGCTGGGGACCCTTTTCCAAATTTTCCCGCAAAGACAGCATACCACAAATGGGGCTCTGAGCCGGCTGGTCGGCCGCCGGTCGGTCGACCGGCTCAGAGTCCCTGAACCACGAAATCGCATAAATCGACATTGAAATCATTCTCAATCCTTTACCAATCCTTCCTATACATGTTTCCAAGCAATAATTCGACAATCCCAGCATGTTTACCACATCAAATAAACATATGAACATGTATCCAAACCATTATTCCGTAACTTAACAACAAAATCACAAATTAAACCGGTCTTAACATGTATACACTTTAAATCTCATTCCTCATCAAATTCATCAATAAAACTTCATAAAATCAGTTTACAAAACATTATAAGAACATTAGGAACTCAAAGATTGTCTAACATTCATCAAAACATATCAACAATCACATAAAGTGCTAATTTAGACAAAAGGCCGAGTTTTCTCATTATCGTCACCTTTACTCCGCGAATGCTCCGGTTTACTCTTCAAGGATCACAAGCTCTTCCTTTGGGTTGTTATTAGCTCCACCTTCAAGCACAAAAACACGGATTAAAGGGTAATTTCGTGATTAGGGAAAAACAGCCCCGAAATGAAGTTTCACGAAATTGAAAATGAAAGTGATAGACAGATCATAAATCTCGCAAGGATTCCGAATATGTAACTTTTACCTTGATTTGATGAACGGATGATGAAGAATTAACCAAAAGAAGATGAGGATTAAGGAGGTTTTAAGAAGATGAAGTTTACTGTATTCTTATTTGAGGTTGAAGGATTAAATCGACATATTTGGGTTTAAGGGGTTTATAAGTTGTCCTTTCATCTTTATTGAGTCGGGTTTACTCTATTCAAGCGAAACGGAAAAAGTGAAGCGGTTTGATATAAAATGAACAAGGCATCTTAAGCTTAAACGATTTTTAAGACGAACTTAACGGAAATCTTAAAAACGTAAATTACAATTATTATTAAAGTATTATTAAATTCCGTGAATTACTTTATTTTAAGAAGACATTCCTTTACAAAAATACGGGATGTTACAAAATTGCAGGTACAACTACGACATTGTGAACGATATACCTACATATGTTTGCTATGAATGGGTGCGAGTAGACAACTGAGAGAAAATCTGCAGACGGAGGTTAGATTCGAGTTCCTGCCGCAGAAAATTTCACAGTTACTGAAGTTTAAATTTTTGAGCACAATTTGTATGGTAACAATTGCTGGGCCATGAAACATTGTCAATTTCAAAAGACGAATGTGGTATAGATGCCTATGCTGCACTAAAAGTGTGTTAATTCAAATAAGAATTTGGTAAGAAATGAGTTAAGAAGGGGGAAATTAGTAGTGTATCCAAATCACTGGATATATTCTATTCTGAATAACAGTCCTTTGATTTCTGTTGTTGAGAAAATTGTTCCTGGTTCCAACATCTTATGGTGTGATCTTCATCAAGTCTTTGTTGGCATCTCATTGTGAACTGTTTTGCTAGAAAGAAGCATAAGAAGAGGAAGAAGTAGACGAGGTAGAGCCGTACTGTCGAGGCCACTGTTCGGAACAGGTCTATCAAATGTTACGAGAATGGAAAGCCGAACTTAATGAGCCTTCTCCAGCATCCTCTTTGCAAGTTAGGACATATAGACTATTTAGTCCCTTTTGTTTTTAGTACTTATAGTTTAGGCTTGCTTGAAACATGGGATTAATTGTTAGTTTTGTTACTAAGGTTTTTGTATGTATTATTTAGAATAATTACAAAAATCATTTAAGATTCTCTTGTGGAAAAATATATTTGAGTTATTGTTATATTGAAATAATTTTTTTGCATCATTTAACTAAAAAACAAAAAAAAAAATTGTTTTTTTTAATTACCTATTTGCGGCGTTTTTGCCAAAAAACGCCTCAAATAGAGAAGTTATTTGAAAAAACGCCATAAATAGCTTCTCTATTTGAGGCGTTTTTTTCCGCCGCAAATAGCTTTTTCTATTTGCGGCCCCTTTATTTGCTGCTACACCAAAAACGCCGCAAATGACCACTTTTTTGGAGCCGCAAATAGCTATTTTTCTACTAGTGTAACCAATGTAGAATACCTCCTTCAAGATGCACCCAAAACAACCCCTTAAACCGAATTGACACACGAGCTAGGGTTTTCAATCGGTTTCCTTAATATGTGTTTTAATCTTATTAAAACAACTTATTCTATAACAATTATAGTATACTAATATAATCTAATTATATAAGTAGTAAATATTAGAGAATATAATTTGAGAGGTTTTAGAAGCTTTTCTCACACACTAGAAAATTTTCTAAGGATTAGAATGAATTAACTTGTGTTGAACTAACAAGTTTTATGAGGGGTACATAGGGTTTGGGGTAGCCGGCCATGGGTAAGCACAAAAGAGAATATTTCTCTTACCCATGCAAAATAGGTTGGCTCTAGGTACTATTTACAATGAGCAACATAATGATGGTGTTTAGAGTGTAATTAAGATACAAAAACACACCTTAAACACCCACCCAAACCGTCACATTTTATCTCATAATATAAAATGGACATCCATTTTATAATTGTCAAAATTTTTAAATCTTATGAAAAACACAATTGTAAAATTTCATGGCCTATTGCTCTGATACCACTTGTGGGGAATAAAACGTGTATTCGCCCTAAACTTGCAGGATTATAATGAAAATTACAGTCGTGAATATCGTCATAAGATTAAAAAGGATAAGAAAAGAAGTACAACCTTTAGTCCTTGTGCGAAAGGCCTAAGAACAGGAATTAACACAAATTCCCTCCTATAACTTGCACCCAAGACTTAGAATGAGACGTGGCCGCGTGTGCTAGAAATCCTCTCCAACTGCCTTGCAATATTGGGAGAGCTATTCAGGTTTTAGATGTGAGATCTGAGGTTTTGGGAGAAGAATGCTCTCAAAACCCTAATTTTGCCTTGAGAATTATTTAGTCAGTGCAACAAGAGTATCTAACATAAGGAGAGTCCCTCTCCTTATGTAGTACACGGCCGGCCGAATTGGATGTCGGGTAGGAGTGGGCTTTCACTCTTACCTTATTCCAATGCGTGATTCGACCCAATTAGCTATGAGTTGTCCGCGGGTTTTTACTTATAAATCGTAACATGTTATCAGTTATTAATACAGTCGATATATTAATAATGGTCTGACAAAATACGATATTGTATATTTACCCAAATTAATATAACTGTTTATATTAATACGCGAATACAATATTTAATTAAATATAACCGTTTATATTTAACTTTACGAATTAATCATGTAATCCGTATTAGCTAAAATTATTTAATCCGTATTAAATAATCATCTCAACATCTTATTGACTAATTTAATAGTCAATACCTCTGACTAATTGTTTAGTCGTATCCGGCATAAATGTGACTGTATTTTCATACCTTCACATCTCTCAAACGTGTCCTATAGGTGTGACGTATAGGGACCAGTTGATCACCGCCATCTGTATGACAATAACGTCAAACTTATCTAGCAAGCCAACCGTTATTGATAAACGTGGATCAACTGATAATAATACTGAAGTATGCCCTTGTGATCCTTAAAGAGATTTAATAAGTCATTGTACTTAATTGTCAAGGACACCAGCCCCAACAGATGGTAACACTTTTATTTATCTGAGGAGTCCTAGTTCAGGCCCTTAAATAAATGGGGGTGTTACAAAGTGGTATCAGAGCGAACGATCCTCAGGCCTAACCTAATGAATCCAATGAATGTAGGAGAGTCTAAATAAAATGAACCCTGGGATAGGACTGTTAGGAGCACACTAAAGGCAAAGTATAAGTCTGGGCCCCCCTCACACCGAACCATAGGCCCTATCAGTTTTACTCGGGAACCCAGAGTGCATATACGAGAGAAAAGGGGTAGATTAAGAAAATATGGAAGCAATGGTGTACAGTGATAAGTAAATTACGGAACTTTGTTTATCGTTGACTGTTTGAAATAGCCGGAAGGGGCATGAGCATGAGAAGGATTTTAATTGTTGAATAAAGAGGTGTGAATTTATGTGGTTATGAGAAGTGAATTGAAACATGTTAGTATTTCTTCTATCTTTATATGCGGTTATGTGACCCCGAGCCATGTTATAGTTTTCTGATTATTCTACTTGATAGCTGATGCTAAACTTTATCGTTTAGGGATTTTAGCCCTAACCCTAATGTGTGCCACATAAGTCGGGACTCATGTCTCTCTGTGTATTATAGTATGCCTCCGCGAAGAGATAATGCCGTTAACATCACGCAAGAGGAGGTGGACCGTTTGATAGCCGAAAATGAGGCCTTAAAGGCCAAACGTATGGACTCCGCGAAAATGAGCACAATCATCGCAAGACATCACCCTACCCAATTCACTGGGGAGGGGGAACCTCATCTGCTGGGAGCTTGGTGCCGGGAATTCAGTAACCTGTTCGAGTTGGTGGATTGCCCTGAAGAATTGAGGGTGAATCAGGCTGCCCACTATCTGAGGGGTATGGCTGGAGACTGGTGGACCGCGAATAAGGGAGAGATCCGGGAAGCAGCTAGAGAGGATGGAACCGAGTTTGTTCCTTGGGACGCATTCAAGGGGGTCTTGAACGAGGTGTTTCTACCAGAATTCCAAAAGAACAAGCTGAGGGAGGAGTTCGACTTGTTCAAGATGTCGGAGGACATGACTGTAAAGGCTTACTACAGGAAATTCATCCAGTTGGTGCACTATGTGGGAGACATGGGATTCGACGATGCTATGCTAGCAATGAAATTTGAGAGGGGGTTATCAATCGAATCCACTTGGAAGCTGGATCACGTATGTTCCCTTCGAGACTGCAGCAACGCGTGCTCCATTCCCGACACGCAGGTCCACCTCACCCTTGATTATGGGTTCTTGGTTTCGGAGGCCCTGCACATGATTACATAGATGAGAACCACAACCAGTATCAAGTACCCAAGTTCCGCAACTTGCATGGTTAATCTCAAACATGTGAATAAAAGAAGAAGAAGACATACCAAAAGGAGTAACGCGACCTGCCTTAATGTCCTCGCGATACACGGGGCATGAGCGCCTCCAATGCCCAGTCTTCTGGCAATGGTGACATTCCATGCTTGTATCCTTGCTCTTTATCTTGCCCTGTGAGTTGCTCGACTCACCTGGCCCACTCTTAGTAAATCCTCGTTTCTTGAACCTCGGCTTACCTACTGCTAGGTCGCCCTGAGCTTTAGCCTTCCCTTTACCCTTTCCCATATTGGAGATCATGAGAACATCCTGCTTCATGCTCCCACTTAATTTCAGATCCTTCTCAGTCTGTACGAGAAGGGAGTGGAGCTCATGAGGAGTCTTCTTCATGTCGTTCATGTAGTAGTTGGCCCTAAAGAGGGCGAACCCATCATGAAGCGAATGAAGCATTCGATCAACGATTATGTTCTCACTGATCTTGCAGTTCAGGGTCTCCAGTTTCTCGATGTTCTCAATCATGTTGAGAATATGTGGGCTAACAGCTTGGCCCTTCTGGAGTTTCGCCTCAAAGAAGCGACAGGTATGCTCATAAGAAACGATTCTCGGAGCTTTGGAGAATTCGTTAGAGAGCGTGGTGAAAATCTTGTTTGCACCATGGGATATGAAGCGTCTTTGCAAATTTGATTCCATTGCATAGATGAGTACGTTCTTTATCGCACCCGCTTCCATGACGAAGTCGCTATGAGCGCGAACTTCGTTGGCTCTAGCTTCAGTTCCTGGGTGTGCCGGAATGGGCTCAGTTAAATACTTAAGCTTTCCGTCAGCAATGGCAGCATTCCGTAGTGCTGCCTCCCAGTCAGAGAAGTTTGACCCATCATTCCTCAGTCTAGTTGACTGATTCATGGAGTCCATGAAGGCCTTTAGCCAGGATTCACGTGCTAGCTTGGCACTTGGCATTGGGTCTTCACCAGCCATTTAGTTATACAGCAGTTTTAAATGAATGTGTTCTACACTGAAAAAGAAGCTAAAACAAAAACCATATAAGCAACTCATTGTTGTGATTTAAGTCTATATTAAATTGAAATTTAAACTCGTAGACTCAAGCATTTATATAATTAATCTCCCTCAAGAATTATATAAACGATCCCAAGTCTCAATTTCCGTATATTGATAAGCCCACAGTTTGGCTAATTCCACCGTTGGAACTCTTGGTCGATAGATTTCTGTATATCCTATCTATTAGTCCATCTCAGTCGCTAGATAGTATCGAGTGACCATGATGTTGAGATAAAATAAATCATCTGTTCCCACTTACCCGACGTAGAAGGGGTCATATTATGCCTACCGACGAAGAAGGGATTCATGGGAGGCTGATTTATAAAGACTATTCTCAATTTTTGGTTATACGAGGAATACCCCATCAACTTTTATTTATTCATTTTTAAGTGAACTAGAAACTAGCATATACGTGAATGAATTAAATAAATTGATGGCTTTGCATGTGACACGTGACATCTGTATTGTCAAAGAAAACTAACGCGTAACCTCTACATGAGTCAGTTTTCAGGCATGTTATAGGTGGTTTGGTTTTTAGGCGGAACATGATGCAAGCTACTATCGATGAAAGCATAAAGATAAATGCAATAAACGTAAATAAAAGTCCTAGTGTGGCCTATCCTACCAAAATAAACATAAAACAACTTGGAATCCACCGTTGGACCCTAGAAGCTTGTCTTGATGTTCCATCTTGGTCCTTGCAGCGGGAGTGAGCATCCGGTCTCCGTCTTTGGTCTTCACAAAATTACTAATTTAAATTACAAATATAACCTATTTACATTCTAATTTAAATACAAAAGTAATTACATGGCAAAAACCCAAAACCGGAGATTCAAGATCTCAAAATTACAAGCAAGACTGTGTCCCATCATTACGGTAACACAATCTTCTAAGGCCACACTAAGTTACAACCGTTTGCAAAAATAAATACGTTATTGAAAGCATTCACTAAGCATTCACAAGACGATTAATAAAATGCATCAACTAAATTAAAATTCATACATGACATAATACTGTTATTATGATTAATAAATTTTTACCAAACCACCTTGTAAGATTAAAATTATGTGACTATACCGCTTTAATCACCAATTTTAATAAACATATAATCCTATTATCTTAAACCGTTTTAAAATAATATGTATCGAACGAGGGTGAACCGTTTCACTAAATAATATACTATTTCCGTATACAGTATATTATTTTAAGCCATGTGAAAATAAGAAACAATTTATTTTCGAAAAAGAGAGCCTGAAGCATGAGCACTCGACCGAGCAACAGGGGCACTCGATCGAGTGTCAGTGTCACTCGATCGAGTGCAGCAGGGGCTCAATCGAGTGACTCGTTAAAACGCAAATCGCTGCACTTTAAATCAAAAGAAGTTTTTATCTTGATATAAAACGTGTAAATCAAAAATAAAAACAACAAAAGATCCACATATTGCTAAAAATATCGATTAATTAACAATATGCAAATAAGAATCGAAAACAAGATCGATTGCAACCCTAAAATCACACGTACGAGGCCTGGTACAAGGGCACTCGATCGAGTGCTACAGAGACTCGATCGAGTGCCAAGGCAGAATGCTTCGAATTTCAAAATTTTTAAATCTTATGAAAAACACAATTGTAAAATTTCATGGCCTATTGCTCTGATACCACTTGTGGGGAATAAAACGTGTATTCGCCCTAAACTTGCAGGATTATAATGAAAATTACAGTCGTGAATATCGTCATAAGATTAAAAAGGATAAGAAAAGAAGTACAACCTTTAGTCCTTGTGCGAAAGGCCTAAGAACAGGAATTAACACAAATTCCCTCCTATAACTTGCACCCAAGACTTAGAATGAGACGTGGCCGCGTGTGCTAGAAATCCTCTCCAACTGCCTTGCAATATTGGGAGAGCTATTCAGGTTTTAGATGTGAGATCTGAGGTTTTGGGAGAAGAATGCTCTCAAAACCCTAATTTTGCCTTGAGAATTATTTAGTCAGTGCAACAAGAGTATCTAACATAAGGAGAGTCCCTCTCCTTATGTAGTACACGGCCGGCCGAATTGGATGTCGGGTAGGAGTGGGCTTTCACTCTTACCTTATTCCAATGTGTGATTCGACCCAATTAGCTATGAGTTGTCCGCGGGTTTTTACTTATAAATCGTAACATGTTATCAGTTATTAATACAGTCGATATATTAATAATGGTCTGACAAAATACGATATTGTATATTTACCCAAATTAATATAACTGTTTATATTAATACGCGAATACAATATTTAATTAAATATAACCGTTTATATTTAACTTTACGAATTAATCATGTAATCCGTATTAGCTAAAATTATTTAATCCGTATTAAATAATCATGTCAACATCTTATTGACTAATTTAATAGTCAATACCTCTGACTAACTGTTTAGTCGTATCCGGCATTAATGTGACTGTATTTTCATACCTTCACATCTCTCAAACGTGTCCTATAGGTGTGACGTATAGGGACCAGTTGATCACCGCCATCTGTATGACAATAACGTCAAACTTATCTAGCAAGCCAACCGTTATTGATAAACGTGGATCAACTGATAATAATACTGAAGTATGCCCTTGTGATCCTTAAAGAGATTTAATAAGTCATTGTACTTAATTGTCAAGGACACCAGCCCCAACAGATGGTAACACTTTTATTTATCTGAGGAGTCCTAGTTCAGGCCCTTAAATAAATGGGGGTGTTACAAAGTGGTATCAGAGCGAACGATCCTCAGGCCTAACCTAATGAATCCAATGAATGTACGAGAGTCTAAATAAAATGAACCCCGGGATAGGACTGTTAGGAGCACACTAAAGGCAAAGTATAAGTCTGGGCCCCCCTCACACCGAACCATAGGCCCTATCAGTTTTACTCGGGAACCCAGAGTGCATATACGAGAGAAAAGGGGTAGATTAAGAAAAGATGGAAGCAATGGTGTACATTGATAAGTAAATTACGGAACTTTGTTTATCGTTGACTGTTTGAAATAGCCGGAAGGGGCATGAGCATGAGAAGGATTTTAATTGTTGAATAAAGAGGTGTGAATTTATGTGGTTATGAGAAGTGAATTGAAACATGTTAGTATTTCTTCTATCTTTATATGCGGTTATGTGACCCCGAGCCATGTTATAGTTTTCTGATTATTCTACTTGATAGCTGATGCTAAACTTTATCGTTTAGGGATTTTAGCCCTAACCCTAATGTGTGCCACATAAGTCGGGACTCATGTCTCTCTGTGTATTATAGTATGCCTCCGCGAAGAGATAATGCCGTTAACATCACGCAAGAGGAGGTGGACCGTTTGATAGCCGAAAATGAGGCCCTAAAGGCCAAACGTATGGACTCCGCGAAAATGAGCACAATCATCGCAAGACATCACCCTACCCAATTCACTGGGGAGGGGGAACCTCATCTGCTGGGAGCTTGGTGCCGGGAATTCAGTAACCTGTTCGAGTTGGTGGATTGCCCTGAAGAATTGAGGGTGAATCAGGCTGCCCACTATCTGAGGGGTATGGCTGGAGACTGGTGGACCGCGAATAAGGGAGAGATCCGGGAAGCAGCTAGAGAGGATGGAACCGAGTTTGTTCCTTGGGACGCATTCAAGGGGGTCTTGAACGAGGTGTTTCTACCAGAATTCCAAAAGAACAAGCTGAGGGAGGAGTTCGACTTGTTCAAGATGTCGGAGGACATGACTGTAAAGGCTTACTACAGGAAATTCATCCAGTTGGTGCACTATGTGGGAGACATGGGATTCGACGATGCTATGCTAGCAATGAAATTTGAGAGGGGGTTATCAATCGCCATCAAGAAGAGACTGATTGCAGCTCCGCCCACCACAGTCCGTGACATTTATTTAAGGGCTGGGGCGGCGGAGAGGCTTTCGGATATGATCAGAGAGGACAAGAAGTCAAAGTCAGAAAAGAGGAAGGCTGAACCAGTAACTGAGGGTTCAGGATCGAAAAAGCCAAGTAATAACAAGTACAGTGGGTATTTCGGGAGTAGTGCCTCTAGTGGTGGGAGGAACCAGAGTGGGGGCAACTTCAGGAATGGAGGTTCTGGCAGTGGATCGGTGGGAATGGTCTGTTTCGGCTGCGAAAAGATTGGGCACAAGCAGGCAGTATGTCGCTCTTCCGGAGGAAACCAGTCTGGAGGTTACCGTACGCCGACATCAGGGTATCAAGGATCTCGCACTCAGTCCTATGGGAGCAGTGGCTATCGCACACCCACGACAAACTATGGTGGGGGTGCGAAGTCGGGAGGCAGCAGCAACTATCAGAGGAACTACAACAACAATCAGAACCGATCATACCAGAATCATTACAATGGAAGTGGAAACAACAAGTCGGGGACGGAAGGAAATCAGCAGGCTGGGACATCTTCTGCCAGCCAGAGTGGAGTCAAGTCCAGTGGCAAACTCTTTGCCATGGGAAAGCAGGCCGCACAGGAGGATGCTCATGTGGTTACTGGTAATTTTCTTGTAAACTCTAGACCTACCTTCGTACTTTTCGACTCCGGTGCCACCCATTCTTTTGTGTCTAGAGATCATGTTAGAGTTTTGGGGCTTGAGAGGTTCGACTGGGTCGCAGACTCAGTGACCATACCTTCAGGAGAGTCAATAACTTGTAATAGAGTCTATGGAAGTGTACTCATCAAAATCGGGGAAGCAATTTTCTATTGTGATCTCATAGAATTTCCACTGGGGGTTTTGAGGTGATCCTAGGGATGTATTGGTTGGGGAAGTATAGGGCTTTTATCGACTGTCATCAAAAGAAAATTTCCTTGAAGGGACCCAAGGGAGTGAGGGTATCCTACAAGGGGTATAGAGTCAAGCCAAAAATCAAATTTATATCTGTCAATACCCTGAAGTCTAGTTTGCGGAAAGGAGAAAGCCTAATCTTGTGCCAAATGTGGGATTGTGAGGCTGAGACCCCCAAGACTAGTGAGATACCTGTGGTACGGGAGTTTGAGGAAGTTTTTAGAGACGACGTTCCAGGGTTACCGCCGAGGAGGGAAGTGGAATTTTCCATTGACCTCAAACCAGGAGTGGGACCGATATCTAAATCACTATACCGTATGGGACCTAAAGAGATGGAGGAATTGAAGAAACAGTTGGATGAACTAGCTGAAAAAGGGTTCATTCGACCCAGTGTGTCGCCCTGGGGTGCACCTGTTCTGTTTGTGAAGAAGAAGGATGGGAGTTTGAGGTTGTGTGTTGACTACCTAGAGCTGAACAATGTGACCATCAAGAACCGTTACCCTTTGCCGAGAATTGACGACTTGTTCGATCAGTTGAGTGGAGCCGGGGTTTTCTCCAAGATTGATTTGAGATCCGGGTATCATCAGTTGAGGATAAAGGATGAAGATATTCCGAAGACCGCTTTCCGAACGAGGTATGGCCACTATGAATTTGTGGTTATGCCCTTTGGATTGACTAATGCTCCAGCTGTGTTCATGGACTTGATGAATCGAGTCTTCAGCCCGTATCTCGACAAGTTCGTGGTGGTATTCATAGATGATATCCTGGTATATTCTAAGAATGCAGAAGAGCACGAGGACCATTTGAGGAAGGTACTTCAGACTCTGGAGGAGCATAAGCTCAATGCTAAGTTAAGTAAATGCGAGTTCTGGTTGGAGAAAGTGGCGTTTCTGGGGCATGTCATTTCCAAAGAGGGGGTATCTGTTGACCCTAGTAAAATCGAAGCTGTGACTAAGTGGCAAAGTCCGAAGAATGTGAGCGAGATCCGAAGTTTTCTGGGGTTGGCAGGTTATTACCGGAGATTCATCAAAGACTTTTCGAAGATAGCAAAGCCGTTGACTTCGTTAATGAGGAAGGAGAACCGTTTTGTCTGGGATGAGGGTTGTGAGAAGGCATTCCTGACTCTTAAGGAACGCCTGACAACAGCTCCTATCCTGGCCTTGCCAGTTGGGAGTGATAATTTCGAAGTATATACCGACGCTTCGAAGCATGGGTTGGGTTGTGTGTTAATGCAGAACGGGAGAGTAATAGCTTATGCGTCTCGCCAGTTGAAGACCTATGAAGAAAATTATCCGACGCATGATATGGAATTGGGCGCTGTGGTCTTTGCACTGAAATTGTGGCGTCATTACCTTTATGGAGCCACTTTTAAGGTGTTTTCTGATCATAAGAGCCTGAAATATATCTACACCCAGAAAGAGTTGAACATGAGGCAGAGGAAGTGGATAGAGTTGATCGGAGACTATGATATGCAGATTGTCTACCACGAGGGCAAGGCGAATGTGGTAGCTGACGCTCTAAGTAGGAAGTCAGTACATGCTTTGAGTTGTGCCAGATCGAGAGTGAGGTTGCATGGTGAGTTAAGGGAGATGGGAATTTTCATGATCAGGAAAGGGGATGCTCTTGGTGATTTGACAGTGGAGCCTGAGCTGTATGGGGAAATTCGGGAGTTACAGAAGAACGACGAGAGAATCCAGAAGTGGCGTTTAATGGTGAAAAAATGGGGTTGGTGAAGAGACATCCAAGTTCAGTATTCATACCGACGGTAGTTTGGGGTTCAGTGGGCGATGGTGTGTACCGAATGTTGAGGAGCTAAAGAAGAAGGTCCTGACTGAAGCTCATGCTACTCCTTATTCTGTTCACCCAGGGGGTGATAAGCTGTATAAGGACCTTAAGAAGACGTTTTGGTGGCCGAATATGAAGAAGGAGGTCGCAGAGTTTGTCTCGAGGTGTTGGACGTGTCAACGAGTGAAAGGGGAGCATAAGAGACCTCAAGGGAAGGTGCAACCTTTAGATGTACCAGAGTGGAAGTGGGAGAATATTTCGATGGACTTTATCGTGGGGTTGCCTCGAACTCAGAGGGGCAACAACATGATTTGGGTGATCGTGGATCGTTTGACCAAATCGGCTCACTTTATTCCCATGAAAGATACCTGGAGTAAAGCCGAGTTGGCTAAGTCATATGTTCAGAATGTAGTCAAACTTCATGGCATACCCAAGGACATTGTTTCAGATCGAGACTCGAGGTTTATATCCAGATTTTGGCAGGAGTTGCAGGCTGCTTTGGGTACCCAATTGAAGATGAGTACAGCTTTTCATCCGGCTACTGACGGTCAGACTGAGAGGACGATTCAGACTCTTGAGGACATGTTGAGGGCGTGCGTACTTGAGTTTGGAGGATCTTGGGAGGACCGATTGGGGTTGATAGAGTTTTCGTATAACAACAGCTATCATGCCAGTATTGGGATGGCTCCTTTTGAGGCGTTGTATGGGAGGAAGTGTCGGAGCCCTGTGTGTTGGGATGATCGGGCTGATGTGGTGACTTTAGGGCCAGATATGATTCAGGAGATGGTGGAGCAGGTTCAGATTATTCGACAGAGGATGAGGGCCGCTCAGGATCGACAGAAGAGCTATGCAGATCTGAAAAGGAGCGATATTTCGTTTGAGGCCGGAGAGAAAGTACTACTGAAAGTCTCTCCGATGAAGGGTGTGATGAGATTCGGCAAGCGTGGCAAACTGAGTCAGAAATTTATTGGGCCATTTGAGATCTTGGACAGAGTTGGTGAGGTGGCATATCGCTTAACTTTGCCTCCAACCCTATCCAAGGTCCATAATGTGTTCCATGTGTCCCAGCTGAGGAAATACGTGAGTGATCCCTCACATGTGCTTCAGCATGAGGTGATTGAGGTAGATGAGCAGTTGGCATACATTGAGACTCCGAAAGAGATTTTGGACAGGAAAGTACGGAAGACTCGCAATGGGGAGACATCTTTGGTGAAAGTCTTGTGGCCAAATCATAATCAGGAAGAGGCTACGTGGGAGCCTGAGGCATCTATGCGGGAGCGTTATCCACATTTGTTTGATTGAGGTAAGTTACGCGGACGTAACTTTTCTTTAAGGCGGGTGGAATGTGACATTCTGTGTTTTAGCTAAGTTTTATGCAGACTATTTAGTGATATTTGTGTTCCAAGTTCGTTTGAATGGATGGTTTTGTCACCTAGGGGTGGTAGAACTTCGGGACGAAGTTCTTTTTAAGGGGGGAAGGCTGTAATACCTCGAATTTTAGTTACGTTTTTTTTATATAGTGGTTACACGATCAAGCGAAGGGGGTTTATAAATTGGGTGTATTAGTTTACTAATACATTGGTTGTAAATTGGTTTATAAATTGGTTGTATTAGTTTACTTGTGTTCGTTTTAGTTGGAGAGTTTTGGTCATCGGTGGGGCTTGAAAGAGGGATCTATCCACCCTAGTTTAATACTTGTAGTAAGTTGTTGGTGGGGCTCGAACTCTGGATCTAGTGAAGCTTGGCCATGGGCCTCGAAATCCGTGTAAACAGCCCACCCTCACGTTTTGAACACAAACAAACCTCACATCTTTAGCTCTGCCGCCTTATAAGAAGGCTGTCGACACCTTCTCTGACCTATTTACAAACCCTAAACCTACCTTACTCTACTCAGCCGACACCACACTCCAAGAAGGTCAGATCTTCACGGTGGTTAGACCCTGCCTGAACCCTTCGAATTAGATCGTAAAACAGGTATGCGCAACCTGTGTTAACTCGTTGTATTTTGGTTGGTTTTCTTGTAATTGTTACTGTTTTCGAAAGGGGTTTGAGTGTCGGGTTTGGGTTCGTTCTGTGTTGTTTGTGTTCCTAGTGTATGAAGGTTGGTCAGGGGGTTGGTTTGGGTGGTTGTTTGTGTCTCAGGTGGTGTCGACAGGGGTGTTTATCACCCCTGGTTACAGCCGTTACGGTTTTGGATGTCGGGTTTATGGGTTGTGTTGTCTTTCGTGTCTCTGTGGTGATACAAGAAGTAGTCGTGGGTGGTGGTTCACGTCAAGGGCGAGTCAGGGGGTGGACTAGGAGTGGTTGTGGTGATAATGAGGGTGTCGTATAGCGGTCAAGAGGGGTTGTTTTCATGGTGGTTTTGGGGAGAACAGGGAACGAAGTACTGGTAGTCGGTTGGAGTGTTGTTTAGATTGGTTTGGGGGTGGTACCACCGATGACTAGGGGGAGGTCGGTGCGGTGGTACCACCACGGTCAGGTGGTTCAGGTATAGGGGTGTTTTTGGGCGGCAGTCACGGTGGTGCTAGAGGTGTATAGGGCTGTCGAGTGGGGTCTGTTTCAGGGGGGTCTGGGAACGGTAGTTGCAGGTCAGGCCGGAGTTATGGGTCAGGTCTGACTCACCGGCGGACGGTGATGGAGTTCCTAGTGTCGTGGGGTTGGAGTGCAACCTGTGGTGTCGGGAAGTGGTGGTGGTTGGTGTTCGAAGTGGCTGGGGATGGTGGTGCGAAGGGTTGAAGGTCACGGGTTTGGCTGTGGGTGTTCGGGGTTGATGGGTGTTTTTCGTGTATTGTTTTATTGTTTTTATTATTATTATTATTATTATTATTATTATTTTTGTTAATGCTTTGGTTATTTATGGTAATAATAATATTCTCATTTATGGTAATAATAATATCCTTATTTGTGGTAAAGAATATTAGTTATTAAGGGGTTAAGTTATTTATGGGAACTTTAATATGGGTAATAATGTATTTTAAGAGTAATTCAAAATTCAAACGTAAGTTGCTATATCGGGAAGTTTCTATTTATGGAAACTTTCCACTTTTGGAAGTTTGCTATTTATAGTAAGAATGACCGATAAGGGGTTCGGGAAGTTTGTTAATTTGTTACATATACGTGTTTAGGTGGCAAGTTTCGTGTGGAACACTTTTAACGCGCTTGGACGTATCTACATTTCCTGCTATTTCAGGTAGGGGAATACTACGTATATGAGATGTGTAATCTGTTTATTTGTTGATATTAACCATGTTCATCTATATTGTTATGATTAGTATATTGTGAAATATAATTCTGTGATACGATATGGTGCGAAGATAAAAGGGTATGTGTTTGGCGCGGAGATAAAGGGTCTGTGTTTGGTGCGGAGATGAAGGGTCTGTGATTGGTGCGGAGAAAAAGGGTCTGTGATTCGGAGTGGAGAAGTCCGACTTTCCATTTATAGTAATGTGGTTTATTTACAGTGTTTCTCTACTCAACCTCGTGGTTGACCCTGTGTATTCGTGATCACCTGTGATGAACCAATTTATTGGGGAGCAGATTGACAGGTATAAAGACTATGGGAGCTTAGGGAAGGGAGAAGCATGGACCCGGACCTGCCTAGAGTCTAGACCACATGATAGCAGTCTATGAGTTGTACTTTTATTTGTATCAGAACAGTTTTATAATTTGGTTATGTAAGAACATGTTTTGAGTTTAAATTTAATTTAAAGTACTGTTTATCTTCCTTTGTATCTCTTGCCTCGGGAAACCGAGATGGTAACACTTTTATTTATCTGAGGAGTCCTAGTTCAGGCCCTTAAATAAATGGGGGTGTTACAATATGACTCTATGGCATTTGAACTTGCCATCAATCGCTTCACACTCTAGTCGTTTCGAGATGTCACCTTATACAAGCGGCTATGGGCTATACTAAGTCAATCCAGTTCACTTTATGGGGTTCAAAGTTATCTCTTACAACCCATTTGGATTTAATAAAGTATCTTTCAATTGTGAGTTAATTATAACTCAAACGATATTCTCATGTATGGACAGTCAATACAATATTACTGCTCCATAGCATTTGATGCACATTCATCAATTTGTATTAGTCGTTTGAATTTGTGAATAAATCTTTTATTCATATTCTTCCAAAACCTTACAAATTTTAGTGTCCTTCTGACTCATATTATCTCGTATAATATGATCTTATTTGAGTATATGTCTAGAACTTATTCTAGATATTGAGTTTCTTTCCCTGAAAGAAGCTCCCACTGTTATCTTATAACACATGACGTATTGGTATATCAGAGGGATCAACTTATCGCTCTTAAAGTACCTAGTCACTTTTGTACTAAAATTTATTTTGTAGTTATCACGTTTTCATTACTAGTTCTCCTCGAGAACCCATCATTTTTAATTATCCTTGCTATTAATCAAAAGTTTTTAGGTTGTATGAATCACCACGTGATTCTTTATTCATCAATATGAATAATTTATCCAACCCTTTCGATTTCTAATGGGTGACGTTTCATTATCAATATAATAAACTCTCCCGTGAAGCTCCATCATCCTATGATGTTCAACATTTTTATTCATCTAGAATTGAAAACCTCTTATTCTTTACACTCTAAAGAATCGCCATTCTCTCTTAATGGTAGGTTCAATTCTCTAATGAACAATACTCCCACTAAAACCAATATCACTCTCTCTATAGTGATCGACTTTCACTCAATCAATATGATTTCTTAAATGAACTTTTTATTTCTCGTTTTTGTTCCCTCGAAAGGAAACATGACATGATATTCCTTTGCTCCTACTAAAACCAGTATCACTATCTCTATAGTGATCTACTTCCACTCAATCAATATCACTTCTTAAATGAACTTTTTATTTCTTGTCTTCGTTTCCTCGAACGTGACATGATATTCCCTTATTATTCTTTTTGAATTCAAAGACACTACCATCGAGAGAACAAAGATGATTTCTCCTCTATTATCTTATAATTTTAGAAACATCATTGTTAAGGAAACGTTTTCCATCCGATTTCACACGGGGTTTCTTTTATCCTTTCTAAGAAACAATGACATAAGGAACATTTCCTTTCGTGTCATCCCGTAGTTTCTTCAGTGTCCTCCCGTAGTTTCTTCTATTCATTCATTTAGGATTCTTCTTAAGCTTCCCTTGTAGGATTCTTCTCTAAGATCCCACATTTAAATCATTGGTTTGCGGGTGAAATATTTTCTCCCACTTTATCCTTTAAAATAACCTTTATTTGTACAAGGATAGCAATTTCCCCATAACCAATGTTTTGAATGATGAATATTATTAGAGGTGAGATATTAATTCTCATTTTCACTTAAAACGATCGATCATCTTATAATGAACTAATTATATCTCATTTTGATTGAGGGTTTCTCATGAGGTGTAGTTCTCCGTTTAAATTAATCAACACTTTGATTCTTGGGTTTTTCTACATGGTAACCCTGTATTTTTTTGAATTCTACGTGGTAACCCTACTTTTTCGTGAACACACATGGTAACCCTCAACTTTGTTAATATGTATTGTCGTGACCCTTAACTTTTTTTCCGTCAGATTTGTCCGTTAAGTAAGTGACGTGGCCAATTGAATTTTGAGATTTTCTACAAGGTAACCCTCTATTTTTTTTATCCTACAAAATAACCTTATTTGTTTTTTTACAAAAGAAATAATCTTAAAAATACTCCCATATTTCCTCAATTTATTATTATTAACACGTTTTTCACTCGATTACTTAAAAGAATGTCAACTCTCAATATCATCATCTCTTCAAAGTATCATTACCATAAATCTCCAAAAAAACGGGTTTAATAATTAACAAAGAAATCCACTATTAAGCTTAACGTTTACAAATGAGTCTCTACTACTCAATTGTACCAACTTTAGTGTGTGTGCGTGTGAATATGTCGAACAATTAAAGTCATTATTGCATTTACAACATTTTTAGTTTTGGGATATTTGTTGAGGTTTTAAAAACAATTTTTTTTTTTAATTAGATAATGCTATGAATTAAATTTGGGATTGATTATTATAATGCTCGATATATAGTATTTTTACTATGGTATTTAAAATATTTTATTGGATATTTTTTTATATCGAACAAGATTTTTATTGAAGTTTTTTATTCAAAACTTGGTCTATTGAAGGATAATGAGGGTGGATTTGACAATTTAGGTATAATTAAGCAAAATTGCAAAATTAAGATTAATTAAGGGATTCTGTTTTTATACACATGTGATTTGTAGAGAAAGTAAGGTTATGTTGTAAAATTTTTAAAAATATAGAGTTACCTTATAGAAAATCACAAAATTCAATTTGCCACGTCACATACTCAACGGACAAAATTAACGGAAAAATAATTAAGGGTCACGGCAATACATATTAATAAAGTTGAGGGTTACCATGTGTGATCTTTGAAAAGTAGGGTTACCGTGTAGAATTTGAAAAAATACAGGGTTACCATGTAGAATAACCCTTGATTCTTTCTTTCGATCGTATCAATTTTATTGTACTATGAACATTTCAGGGTACTTCTTTAGTGATTTATTAAGATCACATTAATTCATGTTACAAGGTATGCAATTTATTTTAGGAATCAACGATTTGATTAAGAACTAAAGGCGTGACTTAGGTTGAAAACCAAGTCACCGATATCCAAAATACAACCATTGTTTAGGATTTGTTTTTTTGTCATACACGAAAAGACATTGTTCTTTAAAAATTAAATTGCATAAATGAGAGAAGACGATAATGAAAATTAGAGCCAAGCTCTTTATGTCTTCAATCACTGGATGCTACCATAGCCTCGGAACTCCTTTTCCGAAAGGCACCGTCTTCAAGGTTCTCCGGAATTTAGAAAAATTACAACTTTTCTATCTACTTTATACATTATAAAATAGAAAAACAATAAATAAAGTGATACGAGATCACTTTAATTACATTCGAATCAATAACCCCTTACATTACGGGAATTATCGATTAAAACTAAGGCCATACTAAGCAAAATTACATAATTCCCAAATTACGTAAATAAAATTATGAAAATCATAATAAAATATGCAATGCTTATGTATATGAACTAACATGCAAACCCTAAGCCAAATCGTCCTATTAAATATCAATTAAATGTAGTTATCGTATAACTCAGTTTTATGGAATTGCGTGATTTTAACGTTTAAAATCACTTAACATTTCGTGAATCAATATTCACACTTAAGTTAAACATCCTAACTCATTTAGGTTTCAAAATTTAGTCTTACTCAAATTTTGAACATGACTTAACTTATTTTCAAATATTGTTCGTAATTTAATCGGTTTTACGGGAAAAATAATATAAAAAATCTAAAAGAGTCATAAAAATTTTGAAAAATTCAAAATTTCAATTTTGAATATTCTGGAATTTTCTTAAAATTTCAGAACTTTAAAAATATTAGTTTTCAACGAAATAACCGTTTATGTCATAAATAAGACGTAAAAACGCGCATTTTGAGTCGAAAATTGAATAATTACCTCCATAAATGCATTTAAAATACTAATAATATTTTTACACATTCCAAAACACTTAAGGAACTTAAATGGACAGAAAAGTTAAAGAGCATACTGACCAATATCCGAAATAAACACAAAATGACTTATTATTCAATTTTTAACTTTAACCTTTAATAATTAAAAATTAAATATGCAGAAACTTTTGGCTCCCAAGAAAAAATATGGTGATGAAAATATCAAATATGACTCATATGGGTTAAAATTTTCGGCCATTTTAGCAACTTTTGCTATATTTAACAAATTATGTCATATAATGTACGATTTTAACCATTAAAATCATTTCCCATGGCTTCTGAAATCAGTCATTTGGGCCTTGAAATGCGCACTAGACTTCGTTCCTTCGTATCCTTAGCCATGCAATCCTCTTGAGGACGGATTTGACTCGAAATCGACTCATTTGCGCATAAATATGCAATAATGCACAAAAATACGAAAGTAGACGAAATAGGAGAAATAATAACCATAAACTCGTAATTGAGCTCTGAAATGCGTGTAAAAATAGATGTAAAATGACACGGCTGTCACAACCCTATCAAAAATATACCAACTGGTTCCAGCTAAATGTAGTAGTGGCAGTCGGGTATCGTATCCACAGGAGAGATGAGAATCCTATAAGCTAAATAAGTCTGCCAAGTAACCAAAATGGGGGTTTGTTTGTTTAGTTTTTATAAACTATTAAGAGGATTAAAAGAGAGAAAAAAAGGCGAGAGAAAAATATAGGTCTAGCAGGAAAAGGGGATTATGTCAGGAATCGGGTTACCGCGGTAGTTAATGTCATGCGAAAATACTAGGTCGGTCAATTTTTTCATAAGTTGGGTAGTGATTATCTCCTTTCGGTCTCAAATCGCCCTAGACTCCCTAACCAATCTTTCGATCCAGGAAGGTTATATCGATTGTCCTAAGCAGGCCTACTCTACCAATCATTCGATCCAGGCGGAGTTTTACTAAATAAACCGGTCTCATCACTACTATAGGAACCCTTAAGGACATCAGACTTTTATGGTCATGGACATCGGCTTAGCAAACGATGTACAGTTCACTGATGTCCATTATGGGTATCAAGGACATCGGCTTAGCAACCGATGTCCATGTGTTATTGCATATCAGAGGTTTAATAAGTCTGATGTCCATCATATTTATGCACATCATTCTTTAGCTGTAATCTGATGTCCATGTGTTATTGCACATCGGAGGTTTAAGAAGTCTGATGTCCATCATATATATGCACATCATTCTTTAGTTGTAATCTGATGTCCATTTATGTTTTGTACATCAGTTGTTGACCGAAGCCCATGTGCATTACAAGTTAATATGCATCATACTATTGCATAAACCGATGTCCTTGATGTTGCCTTTTTTTTTTAAAAAAAAACTAGTATTGATGGTAATTTGTACCACCAGTATACATTATTCAGATAACATCCATTTAGACTGGCGTATCAAAACAGATTATAGGCCACCATCAACCAAACAAACACAAATTCATAGCAAAGCACGACAAAGTCGTTCATCTTTCATTGAACAAGTTCAAAGCAAATCACGACAAAGGTCGGTCGCCTTTCATATACATTATCCAAATTCATCAACTAACCTGCGTCATTTTAGACGACATCCAAAATAGTCTAGAGATCACAAGTTCAACAACTAACCAAACATCGACTTAGTTTGCAAAATCAAAGTACTACGTTACTAAAAAGACTATGCATTTATAAAATAGTCCGCCCACAAGTCCCTGACCTCGTCGATTTCTTCTTAGGAATATGGCAGTCGGTGTTTGAAACCTGTAAATAATACAAAAAATTCTAGCTTTAATAATACGGAAAAATAACTTCATAATATATATAGCGTGCTAATGGCCTTCTAGATGGTATGTTTATACATTCTAGATGGAAAAATAACTGCTAGCTGCTGCAAATGTAGACAGCCAGATATATATATACTGAAGACAAGGGCACGGGCAGCCTGCCTCGGCAGCCTCAGGCACACAATTCAAGGACATAGAGCAGCAGGAGAAGGGGCCAGGGTTACAATTATGAAAATATTTTACGTGAGTTTTAGAGTGGAAGTATAATCTGGCCTCTTCGATAGGTGGAGTCGGATTAGCTCGAGTGACTATTTCCAGAATGTACCTCATTACGTAGTACCCGCATTCAATGTCACCTTGCTGACGCGTACACTGCATAAAGATTACGACAAATTAAACCAAAATGTTCTGTACTAATATATAACTGATGATTAGGCTGTCCTAGTAAACAGTTAACAAATTACTAGTGTTTTCAGCCATGTTGGTGTTTGAGAACTCATTCTTGACCCACCATTGAAGCCGTAAATTCTTACAGATCTATACAAATGTTTCAATAAATAATTGTCAGCCACATTATTAGTTCCATCAACTTGATTACGTATTAATTAATAGTTGAACTTACGAATTAATTGAAGTTTTCAACTTTGAAGGCGCTGAATTTCCAAGTGAGTCCAACCAGTAAATTTTATTATGCTCAACAATGTCAAATACAAGGAGAATCCAATGATCCCTGCAAATAATTTGTAATTTATAATTAACATGAAAATCGGTACTCATTAAGCAAGGTAAGGGTAAGTATATGTACTTACTGTTCGAAATATGGAGCAAAAAAATTCTTTTTCGGTTTCAGGTCTTTCATCCTTTTACAAATCTTTTTAATTGCTTGGTCATCAGTGTCTACATAGGAAATCAATTATGGGCTTAAAAAACCATAGGTTTCTATGTCACAGACGCTACATAAGTACTTGTAACAATATAATACGACTTAGAAGAAAATGAATGGTATGTACTTCAAATTAATGGCCAAAGGCAAACTATAATGAGATGCAATGTTTAAATTCTTATTGAATATGTACATACCCAAGAAAAGTCTCAATGACCGGAAGGCAAATCTTTCCCATGTTCAACAGTGCACTAAGATCGTCCTTGACGAGGCGCAGCCTTTTCTTAGTAGATCCTAGGACATCCTCGCTCAAATACAAGTCAGTTACTTGAGTATCGCCCATCATACTAACTACCTTGGACATTAATCGTCTACAATCATATTTTTGGTCCAAAAATGCTTTCAAGCTTTTGTTTGATCTTGTCATTGGTTCATTTGTTCTGCTTATTTTACCGCTTTCTACTTTTTTGGAATGAGTACTGTCAGTTGTCTTCTGCCTTTTCAATTTACTCTTCGTCACTGACTTGTCCTCTGTCTCTGACTCATTTTTCTGAGCGCACGTTCAATAATTTAGGTAAATATAATATATGTTCATACTAAAGCATGGTCAAAAATTTGTAGGATACATTAGCATGGAACAAGACCACTATTTTGTTAACTGACTGGCTAAAAATCTGCAGAGGAAAGAAAATGGGAGGTCTGGGTATAGCATGGTTAAAAAAATATATACATTCTAGATTCCTGATTTCTCTTTTGCAGTTATTTTGTTAACTGACTGGCTGATTCCTCTTCTTTTCTCATGTCAGGTCTGCAATATTTCAAGATGGCTGCAAGATAACTTCAGATTCTCACCCACAAGTCACTGTTAAAATCAGGTTTTTATCCTCCATTGTATATTTGCAGCGGGTTAAAACTATTTTTATTATAAAACTTAAACGGAATGAAAGTAAGGGGAAAAAAATGAAAGAGAGAGTGGAGGAACTGTCCAAAAAAAACACATTGGTGACTGGCAGTGGTACTCCTCCTATAGGGCTTCGGGAGCCTGCAGGGATACCCACTGGTGGGAGTCCTTCTTATATGCAAATGGTGACTGGCAGTGGTGGCAATGGCAGTGCCAAGGAAATGATCCCCATTGGTTTTTGGAATGTGCGGGGGATGAATAATATTAATAAACAAAAGGATGTAAATAAGTTTCTTCGTACTTATAATATAGGTATTTGTGGCTTGCTTGAAACAAAAATAAGAGCAAGTAATCAGAATAAAGTAACTCAGAGCAGTTTTCAGAGTTGGAGTATTACTTCTAATGCTCCTTATCATACTGGGGGCAGAATTTGGGTGGTCTGGGATCACTTGCAATGTCAGATTCATCCTTTAAAGTATACTGATGCGCGCAGTTTATGCATAGTTTTTCCTTTCTCGCGGCGCGCATTTTCATGTGTTATCAAATCTTCTTGTGCTGTTTTTCCTCCAAATTCTCGCTACTGGTGAATTGTGTGGCTTTTCAGGTTCTACGAATTTTTGAGCATAGTTGGACATGTCATGCCATGTCGATCGACGCAGTCACTTATGTCGATCGACAGTGAAAGTTATGCCGATCGTCATGCAGCAGTCGTCACAGGAGATTAGTTCTTTGAAGCTTTAATAGTGTGTCGATCGACACAAGTTTAATGCCGATCGACATGTGAGGTCTTTGCCGATCGATAGAGGAGCATCGTCACAGGAAGAGTTGGATTTGGAGGAATTGGGTGTGTCGATCGACACAATTCCATGTCGATCGACATGCCTGATACGCGGAACAGATTTCGTTCTTTGGTTTTTAAGTTAATTAGGTTTCCTTTTTTTTAATTTCTTTTGTTGGGCTTGAGTATAAAAACGCTGCACTTTGTACTCATTAGGGCATTCTACTTTCTACTCTTCTTTTTACCTTGGTAACTTAATCAAAAATTGTCTCTGATTTTTGGAGATCTAGCTTTTTGGAATTTTCTCTCTGCCACATTTTTAATACTTGGTAATCATTTTTCTCACGGTTGTTCTTATTTTTATTTCTCTTTACTCCTTGCTTCATCTTTCTGTTTCTTTAATTCTTATTTTTCTTGCGAACATGTTATACTCCATATGTATTTTGATTTCCCTTATTGTTAATCCCCTTATGCATAGCTAATCCTCTCGACTAGGATATAGGGGATCCAATGATGATGTGACGATGTTCGTTTAGGTTTAGACTAGTTTGTAATTGTATGTCTCTGTTGTTAATTGTAGCATTTAATAGCGATTAGTCAATTAATGCGCATGATTGATTAGTTGATTTGGTAAAACCCCGACCTAAGATCGAAAGCCTGGTGAGGGTTAGACCTGCTACAAACATTTGAGTGCCCTAGTAAGTTGCGAGAGCCCGCTAGAAGCATTCTAGGGCGAATAGCGATCCGAGAGGACCTTTTCACTACCCCTTAGACCGATAATTGCGACTGATCTGCGACCTAAACCCCAACCGTTACACTTTCATTGGTGAACCGACTATCCTAGTTTTCTCTCTCTTATATTTCCATACTCTTTTCTTTACGCTTTTCTTTTCTCTCTTCCTTCACTACTTTTTAGTTTAGTTAAAACAAACAAACAAAACCCCCAATTTTGGTTACCTTACGGACTTTAATTTTGCATTTAAGAATTCATATCTGTCTCCCTGTGGATACGATCCCGACTTCCTTACTACATTAGTTAGGCCAGTTGGTTATCTTTGATAGGGTTGCGACAGCCGTGTCAAATTTTGGCGCCGTTGCCGGGGAGACGGTGATATTTTATTTGCTTTATTTTAGTTTGTCTTTTGTCTCAAGGGATTCAATTTCCTTGAGGCAGTTCTCATCCTTTCCTTTAGTTTCTGTTTATGCCCAGGTCTAACAGGTCCGAACTCATACCGTTTGATCCCGAACCTGAGAAGACTTTTCGCGCTTTACGAAACTTCTGGAAAGAAATACGTCAAGCAGAGGATTTACAAACTCTTGATTCCATCTACGAAGAATTCTCTAATTCTCTCGAAGAAGGACCCTCCGAGTTCGATACCTTTGCAGAAGAGACTTCAGAGTTCGTAGCTGATATTCCTATACCAGTTACGATGCCGAAACTGTGTACTCATTCCGAGCCCTCACCCGATTCCATTCGCAAGGGATTTCAACTCCCTACTGCCACTAATGGAAACTTTGATATTCGCCCATCTTACATAAATCTGGTGGAGCGAAATCAATTTCGGGGAGTGAGCGGCGAAGACCCCGGAAAGCATATGGAGACATATACCGACTATTGCTCAACCATACCACTCACCGCTGGAGTTACGCAAGAACAAGTTAAGGAGGTTCTTTTTCCCTTCTCTTTGTTAGACGGAGCTCGTGAGTGGTACCGTGACCTTGACAAGGAAGCTGCGGGAGTGACTGACTGGAATTCTCTCGCCCTAGCCTTCTACAAAAGGTACTACCCTCCACAGCGAACAAATGCCGTAAGGGGGCAAATCACTAGTTTCAAACAGTTACCTACTGAGACCCTTTACGAGGCATTTGTCCGCTTCAAGAAACTTATCCGCTTTATTCCTCATCACGGGTTCGAGAAATGGTTTTTGTGCAACCAATTTTACAATGGGTTGTACGATGACCATCGTGCTATTTTGGATGCCTCATCAAATGGGCGATTTCAAAAGAATGTTGATGATGATAAGGGCTGGAATGTGATTGAGGAGATGGCAACTCATACTGCGGAGTATGGGAATCCGAGGGGTGGTGCTAGGCCGAGTGTTGGTGGAAGTGACAACAGTGCCCTTGTAGCCCAGCTACAAGCCATGAATGCTAGGTTTGACCGTTTGGAGATGGGTCAAGGCTCGGGAAACCAACAAACTGTGAATGCTATGGTTTAGCAAGAAGTAACTTGTGACCGGTGTGGAGTAGGTGGACATGTCGCAGCTGAGTGTATGTCCGAAAAAGAGCAAGTTCTAGCTTTTCAAAGCTATAAACAAAGTGGTCCTTTTTCTAACACCTACAATGAGAGAACAAGAGAACACCCTAACTTCTCTTGGCGAAATCAGAATGTTTTGAATCCCGCACCACTAACACCACCGCAACAATCCACTTATATACCACCTCACCGTTCCAACCAACAAAAAACTTTCCAAAAACCACCATCTTTTCCACCACCACAACAACAATAACCGGTTCCTCAAAATGGTGGTGAGATTGCAGAGTTGAAGGGTATGCTACAATCCCTTATGGGTCATGTGATGAAAAGTGATCAAGCTAAGGAAGAATCTATCAAGATGCTTGAAACTCAAGTTGCCCAGTTGGCATCTAACCAATCAACAAGGCAATCTGGTTCCTTACCTTCTCAACCCGATAAGCCGCGTGATTCGGTCAATGCAATTCATTTACGAAGCGGGCTCTCTTATGACGGACCACCTATGCCTAAGGAAAATGACGATTTCGTTGTCGAAGAAATAGATGTTAACATTGAGGATGAGATCGATGATTCTGCAAAAGAATCTGGTTCGAGCACTTTGTGTCGGTCGACAAACCCTTGTCGATCGACACCTGACCCTTGTCGATCGACACCTGATTCATGTCGATCTACGCCCAACCCATGTCGATCGACACTACCCTCCGAAGGAAAGACAAATTTTCGTAAATCGATTGACGTCGCCAATAACTCTGTTCCGATTGCTAACAAGGTCAACAGTGATTCCGATCGACCAACTGAGATATCCAAAGGGAAGGAGAAAGCTGCAGAGACACCAATTGTGGTTCAAGTTCCATTTCCTAGCCGATTACGGAACACGAAAATGGAGCAACAGTTCGGTAAGTTCATGGAGGTCGTCAAGAATTTACAGGTACCGTTCCTTTCACTGAGTTAATCACCCAGGTACCCTCTTATGCGAAGTTTATGTAAGACATATTGACTCGTAAGAGAAGCTTCAACGAGGTGGAGACTATTGCTTTTACCGAAGAGTGTAGTGCACTCCTACAAACCAAATCTCCACCAAAGTTGAAGGACCCGGGTAGTTTTTCGATACCTGTTACTATAGGTACCCTTGTAATAGACAAAGCTTTATGTGATTTGGGGGCAAGTGTTTCTGTTATGCCCTATTCGGTCTGTGAAAAGTTGAACATGGGTAGTCTCAAAGTCACAAGTGTGACTCTTCAAATGGCTGATAGATCAGTAAAGAGACCTCTAGGTGTTTTAGAGGATGTCCCTGTTAGGATAGGTAAATTCTTTATACCTGTCTATTTCATTGTCCTTGATATGGCTGAGGACACCCAAATCCCAATAATTTTGGGTAGACCCTTCCTACACACTGCAGGAGCCATTATTGATGTCAAACAAGGGCATTTGACTCTTGAGGTAGGGGATGATAGAGTGACTTTTAATCTAGCTAACACACTAGCTAAACCTATGATTGAAGACACTTGCTATGCCATCGACATTATTGATGAATCCATGTTTGATTTTTGGTCGGGTTCCCTAATTGGGGACCCGTTAGAAGTTCTAATGGTTCTTGATAGTTTTGCAGAAGATGCGCAGGTTGACTTTACCATGATGAAGAGGGCATTAAAAGGAAGACAATACACCCTCGAGAAAGGTGAGACGGTTGATGCGATAATGGAAACCTCTTATACTGCAGAGGTAACAAAACCAGAACTCAAACCCCTCCCTTCCCATCTCAGGTATGTTTTCCTTGATGATCTTTAACTATATCCTGTCATAGTTAGTTCTAAACTTGATGCTGGCCAACTCGCTGACTTGTTGGTTATTTTGAAAAAAAATAAGAAAGCTATGGGATACAGTTTAGATGACTTGACAGGTATTAGTCCTGATTTCTGCATGCATCGAATCAACCTGGAAGAAGGTCACAAACCTCGTGCGCAAGGTTTACGCCGGCTAAATCAGAATATGCAGGATGTGGTAAGGAAAGAGGTGATGAAACTTCTGGATGCAGGTATAATCTATTCTATTTCCGACTCTAATTGGGTAAGCCCAGTTCACGTAGTTCCTAAGAAAGGAGGGACTACTGTAATTAGAAATGATAAGAATGAATTAATACCAACTAGGACTGTGACTGGGTGGCGGATGTGTATTGACTATATGCAGTTGAATACCGCTACTAAGAAAGACCATTTCCCTCTCCCTTTCATTGACCAGATGTTAGAGAGATTGGCATCACACAAGTTTTTCTGTTATTTGGATGGGTATTCGGGATTCTTTCAGATTCCCATTCACCCTGATGACCAAGAAAAGACGACTTTTACTTGTCCCTATGGTGTTTACGCATATCGCAGGATGCCATTTGGTCTCTGTAATGCCCCAGCTACCTTTCAAAGGTGCATGATGGGAATTTTTTCCAAGTATATCGAGTCAATCATGGAAGTCTTTATGGATGATTTCAGTGTGTATGGGTCTGATTTTTCTTCTTGTTTATCTAACCTTGATAAAATCTTGCAGAGATGCATTGAGGTTAACTTGGTTTTGAACTGGGAGAAATGTCATTTTATGGTGAACGAGGGTGTCGTTCTTGGTCATTTGGTTTCAGATAAGGGTATACAGGTAGACAAAGCAAAAGTGCAGGTGATAGAGCAATTACCTCCTCCCGTTAACGTCAAGGGGGTTAGAAGTTTTCTTGGTCATGCCGGATTTTATCGCCGGTTTATCAAGGACTTTTCTAAAATTGCTAAACCGCTTACACGGTTGCTGATTAAAGATGTGTCTTTTGATTTCTCTGATGAGTGCTTTATTGCTTTCAACAGGTTAAAGGAAGCCTTGATCACCGCGCCCATAATCCAAGCACCGGATTGGGAGCTTCCTTTTGAGATAATGTGTGACGCGAGTGATTACGCAGTTGGCGCAGTGCTAGGCCAAAGGAAAGGAAAAGCTTTGAGTGCAATCTACTATGCAAGTAGGACATTGGATGAGACGCAGGTCAAGTATGGTACCACGGAGAAAGAGATGTTGGCGGTTGTATATGCATTAGAGAAGTTCAGGTCATATTTGCTGGGGTCAAAAATGATTATCTTCACCGATCATACCGCTCTGAAACAACTCTTGGTGAAGAAGGATGCCAAACCGCGATTGCTGAGATGGGTACTCCTAATTCAGTAATTTGATTTGGAGATTCGAGACAAGAAAGGTTCTGAAAACCTTATTGCTGACCATTTGTCTCGATTGGAGTTACAAAATGAGGGAGACACTCTTCCTATTAATGATTTCTTTCCTGACGAGAGTTTGCTTGCTTTGTCTGTTTCTGAGATTCCTTGGTATGCCGACTTTGCCAACTTTATTGTAGGTAATCTTCTACCGCCGGATTTGAGTTTTCAACAGAGAAAGCGATTCCTCCACGATGTGAAGCGTTATTTTTGGGATGACCCTTTCCTTTTCAAAGAATGTGCTGACGGACTGTACAGGAGATGCATCCCACAATGGGAAACAAAAGCTATTTTGGAGGCTTGTCACTCCTACTCTTATGGCGGCCCAAGGTCCATCCCGGACCGTGGCTAAGGTACTTCAATCTGGTTTCTTTTGGCCTACCATGTTTTATGATGCTAAAATGTTTGTTTCCTCTTGTGATGCTTGTCAACGCACTGGTAACATTTCCAGGAGGCACGAGATGCCTCAGGTTGGCATCTTGGAAGTCGAGGTTTTTGATGTTTGGGGAATCGATTTTCAAGGTCCTTTCCCGTCATCTAAGGGAAACAGGTATATCCTCGTAGCTGTCGACTACGTGTCAAAATGGGTAGAGGCCGTTGCTTCGGTCTCTTGTGATGCTAAGACTTTTGTGTCATTGTTTAAAAAGATCATATTCCCACGATTTGGTGTGCCACGTATTGTCATAAGTGATCGTGGCATGCACTTTAGGGATAACAAGTTGTCAACCCTTTTCACAAAGTATGGTGTTTCACATCGTCGAGGTGTGGGATATCATCCCCAAACTAGCGGGCAGGTTGAGGTCTCCAATAGGGAGATCAAGGAGATCCTAGCCAAGGTAGTGTCTAAGTCAAGAAAGGATTGGAGTATGAAGCTGGATGATACCCTCTGGGCCTACCGTACCGCCTTCAAAACTCCAATAGGCACATCACCTTATCGACTAGTCTATGGTAAGTCTTGCCATCTACCTGTGGAGTTGGAATTCAAGGCTTGGTGGGCAGTGAAAGAGCTCAACTTTGATCCTAAGTTGAGTGGTGAAAAGAGACTTTTGCAGCTTGATGAACTGGAGGAATTTAGGCTCAATGCCTATGACAGTGCACGCGTCTACAAAGAGAAGACAAAGAGGTGGCATGATAAGAAAATCCTCATTCGTGATTTCAAAGTGGGAGAAAAAGTGCTACTGTACAATTCCAGGCTTCGCCTATTTCCAGGTAAGTTAAAATCTAAATGGTCTGGTCCTTTCACTATCACTAATGTGTCTAAGTTTGGTGCAGTGGAAGTTGAGAATGCCGCAGGAGAAAGATTTAAGGTCAATGGACATCAAGCTAAGCACTATCGTGATCAAGGTGAAGTAATTGGAGTGATTGAGGTGTTGCACCTTGAACCCATCGCCGACTCTGATCATTGAGGTAACAAAGGTCGAGCGGGACCTTGATAAACCAGCGCTAAACGGGAGGCAACCTGTCTGTAAAAACTTTTACTTTGCATGCTTTAGTTAAGTTTTTCTCTTTCTTTCAACGCTTTTTAGTTAGTTTGTTCTCGTTTCGGTGAGTGAGGATGAGGGAACTTATTGCTTCTATGAGATTTGTGTAGGTCATGTTGAGCTATGTCAGGGAGGAATTTCCAGCCGCGTAGGTCGTCGAATGCTATTCTCAAGTTGTGCTTACGATTCCGTCTTATTATCATTGTCGATCGACATTGGCTAAGTATGACGATAGACAATGAAAAAAAGAGGAGGATGGTCGACAGCTTTAATCGTCACAGGGATTTTGAAGAGGCTACTTGTGTCGATCGACACATTATACATATGTCGATCGACATAAGAAGCACGCTCGACAGGGTTGATCGTCACAGGGTTTTTGAAGAGGTTCATTTGTGTCGATCGACATATGTATAACGTGTCGATCGACACGCCTATTGTTGACAACCTCTTTGATTAAGAAACACAAATCCCCCTTTCTCTCTTCAGTTTCCATTTCACCTTCTCATTCTCGTTTATATTTTCCCCCCATCCCCTACTGCATATCCTTTTCTTTTTCTTCGTTTCAATCCTTTATTGCCCGCATCATCACTTCCATTTCCCCAATTTGAGTTGAAATTCGCGATTTAGGATTAGGGTTTGCGGTTTTCGCGTTTTTCCCAAATCAATTCGTGGTTTTATTGGTAAGTTTACTTACTTATATTCAAATTAATTGTGATTTAGAGGTAGGGTTTGTTAATCCTATTGATTTATGCACTTTAATCGCCATTTTCAATTCAATGCGAAATTCGCGATTTAGGGTTAGGGTTTTGCGGTTCTGTTTTTCGTTTCAATCCCTTGTTGCTCTCTGGTTTCTTTCATTCGTTTAATTAAAAATTAAGAACAAAGAAGCAACAACGTAAATCCTATGGTGCTTGAGCGTGACTCTACCGTTTTCCCCATTTCAATTCGATAAATCGCGAATTTGGGTGCTGGAATTTCGGATTTCTAATTCGAAAAATTTTGCAGGTATTGAAGATGGATAGTAGGGGAAAGCGACGAAGAACCCTGAATATTGGGGATAGTGGTGAGCAGTCAGAGCCAACAAGCGACCCTAGCAGCGGGATTGGGACAGGTGAACAACCCGAAGTGGCGATAGTACCTCGAGCACAAATCAGTAGCATTGACGGCTTTCCAAATGTGGTTTTCGTTTCACAAGAGCAACGAGACAGGTTTGATGAACTTCGTACTCGTACCATCATTCCCACCCGTTTCTTTGACGCTGTGTCACTAAAAGCTTTAGGAGCAGAAGTCCATGACTCAGTTGTCAGTCTGCTTAGGGGAACCAGAACTAGTGGCCTTATTAAAATGCTTGAGTACACATATGCATCTTTGACTTACGAATTTTTCAGCAGTTATGTGTATGAACCCGAAGATGAGGATGAAGGTATTGAGGAGGGCCTTGTCTCTTTCCGCCTCCTTAACTGCAGTTATAGGCTGACCTTGACAGAGTTAGGGGCTTACCTCGGGTTGGCTAACGTCGGTAGTAGAAGTGCCCCAAGAGATGGGCTCCCTTTACTTCGTAGAAAATCAATGTCTACTAACCTTCGTGGCCGTCCGAAGGGCAATGATATAGACCACCCCCCCCCCTTCGTTATTAGTTTCGTCTTGTGGGGAGCACTATTTTCGGTCGAAAGGAACCAAACAATTTGACCGTTCAGGAGCTAGAGATGGTGGCAGGGTATCTGAACATCGACCAAAAGGACCCTTTTGTTTTAAATGTGGCTGAATTAGTCGCAGAACATCTTGAGAGCGCCACTAACTTGAAGTTTATTCATTGTGGTGGCGTGATCAGTCACCTTGCCCGTCGTCTCGTGCCTGGTTTTCCACCCTCCCATTTAGTGCCCTTGGGTCCGACTAACCCAACCAGTTTAGCTGCTAGTCGTCTACTTAACACGAAGTACATGGTAAATGCTCATTGGTTGGAAACTAAGCCGTTCTTACAGTGGAAAGTCGAGGGCGCTTCACCGGTCTGAGTGCCTTTCGCCAGTCTGCCTCCTCTTTCACCTATGCCGAAGTTTGACTCATCTGTCCACCCTAGGCAACCTAAGCCTCCGACCCCTTCTTATAAACTGTCATCCAGGCAGTTTTCGTCGGGGTCCACCACGGAGCTAGGCCAACCTTCCGGTAGTTTGCCCCATCCCGTGGTTCCTCCCGTGACTTTGACACCCGAACCTTCTACCTCTGAGACTCGACCGCGTCTTAAGTACCCGGCTAATTATGTCCCTATCCCACCTTTTGTGCCTCCTCCGGTAATGAACCAGGAGGCACGTGACCATTTGCTTCTTGAGATGTGCAGGGACATTAGACAGGCGCGGATCGACCAGTCACTTTTCGCCTACCACAGTTATAACGCCAATGTCAAGGAAGGCAACATTGCTCCCGATGTGGTACACCCTTCTTGGTTCCGATACCCAGCTGGAGGATACCCACCTAGTCCTACCCAGAATAGGTGTGTCCATAACGAGGAGAGAACAAGTGAGGCTGAGGCAGATGATGAGGCGGAGGACCATGATGATACGGATGATGACGACCTAGAATACACAGGGTCAGACTAGCGGCCGCTCCCCTAGTTTGGGCTGGTTTGGGGAGGCTTTGTATATAGGTTGTAAGTTTTCCTTTTCTTGCTTTTTGCTTTTCGTCGTTATTTTGTTTTTTTCCCCTTGCATAACTGCTGCTGTTGCTTGTATGCTGAGTACAATGAGGGCATTGTATGATTTGGTTTGGGGAGGGTATACATAACCTATGTCGGTTTGTTTTTTCTTTCTTTTCTTTTTTTTTTCTTTTTCTTTTTCCTTTTTAGGTTAGCCTTTAGGTTGAGTCGGTCGGAATTGTTATGTAACAATGATGATTTTTGCCTTTATACTCTTGCTATCTCGTCCAAGTCGTGCTTTTGTGACACCTATCTTTCGAACAGAAATCATCTGCATAGTCTACGAGTTTTTGACAAATTTTACCGAACGAGTGGATTTGACTTATGTTGGCAACCTACTTAAACATTCTAAAGTATAAAGCTTCCATAAACCAATGACATTCACGATTGGTTTCATCTAGGATGTGAGTAGTACTCCTTGCAAGGCATGTAACATCAAACTGCATAAGCATGAAATCTATCTCTTTTGCCTATATGCACTCGGGTTTGTGGTGGTGACACATGTGGAGAGGCGACCCTTCCTTTACATTTATCCTTTTAGCCTCACATTAGCCAAAATTGCCTTGTTTTGACCTTTTAATCGACTAAATTCCTAATTAGCCTACCTTTGTCAAGCTAGTCTACATGGTAAGTTCAGAAGTCGTGATGTGGTGAACTCATGAAGATAAAGGAAAGAAATGTTTCTGTGTTGGAAGGAAGGAGTACAAGAAAAAGGGAGAAAATGAAAGATGAAAAATGAAAAAAAAAAATGAAGTTTGTTTTGAAAAGAAAAAAAAGAAACAGAAGAAAAAAAAAATAAAAAATAAAAAAAAAATAATAATAAAGAGAAAAAGGGAGAAAATGAAAGATGGAAAGAGGAAAAATGATAAGTGAGTCGACTCCTATGCTGATTTTTATATTATATAAGGAGTTTTTCATAGTTGGAAAGGAGCTTATGCCATAATCGGCTTTGTGTTTAATGTTTGAAGACGGTTTAGAAGTGGAACCTTGTGACTTTTGGACATTTTCGGTACTAGCTTGACTTCTACCTCCACATATCCAAATCGTTTTGCCCCTTCTTACCCGTTTACCTCACCTCGCAGTTTTGTGTAAGTCCTCGGCATGTGTTATGGACCTCGTTTGGTTGGAGTGTATGTGTACGGTTACTAGAGATATTTATCATGTTACATTGCATGCATGTTCTTGCAGGTCGAGTTAGGTGAGCGTCTAAATTTCTTGTCTCTCCTACAAAAATTTTTACTCACCATATGCTTTGAATGAGTGATGGGCGGCCCGAGAGTGTCCGATATAGATAAGTCTTTCAAGGTCAACAGTTCGGTAATTTTTGGTCATTAGTCACACTCGTTTGCAGGTGATTTTGTGTTCATAGGTTTGGTTGTCACTAATTGCGCTGAAATTATTTTGGACGAGTTATCTGTATAGTTAGCTCTAAGTCGCATGCCGTTCCATAGTCCTCACCTCTGTTGTTCTTAATGCTTGCTTGGGGACAAGCAAGAGCTTGGTTTGGGGAGGTTTGATGCGTGCAGTTTATGCATAGTTTTTCCTTTCTCGCGGCGCGCATTTTCATGTGTTATCAAATCTTCTTGTGCTGTTTTTCCTCCAAATTCTCGCTACTGGTGAATTGTGTGGCTTTTCAGGTTCTACGGATTTTTGAGCATAGTTGGACATGTCATGCCATGTCGATCGACGCAGTCACTTATGTCGATCGACAGTGAAAGTTATGCCGATCGTCATGCAGCAGTCGTCACAGGAGATTAGTTCTTTGAAGCTTTGATAGTGTGTCGATCGACACAAGTTTAATGTCGATCGACATGTGAGGTCTTTGCCGATCGACAGAGGAGCATCGTCACAGGAAGAATTGGATTTGGAGGAATTGGGTGTGTCGATCGACACAATTCCATGTCGATCGACATGCCTGATACGCGGAACAGATTTCGTTCTTTGGTTTTTAAGTTAATTAGGTTTCCTTTTTTTTATTTTCTTTTGTTGGGCTTGAGTATAAAAACGCTGCACTTTGTACTCATTAGGGCATTCTACTTTCTACTCTTCTTTTTACCTTGGTAACTTAATCAAAAATTGTCTCTGATTTTTGGAGATCTAGCTTTTTGGAATTTTCTCTCTGCCACATTTTTAATACTTGGTAATCATTTTTCTCACGGTTGTTCTTATTTTTATTTCTCTTTACTCCTTGCTTCATCTTTCTGTTTCTTTAATTCTTATTTTTCTTGCGAACATGTTATACTCCATACGTATTTTGATTTCCCTTATTGTTAATCCCCTTATGCATAGCTAATCCTCTCGACTAGGATATAGGGGATCCAATGATGATGTGACGATATGTTCGTTTAGGTTTAGACTAGTTTGTAATTGTATGTCTCTGTTGTTAATTATAGCATTTAATAGCGATTAGTCAATTAATGCGCATGATTGATTAGTTGATTTGGTAAAACCCCGACCTAAGATCGAAAGCCTGGTGAGGGTTAGACCTGCTACAAACATTTGAGTGCCCTAGTAAGTTGCGAGAGCCCGCTAGAAGCATTCTAGGGCGAATAGCGATCCGAGAGGACCTTTTCACTACCCCTTAGACCGATAATTGCGACTGATCTGCGACCTAAACCCCAACCGTTACACTTTCATTGGTGAACCGACTATCCTAGTTTTCTCTCTCTTATATTTCCATACTCTTTTCTTTACGCTTTTCTTTTCTCTCTTCCTTCACTACTTTTTAGTTTAGTTAAAACAAACAAACAAAACCCCCAATTTTGGTTACCTTACGGACTTTAATTTTGCATTTAAGAATTCATATCTGTCTCCCTGTGGATACGATCCCGACTTCCTTACTACATTAGTTAGGCCAGTTGGTTATCTTTGATAGGGTTGCGACAGCCGTGTCATATACCTCTCAGATGATACATTGTAAGGTTCAAGACAGTCAGTCTGGGCACCAGTTTCATATTACTTTCATTTATGCATTCAATAAAATTCAAGAGAGAGTCAGTTTATGGGGAGATCTAGAGCAGCTTGCTAGTAATATTCAGGGTCCCTGGATGGTATGTGGCGATTTTAATTGCGTTATGAATCAGGAGGAAAGACTTGGGGGTGGTTTTGACCCTACTGAAGCTAATCAATTGAAGGACTGTTTAGCCAATTGTGAACTGATAGACAGCCCTACCAAGGGGGCTTTCTATACCTGGACTAACAAGCATGTCCCTGAAGATAGAGTGTGTAGTAGGTTGGAAAGGTGTCTTCTCAATGAGCAGTGGCTTCAGGTATACCCCTCTACTCAAGCTAACTTCTTCCCAGAAGACTATTTTGATCATACACCCTATATAGTATCTCTTGGCCAATTAACAAATGCAAAACCCAGACCCTTTAAGTACTTCAATTTCTGGAGTTCCTATGAACAGTTTGCAGACCTGGTCCATACTGGATGGCAGCAGTCTATTGATGGTACTCCTATGTTCTGTCTGGTTAAAAAGCTACAGGGACTCAAGGGGAGTTTAAAGAAGCTTAATAGAGACAAATTCTCTGCTATTGAGCAACAAGCTAATGTTGCTCACATTAAGCTAATACAAGTCCAAACCCAACTGCAGACTCAGCCCACAAATGTTATTCTCCTTAACCAAGAATATGAGTTGCAGACTGAGTATGCTAGACTGAGGCCTCTGGTCCAGGAGTTCTTACAACAAAAGGCGAAGATTCAATGGCTTGATAAGGGAGATACAAACTCTGCTTACTTCCATGGCTCAATCAAAGCAAGGAGGACCTCCAATACTGTCTATCAAATTGAGGACAGTTTGGGTAATGTCCATACTGATACAGAAGGCATTCAGAATAGTTTCCTACAGTTCTATGTTCAGCTTCTTGGGTCTAAAGCTTCTACCACTAAAGTCCAGACTAGAATTGTGTAGCAAGGGGCAGTGTGCAATGCTGGTCATGAACAGATTCTTCTAGCACCTATCTCTACTGATGAAATCAAGGAGGTAATGCATAGTATACCAAATGATAAGGCCCCAGGCCCCGATGGCTATTCCAGTAAGTTTTTCAAAGATTCATGGGATGTTGTGGGTCCAGATGTATGTTTAGAAATCCAAGACTTCTTTCAAAATGGTCAACTGCTCAAACAGTTAAATACTACTATACTGACCCTTGTGCCCAAAATGGTCAGACCATCTAATGTCAAGCAATACAGACCCATTGCATGCTGTAATGTGGTTTACAAATGCATATCAAAGATTATGTGCAACAGACTGGGGCAAGTTTTACCTGATTTGATTGGTCCTGAACAAGGTGGCTTTGTCAAAGGTAGGAGCATCATTGAGAACATCCTTATTTGTCAGGACTTGGTAAGGGGCTATAATAGGAAAACACTCTCTCCTCGATGTTTATTTAAACTGGACATACATAAGGCCTATGATACAGTTGAGTGGTCTTTCCTTAATCAAATGCTTTGTCTGCTAAAGTTTCCTGCTCAGTTTACAAATTTGATCATGCAGTGTGTATCAACTGCTTCTTACTCTCTAAACCTCAATGGGGAGCAATTTGGGTTTTTTCAAGGAAAAAGGGGACTCAGGCAAGGGGATCCCTTAAGTCCTCTTTTGTTTACTATATGCATGGATTATCTCACTCGTATTTTGAAATATACAACCACAAGCATGGATTTTAACTTTCATCCTATGTGCAAATCTATGAGATTAACCTCCTTATTGTTTGCTGATGATTTGTTACTGTTTAGTAAAGGGGATGCCAAGTCTATGATGGTCCTCCTAAGATCCTTTTCTACTTTCTCCTATGCTTCTGGACTTAAAATCAGCCCAGGAAAATCGGATGTTTACTTTGCTGGAGTTAAAGAGAGCCTCAAGCAAGACATTATTCAAGTGTCAGGGTGCAAAGAAGGGACACTCCCCTTCAAGTACTTGGGTGTACCTATAAAGGCTGCTAGATTGAACATCAAAGATTGCGAACCTCTTATTGATAAGGTTGTTGAGAGGATTAGGAGACTTGGGACCAAGAAGTTTTCTTACGCAGGGAGGCTGGTGCTAGTTAAATCTGTACTCAGTACTATCACCAATTACTAGGCTGCTATGTTCATTCTGCCTAGTGCAGTTATACATCAAGTTGATACAATATGTAGGAACTTTCTTTGGTCAGGGGCAGCTGATTACTTGAGAGTGCCAATGGTTGCTTGGGACAGAATCTGCAAACCAACTCAGGAAGGAGGGCTGAACCTTAAACAAGCAAAAATATGGAACAAAGCTGCTGTGGGCAAGATAGCAGTCTGGCTAAGTACTAATGCTAATCGACTCTGGGTACAATGGGTTCATAGTGTGTATTTGAAAGGGAAAGCTTGGTCTGAGTATAACCCACCAACTGATATAAGCTGGTCATGGAGGAAAATATGTGCTATGAGACCTTGGCTTCAGCAAGGATGTGAGGCAGGTCTGTGGAAGTGGGATGGGACTAATGAGTATACAGTGAGTAAAGGCTATCATATGCTCAGAGGTAGAGCAGAAACTGTACCTTGGCATAAGCTGGTCTGGTCTCGATGGTCCATTCCCAAGCATTGTATTGTAGCATGGATGCATCAATTGCAGGCTATGCACACCAAGCATAGGCTGATGAGCTTGAACATCAGCCCAGACGACCTGTGTTGCATCTGTGGTCATGCCTCAGAAACGTTGGCTCATTTGTTTTGTCACTGTGAGTATAGCAGTCAAATACTACAAGAAATTACAGCCTGGATGCGTATAAAGATTGATGTCACTCTTCCTCTTCAGCAAAGACTTAGAATTCGTGGATCCAAAATGCAAAGGGCAGTTAAGAATGGGGCTTTAAATGCAGTTATTTATCATGTATGGCAACAAAAAAACAAAAGCAGATGTGAGCAGAGTCTGATTAGGCCTACTATAGTAGCAAAAAGGATTAAGCAAGAACTCATTTGTATGTTTAAAACTCGTATGCATTGTAACTTAAGCTCTAGGGATCAGGCTTTCTTGCAAAGTCTGGGCTAGATCTTCCTTGTAATTTCTCTCTTTTATATATAATACTTACCCTTTACCAAAAAAAAAAAAAAAAAACACATACATATACTCAAACAAATAAACAAGTCACACCATACAATACAAGTTACAACTACAGCCGCCCTTAAATACCAAAACTTTCATTTTTTTTGTTTCAAATATAAGAGCCTGAAATAAGCTAGAAAATCAAGTAATAATACGCATTATTATTCAGTTATAGCTGTAAAGAAAGTTCTTCACAACAAACAACAAAAGTTAGCTTTCAATCGAACGTAAGAAGACATAAACAAAAACGACATCATATATTCATCAAAGGTAAATTGGGATGATAGTAGCAAGATCCTGGTATGGTTTCAGCCTACTTACTTGTACGGTTAGTAAGCCATGAAGTTGCAATAGACAAATATTCAACAAAATTAGATCTTTGAGTAAGGGTGGATACTTATTTTAAAAATAGTAAAGTGCAGAAAAACAACAATAACTTCACAAAAATACAAAACACAATTCATGACCAAACTAACATATAGTAGGCAACAATCCAACCTATCAAAATGAAAAATGGTAAGCAAAAATCACAATTCAGTGTAAAGTTGTAGATCAGTGTCGACATGATGCAAAACGAAGAGGGACAAGTTGTGGATTTTTACGTTCCCAGGAAATGGTACTTAGTGTTTTCGTTGTTGCTTTCTTCACTAATCTAATTGTTGGAATTTATTGTGCTAATTGAATATTATATTTTATACTCATCTTCTCTGTTCTCTGTTGGATCAGTTCTGCCACAAACAAGCTTATCACCTCCAAGGATCATGCCTCAGTGCAACTTAATATTGGGCACTTGGATCAGAATGGCATAAACAATGGTGCATTCACTACCTTTGCTCTTTCTGGCAACATTCGTGCTCAAGTTCGTCCCTAAACAACTTACCTAATTTATACTGCCATCTTAATGCAGGCATCTGCTAAGCATATCATTTTTTTTCCCTATTCAGTCTTTGAATGGTTTTTACTTGATAGCAAGGGATATAAAATGGATAGATTCGTACCTTTAAGGAGCGTAAGGTGATTAAATTCTTTGGCCAAAGCAGAAATGAACCAATTGCATCACCAACAGTAGCAAATTCATCACTTGGCAGAGGTAATGCCCTCTCCTCCTGATTTTCTATGATAACGTAAACGCATACCCTTAAAGCATCTGCTCCAATTGGTTGACCGTGACAAACTGATGCCTCACTTGAGCTCTTGAAAACTCGTCCTAGTGCAACCTTCTTCTTTTTACCATCTTGCACAACTAGCTCGCATTCAAAGCCCTTAGGAAAGCATGGAAGGACAAATAGCACCTATTACATAACAATTTCTGAACTAAAAATAATAGTGCATATTTCCATTGAATGTTAAAAAGAGAAGAGGAGGCAACTAAGTTCTTCATCTTAGGCATCAAGTAGTAAATTCATTCAGTGACATCATCTTAGGCAGCAACTAATCTAAAGAAATTGAAAGGCAGTAGGAGGTATACCTTCTCGGGTATCTCATCAAATGGGTCAGGATAATCATCATGATGACTATCATTCCCAGTTTTGCAAATCGTCTCGACCTCAGCAGCGACCTTTTCATTATTTTCAACAGTTTGAGAACTACTAGCATTCCCAATTGTCCTTATATGTTCCATGTCTTTATAGATCTCTGCCCTCACTTTTTCTGTGATCTGTTGGGTCAACTTCTACAAAAGCTCTGATGAAATTTCTCCCTCACCTCTTTTTCTTTTGCATTGGCCAAAGTACTGCCTATGACCCACTCGACCTCCAATTCTTCTTACACGACCATAGTGCTCAAGAGTTCCCGGTACTTTTGTTAATTCATCATCTTTACCATTAGGTACAAACTCTCCTTTCTTGACCATTTCATTCACCACATGCTGCATGTATACAATTGATTACGCAGAACATATATAATTGGCATCCAATATATATTATTACCAGTGTTATAAAAACAGAAATTAAGTACTCACAATGTCATTAATTTTTTTTTTTTCAGAATTTTTTTTTTTTTGGGAAAAAGTAAATTATATATTAAAATCAGATAAGAACCTCCTACAACCAAAATGTTCAACCTTATATCACATTACATCAACTCAAAAACAAAAGAGAAAGACAGTCTATTTTCTTAGTTGTTCAAGCCATCTGCCATCCTTCCTTGAAAGGGTTCCTTTCTGCTGGTATTCTATGTGAAGAAGAGTTTCTTGCTTAATCATTTGGACACACTTTTTAGGAGTAAGTTTCACCATCTTTGCCTAGTCTTCCCTCTATCCATAAGTCACCTCGTTTTATAACAGTTGGGGCTTGACTGTTTTCCCCTCCATCAGTGTTACTCGTTTTATAACAGTTGGGGCTTGCCTAGTCTTCCCTCTATCCATAAGTCACTTCTTTCATTTTCAAGTTTTCTTCCAACTTCAGCCTTGTTCTGCGATATCCTCCACGTGACATTCTGTGGGGGTAAATGTTCTTCGACTGAACCTGTGCAGCGTTACTGATAGCCTAATAAAAAAATTAATCCACATCTCTTATAAGCAGGATACCTATTTTTGTTATAACATGAAATAATTATGAAAGATATGCTAAGTACTCACTTGAAATTCTTCTGACATACGCCTTTCTTTAAACTCCTTCCATACCTCATGAGTAATGTAAGGATACTTCTTTGTCGGATCAGTCTCTTCTGGCAACTTTCTTTTCTTAGGTGGTTTTCTGTGCACATACAAAGAGGTCCACTTTGACTTAAAGTTTGTCCAGGTAGCATTTGCAATGCCGATAACCTACTTCTGCTTTGTCTCTGGAATGTCGAAAACAGTCTACAAAAAGAAAATGGTTAATAACATGTATACACATAACAGTCCAGTTTTTACAGGTATATGTGAAAAGGCCATTGCAGTAGTTCTGATCTAATGATCATCTTACCTTTACATCATCCCAAATCTTCAGTTTAAGGTCCTCTGTCACATCCTTTCAGGTAGGAATAATGATTGGCACTTTCGAGCGTCCAAGTAGCCCAACATAACTCGTATAATTGGAAGCAATCTTCTCATTTGGGTGAGCATCATTATCAAAGACAATTGTTAGCTTTTTCCCTTGATCACGTAATGTTGTTATCTCCCTCATAAGCACTACGCTTTTGCTCTTTCGTTCATGTTGTTTACTAGGAGATGATGCTGGTACTGAAGACATGATTACCCTACATCAAATTATATTACAATGAAGAATAATAAGTATATCAGATCAGCAGACTTTAAATGTTAATTAATTCATCAGAAGTGCTAGGATTAGCAGCATAAAACCAGTGAACAAAGGTTAAAAATATTAACATTAAAATGATGACATTGTCTTAAAAAGAAAAACATTGTCTGATCTATAAAATATTACTAACAATTACATAAACATGCTAGGTCTATAAATAAAGACAGTAAAACAAAATAGCTACTGTTTTTAGGGAGATCAACCCATAACCCTTCCTCATCATCATCTCGTAGATAAAAGTCATCTAAATCTTCAGTAGTCGGATCTGTAAAACCCCTCGTGAAAGCGGAAATAATAAACATACAAAGTACTAAAAATGCAGCGGAATTAATACTTTTTAACATAACTAAACATGCGAGGTGTTCTACTACAAAACTGTAACATAAATAAGTACATAAGTGCAATATAAAAGCAGCCCGGGATGACACATCCCTACAGGCACTCAAGAACTGAAATGTAAATCTAAAGTCTAGCTAACGTAAAAGTGTAAGTCAATCGATGAAGGATCATCGCTCGCTAGCTTCATGCAACCCTTCTGCCAACCTCTCATGTACCTACATACATGTAAACATGTACGCCACAATCGGTGGGGAGTGACTAGAGCTCTCATAGCCACCTTTTGTAACGACACGTAACACATAAACAATACAACATACTCCAGCATATATAAAACATGTGAAGCATCCAAATCTCAATATCTGAATCTCAAGTCAACATGCAAATACTATGCAAGGCTCTCAACCAACTTCGGAAACTATTTGGAAGGAGAGCCGGTTTCCCTTCCGATTGCCCGGCCGGGGGGTCTTTCAATCCAAACCATTTACAAAACTAGCCAAAGAGTCATTCAATGCCTTGGATGAAAAGTTCTATAAATCAATACACTATATCCATCATAATCAATCAGCAAGTATAAAGGTTCAGCGGTCAACTTAAGACAAACATAACCTAGATACCAAATAATCAGCAAGTATAAAGGTTCAGAGGCGACATCTTAACGCATAACCTAGATACCAAATAATCAGCAAGCATAAAGGTTCAGAGGCGACATCTTAACGTATAACCTAGATACCAAATTCACATTCACAAGGAAGGACTCAGAGGCCAACTTAAGGCATGGACCTGCTACTCAACAAGACACTAGACTCAGAGGCGACATCTCAACGCATGAACTAGCAACCAATAAGTAAAGAACTCAGCGGCCAACTTAAGGCGTGTCTCTTTACTACATCACACGACACTAGGCTCAGAGGCCAGTTTAAGGCATGTTCTAGCATCAACATCTGCACTCCGGGCAAGGCATTAACACCCTAGCTACCCAGTTGTGCAGCTGCTCTACTCGTCAGACTCAGAGGCCAACTTAAGGCATGTTCCGACGCGATCACAAATAAACATGTCTGGACACAGAGGCGACATCTCAACGCATACCCCAGACACGACAACCATACACATATAGGGCTCAGAGGCGACATCTCAACGCATACCCCTATATATGACAACTAGCTCACGTATTAAGCTCAGAGGCCAGCTTAAGGCATACCTTAATACGCATCAATACAATAGCATCCAAATATAGTAACTAGATCCTTAGTTCTAATCTCTTATACTTCTAAACAACACTTAATTGATCCCAGGAACTAAGTTGAAGGAGAGCCGGTTTCCCTTTCGGTTACCCGACCGGGGGGTCTCTATCCTCTCTCCATTCCCGAACCCAATATAGTGTCACCCATCCTTCGGGGACCTTAAACACACAAACAAGGTGCACGGAACGAGTTTCAACCAAAACTAATTAACCGATCAAAAGATAAAACAGTTTAAAGGTAAAAAGGCTCTCAGCCGGTCAGGGGCAGGCAGCCGGCTGACCGTCTGACAACCCTTTCCTCCTTACAGCCTTTTAAATACGAAAACAAGATAAAGGGGTTCCCAGCCGGTCGACCGTCCGCCGGCCACCCGGCTGGGGAACCATCCTCTTAGGTTCCTTCTTTCAAACACCAAAACAAAGACAAAGGACTCCCAACCGGTCAGCAGGCAGCCGGCCAACCGGCTGGGCACCCGTTCAGCCTAATTTCCATAACACGCAAGAAATACCAACAAGCACTCTGAGCCGGTCGACCGGCTCAGAGTTCCTGAGCGTGAAATCGCATTTTACCGTAATCTACAATTTCCACAAAATCGATACAAATCTTCAAAATTCGCAACAAGTATACACTACTCAGCATATATACCACATATAGGATGTGAAAGCAAGTAATAAACACAACAACAAAGTCATATTACGATCACACTTAGTATTCGTCTTAAGGATGAAAATTCTGAAAATCAACATATAACCATGTGAATAACAACCTAGGCATATGAACATCATATATGAGAAATCCTAACATGTTTCTAAGTCCAAACAACAACAACATTACCCAAAATCAGAGACTTCCACAAACAAAAAGAAAAATGTTGTTTTAACAAAAAGGCCGAGTTTCTCATTATTGTCAACTTATAACTCTTCAATTCCACGAGATTCCGACTCCAAGCTACTCCTTTTGTCCAAGTCCGCGCTAGAGACACAACAAACTCCTTAAACCTCGAAAAACGTGACCTTAGGGTCACGGCCAGAATATAAGACGGATTTATTTTGGGTAAAAACTTACCTAGAAAGATGGAGGGCGAGAAGAGGAATCCGTGGCCGCGAAAATCGTCTGAATCGGATAAAAAATGAAGATTTTATGAGAGTTTTAAGGTTTGGAGGAGAAAATTAAAATGGTGTTTGTTACAATTCTGAAAAATGAAATGAAGGAGGGAGGTAGAAGATGGTGGGGTTAGGGTTTTGGGAGGAAGGATGAGGAAAAAAGGTCCATTAATAAGTTAGGCCCATAAGACAAGTTTTAAGACGGTTTAAGCTACAAAAACCGACTTAAGGTAACTATAAACTTAAGACAATATAAATATTTCCGGACTATGAAATTAAATTGCTAAGACGTAAATTACGCAATTAAATGAAATCTTATTTAAATCCTTTTAAATATTCTCACATAAATTAATCAGTTATTTAAATGAAATTCCAAAAATTATGAAATATAAATTATTTCTCGAACTTGAACTTAAAATCTTTAAACTTCCAAGTCCCGAAATATTGGGATGTTACAATCACCCCATCTTTCAAAAAGTTTCGTCCTTGAAACTTGAAAACGGAAATAAATAAGAAAACAACACTAGCTATCAAACGTACTACCTGGGTTTCGGTAACCCAAAACTTTATCTTTTACAAAGGTTTCAAGAAGAAATAGATTCCAAGGCACAAGTCTCTGTCAATGGACATTGAGATTCTCGTTACGTATTCAAGAGTCCGACATTCCAAATCTGAGACAAGTCCCAAATTTAAATCAGTCAAAATTCAAAATTTAGATTGATTTGGTGTTGATAAGCACAGCACAGGTTATCAGACGTCTCCAATAACAAGTTCTAGTGGCAATCAACGCTGAAATCCCTCAAAGTTGTAAAACATTCGACTCTTTAAAACCAGGTTTCCTTCAAAATCAACCTTTATTCTCAAATTCCTGAGAGAGTAAAATTGTAAAAATGGCAAAAGGTTACCTCCAACGGAAGAGGAAGTAGTTTCAAACTCCAAAAGCAGTAAGATTTTCCAAAAACTACAACTTTTAGAGTTAACAATACGGAACAAATTCCAAAAACAGTCACCGGGAGCGCAGAAACGATCATAGATATTACTTTCGACACGAAGGATTGAGAGTTTCTAGTTTCACAGCTGACAGAACACATGAGGAAGGATCGAAGGAATGAAACAACTAGGTTAGAGGTCAAGGAAGACGGTAACTCTTGCCAAACATGGGTACACTAACCGCTCAATCCATAATCAAAACATTGTTACAACGATCCCTAGTATATCCCAAGAAGGACAGTTCAAGTGATCTCTAGCCTCCCCAAGGTTTGACGATCCCTCTTAGCATTATCTCCTCCACAGTGCAAGGTATTCCTCAACAAGAAGGCTTCCAAAACCCTAAACCGGAATTCTATTACCATAACACCGAATTCCAAAATTTAGGATACTATACTCTCTACACCGTGACTCTTTCCAATCAGATAGGCCATAACCAAAAATCATCTATATCCTTTAGTCCTACATAGTTCAATTCTATCATACTCATTACACGGAAGCACTTCGAAATCTTAGTTCCCAATCTATTACCATAAGGTGAACATTCAAATCAAGTCCCTACTAAGGTAACAACTCTCAAATCCTCTGGTTTCTAACCACTTACCAACAGTATATATCCCAAAGAAAAGTTCCAAGGAAGTAACAACTTCCACTCCTACAGTCTCCATAAGGTTCAGTTATTCAAATTCCAAGATTCTAAAATGATATTTATGAACACTTATAAGTTGCAAATTTCTACTCTATGATTACCTCAGACATCAATGGTTACCTGTCAACCACTCATGAAGCATTATTAAGCCAACAGGCTTCCATTATTCCACAAGCTATCATAAACGATCCATCTAACAGTGGGGCATTTTCCAATCCCAATAAGTGCTCCAATAGGTAAACGTTGAGGTTCCACAAGTAACTTAAGGTCGAACACTCAGTCAACTCCATAAATTAAATCGTAAATTTCTCAACACTCTCACTCCGTTACCAATAACTATCGTTCCTCAAACATGTGGTATTTTCTGCATTCAAGAAGCTCCTCAAGATTAAGTGTCACTAACTTCCCTAATTCATCCATTTAACCACATCATCATTATCGTAAGCATGTACCTCCACATCTAAAATTACCACTTACATCTAGCCATCTAACATGAAACCTTCGAGGCGGCACACTATCCAATATCACCCGAACATTATTATCATAAACTCTCTCAACCAAATTCTGACAACGCAAAACCAAGCATTCTCCAAGGCATGTATCTCTACTCCAAAGACAGGTCGATCTCGCCACTAATCTAAATGAAAAGGATCAAGGCTCACAGAAGAGGAGATGAGATACGAACTTCAGGGACATCACGATACAGATTTCGAGAGAGTCATAAGGGAACGACTCGAGGAACAACGAGATGACAAGGTAGGGAACTTTAGGCTATGGACTCCAATACAATTGAAGCCATGATCAGAAGGAGAAGCAAAGGAGAGGAAATGAGGAGTGGCTAATCTAGGATTTAAGAAATTTAGGTGATTAGTAAAATTAATACAAACTCCCAGCCGGCTCAGAGTCTCTGAGCCCAAAAATCGCGTTTCACAGTAACTTCAAGTCCTTCAATAAAATCGATACTAAACTCAAATTCGCAACAACACAAGTTTACCCAGCATCTATAACACACGTATGAATCATACACAAGCGTAAATTTCAACAACAAAAACGTATTAAGAATAAACTTAGTATCCGTCTTAATTTTGTGAAAACTGAAAATGAACACAAAGGCATACGTGTGAACCCCCGCGATTTAGCGGAAAAATATAAACACAAATAAGCGGAAACAGGGGGTTTTTAAAACTTTTTCCTCAATGAGTTAGACAACCTAGCATGCGAAGGTTCAACGAAAGGAAAGCAAAATGGCAACTAGTAATTCAAATTCTACTGATGCGTATTTGGGATGATAATCAATAAAGATAATCAATAAAAATACGGATGTTGCAGTGGAATAAAAATACTAATAAAATAATACAATCTTGAACGAATAAAGAACGAAAAGTAACCAAGAATGGTGAAAGAAAGATGGACGGACGGACGGTGGTGGTGACGTGGCACACGGTGGTCAATGGTGGTCACGCATGTCGATGGATCTTGGTGTTTCTTGATGTTCTTGAATAAAGATTGTTGATGACGTAATAAGGCACGACACTTAATACTTGAAAGATTTGTGAAACGATTTGATGAATGATTTATGATTGTCGATGGATAGGATAATTGATCAAACTCACACAGATATTCTCTCAATTATTTTGAAGCTCACACAGATACTTCGGGTTTAAAGCTCACACAGATACTTTAGGGTTTTTTTTGTAAGATAAACTTAACAAGAAAATTTGTTTATAATTTGATAATAAGATGAATAAAACAAACAACTAAGGATGCCTATTTATAGTAAGGTCATCCGTCACAAACTAGAATCGAAATAGGAAAGAACAAAGAACCCTACACGGTCCCCAAGTGCTCGGCCAAACCGTGTACTACTACTCTTCTTAGGGTTTCTATTCCTATCCTATGGATTAAAGATAATCCTTATTTAATCTAAAAGATAAAATAACAAATAAAAGATTAAGTTCTAGTAACAAACCCTAACAACTTAATAACAAACTCATAACTAATTAATAACTAACTTATAACTAACTAATAACTAACTTTTGTAACCACCTTGTAACAACTTTAACAAACTAGTTGTAACAAACTAGTAACAAAAATTAACTAACTAATTAAAATAACAAAAAAAATAAAACACAAACCCTAATTGACCTAGGGTTTCGTGCCTTCCATGTCGCCACCCTTGGCACGACTTCCAAGGTAGTTTCCCGCTACCTTCCCTTGTTCTTTCAATACGTCTTTCCAAGCTAACTTAAAAACCCGTATCGAACCCATATCGAACATTTTTAATCTTTCTTTATGTCGTGGGTCACGACCTCGAATCCTTGCTAATGCTCCCGCATCATACTCTCTCAGTTTTTGAGAATTTGACCTCAAATTAAGATCATGTAACTCTCGAGTAGACTTGGATATGTTAGCCCTTGATTTGTTGAGAACACGGTTTCCTTGACTTACAAAACCCATGCTCCGAGACTCCTTGTGCTCGTTGGTGTTAGCAACCAACCTTCCTTCCCGAACTCCAACATTCACGGCTCGTCCCACCTTGCGGCCTTCGACCTCCGGAATGCTCACGGCGTTCAGTTCCTCACGCCTCTCACGCTCCTCCCTACTTGGCAACCCCTCACAACCTCCATGTCCCCGATGAATTTCGACCAACCCAACACCACACGCGCTTGACTCTTCATCCCCGTCGCTTGGTGTCCCTTCCCCTAACTCCATAAATAAGCTTTTCTTTGAATTAGGTGGCCTAGGTTTGATTCTTGATAAAGGTTGGAGATCATAGATGGTACCCCCTTTAGTAACGCTATATACATTTGTTCTCCCATCATGTATAACGTTCCTATCGTATTGCCAAGGCCTTCCAAGTAATATATGACATGCGTTCATAGGGACGATGTCACACCATAGTTTATCTTCATAAGGCCCAATGTTAAAAGAAATTAAGGCTTGTTTCTCCACCCGTACCCCTTGGTTCCCATCTAACCATTGCAACTTGTACGGTTTTTCCCTAGCCCTAATACTTAATTCCAATTCCGAAACTAAGGTTTTAGAAACAACATTAGTGCAAGACCCGCTATTAATAAATAGGTCGCACTTCTTCCCCTCAACCTTACAACGAGTATGGAACACATTATCCCTTTGCTCCTCACTTTCCATCGTGGACTCCACATGTAAAGCACGTACTACGAGACAATCCCCCTCGTCCTCACTCTCGGCTCCCACGACTTTTCGGTCCTCCTTTTCCTCCTCAATTTTCTCCTCTTCAACAATTTCAGGTACAAAAAAGTTCGGAACCATACCTTGAAGTTCTTGAATGGATAAGGTTCTCCTTTGAGGGCAATCCGTAGCGATGTGTCCATAGCCTTGACACTTATAAGATCTTCTAATTGTACTCCCTTTAGGATCAGGAATACTTGGCTTGAATGCTCCTTTGGCCTTTTCGGCCCCATCTTCTTTAGACGCCTCTTTAGCTTTAGGCGTGGCATTGTTGGTGTATGATGACGAGCCTTCTCCGACTCTTGTGCCTTTATAAGAATTTACTTTCCTTGCCTTGTCATGTCTTTCAAACTTCAAAGCAATCCTGCACACATCATAGTAATCTTTATAGTTTTGAATCTCAACCCTTGAAGCTAGGGTTGGTACTAAACCACGAATAAATCTAGCAACTTTCAACTCCTCCCTCTCATCTAGATCACATACAATGGTCATCTTTTCACATTCCCGAATGTATTCTGAGACGGTCATATTATCTTGAGTTAAAGAATGGAGTTTTAAGTAATTTTCTTGATTGTAATCTTTTGGCAAAAATTTCTTCACCATGTGCTTCTTCAATTTTGCCCAAGATTTAATCTTCTCCTTTCGTTGCTTCTTCCTTTGCTTCACAAGATTCTCATACCATAGCGAAGCGTATTTAGTAAGCTTTAAGATAGCAACCTTGAATTGTTTCCGGTCATCGTATTCCTTGTATTCAAAGACTCTCTCAGTTTGCCTTAGCCACTCCAAGAAATCTTCCGGATCCATGTCTCCTTTGAATTCAGGGATGTCAAGTTTGAGACCTCTATCATCATCGTTCTTGTCCCAAGTCTTGCCCTTAAATTCAGCCTCTTCTTCCGAGTCACTCGCCCTAGATGAGGACTCTCCCGTCTTCGTGTATTCGTGTACACCTACAATGATCCGGAATGGGGAGTAGATTCTACAGGTCAGAGACAGATGAGCTAGGAACTTGGGCAGGAATGTGAGATGCAGCCTTTGGACCGACTTAGATTTATATCACATTTAGAGAAGTCATCATTTATATCTTCTTTTCCGCTGTGTAGTTACTGTAATAATCAAAGTTTAAATTTTATCTGTTTTATAAAAAGTAGTTTGTATTGTTTTACTTTGTTATTCACTACCTCGGACATTCCGAGATTGTAACAACTCTATTTATTTGAGAATATCTTGCTAAAGGCTCTTAAATAAATGGGGGTGTTACAATAACAGTTCTAAGTACGAAAACCAAATATATACAAAGCCTGGGATAGAACATCCTTACAGGCACCAAAACATGAAATGTATCAAAGCTAAGAGTCTAGCTAATCGATAAAGTGTAAGTCATATGATGAAAGGATCATCACTCGCTAGCTCTCAAGTGAATCCCGTCCAATCCTGCATGTACCTACATACATGAAAACATGTACGCCACAATCAGTTGGGAGTGACTAGAGTTCTCCTAGCCACTTTTTGTGACAACACGTAACAAGTAAAGCAAACAGAATAGTCCAACATATATAAACATGTGATGTATAACAATATCTCAATAACTGATCAACAACTATCATGCAATCACTAATGCACGACTCTCAACCAACTTCATAAACCGTTTGGAAGGAGAGCCGGTTTCCCTACTGGTTACCCAGTCAGGGGGTCTTTCAGTCCAACTATTTATGAAACCGATCAAAGAGTCATCAAATGCCTTGGTTGAACAAACTATAACTCAAGTAATATAATCATCAACTTCATCATGCATATCTGACACTGTACCAATCTCAAGGCAAGCAGATATAAACATCAATAGACACTAGCAATGGGTCCAGAGGTGAACTTAACACATATCCCACTACCAAACAATGTCGGGTCCAGAGGTGAACTTAACACATATCCCAACATGCAATTCAAGTAAAGGGTCCAGAGGTGAACTTAACACATATCCCTATACATACAATTCAAGAGAAGGGTCCAGAGGTGAACTTAACACATATCCCTAATAATCCATAAGCAAAGGGTCCAGAGGTGAACTTAACACATATCCCAATGCTACAAACAAGTATTGGGTCCAGAGGTGAACTTAACACATATCCCAATACACAGCTATCGCACACCGGGTCCAGAGGTGAACTTAACACATATCCCGTGTACGACAACCGATCACGTGTCAGGTCCAGAGGTAAACTTAACACATATCCTGACACGCCACAAGCAAAAAACGTAATGGGTCCAGAGGTGAACTTAACACATATCCCATCACGCGACATACAAAACACGTAATGGGTCCAGAGGTGAACTTAATACATATCCCATCACGCGACATACAACTCAACCATTAACATCCAAAGATAAAAACTAACCTATAGCCCTAACTTCTTAAAACACTAAACAACACTTAATTGATCCCGGGAACTAAGACGAGGGAGAGTCGGTTTCCCTTTCGGTTACCCGACCGTGGGGGTCTCTATCCTCAATCCATTCCCGAACCCAATATAGTGTCGCCCATCCTCCGGGGACCTCAAACACGTATCTAAAGTACAAGGAACGAGTTTCAATCAAAACCGATCAACCGTATAAAAGTTACAAACGAATTACGAAATAAAACAAGCTACAGGGGTCCCCAGCCGGTCGGCAGGCAGCCGGCCCACCGGCTGGACACCCATCTCAGCCTTCCTCTTTCTCATTACGAAAACAACCACAAAGGACTCCCAGCCGGTCGGCAGGCAGCCGGCCAACCGGCTGGGAACCCAATCCCCTACACTTTACGTAAATCCCACAAAAGAGGCTACCAGCCGGTTGGCAGGCAGCCGGCCTACCGGCTGGCAACCCAAAACCTATTCTTCAAACTTTTGCAAAAACACCTACAATGCACTCCTAGCCGGTTGGCAGGCGGTCGGTCTACCGGCTGGGCATCCTAATCCTACGCATTTCAGAATTTCGCAAAAACAACTAAAAGCACCCCCAGCCGGTCGACCGGCGGCCGGTCGGTCGACCGGCTCAGAGAGCCTGACCTCAAAATCGTGTTTTCCAGTAAACTCAAAACTTCATTAAATCGATACCAAACTTTAAGAATTGCAACATATGAAGTTTACCCAATATCACAATTCATCCAATAACACTATCTAACAGCAAATAAACCTATAACAATCGTCAATATGATTATACTTTGTATCCGTCGCAAAACATGAATTTCTGAAAAATGAACAACTACACATGTATAACATCAACAAGCATGTGAGGGCCTTTAACAAGGATTCCTATCATGATACTAGGTCCAAACAACAATAAACATATGGAATTTCAGAAACTTAAATCATCTTAATCATAAAAAATACTAATATTCCCAATAAGGCCGAGTTTCTCATTATCGTCACCTTATAAGCAAATCCCGCTCAAAGCTCCTCCTCTGTGATGAAGCTATCCACGTCCGGGTCCTCTAAGCCTTCACCTACATCACGAAAAACGAGTTTTAAGGATTGAAATACGGATGTTAAGAAAACAGCCCAATTTTCGAGTGAAAGAAAATGAAAAACGGAAGTGATAGATGGCTTGCAAATTCGACGAGGATTCCGAAAATGTGATTATTACCTTGATTCGGTGAACGGATGATGAAGAAAAATGGAAAAGAAGATGAAGAATTATGGAGGTTTTGTGAAATGAGAAATGTCAGTTGTTTTGTTTTGAGGATGACAATTATGTCGACACAATGGGTTTAGGAGGGTTTATGGGTTGTCCTTTCCGTTTAATGAAAACGGACTTGGATAACACAAACGGGTTTTTAAGATACGAACTTAAGTTACCAAGTTTGTATTCTTCTTAAGGACTTAAGGTTCTTAAGACGGATCTTACTATTTATAAAAATACTTTACGATAAATTATTAGAATAGTATTTTTATTACTTAAAATAATTAAAACCCTTTAAAATATATTTGATAAAAATACGGGATGTTACAATCACCCCAACTTCAAAAATTTCCGTCCTCGAAACTCGAACGAAGATAAACTCTAACTAACTATACCTCAATCGAAAAGAGAAGGATGCGCAGCACGCATCGATGCCTCGGTCTTTCACGTCTGCTCCTCAACATCACCGCAACGCCAAAGGATCTTCACTAATGGCACCACCTTGCTCCTAAGCTTCCTATCCTGACGATCAAGGATCTTCACGGGACGCTCCTCGAAAGCAAGACTCGGCTCTAAGTTCTCGATCTCTCTGGGAAGAACATGACTCGGATCACTAACATACTTACGGAGCTGGGAAACATGAAAGACACTATGAACCTTGCCCAAACTAGGAGGCAAGTCCAAACGATAAGCAGCAGCACCAATCCTCTTCACGATCTCAAACGGCCCAATATACTTAGGGCTCAACTTGCCCTTAACTCCAAACCTCTTAACGCCCTTCATCGGTGAAACTCTCAAGAAGACTCTGTCTCCCACCTCAAACTCTAGAGGTCTACGGCGAACATCAGCATAGGATTTCTGCCGATCCTGTGCGGCCTTCATCCTACCTCTGATAAGCTGAACCTGATCAATCGTAACAGCTAACTGGTCCGGTCCTAGGTCGTGCACATCACTCGCCTAATCCCAACAGATCGGACTACGGCACTTCCTACCATAGAGCGCCTCATACAGAGCCACACCAATAGATGAATGGTAACTGTTGTTGTAAGAAAACTCAACTAACGGTAGACACCGCTCCCAAGAACCCTGGAAATCAAGTGCACAAGCACGGAGCAAGTCCTCTAATGTCTGAATAGTCCCCTCGGACTGACCATCAGTCGCGACATGGAAGGCAGTACTCATCAGCAAACGGCTACCCATAGCCTCCTGTAAAGCCTTCCAAAATCCGGAACAGAAACGAGGATCACGATCGGAAACGATCTCTCTCGGGGCACACCATGGTAACGGACTATCTCTGCAACATAAGCTCTAGCTAAACGGTCCATATCCCATGTCTCTCTAATAGGCACAAATCTGGCACACTTAGTTAGCCTATCAACCAAAACCCAAATCGCATCCTTGCCTCCCACTGTCTTAGGCAATGCCGTCACGAAGTCCATCGATATGCACTCCCACTTCCACTGAGGAACGTGGAGCGGCTGTAACAAACCACCTGGCCTCCTATGCTCTATCTTGACTTGTTGACAAGTCAAGCACCTAATCACGTAATCTAAAATGTCTTTCTTCATCCCGGGCCACCAAAATATAAGTCTCAAATCCTTGTGCATCTTCTCTCCGCCCGGATGAACTGAATACGGTGTCAAGTGAGCCTCATCAAGAACCCTCTTCCTCAAATCTGGCACATCTGGAACATACATCCGACCTCGGAACCTAAGGAAACCATCAGCATCAATCACTAAGTCTGGTGCAACTCCACTCGAAATCTTAGCCTCGAACTTCCGGAAATCCGTATCTGTAGGTAAACTCTGGCGAATCTCCCAATATAAGGACGGCTCGGCAGTCATAGCAGATAATCAATCAAAACCACTACCAACCATCTCTAATCTCAACTTCCGGAACTCGGAACACGACTCATCGGGCAACACACGCATAGCACTCATCGAATGAGAAGTCTTGCGGCTAAGCGCATTAGCAACAACATTGGCCTTACCCTCGTCATACAATAACTCAATGTCGTAATCCTTAACCAACTCTAGCCAACGACGCTGTCGCATATTGAGGTCTTTCTGTGTGAAAATGTACTTAAGACTCTTGTGATCCGTGAAAATGCGACAATGAGATCCCATCAAGTAATGACGCCACATCTTCAAGGCATGAACAACTGCAGCTAACTCAAGGTCATGTGTCGGATAGTTCACCTCGTGAACTCGCAGCTGTCTAGATGAGTAAGCTATCACCTTACCACTCTACATCAATACACATCCAAGCCCTAACATCGAAGCATCGCAGTAAACATCGAAGTCAACTCCAATCTCTGGCAAAACAAGTACGGGAGCGGAAGTCAACCTAGTCTTCAATTCCTGGAAAGAGCTCTCACACTTGTCGGTCCAAATAAACTTAGCTTCCTTCTTCAGTAACTGAGTCATCGGACGAGCTAATCTAGAGAAATCCTCAACAAATCGACGGTAGTAACCCGCTAAACCAAGGAAACTACGAATCCCTCCCACATCTTTGGGACTCTCCCAATCAACAACGGCCTCAATCTTCGCGGGAGCAACCATAACTCCCTCAATAGATATCACATGTCCAAGAAATGCAACCTTAGAGAGCCAAACCTCACACTTAGAGAACTTCGCGAAGCACTTCTGTCGACGTAAAATCCCAAGTATCAATCTAAGATGCTCGGCATGCTCCTCATCGGTCTTCGAGTAAATGAGAATGTCATCAATAAACACCACAACACAAGTGTCAAGATACTCACTAAAGGTGCGGTTCATCTGATCCATAAAGATAGCAGGTGCATTAGTCAACCCAAAAAGCATAACCACGAACTCAAAATGCCCATATCTGGTACGAAAAGCAGTCTTCGCAATATCAGCCTCTCTCACTGGAATCTGATGATAACCCGATCGAAGATCAATCTTAGAAAACCTAGAAGCACCTCTCAACTGATCAAACAAATCATCTATCCTAGGCAAGGGATATCTGTTCTTCACGGTCACTCTGTTCAACTCTCTATAATCAATGCAAAGTCTCATGGAACCATCTTTCTTCTTAACAAATAAAACTAGAGCACCCCACAGAGAAGCACTCGGTCTAATGAACCATTTCTCGATCATCTCTTCTAATTGCTGCTTCAACTCTTTCAACTCTGGTGGAGCCATACGGTAAGGAGCTTTGGATATCGGTCCGGTACCTGGAACAAGCTCAATGGTAAACTCCACATCTCTCTCTGGCGGTATCCCTGGCAAGTCATCTGGTAAAACATCTGGAAACTCACGAACAATGGCTACATCCTCAAGCTTCGGTAGCGATGGTTTTGCAGCTGAAACAACACACAGGAAGGCTTGGCAACCCTTCCTAAGAAGATGAGATGCTTTCATCAAAGAAATAACACGAACACCCTTTTTAGGGCGAGTTCCCCTATAGGAAACACGAACTCCTGAAGAACTCCTTAAGCAGATTTTCTGGTCGCGACACTCGAAGCGAGCATGGTATCGCGATAACCAATCCATACCGAGGATAATGTCAAATTCCTCGAGAGGGAATCTCAGTAAGTCCGCTGGAAATGTGGCTTGACCAATAATAATCGGAATATCCCTATGGGACGAAGAGCAGGAAAACACGTCTCCAGAAGGTAAGGAAATGGAAGTCTCCTCAACCAATGAAGACTCAAGAGCTAAACGGTCTGCGAACTGAGTCGATATAAATGATAAAGAAGCTCCAGTGTCAAACAAAATAAGACACTTGGCACCAAGTACAGAAAAGATACCAGCCACAATATCTGGATGAGCCTCAGCCTCAGCCTCAGCCCTAGTCATCACGAAGATCTTCCCCTTCGGCTTTCCTCCTCTAGTCACTGCAGCAGCTGTGGCAGCCTTGCCAAGTGCGGTGTTCCTCTCAGGACACTCATAAGATCGATTCCCAAATCCATTACAGGTGAAACACTTATAGGCATTCTTGAAACAGTCAAAGCCCGGATGAGATGGTTTACCACAACGGTGGCAAACACTAGAGGCTGTGTCGGTGTGAACAATGGTCTTAGAAACCGGAGCAGAGAACCTCTCAAACCGCTTCTTCTGAGAAAAAGGCGAACAAGTAGAAGGAACAAACGGTCTCTTCCCCTGGTAAACTGATCTCTGGTGAGAAGTCACACTGGAAGTAGTAGCTCGGGTCTCAGCATCTATGGCACGAAGAATGGAACTCTCGACCCAAATAGCATCATCATATACCTCCACAAAAGAAGTCGAGTCACGACGAACCATACTCTCGATGCGCGGTCCTAAATTCCCACTGTAGAAGTAAACTCTCTCAGCCTCATCTCTGACAAACTTCGAAGCAAAATGTGCAAGCTGGTTAAATTTGTCGGTGTACTCCTGAACGGACATCTTACCCTGCTTCAAGTCCATGAACTCCTTAAGTCACTGTGATCTAAGCTCCTTAGGATAAAACTTCGTCTCGAGCTTATCCTTAAAAGCCTCCCAATCGAACAAAGGATCAACAGTGAAAGTCAGTCCGGTCAATGCCCACCATCTATCGGCCTCAAGGGTCAAAAAGTGAGTGGCTAGCCGCACTCTATCCTCTCTGACCACCGAGTACATGGTGAAGCTCTTTTCCATCTCACGGAACCACTCAGTAAGAGCTACCGGATCAACCTCGCCTCCATAAGTCTTCACGTGGCTCCTGGACATCTGGGACGCTATCCAAGAGAAGCTACCAGGACGATTAGCCTCATTGCCTGGCGGTGGAGGAGGTGGAACAGTCTCTGCTTGCTGTCTCTGGTTCTCAAGCAACTGATGAAGTGCTTGCATTATAGTGTTCTCCGCAGCCGTGGTTCTCACCATCCTTCAAAAGAGAAAACAAATGTTAACTTAGCAATTAGCATTCACAAATAGACTACAATATAAATCCTTAGATCTACCCATCTCTCATTCATTATTTGTTTATTTGGTCAAGTTAAGTTGGGGGTCACATGAGTGCGTCGGGAGCAATAATGCTCTGATACCAACTGTAAAAACCCCTCGCGAAAGCAGAAATATAAAACACACAAAGTACTAAAAATGCAGCGGAATTAAAACTTTTTAAACATAAACATCATGCGAGGTGAATTAAAAACTGAAACGTAAACTGAAACTGATATAAACAAAATAGATAAGTATAACAGTTCTAAGTACGAAAACCAAATATATACAAAGCCTGGGATGGAACGTCCCTACAGGCACCAAAACATGAAATGTATCAAAACTTAGAGTCTAGCTAATCGATGAAGTGTAAGTCATATGATGAAAGGATCATCACTCGCTAGCTCTCAAGTGAACCCCGTCCAATCCTGCATGTACCTACATACATGAAAACATGTACACCACAATCAGTGGGGAGTGAGTAGAGTTCTCCTAGCCACCTTTTGTGACAACACGTAAGCCCAGGGTGGTTCTGCAGACCAGGCCTGGTGTCGTATCGGCCATTGAGCTGGTGTTCGGTGACGACCGATTATAGTCTGCCGGGAGGTTCGGTATGGCTTGGTGCAAGGGTATGAGTATGAGATTGAGAATGAGATTGAGCTCGAGCATATCATAGCATTTGCATATCATTATTGTTGCATTATTTATTATTGTGTTATCCTACTCAACCGCGAGGTTGACAGTGTATTCGTGTACACCTACAATGATCCGTAATGGGGAGTAGATTCTACAGGTCAGAGACAGATGAACTAGGAACTGGGGCAGGAATATGAGATGCAGCCTTTGGACCGACTTAGATTTATATCACATTTAGAGAAGTCATCATTTATATCTTCTTTTCTGCTGTGTAGTAACAGTAATAATCAAAGTTTAAATTTTATCTGTTTTATATAAAGTACTTTGTATTGTTTTACTTTGTTATTCACTACCTCGGACATTCCGAGATGGTAACAGCTCTATTTATTTGAGAATGTCTTGCTAAAGGCTCTTACATAAATGGGGGTGTTACAATAACAGTTCTAAGTACGAAAACCAAATATATACAAAGCCTGGGATGGAACATCCTTACAGGCACCAAAATATTAAATGTATCAAAGCTAAGAGTCTAGCTACTCGATGAAGTGTAAGTCATATGATTAAAGGATCATCACTCGCTAGCTCACAAGTGAACCCCGTCCAATCCTGCATGTACCTACATACATGAAAACATGTACGCCACAATCAGTTGGGAGTGACTAGAGTTCTCCTACCCACCTTTTGTGACAACACGTAACAAGTAAAGCAAACAGAATAGTGCAACATATATAAACATGTGAAGTATAACAATATCTCAATAACTGATCAACAACTATCATGCAATCACTAATGCACGGCTCTCAACCAACTTCATAAACCGTTTGGAAGGAGAGCCGGTTTCCCTACTGGTTACCCAGTCGGGGGTTCTTTCAGTCCAACTATTTATGAAACTGATCAAAGATTCATCCAATGCCTTGGATGAACAAACTATAACTCAAGTAATATAATCATACACTTCATCATGCAAATCTGACACTGTACCAATCTCAAGGCAAGCAGATATAAACATCAATAGACACTAGCAATGGGTCCAGAGGTGAACTTAACATATATCCCACTACCAAACAATGTCGGGTCCAGAGGAGAACTTAACACATATCCCAACATGCAATTCAAGTAAAGGGTCCAGAGGTGAACTTAACACATATCCCTATACATAAAATTCAAGAGAAGGGTCCAGAGGTGAACTTAACACATATCCCTAATCATCCATAAGCAAAGGGTCCAGAGGTGAACTTAACACATATCCCAATGCTACAAACAAGTATTGGGTCCAGAGGTGAACTTAACACATATCCCAATACACAGCTATCGCACACCGGGTCCAGAGGTGAACTTAACACATATCCCGTGTACGACAACCGATCACGTGTCAGGTCCAGAGGTGAACTTAACACATATCCTGACACGCCACAAGCAAAACACGTAATGGGTCCAGAGGTGAACTTAACACATATCCCATCATGCGACATACAACTCAACCATTAACATCCAAAGATAGAAACTAACCTATAACCCTAACTTCTTAAACCACTAAACAACACTTAATTGATCCCGGGAACTAAGACGAAGGAGAGCCGGTTTCCATTTCGGTTATCCGACCGGGGGGTCACTATCCTCACTCCATTCCCGAACCCAATATAGTGTCGCCCATCCTCCGGGGACCTCAAACACGTATCAAAAGTACAAGGAACGAGTTTCAATCAAAACCGATCAACCGTATAAAAGTTACAAACGAATTACGAAATAAAACAAGCTACAGGGGTCCCCAGCCGATCGGCAGGCAGCCGGCCCACCGGCTGGATACCCATCCCAGCCTTCCTCTTTCTCATTACGAAAACAACCGCAAAGGACTCCCAGCCGGTCGGCAGGCAGCCGGCCAACCGGCTGGGAACCCAATCCCCTACACTTTACGTAAATCCCACAAAAGAGGCTAGCAGCCGGTTGGCAGGCAGCCGGCCTACCGGCTGGCAACCCAAAGCCTATTTTTCAAACTTTTGCAAAAACACCTACAATGCACTCCCAGCCGGTTGGCAGACGGTCGGTCTACCGGCTGGGCATCCTAATCCTACGCATTTCAGAATTTCGCAAAAACAACAAAAAGCAGCCCCAGCCGGTCGACCGGCTCAGAGAGCCTGACCTCAAAATCGTGTTTTCCAGTAAACTGAAAACCTCATTATATCGATACCAAACTTTAAGAATTGCAACATATGAAGTTTACCCAATATCACAATTCATCCAATAACCCTATCTAACAGCAAATAAACCCATAACAATCCTCTATATGATTATACTTTGTATCCGTCGCAAAACATGGATTTCTGAAAAATGAACAACTACACATGTATAACATCAACAAGCATGTGAGGGCCTTTAAGAAGGATTCCTATCATGATACTAGGTCCAAACAACAATAAACATATGAAAATTCAGAAACTTAAATCATCTTAATCATCAAAAATGCTAATATTCACAAGAAGGCCGAGTTTCTCATTATCGTCACCTTATAAGCAAATCCCGCTCAAAGCTCCTCCTCTGTGATGAAGCTATCCACGTCCGGGTCTTCTAAGCCTTCACCTACATCACGAAAAACGAGTTTTAAGGATTGAAATACGGATCTTAAGAAAACAGCCCAATTTTCGAGTGAAAGGAAATGAAAAACGGAAGTGATAGATGGCTTGCAAATTCGACGAGGATTCCGAAAATGTGATTATTACCTTGATTCGGTGAACGGATGATGAAGAAAAATGGAAAAGCAGATGAAGAATTATGGAGGTTTTGTGAAATGAGAAATGTCAGTTGTTTTGTTCTGAGGATGACAATTATGTCGACACAATGGGTTTAGGAGGGTTTATGGGTTGTCCTTTCCGTTTAAATGAAAACGGACTTGGATAACACAAACGGGTTTTTAAGATACGAACTTAAGTTACCAAGTTTGTATTCGTCTTAAGGACTTAAGGTTCTTAAGACGGATCTTACTATTTATAAAAATACTTTACGATAAATTATTAAAATATTCTTTTTATTACTTAAAATAATTAAAACCCTTTAAAATATATTTGATAAAAATACGGGATGTTACACAGTGGTTATACGCTACGTCAGCTAGAGGCAGTGGTTATACGCTCTGGCAAGTTAGAGGCAGTGGTTATACGCTCTAACGGGCGTTCGCTCTATTCGCTATGCTTTGATGATAGCTTTGTGCCTTCGGTTGCGATGGATTGCGTGTCACCATTTTCACTATGCTTTATTGCTAGCATTGTGCCTTACGTTACTATGAGTCATGAGTTACTTGAGTTGTAAGTGTTCATGGTCTAGTGGTCACATATGGACTAGGTTCGTTGGTTTCATTTGTCTGGTATTGAGAATATCATGGTATGGTAAGTTTGCTTTCATGTCATGTCATGTTTATATCCTCGCATGATTGTCGTATTATGACTTCAGATGATGGTAAGTTTGATTCGACTTTCATGAGTATAGATGATCTCGCATGTTTACTTGTTTTGCATTTCAATTGTTATTGATTGTTGCTTACATTCACTTGTTGTAAACATGACTGGGAGAGCATCTAGTTACTCCCGATTGATTGTCGACCCCCTTCTCAGGTTGTTCAGGTAGTCGCTGTTTGGTTGATGCTTGCTTGGGGAATGTGCGAAGCGAGCTTAATAAATTGTTTAAGACCTTTGCTTTAACTTTTTAAGAACCTTTGGATAATGTATTAGTTTGGTTTTCGATTTGAGTATTGGTACGGAAAAACTAGTGGTCGTTATTACACTAATTATCTCGCCAAACAATTTATAAAACCTAAACTAGACTCGACTATACTCGAAATAAAAAGTAGTAAAGTGCAAGTTAAGGGTCGAACCCAAGAGAAAGGAAATAACTAAAGACTTGCTTTAAACAAAACTAAACAAAGATTTAATGAAGACTTGATGATGATTAGAGACTAAAGATAAATGACTTATTAACAAACCATGGATATTGACATAAATGAACAACAAGGGAATAACATAAATGAAAGATTCAATGATTGGGAAAGCATTCACAATGACAACAAAAAAAGCAATAAATGAGGAATGATTTTGGGCTAGACAATAACACAAACAATAAATGTGCACAAATTCAATAAGGGAGAAAATCTTGGTGTAACCTTCTCAAAATACCTCAACAAAGACAAAGTCGACTCTATCACCCCTCCTATTTATCTACCCACTAAGAACATCCTAAGATAGTGAATCCCATGACTAAACCGTACATAGGGTTCCTTCGATTCTAGCCTAAGCCACTAAACCGTAACAAGAGAACTAAAACCAAGCGATTAAAGATTAAGCCAAAGGATGAACAAGGAAACTAATCTACACACATTAAACCATGCTAGTAGAATTAGTCATGTAAACTCTACTCAAAAGGTGTTTCCTTTAAACCAATTCCCCACAATTTGAGTTTGCTACTACAAATCCTAAGTAAAACTAAGCCATTTCCTTAGAACATGCAAAGATTGAACAACTAGAAGCAAGGATGATCAAACCCAACAACTAATTACTCAAAATAAAACATTAAAACAAAGAGAGAACATTAGATAAAGTAGAGGGATGAAAAGTGTCTTACAATATCAAAGTTGGATACTTTGATTAGGATTACACCAAGAATGAGAAGATTAGCTTCTCATTTGCATAATTACAAGCTTTAAATTAGGGAAAGATTACAATTAATTTGAGAGTAAAAATTCTTCTTCTAAAGATAAGAGATTGATTAAAAACATTCAGAACTTGAGTATTTATATGGGTGCACAAAACCCTAGGACAATTCTTCCAAAAGCTGAGATTAACGCCACAAAGCAGCCGAAACCGCAGGCTGCGTCACAAACATCCTAAGATAGTGAATCCCATGACTAAACCGTACATAGGGTTCCTTCGATTCTAGCCTAAGCCACTAAACCGTAACAAGAGAACTAAAACCAAGCGATTAAAGATTAAGCCAAAGGATGAACAAGGAAACTAATCTACACACATTAAACCATGCTAGTAGAATTAGTCATGTAAACTCTACTCAAAAGGTGTTTCCTTTAAACCAATTCCACACAATTTGAGTTTGCTACTACAAATCCTAAGTAAAACTAAGCCATTTCCTTAGAACATGCAAAGATTGAACAACTAGAAGCAAGGATGATCAAACCCAACAACTAATTACTCAAAATAAAACATTAAAACAAAGAGAGAACATTAGATAAACTAGAGGGATGAAAAGTGTCTTACAATATAAAAGTTGGATACTTTGATTAGGATTACACCAAGAATGCGAAGATTAGCTTCTCATTTGCATAATTACAAGCTTTAAATTAGGGAAAGATTACAATTAATTTGAGAGTAAAAATTCTTCTTCTAAAGATAAGAGATTGATTAAAAACATTCAGAACTTGAGTATTTATATGGGTGCACAAAACCCTAGGACAATTCTTCCAAACGTTGAGATTAACGCCACAAAGCAGCCGAAACCGCAGGCTGCGTCACAAACCGCAGCCCTGCGTAAAACAGCGCAGGCTGCCAAAACAGACGCAGGCTGCGCCTGTGCCCGCAGGCTGCGCCTGTGCCCGCAGGCTGCGCCTGTGCCCGCAGGCTGCTCCTCCTCTCGCAGGCTGCGGTTCTGGCTGGAATTCTTCTTTTCTTTGATCAAAACTTCAGCTCTTCCAAGCAAGAAATCGGATGATGATGATATTCGTGTGCTACCCTTGGACCGATGAATGAATCCCCTTGATTTCGAACATAAAGATTAACAAGGACTAAGGATAAAAATGCCACGAAACCACAACATGACCAAAAATCAAATACTTGACAAAACGATACTAACGACCCGAAGTAAAAGACTAGATTGTGATAAAATCACAATCTAAGACCGACATAAATATCTACTATCAAATACCCCCACACTTAACTTTTGCTAGTCCCGAGCAAAACCCGAGACAAGCTTTTCCGAAAGTCACGAAAAAGTGTGGTGCATTGACCTCTCTTCCCTTACTACACCCTTCTTATATCTCCCTCGACAAGAAAGAACACCGATTAAAAAGAAAAAGAACAAAAAGAACTAGACATCAAAAGTTTAACAAACACTCTTCCCTCGCACGCCCTCCTTATAACTCCCTCTACACAAGACTCAACAAGACTCCAACTCCGAAACTGACACTTCCTCCCTTCTTATAACTCCCTATCAAGAAATGACCACCTTCACCTCATCCCGAGGTGATAGCGAGGTGGCCTCAACATCCATCAAGATCAACAAAATTCCCACTTATGACACCCCCTTATCGCTCCATAAGATGTAAACCATGATACTTGGTTGCCCCCAAACACCTAAACATTGACAAGCCAAGTATCACAAGTGAAAACCACCGATTTAAAAACAAAAATTGTGAAACAAAAAGAAATTAAACCTATTTCTATCCTCCTTCCAAAACCCTCCTTATCGCTCCCTTCTTATCCCTCCATTTTTGTTTTGACCTTTTCCATTTTTTTTTTTTTTTTTCTTTCTTCTCTCATTTTGCCTAAGGTGCCCTTTCGGGTTTTCACCTTAGCTTTTCCTTTCCTCTCATGGTGGCTCACAACTCAATTTTTCTTTTTGCCCGGAACGCCCTTTCGGGTTTTCGTTCCGTCCTCGGCCACCCTCCCAATTTTGCCTAGGCGCCCACCCTTGTGGGTTTTCACCTAGCCGGGATTTTTTTTTTTTTTTTTTTTTTTTCTTTTTTTTCTTTTTTTTTTTTTTTTTCTTTTTTTTTTTTGTAAGATGAAAGAAAATACTACATGAATAAAAAGGGAACGTAACATAAAAACAAACTTGAAATTCTAAATTCTTCACACATGTAAACCATCCCCCCCACACTTGAGTCAAACATTGTCCTCAATGTGTGAAGGTGCCAACTTCTTTCTTTCACAAATCGGGAGGTTGGGAGCTACTTGTGCTCTTTCTCCCCCGCCTTTCACCCCGGCGCTCTCTCACTTGTCTCACCCGGCCCATGCTTTGGTTGAGTTGATCTTGGGTAAGGTGAGGTTGGTAGGTTGGATCGTTGGGGTAAAGTGTCATGCCAAAAAGCCCTTGCACAAGCCCAAGAGTGTCCTCTTGGGTTTGGGCATCCTCATAGGAATCATCAAGGTATTGGTTATACCTCTCATTTTGCATTCCGAAATGGGAGGTGGCTTCCGATCTCCAAGAGTTTTGTTCCTCCCACATCCTTTGTTGCTCCCTCCAACGCCTATCTTGCTCTTGTTGCCATGCCATGGATTCTTGTTGGCGCCGGTGCATCTCCGAAATCATCCGGTTTTGCTCTTCCTCGGTCTCTTTTACGGCCCTTTCATGCTCAATGGAGGCAATCCTCCATTTGTCCAACTCACTCAATCTTGGCTCTTGTTGTTGTTGCCAAGTGTAGGAGCTTTCCACCTTGCCGCTAATGCCTTGAAGAGCTTGCCGGGTACTCTCAAAGTGGTTCAACATTTGTTGTTGCCAAGGTGCCAATGGTGGGTTTGTAGACCCTCCGACATCCGGCATCTCCGTGTCATGCATTTGAGAGTACCCACCCGGACTCCGAATGGGAGAATCCTCAATTTGTATAGCCTCTCTTTCTTCCTCATTCCTCTCCCTCCTAAACTCCTCCCGAGAGACACTAGATCTCCTTCCTTCCCTTTGGGCTCCTCTTTGCTCGGCTTGAAGGGTGGGGTCAATTGAGCACAAGAAATCGCGAGCCCGGATCCCACTTGGAATAGGGTTCGCCGACGGAAGACGGAGAAAGGGTAATCCGTCCTTGCAAAGCCAAAAACCCTCTAATGGTGAAACACAAGTAATTCGGAACATGTTGCACTCTTGAAGTGCATGCCCATTGTAGTAGCAAATTCCCTTGGCTTCATTTATAGATTGATTGGCGGGAATTTGACCCTCAAAGTGCCGGACAAGGAAGGTGACAAGGCCTCCGTTATGAATGTTCCCACCCGAGCTTTTAAATTTATGCTTTAGACAAGCATCCAAGAACATCTTTGCCCAATCCGGGACTCCGCTCCCCTCCGGAAGCATACTCCATAAGCAAATTTTGATCTTGTCGTTTATCTTGGTAGGCTCCCCCACCGCAAAGAAAAGGCTAGCAAGAAAACGTGCTATGATGCGGAGAGGGGGGTTGGTGATGGAGGATATCTTATCATCTTTGGTGGTGTAGGAACCTCCGGTTAGTCCTAACCAAAGGTCATCGGGGATTCGCCTATTGGAAGGAATAAAAGAGGGTGGTTTGGTTATTTTGAGGATTTCCCGGATTTCTGAAAGAGTGCACTCGTGCCAAGAACCACTTAAACGGAAACGAAACTTATTGTCTTCACCGTCCGCAACATCAAGCTCAGTAAGGGTCGAGAGAAACTCATAAGTGTAGGACCGGTAGGTGGTGTCCCAAGCATCATTGTCGAGGTAGGCTTCGAGCCCTACCTTTGAAAGGAGTTGATGAGTGATATCAAAAAGGCCTAGCTCCCTCAAGGTAGTTGGACAAAAGAACTTAGTGGATACCACATGTTGAGGTTTTGGTGCAAAAAATCTGTTCCAAATCCTAAGGGCTGCCGCATTCAAGCCCTCATGACCCGCAAACACCACTTCCTCCTCCTCCACGGGTTCCTCCACCGCGGCTCTCTTTTTTCCCTTTCCTCGGAACAATTTTGACAACTTGGGGGCCATTTGTGAAAGGAGAACTTTTACACTTGAAAAGATTACCACTCAAAACGATTTTTCACTCTAAAAGGCAAATCAACAAACACTTGGTATGCAAGGATGTTAAGAAAAGTTTGGGAAGGTGTTTGTTGATTGCTTCCTAATTCTCACCCAGAAAATAAGTTTTACCACACAACAAGAGAATCAAACAACAAATAAAAACCAAAAATCAATCCTAAAATTGATTTCTAGACTAACTTTGAATGGAAATTATTAAGAGGGTGTAAGAGTGTTATACCTTCCCTAATTAGCACCAAAGTAGTGAAAGTAGTTGATAAATCCTTGCTAGAACCCGATTGAGCCTTGAACCCGTTGAGATTGAAGGAAAAAAATCTAGGTTTTGGTGAGGCTTTGATTCTTGGGTTTGATGGTGTGAGTGGTTAGTTTGTTGGTGTAAAAGTTCAAGGAATTGGTAATGGTGATTGATTGTTTGAAAACTTGAGTTAGGGCGATGGAGTATTGAGGAGGATGAATATGTTGGTGGAGGTTTTGAAAGAGGATTGAGGTTTTGGAGAGAATCTGAAAATGTAGGTAATGGGGAAAGGATGGGGGGGCACGAGATAAGAAGAGAAAAACATCAAAAACCCGACGCAACCGCAGGCTGCGTAAAATACCGCAGGCCTGCGTCCAGTACCGCAGGCTGCGTAAAATCACGCAGGCTGCGGTTTTCACTGATTTTTCTGATTTTTCTTCTTCTCAAGACCCCCTTCATCGCAGGCTGCGTTGTGTCTGGCAGCCTGCGCCCCTGGCTGAACTTGGAATTTTTTTCGTTGTTTTACCATGGCCAAGACTCCCACTCCACTCCGAGACTTAACCAAAACACGGACTCACTTTCTTAACCTTCTCAACATCCACATCCGTCACACACTTTTTCACACCTCTCACAAGTCTAAAACATCTTAAAACACGTATTAGTAACTTCAAGTTGTTTGTTAAAGAAACGACAACACAAAACAAAATGCTTAAAACGGGGAAATGCATGAAATTAAAACTTGAAAAAGGGATAGAATATGTACAAACTTTTGCCGTTATTTATTGTCGATGGCTCGACCACCTTTTTGCCTTCTCATTCTCGATAAACGGGGTCCTCGAGTTGGATCTCCCCTTCTCCATGCAATTCCATGTTTGTAAGGTAATGTTTCAACCTTTGCCCATTCACTTTAATCACTTTCCCGGTCTTTTGGTCTTCCACCTCAATGGCTCCATGAGGTAGTACCTTCCGAATTGTGAAAGGCCCATACCACCTAGACCTTAGCTTCCCGGGGAAATTCTTGAAACGGCTTTGAAAAACTAGCACCTCCTCTCCTTCCGAGAAAACCCGACGAGTGATCATTTGATCATGCAATCTCTTTGTCTTTTCTTTGTAGATTTCAGCATTATCAAAAGCATCACTTCGTAGTTCCTCCAATTCTTGAATTTGAAGTTTTCGGTGTAGCCCCGACTCATCATAACTTTGGTTGAATGCTTTAATTGCCCAATAAGCTTTGTGCTCAATCTCCACCGGGAGATGACAACTTTTCCCATAGATGAGCCTATAGGGGGACATGCCGATGGGAGTCTTGTAATCCGTCCTATAGGCCCACAAAGCATCATTGAGTCTCTTGCTCCAATCTTTCCGGTCGGGGTTGACCGTCTTCTCCAAAATGCTCTTGATTTCTCGGTTTGACACTTCCGCTTGGCCATTGGTTTGCGGGTGATAGGCCATGGAAATCTTATGGATCACTCCATACTTCTTCAAGAGGGAGCCCACTAATTTGTTACAAAAGTGGGTTCCCCTATCACTTATGATGCATCTAGGAAAGCCAAACCGAGAAAAGATATTGTCTTGCACGAAGAACTCACGGTTTTCCCATCATCATTCCGTGTGGGGATAGCCTCAACCCATTTGGAAACATAATCTACGGCAAGTAGAATGTAGAGGTTGCCGCTTGAATTGGTGAACGGCCCCATGAAGTCGATTCCCCATACATCAAATATCTCAAGAAAAAGCATGGGTTGTTGAGGCATTTCTTGTCTTCTTGATATGTTGCCACAACGTTGACAACGATCACAGCTCTTCACAAATGCATTAGTGTCCCGGAATAAGCTTGGCCAATAGAATCCGCACTCCAACACCTTCCTAGCGGTTCTCTGAGGCCCAAAATGTCCGCCACACGCATATTCGTGGCAATGCTTAAGGATTGAAGGTACTTCAACATCCGGCACACACCTCCTAATCATTTGGTCTTGACAAATTTTCCATAGATACGGGTCATCCCAAATGTAGTAGCGGGCATTCTTCTTAATCTTGTCCCGTTGACTCGAAGATAGGGTGGTAGGGAACCTCTTGGTCACAATATAATTCACAAGGTTTGCATACCAAGGCTCAATCACTCGCAACCCATAAAGCGATTCGTGTGGTAAACTCCCATCGACTACTCCCATCTTTCTTGCCACATCTTCATTTATGTGGAGCCGACTCAAGTGGTCGGCCACCACATTTGCACTTCCCTCCTTGTCTTTGATCTCGATATCAAATTCACTCAATAAAAGAACCCATCTCATCAACCTCGCCTTGGTATCCTTCTTATCAACAAGTTGTCTAATGGCCTTATGATCGGTGAAAATGACTACCTTTGCCCCCAAAAGATATGATCGGAATTTTTCTATCGCATACACCACCGCCAAGAACTCCTTCTCCGTGGTGGTGTAGTTCCTTTGAGCATCATTCAAATGTGATGCGGCATATTGGATCACATGTGCCACCTTTCCGTCTCGTTGGCCTAGGATCGCGCCAAGAGCGTAATCGCTAGCGTCCGTCATAATCTCAAAGGGAAGGTCCCACCGTGGAGATTGAATGATAGGTGCCGTCACCAACCTCTCCTTCAAGGTGTCAAAGGCCAACCTACAAACATCATTAAACACAAACTCCACATCCTTGTGCAAGAGCTTGCACAAGGGGTAAGCGATTTTCGAAAAATCTTTTATAAACTTCCGGTAAAAACCCGCATGTCCCAAAAACGACCTCACGTCTCGAGTATTAGATGGATATGGCAAGGTTTTTATTACTTCAACCTTTGCCACATCCACCTCAATCCCTCTTTTAGACACTATGTGTCCTAACACGATGCCGCTTTTTACCATAAAGTGACATTTCTCGGAGTTCAACACTAAGTGTGACTCCGTGCATCGTGTTAGGACCATAGCGAGGTGGTCCAAACATGCGTCAAAGTGGTCTCCATGGACGGTGAAATCGTCCATGAAGACCTCTAAGACTCTCTCCACAAGGTCTGAGAATAGACTCATCATGCAACGTTGGAAAGTACCCGGAGCATTGCATAATCCGAAGGGCATCCTTCGGTATGCATATGTTCCAAAAGGGCATGTGAACGTTGTTTTGGATTGGTCCTCCGGCTTAATTGGGATTTGAAAATATCCGGAGTACCCATCCAAAAAGCAATAGAACTCTCTCCCCCCCAACCTTTCTAGCATTTGATCTAGAAAGGGCAAGGGGTAGTGGTCTTTGAAGGTCACGGCATTGAGGCGGCGATAATGGATGCAAACTCTCCACCCGGTTTGAATCCGAGTGGGGATTAAGGCTCCTTCTTTGCCTTCGATTACCGTCACCCCACCCTTTTTAGGTACACATTGAGTAGGGCTTACCCATTGGGAGTCGCTAATAGGATAGATGATTCCCATTTGGAGTAGTTTGATGATCTCTTCTTTCACAACCTCCATCATTGGAGGATTCAATCTCCTTTGCGGTTGTCGAACCGGCTTTGCTTCTCCTTCCAAACGAATCTTGTGCATGCAAATGCTTGGACTTATTCCTTTAAGATCCGCAATACTCCACCCAAAAGCGCCTTTGTACTTTTGCAAAACCTCCACCAATCTCTTCTCTTGGTTACCCTCAAGTGTGTTTGAAATTATAAGGGGTAAGGTATTTTTTTCACCAAGAAAAACGTATTTCAAGTGATCGGGAAGTTGTTTGAGATTGGGGGTGGGTGGTTTTATAGTAGAGGGTAGTGGTCTTTCAAGGGAAGCCTCTAAGGGAAGGAACTTGGTTTGGAAGGGGTAATGTTCTTGGAAAGAAACTTGTTGGGTTGAGTGCAGAGTTTCACGCAGGCTGCCCTGGACAACGCAGGCTGCGCCAGAGAAAACCGCAGGCTGCCCTGCTGACCGCAGGGCTGCGTTGGTGACTGCAGGCTGCGTCACTGGCGGCAGGCTGCGGTTTGCACTACTTTCTTCAGCCGATTCTTGTTCCTTGGTCTCTTCTAAAGGTTCTTCCTTATCCAATGCTTCGACAGTTTCCTGCACATCATTAGACAACAAGAACCGCAACCCTTCTTTCTCCACATCGTTAGTGAGAGCCACTTCAAGAGGGCTCCTATGACAAAGTTTATAAACTTGATTTGCTAATGGCTCAATGACATCCAAAAAGTAACAAAAGCTTAAATCATCGGCTCTTTTCATGGACTCATACACATTGTATTTTATGATGTTTCCCTCAAATTCCATTGTTAAGTTGCCATCATACATATCAAGTTTGGTCTTAGAAGTTCTCATGAAAGGTCTTCCTAACAAAAGGGGTGTAGCCTTGGAATCCGGTTCCATGTCTAAAACATAGAAATCGGCCGGGAACATGAATTTGTCAACTTCAACTATGACATCCTTAATAAAACTTTTGGGTTGAATTATTGACCGGTCCGCCAATTGAATGACGACATTTGACTTGGACAAAGGGGGTAACTCTAAAGTCTCATACACGAAGTAAGGCATGACATTTATGGAGGACCCCGAGTCTAACATGGCTCTAGCAAAAGATTCACCCTTAATGGAGCACGGTATAGTTAGCATGCCCGAATCATCACACTTTTCGGGAAGGTTCTTTTTAAAAATTGCCGAGACATGCCCACTAACCGTGACTCTCTCAATTCCTTTCCTTGGCTTCCGTTTAGGGGTACAAAGTTCTTTTAGGAACTTTGCATACCTAGGAACGGATTTGATAATAGTAAAGAGAGGGATGTTGACCTCACATTTCCTAAAAGTCTCATAAAGATCGGAGTCTTTATCAATCCTTTTAGGATTTGTGAGGGCACTTGGTGTGAGGAATAAAACGCGTATTCACCCTAAATTTGCAGGATTATAATGAAATATGCAATTGTGAATATCGTCAGAAGATTAAAAAAACATGAGAAAAGAAGTACAACCTTTAGTCCTCGCGCAAAAGGCCTAAGAACAGGAATTAATGCAAATTCCCTCCTATAACTTGCACCCAAGACTTAGTTTGAGACGTGGCCGCGTGTGCTAGAAATCCTCTCCAATTGCCTTGCAATATAGGGAGAGCCCTTGAGGTTTTAGATGTGAGATCTGAGGTTATGGGAGAAGAATGCTCTCAAACCCTAATTTTACCCTGAGATTATTTTACAGTGCAACAAGAGTCGTCTACATAAGGAGAAGGACTCTCCTTATGTAGCCCTAGGATTCGGCCGAAATAGGGTTTGGGTAGGAGTGGGCTTTCCACTCTTACCTTATCCTAATGCGTGATTCGACCCAATTGCTTAAATATAATTCGCGGGTTTATAATTATAAATCGTAACATGTTATCAGATATTAATACAGTCGATATATTAATAATGGTCTGATAAAATACGATATTGTATAATTACCTAAATTAATGTAACTGTTTATATTAATTCGCGAATACAATATTTAATTAAATATAACCGTTTATATTTAATTTACGAATTAATCTTGTAATCCGTATTAGCTAAAATTATTTAATCCGTATTAAATAATAATCTCAACATCTTATTGACTAATTTGTTAGTCAATACCTCTGACTAACTGTTTAGTCGTATCCGGCAAAATGTGACTGTATTTTCATACCTTCACATCTCTCAAACGTGTCCTATAGGTGTGACGTATAGGGACCAGTTGATCACCGCCATCCGTATGACAATAACGTCAAACTTATCTAGCAAGCCAACCGTTATTGATAAACGTGGATCAACTGGTAATAATACAGAAGTATGCCCTTGTGATCCTTAAAGAGATTTAATAAGTCATTGTACTTAATTGTCAAGGATACCAGCCCCAACAATCTCCCACTTGTCCGTACAAGGGTATGTTCAATGACGTTATCACACTACATGTGGAGGACACAATCTCCAACAAACTCCCACTTGTCCGTACAAGTGTAGGTGCGATAACCGAATCTCATATCCTTTTAAAATTTCTCCCACTCAATGTAAGACAATTTGCAAATCCGCATTCGCAAAGGTCGTATCTCACAAGCGATCTGTATTAAGAGTGGTTTCCCCGACTAGAGAGTAACTTAACTGATAAAACGAATCTGTATTCGAGCATGGCCATGCATTTCAGTTACTACTCCTCGAGTGGCCCTGAGAAATGATAAAATCCTGATAAGGGTTTGGATATTTCCCTCAACTCGAATCCTGCCGATATCGCCCAGCATGAAATAACCCAGAAAAAATCCTCTTGGCCCCTGTTACGGTGACCGTGGGAAAGAAACCAAAGTTACCCAAAATCTGTCTTAATCTCAAGAAACAGTTGAAAGTCAAAACACTCGACTCTAAGGAACACTATGGAGGTCCTATCCACGACCTGGCACCCAATGTTATAAAACATTTAGGACTCCATAACGATGTCACGGGGTGTCCTACGAGATATCCGTATAACTCGCCTTTGTGATTGGTCAGTCATCCACGTGACTTATGGCTCGTTGAACCCACCATCAGCCAACGTCACAAAATGATTACCTGAGTTATCAGCTCAAGTGGGTAATCAAGGACCAAAACGATGTAATGTTAATCAGTTCACTTTGTGGTGTTCAAAATTGGCGTACAATTCCACATGAGAAACAAAACATTTTATATCATAACAATAAGGTTGAATAGAGTACACGAGAAAATGAATTATTACATGAATTCATAAAAGAGTACTACAACTTAGGAACACATCCAATTCCCATGGAATAAATGTGCCCTTCATGCTTATCACGTGGTAATGCTTTTGTGAGAGGATCAGCTATGTTGTCATCCGTAGCGATCTTTTCAATAAAAATCTCCTTTTGCTCCACGTAATCTCTGATTAGATGAGCTTTCCGTTGTACATGCCTAGCCTTGCTGCTAGACTTATGCTCCTTAGCTTGGAAGATGGCACCGCTATTGTCACAATAGACGGTGATTGGGTCATTCGAACTAGGCACTACCGAGAGTCCTTGTAAGAATTGACGCATCCATATTGCTTCCTTAGCTGCTTCCGAGGCGGCATAGTACTCGGACTCAGTCGTAGAATCTGCTGTAACACTCTGTTTAGAACTTTTCCAGCTGACAGCAGCGCCATTAAGAGTAAAGACAAATCCAGACTGAGATTTCGAGTCATCTCGATCTGTTTGGAAGCTAGCATCTGCGTAACCCGTGGCGCAGAGCGTTGAGTCGCCTCCATAAGTCAATCCCCAATCTTTAGTCCTCCGTAGGTACTTAAGAATGTTTTTCACGGCCATCCAGTGTGGTTCACCTGGATGAGCTTGGAATCGACTGGTCATACTCAATGCATATGCAACGTCTGGACGTGTGCATATCATGGCATACATGATCGATCCTATTGCCGAGGCATAATGAATCCGACTCATGCGCTCTTTCTCTTCCACTGACTTAGCTTCTTGAGTCTTGCTCAAGTGAAGCCCAGGAGTCATGGGAAGGAACCCCTTCTTGGAGTTCGTCATACTGAATCTCTCCAGAATCTTCTCTATATAAGATTCCTGACTGAGAGACAACATCCGTCGTGATCTATCCCTGTAGATACGGATGCCCAAAATTCTTTGTGCCTCTCCCAGATCTTTCATCTGGAAATGGTTTTTCAACCATGCTTTAACCGAAGATAAGAGAGGTATGTCATTCCCAATCAAGAGTATGTCGTCGACATACAGTACTAGGAATACAATCTTGCTCCCACTCGACTTGATATAGAGACATGGTTCCTCGACTGATCGAATGAACCCATTCTCTTTTATCACTTGGTCGAAGCGATGATTCAAACTCCGCGATGCTTGCTTAAGTCCATAGATGGAACGCTTAAGTTTGCAAACTTTCTTAGGATGTGCTGGATCGATAAAACCCTCGGGTTGTACCATGTACAACTCTTCCTCCAAATAACCGTTTAAGAAGGCGGTTTTAACGTCCATTTGCCATATTTCATAATCATGAAATGCGGCGATCGCTAAGATAATCCGAATGGAACGTAGCATGACTACGGGTGCAAAGATCTCATCGTAGTGCAAGCCTGGCACTTGGGTGAAACCTTTAGCAACTAGTCTAGCCTTATGGATATCTTGTTGTCCTTCCACGGCATGCTTTGTCTTGTAAAGCCATTTGCATTGAAGGGGACGTACCTTTGCAGGTAGGTCCACAAGATCCCACACGTTGTTCTCATACATGGAGTCCATTTCGGATTGCATGGCTTCTAGCCATAGCTTTGATTCAGAACTGGTCATGGCACCTTTATAGGTTGTGGGTTCATTACCCTCTAGAAGTAAGACGTCATCTGTATCGTGTTCCTCGACCATACCAATGTATCTGTCCGGTGGAATAGAGACTCTTCCTGACCTCCTAGGTTCCTCAGGGATATCTACCGCAGCCTCGGTTGAAGGTACTGTTTCATCCAATGGTTGCTCGGTAGTTGGTTCTTGAACCTCCGATAACTCGAAGGTTCTATTACTCGACTTGTTCTCGAGAAATTCTTTCTATAAGAACGTCGCACTAGCCGCAACAAAAACACGTTGTTCGGTAGGCGAGTAGAAGTAATGACCAAACGTTCCCTTTGGATAGCCTATAAAGTATGTCTTGACCGATCGCGGGCCGAGCTTATCCTCGTGTCTCCACTTGACATAAGCCTCGCAGCCCCAAACCCGAATAAAGGACAAGTTAGGGACCGATCCCTTCCATAATTCGTATGGAGTCTTGTCAACTGCTTTAGACGGACTTCGGTTAAGTATTAGAGCGGCCGACAAAAGAGCATAGCCCCATAATGAATCAGGCACAACGGTGTGACTCATCATGGATCGAACCATATCAAGTAAAGTTCGATTTCTCCGTTCGGACACACCATTTAATTGTGGTGTTCCAGGTGGAGTCAACTGTAGCACGATCCCACAGTCTTTTAGGTGTTGATCAAACTCGCGTGAAAGATACTCACCACCACGATCCGAGCGTAGTGCTTTAATCTTTCTACCCAGCTGGTTCTGTACCCGATTCTGGTATTCTTTGAACTTGTCAAAGGATTCACTTTTATGTTTCATCAAGTAGACATAGCCATATCTACTCAAATCATCCGTGAAAGTGATGAAATACCTATAGCCTTCTCGTGCGTTGATCGACATAGGGCCACATACGTCCGTATGTATGAGTCCTAATAGGTCGGCAGCGCGCATTCCAACACCTTTGAAGGAAATACGAGTCATTTTGCCGATGAGACATGATTCACACGTGCCATATGATTCGAAATCAAAGGGCGAAATAGCTCCATTCTGTATGAGCTGTTTTACGCGTTTCTCATTTATGTGTCCCATACGACAATGCCATAGGTAAGTTTGATCTTTGTCACCTACCTTTAATCTTTTATTATTCACATGTAATATCTCGGTAGTTTGATCTAAAACATAAATTCCATTCATGGAAACTGCCTTGCCATAAATCATATCGTGTAAGGAGAAAATACAGCTATTATTCTCTATTACAAATGAAAAGCCGAGTTTGTCAAGTGCAGAAACTGAAATAATGTTTTTGGACAAACTAGGAACATAATAACAGTTATATAAAAATAACTCGAATCCACTTGGAAGCTGGATTACGTATGTTCCCTTCGAGACTGCAGCCACACGTGCTCCATTCCCGACACGCAGGTCCACCTCACCCTTGATTAGGGGTTCTTGGTTTCGGAGGCCCTGCACATGATTACATAGATGAGAACCACAACCAGTATCAAGAACCCAAGTTCCGCAACTTGCATGGTTAATCTCAATCATGTGAATAAAAGAAGAAGAAGACATACCAACAGGAGTAATACGGCCTGCTTTAATGTCCTCGCGATACACGGGGCATGAGCGCCTCCAATGCCCAGTCTTGTGGCAATGGTGACATTCCATGCTTGTATCCTTGCTCTTTGTCTTGCCTTGTGAGTTACTCGACTCACCAGGCCCACTCTTAGCAAATCCTGGTTTCTTGAACCTGGGCCTACCTACCGCTAGGTCGCCCTGAGCTTTAGCCTTCCCTTTACCTTTTCCCTTACTTGAGATCATGAGAACATCCTGCTTTAGACTCCACTCAACTTTAGATCCTTCTCAGTCTGTACGAGAAGGGAGTGGAGCTCATGGGGAGTCTTCTTCATGTCGTTCATGTAGTAGTTAGCCCTAAAGAGGGCGAACCCATCATGAAGCGAATGAAGCATGCGATCAACGATGATGTTCTCACTGATCTTGCAGTTTAGGGTCTCCAGTTTCTCGATATTCTCAATCATGTTGAGAATATGTGGGCTAACAGCTTGGCCCTTCTGGAGTTTCGCCTCAAAGAAGCGACAGGTATGCTCATAAGAAACGATTCTCGGAGCCTTGGAGAATTCGTTAGTGAGCGTGGTGAAAATCTTGTTTGCACCATGGGTTATGAAGCGTCTTTGCAAATTGAATTTCATTGCATAGATGAGTACGTTCTTTATCGCACCCGCTTCCATGACGAAGTCGCTATGAGCGCGAACATCGTTGGCTCTAGCTCCAGTTCCTGGGTGTGCCGGAATTGGCTCAGTTAAATACTTAAGCTTTCCGTCAGCAATGGCAGCATTCCGTAGTGCTGCCTCCCAGTCAGAGAAGTTTGACCCATCATTCCTCAGTCTAGTTGACTGATTCATGGAGTCCATGAAGGCCTTTAGCCAGGATTCACGTGCTAGCTTGGCACTTGGCATTGGGTCTTCACCAGCCATTTTAGATTTACAGCAGTTTTAATGAACGTGTTCTACACTGAAAAGAAGATAAAACAAAACCATATAAGCAACTTATTGTTGTGATTTAAGTCTATATTAAATTGAATTTAAACTCGTAGACTCATGCATTTATATAATTGATCTCCCTCAAGAATTATATAAACGATCCCAAGACTCAATTTCTGTATATTGATAAGCCCACAGTTTGGCTAATTCAAATCGTTGGAACTCTTGGTCGATAGATTTCCGTAAATCCTATCTATTAGTCCATCTCAGTCACTGGAATATTATCGAGTGACCATGATGTTGAGATAAAATAAATCATCTGTTCCCACTTACCCGACGTAGAAGGGGTCATATTATGCCTACCGACGAAGAAGGGATTCATGGGAGGCTGATTTATAAAGACTAATCTCAATTTTTGGTTATACGAGGAAGACCCCATCAACTCTTATTTATCCATATTTAAGTGAACTAAAAACTAGCATTTGCGTGAATGAATTAAATAAAGTGATGGCTTTTAAATTGACATGTGACATCTGTATTGTCACAGAAAAATAACGCGTGGCCTCTACATGAGTCAGTTTTCAGGCATGATATAGGTGGTTTGGTTTTTAGGCGGAATATGATGCAAGCTATTATCGATGAAAGCGTAAAGATAAATGCAATAAACGTAAATAAAAGTCCTAGTGTGGCCTATCCTACCAAAATAAACATAAAACAACTTGGAATCCACCGTTGGACCCTAGAAGCTTGTCTTGATGTTCTATCTTGGTCCTTGCAGCGGGAGTGAGCATCCGGTCTCCGTCTTGTCTTTGGTCTTCACAAAATTACTAATTTAAATTACAAAAGTAATCCTAGATACATTCTAATTTAAATACAAAAGTAATTACATGGCAAAAACCCAAAACGGAGATTCAAGATCTCAAAATTACAAGCAAGATCGTGTCCCATCATTACGGTAACACAATCTTCTAAGGCCACACTAAGTTACAACCGTTTGCAAAAATTAAATACGTTATTGAAAGCATTCAAGGCATTCACAAGACGATAAATAAAATGCATCAACTAAATAAAATTTATACATGACATAATACTGTTATTATGATTAATAAATTTATACCAAACCACCTTTTAAGATTAAAATTATGTGACTATACCGCTTTAATCACCAATTTTAATAAACATATAATCCATTATTTTAAACTGTTTTAAAACAATATGTATCAAACGAGGGTGAACCGTTTCACTAAATAATATACTATTTCCGTATACAGTATATTATTTTAAGCCATGTGAAAATAAGAAACAAGTTATTTTCGAAAATAAACACCCCGAAACGAGAGCACTCGATCGAGTAACAGGGGCACTCGATCGAGTGTCAGGGTCACTCGATCGAGTGCAGCAGGGCTCGATCGAGTGGCTCGTAAAAACTGCAAATCGCTGCACTTTTAAATTAAAACGGGTTTATAACATGGATTTAAAACGTGTAAATCATAAATAAACAACAACAAAAGATTCACATATTGCTAAAAATATCGATTAATTAACAATATGCAAATAAAAATCGAAAAACAAGATCGATTTCTCACAAAAATCACACGCACGGGCCTGGTACGAGGGCACTCGATCGAGTGCAACAGGGACTCGATCGAGTGCCTGCGACAGAATGTACGGTTTTCAAAAATTTAATTCTTATGAAAGACACAATTGTAAAATTTTCATGGCCTAAGGCTCTGATACCACTTGTGAGGAATAAAACGCGTATTCACCCTAAATTTGCAGGATTATAATGAAATATGCAATTGTGAATATCGTCATAAGATTAAAAAAACATGAGAAAAGAAGTACAACCTTTAGTCCTCGCGCAAAAGGCCTAAGAACAGGAATTAATGCAAATTCCCTCCTATAACTTGCACCCAAGACTTAGTTTGAGACGTGGCCGCGTGTGCTAGAAATCCTCTCCAATTGCCTTGCAATATAGGGAGAGCCCTTGAGGTTTTAGATGTGAGATCTGAGGTTATGGGAGAAGAATGCTCTCAAACCCTAATTTTACCCTGAGATTATTTTACAGTGCAACAAGAGTCGTCTACATAAGGAGAAGGACTCTCCTTATGTAGCCCTAGGATTCGGCCGAAATAGGGTTTGGGTAGGAGTGGGCTTTCCACTCTTACCTTATCCTAATGCGTGATTCGACCCAATTGCTTAAATATAATTCGCGGGTTTATAATTATAAATCGTAACATGTTATCAGATATTAATACAGTCGATATATTAATAATGGTCTGATAAAATACGATATTGTATAATTACCTAAATTAATGTAACTGTTTATATTAATTCGCGAATACAATATTTAATTAAATATAACCGTTTATATTTAATTTACGAATTAATCTTGTAATCCGTATTAGCTAAAATTATTTAATCCGTATTAAATAATAATCTCAACATCTTATTGACTAATTTGTTAGTCAATACCTCTGACTAACTGTTTAGTCGTATCCGGCAAAATGTGACTGTATTTTCATACCTTCACATCTCTCAAACGTGTCCTATAGGTGTGACGTATAGGGACCAGTTGATCACCGCCATCCGTATGACAATAACGTCAAACTTATCTAGCAAGCCAACCGTTATTGATAAACGTGGATCAACTGGTAATAATACAGAAGTATGCCCTTGTGATCCTTAAAGAGATTTAATAAGTCATTGTACTTAATTGTCAAGGACACCAGCCCCAACACTTGGGAATGGTACCTCCGGTTCAAGTTCCTTTGAGAGAATCTCCAAAGTGTCATTGGCCTTCTTCCGGGGCTCTTTGCTTACTTCCTTGGTTGGTGGGGTGTTGTTGTTCACCTCCTTCTCTTTTCCTTTTGAGGATGTTTCAACTCTTGGAGTGACCTCTAGTTCCTCCTCCTCCACTTCAATTTCTTCAATCACCCAATCCTTGGACTTAGCTCTTGTCTTCTTGGGAGGGGTGTCTAGAGTTCTTCCCTTCCTCAAGGTCATGGCACTAGCATTTTGCCGAGGTGGAGGAAGAGTGGTGGAAGGAATGGAAGATGAACTCCTTTGTTTGTTCTTTGCCATATCTTCGGAAATTTGCCCCATTTGGTTCTCAAGGTTTGTAAACCTTGCATCATTCATGGTTTTCTCATTTGCCGACCTCTTGTCGGAATCCGCTTGTCCCTTCAAAAGAGCCTTGAGCATCTCCTTCATTGACATGTCTTCTTCATTAGGCTTTTGTGATGTATTGCCTTGATTTCCACCATTGGGTGGTCTTTGAAAATTTGTGTTTCTTTGAAAGTTTGTTCATTGTTGATTTTGCCCTTGTTGATTTTGTCCTTGATCCCTCAAGTGGTTGAATTGTCCATTCACAAAACTCTTTGATTTATCTCCTCCCCAACTAAAGTTTGGGTGATCTCGTGAGCCTATGTTGTAAGTGGCTCCACTTGGATCATATTTGTAGTATCCACCACCGGAAGGATTCCTTGAGTTGTAGTGTCCTTGTCCCATAGCACTAACATTTTCAACTCCAACATCCTCCACTTGCATGATAGGACAAACCTCTACCGGGTGAGGACCTTGGCAAAAAGAACATTCGACTTGGCCACCTTGGTTTCCACCATCTCCTTGTGAGCCTACCAACATGTTGGCTACAAGAAGCTTGAGTTCTTCCACACTTTTCTCAAGTTTTGAATTTGATGAAGAAGAGGCTCCCATGGCGGAAGTATTCTTTGTAGCTTGACCGGACCTCCCATGCATTCTTGTGCTAGCGGCGAGCCTCTCAATGAGCTCATTAGCCTCCACCACCGAGTAATTTTCCAAGCCTCCACCGGTGGTGGAATTGACCATCCGTTGGTCTTGCTCGTTTAGACCATCATAAAAATGAACAAGCAAATCATCTCCACTCAAACCATGGTATGGGCATTGAGCTACAAGCTTCTTAAATCTCTCCCGGTACTCATACATGGTCTCCCCACTCCCTTGCTCAATAGATGTTATCGCCTTCTTGACATGGTTGTGGCGGGAGTCCGGGTAGTATTTCTCTAAGAAGGCCGCCTTCATATCCATCCATGTGTTTATGATGCCCGGAGGTAGATAATAAAGCCAATCTTTCGCACCATCGTGGAGAGAAAAAGGAAAAGCCCGCAACTTAAATTGATCCTCGGATACTCCGGTGGGAATGGTGCCTTGGCACATCATGTGAAATTCCGCTAGATGTCGGTTTGGATCGTTTCCCGCTAAGCCATAGAACTTAGGAAGGTTGTGGATGAAATAACCCTTCAACTCAAAGTTTCCATTGGCTCCCATTGGTGGATAGGTGATGCATGAGGGTTGTTCCTCATAATTCCGGGCACGAAGCTCCCGAATAGTTCTAGTGTCATCCGCCATTCTTGGGTATTCAACTTCAATTGGGTCAATCTCTATGGTTGAGGGTGAGTTCTCAATGGATGTGTAGCTACTAGGTGGACTTGCTTCTTCCTCTTGACGGTTACGGTGGTAGAAAGGGTTTGAGAAGAGCCACGAATAGGCCGCACTTTCCTCAAATTCAATGTTGGTATCCCCTTCTTGTGACCTAGGCATAAGCAAAACACTACACACTAAACAAAACTAATTAGAACTACCACTTACTTACAAAGATATACCAAATTGACTAATAATGGCTAACAACAAAAAAACAAAACACAACTAAAAGTTCAACACAACACAAAACACAAACAAGCTTTAGCTATGTTGCCCTTCCCCGGCAACGGCGCCAAAATTTGGTACGGAAAAACTAGTGGTCGTTATTACACTAATTATCTCGCCAAACAATTTATAAAACCTAAACTAGACTCGACTATACTCGAAATAAAAAGTAGTAAAGTGCAAGTTAAGGGTCGAACCCAAGAGAAAGGAAATAACTAAAGACTTGCTTTAAACAAAACTAAACAAAGATTTAATGAAGACTTGATGATGATTAGAGACTAAAGATAAATGACTTATTAACAAACCATGGATATTGACATAAATGAACAACAAGGGAATAACATAAATGAAAGATTCAATGATTGGAAAGCATTCACAATGACAACAAAAAAAGCAATAAATGAGGAATGATTTTGGGCTAGACAATAACACAAACAATAAATGTGCACAAATTCAATAAGGGAGAAAATCTTGGTGTAACCTTCTCAAAATACCTCAACAAAGACAAAGTCGACTCTATCACCCCTCCTATTTATCTACCCACTAAGAACATCCTAAGATAGTGAATCCCATGACTAAACCGTACATAGGGTTCCTTCGATTCTAGCCTAAGCCACTAAACCGTAACAAGAGAACTAAAACCAAGCGATTAAAGATTAAGCCAAAGGATGAACAAGGAAACTAATCTACACACATTAAACCATGCTAGTAGAATTAGTGATGTAAACTCTACTCAAAAGGTGTTTCCTTTAAACACCACACAATTTGAGTTTGCTACTACAAATCCTAAGTAAAACTAAGCCATTTCCTTAGAACATGCAAAGATTGAACAACTAGAAGCAAGGATGATCAAACCCAACAACTAATTACTCAAAATAAAACATTAAAACAAAGAGAGAACATTAGATAAACTAGAGGGATGAAAAGTGTCTTACAATATCAAAGTTGGATACTTTGATTAGGATTACACCAAGAATGAGAAGATTAGCTTCTCATTTGCATAATTACAAGCTTTAAACTAGGGAAAGATTACAATTAATTTGAGAGTAAAAATTCTTCTTCTAAAGATAAGAGATTGATTAAAAACATTCAGAACTTGAGTATTTATATGGGTGCACAAAACCCTAGGACAATTCTTCCAAAAGCTGAGATTAACGCCACAAAGTAGCCGAAACCGCAGGCTGCGTCACAAACCGCAGCCCTGCGTAAAACAGCGCAGGCTGCCAAAACAGACGCAGGCTGCGCCTGTGCCCGCAGGCTGCTCCTCCTCTCGCAGGCTGCGGTTCTGGCTGGAATTCTTCTTTTCTTTGATCAAAACTTCAGCTCTTCCAAGCAAGAAATCGGATGATGATGATATTCGTGTGCTACCCTTGGACCGATGAATGAATCCCCTTGATTTCGAACATAAAGATTAACAAGGACTAAGGATAAAAATGCCACAAAACCACAACATGACCAAAAATCAAATACTTGACAAAACGATACTAACGACCCGAAGTAAAAGACTAGATTGTGATAAAATCACAATCTAAGACCGACATAAATATCTACTATCAAGTATCGATCCGGATTTGGGTAAGGTGTTTCCGCCACCTTAACCCAGTTATCATTGAGTTACACTCTGATATTCATTTATATTACGTTTTTCCTTTAATTTATTATCCGGGTTCTTACATTCAACCTTCGGTAAGTCATTACTAACATCCTATAAGTCTTCTTTCGGTCTCGTCATAGGGTATTACAATTAACGAAACAAAACGAACTGAAAACATGCACGAGGTCAGTCGACAGACCAGCTAACCCAGTCGGCCGACCAACTACCTCAGTCGACCGACCAGTTAAGCCGGTCGGCCGACCGAGGTCTACTAGAGGTCGAATCTGTTTTTACACCATCTTCGCAAATTAATCCCTACATCCTAACATATAAAATTAGCTACTCATAACTACAGTAAAAGCAATAATAACGATTAAGCAATTAAGATTCATAACTATTGATAACATAAACATGCGATAATCAATCAAGGTTTCGGGATTCTATACTAAACCGGATTCTAGCAATTCTATAACGATAACAATTAAGAAACTGAAATCAAAAGAGAAATTACCGCGAATAGGAATTAGGGCAGAAAAGAAGAACTTTATTGATTCCCGTGGAAGGTTTGTTGAATACAGCTAAGAACAATACTAAAAACTTAAAGGAACAGTAACTTTATTTGGGACTATAGAAATATGCTAAGAAAACTAGATGAAGACTGGATGAATAAGATAACTAGATTATTAGATAATTAGCCCTAATCCCGAGGTCTTCTTAAATAGAGATTACAAAGGCGTTTATCATTAACCTAATCCATGTGTGGGCTTTGCGGAGATTTCTGGAACTGCGCTGCGGTCGACCGACCAGGGGATGCGGTCGGTCGACCGGTTATCGGGCCCAATAGACTTCTGTTTCCGTAAGTTGGATTCTGGGTTTGAGAAAACAGGTGGCTTGGTCGACCGACCAGGGTAGTCGGTCGGCCGACCGGTTTTCTGTGTGTCAGCCTTGAATTTGCCTTAAATTGATCCTTTGGTCCTTGGTTCGCGCTTTGGGTTGTTTTCTCCTCGTTCCTTGGTTATGAAAAAATCCCGAGGGTAGCAATTTGGCCTAAAATCACCTCTTTTCCGCATAATTCTGCAAAAGAGCATAAAAATACGAAAGTAGACAATTGTTGGGAAATAGAGGCTAAAACATCGTAAATGAGCTCTAAATTGCGTGTAAAAATAGATTTAAAACATCATAAAATAGACAAGCATCAAATTCCCCAAACCAAACGTTGCTTGCCCTCAAGAAAGAATTAGACTCGATCTTAAACTATTGGAACGATTTCAATCTCAGAGCGAAATTTACATGTTAGCCTAAACCAAATTTAATACCAAGTCAACAAGGAAAAAGTGAAAGAATCATGCAAACGAGTTATGGAGTTGTCAAAATTTTCAAATCTATCGACTATAGAGACTTTATACCATGGACTCTCGCGGGTCGCTCAAATCCCACATTAAGCAAAGGGTGAATGTATGTAAAAGATAGAAAGAAGTATATTGTGAAGACACTCACCTAACTTTGACCTATAAAAACATGCGTGCAATCTAACATGAAAAGGAATTCTACAACCGTGCATAAACATACTCATTAGGTGACCTTTGAACACATGCAATAAGGTAATGAGGGATATGTGAGGTGAAAGGTAAAAGAGGTTAAGATGCTTTTGGATAAATGGGGTTAGTAGCCAAGCTAGTAAAACCGAGTTCCAACAACATGTTTCACGACTTTCGACATGATTAAAGTGCTATCTTGCAGCAACAATCTAACAATATATTTAAGAAAAGCCTCCCAAATATTTTGAATGAAGTACGGGAGTGATAAGATGTAAAAGAAAGGGATTTTTTGTGCGAATTTGGACTTCCTGTTTCTGTCAGTTGGTCGACCGACCAAGTGGGGCGGTCGGTCGACTGACTTGCAGGTTTTATTTGATTTTTTCGTTTTTTCGTTTTTTCGTTTTTTCGTTTTTTCTTTCTTTCTTTTCTGGATTTTTCTGTTTTTTTGTTTTCTTTTCTTTCTTTCTTTCTTTTCTCTTGTTGCCCAAGGTGGCAAACAAACCAAAACGCCTCAAAAATTTCTATCAACCAGAAATACTAGCTTGGTAGGGTAGGCTAAATATAGGATGTAGTTTTGGGGGATAAAAAGGCAGTTTTGGCCATGTGAGGCTTTTGGGTAAATAAGAGAAAAAGGGCCTCAAATGCACGTATCAAGACTCACAAAACAAGATAGTAAACAGGTATATAGCAATTCATGTTCATGTTTATGCATATTGATGTAACATGTTCCAAAGGGAGTAATACTCACATCCTAGATAGCTGGTCATGAATGACACCAATTAAGGCTTAAACTCAGAATGTTAAGTAGATTGCCAAGGTAAAAGTCAAGTCTTTAAGAAACACAAATGGTTTGTCAAAAACTCGTAGATATGCATATGATTCTAATACTAAAACATGTTAACAAGGCAAGGCAAGGGCATGGACATGTGAAAATTGCAAAGTCATCATTGAAATACTCTCGTTCCGACTCGACCTATATGCTAAAATAAACGTGCATTTTTTGAAATGTTTAAATTTTTCTTACTTTTTTTGGATTTTTGTATACGCAAGGAAAATAAACAAAAGAACAATGCAAGACAGAAATGCAATAAACGTGTGACAAAAACAGTGGAACAATGCATGTGACACAAAACCATTCCCCAAACCAACCCGCACAATGTCCCCATTGTGCATTAGCCAAAGTAAAGGTTTTATAAAATAACGGAAAAATGCGAAAAGATAAAACCAAGAAAACATGGAAGGAACTCACCGGAGTTTAAGCGCAGTGGAAACCTCCCCAAACCAGCGTGAGCAAGGAGGTTTCGGTGGCCAGCAGTGCCACTCCAAGTAACTGAAAAAGATAGACGAAGAAAGACCTTTTCGGGGATAAAATACGTTTTGGGTGAACAATAATGGTTTAAAGGTTTGGAAAAATAAGAAGAAGTGAAAGCATAGAAGATATAATAGGAGAAAACTCCCCCATCGCAGTTGCACGCTCTCCAAGGTGGTTTTTGAACAGGCTGCATCGGCTATGGCAGTCGACCGACCCTTGTATCTGGTCGACCGACCTAATGACAGCTTACAGGAATTATTTCTGATTTGCAGGGTCTTGGTCGACCGACTGATGATGGTGGTCGGTCGACCGCGCTTCTGTACAGTGGCCTTCTTCTTCTCGGAGTTTAACTTGTATCAACCAAGTTAACCTTCCCCAAACCTGTAAAACATTATACATGCGCCCAAAACATGCGCAAAAATCCAGAATCCAAGTCTAAATGTCTCAACTACGCAACAAAAACAAAAATTGTTCTAAAACTAATGCAAACAAAACTAAAAAGTCTTAACAAAACTGAAAATTGTCTTAAGACTCAAAAAACTTGAGAATCTCATCCGCGAAAGATGCGGAAAATCTCGGACCACGGCTTTTGGCTATATGCCGTAGTCTCCACCGTGTTTGCTTGGATTGCTAAACATGTCTCCACTCCGTCACAAAGCATATGCGACGGATCACTCTTCTTCTCTTCTTCTCTTCTTCTCTTTTTCTCTTGTCCTCTTCATCGACCGTATCTGGATCGTCATCCTCATGATAGCTCAAGATCCCGAGTCCTCCCCGTTGCACCATGACCTCCTTGACTAAGGCCTTCCCCAAACCGTTTCCTGCAATAGGCAAAACAAGAGCATCCTCCATATTGCTCCCAATCTGTGGCGGAGGTGTAAAAACAGGAATGGGTGTAGGTTCTAAAGTAGGAGAAGTGGTGATGACCTCATACTTCTTTTCATAAGTGATAGCATTACTTGTGATGGGGGTCATAGCGTCCTTCTTCCTATAGGGCAGCCCAAAGATAATAGAGTGCTTCCCGACCTTGAAGGTCAAGGTCCCACTCCCTACGTCGATGATTGCTCCCGCAGAGTGTAAGAAGGGTCTCCCTAAGATGATAGGTATATGGGCATCCTCGGGGATGTCCAATACTACAAAGTCCACGGGGAAGAAAAATCTGTCAATGCGCACAGGGATGTTTTCCAACACCCCTATGGGTTCCATAGACGTACTGTCAGCCATTTCCACCGTCATACTTGTCATGGCAAAGGTAGTCATACCTAATTTTAGGGCCACACTTGAAGGCATAACACTAATGCTAGCCCCCAAGTCACACAAGGCCTTCTTGACTGGGAAGGTCCCTATGTTGCAAGGTATAGAAAAACTACCTGGGTCCTCTAACTTATGGGGTGCAATGATGTGGGATAGAAAACTAGAGGACTCCTCCGTAAGTGCTACCGACTCTACCTTATTTAGAGACCGCTTTCGGGTTAAAAGCTGTCTCATAAACTTTAAGTAAGAAGGAACTTGTTGGAGTAATTCTAAAAATGGTACTTGAACGTTAAGAGAACGAATAACATCTTTGAATTTGTCGAAGGATACCTGTTCCTTCGTGGGTAGAAGTCGCTCCGGATAGGGAGGAGTAGAGCTCTCAGCATTTGCAGCTCTCCTTAAGAATTTCGGGGTCTTGTCACCCCGAAACAGGAATTCCCTTAGGCTCTCAGGCATCTCAGGCTTAAAGGAATCCACCTGTTCAGCACTCTCGGTCGGTCGACCATCATCCTCGGTCGGTCGACCATCTCCCAGATTTTCAGAACTTCCAGAAGCTACTGGAATTGCATCAGTAGTCGACCGACTGGTATCAGTGGTCGGTCGACCATCATCGCTGCTACTCGGGTTCTGTTTTTTCTCGTTTCCTTTCCCACCAGCTTTCTCACCTCCCACTTTGGCCCCACTCCGCAGAGATTTGATGTTAAGGGTCTCCTTTTTCTGGTCCGTCTTGGTCGGAAGTTGACCCGGGACCCGTGTATCATTTTTGCTCTCAATTAGGGGAATCTGAGACTCCAACATCTTCATACCCGCCTCTCTCGCCTGTGACTCCTTCTGAACTAACCCGATAAGATTTTGAACTAGAGCATCCGTATTGGGTGGTGTGTTTGAAGGTGGTTGAGGGACGAAAGGTGGTTTTTGAAAGTTTTGTTTGTGCGGAGGGACGTAAGCTTGGTTTTGTTGTTGATGTTGTGGGTTAAGGACGTTTTGACTCGTCCATCTCGTATGTGGGTGGACATTGTTGTTGTTAGGGTCGTAGAAGTTGTTTCCGCGGTAGTGTTGGAAAGCCGCGCACGTTTCATTAGAAGATGTGCAAAGTTTTGAAACATGGCCCTCTCCTCCGCATCGCTCACAAATAAACGGCCCATCAGAAACGGCATTTACTTGATACATACCACCTTCGCTCCCACTACCAACCTCAAACTTACCGCCACTCACCTCAAGTTTATCTAATTTGGCCATTAGAGCCTCAATAGCTGCAACATTCGACTCAGCTTTCATTTGGTTTCCACGGGAAGTCCCGTGTTCAGCTCTATGCACTGCGACATCCTCAATGATCTTGAGACCCTTGGTCTCCCCCGAATTCTCTTGGAATCTCCCATTGGCAGCAGCATCTAGGTAGGCCATATAGGCCATTATAGAAATGGTTGCATAGAAACCACTGTTCGAATCCATGATGAGGTATGGATCGAACGAGTCTCTTGAACCTAGTCCAAGCCTCACTGAAATCCACAGAAACTCCTTGCTTGAAGCTAGTAATCTGCGCTCTTAAGGCATTAGTCTTGGCCGAGGAATAGTATTTCCGATAGAAAGCCAAGGCTAATGTATTCCAGTCGGTCACTCCCGCAGCAGTGCGGTCAAGGTCTCGGTACCACTCCCTAGCCGAGTCTCGGAGGGAAAAGATGAACATTGTCTGCTTATTCTGATCTTGGGTCACTCCATCTGGGGGTGCGATAGAGCATATATAGTCTGTGAAGATTTCTATATGCTTTGCCGCATCTTCATTAGCCGCGCCCCCGAACTGATTTTTCTCCACCATGGAGATGTAAGACGGTTTAGCTTCGAATGGTTTCCCCGTGCCAGCAGGTAGAGTGAACCCTTTGTAGAGGTCCTTCACCTGCGGCATGGAGTGACTTGCGATGCTTGCTTCTTCGGCCATCTTTTCCTCTTCTTCAATGGTTTGGAAGTAGTTGTTTATGGGTGTTGTGGGTGTAGGTGGATTATGAGGTGATTGTGGTTGATTTGGTGTGTGAGGGTGATTATGTGGTGATGGTGGTTGATCGAATATGTCTTCTTGGAATAAAGAAGATGGGGAGCCTCCTTCTTTATTCTGCAAAGAGAGTTTCTTCTTCGCTCTGAGTGTCCTCTCAAGTTCTAGGTTGAGTGGAAGGAGTTATCCTTGCACCGACCTGCGCATAAGATGGAAACTACAAGAAAATAATAATTAAGAACGGTTTTAGGAACAAAGTTTCTAAAACAAAAGAAACAAAAACTAAAAACAATAAACACTGTCGACACCTCCTCGGCAACGGCGCCAAAAATTGATACCCGTCGTTGAGGGCGTCAAAGATAAAATTTATATTCCTAAACTTTAACTATAGATAGTGAAAGTCAGGGTCGAACCACAAGGAGGTGGGGAATGTTTATTGTTCTAAGTCAATGTTTTAAGGTAACAAATTGGGGGTTGTTTGTTTGTTTGTCACTAGATCTAAATATAAAGGCAGGAATAAAATAAGAAATAAGAATAAGATAAAACTTATGATAAAACGAATGTTAGGATGTTCGGGTAATAAAGAGCTATGATGGTATAAATTCTAAATCAACATGTATTGCAGTCGCGTAAGGGGTGTAACATATCCTTTCGGTCTATAATACCTAATAGCTCCTTTCGGCCTATGCTATTAGTTCCTAGGTCTCACAAATATTGGGTGTCAACAATAAGGGTGATTCCTAAATTCTAGGTCACATACCTTTCAGTCTTAAGTAACCTAGCCGTCTTAAAGCGTTAACCAATGCCCTTCCCGTATCTTTCAACCTTGGGTAAGTCATTACTAACATCCTATAAGTCTTCTTTCGGTCTCGTCATAGGGTATTATAATTAACGAAACAAAACGAACTGAAAACATGCGCGAGGTTAGTCGACCGACCAGCTAACCCAGTCGGCCGACCAACTACCTCAGTCGACCGACCAGTTAAGCCGGTCGGCCGACCGAGGTCTGCTACAGGTCGAATCTGTTTTTATACCATCTTCGCAAATTAATCCCTACATCCTAACATATGAAATTAGCTACTCATAACTCCAGTAAAAGCAATAATAGTGATTAAGCAGTTAAGATTCATAACTATTGATAACATAAACATGCGATAATCAATCAAGGTTTCGGGATTCTATACTAAACCGGATTCTAGCAATTCTATAACATAACAATTAAGAAACTGAAATCAAAAGAGGAATTACCGTGAATAGGAATTAGTGCAGAAAAGAATAACTTTATTGATTCCCGTGGAAGGTTTGTTGAATACAGCTAAGAACAATACTAAAAACTTAAAGGAACAGTAATTTTATTTGGGACTATAGAAATATGCTAAGAAAACTAGATGAAGATTGGATGAATAAGATAACTAGATTATTATATAATTAGCCCTAATCCCGAGGTCTTCTTAAATAGAGATTACAAAGGCGTTTATCATTAACCTAATCCGTGTGTGGGCTTTGCGGAGATTTCTGGAACTGCGCTGCGGTCGACCGACCAGGGGATGCGGTCGGTCGACCGGTTATCGGGCCCAATAGACTTTTGTATCCGTAAGTTGAATTCTGGGTTTAAGAAAGCAGGTGCCTTGGTCGACCGACCAGGGTAGTCGGTCGGCTGACCGGTTTTCCTGTGAGTCAGCCTTGAATTCGGCTTAAATTGATCCTTTGGTCCTTGGTTCGCGCTTTGGGTTGTTTTATCCTCGTTCCTTGGTTATGGAAAAATCCCAAGGGTAGCAATTTGGCCTAAAATCACCTCTTTTCCGCATAATTCTGCAAAAGAGCATAAAAATACGAAAGTAGACAATTGTTGGGAAATAGAGGCTAAAACATCGTAAATGAGCTCTAAAATGCGTGTAAAAGTAGATGTAAAACATCATAAAATAGACACGTATCAACAGTCTACACTTGTTAGTTGCTCGTTGACACCTGTCGTTGAGGGGTGCGAAAGATAAGATTTACAAAACCTCAGTCTAAACTAGATAGAGTAAGTCAAGGGTCGAACCACAAGGAGACAAGGTTAATTATGCTTTTGAATTTAGAGTCTATTGAAGTAACAAAAAAGGGGGTTTTTATTGGTGGTTGAAACTAACGACTAAGACAACGAAATAAACAAGAATGCTAGCAAAAGAGAAAGGATGATTAGGACCTTCGGTTCCCCATGGCTAGGGTGAGTCAACAAGGGGTAAATAGCCAAATAACACAATCCCAAGGAACAAAGAATAAACCTTTAGGTCAATATTCTACCCAATCCTTACAGTCTTAGGGTTCCTAGTAAAGCACTAAAATTTCGTTCATAAGGCAATCCCAAAATTGTTGTTTAACTAATTCTAACAATCTTTCAATCTAAAATAATTAATTCAACAACAACAATGGGGATTGGTATTATGATTATAACACCATTAAAAACCTAATTTTTGCGATGGTTCCCCTAATTCCCAATCATAAGAATTAGCTATGCATAATTATGAAACTAAAACTAACGAATTCGAGAAGTAACATGTAAGATAACATAATTGAAAGTAATGATTCAAGAAGGCAAAACATAAATTTGAATAACAATAAAAGCAAAGAACAAGAATTGGAATTAACAAGGAAAATTAATTGCATAAACTTACAATTGAACGGAAAACAAGAACGAATCTGAAAGTTGGAGTTCTTCTCCCTAAGGCTAATGTGTTTCTTGCTAAAATGACTGCTTAACCAAAATAAAACTCTCGAGGTCCTCTTAATAGTCCTCTAATTATAAGATTAAAATAATTAAAACCAAAATAAGAAACAAAACAGCGGAACCCGTGAGCTGGTCGACCGACCGGGCATAGTGGTCGGTCGACCAATATAGCTGTAGACAGGCCTTCTGTAACTGTGCACTGGTCGGTCGACCAGTTACGTTGGTCGGTCGACCAATTCCTCTGTATTCCAGCCTCTACTTAGCTTGCACGCATCTCTAGGCTACGAGTTCAGATCCTTGCTTCGTGCATTCCCTTAGGACGGCTTCCGGAGGACGGTTAAAGCTTGATTTTGCTCACTTACGCTTGTTCTTACATTTAAAACATAGAAATGCCAAAGTAAACCGTTTCGGGAGGAAAAGTAACTAATAGTTACAAATATGCATAGAAATACGTGCTGAAACTATGAATAAAATGCATAGTAAATGCACGTATCAAATCTCCCCAAACCAAACCTTGCTTGTCCTCGAGCAAGCACTAAGACTCAATTGAAAGGAAAAACTTCTACTTGGAACGGATTTCATGCTCAGAACCAAACACAACGCCATGCATGCCTAACCATTTTAATACAACTTTCAAAGAAAATCAAGCTTATTGCCAAATGCAAACGAATTAACCATGTTGGGATAAAATGTTAAACTTTCGACCTTGCAAGACTCATTCAAATTGGACTCTCACGGGTCGTTCCATCACTCAAACAAGCAAAGGGTGATATATATATGTGAAAGACAAGAAGATAAACAAGAAAATAAACTCTCCCCTATCTACGACCCATAAGAACATGCTTGCAATCCAACATGAACAAAGTCTCTATAACCGTACACATGCATTCCAACACTGTAATGACCATGACACATGCCGAGGCGATTTGGGATTGTGAGGCTAAAGGCAAGAAAGGGTTAAAATGAATTTTGAAAAGAGGGGTTAAACCGAGCTAACAACCGTTAAACCAAACTACAAAAATACTTCCATTCTTCTTCACAAAACAAACCAATGCTCAAAAATCGTGAGCATGATGTCACAACTCCTCTTCTTTTCCTCTCTTTCTTTTCATAAAATTCGTCTTTCAACTCAAAGAAGGCTTCTGTTCAGTGGTCGTGGTCGACCGACCATGTATGTCAGTCGGCCGACCACCTCTGGTAACAGGCAGCTTCTGTTTTTTTTTCATTGAGTCCTTTCTTTTCTTTCTTTCTTTTTTCTTTTCTGAACTCAGAATTTTTTCCACCTCCTTTTCTTTTTCGTTCTTCATCATTCCGACACAAAAAAATTTTCAATGAAGCATAATAGCCAAAAGATGGTCAAAACAGTCCCAACATACCATGTTACTAGCTCGGCTAGGGTGAGCAAATTTAGGATGTAGTATATGGGATAAAAGAGGCAATTTGGCTATGTGAGGGTTATGGGTCAAACAAGAAAAGGGAAACCTCTACCACATGTGTCAACAAACCACAAACCCGAATGCATATAGGTATCAAGTAGACAAGGTTCATGCTTATGCAAGTTTATGTGACATGCCTTAGGAGGATAAACTACTCTCAATCCTACATGAAATCGGTCATGAATGTCACCGATTTATTAAGCTCTAGAACTTAGAATTTGAAGTAGCTTGCCAAAAAGAGAGTCCAGTCTAATAATTTAGCATAAAATCAACAAAAACTCGTAGACAATGCAAAAGACTGGCTTGAAAATTTTTTGAAAGTGCAAGGCAAGGCATTAGGCGAAATGTGAGGCATAATCATCCATAGTATCCGTCTGTTCCGACTCGACCTATATACTAAATGAAACGTGCATTTTTTTTTGAATTTTTTGAATTTTTGGTATGTATGCAGAAAAAGGAGAAAAAGTAACTGAAAGGAGAAAAAGTAACTGAAATGCAGTAAACGTGCGACAGAAAAAGATGAAATAAAGATGCAAACACAACAAAAGGAAAAGGACAAAAGAGACCTAAACAAATGCAGACTCAACAGAAGGATGCATATACCCTCCCCAAACCAAAACGCACAATGCCCCCATTGTGCTCATCAGCATAAATCCACAGCAAAAGGGTAGGGATAGGTACAGACAAACAAAAGAAGAAAGAGAAGAAAACTAAAGGAAAAAAAAGAAACAACAATCAGTGACTTACAAGACAAATGTACCTCCCCAAACCGAACGTCGAAGAGGGGAGGTTTGGGCTCAACTCTAATCCTCTGGGTCATATTCCGACCCACTAGCTTCCGCTTCCCCTCCTCCTCCTCCTCGGACCCACTGCCTGATCATGAGGCGTCTCCGGATTCTTCCCCGGATCCCTGACCGCCCACCTGAGGTGTGTAGAAAGAAGGGTGAGTCCATGAGCCTATGGGGAGCCTACCCTGCGTAGCATACTCCGAGTAAATCGGGTACTGGAAGAGGCAATCATCCAATCTCTTATGGCTGAACTGCCTGCAGAGATCGGCCATCATGTGCGGGAAGAACCTGTTATCAACGACAAGAGGTATATGAATGTTAGGTGGAGCAGTAAAGTCGGAGGGTTATCCCGTCCCCGGTGCAGCGTAGTGGGCACCAGGGGCAGCTCCTCTAGAGCCTCTAAAGGTCCCTCCTCTAAGCTGGAGGCGGTAGGAAGGAAGGAGTGGTATAGGCCCCCCCTCAACGTCATCAAAGGGTAGCATGGGAGGGGCATCAGTGATGGGGATGCGATCACTGGTGTAAGTATCAACCTTTCAAAAATTCTGACGGTCCACCCAATGTACGGATTTGACATAAGCCACGTCCATGTAGCGGGAGAGGGAGTCGAGGGCATCCTCAAAGCGGGGAAACTATGGCATAAGGGAGTTAGCCAAACGAGTGACTAACCCACCACAAACAATGGTGGTCAAAGATGTCCCCTCCCCAACCGTCACAAAGCGAGAAGCGACCAAATAAGCAGTGTTATAAAACAAAGAACCCCGACGCCTAACATTAAGATAACCCGCCAAAATCGAAAGTTCGATTTTGTTGACATTTTGAGATTCTTTGCGGCCAAAAACAGTGTTGGCCAACAGACGCAGGTAGTATCGAGGGGCGGGCAAGTGAACGGTAATGCTTTTCTTTTTCGTGTCATGAGAATCGGAAAGACAAGACCAAATGACTTTATCTGAATCAGCAGGGTCACCAGTACGACCCTCAGCCCTTAAATCCAAGTAACGTGAAAACTCACCTAAGGTCAGAGAATAGGTGACATTAAACAGCCTAAAAGAAATACATTTAAAATCATAATTCGGATTGTAGGCCGAAAGGTAAAAAATAAAGGACGAGAAGAACTCAAGAGTGAGAATGGGATATGTGAACTCATCCATGGTGACGAGTCCCGAAAAACCCGTTCCATTGAGCAAGCTCACAACATCCGCAAAATATCCCAAAGCCGTTAGCGCCGGCTCGTGGAAGAAGCGAGTCACTACCACGTGGCAGTAAGTCACTAGGTGCAAGAACCGTGCCTTTTGGGCCGGGGTGTAGAAAAGAACCTTCGGATAGTCCGGTAGACTATCCGTGTTTAGCACTGTCAAGCCTCCAGAGCCGTTGGCCCGTCCCCTTGCGTTGCCTGACTATCCTCTCGAACTACTTGCTTGCGAATTACCAGCCCTTTTGTTTCCCCTAATGCGGTTCAACATGTTGAATTTTCAAAAGTACAACAATCATTTTCAATAATTAGACTGCAAAAACGGATTGGTCGGCCGACCCCTATTCCTAGTCGGTCGACTAATCGTTGTACCAGAGCAAACATACTACGCAGGTTTCGACAGCTTTCAAGCATACAAAATTGGGGAAAAAACCAAGCTAACCCTAACAACACCAAAATTCAAACAAGGAAGTAGATCTAAGGCTAAGGAAACAAAAGGGAAATCAGAAAACAAAGAGAAGGAACAAAAACGCAAGTAAAACAAACTCTAAATACAAAGATGAACTGAAAATAAGCAAAAATCTACTTAAGAAAACGGAATCTAAGGAGCTAAGAAACGAAAATGAAGGAAAAACTGAAAGTAAACATACCTTGAGTGGAAAAATTTTGAGAAAGAGCAAGAATGAGGTTGAATGAAGGAGAGAGCAGGTTAGGGTTTTTGGGAGAGAGGGAGTTGTTCTAATATTATGAAGAGTAATAATGAAATTGGTTTTCAAACAATTTAGACTTAAAGAAACCCTAAGAATCACGGGTTTCTGCCATCTGGTCGATCGACCAAGAAATCCGGTCGGTCGACCAGTGCACTGCTTACCTCATTTTCCAGAACCTGTTTATTGCACGCATGAGGTCGGTCGACCTTGGTAGCTGGTCGGTCGACCCAAATAACTAACAATTCTCGCCTGTTTTTTTTCTGCTAAAGCTCAAAAATCCCATCAAAAGTACAAAGAGCAAGAGGGAAAAAAGTTTACCACTAAAAGGAAACTACAAAATATAACTAAAACTACAACACGGGTTGCCTCCCGGTTAGCGCTGGTTTAAGAGGTCCCGCACGACCTTTTTACCTATTATGAAGCATCCGGAAAAGGGTCAAAGTAAGAGACTTCAACCTTCTCTATGAACTCATTTTCTCCATGTAAATGCTTCACATACTGGCCATTAACCTTGAACCTCTCACCGGATGAGGTTTCTAGCTCAATTGATCCGAACTTTGAGACCGCTGTGATGGTGTAAGGTCCGCTCCACCTGGATTTCAGCTTACCAGGAAAAAGGCGAATACGAGCATTAAATAGTAGAACCTTATCACCTACCTAAAAGTCACGCCTAATTATCCTCTTGTCATGCCAGCGCTTAGTTTTCTCCGTGTAGATCCTGGCATTGTCATAGGCAAGCAACCTAAGTTCTTCCAACTCGTTCAGCTGTGACAAACGTTTCTCACGAGAAAGGTTAGCGTCTAGATTAAGATCACAAATGGCCCACCAAGACTTACGTTCTAACTCGACTGGTAAGTGACAAGTCTTACCACAAATCAACTGGAATGGTGACATTCCGATTGGAATTTTGAACGCAGTTCTATAAGCGCATAAAACATCATCTAGCTTAAGACTCCAATCTTTCCTAGACTTAGAAACAACTTTGGCTAGGGTCTCCTTGAGTTCTCTATTAGAGATCTTAACTTGACCACTAGTCTGAGGGTGATATGCTAGACCCCTACGATGTTGGACACCGAATTTAGTTAGCAAGGCACCTAATTGTTTCTCTTTGAAATGCATACCCCCATCACCAATGACAACCCTAGGAACACCAAAGCGAGGAAATATGATTTTCTTAAAAAGTTTGATAACAGCTTTTGCATCACAATGGGGAGTAGCAATAGCTTCTATCCATTTACACACATAATCAACAGCGACAAGAATGTACCTGTTACCTTGACTGCTAGGGAAAGGTCCCTAATAATCAATGCCCCAGACATCGAAAATCTATACCTCTAAAATACCAACCTGTGGCATCTCATGTCTTTTGGAGACATTCCCGGATCTCTGACAAGCATCACAGCTACCTACAAAATTCCTACAGTCAACATGCAAAGTGGGCCAATAAAAACCAGACTATAATACCTTGGCCACGGCCCGAGATGGACCGTGGTGACCACCATAAGCAGAAGAGTGGCATGCTTCCAGAATGTCCTTCACCTCCCACTGGGGAACGCATCTCCGGATAAGTCCATCTCCGCATTCTTTGAAAACATACGGGTCATCCCAAAAATACTGTTTTGCATCAAAGATAAACCTCTTCTTCTGTTGCCATGAAAGCTCTGGAGGAATTTTACCTGTGACAACAAAATTAACAAAATCAGCATACCAAGGAGGGGGTAAGAACTTGAACTATTAATGATAAACAGACTCTCATCAGGAACAGAATCATCAACAGGTAAAAGATCTTCCCTATCTGTCAGCTGAAGGCGAGATAAATGGTCAGCTACCACATTCTCCGCGCCTTTCTTATCCCTAATCTCTAAGTCAAACTCCTGTAGAAGGAGTATCCACCTCAACAGCCTCGGCTTCGAATCTTTCTTCAGGAAGAGGCCCTTCAGAGCTGCATGGTAAGTATAAACAATTACCTTATTACCTACCAAATAGGATCAGAATTTTTCTAAGGCAAAGATCACTGCTAGCATCTCCTTCTCAGTGGTGAAGTAATTGACTTGAGTCTCATCTAAGGTCTGGCTCGCATAATATATAGCATTCAGAGCCTTGTTCTTCCTTTGACCTAGCACAGCACCCACAGCATAGTCACTAGCATCACACATGATCTCAAATGGGAGATCTCAATCTGGTGGCTGGATGATCGGTGCTGAGATCAAAGCTTCCTTCAACCTGTTAAAAGCTGAAAGGCACTCATCAGTAAACTCAAAAACAACATCCTTAAGGAGCAACTGTGTAAGTGGTTTAGCAATCTTAGAGAAGTCCCTAATGAAACGTCGGTAAAAACTTGCGTGTCCTAAGAAACTTATCACCCCCTTAACATTCACAGGAGGGGGTAATTGCTCATTCACTTGCACCTTTGCTTTATCTACATGAATACCCTTGTCAGATATAAGATGCCCTAACACTACCCCATCATTGACCATAAACTGACACTTTTACCAGTTTAAGACAAGGTTTACATCAATACAACGCTGCAAGACTTTATCAAGGTTAGCTAAGCATTGATCAAACTCATTACCATAAACAGAGAAATCATCCATAAATACCTCCATGATGTTTTCAATAAAATCAGAAAAGATCCCCATCATACACCTTTGAAAGGTGGCAGGGGCATTACACAACCCAAAAGGCATTCTCCGGTATGCAAAAACACCTTGTGGTCAAGTAAAAGTGGTCTTACTCTGATCATCAGGATGGATAGGAATTTGGAAAAAAAACCTGAATAACCATCTAGAAAATAGAAGAATTTATTAGAAGCAAGTCTCTCAGTCATTTGGTCAATAAAAGGAAGGGGGAAGTGGTATTTCTTGGTGGCGGCATTTAATTGTCTATATCAATGCACATCCGCCACCCTGTCACTACTCTAGTAGGTATTAACTCATTTTTCTCATTTTTAACCACGGTGGTTCCTCCTTTCTTAGGAACCACCTGAACTGGGCTAACCCACTTGGAGTTGCCAACTGAATAAATAATACCTGCATCAAGAAGTTTCCTCACCTCAGCCATAACTACCTCCTACATCTTAGGGTTCAACTTACGTTGACCCTGTCTGTAGGGCTTATGCCCTTCCTCTAACTCTATCCTATGCATGCAAACATCAGGACTGATCCCCTTAATGTCATCCACAGAATAACCTAAAGCTTTCCTGTTCTTTTTGAGAACAGTCATCAAGGGAGAAAGTTGGTTAGGGTCAAGTTTAGAACTAACAATTGCAGGGTACTACTCAGTGTCATCAAGGAAAACATACTTAAGATTAGGAGGAAGTGGCTTACGCTCTAGTACCTTTACCTCAACGGCATGAACAGAATCAGTACTAACAGCATAGCACATGTTTACCAAGTTAGCGTTAGCCAAGCTCGTGAGCTTCTCATCCTCTTCCTCAGTTAGCTCACATTCCTCTTTCTCTGCTTCCACAACATCCAGCTCCTCAACATTCTCAGCTGGATTACCTACACACTTATCCAAAACTGTTAGATCATGTAAGGGATCCTTGGTCAAGGATTCCCTCCAGTTACGGATAACATTCCTGTCAATAATATCAATGGATCAACAAGTATCATCAGTAAGTGTAGTTGCCTTATGGGCAAGACTAAACTCGATAGTGTCATCCCCAACCTCTAAAGTAATGATCCCGCGTTTGACATCAATCACAGCCCTAGCTGTGTGTAAAAAAGGTCTACCTAAAATAATAGGTATCTGACTATCCTCAGCAATGTCTAAAACAACGAAATCGACAGGAATAAAGAACTTTCCCACTCTAACTGGGACGTCCTCCAAGACCCCTAATGGTCTTTGGGTTGATCTATCTGCCATCTGTAGGGTGATGTTGGTGACCTTAAGTCTACCTATGTTAAGTCTCTCACAAACAGAATAAGGCATAACACTGACACTGGCCCCTAGATCACAAAGGAAGGTAGCGGATCCCCCTAACCCAAAACCCTTTCCCGTCCCGTTTTAAATCATTAAATAATAAGAGCACTTAGCATTCACCAAAACTTCTTCTAGTTTCACAAGTTAAGCTTCTACTTTCACAATTTATGACCTTAGGTTTCACAATATAAGAAAACTTATTTTGTGAATGTCAGGTCTTCTTCTTTAAATTTAGAAGCTTATGTTGTGACACTGAGCCCTTAATCTATGAATCTAAGAGTTTGGGTTTCACAATGTAAGCTTATTGTTTCACAGTTTTAAGTTTCTTTTCATTATTCTGTGAATGTCAGCCTTTCTTCTGTGAAACTAAAAGCTTATTCTTTGCATCTCAGCCCTTATTCTGTGAATCTAAGAGTTTGGGTTTCACAATGTAGGCTTCTTATTTCACATCAGTTTAAGTTTATTTTCCTTCTTCTCTGAAACTAGAAGCTTATTTTGTGAAACTAAGCCCTTTTTCTGTGAAACTTCGAGTTTGGGTTTCACAATGTAGCCTTCTTGTTTCACAGTTTTAAGTTAAGCTTCTAGGTCACAATTTATAACCCTTGGTTTCACAATATAAGAAAACTTATTCTGTGAATGTCAGGTCTTCTTCTGTGAATCTAGAAGTTTATGTTGTGAAACTAAGCCCTTAATCTGTGAATCTAAGAGTTTGAGTTTCACAATGTAAGCTTCTTGTTTCACAGTTTTAAGTTTATTTTCCTTATTCTGTGAATGTCAGCCCTTCTTGTGTGAAACTAGAAGCTTATTCTGTGAATCTCAGCCCTTATTCTGTTAATCTAAGAGTTTGAGTTTCACAATGTAGGCTTCCTGTTTCACAGTTTAAGTTTATTTTCCTTCTTCTGTGAAACTAGAAGCTTATTTTGTGAAACTTAGCCCTTTTTTCTGTGAAACTTCGAGTTTGGGTTTCACAATGTAGCCTTCTTGTTTCACAGTTTTAAGTTTCTTTTCCTTATTCTGTGAATGTCAGCCTTTCTTATGTGAAACTAGAAGCTTATTTTGTGAAACTAAGCCCTTATTCTGTGAAACTAAGAGTTTGGGTTTCACAATGTAGTCTTCTTATTTCACAGTTTTAAGTTTCTTTTCCTTATTCTGTGAATGTCAGCCTTTCTTCTATGAAACTAGAAGCTTAATTTGTAAAACTAAGACCTTCTTCTGTGAAACTTATTTTCATAATTGGTGAATTCTACCATTTATGCATAACAGGAAGCAAGCTAATATGAAGCGATTGGAACATCCATCTTCTACTAGTGAAATAGTTGAACCTGCTACAAAAAGAAAAGAAACTATAAAGAGCGATTGCCGTCATTGAGGACCCGGATGTCTCCTGCTGGGCTTTACAACTTTATTCATAATGAGGATAGTCCACCATCAGAAGAGCAGATTCAGGCTATAAAAGAAATGGGGTTTGGGGGTCTTTTACTTCTTAAAACGAATGTTGTTCCGAGAAACTTCGCATATTGACTAGTTTCGAATTATGACCCAGTAAAAGGATGTTTGTTGGGTGGGAAGCTTCCGATTTTAGAGGAGGATATACATCTTTGTCTTGGATTACCAACGGGGCCTACTGTTGTTGTTGAAGCGACAAATGGAGATAAGTGCCCCTTTTATTTATCTGCTTTGGAGAAGTTCACTAAACAATATGACGTTGGTTCCATTGACGTCAAACATGTTGATGCGAGTCAAGTCAATGATAAGGACATGGAGGAAGAGCTCGTGTTAAGCACGAAAATGGGCAGTAACTTTGAACACTACTTGGGCTTGTCTACACCTTGTTATGTGTCATTGCTTACTTGGACAATGGGCTGATTTTGAAGGTGTGGTTGATGGGCTGATTTTGACAAAAGGAAGCATGGTCCATAAGAGCTTGGCACACGCTCCAATGCAGCCTATCACACGGTGCATGCTACAAAAATAAAATAATACAAGTTTACAATTTTATGTTATCTTATGTTTAGATATTTTGTGAAGCCTCTCATTATTACATGCATTATGAATGTGATTATGAGGGCTCTTTTATTATATCAATTATGGATGTATTAAGTAGTATTAAGTGAAGAGATAATGTTTACCTCTTCACCTAGCCGGTTGTAGTTTCATCCTAGGCTACTATATAAAGCCTTGGACTACTTTGAATAAAGACGACGAATGTTTAAGACAAAACTTGTGTTATTTCACAAAATCGTTTTCTTGCGTAGAGAACAAAACTTGGTTCAATCCGAGACGCGATCTTGGTTGAATTCTCTGATTATAGATCAATAGGTCTTGGTCTTAATCAACCCTTGTCAAGTAATAGGTCTTACTTGTCGAGATACTATCCTTACAAAACAGGTCTGCGCGTACCTAGTACGAACAGTCCGCAAAACCGTTCAAAAAAATACAAATTCCATTGCAGTTTCATATTCTCAGAACCATCAGACAGTTCGTGTGACTGTCTAATAGTTGTGTAAGTCAGACTTCCGCTGTTAAATCGCATCATAAGTGGTATCAGAGCTTCGGCTCCTGATCCTAATTTGGAAGATGAATTTTGACGACCCAAATTTCATTGAGAATTTGCGTGATGCCCTACGCAATATCCAAGACGGAGGACCACGTTGGCAATCCAGGCGTGGTGAGAGAGTGAATGAAATATTCAAGGTGAACGAACTTCCTGAGTTCGTTGGAGGGGCTGATCCCGAGGCATATTTGGAGTGGGAAAGGAAAATGGATCGTATGTTCGAATTCAAGGACTTAGAAGATGATCAGAGATGCAAGTACGCGATTCCGAAGTTGAGCAAGGGAGCATCTCTCTGGTTTGATGGGTTGAAGGCCAAGAGGGTGCGTGAGGGAAAGGAGAAGATCGACTCTTGGGAGTCCTTGAAACGTAAACTTCGTAAAAGGTATGTACCAGCGACCCATAGATTAACTACATACCGTAAGATTGCTGATTTAAGACAAGGAAAAATGAGTGTTGGTGAATATGTTGATGAATTTGAGAACTTGTCTTTAATGGGTGGCTTAGAGGAAGTAGAAGAGCAGAAAATGTCTCGATTCTTACGGGGATTAAATTATAATATTGCTAATACCGTTGAGTTGTACCCATATTCTGATTTTGATACTCTTTGTAGTCTTTGTTTAAAAGTGGAGTCACAAGGGAAGCCTAAATATGAGGGAGGGTCAAGTTCAGAGTCGGGTAAGGGGAAGTTTGTAGCCAAAAATGAAAATGAATTAAAAATTGACACACCTAGCACAGCTACGTCATACCCAAATTCAACCCCTAGAACCACGGCTAAGGAGACCAGTTTGTCAAAGGTAAGGTGTTTCAAATGTCAAGGCTTTGGTCATTATCAAAGTACTTGCCCAAACAAACGAGTTGTGACGTTAAGAGAAGCCGTAGATTGTAGGGATGAGATACTGGCTGAGGAAGAACAGTTGGGCGAACTGTTCAATTTTGAGGAGGGAGAGGAGGACGAGTTGGTAGAGAGTTATGAGGCACCAAATTATGATACCAACCTGGTTTTGCGTACCCTACAAGTTAAGACCTCACCTAATGAGTCTGAACAACGAAATCAACTGTTTCATACCAAATGTCGAGTGGGGGATAAGTGGTGTAGTGTGATTATTGATGGCGGGAGTTGTACTAACGCGGCTTCGAGTGAGATGGTGTCGAAATTGGCATTGCAAACAACGGCTCATCCAGCGCCCTATACTTTACATTGGCTAAACGACGGTAAGAAGTTGCTAGTCTCGAAACAGGTTCGTATTTGTTTCACCATGGGTACCTATGAAGATGAGGTCTTATGTGATGTGGTTCCTATGGACGCTTGCCACGTTCTCTTAGGTAGGCCTTGGCAATATGATCGGGACGTGACGCACATGGGTCGGAGCAATGAATATACATTGTTTTCTAAGGAAAAAAAGGTCGTGTTGAAGCCTATGACTTCTCAAGCCGTCCGAGCTATGTACTCTGGTCGTAAAAGAAGCCCGAGTCTATCAATACTAGCAATGGGTGAGAAGCGTGAGTTTGGGCTGGTTAAGGAAGCTTGGCTGGTTAAAAAAAATCTATTAATAGATTACAGTCAGCCACCTATCTTCGACGAGGAATATACGGATTATGAGGCATGTGATTGTAAGGCCACGGAACCGTGTCCTTCTTACGATTCTGGCCAGAAATTCGGAGCTGTTGCTGACCCAATCACGCATGCCATCAATGCTAGCGAGTTTCTAGTTCAGCAATGTTTTTATTTAGTTTACTATCAGATTCCAAAAGCTGCTGCAACAGTGACAAGCTATGGTTGTTCAATGAGTTTAGTTCGAGACAATGTTCGAGACAATGTTCGAGACAAGGTGACTATGCTTGTGCACGGAGGGAGGAGGGGTGGACGGCACAAGAGCATGTTGAAATCATGTGAAAGATGCACCCATGTCAGGAAGATGATTCGAGCTCGCTGTTTCGATACGTCATTTCGTTTACTCTTCATATTGTGCATTTTTGTTTCTGGTGAATTCAAACAAGTGGAATTGAGGACAATTTCTCTTAAAGGGGGAGGGGATGATGCGAGTCAAGTCAATGATAAGGACATGGAGGAAGAGCTCGTGTTAAGCACGAAAATGGGCAGTAACTTTGAACACTACTTGGGCTTGTCTACACCTTGTTATGTGTCATTGCTTACTTGGACAATGGGCTGATTTTGAAGGTGTGGTTGATGGACTGATTTTGACAAAAGGAAGCATGGTCCATAAGAGCTTGGCACACGCTCCAATGCAGCCTATCACACGGTGCATGCTACAAAAATAAAATAATACAAGTTTACAATTTTATGTTATCTTATGTTTAGATATTTTGTGAAGCCTCTCATTATTACATGCATTATGAATGTGATTATGAGGGCTCTTTTATTATATCAATTATGGATGTATTAAGTAGTATTAAGTGAAGAGATAATGTTTACCTCTTCACCTAGCCGGTTGTAGTTTCATCCTAGGCTACTATATAAAGCCTTGGACTACTTTGAATAAAGACGACGAATGTTTAAGACAAAACTTGTGTTATTTCACAAAATCGTTTTCTTGCGTAGAGAACAAAACTTGGTTCAATCCGAGACGCGATCTTGGTTGAATTCTCTGATTATAGATCAATAGGTCTTGGTCTTAATCAACCCTTGTCAAGTAATAGGTCTTACTTGTCGAGATACTATCCTTACAAAACAGGTCTGCGCGTACCTAGTACGAACAGTCCGCAAAACCGTTCAAAAAAATACAAATTCCATTGCAGTTTCATATTCTCAAAACCATCAGACAGTTCGTGTGACTGTCTAATAGTTGTGTAAGTCAGACTTCCGCTGTTAAATCGCATCACATGTTCTACAAAAGTTCACTACACAAAGAGATGGAGGAGATGATTTCAAACGCAACTTCATCGTTTATATTTTCTCTGCTCTCTTAGGCGGTGTTGTAAGAAACAAGGTGAGTTTGAAAGTGCTGAAAAGTTTGGTGAAGACTGAGTTGATCTCCAGTTTCAACTGGTGCAACTTTATCAAAAAGAAATTGGCTGACCAAGTTCAGTGTTGGCAAAAGGAAGAGTTTGTGAGTAAACAGTTGAAAGAGAATTGGTTTGGTGGACCGATTATTTTGTTGGTCTTCATTTATCTAGACCGTTGTGTCTTCAAATCCCGCATTTTTAGTCGTCAATTTCCTACGTTATCGACTTGGACAAAAGATGTTATATCCAAGAGAATTAAGGAGGAATTAAATGACACAACTTTTTTCAGCTGTCCGTTCTCTGCAAGGATCATGATCAAACTGTCTGAATGGATAAGGATGAAGCTTCCTACTGCGGATATCTTAAACTGGAGAAAGAACAAAAGACTCACCAGACTCAAAAGAGGGGTTTTAGACAGCATTATTAATGCTACAGTCTACCATATTTGGCACCAAAGAAATTGTGGAAGAATTGAGGGAGTTCTGGCTACTCCCACCATATGTGCTCAACGAATTAAGCAAGATATTATACAATGGATGGAGCTAAAGATCACAGGAAAGGTGACTCTGAAGGATAGCAGATGGATTGAGCAACTAAGGAGTTAGTTATTTTGTTTACAGTATTGAGATTGTTGAGATAGTTTGTTGTGCTTGTATTGCTCTTTGGCTAAAAATTGGATTAATAGTTGGATGTATTGGTTCACTTTTGATTCTAATAATATTTACATTTTCCCAAAAAATAAATGACACAACTTCCAAGGAGAGAACTTTCGGCAGGGGTTCTGTTGAGCCTTCAATGGTCACCCGTGAGCAGCATGAACCTTTGCTTGCTATTGAGTTTGCAACAGCTAAGCAAGTACAAAAATTAAAACTATTTGTTCAGCAAATTGTTGTTCGGCAACCTGAACAAGAAAAATCTGAACAAAAAGAATCTGGAAAATCTGAACAACCCAAACATGAAGAAGAAATTGCTATGCCTGGCATTTCTGAAGATAGCAGTTCTGTGGAGTTTGTTAATAAGCTTGCGAATTCAGCAAAAATCATGGCTCATGCTTTCATGAAATATAAAAGTCTTGTCAGTCAAAAATCCATCAAATTACCTTCGTCAGCAACAGTTTCTAAACTAGTTGCAGCTGTTGATGGTATTGCAGATGGATTTAGGTTGTCTCAATAAGATAATAATGAGCAGAATGAGGAGAATGTGGAGAATGCAAATAATGAGCATAATGAGGATAGTGGGGAGATTGATGATAATTTGGAGAATGATGATAATCAGAAGTATAACGAGAAGGCAATTGTGGATGGTATTGTTGAGAATATTCATGAGGATGTGGATAAATTTTATGGGTGGTCTGAAGATGAATTGTTGGCGGCATTGGACATAATGGGTGACTCCTTTCAACCAATACAGCCACATTGTTGACCACCAAAATCAGAAATCCCAACCTTTAGGCTCTTTCCTGTTGATGACCACTTTTTATCTCAACCTAAACGTGAACCTGAACCTGAACCTGAACCTGAACCTGAACCGGATCAAGTTGAAACCGAACCTGAACATTCAACATGTTGTGATCAACCTGAACCCGATCGTTCAACATCCTGTGTTCAACCTGATCAGCCTGAACCTTCAACATCATATGTTCAAGCTCATCAACCTGAACTCAATCGAGTTGAACTTGAACCCGAACGTTCAACATCCTATGTTCAACCTGATCAGCCTGAACCTTCAACATCATATGTTCATGCTCATCAACCTGAATCCGATCGAGTTGAACCTGAACCCGAACGTTCAACATCCTGTATTCAACATCCTGTGTTCAACCTGATCAGCCTGAACCTTCAACATCATATGTTCAAGCTGATTAACCTGGACCTTCTATGTCCACACCAGTGGTAGAGGATCATCACGACACCATTATTAATCTAGTGACTCCTAATCCTCCTGTGGTAGGGAGCAGTGATAAAATGGTCATTGGCATAGCAGATACTCCACATGTTTACAGTAGTCGATCCAAAGGTGAATGTCATTCACCTGTCGATCCAAAGGTGAAGAGGGCCATAGTTCTATCAGAGGTCTATCGATCTCCGTATCTCCAAAGAAACATCAATATTCTTAAGGGGTTTACTCAAGCGGAGAAGTATGTATTGGATTTAATCTTTTTGGATTCATGTGAAAGGTATTGGCTTATTTTGTGAATTTTCAGACCTTGTATTTTAATATTTCAGCCTGTTTTATTAACATGTTTCACAATATAGCCTTCCAGTTTCACTTAATAACTTCTAGTTTCACATAATAAGCTTCTTGTTTCACAGCCCTTATTCTGTGAATCTAGAAGCTTATTCTGTGAATCTCAGCCCTTATTCTGTGAAACTAGAAGCTTATTTTTGTGAAACTAAGCCCTTATTCTGTGAAATTTAAGAGTTTGGGTTTCACAGTGTAAGCTTCTAGTTTCACAGAATAAGCTTCTGATTTCAAAGAATAAGTTTCTAGTTTCACAAGTTAAGCATCTAGTTTCACAGTTTCACAGTATATGTCCTTCCAGTTTCACAGAATAAGCTTCTAGTTTCACAATGTAAGCTTCTAGTTTCACAGAATAAGCTTCTTGATTGTTTTACAAGTTAAGCATCTAGTTTCACAGTTTCACAGTTTCACAGTTTCACAATATGTTCTTCATGTTTCACAGAATAAGCATCTAGTTTCACAAAATAAGCTTCTAGTTTCACAGATTGGTGAAACTTACTAAAAATCAAAATACTCTTCTTTTCTAAATTTGATCGTATATTTAATACCATTTGAGTGTGTGACCTATGCTTTTAATGAAAGTTTCCAGTGAGATTCTTTACAAAAGTCGAACCCAGCAATTGACAAGGAAGCAATTGAAGAGCTTGGCTGAAGGTGATCATCAAGAATCTTCCGCTATGATAGATGTTTGGTGTGGGTTGCTAAACAGTGGTGAGAGCTTGAGATCACGAGATTCTGCTTGTCGTTTATTTGTGCCACAGTCCACGCACAGTGTTAGTCTTACTACCCTTTTTCTATAATCGCATTTTACATGGTGTGCACTTATAATTGTTACTCACACATGATTCGATTTTTGTTCCAGTGTCTCGACAATGTTGATGTTGCTGCTCTCCAATTAGTAAGTTTTTTTATTTGGTCTTATTATATTCAAGCTCTAAGGTGGACTTGTCTTTGTCATTCATTGCATTTTTATCTGTTGACTTCCAGATTTTAACTCCAATCATCTCTCCCGAATGCCCACCGTTTTTGTTTTGTTTTGATCTGAGACTGGAACCTTGCAAATGCCAAATCATCCATGCTATGAAAGACACATCTGTTGATTATTCTTCTTTTTTAAAACCTACGGTACATCGATTTTACCTATTTTGGGACTCGTTCTTACTCAATAACCTTACTCATTTCTCTTTCTAATTACTTTTTTGTTCATACAGCAAGACAGGCTCATCAACCTTCTTCAATCAAAGTTCCCAGCAGTGACAAGTATTGCTTCAATGACGATGCCAGAAGTGTTTATCCCAAAATCAAATCTGAAATCCAAACAAATTGATAATGGCCTCTATCTGCTGAACATAATGGAGAATTACAAAGAGAGCAAAACTAATTCTGTAATAACCATAAATATTGTAAGATTTCTTTTCAACATCTAATTTAATTTCTATACAATTGCCGCAACTTTATTTCTTAGTTTTTCTGAAACCCATTTTTTTTGCATCAATAGGAATCTCAGCGCAAGCGCTTTGCATTGTGGTCGTGCTATCATATTGTTACATGTTCTGTTAACCTATCGAAATAAATAGTCACAAAAGATGCACTAGAATCGAGTTCCTCTATGAGACCCCCTTTTACTGACAAGTAATTGGTGGCTTGTGTTGGGAGAAGAGCAATCGCAACCAAATTGTAATGTCATACTTTTTCTTTGATTTCTTGAATTATTTTTTTAAAATTGTGAGATATATTGACTAATTGCATTTTGTTCAATAATTAAGTGAGGTTCTGGTGTCCACTTTGTGGATGGAAGTCACTAGAGATGCTTTGCAGACCCTTACATCGCGTGGTCTTATTATGGATCAGGTAAGTATTATTTTCCCATTCCTGACCATGTTTCTTTTTTTTACATGGTTCCTTATTTGGTGAATCTCAGACCTTATTCTGTGAATCTTAGAGGTTGTTTTGTGAAACTAGATGGTGATTTCGTGAAAGTGGATGCTTCATTTTGTGCACGTTTTATTTGTAGATCATTGATATGGTTGTGATTAAGCGCACAGTGGGTAAAACAAATGTGATTTACTTGCCAACGACAGTATATGTGAGCTTTAAATCCTTTAGATGTTGATATTCAAGTGTTTTTCATTCTGAAAGTTGCTCATCCAGCGACTAAAATTGCCTTTTGTGACATTCAGACTGCTAATCCAGAGACGGCCTGTAACACCCCCATTTATTTAAAGGCCTGTACTAGGACTCCTTAGATAAATAAGGGTGTCACTGTAACACCCCCATTTATTTAAGAGCCTTTAGCAAGACATTCTCAAATAAATAGGACTGTTACCATCCCGGAATATCCGAGGTAGTGAATAACAAGGTAAACAAACCCAAAGTACTTTACATAAATACTGATTAAATTTAAACTTGGCGTTACAACAACTACGAGGTCCAAAATTAATAAAATGACAAAACAACTGACGATATCTAATGTGATCTAATTCTAAGTAGGTCCATGCCAAGTCTCTCTCCATGCCCAAGCTCCTAATCCATCTGTCACTGACCTGAAAAATCTACTCCCCATTCCGGATCATCGTAGGTGTCATACGAATACACAGGGTCAACCGCGAGGTTGAGTAGGTAAAACAGATAAGACATAAATAACAATACTATCATAAATATATTGGGATCAATCATCCCTTCTCCGCACCGATCCAACACCAAATAAACTCCGCACCGATCACAAGACCCAGTATACTCCACACCAATCACAAGACCCAGTATACTCCACACCAATCACAAGACCCAACATTCTCCGCACCAATCACAAGACCCAAAATACTCCGCACCAAACACAGACCCTTTATCTCCGCACCAAACACAAACCCTTTATCTCCGCACCAAACACAGACCCTTTATCTCCCGATCTCCACAGTGATCAATAATAATAATACAATCCACAGTACAGTAATAATCAATTATATCAAACTCGTAATAAGCATCACTTACACATTTCATGTCATAACATGAATCATAATATATTTCCCCTACCTGAAGTTGCAGAATGACAACCGACAGCTGCTAGAATCGTTCCACCTCGAATTCAATTCCTATAATAATACTTAATATTAATGCTAACCATACCATCAAACATTACCACATTTATTCTATCATGTTCACAAGTGATACCTATCATAATAAATATAGACTTACCAACATGTCATACGATTAAATATAGACTTACCAACATGTCATACGATTAATTTAAACAGTCATTATAAAACCCATAATAACAATGATTTAATTAATTAACCATAGACACAACATGTATTAGTACTAATAACAATAATGATAACAAGCATCACAACGACCATAGCCTTAATAGAACAACTTACTTTACCACTAACACCAACATAATAATAATACCAGTATTAAATATTTATAATCGCAACAATGATAAATAATTTTAGTAATAATATGAATAATACTTAAGAGGAATAATAATAAAATAATGCCAATAATAATACTCGTTACTTCGATAGTTAAGTTATCGAACACTTATAAGCCCACACGATAAAACAATACAACTTACTTCACAATATTAAAATAATAATAATAATAATAATAATAATAATAATAATAATAAAAATAATAAGAACAACAACAAGACAACAACCATGCTTAGCCGTGACTAAAACACAAACAGGTCTCCTTCCAAAACCCGAGACAACAGCCCATGCCCAGCCTACTTTACCGCGTCACCACCACCGACCAAGCCACCCACGACTACCACCAACCGTCCTAAACCGAACTATGTACTCCCAACTACCACTTCCACGCCTCGTACGCCACCAGCGGCCACCACAGCTACCACCACGATAGCCCAAAACAGCCTGCACACTCACAACCCTCTCTACTTTCAGCGACACACTCCAACCTCCTCTATGCTCACGTTCCTCTCTCTCACCACCGTGACCCACACCACCTCTGGCCACCACCATTGTCACCACTGACGCACGGTGGTTCCAGGGGTGGTCATCTCCCTGCCTGGTTCTCCCTATAACCGCCACACCGACGTACCAAACACAACAACACCACCACAACACCTGTTTTACATTTTTCTGACACCAAACAAAACCCCCTGTACCAACAACCTCAGCCACCACGAATCTCCGCAACAACCACCATTACATACCCCATGCTACCCCCTAACAACCTACCCTAACACTTATCCAAAAACCCGATCCCACTGTCAACAAAGACCCGTACAAAATCCCTGCCCAGAACTGTTATTCTGAGACGTCATTCTAACAACATGGGTCTCCCAAACGAGCCCTATACAAGACACCCTCACGACACCCCAAATACCACCACCATAACCACCCTATGTACCCCTGACTACCACCTTTCAACTGACCCTAACCAACATACAAATTATTAACAGATAATAAAATTAAACACGACACAAACACCCTCATACACCACGATTCAAATAAAACTGCTGTACCACGACTCTGACAGAGGCTTTAAACCACCACAAAACGACGGCCAACAAGGCCAACGGTGACTCAACTATGACCCAAATACGACAATTGAACCTCATAGATTAAAACTAAACAAAGATCAGACCATATAAGCACGATTACATACACGAATTAATGAGTTAAAGTTGGACAGAAATTGAAAGAAACCAGAGGAATATTGCGTGTACCCTATTTCAGACGCCAATCGAGCCACCAAGGACCACCATAAACCACCAACTGATCCCTCCTTCTTGAACTATGATGTGTCGGCTCTGAGATGATGTGAGAGTGGGAGGCGTTTTAGGTTTAGGGTTAGGTTTTCGAGGAGCTTAAATGTATGGGCAGCAGATAGAATTTGTTGTGGTTTGAGCAGTGGGTGATGTGTCGAGTTGGGCTGTTTTAGCCTTAACACGCACCTCGAGGCCCAATCGACAACCTTGCACGCATCCCTAAACCTTAAAGCACAACTAGAGCGTGACTCGATAGTAAAACCCGTACCCGACACTTCAATATTCTTATACAAAATATAAGAACTTATGCGATAAACTAATTATCGATCTAAAACGTTCCACTAATTATCACACGTTAAAGTAATATAATACAAATGAATAAAATAGAATACGATACAATACGGAGTATTACAGTCTTCCTCCCTTAAAATGAACTTCGTCCCGAAGTTCACCATCCCATGGTCAACAAACTGGTCATCATATAACATCAAATACTAATAAAGTACTTCAAAACACGAGTTATCACATTCTAACCTCCTAAAAAAAAACTTTGTCCCCAAAGTTCAACGTATAACTAAGTTAAAGGATACCTCACGGAACACAATTAAAATAAAATTGCACAACAGAAGTAAACAGAATTATCAAATGTATTATTCAACAATCACAACATACCAAATAACCATGTCATAACAACAAGACATACCATAAAATCATTAAGATTTTACAATCCTATCCTCCTTAAAACATGGTTACGTCCCCGTAACCTCAGTATAAAGTTTCTAGACCGCAAATCAATATATCCACCTCAATATCTATATCAAACTCAGGACAGAACTCAACAACTAAGGTCATACTGGACCGTAGACACAACGTGGCACAACGGCCTAATAACTCATAAATCAAACCAGCAACCAATTCTCATCCCAATCTCGATATCAATATTGTCAAATATTCCATTTAAGAAACTGCTATACCAAACTGACCTTATCAACTCAATCTCATCAGTACTTACCTTAAAAGTCCATTGACGTACTTGTATACCTACTCGTCATTCCACTTATTCATAAAACACGAACGTGTACGCCATAAAACATGAACTTGTACATAATTCAGACTAATCACTTACTAACAACCAACAGAATTATCACATCAACAGAAAATTTTTAATTATCAGAATAAAAGGATAACTGTTAATATTCAACTCAAATCGGTACTCAAAAGAGGCTCATCAACTATCATATAACATATAACCTCGAACAAAATAAAGTATTAGGGTCGATAAGATCATGTTACGCAGTAAAACAGATTCGGAATAGGTAACACTTACACACCCATGAAATTTCAACGCAAGCCGGTATTTACAACTACATAAATGATCAAGGAGACTCATAGTTCCTAATTGACAATTTAAAAGGTTTCATGTTCATAACCATATTTTGATGCAACACCATATTTAGGAAAAGACATAGCGCGTAATTAAACATGAAACATGGACATGCCTCACATGATATTCATAATTCTTAGACTTCGCAAGATCGTTTAACATTCCCAGTTATCAACTAGTTAGTACATTTCACTTAGGTACATTCCTGTCCACTCATATTACATCATTTATCATGGAGCTATTATTATTACACATGATTTGTACAATAAGAGATCTATACGATGCGCAACAATTAACATTTAAGCCGGGTTTAATTTACACATAGCTACAGAATTGTCATTTGCATACAATCATCATAATTATCAGACATCAAGCTTTTTCCTTGTTTGTCACCTTTGAAAATATTTTAAAAAAAATGTTTAGAGCAATAAAAGGTAGTTTGTGACAGTTATAAACTCAATTCAGGACAATCTTACCCTCTACAATTCAGATTTAAGACTACATGGAGGCATTCTGATTCTTCTTTTCTAGGACATTGTTCTTGTTCCTCATGACTTATGAAAACTTTAACGATAAAAGTAACGAATTCACAAGACTAGTACTTCATATATCACATGTCAACTAATTAATAACTCAAACTAGAATGGTCAGACTTTTAAACAGAGCAAAAGCAGTTCAGTTTGTGACATAACAATATACATGAAGGTGTTATAAAGGTTATTGTCTCAACGATCTAGACAACGATATACCATAAATATATGAAATATATTAAACTTTTATATAAACTTACATAATTCACAACTTAACCAATTAAACATTATGCCACAACTTATAAAATTTATAAATTAAATAACCTTTTAGCTAATTGCGAGTTATTATGGTTTTTAGAAAATATAAGGAATTAACCGATCATGGTAAAAGAATGAATTGCAAAGCTTAAGGAATTTATTTATAACAAATTTTACAACTTAATTGGTCTGAACAAAAACTTTACAACACTTAGATCGAAATTTGACCAACTTGCAAAAATCACCATTAAATAACGACTCATTAAGATTATGCATAAACAGTAGTCACGTTGTAAACGATTTCTTTTTCAACACCGTGAGTCAGAACAGAACTGCGCAGTAGCAAACTGACCACTGTTAACCAAAATATTTATTTCCTTCAAAATATAAGTCGTTTTAACATGAAGTCAAAATCATTAGAAAGCTAACTTATAAGGTCATCATACATAACATTTTCACATTCATATAGAGAACACATTTTAAACGACAGTCCGTACAAATAGGTAACATTCTGGAAACTTAGTACAACGTTAGTTACTTTCATATTTCACATCATTACTTTACGTCGTCATATTAAAACACAACTATTATCAAAAACATGTTGACGCGTATATTGAGGCATAGAAATGACATTCCTTCATATTATTATTTATTCATTATTTCAATTTGTACTTGCCATCAAGAAAGCGATAAAGATTGCAAAACTGAAAGATAGGATCAACTAATTAAATCAACATTTATACATGTATATACAAATGTAACACCTAGCTATATGACATTCATGGCTTGGGGCAACACATTCCGCATATCACTAGACATGGATTACTATAACATGTAAATCTGATCATTCACATTAAAATTCAAGATGATATATTACATAGTTACGATAGTCATTTGATGACCAAATATCATATGAAAATTTCTAAACACCACAATCATATGATAATATCACTCCAATCATTGTTTAAAATATATATATACATCCATTCTCTAAAATTTCAATGCAATCATTCAGATCAATCAGCATTTCAATATCTGTCATATTTTTCTAATGTACATCAGCATGCAGTCAAGCTTATTTTTCAAACTCATATTCAAAACTCCTGTTCTCAATACTTGGAAATCATATATCTCAATCAATCATTCAATATAGTTCTCATACAACACAGATCTCCAACCATATTTCACATCATACTTACCTCATTGCTTTTCTGCGCAAACGTTAGTTCAATATATATATATTGGGTCCTGTCCTTTATTCTATACTACCCACGCTCTACATCTCTCATGGGTGACCAGGCTAGACTGAAAGGGCCAGTGGCTTGGTTTGAGGTGGCCCCTATCTCATTCCAATCCTGGGGCTCCTAACAGTTACTAGCCTGGGGTTCATTTTATTTAGACACTCCTATGTTCATTAGTTCCATTTTAGTTTAGGCCTGAGGATCGTTCGCTCTGATACCACTTTGTAACACCCCCATTTATTTAAGAGCCTTTAGCAAGACATTCTCAAATAAATAGGACTGTTACCATCCCGGAATATCCGAGGTAGTGAATAACAAGGTAAACAAACCCAAAGTACTTTACATAAATACTGATTAAATTTAAACTTGGCGTTACAACAACTACGAGGTCCAAAATTAATAAAATGACAAAACAACTGACGATATCTAATGTGATCTAATTCTAAGTAGGTCCATGCCAAGTCTCTCTCCATGCCCAAGCTCCTAATCCATCTGTCACTGACCTGAAAAATCTACTCCCCATTCCGGATCATCGTAGGTGTCACACGAATACACAGGGTCAACCGCGAGGTTGAGTAGGTAAAACAGATAAGACATAAATAACAATACTATCATAAATATATTGGGATCAATCATCCCTTCTCCGCACCGATCCAACACCAAATAAACTCCGCACCGATCACAAGACCCAGTATACTCCACACCAATCACAAGACCCAGTATACTCCACACCAATCACAAGACCCAACATTCTCCGCACCAATCACAAGACCCAAAATACTCCGCACCAAACACAGACCCTTTATCTCCGCACCAAACACAAACCCTTTATCTCCGCACCAAACACAGACCCTTTATCTCCCGATCTCCACAGTGATCAATAATAATAATACAATCCACAGTACAGTAATAATCAATTATATCAAACTCGTAATAAGCATCACTTACACATTTCATGTCATAACATGAATCATAATATATTTCCCCTACCTGAAGTTGCAGAATGACAACCGACAGCTGCTAGAATCGTTCCACCTCGAATTCAATTCCTATAATAATACTTAATATTAATGCTAACCATACCATCAAACATTACCACATTTATTCTATCATGTTCACAAGTGATACCTATCATAATAAATATAGACTTACCAACATGTCATACGATTAAATATAGACTTACCAACATGTCATACGATTAATTTAAACAGTCATTATAAAACCCATAATAACAATGATTTAATTAATTAACCATAGACACAACATGTATTAGTACTAATAACAATAATGATAACAAGCATCACAACGACCATAGCCTTAATAGAACAACTTACTTTACCACTAACACCAACATAATAATAATACCAGTATTAAATATTTATAATCGCAACAATGATAAATAATTTTAGTAATAATATGAATAATACTTAAGAGGAATAATAATAAAATAATGCCAATAATAATACTCGTTACTTCGATAGTTAAGTTATCGAACACTTATAAGCCCACACGATAAAACAATACAACTTACTTCACAATATTAAAATAATAATAATAATAATAATAATAATAATAATAATAATAATAATAAGAACAACAACAAGACAACAACCATGCTTAGCCGTGACTAAAACACAAACAGGTCTCCTTCCAAAACCCGAGACAACAGCCCATGCCCAGCCTACTTTACCGCGTCACCACCACCGACCAAGCCACCCACGACTACCACCAACCGTCCTAAACCGAACTATGTACTCCCAACTACCACTTCCACGCCTCGTACGCCACCAGCGGCCACCACAGCTACCACCACGATAGCCCAAAACAGCCTGCACACTCACAACCCTCTCTACTTTCAGCGACACACTCCAACCTCCTCTATGCTCACGTTCCTCTCTCTCACCACCGTGACCCACACCACCTCTGGCCACCACCATTGTCACCACTGACGCACGGTGGTTCCAGGGGTGGTCATCTCCCTGCCTGGTTCTCCCTATAACCGCCACACCGACGTACCAAACACAACAACACCACCACAACACCTGTTTTACATTTTTCTGACACCAAACAAAACCCCCTGTACCAACAACCTCAGCCACCACGAATCTCCGCAACAACCACCATTACATACCCCATGCTACCCCCTAACAACCTACCCTAACACTTATCCAAAAACCCGATCCCACTGTCAACAAAGACCCGTACAAAATCCCTGCCCAGAACTGTTATTCTGAGACGTCATTCTAACAACATGGGTCTCCCAAACGAGCCCTATACAAGACACCCTCACGACACCCCAAATACCACCACCATAACCACCCTATGTACCCCTGACTACCACCTTTCAACTGACCCTAACCAACATACAAATTATTAACAGATAATAAAATTAAACACGACACAAACACCCTCATACACCACGATTCAAATAAAACTGCTGTACCACGACTCTGACAGAGGCTTTAAACCACCACAAAACGACGGCCAACAAGGCCAACGGTGACTCAACTATGACCCAAATACGACAATTGAACCTCATAGATTAAAACTAAACAAAGATCAGACCATATAAGCACGATTACATACACGAATTAATGAGTTAAAGTTGGACAGAAATTGAAAGAAACCAGAGGAATATTGCGTGTACCCTATTTCAGACGCCAATCGAGCCACCAAGGACCACCATAAACCACCAACTGATCCCTCCTTCTTGAACTATGATGTGTCGGCTCTGAGATGATGTGAGAGTGGGAGGCGTTTTAGGTTTAGGGTTAGGTTTTCGAGGAGCTTAAATGTATGGGCAGCAGATAGAATTTGTTGTGGTTTGAGCAGTGGGTGATGTGTCGAGTTGGGCTGTTTTAGCCTTAACACGCACCTCGAGGCCCAATCGACAACCTTGCACGCATCCCTAAACCTTAAAGCACAACTAGAGCGTGACTCGATAGTAAAACCCGTACCCGACACTTCAATATTCTTATACAAAATATAAGAACTTATGCGATAAACTAATTATCGATCTAAAACGTTCCACTAATTATCACACGTTAAAGTAATATAATACAAATGAATAAAATAGAATACGATACAATACGGAGTATTACAGTCTTCCTCCCTTAAAATGAACTTCGTCCCGAAGTTCACCATCCCATGGTCAACAAACTGGTCATCATATAACATCAAATACTAATAAAGTACTTCAAAACACGAGTTATCACATTCTAACCTCCTAAAAAAAAACTTTGTCCCCAAAGTTCAACGTATAACTAAGTTAAAGGATACCTCACGGAACACAATTAAAATAAAATTGCACAACAGAAGTAAACAGAATTATCAAATGTATTATTCAACAATCACAACATACCAAATAACCATGTCATAACAACAAGACATACCATAAAATCATTAAGATTTTACAATCCTATCCTCCTTAAAACATGGTTACGTCCCCGTAACCTCAGTATAAAGTTTCTAGACCGCAAATCAATATATCCACCTCAATATCTATATCAAACTCAGGACAGAACTCAACAACTAAGGTCATACTGGACCGTAGACACAACGTGGCACAACGGCCTAATAACTCATAAATCAAACCAGCAACCAATTCTCATCCCAATCTCGATATCAATATTGTCAAATATTCCATTTAAGAAACTGCTATACCAAACTGACCTTATCAACTCAATCTCATCAGTACTTACCTTAAAAGTCCATTGACGTACTTGTATACCTACTCGTCATTCCACTTATTCATAAAACACGAACGTGTACGCCATAAAACATGAACTTGTACATAATTCAGACTAATCACTTACTAACAACCAACAGAATTATCACATCAACAGAAAATTTTTAATTATCAGAATAAAAGGATAACTGTTAATATTCAACTCAAATCGGTACTCAAAAGAGGCTCATCAACTATCATATAACATATAACCTCGAACAAAATAAAGTATTAGGGTCGATAAGATCATGTTACGCAGTAAAACAGATTCGGAATAGGTAACACTTACACACCCATGAAATTTCAACGCAAGCCGGTATTTACAACTACATAAATGATCAAGGAGACTCATAGTTCCTAATTGACAATTTAAAAGGTTTCATGTTCATAACCATATTTTGATGCAACACCATATTTAGGAAAAGACATAGCGCGTAATTAAACATGAAACATGGACATGCCTCACATGATATTCATAATTCTTAGACTTCGCAAGATCGTTTAACATTCCCAGTTATCAACTAGTTAGTACATTTCACTTAGGTACATTCCTGTCCACTCATATTACATCATTTATCATGGAGCTATTATTATTACACATGATTTGTACAATAAGAGATCTATACGATGCGCAACAATTAACATTTAAGCCGGGTTTAATTTACACATAGCTACAGAATTGTCATTTGCATACAATCATCATAATTATCAGACATCAAGCTTTTTCCTTGTTTGTCACCTTTGAAAATATTTTAAAAAAAATGTTTAGAGCAATAAAAGGTAGTTTGTGACAGTTATAAACTCAATTCAGGACAATCTTACCCTCTACAATTCAGATTTAAGACTACATGGAGGCATTCTGATTCTTCTTTTCTAGGACATTGTTCTTGTTCCTCATGACTTATGAAAACTTTAACGATAAAAGTAACGAATTCACAAGACTAGTACTTCATATATCACATGTCAACTAATTAATAACTCAAACTAGAATGGTCAGACTTTTAAACAGAGCAAAAGCAGTTCAGTTTGTGACATAACAATATACATGAAGGTGTTATAAAGGTTATTGTCTCAACGATCTAGACAACGATATACCATAAATATATGAAATATATTAAACTTTTATATAAACTTACATAATTCACAACTTAACCAATTAAACATTATGCCACAACTTATAAAATTTATAAATTAAATAACCTTTTAGCTAATTGCGAGTTATTATGGTTTTTAGAAAATATAAGGAATTAACCGATCATGGTAAAAGAATGAATTGCAAAGCTTAAGGAATTTATTTATAACAAATTTTACAACTTAATTGGTCTGAACAAAAACTTTACAACACTTAGATCGAAATTTGACCAACTTGCAAAAATCACCATTAAATAACGACTCATTAAGATTATGCATAAACAGTAGTCACGTTGTAAACGATTTCTTTTTCAACACCGTGAGTCAGAACAGAACTGCGCAGTAGCAAACTGACCACTGTTAACCAAAATATTTATTTCCTTCAAAATATAAGTCGTTTTAACATGAAGTCAAAATCATTAGAAAGCTAACTTATAAGGTCATCATACATAACATTTTCACATTCATATAGAGAACACATTTTAAACGACAGTCCGTACAAATAGGTAACATTCTGGAAACTTAGTACAACGTTAGTTACTTTCATATTTCACATCATTACTTTACGTCGTCATATTAAAACACAACTATTATCAAAAACATGTTGACGCGTATATTGAGGCATAGAAATGACATTCCTTCATATTATTATTTATTCATTATTTCAATTTGTACTTGCCATCAAGAAAGCGATAAAGATTGCAAAACTGAAAGATAGGATCAACTAATTAAATCAACATTTATACATGTATATACAAATGTAACACCTAGCTATATGACATTCATGGCTTGGGGCAACACATTCCGCATATCACTAGACATGGATTACTATAACATGTAAATCTGATCATTCACATTAAAATTCAAGATGATATATTACATAGTTACGATAGTCATTTGATGACCAAATATCATATGAAAATTTCTAAACACCACAATCATATGATAATATCACTCCAATCATTGTTTAAAATATATATATACATCCATTCTCTAAAATTTCAATGCAATCATTCAGATCAATCAGCATTTCAATATCTGTCATATTTTTCTAATGTACATCAGCATGCAGTCAAGCTTATTTTTCAAACTCATATTCAAAACTCCTGTTCTCAATACTTGGAAATCATATATCTCAATCAATCATTCAATATAGTTCTCATACAACACAGATCTCCAACCATATTTCACATCATACTTACCTCATTGCTTTTCTGCGCAAACGTTAGTTCAATATATATATATTGGGTCCTGTCCTTTATTCTATACTACCCACGCTCTACATCTCTCATGGGTGACCAGGCTAGACTGAAAGGGCCAGTGGCTTGGTTTGAGGTGGCCCCTATCTCATTTCAATCCTGGGGCTCCTAACAGTTACTAGCCTGGGGTTCATTTTATTTAGACACTCCTATGTTCATTAGTTCCATTTTAGTTTAGGCCTGAGGATCGTTCGCTCTGATACCACTTTGTAACACCCCCATTTATTTAAGAGCCTTTAGCAAGACATTCTCAAATAAATAGGACTGTTACCATCCCGGAATATCCGAGGTAGTGAATAACAAGGTAAACAAACCCAAAGTACTTTACATAAATACTGATTAAATTTAAACTTGGCGTTACAACAACTACGAGGTCCAAAATTAATAAAATGACAAAACAACTGACGATATCTAATGTGATCTAATTCTAAGTAGGTCCATGCCAAGTCTCTCTCCATGCCCAAGCTCCTAATCCATCTGTCACTGACCTGAAAAATCTACTCCCCATTCCGGATCATCGTAGGTGTCACACGAATACACAGGGTCAACCGCGAGGTTGAGTAGGTAAAACAGATAAGACATAAATAACAATACTATCATAAATATATTGGGATCAATCATCCCTTCTCCGCACCGATCCAACACCAAATAAACTCCGCACCGATCACAAGACCCAGTATACTCCACACCAATCACAAGACCCAGTATACTCCACACCAATCACAAGACCCAACATTCTCCGCACCAATCACAAGACCCAAAATACTCCGCACCAAACACAGACCCTTTATCTCCGCACCAAACACAAACCCTTTATCTCCGCACCAAACACAGACCCTTTATCTCCCGATCTCCACAGTGATCAATAATAATAATACAATCCACAGTACAGTAATAATCAATTATATCAAACTCGTAATAAGCATCACTTACACATTTCATGTCATAACATGAATCATAATATATTTCCCCTACCTGAAGTTGCAGAATGACAACCGACAGCTGCTAGAATCGTTCCACCTCGAATTCAATTCCTATAATAATACTTAATATTAATGCTAACCATACCATCAAACATTACCACATTTATTCTATCATGTTCACAAGTGATACCTATCATAATAAATATAGACTTACCAACATGTCATACGATTAAATATAGACTTACCAACATGTCATACGATTAATTTAAACAGTCATTATAAAACCCATAATAACAATGATTTAATTAATTAACCATAGACACAACATGTATTAGTACTAATAACAATAATGATAACAAGCATCACAACGACCATAGCCTTAATAGAACAACTTACTTTACCACTAACACCAACATAATAATAATACCAGTATTAAATATTTATAATCGCAACAATGATAAATAATTTTAGTAATAATATGAATAATACTTAAGAGGAATAATAATAAAATAATGCCAATAATAATACTCGTTACTTCGATAGTTAAGTTATCGAACACTTATAAGCCCACACGATAAAACAATACAACTTACTTCACAATATTAAAATAATAATAATAATAATAATAATAATAATAATAATAATAATAATAATAATAAGAACAACAACAAGACAACAACCATGCTTAGCCGTGACTAAAACACAAACAGGTCTCCCTCCAAAACCCGAGACAACAGCCCATGCCCAGCCTACTTTACCGCGTCACCACCACCGACCAAGCCACCCACGACTACCACCAACCGTCCTAAACCGAACTATGTACTCCCAACTACCACTTCCACGCCTCGTACGCCACCAGCGGCCACCACAGCTACCACCACGATAGCCCAAAACAGCCTGCACACTCACAACCCTCTCTACTTTCAGCGACACACTCCAACCTCCTCTATGCTCACGTTCCTCTCTCTCACCACCGTGACCCACACCACCTCTGGCCACCACCATTGTCACCACTGACGCACGGTGGTTCCAGGGGTGGTCATCTCCCTGCCTGGTTCTCCCTATAACCGCCACACCGACGTACCAAACACAACAACACCACCACAACACCTGTTTTACATTTTTCTGACACCAAACAAAACCCCCTGTACCAACAACCTCAGCCACTACGAATCTCCGCAACAACCACCATTACATACCCCATGCTACCCCCTAACAACCTACCCTAACACTTATCCAAAAACCCGATCCCACTGTCAATAAAGACCCGTACAAAATCCCTGCCCAGAACTGTTATTCTGAGACGTCATTCTAACAACATGGGTCTCCCAAACGAGCCCTATACAAGACACCCTCACGACACCCCAAATACCACCACCATAACCACCCTATGTACCCCTGACTACCACCTTTCAACTGACCCTAACCAACATACAAATTATTAACAGATAATAAAATTAAACACGACACAAACACCCTCATACACCACGATTCAAATAAAACTGCTGTACCACGACTCTGACAGAGGCTTTAAACCACCACAAAACGACGGCCAACAAGGCCAACGGTGACTCAACTATGACCCAAATACGACAATTGAACCTCATAGATTAAAACTAAACAAAGATCAGACCATATAAGCACGTTTACATACACGAATTAATGAGTTAAAGTTGGACAGAAATTGAAAGAAACCAGAGGAATATTGCGTGTACCCTATTTCAGACGCCAATCGAGCCACCAAGGACCACCATAAACCACCAACTGATCCCTCCTTCTTGAACTATGATGTGTCGGCTCTGAGATGATGTGAGAGTGGGAGGCGTTTTAGGTTTAGGGTTAGGTTTTCGAGGAGCTTAAATGTATGGGCAGCAGATAGAATTTGTTGTGGTTTGAGCAGTGGGTGATGTGTCGAGTTGGGCTGTTTTAGCCTTAACACGCACCTCGAGGCCCAATCGACAACCTTGCACGCATCCCTAAACCTTAAAGCACAACTAGAGCGTGACTCGATAGTAAAACCCGTACCCGACACTTCAATATTCTTATACAAAATATAAGAACTTATGCGATAAACTAATTATCGATCTAAAACGTTCCACTAATTATCACACGTTAAAGTAATATAATACAAATGAATAAAATAGAATACGATACAATACGGAGTATTACAGTCACCATCTCGGTTTCCCGAGGTAGTAGATACAAAAGGAAGATAAACATTACTTTAATTAAAAATTATCCTCATAACATGTTCTTAACAACTGAATCCAAACTGTCTTATAAAATGAAAATACAACTCATGCTAAACTGACTAAGGTGATCTAGACTCTAGTCTGGTCCGGATCCAAGCTCTTTCTTCCCATAGCTCCCCTTAGTCTCAGCCACCTGTCAATCTGCTCCCCAATAAATTGGTTCATCACAGGTGATCACGAATACACAGGGTCAACCACGAGGTTGAGTAGAGAGAAAATAAATAAACAAACTTATAGTATATATATATTGGGATCAATCATCCCTTAACTCCGCACCGATCCAACACCAAATAAACTCCGCACCGATCCAACGCCAAATAAACTCCGCACCGATCCAACGCGAAATAAACTCCGCACCGATCCAACGCCAAATAAACTCCGCACCGATCCAACGCCAAATAAACTCCGCACCGTATCACAAGACCCATTATATCAATTTCCGCATCATAAGAATATATCGTCACTAAATAATATCACAGCATTATTCATTCAACAAGGTATATATATAATTCACAACAGCTAATGATCATGTTTCACATCATAAACGAGTGCATAGTTAATCCCCTACCTCAATCCGCAGAAGGCAACTGAACAGCTGCTCGAATTATTCCACCCCGTTCAATCGAACTCAGTTCCTATAATTATTGTTTAATATCAAACTCCATTCATACCATCAACACTACTACATAAATAATTGATCATGTTCTCGTTCATTAATCGTAACCGCATATAAATAGTTATCACAAATTTGCTCATAACCCAAATACCTTTACTATCCATAAAACACAATTGACAATTACCACACTAACAATGGTAACCATATTGATCACAATAGACAATTCTAACAACAATTATTATTGAATTTAATAAAATAATTATTCCACATCAATAAGACCAATACAAAAATAACAAACCATAACTATCAATAACATAACAATACAAATAAACATAATATGAGATTAACCAAATTAATACTAATAATAATAATAATAAGACTAATCAACAATGTTAAAGATAACAACATTAATAATGAAGATGATGATAATGATAATAATAATAATAATAATAATAATAATAATAATAATACAAACCACTAGCAAAACACGTGCAACACCAACAACCCTCATCAACCCGTATAACCCCTGACTCACAAATCAGATTACACGGCTCTGACAGCCCTCTTCGACAACCCCATTCGACACCCCCACGACGCCTGTACAACCACCAACCCACGGTTGTTGACACCCTTGCACTATGACGCAACCCCTTGACACCACCACGACACAAGACTCAACTCCAGAAGCTCTCGAAACCGGTACAAAACCCGCACCTACACAACCGAAAACCGTAGCACCACTGCACCAGTGGGTTTTCCAGCCCTATAAATCCGCCTGAAACACCACCAACACCACCACGACTCACGACCCCGCGACACTCCACACTGCCCACAACCCCCCGGTGCCAAAACCCAGGCCTCGACACCCCCTGAAACCGGTTGAACCAACTGTCCAAAACCGCTGAACACATGATACACATCGCCAACCCAGAAAAAGACTTTCCCGCAACCCCTAAACACGCTGTCAAACAGCCCCTTCTCCGGCCACCACAACCATCCTACCACCAGTAACATCTCCTACAAACTCCCTACTATCATTACCCATAAAATCGTACTCAAGGACAAATCAGAACAACAACAGAACACGTCACAAAACACGAGCAGAAAACGAACTAAAACAGAGTGTCAAAAACGTGGTTTATGTCGACATTCACGACTGATTTACTGCCACCCACGGTGGTCCTATGGTGGTCTAATGAGGACAAACGCGTTATTCAAATTATAAGGATCAAGTATAACTATACATCTAAGATATAACAGTATGAAAAGGTATAAAAAAAACTGCTTACGAACATTGATGCGCACGGTAGTGATAACGATGGTGATGGCTGTTATCGAGTGTTCGTCTTCCTCTTGTTCCCCTTCAAAACTCACGGTGGTGATAAGGTGGATAGGGTTGGTGAAGGGGGCTGTTACGAGATGGAGGCAGAGTGAAAGTAGGAGTAGGGTTTCTTTTGTCGATGGAGGCAGCTTGTGTGTTTGGGTGATTAGGGTTTTGGTAACAAAATATGATATTTCAGGTCCTTATGTCGATGGTGAACAATTATCCAAGTCGAATCCAACCAAACGAGTCCAAACCCATCTCTATTAGACCCTCACGTACTCCAAGAACTATATTAACCATATTCCGCTCTTGTCTCGACTAAGGACTCTGATTCACTTAACACGTATAATAACTAATATTACTTTTATAGCAATTAGCAAAATACGTATCAACTAGTATAAATATAAAACAATTCATCACTACGAACAATGACAATACGGGGTATTACAGTCTTACCTCCTTAAAAATGAACTTCGTCCCGAAGTTCACCATCCAATGGTCCATAAACTGGTCACTAGGCACATATGGAGAACAATATGCGACACCACATAACGTCAAGAAAACTAGTAAGGTAATTTAAATCACGAAATATTACATTCTACCCTCGTTAAGGAAACTTTGTCCCCAAAGTTTAACGTATAACGAAGCTAAAGAGATTCTTCACGAAACAAAATAAATGCACCACGGGAGTAACCAGAGTTATTATGTATATTCAAACAATCACCACATATCAACTTGCCATGTCATAAAATGTAATACCCCGTATTTTATTACGTTTTATTTATTTATTTATGTTAACTTTAGTGGTTTTCGATGTGGAGGGTTTATTATAAAAGCGATATAATATAGTGGACAAGGAGTTTTACGTGTTGTTTTTGGAGTCGTATGAGTATTTTTTTTTTTAGCAAACCCGTACTTGGTTCATGTCGTGTGGGTATTGGAGTGCGTGTTGGGTCAAAGAGTACACGGGTAGCTTAGCCGTTGGGCCTAGGATTGTGTGCCCAAACCCAAGCCCATACACGTTTTCTTAAACCAAAAGAAAACAGATTTGAACCCCTCCTTCAGCCGCCCTACTTATAACACAAAAATCAAGACTCTCCTAACCTAATCAACACTCACCAACACTCACCATCATCTGCCGCCACTGCTAGGGTTACAAAGGGACGATTATCACGGTGGTTTAAGGGTTGTAGCGTGATCTTTGACAAGGGCAAACAGGTATGAGCAAACACCTGTAACGTTAATTTATTGTTTTCGTGCTAAGCATGTCAAGTTCTGATCTCGGTTGTAGTTTCATCACACGCTCATCATCTCGTGTTTTGGTATCTTTATGATCTGTGTTATGTATATTATATGTTTCAACCATCATCGGGACATCTTTTATAATCACGATCTTAATATAGCGGGTTTCGTTCTGGGCAGGGAATGATTTTTATTTTCGTTGTATTCTTCAGAACAGAGTCTGCGTATGGGTCTTTTTGAACATGTATTCGAACCCTTTTTCCATTGTTGTATGTTCTGGGTTTTGGAGTTGGTAACACGGTCGTAGTATATGGAGTCGTGGTGTGGTAGTAGTGCTTGGTCGTGGTGTCTCACGGAGGTGAATAGGGGTGGTCAGAGAACTCGGGTCAGAGAGTCTGTCGTATTTTCTGGGTTGGTTTCAGTGAGCACGTGTATTAGACCCGGTGGCAGAGACGATTATACTCACCACTGGCACCACCACGACTCAGTGGCGAGTCTGGTGGTGCCAGGGGTGAAAGTGGTGGCCGTGGTTGGGGTTAACAGCGGGTTTTGACATGGTGGTTGAGCGTGAAAGTGGTAGTGTCCAAGGGTTGCTGCTGCGTTTTTTTTTTTCGAAAGAGTTTTGCGAGGCTGTTTTGATTCGGTGTTGTGTAGGTTGCGTAGGGTTTCCTTCTTTGGGTTACGTTTTTTTGGCATGTTGTTAGAAGATCTTAATGATAATATTCTTACCATATTAACAAGTGTAGTACTAATATATATATAATGCTTATTCTTATTAAGTTAATGATTGTAATAATTAGTTTAGTAACTAATATGAATGGTGTTTTAATAATTCATGCTGGGTTAAGTTTGCTAAAGAAAAATGATAGGTATGTATGGCCTTTTTCAACTATTTATTTAGTAATAGTGTTAGAAAATGTTATCGGACATGCTATTTATAGTAAGTCTATTTTTAGTAAGTCTAAAAATAGTAAGTGGAACATGTTTAGTGAGAGTTGTATGTTATGGCATGCTTATATAAGGATATATTTATAACTTGATATGAATAAATCAAGTAAGAACATGATAAAGTAACTTGGTAGCATTTGTTGAGTAGGAATTGATACGAATAATAATTTATAGGAACGGAATTCGAGGTGGAGTATTTCTAGACGGTGATTTCTTTTACAGACTGCAATATTCAGGTAGGTTACACTGGAACTACTTTTGTATTGTGTTATGGTTGTATGTGAATTGGATGCTATGGATGCAAGTATTTTATCTATGAGATGCATATATAGTGTTAGTTCATGTTTTTGCATTCATAAGCATGGCATGAGTACAGTTACAGGTTGAGATGGTGATGAGATACTATTGGGCCCAGGCTAGCTCTGCAGGGCTAGACCTGGTGACCTCAGCTGATATGCTGGTGTTCGGCGACGGCCGAGTATAGTCTGCCGGGAGGTTCGGTATGGCTGGGAGACACGGGTTTGAGAATGAGAATGAGCTCGAGCATGACATAATCATTTGCATATACTGTTTGTTTGCATTATTTTATCGTGTTATCCTACTCAACCGCGAGGTTGACAGTGTATTCGTGTTCACCTACGATGATCCGGAATGGGGAGTAGATCTTTCAGGTCAGAGACAGCGGGACTAGAATTGGGGTTGGAAGAGAGACAAGGACTAGACCTACCTAGCTGCTAGATCACTTAGTCTCGTTGCCGTAGTGGAACATTTATTTTAATTCAGTTGTTTTGGAAGTTTGGGACTAAGTTATGTAATGGTTTCAGATTAACTATTTATTTATAAAGTACTGTGCTTCTTTCACTATGTATATCTACTACCCTGGTCTAACCAGGATGGTAGCAGTCTTATTTACCCTGGAAGTCCTAGTTCAGGCTCCTAGGTAAATGGGGGTGTTACAAAGTGGTATCAGAGCGAACGATCCTCAGGCCTAAACTAAAATGAAAATAATGAACATAGGAGTGTCTAAATAAAATGAACCCCAGGCTAGTAACTATTAGGAGCCCCATAGGATTGGGATGAGTTAGGGGCCCCCTCAAACCAAACCACTGGCCCTTTCAGTCTAACCTGGTTACCTTGAGAGTGGAAGAGTGTGGGTAGTATGGAAGGACCCAAGGTAGATATATAATATATGTATGTTGTACTAACCTTTCAGCGCCAAGGAATGAGGTAAGTTATGATGTGAAAACTGGATGAGTATATACATGTATACTATATGGCATGAAAGTGATATTACATGATGATTGGCATGTATATGTGTTATTTTCAAGCATTGAGAACATGAGTTATAACTTAATGATGTCTATAAGTGAGAATTGTATATGCATGTGGTTATGTGATCCCTAAGCCTTTAGGTAGACCTTTAATAAGGATTTAACCGTATGGAAAAATTACATGCTAAGTATGTATGCCAGTACGACCAAGTCAGAATAGGAATTGACCTAGGATGCTCATAAAATTTTGTCACTTGTGTAGCAAAATGCCTCCCAGAAGAGAACCCAACACTGCTAATGTGTCACAAGAGGAGTATGATCGCCTAGTAGCTATCAACGCTGCACTCCTAGCTAAGATTGGGGCAAACACTCAGTCTGACGCCATTAAAATGAGTAATAATATTTCTAGGCATAACCCTACCAAGTACGATGGGGAGGGAGCACCAAGTTTACTTGCTGAGTGGTGCCGAGAGTTCGAGAGTATCTTCGAACTACTATCTGTACCAGAATCGATGAAGGTGGACCAAGCTGTATTCTATCTGAAGGGTACGGCTAGGTTATGGTGGAATAACAGTAAAGAAGAAATCAAAACAGCTGCAGAGGAAATCGGGTTAGAGTATGTACGTTGGGAGGAGTTCAAGGGGATTTTATCCTCTAAGTTTGTGCCGGAAAATGTAAAAGGGAAGCTGCGAGCAGAGTTCGATTCATTCCAAATGGCCGAAGGGATGACTGTGGAGGAATATCACACTAAGTTCTTGCAGTTGGCAGAAAATGTAGCTGACTTAGGCTACACTCAGGAGATGTTAGCAGCTAGGTTTGAGAAAGGGCTGACTCTCACTATCAAGAGGAGTATGCTGGCCACTAAGCCCACCACTGTAGAAGATATATATGAGAGGGCTGGCCAGGCGGAAAGGCTAGCTGACCAGATTAAAGAGGACGAGAAGACTAAGGGTGATAAGAGGAAAGCGGAATCCGGAGCCGAAAGCTCAGGGACTAAGAAGCCGAATAATCAGTATCGTTCTTTCTTCTCGAATAGTGCTCAAGGGAACAACAACAATCGTGGGGGTAACCGAGCTATGTCTGGAACTGGTGGTGGAGTTCCTACATGTTTTAAATGTGGGAAACCAGGACACAAGAAGATAGAGTGCTGGTCAGGTACCCAGAGTGCTGGGAGCAGTTATCATCGGGGAAATCAGAGTGGAGGATTCAGAACTCCGAATGCGAGTTACTCTGGGAATAACAAATCTGGAGGGAACAACTATCAGCGGAACTACAACAATTACAACAACCAGAACCGCTACCAAGGAAATCAGGGTGGTGGCAATGGTAACTTCCAGAAGACTTTGGCAGAAGCTAGTAACCAAAGCGGTGCGGGATCTGTGAACCAGAGTGGGGTGAAGAAAAGTGGGACCCTGTTTATGATGGGCAAAGAGGCTGCAGAGGAGGATGCTCATGTAGTCACTGGTACATTTCTAGTGCATTCTTTTCCTACTTTCGTTTTATTTGATTCCGGTGCATCGCATTCATTCATATCTGTAGAGCATGCTAAGGTTTTAATCCTTGATGTATATAGTAGTATAGCTGATTCTGTAACCATACCGTCTGGGGAGTCCATAGCTTGTAATAGGGTTTACACCAATGTAATGATCCAAGTAGGAGATGTAAGTTTTGAATCGAACTTGATCGAGTTTCCTTTGGGTGGTTTTGAGGTGATACTGGGTATGGATTGGCTGAAAAAGTATAAAGCCTACATTGATTGCTATCAAGGGAAGATCACTTTGAGGGGACCCAAAGGAGTGAGGGTATCTTACAAGGGATATTCTGTAAAGCCTAAACTGAAGCTGATAACCATCAATGCGCTGAAGACTTGCTTGAAGAGGGGTGATGAGATGCTGTTGTGCCATGTGAGAGATCTTACTGCAGAGAAACCCCAAGCCCGGGAGATCGATGTTGTAAGAGATTTTAAGGACGTGTTTCCCGAAGAAATTCCTGGGTTACCGCCAAAGAGGGACTTGGATTTTGGCATTGATCTGAAACCTGGGGCTGAGCCAATTTCTAAAGCACCTTATCGCATGGGACCTAAGGAATTGGAAGAATTGAGAAAGCAGCTGGATGAGTTAGCAAGCAAGGGGTACGTAAGACCAAGTGTGTCCCCGTGGGGCGCACCAGTGTTGTTCGTAAAGAAGAAGGATGGAACAATGAGACTATGCGTGGACTATAGGGAGCTTAACAATGTGACGATCAAGAATCGATATCCTTTACCTCGCATCGATGATCTATTTGACCAATTAAGTGGGGCTGGTGTGTTTTCCAAGATCGATTTGAGGTCAGGGTATCATCAGCTGCGAATCAAAGATGCAGATATTCACAAGACTGCGTTCAGGTCGAGGTAAGGGCATTATGAATTCGTAGTGATGCCATTTGGTTTGACTAATGCACCTGCTGTTTTCATGGATTTGATGAACAGAGTGTTTAGTCCTTACCTAGACCAGTTTGTGGTGGTGTTTATTGATGACATTTTGGTGTATTCGAAGAATAAGGAAGAGCATGCTAAGCATTTGAGCTTGGTACTACAGACTTTGAGGGATCATCAATTATATGCCAAGTTGAGTAAGTGCGAATTTTGGCTCGAGAAGGTTGCTTTTCTGGGTCATGTGGTGTCTAAGGAGGGTGTGTCTGTCGACCCTAGCAAGATTGAAGCCGTATCAAAATGGGAGCGATGGGAGCGACCGAAGAATGTAGCCGATATTCGTAGTTTCTTGGGATTGGCTGGTTACTACAGGAGGTTCGTGAAAGACTTTTCAAAGATAGCCAAACCAATGACTTCGTTGATGCGGAAAGAGAACAGATTCGTCTGGGATGAGAGCTGTGAGAAGGCATTTCTAGACCTGAAAGAGCGTCTCGCCACAGCTCCTATCCTTGCCTTGCCAGAGGGAAGTGAGAATTTTGAAGTGTACACTGATGTTTCTAAGAAGGGATTGGGATGTGTGTTGATGCAGAACGGGAGAGTAATTGCTTATGCTTCTAGGCAGCTGAAGCCTTATGAGGAGAATTATCCAACACATGACCTGGAGCTTGGAGCAGTAGTTTTTGCACTTAAGTTGTGGCGACATTATCTTTATGGAGCTACATTTAAGGTGTATTCTGATCACAAGAGTTTGAAATATATTTATACCCAGAGAGAGCTGAACATGCGTCAGAGGAGATGGATAGAGCTTATTGGAGACTATGATATAGAAATTTTGTACAAGGAGGGAAAGGCTAATGTCGTGGCTGATGCATTGAGTAGGAAGTCTGTTAACGCTCTGTGCACAGCTATGTCCAGATTGAGTATGTATCGTGAGTTGGGACAGATGGGAATCGCAGTGATAAGGAAAGGTGAGACCATGGGGGATTTGACGATCGAGCCTGAGTTATATGCTGAGATTCGAGAAAGACAGAAGAGTGATCCTAGAATTCAGAAATGGCGTGAGGCAGTGAACAAAGCTAGTGATACCGAGCCATATTCTAAGTTCGAGATTTACGATGATGATAGTTTGAGATTTGATGGGAGATGGTGTGTACCTGATGATGAAGGATTGAAGAGAAAGATTCTGGGTGAAGCTCATTCTACACCTTATTCCGTTCATCCTGGAGGGGATAAGCTGTACAAAGACCTGAAGAAAGCATTCTGGTGGCCAAAAATGAAGCAGGAGGTGGCTGAGTTTGTCTCTCGATGTTTGGTATGTCAGAAGGTGAAGGGGGAACATAAGAGGCCGCAGGGAAAGTTACAACCCCTGGATGTACCTGAATGGAAGTGGGAAAGCATATCAATGGACTTCATCGTGCGTTTGCCTAGGACTTCGAGAGGGAATGACATGATCTGGGTGATAGTTGACAGGTTGACTAAGTCAGCCCATTTCATACCGATGAAGGAGACTTGGAGTAAAGCTGAATTAGCCAAGGCTTACGTTAAGCATGTGGTGAAGCTTCATGGTGTCCCTAAGGACATTGTTTCTGATCGTGATTCGAGATTCATTTCAAAGTTCTGGCAAGAGTTACAGACATTGATGGGAACTACTTTGAAGATGAGTACTGCATTCCATCCAGCAACTGATGGTCAGACTGAGAGGACTATCCAGACACTAGAGGATATGTTGCGGGCTTGTGTGCTAGAGTTTGGAGGATCTTGGGAGGACATACTTGATTTGATAGAGTTTTCTTATAACAATAGTTATCATACTAGCATTGGGATGGCTCCTTTTGAGGCACTGTATGGGAGGAAGTGCAGGAGTCCAGTTTGTTGGGATGATAGAGCCGATGTAGTGACGTTGGGACCTGAGATGATTCAGGAGATGATAGCACAGGTCCAAGTGATTCGTCAGAAGATGAGAGCTGCACAGGATAGACAGAAAAGTTATGCTGACCTGAAGAGGAGTGACATCACATTTGAGGCAGGAGAGAAAGTTTTACTGAAAGTGTCGCCCATTAGATGAGTGATGAGATTTGGCAAGAGGGGCAAGTTGAGCCAGAAGTTCATTGGACCATTCGAGATTTTGGAGCGAGTTGGTGAGGTGGCTTATCGATTAGCTCTACCTCCAGCTTTAGCCAGAGTGCATAATGTGTTCCATGTATCGCAACTGCGGAGGTATATCAGTGATCCTTCGCATATTCTTGATCATGAGGTCATCGAGGTCGATGAGCAGTTGACCTACGAGGAGAGACCCAAGAAAATACTAGACAGGAAGGTGCGGAAGACCAGAAATGGGGAGACTGCGCTTGTCAAAGTCTTATGGACAAATCATAATGTCGAGGAGGCTACTTGGGAGACTGAGGTTTCTATGCGGGAAAAATATCCGGAGTTGTTTACTTGAGGTATGTTACGCGGACGTAACCTTCTTTTTAGGAGGGTAGAATGTGACAATTCGTGTTTTAAAGTACTTTTAGTAGTCTTATAATGTTTTATGATGTCACTTCTGTGTTCGTTACCTGCCTTAGTGATCAGTTGTGTTGACCTTGGGATAGTGAACTTCGGGGCGAAGTTCATTTTAAGGGGGGAAGACTGTAATACCCCGTATTTTATTACGTTTTATTTATTTATTTATGTTAACTTTAGTGGTTTTCGATGTGGAGGGTTTATTATAAAAGCGATATAATATAGTGGACAAGGAGTTTTACGTGTTGTTTTTGGAGTCGTATGAGTATTTTTTTTTAGCAAACCCTTACTTGGTTCATGTCGTGTGGGTATTGGAGTGCGTGTTGGGTCAAAGAGTACACGGGTAGCTTAGCCGTTGGGCCTAGGATTGTGTGCCCAAACCCTAGCCCATACACGTTTTCTTAAACCAAAAGAAAACAGATTTGAACCCCTCCTTCAGCCACCCTACTTATAACACAAAAATCAAGACTCTCCTAACCTAATCAACACTCACCAACACTCACCATCATCTGCCGCCACTGCTAGGGTTACAAAGGGACGATTATCACGGTGGTTTAAGGGTTGTAGCGTGATCTTTGACAAGGGCAAACAGGTATGAGCAAACACCTGTAACGTTAATTTATTGTTTTCGTGCTAAGCATGTCAAGTTCTGATCTCGGTTGTAGTTTCATCACACGCTCATCATCTCGTGTTTTGGTATCTTTATGATCTGTGTTATGTATATTATATGTTTCAACCATCATCGGGACATCTTTTATAATCACGATCTTAATATAGCGGGTTTCGTTCTGGGCAGGGAATGATTTTTATTTTCGTTGTATTCTTCAGAACAGAGTCTGCGTATGGGTCTTTTTGAACATGTATTCGAACCCTTTTTCCATTGTTGTATGTTCTGGGTTTTGGAGTTGGTAACACGGTCGTAGTATATGGAGTCGTGGTGTGGTAGTAGTGCTTGGTCGTGATGTCTCACGGAGGTGAATAGGGGTGGTCAGAGAACTCGGGTCAGAGAGTCTGTCGTATTTTCTGGGTTGGTTTCAGTGAGCACGTGTATTAGACCCGGTGGCAGAGACGATTATACTCACCACTGGAACCACCACGACTCAGTGGTGAGTCTGGTGGTGCCAGGGGTGAAAGTGGTGGCCGTGGTTGGGGTAAACAGCGGGTTTTGACACGGTGGTTGAGCGTGAAAGTGGTAGTGTCCAAGGGTTGCTGCTGCGTTTTTTTTTTCGAAAGAGTTTTCCGAGGCTGTTTTGATTCGGTGTTGTGTAGGTTGCGTAGGGTTTCCTTCTTTGGGTTACGTTTTTTTTGGCATGTTGTTAGAAGATCTTAATGATAATATTCTTACCATATTAACAAGTGTAGTACTAATATATATATAATGCTTATTCTTATTAAGTTAATGATTGTAATAATTAGTTTAGTAACTAATATGAATGGTGTTTTATAATTCATGCTGGGTTAAGTTTGCTAAAGAAAAATGATAGGTATGTATGGCCTTTTTCAACTATTTATTTAGTAATAGTGTTAGAAAATGTTATCGGACATGCTATTTATAGTAAGTCTATTTTTAGTAAGTCTAAAAATAGTAAGTGGAACATGTTTAGTGAGAGTTGTATGTTATGGCATGCTTATATAAGGATATATTTATAACTTGATATGAATAAATCAAGTAAGAATATGATAAAGTAACTTGGTAGCATTTGTTGAGTAGGAATTGATACGAATAATAATTTATAGGAACGGAATTCGAGGTGGAGTATTTCTAGACGGTGATTTTTTTTACAGACTGCAATATTCAGGTAGGTTACACTGGAACTACGTTTGTATTGTGTTATGGTTGTATGTGAATTGGATGCTATGGATGCAAGTATTTTATCTATGAGATGCATATACAGTGTTAGTTCATGTTTTTGCATTCATAAGCATGGCATGAGTACAGTTACAGGTTGAGATGGTGATGAGATACTATTGGGCCCAGGCTAGCTCTGCAGGGCTAGACCTGGTGACCTCAGCTGATATGCTGGTGTTCGGCGACGGCCGAGTATAGTCTGTCGGGAGGTTCGGTATGGTTGGGAGACACGGGTTTGAGAATGAGAATGAGAATGAGAATGAGCTCGAGCATGACATAATCATTTGCATATACTGTTTGTTTGCATTATTTTATCGTGTTATCCTACTCTACCACGAGGTTGACAGTGTATTCGTGTTCACCTACGATGATCCGGAATGGGGAGTAGATCTTTCAGGTCAGAGACAGCGGGACTAGAATTGGGCTTGGAAAAGAGACAAGGACCGTGCTCAACCCTTAGAGTACAAGACTCAAAGCAACTCACCCACAAGTCTAGGTCAAAGGAAACGACAATAAGCACACGATACAAACGCAAAGTAAAAGTCCACATTCTAACTCGTTATATCATCATACTCTGATAACATAGAAAACTCATCTCATTCTCATAGTAGCGAAAGTAATGTCATTGACAAATCTCTTTCACAGACTATTCAAGCCAATTCATACTCTTAGCCTTAATTTCCATATCCCACCGAAACCGTTGCTTGATACTTAGCGCGGCCATTAAACTTCCAATTATATACGCTTACCACTTAATTAAGCCAACAATCCATCCCACGAAAGCCCAAAAGATGGGATGTGTACCTTTGGGCCAAATACTTGTCCTCACTTAAATCCTAAAGCACAAGGCCTTGTATACTAGGTACCAAATATATAACTAATAACGTCTGTATATAAGTAATAGCAACCACAATATTTTATTCCAATAGAATTACGGCACATAAATCAAATAAGCCATTACACTTAGTATACTTTTGAGAAACACAAGCTTAACATAATTACACTAATGTAAACAACCAGTAAACTCTTAGCTCATAATTGACAATTGAAACATTTCATGTTCAGAAACATACTATAGAAGCAAAATTATACTTTAGGAAAAGACATAGTGCAAAATTAATTAACGTAATTAAACATGGCGCATAGAGATACTATATAAGATACACACCAATCATAGACCAACAAGACCGTTTATCATTCCTAAATATCAATAAGTTAAAATCAATTAGGTACGTTTCCCATCCACTCACCTTACATCATTTATCATGAAACTGGTAATATATATGACTTGCAAATTAAGGGGTTTATATAATATGCCACAATTAAACATCCGGCAGGATTTCATCAACACATAGCTACAAAATTTGGTATGTTGCAAATAATCACTTATAATTATCAAAACATCAAGCATTATCATGGATAATCATCACTTGGAAAACATTTTGAAACTTTGGAAACATTGAAGCCGTAATTTGTGGCAATTTATAAACATGAATCCAAAGACAATTTTACAAGCTATAGATCGAAACAGGACTACATGGAGACATTCTGACTCTTCTTTACTAAAACATTGTTCTTGTAAATTGTAGCTCATGAGTTATAAAAATTTAACGATAAAAGTAAACGAATTCGCAAGACTAATACTTCCATACATCACATGTCCACCAGTTAATAACTCAAGATATTGTGATCAGATTTCAAACATAGCAAAGTGATTCAGTTTGTGTCATAACAATATACATGAAGGTGTTATAAAGATTATTATCTCAGTGAACCAGACAACGATATACCATAAATATATAAAAGAACATCAACACGATTCTCATTGTTCAAAATGATCACCATTACCTATAACAATTAGATTGCTATATCATGCTAACAAGTTTACCAGTCAAATTTCATTCTTCCTCTTGTCAAGACTCGTCCCGGATAAACATGATTCTAACATCACACACGAATATCACATCATTATTTTGAGGTCATAATATTAGAAAATAAGAGTGTTTGTATTACTGAAGCGATTTTATATAAACTTGACGAAATCAGTCAGGTTACATTATCATATGGTAAGGTTCACATTCATTTCAAATGTCTACTATACATGTTACTAATGCCATGTCAGGATACCACGTGGTCACATCACCTAATTCGTATTTGATTAAACTTTTACATAAAACTTACATAACTTACGATTCCAACAATCAAACATCGTATTGCAACTTTCAAAAATTATAATTAAATAGTCGTTCAGCCATTTTGTGAACCATTATAGCTTTTGAGATAAATGATGGATTCTCTAATCATAGGAAAAAGAATAAAATGCAAAACTTAAGGGAATTATTTATAACAAATTGATCTGAACATGAACTTTACAGCAATAAAACAAGAAACTGGGCACTTGCAAAAATCACTATTAATTAACGACTTGTTAAGATTTTACGTGACTCATCATTTGGAAAGCGCGAATGAATATATTAAACATTGGAGTTGGACTTATACATAAACATTAAATACATTTTAAATGGTTCCTCGTTCAAAAACATGGGTCAAAACAGAACTGTGCAGTGACAGTCTGACCACTATCGACTAAAATACTCATTTCTCTCAAAATATACGTCGTTTTAACATGAAACCAAAAATATTGGAAAGCTAATTCAGAACACATTTTAAACAGCAGCTCTCACAAGCAAGGTAACATTCTGAAAATTTATCAAAAATTTGTGTTCCTTAAAAATCACTTTACACTATCACATTTAAATATAACCATTATTTTTCCAAAACATGTTGACATGTCATTTGAAACGTTGGGATTACATTGTACCAAATTAACATCATTTTATCAACCGAAATTGTCATCTATAAGATGGTAAGATTGCGAAATTGAGAAGTAGCATCACGAAATAACTCAATAGTTATGCTTGTATGAACAATGCATTAGTTCCTATCATCGTTACAGTCACAACATAATAGTATGTAAATATGTATACCAGAAATCACGAAGGTACCACTTATTGAAACATTACTTTATAACCAACTAATTGTGTGTAAATAGATATTGTCATGTAACCCTTAAGTACGATCTATGCAACACATAACTATGTAGCATTCATGGCTTGGGGTAGCACATTCCGCATATCACTAGACATGGATTACTATAACATCTGAATCGGATCTTTCATATCCAAATACCAACCAATATATTACATAGCTACGATAGTCATTTAATAACCATACACCATATGAACATTCCATGCACCAACATACTATGATCACATTACTCTAACCATTGTTCAAAAATTACACCTCTAAACTCTTCAAATTTCAATTCCATCATCCAGGTTAATCCACATTTCATATCACGCATATCTTTCGAACACACATCATTAATCATAACTCAAATATTACCTACCTCATTCTTCTCCTGCAAGAACGTTAGTACAAGATAACTAGGTCACTATATCATCTACCCCACTCTTCAATTACTCTCATTGGGTTCCCGAGACAGAACAGAAAGGGCCCAGGTTTGGTGTGAGGGGGCCCCTAACTCATCCCGTTCCTTTTTGGGGCTCCTATCAGTTTCATCTCGGGGTTCATTATATTTAGACTCTTCCTACGTTCATTATCATTCATTTGGTTTAGGCCTGAGGATCGTTCGCTCTGATACCACTTTGTAACACCCCCATTTATTTAAAGGCCTGTACTAGGACTCCTTAGATAAATAAGGGTGTCACCATCTCGGTTTCCCGAGGTAGTAGATACAAAAGGAAGATAAACATTACTTTAATTAAAAATTATCCTCATAACATGTTCTTAACAACTGAATCCAAACTGTCTTATAAAATGAAAATACAACTCATGCTAAACTGACTAAGGTGATCTAGACTCTAGTCTGGTCCGGATCCAAGCTCTTTCTTCCCATAGCTCCCCTTAGTCTCAGCCACCTGTCAATCTGCTCCCCAATAAATTGGTTCATCACAGGTGATCACGAATACACAGGGTCAACCACGAGGTTGAGTAGAGAGAAAATAAATAAACAAACTTATAGTATATATATATTGGGATCAATCATCCCTTAACTCCGCACCGATCCAACACCAAATAAACTCCGCACCGATCCAACGCCAAATAAACTCCGCACCGATCCAACGCGAAATAAACTCCGCACCGATCCAACGCCAAATAAACTCCGCACCGATCCAACGCCAAATAAACTCCGCACCGTATCACAAGACCCATTATATCAATTTCCGCATCATAAGAATATATCGTCACTAAATAATATCACAGCATTATTCATTCAACAAGGTATATATATAATTCACAACAGCTAATGATCATGTTTCACATCATAAACGAGTGCATAGTTAATCCCCTACCTCAATCCGCAGAAGGCAACTGAACAGCTGCTCGAATTATTCCACCCCGTTCAATCGAACTCAGTTCCTATAATTATTGTTTAATATCAAACTCCATTCATACCATCAACACTACTACATAAATAATTGATCATGTTCTCGTTCATTAATCGTAACCGCATATAAATAGTTATCACAAATTTGCTCATAACCCAAATACCTTTACTATCCATAAAACACAATTGACAATTACCACACTAACAATGGTAACCATATTGATCACAATAGACAATTCTAACAACAATTATTATTGAATTTAATAAAATAATTATTCCACATCAATAAGACCAATACAAAAATAACAAACCATAACTATCAATAACATAACAATACAAATAAACATAATATGAGATTAACCAAATTAATACTAATAATAATAATAATAAGACTAATCAACAATGTTAAAGATAACAACATTAATAATGAAGATGATGATAATGATAATAATAATAATAATAATAATAATAATAATAATAATAATACAAACCACTAGCAAAACACGTGCAACACCAACAACCCTCATCAACCCGTATAACCCCCTGACTCACAAATCAGATTACACGGCTCTGACAGCCCTCTTCGACAACCCCATTCGACACCCCCACGACGCCTGTACAACCACCAACCCACGGTTGTTGACACCCTTGCACTATGACGCAACCCCTTGACACCACCACGACACAAGACTCAACTCCAGAAGCTCTCGAAACCGGTACAAAACCCGCACCTACACAACCGAAAACCGTAGCACCACTGCACCAGTGGGTTTTCCAGCCCTATAAATCCGCCTGAAACACCACCAACACCACCACGACTCACGACCCCGCGACACTCCACACTGCCCACAACCCCCCGGTGCCAAAACCCAGGCCTCGACACCCCCTGAAACCGGTTGAACCAACTGTCCAAAACCGCTGAACACATGATACACATCGCCAACCCAGAAAAAGACTTTCCCGCAACCCCTAAACACGCTGTCAAACAGCCCCTTCTCCGGCCACCACAACCATCCTACCACCAGTAACATCTCCTACAAACTCCCTACTATCATTACCCATAAAATCGTACTCAAGGACAAATCAGAACAACAACAGAACACGTCACAAAACACGAGCAGAAAACGAACTAAAACAGAGTGTCAAAAACGTGGTTTATGTCGACATTCACGACTGATTTACTGCCACCCACGGTGGTCCTATGGTGGTCTAATGAGGACAAACGCGTTATTCAAATTATAAGGATCAAGTATAACTATACATCTCAGATATAACAGTATGAAAAGGTATAAAAAAAACTGCTTACGAACATTGATGCGCACGGTAGTGATAACGATGGTGATGGCTGTTATCGAGTGTTCGTCTTCCTCTTGTTCCCCTTCAAAACTCACGGTGGTGATAAGGTGGATAGGGTTGGTGAAGGGGGCTGTTACGAGATGGAGGCAGAGTGAAAGTAGGAGTAGGGTTTCTTTTGTCGATGGAGGCAGCTTGTGTGTTTGGGTGATTAGGGTTTTGGTAACAAAATATGATATTTCAGGTCCTTATGTCGATGGTGAACAATTATGGTATATGGGGCATGGTATTGTATCCAATCATCCAAGTCGAATCCAACCAAACGAGTCCAAACCCATCTCTATTAGACCCTCACGTACTCCAAGAACTATATTAACCATATTCCGCTCTTGTCTCGACTAAGGACTCTTATTCACTTAACACGTATAATAACTAATATTACTTTTATAGCAATTAGCAAAATACGTATCAACTAGTATAAATATAAAACAATTCATCACTACGAACAATGACAATACGGGGTATTACAGTCTTACCTCCTTAAAAATGAACTTCGTCCCGAAGTTCACCATCCAATGGTCCATAAACTGGTCACTAGGCACATATGGAGCACAATATGCGACACCACATAACGTCAAGAAAACTAGTAAGGTAATTTAAATCACGAAATATTACACGGCCCCAGAGATTTGGGGTCAATATATAAATCTCTCATACATTCCAGTTGATGGTAGCCATATTGACATGGTCAGATCCTTCAGTTCTACTATTCATTTTGTTATTTATTTACTGTCATTCATGTGTATTGTTGATTGATTATTCCCATACATTTACTATCTTAGGTTTTTATCCCTTTGCATAGTGAGCCATTGAAGCATTGGTGGGCTTGTATTTGCGACATAAAGAAGCAAAGAAATTACATCCTTGACTCATGCATGAATATAAATGTGGATATTGACAACAACCATGCCACTGAGATTGTATGATTTTTTCCTTTTTTGATTCATGCATGGATATAAGTTTAAGTTTATTTTCCTTCTTCTGTGAAACTAGAAGCTTATTTTGTGAAACTAAGCCCTTTTTCTGTGAAACTAAGAGTTTGGGTTTCACAATGTAGGTTTCTTGTTTCACAGTTTTAAGTTTCGTTTCCTTATTCTGTGAATGTCAGCCTTTCTTATGTGAAACTAGAAGCTTATTTTGTGAAACTTTTGTTTTAGTATATCCCAAAATATATTTTGATCTTTTATTGCCCTTTTCTTTTCAGTTGTACAATGTTGCAACTATTCTGGGACAGTCGTACAAATCTTTGCAGTACATGCACATGCATGATGTTGTCAATCTCGAAGTCCCTCAACAAAAAACATGGTGCGTAGTTCGACTTGTTTTGTTAAACTTAGTCTGTCATCATTTGGTGAATCTCAGACCTTGTTCAGTGAATCTCAGACCTTATTCTGTGAAACTTTGTCACACTCATAAGTGGTTAAATGTTTTTTTGTCTAGTTATGATTGTGGAGTTATTCTGCTAAAGTGGTTGAGTGCATTGGAAGATCAAAGTTTATGGACGGACAGTGAATATTTTGAAGTGAGTTCATTACTATATGAAAATAAAGTCGTGCATTCGACGAATATTAGCATGAATACACTTCATTAATATACGTCACTCTATGCAGAATTTGGTAGATTATCGAAAGTCGATCATGTTGGAACTTCTTAAATGGAATGAGAATACTACCAGGTCTTACTTTGTGAATCTACACATTAAAGTTTTAAATTCTTAATTCCTTGGCTGAATATATTGTAATATGTATATTGTATTTGTTTTGGTTGTATAGGTTTTCCCTTATTAAAGGGAAAAAGAAAAAATGAAGCTAAAGCCTGTCAATTGAAAGACTTTTTTTGTGAATGAATTGTATCTGATTCTCATGCTGTTGGGGATCATGTTGTTTGGGATAATGTCCCTTCCCACGTTGGTGAAACTGGCGTTGTCAATCTTGAAGTTTCCTCAACAAAAAACAAGGTGTGTAGTTTTGTTAAACTTAGTCAGTCATCATTTGGTGATTCTCAGACCTTATTCAGTGAATCTCAGATCTTATTTTGTGAAACTTGGTCACATTCACAAGTGCTGAAGTGTATTCTGTGAATCTCAGACCTGAAGATCGGAGTTCATTACTATCTGATGGCCGTGACAGCTGAAGATTTTCTCTTCAAAGGGCTAGCTGGACTCAACACCCTCGGCATATCAATTGCAAGGCTAGACTTCATGCCATATAGGCCAATGGTGCTTAACAAGGCTTTATATTTAGCGAGTCTTAGAAATGTGTTGTAACATCCCGACCCACCACGGTCGTAACACAACCCCAATAAGATGGGTGCACACTTTTGGGCCCATTAGTTGTCCTCACTTAAGCCCAAAAGCACAAGGCCTTGTTACTAAGTGGTGGGTGGAAGTTATTATAAACATATCACAAGCCTCACATTCTACCGATGTGGGACAACTTTCCTCTCACACTCTTGGGGTGTTACAAACTCCCCCACTTAAAGAACACAACGTCCTCGTTGTGCCTCAACCTTGACCACAACCAGAGCCAGAATCCTCCCCCGCTAGGTGTGTGACCTGGGTAATCCCGACCACAGGCTCACCACACGGTCGTAGGGTCGCTCTGATACCATTTGTAACAACTCGACCCACCACGGTCGTAACACAACCCCAATAAGATGGGTGCACATTTTTGGGCCCATTAGTTGTCCTCACTTAAGCCCAAAAGCACAAGGCCTTGTTACTAAGTGGTGGGTGGAAGTTATTATAAACATATCACAAGCCTCACATTCTACTGATGTGGGACAACTTTCCTCTCACACTCTTGGGGTGTTACATGTGTTTTGTTTGAACAGATGATCAATTTGTTGTGATGTTTTCGTTGTTGTTTGTTAATTGAAGTTGTAAATTTTGAAGTTGTAATTAGATGTTTTTTAATTAAGATTCACGTTCTAGTTTTCAAGATTACAGCGTTTAATTTTAAATTTACATCCAAGTTTCACAAAATTAATTTGCAATTCCATTTAACAAAGTTTTGGAAAAAAAAAAAACAAATTGACGACAACAAGTAAAATTCGGGCGATATTAGTAAAATTCGGGTGACAACAAACTTTAAGGCCTGCTGCCATGCCCATGCATTCTATAGCCCTAAACTTGAATGAATGGAACAACTGCTACACATTCCACCCCTTTCAACTCCATCTTCTTATTATTCAATTTCATCGTCTTTCATCAGCTTTCACAATCTAAGTATCCAGTTTCACCGTATAAGCCTCTAGTTTCACAGTTTAAGGCCTAGGATTCACAATATTAGAAACCTAAACTAAAATCAGCCCTTCATCAACAGGTTTCACAGTATAAGCCCCTAGTTTCACAGTTTAAGGCCTAGGATTCACAGTATAAGCTCTTAGATTCACAGTATCATAAACCTAAATTAAATCAGAATGTATAAGCCCCTTGTTTTACAGTATAAGCCCGTAGTTTCACAATATAAGCCCCTAGCTTCACAGTGTAAGGCACCAGTTTCACAGTATAATAAAGCTAAGTTAAATCAGAATGCAAGCTTCCAGTTTCACAATATTAGAAACAAACTAAAATCTAAAACAATGAATTTATACTCATAAACCTAAATTAAATCAGAATGTGTAAGCCCCTAGTTTCACAGTATAAAAAACTTAAACTAAATCAGAATGTAAGCTCTACATCATTCTCTATGCTATACATCTTCTTCTTCTTCTTCTTCTTCTGTTGTATCTCCCTGAAAGAAAATGAAACATTAAATTAAATACTTTTGAGACGTACCTTGCATTTATTAAGTAATAAAAATTATACTTAAATTAAATCAGAATGTATAAGCCCCTAGTTTCACAATATACTCCCCTAGTTTCACAATATAAGCCCCTAGTTTCACAATATAAGCCCCTAGTTTCACAGTTTAAGGCCTAGGATTCACAGTATTAGAAACAAACTAAAATTAGCCCTTCATCAACAGGTTCCACAGTATAAGGTCATAGTTTCACAGTATAAGCCCATAGTTTCACAGTATAATAAACCTAAATTAAATCAGAATGCAAGCTTCCAGTTTCACAGTGTAAGGCACTAGTTTCACAGTTTTACGCCTAGGATTCACAATATTAAAAACAAACTAAAATCAGCCCTTCATCAACAGGTTTCACAGTATAAGCCCATAGTTTCACAGTATAAGGCACTAGTTTCACAGTATACTAGTTTCACAGTATAATAAACCTAAATTAAATCAGAATGCAAGCTTCCAGTTTCACTGGATAAGCCTCTAGTTTCACAGTTTAAGGCCTAGGATTCACAATATTAGATACAAACTAAAATTAGTCCTTCATCAACATGTTTCACAGTATAAGCCCAAAGTTTCACAGTATAAGCCCAAAATTTCACAGTATTATAAACCTAAATTAAAAAAAATAAAGTAAAGGAATAATACACACTTGATTCCCAGGAGGATGCTCTTCAAAATCATATGGACAATTTCTTTTATCATGGCGTGACATTCGTTTACAGTTAGCACACAACCTTTTTGGTTTTTTTGCTTTTTTGATTGCCTTATTTTTGCTACTCACCAACCGCCTCCCGGTACCCTTGTTCTTAGAGAACTTAGGTGGTAAGACCTTTCCTTCTTTTGGAGCCTTGCAGTTTAGAAGGATTTCCAATTCTTGTTCTTTTGTCAAAGCCTTTGGGTTTGGCTCTAACTTCTCTCGGAATTCTTTTACAAGCTTAGCAAATTCACTCACATCAGACTCTTTTTTTCTTTTGAGGATCCCCACAGTTGCATAAATCTCAGACCACATCCGAGACATTCCAAATTTCCCACTACTACTAGGATTGTAGTTGTCCAAAAGATTTTCATTCAAATCATAAATAGGGTTTCTAAGTGCATTCTTACTCCACCTACCCAAAATGTATTTCTCGGGTATTTCCTTAGATTTACCCGAGCAAACCCAAATGATGTGATAACATAGAATACCTCTCCGTTCAAATAGTTTACAAGAACATTCCACGTCCATTGTTCCTTTATTGTACTCAACTGCGTAGCTCTTTTTCTTGATCGCGTCTTCAACTATCAAAATCTCAGAGTTAGTTACAGGATCTGGTGGGGTGTATCCACCCACACTACACCCATTTATCGAGCCCTTAACCTCATTTTGAAAGTCATATAAGACTTCATGTGTATAGGCTCTCGCTCCATGGGTTTCCCAGTTTGAACTATATAAGGTTTCAGGCATTGAATCATCACTATGTGCTTCAAGAAGCTTTAGAGCATGCCTTTGTTGGTCGATGGCACTCTCAAACCTCATCCAAAACTCAACCAAGGTCTCATATTTATTCTCAAATCTTTTAAAAAAACTATTAACACTCTCTGATCTCTGTGTGGTTCTTAAAATGTTACCCATCGGAACATTTCTGAATTACGCTGGTATCCAATTGTGTCTTTCAGCAAACTTTCCACTCAACCATATATTATCCTCTAACGAGATTTCTGTGATGACCTTAACCCAATTCTCCTCAAATTCCTCAGGTTCCATATCATTGCTCCAAACAACACTGTTCAGACGTGATAAGAATTCAGTGTCTTTGCAAATTGTGCTCCCAACCTTGTCTGTTACTTTTTTAATAATGTGCCACATGCAAAACCGATGTCTTGCTGTTTTGAACACAACTGCATGTAACAAAATAAGATTACTCAAAAAAATCATCCTCTTTTATCAACAGGTTTCACAAATATAGGCTTGTAGTTTCACAGAATACGAATCCACTTTCACAAGTTAAGCTTCTAGTTTCACAAGTTAAGAACTCAAAAAATCAGGATCTTTTATCAACAGGTTTCACAATATAGCCATCTAGTTTCACAAAATAAGTATGTAGTTTCACTTTATAAACTTCTAGTTTCACAAGTTAAGAACTCAAAAAATCAGGCTGATTTTTCAACAGGTTTCACACTTTCAGAACTCACAAAATCAGCCTCTTATATCAACAGGGTTCACAATATGGCCTTCCAGATTCACAGTATAAGCATCTAGTTTCACAAGTTAAGCATGTAGTTTCACAGTTTCAGCATCTTCAGCTTCTAGTTTCACAAGTTAAGAAAATTAGAAAAATTGCACGATATACAAACATACCAAGGACCGCCTTTTTTATTCCTGCATCTTGGTCAGTGATAATTTAATTAGGTTCTTTTCCACCCATTGATTTCAGAAACTGCTGAAATACCCAAATAAATGATTCATCGTCTTCATGATCTAAAAGAGCGCATGCAAATGTTATTGACTTTTTATGATTGTCAATGCCAGTGAAAGGGGTGAATATCATGTTATATTTGTTAGTGCCATAAGTTGGATCGAATGAAATTGCATCACCAAACACTGAGTAACATCTCCTTGCCTCAGCATCTGTCCAAAAAATCCTTGTCAAAGCTTTCTCAGAATCCATTTCATACACAAATTCTAACCCTTTTGTTTCACGGAGGGTTTTCAAACGTGAGATAAACATGTCTCCATCCTTACTCTTAATGAAACACTTCAAATCCCGTTGGAAATTCTTGAACTGTGAAAGGGAAGCCCACACATTTTCGAACCCTTCGACTTGCTTTTTGCATAACTGGTATGTTAAGCTAGCCCCAACTGGGTGATTGTGACCCTCATGAAATTGCTCAACGATGTACTTGTAATCATGGAACTTGAATTTGACAATTGCACGACAACCCCACCTTCTAATTTTGGTTGTTCTTATAAATGTTTGCTTATTTGAACTATCAGCCTCATCTCCTTCACTTCCTTCACACCAGTTTTTGGTTTTGCACTTTTTCCAATATTTGAACCAGTTTCAGAACCAGTTTCACTTACAATAGTTTCAAGAGGTCTTCCCTTCCTCTTATTATGGCCTTCAAGATTACAAACCATGGCTTTAGTTCGAATATTACCATCACGAAACCTCTTCGTTTAAGATTTCCTAGCTTCAAAACCACAAGCAGTAGCATACACTTGATAGAATGTCATTGCCGACTCTAGATCTAAAAATAACTTCCCAACAGTAGGTGTAATATCTTCTGCAACTCTGACAATCCATTCCTCACTACCACCCGGTGTGTGATTCACCAAAGTAATAGGCGTACCAACCGGTACTGTAGGTGTGGATTGTGCTGTTAAAATTGTAGAAACCTCACCGTTGGTGTTGAAAATGGAATCAGTACCTATATAAAGTCAAAACATATAAACTAAATCAGCCTTTTTCTGTAACACCCCAATTTATTAAGGAGTCTTTAGCAAGACATCCTCAATAAATAGAGCTGTTAACATCTCGGAATGTCCGAGATAGTGAATAACAAAGTAAAACAAACTAAAGTACTTTATATAAAAACTGATTAAATTTAAACTTTTGATATTACAAGTACTACGCAAAGAAAAAAAGTACAACTGATGACATCTAAGTATGTGATCTAATTCTAAGTAGGTCCAAGCCATGTCTCTCTCCATGCCCAAGCTCCTAATCCATTTGTCTCTGACCTGTAGAATCTACTCTCCATTCCGAATCATCGTAGGCGTACACGAATACACTGTGAACCTCGAGGTTGAGTATGATAACACACTAATTATAATGCAATAGTTAAATGATATGCAAATGTCACGATATGCTCGAGCTCAATCTCAATCTCATTCTCAAACCCGTAACACCCAGCCATACCGAACCTCCCGGAAGACTATAATCGGTCGTCGCCGAACACCAGCTCAATAGCTGATAAGACACCAGGCCTGGTCTGCAGAACCACCCTGGGCTTTATATCAGAACAATATCTGATCCATATCTTTCTCAGTAACCAATGTATATGCCATGCTCATGAATGCAACACTAAAATAAATAACCATTAAATATCATGCTCATATAACTCATTCTTACATCCATAATATACAAGGCTACATCCATTCATAACACATCACAGAGTAAACATCCATTCATAACACTTCATAGAGTATAGTGCCAGTATATCCTACCTGGATAGCAATATAGTCCAATAGCAAGCCAGCAAGCAAACAGAATTATGCCACTTCAAAATCGTCACCTTTTCGCAATCCAAGCACACATAAGCAATCAATTATGATCCTTCACATATCCATCACCTATATACCATAATTATGTATAATTACCATCTAATAAAATAATTAATAATGCACATAACCTAGACTCATCATAACTTAATTGGAATATCAATTTAAAGAACAAACACGACTTTTTCTGATTTTCCAGCACATGACAGATTCAGTATAAAATATATAACTAATTCCAGAAAAATTTAATCGGTTCAAGGCCAATTGGATGGGAACCCCATGAGTCTTATCTACAAATAATGTCTAACGTGGTTTTCTCAAATTCCAAACTTATCTAGGGTTTTCAAATTGATTTCCAAAAGATGACAGAATCTGTCGCATAAAAAGTATTAATTCATAAAACGAGTTTAAAACATTATTTTTGGGTAATTCCAAATCCTATTATCATCTAGACTTTACAAAGATTATTTATAAAAAAGCCCCAAAACTGAATCGACATATAAACTAGGTTTCCAAACCATTTTCCACAACCAAATCAGATTCGCGGACCTTTCAACGACATGTTCATAAATAAATCACGTAGGACAAACCATAAGGATACTGACTACGAAATTTTATATGCATAAACTAGACTTCAAATAAACATGACTCTCTTTTCAAACCTTTCGACAAAGAAGACGTTAAAGTAGTATAAAAAATTAAATGAAATCGACTTACAAACAGGGAAATCGAATTAGGTTGCAAAAGGTGAGAGATCTCCAATCCAATGAGAGGCTCGACACTCTTCTTCCTTTCCCTCTCTCTAGGTTTAGAAAATGGTTTTAGGATGTTGATGGTTAGGCTTTAGGTTTAGGGTTTTGTTTATGTTTGCATATCATAAGGTTGGGCTGTGCATTACATGTTTCTCATAATCACAACCCGAGTCCAAGCCCATCACGCATCAATCATAACCGAGTCTAATAGCCCATCAGGCATCTCGAGGAACTTATATGTATATATCCGTTCTTAACCCGTAACTTAAAATTAACGAGTACATATAATAATATAATTTAAATATAAATATGAAGGTAAATAGTATTACAAGTCCACATGATATACTAAACATAATTATTATAGCAACTAGCAAATAGGTATCAAATAATATATAATTACACCTCATCTTGATAATAATATAAAACAACTCATTATTACGAACTACGAAAATACGGGGTATTACAGTCTTCCCTCCTTAAAATGAACTTCGTCCCGAAGTTCACCACCCCATAACGGTAACGAAACATTTAACAAGCATGAAACAAACACAAGTAGCACTTATATAGGCTTCTAAATGTGAAATGTTACATTCTACCCTACTTAAGAAAACTTTGTCCCCAAAGTTTAACCTAAAGCAAAATTATAGGATACTTAACGAACTGCAATATAATGCATAATAACAGAAGTAATCAGGATTTTCAAGTATAGTCAATCTCCGTCAAACAATCACGACATACCAAATAGCCATATCATAAATCATTAAGATTTTACAATCCTATCCTTCTTAAAACATGGTTACGTCCCCGTAACCCCATTATAAAATTCCACATCCAATGCTCAAGAAGATCACCGAAACAATAGACACAAATTAAATCATCCGATAAATTGATTACTCTATACTGGGTAACTACCATCCGTCTTTTAAAGCAACAAAACATACTTATCAACTTCATGCAACGCAATCAAAATCAAGGTAACTAACACTTATATACCCTTGACAAATTTGACACAAAATTAACACATTTACGTCAACGTAGACAAACAGCTAACTCAGAGTTTATACTTGGCAAATTAAAACATTTCATATTAGTAATCATATTATAGAAGTAAAATTCATATTTCTGCACATAAGGTTTAGAGAATGGCAATAGGCAAAATTTAAATAACGAAATCAAATACGGAGTAACGACATATTTCACGAGATATATACTAATTACGGTCTAACAAGATAGATTAACATCCCTAGGTACAAATAAGTTAGAATAATTCAGGTACATTTTCCATCTACTCACGTTACATCATTTAACATAACACTAGTAAGAAATATAACTTGCAAAATCGCAGTTAATTAACCATTTCATTTATGATGAACTCTTTATACTTCGACAAAACAAGAGGATTCATATAATGTGGAACAATTTAGTATACAGGCAAGATTTCATCACACGTAGCTACTGAATTTTTCATGTTGCAAAACAATCATTACAATTATCAAAACATCATGCTTTATCGTGGATTATCACTTTGAAAACATTTTGAAACTTTCAAAACGATGAAATTGTAACTAGTGGTAATTTATAAACACGAATCAATTGAAAATTTTACAAAGCTACAGATCGAAAGCAAGACTACACGGTGATATTCCGACTCTTCTTTACTAAAACATTATTCCTGTAAATTGTAACTCATGAATTCTGAAAGCGATAAAAGAAAACGAATTCACAAGACTAGTACTCCCATAATTCACATGTCAACCAATTAATAATTCAACATATTGTGATCATATTTTAAACATAGTAATATGCAAATCACTTTGTGGCATAACAATATACATGAAGAAGTTATAGAGATTATTACGGCAGGGAACTAGACAAAGATATACCATTAATATATGAACGAACATCAACAAGATTCACATTGTTCAAAATAATCACAATTAATTATAACGATTAGGTTGTTATATAGCTTTTAGTCATGACACCATGCTAATAAGTGTACGAGTTAAATTACATTCTACCACTTGTCAAGACTCTTCTCTGATGAACATGATTTTAACATGACATATGAACACCACATAATTATTTGAGGTCATATTAATAGAATGTAATAGCGTCTGTATAATTGAAACTACTTTATATAAAACTGACCAAAATAAATAAGGTTGTACTATCATATAATAAAGTTCATATTCATATCATACGCCTATTGTTCATGCTACTAATGCTTTATCAGAGTATTACATGGCTACATTATAGAGTTCATATTTGATGAAACTTTTATATATAAAACTTTACCATTTCAACAATCATATATCACGCAGCAACTTCCAAAAATCATAATTAAATAATCGTCAAGCCATTTTGTGAGCTATTATTGTTTTACAAAAATATAAAAGAATTAACTAATTATAGGAAAAATAATCAAATGCAAAACTTAAGAAAAATTTTATAACATATTTTACAACTCAGTTGGTCTGAACATAAACTTTACAACAATTAGACAAAAAATTGGGCAACTTACAAAAATTATTATTAAATAACGACCCGTTAAGATTTTACCTGGCTTATCATTTTGTAAACGTTAATGAATATTCTAAACAGTGGAGTAGGAGTTATGCATAAACAATAACCACGTTTTAAATGATTTATTTTTTAAAAACATGATTCAAAACAGAATTGTGCAGTAACAATCTAACCACTGTCGACTAAAATATTTATTTCTCTCTAAATATAACTCGTATGAACATGAAACCAAAAGCATTGGAAAGCTAACTCATAAGGTTATCATACATAAAATTTTCATATTCATATAAAGAACACATTTTAAATGGCAGCCCGTACAAATAAGGTAACATTCTGGAAATTTATTACTATATTTTGGTTCCTTAAAAATTACTTCAGATTTTCACATTTAAACACAACCATTCTTTCTCCAAACATGTTGACATATCATTTGAAGCATCGAAATCACATTGAACCATATTAACATTTATTTATATCTCAAACTGTAATTGTCATCTAGAAAGCGGTAAAGATTGTGAAACTGAAAAAAAATAGGATCAACTAAATAACTCAATAGTTATATATGTACAAATAAATGAATTAGTTTCGACCATCATAACAATCACAACTTATTAAAGTACATAAATGTAAACTAGAAATCACTAAGGTGTCCCTTATTGATTTCCAACCTTATAACTGAATTAAATGTATATAATTAGACGTAAAAATTGGCATGTAAATTTCAAGTATGATCTATGTAACACATAACTATATAACATTCATGGCTTGAGGCAACTCATTCCGCATATCACTATACATGGATTACTGAGGCAATTAGTGAAATAATAACAAGCATAAATCTCAAAATTCGATTACATTTGCCTATTAAGTCAAACATTAAACTCTTGCAAGTAAAAAGGCATTCAAATAAGAAGTGTATACACAATCAGAATAGCAACAACGAACAATTATCAACGGACACGACATACGTTTCGGTCTACTGGCTTTACACATAAGACTTACCTTGATTCCTTATCCTGTAACAACATAGCACGGTTGGCTCTACTAGCCATTCTAGTCAATCATGGTCATATATCTCCTACATCTAACCTCTTAGGTAGTTATCACTTTTTATGCTTTTATTATCAACTTATTACTCATATCATTATACTATATCCCTACCTAAGGGTTAAGGAATCATACAGCCGCATGCATAGCATAATATAATTCCTAATTCACAACTCATGTCATCCACATACTTCAAATTTCACACAATTATTCAAATAACTAAGCATGCCAAGATCAACCATATTCTTCCAATGCATATCATTAACCATATATCACATCATTACTTACCTCATTCTGCTCCTGCAAACTGTTAGTAAAACATAGGCAAGGTTTGTTCCTTTATTTTGTTACTACCCACTCTCTACATCACTCAGGGTTTCCAGGTTAGACTGAAAGGGCCAATGGCTTGTTTTGAGGGGGGCCCTAACTCATCCCAATCCTTGGGATCCTAACAGTTACTAACCTGGGGTTCATTTTATTAGACTCTTCCTACGTTCATTATTATTCGTTTGGTTTAGGCCTGAGAATCGTTCGCTCTGATACCACTTTGTAACACCCCAATTTATTAAGGAGCCTTTAGCAAGACATCCTCAATAAATAGAGTTGTTACCATCTCGGAATGTCCGAGGTAGTGAATAACAAAGTAAAACAAACCAAAGCACTTTATATAAAAACTGATTAAATTTAAACTTTTGATATTACAAGTACTACGCAAAGAAAAAAAGTACAACTGATGACATCTAAGTATGTGATCTAATTCAAAGTAGGTCCAAGCCATGTCTCTCTCCATGCCCAAGCTCTTAATCCATCTGTCTCTGACCTGTAGAATCTACTCTTCATTACGGATCATCGTAGGTGTACACGAATACACTGTCAACCTCGCGGCTGAGTATGATAACACACTAATTATAATGCAACAGTTTAATGATATGCAAATGTCATGATATGCTCGAGCTCAATCTCAATCTCATTCTCAAACCCGTAACACCCAGCCATACCGAACCTCCCGGCAGACTATAATCGGTCGTCGCCGAACACCAGCTCAATAGCTGATAAGACACCAGGCCTGGTCTGCAGAACCACCCTTGGCTTTATATCAGAACAATATCTGATCCATATCTTTCTCAATAACCAATGTATATGCCATGCTCATGAATGCAACACTAAAATAAATAACCATTAAATACCATGCTCATATAACTCATTCTTGCATCCATAATATACAAGGCTACATCCATTCATAACACATCACAGAGTAAACATCCATTCGTACCACTTCATAGAGTATAGTTCCAGTGTATCCTACCTGGATAGCAATATAGTCCAATAGCAAGCCAGCAAGCAAATAGAATTATGCCACTTCAAAATCGTCACCTTTTCGCAATCCAAGCACACACAAGCAATCAATTATGATCCTTCACATATCCATCACCTATATACCATAATTATGTATAATTACCATCTAATAAAATAATTAATAATGCACATAATCTAGACTCATCATAACTTAATAGGAATATCAATTTAAAGAACAAACACGACTTTTTCTGATTTTCCAGCACATGACAGATTCAGTATAAAATATATAACTAATTCCAGAAAAGTTGAATCGGTTCAAGGCCAATTGGATGGGAACCCCATGAGTTTATCTACAAATAATGTCTAACGTTGTTTTTTCAAATCCCAAACTTATCTAGAGTTTTCAGATTGATTTCCAAAAGCTGACAGAATCCGTCGCATAAAAAGTATTAATTCATAAAACGAGTTTAAAACATTATTTTTGGGTAATTCCAAATCTTATTATCATCTAGACTTTACAAAGCTTATTTATAAAAAAGCCCCAAAACTGACTTGACATATAAACTAGGTTTCCAAACCATTTTCCACAACCGAATCAGATTCGCGGACCTTTCAGCGACATGTTCATAAATAAATCACGTAGGACAAACCATAAGGATTATGACTACGAAATTTTATATGCATAAACTAGACTTCAAATAAACATGACTCTCTTTTCAAACTTTTCGACGAAGAAGACTTTAAAGTAGTATAAAAAATTAAATGAAATCGACTTACAAACAGGGAAATCGAATTAGGTTGCAAAAGGTGAGAGATCTCCAATCCAATGAGAGGCTCGACACTCTTCTTCCTTTCCCTCTCTCTAGGTTTAGAAAATGGTTTTAGGATTTTGATGGTTAGGCTTTAGGTTTAGGGTTTTGTTTGTGTTTGCATATCATAGGGTTGGGATGTGCCTTACATGTTTCTCATAATCACAACCCGAGTCTAAGCCCATCACGCATCAATCATAACCGAGTCTAATAGCCCATCGGGCATCTCGGGGAACTTATATGTATATATCCGTTCTTAACCCGTAACTTAAAATTAACGAGTACATATAATAATATAATTTAAATATAAATATGAAGGTAATTAATATTACAAGTCCACATGATATACTAAACATAATTATTATAGCAACTAGCAAATAGGTATCAAATAATATATATTTACACCTCATCTTGATAATAATATAAAACAACTCATTATTACGAACTACGAAAATGCGGGGTATTACATTTTCTAGCTACCAGGTTTCACAATGTAAGTTTCTAGTTTCGCAGCTTAAGCATCTAGTTTCACAGTTTCAGCATCTAGTTTCATAGTTTCAGCATCTACTTTCACAATATAAAAAGACTAAACAAAATCAGACTTTTTAATAAGCATGGTTTCACAATATAAGCTTCTAGTTTCACAGTTTATTTGCCTAGGATTCACAATATAAGGAAGCTAAACTAAATCAACCTTTTTTAATCAGGTTTCACAATGTAAGCTTATAGTTTCACAGTTTAAGCTTCTAGTTTCACAATATTCATAAACTTCAATTAAGTCCTATATTCACAAAATAAGCCCCTATTTTCATGCACCTAGTAGTCATTTTCATGCATGTAAAAAATTTCATGCACATAGTGGTCGTTTTCATGCATTTATACCCGTTTTAGTATACCTAATTGTATTTTGGTGCACAACGTATATATTTTGTTAATAAAATCAAAAAATTTTGTTTAATGATACTAAAGTGTGTATTTGAATAAGTTAAACTAATGGTAAATGATCCATAAAAACTTTCGAAACGAGATTAGGTGGAGATTTAGTGAAGGTTTTCATGGTTCTCATTATAAGGGTGGTTCTCACCGGATCCCGACCCTATACATATATACAATGTATATATATATGTATATATATATATACAATGTATATATATATATGTATATGTATAAACATATATGTATATATATGTACATATATGTATATATATATACATATATATACATATACATATATATATACATATGTATATATATATGTATATGTATATATATGTATATGTACATATATGTATATGTATATGTACATATATGTATATATATATACATATATATACATATACATATATATATACATATGTATATATATATACATATATGTTTATACATATACATATATATATATACATTGTATATATATATATATAATATATATATATATATATATGTATATATATATACATATATATGTATATATATATACATATATATATATATATATATATATATATATATATATACATATATATATATATATATACATATATATATCTATATACATATATATATATATATATATATATATATATATATATATATATATATATATATAGACTTTATGTCATTAATTTTTTTAAAAAAACTCCGTAAGGAAGAGTTCTCACAGGTTCTCATTGTAAGGTGGTTCTCACCGGATCCCAACCCTATATATATATATATATATATATATATATAGAAATCGAATCACGTGAGGCACCCCTCTTAGGGTGAGGCCGCTGGACCTATCCTAAACCGTTCAATTAAAAATTTACAGCTGCGTAAGATGATGCCACGTGTCACTGTCTAATGTTAATAACTGAATTTTTCCATTATCGTTAATTATTTACTCCATCATCTCCTTCATCTCCGTCATTCACTCCAATCATTTTCTCTCTTCAGGTTGTCTTTATTTGTGCTTGTCTACGTTATCGCTCTCCATCTTTCAAGGTTTCTTCATCCTTATTTTTATTGATTTTGAATTGATTTTGAATTGATCCAATTATTTTATACGGTTTGATTGGATTTTCAAGTTTCACTATTTCTGGATCGAAACTCATACCTCGATCTTTTATCATGAATTTCGTGTGTAAATTCATGATCTTAATTCTTCAGTTTAATTAACCATGTTTGATTATTCCCAGCCAATGTGGGCTCCGTGTAGCGGCTTCTTTTACGGTCGTCAGGGAAGTTATCAGACTTGCTGGGTCCACCAACCATGGCTCCATGTTTGAGCCGACGCAATATCAATCCCTATATATGAAATTGTTTGGGGAGAGCCTATGGCATTACTCCTTATCTTCTCATATGTCGGTATATTATTTTCTCACATATATTAGTTTCGCATATGAGCTCTTGAGGAATAGAGTTTAGGGTGACTGCTCTATGCATTGATCAGTTTAGTTAGCTTGTTTTCAAAATAATATTAGTGGTTAATAGCTTAGGACGGGGTCGATGAATGGGCTGAATGAATATGTGACTGAATCTAATGCGTCGGATAAACTGATTACCAGTGATACCCTCACTAATGGGTGCTGAGTATGAGCCGACGCAATATCAATCTCTACGTATGTAATTATTTGGAGAGAGCCTATGGCAGTTACTCTCTATTTTCGCATATGTGGGTATATTATTTTGAAGAATATTGATTCTTATCCTTTATCGAGGAGTTAGGTATATACTTTTGATGCCTGATAAATACACGAATGTTGAATTGATATTGAATTTGCAGTAGCGTGCTTATGTTTTATTAGTGTTTCATTTCCCTCTATTCATACTCTAATTTTCACACTTATTTCACTGAGTGTAAGCTCGTGTAAAACCATTTCCTCTTATGATTCTACAAAGTATGCGTCGAATATACTGCTTACCAGTTTTTCCCTCATCAATGGGCGCTGAGTATGAGCCGACGCAATATGAATCTCTATATACTTTATCGAGGAGTTAGGTACATACTTTTAAGATCCAAGATTCACGAAATAAAAAATTAAACATTTTGTAAGTAACAAATATTTTAAGTTCAAGTTTCACGAAATAAGGTCCGGTTTCACAAATTAAGGTCCAAGATTCACGAAATAAAAAATTGTACATTTCGTGAGTAAACAAACATTTTAAGTCTAAGTTTCACGAAATAAAGGACCGGTTTCACAAATTAAGGTCCAAGATTCATGAAATAAAAAATTAAACATTTAGTGAGTAACAAACATTTTAAGTCTAACTTTCACGAAAAAAAGGTCCGGTTTCACAAATTAAGGTCTAAGATTCACGAAATAAGAAATTAAACATTTTGTGAATAAACAAACATTTTAAGTCCAAGTTTCACGAAATAAGGTTACGGTTTCACAAATTAAGGTCCAAGATTCACGAAATAAGAAATAATACATTTCGTGAGTAAACAAACAGTTTAAGTCCAAGATTCACGAAATAAGAAATAATACATTTCGTGAGTAAACAAATATTTTAAGTCTAAGTTTCACGAAGATTCACGAAATAAGAAATTAAACATTTTGTGAATAAACAAACATTTTAAGTCCAAGTTTCACGAAATAAGGTCCCGGTTTCACAAATTAAGGTCCAAGATTCACGAAATAAGAAATTAAACATTTTGGGAATAAACAAACATTTTAAGTCCAAGTTTCACGAAATAAGGTCACGGTTTCACAAATTAAGGTCCAAGATTCACGAAATAAGAAATAATACATTTCGTGAGTAAACAAACATTTTAAGTCCAAGTATCACGAAATAAGGTCCCGATTTCACAAATTAAGGTCCAATATTCATGAAATAAGAAATTAAACATTTCGTGAGTGAACAAACATTTTAAGTCCAAGTTTCACGAAATATGGTTCCGGTTTCACAAATTAAGGTCTAAGATTCACGAAATAAGAAATTATACATTTCGTGAGTAAACAAACATTTTAAATCCACGTTTCACAAAATAAGGTCCCGGTTTCACGAATTAAGGTCCAAGATTCACGAAATAAGAAATTAAACATTTTGTGAGTGAACAAACATTTTAAGTCCAAGTTTCACGAAATAAGGTCCCGGTTTCACGAATTACGGTCCAAGATTCACGAAATAAGAAATTAAACATTTTGTGAGTGAACAAACATTTTAAGTCCAAGTTTCACGAAATAAGGTTTCGGTTTCACGAATTAAGGTCCAAGATTCACGAAATAAGAAATTAAACATTTTGTGAGTGAACAAACATTTTAATTCAAAGTTTCACGAAATAAGGTTTCGGTTTCACGAATTAAGGTCTAAAATTCACGAAATAAGAAATTATATATTTCGTGAGTGAACAAACATTTTAAATCCAAGTTTCACGAAATAAGGTTTCGGTTTCACAAATTAAGGTCCGAAATTCACGAAATAAGAAATTATTCATTTTGTGAGAAAACAAACATTTTAAGTCTAAGTTTCACGAAATAAGGTCATGAGTTCACAAATTAAGGTCGAAGATTCACAAAATAAGAAATTAAACATTTTGTGAGTAAACAAATATTTTCAGCCCAAATTTCACGAAATAAGAAAAAGAGCAAAATGGATAATTTTTTTAAATAGAGAAAATATTTGGGCCAAATGAATTGTTATAAATGACCCATAATTTTCATCCCATTGAAATTAGTCTAATGAACATTGAAAATCATGTGCAACATAGTAAGAGTTCGGCGGCCTCACCGTAATAGGCGGATTCACGTGATCCGGCCTCTCTCTAGAGAGAGAGAGAGAAAGAGAGGCAAGATCCGGTGAGAACGATCATTCGGTGCATACGGTGAGAACGACTCTCCTCCATTAGATGAGAGTTAATTGAAAGGCTGAGATTAAATTTTAAATTAAACCAATCAAGCTAAATACTAGTACATCAAGTTCCTACTAGTTATCATGTAGACTGTACACACAGTTTCGACAATTGCAGTAAAGTTGTTTGACTCAAAAAGGATTGCAATATCTTCGGTAACACTTGAGTCTCTTCTTGCTCCTCTGAATTATGCATCTACTTCTGAAAATAAATGCTTGCTTATTTTTATCGTGAATGGCAGTCACTTCCCTCCTATCTAGAACCTGCAAATACACTTCAATTCGTAAGAAAAGCCATCATAATTATAGAGAGCTACATCAGCTTGTTAAAGCATGTACAAAGCAATGGAGGAGTTTACGGCGTGGATTTACAAGGAAACCCAACAGCACACTTCTATGACCCGGCACTGTCGCTGATCTCAGGTGCTATTAAGATCGACAATCACATATATGTAGGTTCTCTGCAGTATCCACATATTATTAGCTTCAGCAGGAGCAAGTCACAAGACCCGTAACCAGCTGTGAATTTAAAGACAATAATGAGCATATAGCCATTCTCCAACGAAATTAACTTTTCGTGTATTTTGATCATGAACTAGGTTTAAGTCAAAAAGTGTATCTAGGTTTAAGTAAAAAAAATGTATCTACCCCGTCAAAAAATGTAACTAGGTTTATGTAAAAAATATTAAAAAAATGCATCTAGGTTTTAAGTAAAAAAAATGTATCTACCCCGTCAAAAAATGTAATTAGGTTTATGTTAAAAATTTTAAAAAAAATGTATTACTCCGTCAAAAAGTGTATCTAGGTTTAAGTAAAAAAAAAATGTATCTACTCCGTCAAAAAATGTATTTAGGTTTAAGTAAAAAAAAAGTATCTACTCTTTGAAAAAAACTATCTACTCCTTCAAAAAATGTATCTACTCTTTCAAAAAATGTATCTAAGTTTATGTAAAAAAAGTTAAAAAATGTATCTACTCCGTCAAAAAATGTATATAGGTTTACTAAAAAAGTAAAAAAAAAATTATCTATTCCGTCAAAAAATGTATCTAGGTTTATGAAAAAAAATTTAAAAAATGTATTTACTCCGTAAAAATCTAAGTTTATGTAAAAAATAAAAAAAATGTATCTTCTCCGTCAAAAAATTTATCTAGGATGAAGTAAAAAAATGTATCTACTCCGTCAAAAATGTATTTAGGTTTATGTCAAAAAATGTATCTACCCCGTCAAAAAATGTATCTAGGTTTACGTAAAAAAGTAAAAAAATGTGTCTACTCCTTTAAAAATGTATCTAGGTTTATGTAGAAAAAGTAAAAAAAAATGTATCTACTCATTCAAAACATGTATCTAGGTTTATGTAAAAAAAGTAAAAATAAAATAAAATGTATCTACTTCGTCAAAAAATGTATCTAGGTTTACGTAAAAAAGTAAAAAAAATGTATCTACTACTTCAAAAAATGTATCTAGGTTTATGTAAAAAGGTAAAAAAAAAAAATGTATCTACTCCTTCAAAAAATGTATCTAGGTTTATGTAAAAAAAGTAAAAAAAAAAAATGTATTTACTCCGTCAAAAAATGTATCTAGATTTACGTAAAAAAGTAAAAAAAATGTATCTACTCTGGATAGAGGAAGGATCCGGTGAGTCCACCTAAATATTTGAGTCCATGAGTCCATTTAGAGTATCACAAGTTGTATTAAAACATATCATGTCTTTTTTACATTACAAAGTCTACAATATCACAACCTTTTCAATACAATATCACAGGAAACAATATCACGCACTATATAAAACAATATCACGAAACTTTTTCCAAAACTTTTCTTACCGAATTTTTTTTTTTTAAAGTATTTTTTTTCTCGAATTTTTTTTCTGGAATTTTTTTTCAGAATTTTTTTTTGTGATATTATTTTGAAGAACCGGTGATATTGTATGGATTAATTGTGATAACAATGAAAAAAAATCGAAAAAACTTTCGAGAAAATACGCCTTTTGTTAAACAATATCACACACTATATTAAACAATATCACGAAATGTTTTTCCCGGAAATATTTTTTTTCAATTCTTTCTCTCGAATTTTTTTGCGAAATATTTTTTCTCGAATTTTTTTTTTGTGATATTATTTTGAAAAACCGGTGATATTGTATTGAGTAACTTGTCATATAGTAATGAAAAAAAAAAATTCGAGAAAAAATGCTTTTTTATTAAAAAAAAACGTGTTTGTTTTAAAAAAATATGCATACTGAAAAAATGAATTTTTTTAATAAAGAAAATGTCATTTTAAAAGAAAAGGCAAAAAAAGGAGAAAAAAATAATATTGAAAAAGAAAAAACAAAAAAAGGAAAAAAATTTGATATTGAAAAAACGTGATACTTTTTTATATAACTTATGATATCATTGTTAGACTCATGGACTCAAATACTTAGGGTGGACTCATGTGATCCCAAGTCTCTCTCTCTCTCTCTCTCTCTCTCTATATATATATATATATATATATATATATATATATATATATATATACATATACATATATAGAAGCCGGATCACGTGAGGCCGCCTATTACGGTGAGGCCGCCGAACCTCACGCATCCACAACCTGTTTGGGCCAAATTCACGTTTGCTAATGCTGTTGGGCCGACTTCCCTTGCGAATTATTCAATGTGGGCTGAAAATTAGGGTCAAACCAAATCTTGTCATTTGGGCCAAAAAACTTTCTCTCACGAAAAATAATAAAAACAAAATTAAACCCAACCCAAATACACTCTCTCTCTCTAACCTAGAAAACTCTTTACGACAAAAAAAAAACCTCAAATTCAACGCAAATCGATTTGTTCCTTCTTCCAGTTTCCTCCGATTGTTCGTAAATTCCATCGATTTTGCATACAAATTCAATTCAATTGATTTTGGAAGAAGATTAAGACTAATTTTCAGGTAATTTGATAATTTGATTCTTCGAATTTTCAACGATTGTTCAAATTTCATGCGATTGTTCGAATTTGATCAATTTTTCTCACGATTTTCTTTACCTCTCGACTTCATACTACTTATGACATTATTTTCGATTATTTTGCAGCTCTAATAGCTATGGAGAATCTAGATATCCCCACGGTTGATGATAATATTACTATTGAATCAGGTATGTCGTTTTTTGTCGTTTACATTATTGTTTTCTGATTCAATTTCTGCTCAATTTTGTTGAATATATGGATCGCTTTTTGTATTTCGTGAATGTAGGACCTTATTTTGTGAATGTAGGACCTATTGAAGTTTATGACTATTGTATTGTGATTATAAAAAGGCTGAAACTAGGGGCTTATTTTGTGAATATAGGACTTAATTGAAGTTTATGAATATTGTGAAACTATAAGCTTACATTGTGAAACCTGATTAAAAAAGGTTGATTTAGTTTAGCTTTCTTATATTGTGAATCCTAGGCAAAATAAACTGTGAAACTGGAAGGTGATATTGTGAAACCATGCTTATTAAAAAGTCTGATTTTGTTTAGTCTTTTTATATTGTGAAACCAGATGCTGAAACTGTGAAACTAGATGCTTAATCTGTGAAACTAGATGCTTATTCTGTGAAACTAGATGCTTAATCTGTGAAACTTACATTGTGAAACTGATAAAAAAAGGCTGATTTAGTTTATATGTTTTGACTTTATATAGGTACTGATTCCATTTTCAACACCAACGAAGAGGTTTCTACAATTTTAACAGCACAATCCACACCTACAGTACCGGTTGGTACGCCTATTACTTTGGTGAATCACACACCGGGTGGTAGTGAGGAATGGATTGTCAGAGTTGCAGAAGATATTACACCTACTGTTGGGAAGTTATTTTTAGATCTAGAGTCGGCAATGACATTCTATCAAGTGTATGCTACTGCTTATGGTTTTGAAGCTAGGAAATCTACAACGAAGAGGTTTCGTGATGGTAATATTCGAACTAAAGCCATGGTTTGTAATCGTGAAGGCCATAATAAGAGGAAGGGAAGACCTCTTGAAACGGTTGCAAGTGAAACTAGTTCTGAAACTGGTTCAAATATTGGAAAAAGTGCAAAACCAAAAACTGGTGTGAAGGGAAGTGAAGGAGATGAGGCTGAAAGTTCAAATAAGCAAACATTTACAAGAACAACCAAAATTAGAAGGTGGGGTTGTCGTGCAATGGTCAAATTCAAGTTCCATTATAACAAGTACATCGTTGAACTATTTCATGAGGGTCACAATCACCCAATGACCTTTGTAAAAAATAGGGAATTTGATAAACTTGCAGCAAATATGAATGAATTTCATAAGCAAATGATTGTCCAGAATTCAAGAGTTAATGTTGGGGCTAGCTTAACATTCCAGCTATGCAAAGAGCAAGTCAAAGGGTTCGAAAATGTGGGGGCTTCCCTTTCACAATTCAAGAATTTCCAACGGGATTTGAAGTGTTTCATTAAGAGTAAGGATGGAGACATGTTTATCTCACGTTTGGAAACCCTCCGTGACACAAAAGGGTTAGAATTTGTGCATGAAATCGATTCTGAGAAAGCTTTGACAAAGATTTTTTGGACAGATGCTGAGGCAAAGAGATGTTACTCAGTGTTTGGTGATGCAATTTCATTCGATCCAACTTATGGCACTAACAAATATAACATGATATTCACCCCTTTCACTGGCATTGACCATCATAAAAAGTCAATAACATTTGCATGCGCTCTTTTAGATAATGAAGACGATGAAGCATTTATGTGGGCGTTTCAGCAATTTCTGAAATCAATGGGGGGAAAAGAACCTAATTACATTATCATTGACCAAGATACAGGAATAAAAAAGGCGTTCCCTGGTATGTTTGTATATCGTGCAATTTTTCTAGTTTTCTTAACTTGTGACACTACAAGCAGAAGATGCTGAAACTGTGAAACTACATGCTTAACTTGTGAAACTAGATCCTTATACTGTGAATCTGGAAGGCCATATTGTGAACCCTGTTGATATAAGAGGCTGGTTTTTTGAGTTCTTAACTTGTGAAACTAGAAGCTTATGAAGTGAAACTACATGCTTATTTTGTGAAACTAGATGGCTATATTGTGAAACCTGTTGAAAAATCAGCCTGATTTTTTGAATTCTTAACTTGTGAAACTAGAAGCTTAGGCAGTGAAACTACATGCTTATTTCATGAAACTAGATGACTATATTGTGAAACCTGTTGATAAAAGATCCTGATTTTTTGAGTTCTTAACTTGTGAAACTAGAAGTTTAACTTGTTAAACTGGATTCGTATTCTGTGAAACTACAAGCCTATATTTGTGAAACCTGTTGATAAAAGAGGATGATTTTTTTCGAGTAATCTTATTTTGTTACATGCAGTTGTGTTCAAAACAGCAAGACATCGGTTTTGCATGTGGCACATTATGAAAAAAGTAATAGACAAGGTTGGGGGCACAATTTGCAAAGACACTGACTTCTTATCACGTCTGAACAATGTTGTTTGGAGCAATGATATGGAACCTGAGGAATTTGAGGAGAATTTGGTTAAGGTCATCACAGAATTCTGGTTAGAGGATAATATATGGTTGAGTGGAAAGTTTGCTGAAAGACACAAATGGATACCAGCGTATTTCAGAAATGTTCCGATGGGTAACATTTTAAGAACCACACAGAGATCAGAGAGTGCTAATAGTTTTTTTAAAAGATTTGAGAATAAATATGGGACCTTGGTTGAGTTTTGGATGAGGTTTGAGAGTGCCATCGACCAACAAAGGCATGCTCTAAAGCTTCTTGAAGCACAGAGTGGTGATTCAATGCCTGAAACCTTATATTCTTCAAACTGGGAAGCCCATGGAGCGAGAGTATATACACATGAAGTCTTCTATGACTTTCAAAATGAGGTTAAGGGCTCGATAAATGGGTGTAGTGTGGGTGGATACACCCTACCAGATCCTGTAACTAAATATGAGATTTTGATAGTTGAAGACGCGATCAAGAAAAAGAGCTACACAGTTGAGTACAATAAAGGAACAATGGACGTGAGATGTTCCTGTAAACTATTTGAACGGAGAGGTATTCTATGTTATCACATAGTTTGGGTTTGCTCGGGTAAAACTAAGGAAATACCTGAGAAATACATTTTGGGTGGGTGGAGTAAGAATGCACTTAGAAACCCTATTTATGATTTGAATGGAAATCTTTTGGACAACTACAATCCTACTATTAGCCCGAAATTTGGAATGTCTCGGATGTGGTTTGAGATTTATGCAACTGTGGGGATCCTCAAAAGAAAAAAAGAGTCTGATGTGAGAGAATTTGCTAAGCTTGTAAAAGAATTCCGAGATAAGTTGGAGCCAAACCCAAAGGCTTTGACAAAAGAACAAGAATTTGAAATCCTTCTAAACTGCAAGGCTCCAAAAGAAGAAAAGGTCTTACCACCTAAGTTCTCTAAGAACAAGGGTAGCGGGAAGCGGTTGGTCAGTAGCAAAAATAAGGCAATCATAAAAGCAAAAAAACCAAAAAGGTTGTGTGCTAATTGTAAACGAATGTCACACCATGATAAAAGAAATTGTCCATATGATTTTGAAGAGCATCCTCCGGAGAATTAAGTGTGTATTATTCCTTTACTTTATTTTTTTTTAATTCAGGTTTATTATACTGTGAAACTAGGGGCTTATACTGTGAAACTATGGGCTTATACTGTGAAACTAGGGGCTTATACTGTGAAACCTGTTGATGAAGGGCTGATTTTAGGTTGTTTATAATATTGTGAATCCTAGGCCTTAAACTGTGAAACTAGGGGCTTATATTGTGAAACTAGGGCTTATACATTGATTTTAATTTTAAGTATAATTTTTATTACTTAAGCAATGCAAGGTACGTCTCAAAAGTATTTATTTTAATGTTTCATTTTCTTTCAGGGAGATACAACAGAAGCAGAAGAAGAAGAAGAAGAAGAAGAAGAAGAAGAAGACGAAGATGAAGATGTATAGTTTAGGTTTTTTAGACTGTGAAGCTTTATTATACTGTGAATCTAAGGGCTTAAACTGTGAAACTAGGGGCTTATACTGTGAAACTAGGGGCTTATACTGCGAAACCTGTTGACGAATAAAGAAAAGAAACTCTTAGTTTCACAGATTACATGCTTAGTTTCACAACATAAGTTTCTAGATTCACAGAAGAAGACCTGACATTCACAGAATAAGTTTTCTTATATTGTGAAACCTGTTGTCATAAATTGTGAAACTAAAAGCTTTACTTGTGAAACTAGAAGCAGTTTTGGATTAGGGGGATCCGCTACCGCGTAGATATACACCTCTAAATGCGTAGATACACATTTAGAGACGTTTATGTATGTTATTTTTCGACATTTATGTTTGTAATGACTTTTACCTTATCTAAATTTATTACTGCTTGCTTGATTATATTTATTTATTGTTTAAATTTATTACCTTGTTGATAAAATTCTTCATCATAAACAATAAAACACTATTTATCTAAATTTACTACTGCTAGTAAAATTTGAATAATAATTTACTACTTATTCAAATTAATATTCAAATTTTACCGGCAGTAGTAAATTTAGATAAGTAGTGTTTTCATTGTTTATGATGAACAAGTTTATCAACAAGTAAGCAGTAAATAAAGCATAGTAATAAATTTAGATAAGGTAAAAGTCAATACAAACGTAAATGTCGAAAATAACATTTTAGTTTAGGTTTCTAATATTGTGAATCATACGCCTTAAACTGTGAAACTAGAGCCTTAGTTTCACAAAATAAGATTCTAGTTTCACAAAATAAGATTCTAGTTTCACATAAGAAAGGCTGACATTCACAGAAACTTAAAACTGTGAAACAAGAAGCCTACATTGTGAAACCCAAACTCTTAGTTTCACAAAATAAGGGCTTAGTTTCACAACGTAAGCTTCTACTTTCACGGGATAAGAAAAAGAAACCTAAAATCTGAAACAAGAAGCCTACATTGTGAAACCCTAACTCTTAGATTCACAGAATACTATATATGTATTTGTAGTGTAAATGGTTGTATATTGGAATAGGGTGTTTGATGATATCAACTTGAATTGGATATATAGTGCACTTGCTTACTACGTGTACTACCTTTTATGGTTGTAAAGTAGATGCAATAAATAGGGTTCCTAAGCAAGTGGTAAGGTGACAGGTTGGAGCATTTATTTTTGAGGTACTTGTGGCTTAATTTCAGCATGTTAACTTGTGACATTGAATTCTGAAAGTGTGAAACCTGTTGATAAATCAGCCCTGAGTTTTTGAATTCTTAACTTGTGAAACTAGAAGCTTAGGCTGTGAAACTACATGCTTATTTTGTGAAACTAGATGACTATATTACAACTTAAAAATTTACAACGTCAATTTACAGCAACAAAAACATTACAACAAAAACACATTTCACCAAGTTCTTCTGACTGGAATTCCTTTTCACCTTGTCCACAATTTCGAAAAATTATTTTTTGCGGCCTTAACAATGTCGAAGTCCAGTTGCAATGACTCGGCCATCTCGTTTTCATCGTTTTCATCATCTACATGTGGAGTTAAAATCAAGCAATGAGAAGCAATATAACTCTATAAAGACATAAAATCCATCAAATCTCTAGATTCACAGATTAAGGGTTTAGTTTCACAAGTTAAGCTTCTAGATTCACAGAAGAAGACCTGACATTCACAGAATAAGTTTTCTTATATTGTGAAACCTAAGGTCATAAATTGTGAAACTAGAAGCTTAACTTGTGAAACTAGAAGCAGTTTTGGTGAATGCTAAGTGCTGAGATTCACTGAATAAGGTTTGAGACTCACCAAATGATGACTGACTAAGTTTAACAAAACTACACACCATGTTTTTCGTTGAGGAAACTTCAAGATTGACAACGTCGGTTTCACCAACGTGGGAAGGGACATTATCCCAAACAGCATGGTCCCCAACAACATGAGAATCAGATACAATTCATTCACAAAAAAGTCCTTCAATTGACAGGCTTTAGCTTCATTTTTTGCTTTTTCGGTTTAACAAGGGAAGACCTATACAACCAAAACAAGTAAAATATACATATTACAATATATTCAGCCAAGGAATTAAGAATTTAAAACTTTAATGTGTAGATTCACAAAGTAAGATCTGGCAGTATTCCCATTCCACATAAGAAGTTCCAACATGATCAACTTTCGATACTCTACCAAATCCTGCATAGAGTGACGTATATTATTAATGAAGTGTATTCATGCTAATATTGGTGGAATGCACGACTTTATTTTCATATAGTAATGAACTCACCTCAAAATAGTCATTGTTCGTCCATAAACTCTGATATTCCAATGCACTCAACCACTTTAGCAGAAAGACTCCACAATCATAACTAGACAAAAAAACATTTAAGCACTTATGAGTGTAACAAAGTTTCACAGAATAAGGTCTGAGATTCACTGAACAAGGTCTGAGATTCAACAAATGATCACAGACCAAGTTTAACAAAACAAGTCAAACTACGCACCCCGTTTTTTGTTGAGTGACTTCGAGATTGACAACATCATGCATGTGCATGTTCTTCAAAGATTTGTACGACTCTCCCAAAATAGTTGCAACATTGTACAATTGAGAAGAAAAGGACAATAAAAGATCAAAAATATATTTTGGGGTATACTAAAACAAAAACTCTACAATATTTTGGAAAAAAATCATACAATGTCCATGACCTTGTTGTTTTCTTCATCCACTTTTATATCCATGGATGAGTCAAGGATGTAATTTTTTTGCTTCTTTATGTCGCAAATACAAGCCCACCAATGCTTCAATGTTTCGCTATGCAAAGGGATAAAAACCTGAGATAGTAAATGTACAAGAATAATCAATCAAAAAACACACATGAATGACAGTAAATAAATAACAAAATGAATAGTAGAACTGAAGGATCTGACCAAATCAATCTGGCTACCATCTACTGGAGTGTATGAGGACTTTATATATTGACCCCAAATCTCTGGGTTAGTATCTGTATTAAGAGCCTGAATGACACAAAAAAGACAATTTTAGTCTCTGGATGAGCAACTTTCAGAATGAAAAACACTTGAATATCAACATCTGAAGGATTTGAAGCTCACATATACTGTCGTTGGCAAGTAAATCACATTTGTTTTACCAATTGTGCGCTTAATCCCAACAATATCAATGATCTACAAATAAAACGTGCACAAAATGAAGCATCCACTTTCACGAAATCACCATCAAGTTTCACAAAAAAACCTCTAAGATTCACAGAATAAGGTCTGAGATTCACCAAATAAGGAACCATGTAAAAAAAGAAACATGGTCAGGAATGGGAAAATAATACTTACCTGATCCATAATAAGGCCACGCGAATTAAGGGTCTGCAAAGCATCTCTAGTGACTTCCATCCACGGAGTGGACACAAGAACCTCACTTAATTATTGAACAAAATGCAATTAGTTAATATATCTCACTCAATTTAAAAAAACATAATTCAAGAAATCAAAGAAAAAGTATGACATTACAATTTGGTTGCGATTGTTCTTCTCCCAACACAAGCCACCAATTCATTCTCAGTAAAAGGTGGTGTCATAGAGGAACTCGATTCTAGTGCATCTTTTGTGACTATTTCTTTGGACAGGTTAACAGAACATGTAACAATATGATAGCACACCCGCAATGCAAAACGCTTGCGCTGAGTTTCCTATTGATGCAAACAAAATGGGTTTCAGAAAAACTAGGAAATAAAGTTGTGGCAATTGCATAGAAATTAAATTAGATGTTGAAAAGCAATCTTACAGTATTTATGGTTATTACAGAATTAGTTTTGCTCCCTTTGTAATTCTCCATTATGTTCAGCAGATAGAGGCCATTATCAATTTGTGAGGATTTCAGATTTGATTTTGGGATAAACACTTCTGGAATCGTCATTGAAGCAATACTTGTCACTGCTGGAAACTTTGATTGAAGAAGGTTGATGAGCCTGTGTTGCTGTATGAACAAAAGAGTAATTACAAAGATAAATTAGTAAGGTAATGGAGTAAGAACGAGTCCCAAAATAGGTAAAATAGATGTACCGTATGTTTTAAAAAAGAAGTATAATCAACAGGTGTGTCTTTCATAGCATGGATGACTTGGCATTTGCAAGATTCCGGTCTCAGATCAAAACAAAACAAGAACGGTGGGCATTCGGGAGAGTTGATTGGAGTCAAAATCTGGAAGACAACAGATAAAAATGCAATGAATAAAAAAGACAAGTTCACCTTAAAGCTTGAATATAATAAGACCAAATATAAAAAAAACTTACTAATTGGGTAGCAGCAACATCAACATTGTCGAGACACTGGAACAAAAATCGAATCATGTGTGAGTAATGATTATAAGTGCACACCATGTAAAATGGGATTATAGAAAAGGGGTAGAGAGACTAACACTGTGCGTGGAGTGTGGCACAAATAAACGACAAGCAGAATCTCGTGATCTCATGCTCTCACTACTGTTTAGAAACTCACACCAAACATCTATCACAGCAGAAGATACTTGATCACTTTCAGACAAACTCGTCAATTGCTTCCTTGTCAATTTCTGGGTTTGACTTTTGAAAAGAATGTCACTGGAAACAGTCATTAAAAGCATAGGTCACACCCTCAAATGGTATTAAATATACGATCAAAATTAAAAAAGAAGAGTATTTTGATTTTTAGTAAGTTTGACCAAACTGTGAAATTAGAAAAATTTCAATTAATGTAACTAAAAACCCTAATGAATGGCGATTAGCAGACGATTAGCAGTCATCTTCTGATCTCGTTTTCCTCTTCATTATGGCTCGGAATTCTATGTCTAAATCTAATAATAAACAATCTTCATCCCCAAAATCAAACTCTGCTGCTTCTCAGCATCAATCTGATCCCAAAAAGAGTTCTTCCAGCCATAATACTAGAGGACAGACAGGACCTTCTGAGGAGGATGCCCTACGTACAAAATCCATGCATGAACTCAATGGAATTCCTGGCTTATCCTATGTGGATGAGGAGGACCCTGCAGAATCCCTGCCATGGATAACAAGTCGTGGTAAGCGTAGTGCAACAAAAAACAACACTGAGATACTGCAGAATCCAGTTGTCAACCCTGAAACAGAGGAGGTATTGATACAGTTTACTACTGATGATATCCAAGATGAGATAGATTACTGGAATCAGGCAGTCTACTGCTTTGTCCTTGGTGCAAATCCTCCTTGGGAGGTTTTGGAAGGCTATATTAATCGTATATGGAGAAAACATGGAATAAGTAAGATTTCGTTCCTTCCTAATGGTTTATTTCTTGTTAGGTTTAATGATATGAGTGGCAAAGAGGCTGTCCTTAAGGCTGGGTACCACATGTTTGACAATAAACCCCTCATTGTCAAACCATGGCAACAAAATATTGATCTCCTTAAGGAGGATGTGAAGATTGTACCAGCCTGGATAAGATTCCACAATTTACCTCTCAAATTTTGGGGTAAATGTCTTCCCACTATTGCTAAACTTGTTGGGCCTTATGTCAAGTCTGATCTTGCAACAGAGAATAAGACTCGTTTGGGATATGCACGAACTATGGTTGAGTTAACAGTAGGACAGAAGCTCCCTGAGACTGTAAAATTCAAAGACGGAAAGGGGGCAGTGGTAGAGATCAAGGTTGAATATGAATGGCGACCAGTTATTTGTTTGAAATGTAATGGTATGGGACATGAGATGCATGCTTGTAGGAGATTATCTACAGGAAAGAAAACCTTACCAGCTAACAAGAGAGTTTGGAAACCTGTTCAAAAGGTATCCCCTCAACTGTCTGATTCTGAATTCCCTGCACTGTCTAAGGAAGCTCCCTTACCTGCTAGCAAGGAACCAGAGAAGAGGACAGTCAGGACTGAACATGGGTCTGATTCAGAGGACATGAACCAAGACAGTGACAATGAACCAGTAATTGACCTTGATAAGATTGAACAAGAGCAGGTAGCAAGTGCACAAGATGGTAACCCTACATCCCCCCAAATTTTTAATGAATAATATTGGGTTTTGGAATGTTAGAGGGTTGAACAATGTAAATAAACAAAAATAAGTGAAAAGTTTTATGAATAAGCATCATGTAGGTCTTTTTGGCTTACTAGAGACAAAAATAAATAGTGATAATGTGAGTAATATAGCTTATAATCTGTTTGATGGGTGGAGTCTAGCTACTAATTGTCATACTCATAAAGGAGGAAGGGTGTGGATCCTTTGGCAACCCAATCTTTTTGATGTAGACATTCTTGACTGCCAGTCTCAATTCATTCATACCAAGATAACTGTTAAAGTAACTCAGAAACAGTTCCTGATGACTATGGTCTATGCCTTCAATGAAGGAAAGGATAGGAAAGCTTTGTGGGAGGCTCTGGAAATGTTTGCAGATCAGTGCTCAATTCCTTGGGCCATTGCAGGTGATTTTAATACAGTTATTCATCCAGATGAGAGAGTGAGAGGGCAAACTAAACAGGAGGATATGGAGGATTTTATACAATGTTTGGATATGTGTGGCATGACTGACATTACTGCCACTGGTGCATTCTACACATGGACTAATAAGCAAGATGTGGATCAGAGAAAATACAGTAGGTTGGACAGGTTTTTGATTAATCATGTGGGGAATAAAACGCGTATTCACCCTAAAATTACAGGATTATAATGAAATATGCAATTGTGAATATCGTCATAAGATTAAAAACATGAGAAAAGAAGTACAACCTTTAGTCCTCGTGCAAAAGGCCTAAGAACAGGAATTAATGCAAATTCCCTCCTATAACTTGCACCCAAGACTTAGTTTGAGACGTGGCCGCGTGTGCTAGAAATCCTCTCCAATTGCCTTGCAATATAGGGAGAGCTATTGAGTTTTAGATGTGAGATCTGAGGTTTTGGGAAAAGAATGTCTCAAAACCCTAATTTTACCTTGAGATAATTTAACAGTGCACCAAGAGTAGTTGATATAAGGAGAAGGACTCTCCTTATATACTACACATGGCCGGCCGAAATTGGACATAGGGTAGGAGTGGGCTTTCCACTCTTACCTTATTCCAATGCGTGATTCGACCCAATTAGCTATTATTTATTCGCGGGTTTAATTTATAAATCGTAACATGTTATCAGTTATTAATACAGTCGATATATTAATAATGGTCTGATAAAATACGATATTGTATAATTACCTAAATTAATATAACTGTTTATATTAATTCGCGAATACAATATATAATTAAATATATAACTGTTTATATTTAATTTACGAATTAAACATGTAATCCGCATTAGCTAAAATTATTTAATCCGTATTAAATAATAATCTCAACATCTTATTGACTAATTTAATAGTCAATACCTCTGACTAACCGTTTAGTCATATCCGGCAAAATGTGACTGTATTTTCATACCTTCACATCTCTCAAACGTGTCCTATAGGTGTGACGTATAGGGACCAGTTGACCACCGCCATCCGTATGACAATAACGTCAAACTTATCTAGCAAGCCAACCGTTATTGATAAACGTGGATCAACTGGTAATAATACAGAAGTATGCCCTTGTGATCCTTAAAGAGATTTAAAAAGTCATTGTACTTAATTGTCAAGGACACCAGCCCCAACAATCTCCCACTTGTCCGTACAAGGGTATGTTCAATGACGTTATCACACTACATGTGGAGGACACAATCTCCAACAAACTCCCACTTGTCCGTACAAGTGTAGGTGCGATAACCGAATCTCATATCCTTTTAAAATTTCTCCCACTCAATGTAAGACAATTTGCAAATCCGCATTCGCAAAGGTCGTATCTCACAAGCGATCTGTATCAAGAGTGGTTTCCCCGACTAGAGAGTAACTTAACTGATAAAACGAATCTGTATTCGAGCATGGCCATGCATTTCAGTTACTACTCCTCGAGTGGCCCTGAGAAATGATAAAATCCTGATAAGGGTTTGGATATTTCCCTCAACTCGAATCCTGCCGATATCGCCCAGCATGAAATAACCCAGAAAAAATCCTCTTGGCCCCTGTTACGGTGACCGTGGGAAAGAAACCAAAGTTACCCAAAATCTGTCTTAATCTCAAGAAACAGTTGAAAGTCAAAAGACTCGACTCTAAGGAACACTATGGAGGTCCTATCCACGACCTGGCACCCAATGTTATAAAACATTTAGGACTCCATAACGATGTCACGGGGTGTCCTACGAGATATCCGTATAACTCGCCTTTGTGATTGGTCAGTCATCCACGTGACTTATGGCTCGTTGAACCCACCATCAACCAACGTCACAAAATGATTACCTGAGTTATCAGCTCAAGTGGGTAATCAAGGACCAAAACGATGTAATGTTAATCAGTTCACTTTGTGGTGTTCAAAATTGGCGTACAATTCCACATGAGAAACAAAACATTTTATATCATAACAATAAGGTTGAATAGAGTACACGAGAAAATGAATTATTACATGAATTCATAAAAGAGTACTACAACTTAGGAACACATCCAATTCCCATGGAATGAATGTGCCCTTCATGCTTATCACGTGGTAATGCTTTTGTGAGAGGATCAGCTATGTTGTCATCCGTAGTGATCTTTTCAATAAAAATCTCCTTTTGCTCCACGTAATCTCTGATTAGATGAGCTTTCCGTTGTACATGCCTAGCCTTGCTGCTAGACTTATGCTCCTTAGCTTGGAAGATGGCACCGCTATTGTCACAATAGACGGTGATTGGGTCATTCGAACTAGGCACTACTGATAGTCCTTGTAAGAATTGACGCATCCATATTGCTTCCTTAGCTGCTTCCGAGGCGGCATAGTACTCGGACTCAGTCGTAGAATCTGCTGTAACACTCTGTTTAGAACTTTTCCAGCTGACAGCAGCGCCATTAAGAGTAAAGACAAATCCAGACTGAGATTTCGAGTCATCTCGATCTGTTTGGAAGCTAGCATCTGCGTAACCCGTGGCGCAGAGCGTTGAGTCGCCTCCATAAGTCAATCCCCAATCTTTAGTCCTCCGTAGGTACTTAAGAATGTTTTTCACGGCCATCCAGTGTGGTTCACCTGGATGAGCTTGGAATCGACTGGTCATACTCAATGCATATGCAACGTCTGGACGTGTGCATATCATGGCATACATGATCGATCCTATTGCCGAGGCATAAGGAATCCGACTCATGCGCTCTTTCTCTTCCACTGACTTAGCTTCTTGAGTCTTGCTCAAGTGAAGCCCAGGAGTCATGGGAAGGAACCCCTTCTTGGAGTTCGTCATACTGAATCTCTCCAGAATCTTCTCTATATAAGACTCCTGACTGAGAGACAACATCCGTCGTGATCTATCCCTGTAGATACGGATGCCCAAAATTCTTTGTGCCTCTCCCAGATCTTTCATCTGGAAATGGTTTTTCAACCATGCTTTAACCGAAGATAAGAGAGGTATGTCATTCCCAATCAAGAGTATGTCATCGACATACAGTACTAGGAATACAATCTTACTCCCACTCGACTTGATATAGAGACATGGTTCCTCGACTGATCGAATGAACCCATTCTCTTTTATCACTTGGTCGAAGCGATGATTCCAACTCCGCGATGCTTGCTTAAGTCCATAGATGGAACGCTTAAGCTTGCAAACTTTCTTAGGATGTGCTGGATCGATAAAACCCTCGGGTTGTACCATGTACAACTCTTCCTCCAAATAACCGTTTAAGAAGGCGGTTTTAACGTCCATTTGCCATATTTCATAGTCATGAAATGCGGCGATCGCTAAGATTATCCGAATGGAACGTAGCATGACTACGGGTGCAAAGATCTCATCGTAGTGCAAGCCTGGCACTTGGGTGAAACCTTTAGCAACTAGTCTAGCCTTATGGATATCTTGTTGTCCTTCCACGGCATGCTTTATCTTGTAAAGCCATTTGCATTGAAGGGGACGTACCTTTGCAGGTAGGTCCACAAGATCCCACACGTTGTTCTCATACATGGAGTCCATCTCGGATTGCATGGCTTCTAGCCATAGCTTTGAGTCAAAACTGGTCATGGCACCTTTATAGGTTGTGGGTTCATCACCCTCTAGGAGTAAGACGTCATCTGTATCGTGTTCCTCGACCATACCAATGTATCTGTCCGGTGGAATAGAGACTCTTCCTGACCTCCTAGGTTCCTCAGGGATATCTACCGCAGCCTCGATTGAAGGTACTGTTTCCTCCAATGGTTGCTCGGTAGTTGGTTCTTGAACCTCAGATAACTCGAAGGTTCTATTACTCGACTTGTTCTCGAGAAATTCTTTCTCTAAGAACGTCGCACTAGCCGCAACAAAAACACGTTGTTCGGTAGGCGAGTAGAAGTAATGACCAAAAGTTCCCTTTGGATAGCCTATAAAGTATGTCTTGACCGATCGCGGGCCGAGCTTATCCTCGTGTCTCCACTTGACATAAGCCTCGCAGCCCCAAACCCGAATAAAGGACAAGTTAGGGACCGTTCCCTTCCATAACTCGAATGGAGTCTTGTCAACAGCTTTAGACGGACTTCGGTTAAGTATTAGAGCGGCTGACAAAAGAGCATAGCCCCACAATGAATCAGGCACAACGGTGTGACTCATCATGGATCGAACCATATCAAGTAGAGTTCGATTTCTCCGTTCGGACACACCATTTAATTGTGGTGTTCCAGGTGGAGTCAACTGTAGTACGATCCCACGGTCTTTTAGGTGTTGATCAAACTCGTGTGAAAGATACTCACCACCACGATCCGAACGTAGTGCTTTAATCTTTCTACCCAGCTGGTTCTGTACCCGATTCTGGTATTCTTTGAACTTGTCAAAGGATTCACTTTTATGTTTCATCAAGTAGACATAGCCATATCTACTCAAATCATCCGTGAAAGTGATGAAATACCTATAGCCTTCTCGTGCGTTGATCGACATAGGGCCACATACGTCCGTATGTATGAGTCCTAATAGGTCGGCAGCGCGCATTCCAACACCTTTGAAGGAAATACGAGTCATTTTGCCGATGAGACATGATTCACACGTGCCATATGATTCGAAATCAAAGGGCGAAATAGCTCCATTCTGTATGAGCTGTTTAACGCGTTTCTCATTTATGTGTCCCATACGACAATGCCATAAGTAAGTTTGATCTTTGTCACCTACCTTTATTCTTTTATTATTCACATGTAATATCTCGGTAATTTGATCTAAAACATAAATTCCATTCATGGAAACTGCCTTGCCATAAATCATATTGTGCAAAGAGAAAATACAGCTATTATTCTCTATTACAAATGAAAATCCGAGTTTGTCAAGTGCAGAAACTGAAATAATGTTTTTGGATAAACTAGGAACATAATAACAGTTATACAAAAATAAATCGAATCCACTTGGAAGCTGGATTACGTATGTTCCCTTCGAGACTGCAGCCACACGTGCTCCATTCCCGACACGCAGGTCCACCTCACCCTTGATTAGGGGTTCTTGGTTTCGGAGGCCCTGCACATGATTACATAGATGAGAACCACAACCAGTATCAAGTACCCAAGTTCCGCAACTTGCATGGTTAATCTCAATCATGTGAATAAAAGAAGAAGAAGACATACCAACAGGAGTAACACGACCTGCCTTAATGTCCTCACGATACACGGGGCATGAGCGCCTCCAATGCCCAGTCTTGTGGCAATGGTGACATTCCATGCTTGTATCCTTGCTCTTTGTCTTGCCTTGTGAGTTACTCGACTCACCAGGCCCACTCTTAGCAAATCCTGGATTCTTGAACCTGGGCTTACCTACTGCTAGGTCGCCCTGAGCTTTAGCCTTCCCTTTACCTTTCCCCTTACTGGAGATCATGAGAACATCCTGCTTAAGACTCCCACTCAACTTAAGATCCTTCTCAGTCTGTACGAGAAGGGAGTGGAGCTCATGGGGAGTCTTCTTCATGTCGTTCATGTAGTAGTTGGCCCTAAAGAGGGCGAACCCATCATGAAGCGAATGAAGCATGCGATCAACGATGATGTTCTCACTGATCTTGCAGTTTAGGGACTCCAGTTTCTCGATATTCTCAATCATGTTGAGAATATGTGGGCTAACAGCTTGGCCCTTCTGGAGTTTCGCCTCAAAGAAGCGACAGGTATGCTCATAAGAAACGATTCTCGGAGCCTTGGAGAATTCGTTAGTGAGCGTGGTGAAAATTTTGTTTGCACCATGGGTTATGAAGCGTCTTTGCAAATTGGATTCCATTGCATAGATGAGTACGTTCTTTATCGCACCCGCTTCCATAACGAAATCGCCATGAGCGCGAATTTCGTTGGCTCTAGCTCCAGTTCCTGGGTGTGGCGGAATGGGCTCAGTTAAGAACTTAAGCTTTCCGTCAACAATGGCAGCATTCCGTAGTGCTGTCTCCCAGTCAGAGAAGTTTGACCCATCATTCCTCAGTCTAGTTGACTGATTCATGGAGTCCATGAAGGCTTTTAGCCAGGATTCACGTGCTAGCTTGGCACTTGGCATTGGGTCTTCACCAGCCATTTTAGTTTTACAGCAGTTTTAATGAACGTGTTCTACACTGAAAAGGAAGATAAAACAAAACCATATAAGCAACTTATTGTTGTGATTTAAGTCTATATTAAATTGAATTTAAACTTGTAGACTCAAGCATTTATATAATTGATCTCCCTCAAGAATTATATAAACGATCCCAAGACTCAATTTCCGTATATTGATAAGCCCACAGTTTGGCTAATTCCAATCGTTGGAACTCTTGGTCGATAGATTTCCGTATATCCTATCTATTAGTCCATCTCAGTCACTGGAATATTATCGAGTGACCATGATGTTGAGATAAAATAAATCATCTGTTCCCACTTACCCGACGTAGAAGGGGTCATATTATGCCTACCGACGAAGAAGGGATTCATGGGAGGCTGATTTATAAAGACTAATCTCAATTTTTGGTTCTACGAGGAAGACCCCATCAACTCTTATTTATCCATATTTAAGTGAACTAAAAACTAGCATTTGCGTGAATGAATTAAATAAAGTGATGGCTTTTAAATGACATGTGACATCTGTATTGTCACAGAAAACTAACGCGTGACCTCTACATGAGTCAGTTTTCAGGCATGATATAGGTGGTTTGGTTTTTAGGCGGAATATGATGCAAGCTATTATCGATGAAAGCGTAAAGATAAATGCAATAAACGTAAATAAAAGTCCTAGTGTGGCCTATCCTACCAAAATAAACATAAAACAACTTGGAATCCACCGTTGGACCCTAGAAGCTTGTCTTGATGTTCTATCTTGGTCCTTGCAGCGGGAGTGAGCATCCGGTCTCCGTCTTGTCTTTGGTCTTCACAAAATTACTAATTTAAATTACAAAAGTAATCCTAGATACATTCTAATTTAAATACAAAAGTAATTACATGGCAAAAACCCAAAACGGAGATTCAAGATCTCAAAATTACAAGCAAGATCGTGTCCCATCATTACGGTAACACAATCTTCTAAGGCCACACTAAGTTACAACCGTTTGCAAAAATTAAATACGTTATTGAAAGCATTCAAGGCATTCACAAGACGATAAATAAAATGCATCAACAAAAAACAATTTATACATGACATAATACCGTTATTATGATTAATAAATTTATACCAAACCACCTTTTAAGATTAAAATTAAGTGACTATACCGTTTTAATCACCAATTTTAATAAACATATAATCCATTGTTTTAAACTGTTTTAAAAACAATATGTATCAAACGAGGGTGAACCGTTTCACTAAATAATATACTATTTCCGTATACAGTATATTATTTTAAGCCATGTGAAAATAAGAAACAAGTTATTTTCGAAAATAAACACCCCGAAACGAGAGCACTCGATCGAGTAACAGGGGCACTCGATCGAGTGTCAGGGTCACTCGATCGAGTGCAACAGGGCTCGATCGAGTGGCTCGTAAAAACTGCAAATCGCTGCACTTTTAAATTAAAACGGGTTTATAACATGGATTTAAAACGAGTAAATCATAAATAAACAACAACAACAAAAGATTCACATATTGCTAAAAATATCGATTAATTAACAATATGCAAATTATAATCGAAAAACAAGATCGATTTCTCACAAAAATCACACGCACGGGCCTGGTACGAGGGCACTCGATCGAGTGCAACAGGGACTCGATCGAGTGCCAAGGCATGATGTACGGTTTTCAAAAATTTAAATCCAATGAAAGACACAATTGTAAAATTTTCATGGCCTAAGGCTCTGATACCACTTGTGGGGAATAAAACGCGTATTCACCCTAAAATTACAGGATTATAATGAAATATGCAATTGTGAATATCGTCATAAGATTAAAAACATGAGAAAAGAAGTACAACCTTTAGTCCTCGTGCAAAAGGCCTAAGAACAGGAATTAATGCAAATTCCCTCCTATAACTTGCACCCAAGACTTAGTTTGAGACGTGGCCGCGTGTGCTAGAAATCCTCTCCAATTGCCTTGCAATATAGGGAGAGCTATTGAGTTTTAGATGTGAGATCTGAGGTTTTGGGAAAAGAATGTCTCAAAACCCTAATTTTACCTTGAGATAATTTAACAGTGCACCAAGAGTAGTTGATATAAGGAGAAGGACTCTCCTTATATACTACACATGGCCGGCCGAAATTGGACATAGGGTAGGAGTGGGCTTTCCACTCTTACCTTATTCCAATGCGTGATTCGACCCAATTAGCTATTATTTATTCGCGGGTTTAATTTATAAATCGTAACATGTTATCAGTTATTAATACAGTCGATATATTAATAATGGTCTGATAAAATACGATATTGTATAATTACCTAAATTAATATAACTGTTTATATTAATTCGCGAATACAATATATAATTAAATATATAACTGTTTATATTTAATTTACGAATTAAACATGTAATCCGCATTAGCTAAAATTATTTAATCCGTATTAAATAATAATCTCAACATCTTATTGACTAATTTAATAGTCAATACCTCTGACTAACCGTTTAGTCATATCCGGCAAAATGTGACTGTATTTTCATACCTTCACATCTCTCAAACGTGTCCTATAGGTGTGACGTATAGGGACCAGTTGACCACCGCCATCCGTATGACAATAACGTCAAACTTATCTAGCAAGCCAACCGTTATTGATAAACGTGGATCAACTGGTAATAATACAGAAGTATGCCCTTGTGATCCTTAAAGAGATTTAAAAAGTCATTGTACTTAATTGTCAAGGACACCAGCCCCAACAAATCATACCTGGACTACTCAATTTCCTGAGATGGTGGGCCATTTTCATCCAGAAGGGCTATTGGATCACACTCCTTGTGTCATCAGCAACAAACACTTTCCTACTCAAAAGCCAAAAAGTTTCAAGTACTTCAATATGTGGAGTGGTGCTCCTGAGTTCCTCACCATAGTGAAAGAGGGCTGGGATCATCAGTTTGTGGGCTCCAAAATGTTCTGCACAGTTCACAAACTCAAAGCTCTTAAAAGTAAGCTTAAGGAATTGAATAGAACTGGTTTTTCTGATATTGAAAATCAAACCGATCAGACTGCTATAGCTTTATCAGACATTCAGAAATTGATAGCTGAAGATGTTCATAATGCTCAACTTATTCAGGAGGAATTTCAGCTAAATTCAGCACTCAAGTCCCTTACCAAAGCAAGGAATAGTTTTCTTCAACAAAAAGCTAAAATTCAATGGTTAGAAGAAGGGGATATTAATTCAGCCTATTTTCATAATGCTATCAGGAAAAGAAATATAAGAAACAAGGTTATTCAGATACAAGACCAGATGGGCAGATTGTGCAGTACTGGAGAGAGCATCCAGACTGCCTTTCTTGATTATTACTCTGATTTATTGGGGAGCAAACAGGCTACAGAGGTGGTAAGAACTGATGTCATGGCATATGGCAACAAATGTACTAATGAACATCTCAGTTTCCTTTCTACCAATATAACTTATGATGAAGTGAAGGCTGTGGTGTTCTCTATTCCTATTGACAAGGCCCCTGGCCCTGATGGCTACTCTAGTGGCTTCTTTAGGGATGCTTGGGACATTATAGGCATGGATGTCTATGAGGCTATAGCAGAATTTTTCCAATCTGGCCAACTTTTGCAGCAAATCAATGCCACCAACATCACCCTTATTCCTAAAGGTGATAGACCTACTACTGTCAAACATTTCAGGCCCATTGCTTGCTGCAATATGATTTATAAGGTGATCTCAAAACTACTATGTAATAGGCTGACTTTAATCCTCCCAGACATCATTCATGAGAATCAGGGAGCCTTTATTAAAGGGAGGTCCATCCTAGAAAATGTTCTTATTTGCCAAGACCTTATTCACATGTATAGTAGACAAAGTGCCTCCCCCAGATGCTTGTTTAAGATCGATTTACAAAAAGCATATGATACAGTCGAATGGGAGTTTGTTGAGCAATTGTTCCATGCTTTCCAATTCCCTAGCCATTTCATTACCCTTGTAATGGCCTGTATCAAATCACCCTCATACAGCCTAGTCCTAAATGGAGAGAGCTTTGGTTATTTTAAAGGGCAACGAGGCCTGAGACAAGGGGATCCCATATCACCTTTGATATTTACTATGTGCATGGACTACTTATCAAGACTTATTGCCTATGCTACTGCCAGATGGCCTTTTCACTACCATCCACTGTGCAAGCAAATAAAGCTCACTCATCTAATGTTTGCCGATGATTTACTTATGTTTAGTAAGGGTGATGCTGCCTCAATATTGCTACTTATGAGAGCCTTTTCTTCTTTCACAAAAGTCTCAGGGCTTAGGCTGAATACTGACAAGTCAGAAATCTTTTTCAATGGCATGAATGAGGGATTGAAAATAGACATCCTAAGTGTCACAGGGTTCAAGGAAGGTTCTTTCCCCTTCAAATATCTAGGGGTCCCTATCCAACCAGGCAAAATAAGCAAACAGGATTGCAAGAGTCTCACTGAAAAAATGGTGGCCAGAATCAGAGGAATTGGGGCAAAAAAACTCTCCTATGCAGGCAAATTAGTACTGATTAATTCAGTACTCAATACTCTATATAATTACTGGGGGTCCATGTTTGTGATACCTACTGGGATTATCAGAAGAATAGAAGGGATTTGCAGGAACTTTCTTTGGGGAGGCTCTGCAGACTACTTTAGAGTACCTTTGGTAGCCTGGGAAAGAGTTACTCTACCCAAAACTGAGGGTGGTTTGGGTATTAAACGAGCAGAACAATGGAACATGGCCATGGTAGGAAAACTAGTCAACTGGATTTATACAAAATCTGACAGACTATGGATTAAATGGATCAGTAACATTTATTTGAAAAATAAGGACTGGCATACCTACTCTCCTCCTATAGATGCTCCCTGGACTTGGAAGAGCATCTGCAAAATCAAAGAAAAATTAAAGCAAGGCTATTCTAATGATAGGTGGAATCAAGGGCAAACTGAATATACAATCAAGCAAGGGTATGAATGGCTCACCAACTCAGCTACTCCTCCTGAATGGGTTCCTTTAATCTGGAATAAGATGAACTGGCCAAAGCATTCCATCAATTCTTGGCTTATTATGCAAGAGGGTCTAAATACCAAGGTCAAACTTCATGCACATGGTTACTGCTCTGATGATTTCTGTTGCCTCTGTGGTGTCCTCCCAGAAACAATCGATCATCTTTTCAATGGGTGTGACTATACCTACAGGGTAAAGGAGGCCATAGCAGATTGGCTAGGTATCCCGTTGCCTAGCATCCCTGAACTCTTAAGAACCAAATCGTCCACTCTGAAATGGCAAACTCTCACTATGATTGTGGCGGATTTCCGATACAACATATGGTACCAGAGAAACAAAGCTCGTACTGATATGAGCCTCCTGAGACCAGAACGAGTAGCAATAACAGTTGAGTTTTCTGCTAGGAAGCGTGTGAAAATGAAAATTGAGGCAGGAAGAGATCTGGAATTTACAAGCTGGCGAGAAATGCTGGGTTTTTGATTGAAGAGGATGAAGTGTTTTGTCGTTTGTTTTTGGCTCTCCTTATCTGATTGTTTTTGGCTTTAATTAGAATGGCTAAGGATTAGTCATTCTATTTTTGTTTTGCATGTCTGGTTAATTGCTCCTAGAGGGTTTCGAACCCCTACCATCTTGTATATCTTGATACGGTTTCTGATATATATTATATACTCACTTTTACCAAAAAAAAAAAAACTGTGAAATTAGAAGCTTAACTTGTGAAACTACATGCTTATTCTGTGAAACAGGAAGCACATATTGTGAAACTGTGAAACTGTGAAACTAGATGCTTAACTTGTGAAACAATAACCTTATTCTGTGAAACTAGAAGTTTACATTGTGAAACTAACAGCTTATTCTGTGAAACTGGAAGGACATTGTAACACTCCCATCTATTCAAGAGACTTTAGCAAGACATTCTCGAATAAATAGAGCTGTTACCATCTCGGAAAGTCCGAGGTAGTGAATAGCAAAGTAAAACAATACAAAGTACTTTATATAAAACCGATAGAATTTAAACTTTGATGTTACATGGACTACATGTGAGAATAGAAGTACAACTGACGGCTACTCTATAAGTGATATAGATCTAAGTCGGTCCCAAGTCCGCATCTCTCATTCCCGTCCCAGCTCCTAGCTCAACTGTCTCTTTCCTGTAGAATCTACTCCCCATTCCGGATCATTGTAGGTGTCACACGAATACACAGGGTCAACCACGAGGTTGAGTAGAAGAAAGGTAAGCAAACAAACATTATTATAAATAAGAATTCAATCATCTCCACTCCGAATCACAAGGCCCAATTACTCCGCACCAATCACAAGGCCCATTAACTCCGCACCGATCCAACGCCAAATAAACTCCGCACCGATCCAACACCAAATAAACTCCGCACCGATCCAACACCAAATAAACTCCGCACCGATCAAACAACAAATAAACTCCGCACCGATCCAACGCCAAATGAACTCCGCACCGATCACAAGACCCATTTCTCATCACCTCATATCGTATCGCAGAATATATAATCAAATATCACAATATACCAATCAAATATTAATATAAATAAACATGGTTATCATCAAATAACAACAGAGTAATCATTATTATATACACCGTATTTCCCCTACCTCACTTGCAGAACGACAACCGGACAGCTGCTAGAAACATCCCACTTCGAATTCCGCTCCTATAAATAATACTTACTATCAATTTCTATTCATACTAACAACACTACTAAATCTTCATTCATCATACTTATAATTGATTTATTCCTGACACAGTATATATATCCACAACCCGTACCCATGTGTTAATCATTAAACAAGCAATTGTCACAATATTATATCTCTTATCGATATATTAAACAATCGTCCAACATCATTAACAATTACCGTACACCAATAATTGACACTTACTAAATGTAGTATACTTATTCCACCAAACAATTTATTACTAACTTTGATAAAATAAAATAATCAAATATGAATATTAATTTTACTACCAACAATATCAACAACAATATTAATACTAACAATAGTATTAATAACAACCCATAAATAATAAAATACCACTAATAGCAATACTATCATAATAATAATAATAATAATAATAATAATAATAATAATAATAATAATAATATTAATAATAAAATGATAAAGAAAGTGGCGTGATTCATGTTGAAACAACGACAATACCGCGAAGGACTAACACCTCTACTTCGACAATACTCGCGCGCTCGAAAACAGCCCCCTATACCACCACATAACACCACTACCACCACCGACAACCACCGTACACCAGTCTCCCAACCACCTGCTACCACCGACACTCCTACCCAACCCTCGACACTCACCAATGGAACGGACCAGAGCCTAACCAGGCCTGGTTCCCACCTGAACCGATAGAATTCGTATGGACAGACCCCCACTGTCGACACCTTCCAGCGGCCCTAGCATCGCCTGAAAACCACCACCTATTCCACCCCTGACACAGAACCCATGCGCGGCAGTGGTACCACCGTGTCGACCTCCCCCGAGTCGACGGTGGTACCACCTTCAACACCCCTGCCCTTACACACCAAACTAAAACCGTGACTACTTAGGACAACAAACACCCCCTTAGACACCTACCCCACCGGTTATACCCACCGTGACCACCACCACAGCACTCCCCAGACCACCACCAGTCCACAACCACCAACCACGTGCACAGAGAAAGCATCTAAACCAATATTAAAACGTATACACCCAGACCCTACTTAAGGTGTTTGACGGAATTCCTATGAGAGGCGGCAGAAAACAGCCCTGCCTGGTGTTCTTCGGTGGATGATGAAGGTACGACTGTGGTTAGACACGACTCCCAAACCCCATAGTTCATTATTGTACGAGAGTCAGCCACAAAACACAAAGACACGACTTAAACTAATAGATAGAAAAGACGCAGACAGAACATTATGAAAGAACGACGTGCTGACTTACCTCCTTCTCAAGTGTTTCGACCACCCTTAGACCACCTTAAGACCACCGTGAGAACCTCCTAATCACTCTCTGCTGTGGCGGCTGCGGATGTGTGGTGTTGGAATGCAGATTAGGGTAGTCTAGGTTTTAGGAATTGTGTTCAAAAGTGACGGCAGTAGGTAGGGTTTATAGTTGTTTGAGGAAAACACCAACGTGGCCTATAGTTTTGCTTACAAAACGAGGCCCATGGCCATGCTGGCACAGGTCCTAGGTTCGAGCCTCACCAACACCACACTACTATTATTATCATTTGATGGCTAGGTTCCCATTTCGAAACCCACCGAAGTCCAAAACGCTTAACATAAAACGAGTGTACACTAGCTTGTTGAACGAGCAATTATAAATAATTATATCATCTACCCATAAAATTATTATATTTAATAATAATAATACGGGTTATTACAGTCTTTCCCCCTTAGAATGAACTTCGTCCCGAAGTTCACCATCCCATAATGGTAACAAAACACATAACAACATGAAACAAACCCCAGTAGTACTTATATAGATTTCAAAACGCGAGATGTTGCATTCTACCCTTGTTACAAAAACTTTGTCCTCAAAGTTTGACACAAAACTAGGTTTACAGATACACAATAAAGGCATAACAGAAGTAATCAAGATTATCGAGTATATGTAAGCAATCACCACAGACAAATTAGCCATGTCATTAACAACTAGCCATATCATAAAATCATTAAGATTTTACAATCCTATCCTCCTTAAAACACGGTTACGTCCTCGTAACCTCATTATAACATCCCCAACTCATTACTCCGTCCTACTCATTACTTTATCTCAAAAAAAAAAATCATACTCCAAGTAACCAAGTATCGTAATCTCATCATCGAACCTAAGACCAAAGACAAGGGGTGAGTGAACTAGTATTTAACTTAAAAAAAAAACGATACCTCCAAAACAATACTCCCATCTCAATATCGATTCCAAATTCATATAAACATGACTCAATAACCATGGTCACTCCGGACCATAATCATAACTCAGCCCACAGGCCCCATAACTCGCTACTAGTAACCAATCTCCATCTCAATTTTAATATCAATATTAACATCAATATCGTCAGAGGTTCACAGAACCGTGCACAACACTTAAAGTATGAACTTTAAGCTACTCACCCACAAGTCTTAATCAAAGGTAACAATGATAATAATACTACCAGAACACAACTCGAGCTTATCAACCAAAAGACCAAAACGATTCCTTGACATCAATATCTGAACTTTGAACTTACACTTTACTAGCTCACTTAGCAATGTACCATGATTAATTCCCTAGCGCTTGCTCATCGTATCATTCATAACAATAAATTTCATGCTAAAAGGACATTACCATACTCTTGTCCAAATTAGTTCTGCCAAAATAAAATTATATAACATAACACAACTAATCACGTACCAAAAGTTTACCGTTTTCACAACTCAACCCGTGTCACAACAAAAGGATTATCTTATCAATAGAAATTATTAACTATCAAAATAAAGGAACAATTATAAATTTTCAACCCAAATAAGTACTTGTAAGAAACCGTAGCAATCATCACGCAAACATATATAACCTCGAGCAATAATAAGAATATTATGATCGGTAGGAATCGCGTATGCAGTAAAACAGAATCAGAGTGGTTAACACCTACATACTCTTGGAATTTTCACACAAGGTTAATACTTCCATAAATCGTATGTCAACAATTAATAACTTACACATCGTTATCAGATTCTAAACATAACAATATGCAATTCTCTGTATGGTATAACAATATAATTGGAAAAGTTATAAAGATTATTATCACAGGAACCAGACAGTGATAAACCATCAACATCCGAAAGAACATAAACCAGATTCACATTAAATAAAAAAAAATCACAATTACGTATAACTATTAGATTACTATATCATGCTGATAAACTGACCAGTTAAATTTCATTCTGTCACCTGACAAGACTCCTCTCAGATAAACAAGCTTTTGACATCACATACGAGTAGCACATAATTATTTTGAGGTCGTAAAATTTGACATATAATTGAAACAATTCTATATTAAACTTGACGAAATAAACATGGTTACGCTATCATATACTGGGGGTTCATACTCATACCATACGCCGATTATTCATGTTACTAATGTCATATCAGGATATCACGGGGTCACATCACATAAACCACATTTGATTAAACTTTTATATGAAACTTTTATATCTCAAGATTTCAATAATTAAACATTACGCATCAACTTACCAAACCATAATTAAATAACAGCTTAGCTAACGTGCGAGCGATCATAGTTTTTAGAAAAATATAAAGGACTAGCTAATCATAGGGAAAGAATCGAATGCATATCTCAAGGAATTATTTAATACCATTTCCATAACTCACTCGGTCTGAACAAGATCTTTACAGCAATTCAACAGAATATTAGGCAACTTGCAAGAATCACAACTACATAACGACTCATTAAGATTTTACATGGCCTATCATTTGAAAACGTAAACGCATATTCTGAACATTAGAGGTGGAAATATGCATAAACAATAACCAAGTCTTAAATGATTTCTTTTACAAAAAGATGGGTCAAAACGGAACTGTGCAGCTACAATCTAACCACGGTCAACTAAAAGATTTATTTCACTCAAAATATAACTCCTATTAATATGAAACCAACAACATTGTAACACCAACTCAGGAGGTTGTCATACATAAAACTTTCATACTCAAATATGGAACACATTTAAGATGGCATCCTGTACAAACAAGGTAACATCCAGGAAACTTATTAAAACAACTTGGTTCTCTTACAACTTCAGATTGCTACCTCGAAACTCAACCATTCTTTTTCTAAAACACGTTGACATATAATTGGAGCATAGACATCACTTTGTACAGTATTAACATTTATTTCTCATTACCACGATACTCGTTATCTGGATCACGTAAAGATTTCAAAACTGAAAGTAGGATCAACTAAATAACTTGATTGTTATACATGTGTATCTAAAGAAATTAGTTTCTACTAACTGCATAATCATAACTTATCCAGGTACGGAAATATAAACTAGAAGTTACAATGAGGTCCCATATTGATTACGAACTTCACATCAACTTTAAATGCGTATAGTAGGCATAAAATCTTAAGTACGATATATGCAACACATATCTATATACACTCATGGCTTATGGGAACACATTCCGCATATCACTAGACATGGATTACTATAACGTATAATTATGAGATCAACTGAATTACTCATCCTTACAAGGAGTTAAACATCAGTCATATACTAACGATAGTTATCTAAATACCAGATAATCATATGAACATTTCAAAATACCGAAACCATATGGTCACACCACTCTTAACTATTGCTCTACAAGTACACATCCATCCTCTTGGGATATCAATTAAATCATCCAACTCGATCCACATTTCATATCTCGCATATCCTTCTAACACACGACATTAATGATAACTCACATATTACTTACCTCAATATTCACCTGCAAGAACGTTAGTACAAAATAACAAGGTCGCTATATATGTACATATATATATTCTACCCAACTCTTCAGTTACTCTCATTGGGTTCCCGAGACAGAACCAAAAGGGCCCAGGTTTGGTGTGAGGGGGCCCCTACTCATCCCGTCCCTTTTTGAGGCTCCTATCAGTTTCATCTCGGGGTTCATTTTATTTGACTCTTCCTACGTTCATAATTATTCATTTGGTTTAGGCCTGAGGATCGTTCTCTCTGATACCACTTTGTAACACCCCCATCTATTCAAGAGCCTTTAGCAAGACATTCTCGAATAAATAGAGCTGTTACCATCTCGGAAAGTCTGAGGTAGTGAATAGCAAAGTAAAACAATACAAAGTACTTTATATAAAACCGATAGAATTTAAACTTTGATGTTACAGGGACTACATGTGAGAATAAAAGTACAACTGACGGCTACTCTATAAGTGATATAGATCTAAGTCGGTCCCAAGTCCGCATCTCTCATTCCCGTCCCAGCTCCTAGCTCAACTGTCTCTTTCCTGTAGAATCTACACCCCATTCCGGATCATTGTAGGTGTCACACGAATACACAGGGTCAACCACGAGGTTGAGTAGAAGAAAGTTAAGCAAACAAACATTATTATAAATAAGAATGCAATCATCTCCACTCCGAATCACAAGGCCCAATTACTCCGCACCGATCACAAGGCCCATTAACTCCGCACCGATCCAACGCCAAATAAACTCCGCACCGATCCAACACCAAATAAACTCCGCACCGATCCAACACCAAATAAACTCCGCACCGATCCAACACCAAATAAACTCCGCACCGATCCAACGCCAAATAAACTCCACACCGATCACAAGACCCATTTCTCATCACCTCATATCGTATCGCAGAATATATAATCAAATATCACAATATACCAATCAAATATTAATATAAATAAACATGGTTATCATCAAATAACAATATAGTAATCATTAATATATACACCGTATTTCCCCTACCTCACTTGCAGAACGACAACCGGACAGCTGCTAGAAACATCCCACTTCGAATTCCGCTCCTATAAATAATACTTACTATCAATTTCTATTCATACTAACAACACTACTAAATATTCATTAATCATACTTATAATTGATTTATTCCTGACACAGTATATATATCCACAACAAACCCGTAACCATGTGTTAATCATTAAACAAGAAATTGTCACAATATTATATCTCTTATCGATATATTAAACAATCGTCCAACATCATTAACAATTACCGTACACCAATAATTGACACTTACTAAATGTAGTATACTTATTCCACCAAACAATTTATTACTAACTTTGATAAAATAAAATAATCAAATATGAATATTAATTTTACTACCAACAATATCAACAACAATATTAATACTAACAATAGTATTAATAACATCATTTATAAGACCATATCCAAATTATTATGCAAAAGTCTAGGACAGGTACTTCCTGACATAGTGTCACCTGTGCAAGATGGATTCATCAAAGGAAGAAGCATCATTGAAAATATTTTAATATGTCAAGACCTCATTAGACTGTATAATAGGAAAGCTTGCTCTCCAAGATGCATTTTTAAGGTGGATCTCCAGAAGGCCTATGATACAGTGGAATGGACATTTCTGGAACAAATGATGCAACATCTAAACTTTCCTGAACATTTCCAATTACTCATTATGCAATGTGTTTCTACTGCAACATATACCCTTAATCTTAATGGAGAGGGATTTGGATTCTTTCCTGGGAAAAGAGGACTGCGACAAGGGGATCCCCTGTCTCCCCTTCTATTTACTATTTGTATGGAATATCTACATAGATTGTTGCAATATACAACTACTAATATGGATTTCAGATTCCATCCTCTATGCAAAACCATGAAACTTTCTTGTCTGATGTTTGCTGACGATTTATTGTTGTTCAGTAAGGGGGATATCAAGTCTATGATGATCTTAATGAGAACATTTGCCACCTTCTCAAAAACATCTGGGCTTCAAATGAGTAAGGGGAAGTCTAATGCTTATTTCAATGGAGTCTCTCAGCAAACCAAGGAGGATATCCTGCATGTATCTGGCTGTACTGAAGGTACCCTCCCGTTTCATTATTTAGGGGTACCAATTAAACCATCCAAGCTCACTATCAGGGATTGCCAACCCCTGGTGGAGAAGATTATTGAAAGAATTAGGAGATTGGGGGCTCAGAAGCTTTCTTATGCAGGACGTTTGGTACTGGTAAGGGCTGTTCTAGCAACCCTACACAATTACTGGGCTTCTATCTTCATGTTGCCCAAGGCTGTGATGAAACAAGTTGATGCCCTCTACAGGAACTACTTGTGGGCAGGTACTGCTGAGTATACCAAAGTACCTCTTGTGGCTTGGCAAAGAGTTTGCACTCCTCTTAATGAAGGGGGGCTCAATTTAAAAATCTCTGCAACATGGAACTGTGCAGCAATAGGGAAGCTAGCCTGGTGGATTGAAAGTAATGCCAATAAGTTATGGGTGGAGTGGATACATCATATATACTTAAAGGAGCAAACATGGGCAGAATACTACCCCCCTAATGATACTAATTGGTGCTGGAGAAAGTTGTGTAAAATGAAAGAGCAAATGCAGCAGGCCGTAAATGAAGGAGCATGGACAATTCAAGGACCTGATGCTTATACTGTGGAAAAAGGCTATCACTGGCTTAGAGAGAAACAACAACGGGTTTCCTGGAGCAAATTAGTTTGGACCCGGTGGGGGATACCAAAGCATAATTTCGTGGCTTGGATGCAACAACTATCAGCAATGAACACCAAAGCCAAACTGAAACAACTACAGCTCATTGATAATGCTACCTGTGGGCTATGTGAGGAAGCAGAAGAAACAGTGGCTCATCTGTTTTGTCAATGCAATTACATCAAACTTATTCTACATGGCGTGGCTAAGTGGGGCAATTTCAGGAGCAATTATGCTATTGATACTCAGTGGAGATTGAAAATGAAAGGAACCAAGCTTCAGAGAGCAATAAGGAATGGTATGATCAATGCAGTCATTTATCACATTTGGCGACAAAGGAACCAATGCAGAATGGAGCAGGCAGTGAAACGACCAGACATAGCAATAGCTAGTATTAAGGCAGAGTTGAGAATTATGATTCATAGTCGTTTGGATACTAATTTGAGTGCCAAGGACAAGGCTTTTTTACAAAGTCTAGTCTAGGCACTCTTGTATATGCTCTCTATATTTTTTTATAATATACTTACCTTACACCAAAAAAAAAAAATAGTATTAATAACAACCCATAAATAATAAAATACCACTAATAGCAATACTATCATAATAATAATAATAATAATAATATTATTATTAATAATAAAATGATAAAGAAAGTGGCGTGATTCATGTTGAAACAACGACAATACCGCGAAGGACTAACACCTCTACTTCGACAATACTCGCGCGCTCGAAAACAGCCCCCTATACCACCACATAACACCACTACCACCACCGACAACCACCGTACACCAGTCTCCCAACCACCTGCTACCACCGACACTCCTACCCAACCCTCGACACTCACCAATGGAACGGACCAGAGCCTAACCAGGCCTGGTTCCCACCTGAACCGATAAAATTCGTATGGACAGACCCCCACTGTCGACACCTTCCAGCGGCCCTAGCATCGCCTGAAAACCACCACCTATTCCACCCCTGACACAGAACCCATGCGCGGCAGTGGTACCACCGTGTCGACCTCCCCCGAGTCGACGGTGGTACCACCTTCAACACCCCTGCCCTTACACACCAAACTAAAACTGTGACTACTTAGGACAACAAACACCCCCTTAGACACCTACCCCACCGGTTATACCCACCGTGACCACCACCACAGCACTCCCCAGACCACCACCAGTCCACAACCATCAACCACGTGCACAGAGAAAGCATCTAAACCAATATTAAAACGTATACACCCAGACCCTACTTAAGGTGTTTGACGGAATTCCTATGAGAGGCGGCAGAAAACAGCCCTGCCTGGTGTTCTTCGGTGGATGATGAAGGTACGACTGTGGTTAGACACGACTCCCAAACCCCATAGTTCATTATTGTACGAGAGTCAGCCACAAAACACAAAGACACGACTTAAACTAATAGATAGAAAAGACGCAGACAGAACATTATGAAAGAACGACGTGCTGACTTACCTCCTTCTCAAGTGTTTCGACCACCCTTAGACCACCTTAAGACCACCGTGAGAACCTCCTAATCACTCTCTGCTGTGGCGGCTGCGGATGTGTGGTGTTGGAATGCAGATTAGGGTAGTCTAGGTTTTAGGAATTGTGTTCAAAAGTGACGGCAGTAGGTAGGGTTTATAGTTGTTTGAGGAAAACACCAACGTGGCCTATAGTTTTGCTTACAAAATGAGGCCCATGGCCATGCTGGCACAGGTCCTAGGTTCGAGCCTCACCAACACCACACTACTATTATTATCATTTGATGGCTAGGTTCCCATTTCGAAACCCACCGAAGTCCAAAACGCTTAACATAAAACGAGTGTACACTAGCTTGTTGAACGAGCAATTATAAATAATTATATCATCTACCCATAAAATTATTATATTTAATAATAATAATACGGGTTATTACAGACATACTGTGAAACTGTGAAACTGTGAAACTAGATGCTTAACATGTGAAACTAGAAACTTATCCTGTGAAACCAGAAGCTTATTCTGTTTAACAAGAAGTTTACATTGTGAAACCCAAACTCTTAAATTTCACAGATTAAGGGCTTAGTTTCACAACATAAGCTTCTAGTTTCACAGAATAACGGCTTAGTTTCACAGAATAAGGGCTGTGAAACAAGAAGCTTATTCTGTGAAACTAGAAGCTTATTAAGTGAAACTGGAAGGCTATATTGTGAAACATGTTAATAAAACAGGCTGAAATATTAAAATACAAGGTTTGAAAATTCATAAAATAAGTCAATACCTTTCACATGAATCCAAAAAGATGAAATCCAATACAGACTTCTCCGCTTGAGTAAAACCCTTAAGAATATTCATGTTTCTTTGGAAATACGGAGATCGATAGACCTCTGATGGAACTATGGCCCTCTTCACCTTTGGATTGACAGGTGAATGACATTCACCTTTGGGTCGACGCTTGTAAACATTCGGAGTATCTCCTACGTCAATGACCTTTTTATCACTGCTCCCTACCACAGGATGATCCTCTACCACTGGTGTGGACATAGAAGGTCGTCCAGGTCCTTCAGCATGAATATATGATGTTGAAGGTTCAGGCTGATTAGGTTGAACACAAGATGTTGAACGATCGGGTTCGGGTTCATCACAACATGTTGAATGTTCAAGTTGAGGTTCAGGTTCAGGTTTACGTTCAGGTTCAGGTTCACGTTCAGGTTCAGGTTCACGTTCAGGTTCAGGTTCAGGTTCAGGTTCACGTTCACGTTCACGTTCGGGTTGAGAGGGTTCACGTTCGGGTTGAGAGGGTTGAGATAAAAAGTGGTCATCAACTGGAAAGAGCCTAAAGGTTGGCATTTCTGATTTTGGTGGTGAACAATGTGGATGTATTGGTTTAAAGGAGTCACCCATTATGTCCAATGACGCCAACAATTCAGCTGCAGACCTTGCATAAATATTATCCACATCCTCATGAATATTCTCACCAATACCATCCACAATCGCCTTCTCGTTATGCTTCTCATTATCATCATTCTCCAAATTATCATCAATCTCCCCACTATCCTCATTCTGCTCATTATTTGATGTCTCAACATTCTCCTCATTCTGCTCATTATTATCTTATTGAGACAACCTAAATCCATCTGCAATACCATCAACAGGTGCAACTAGTTTAGAAACTGTTGCTGACGAAGGTAATTTGACGGAAGCTTGACTGACAAGACTTTTGTAGTTCATGAAAGCATGAGCCATTACTTTTGCTGACTTCGCAAGCTAAGTAACAAGCTTCACAGCACTTCTATCTTCAGAAATGCCAGGCTTTTCAGTTTCTCCTTCATGTTTGGGTTGTTCAGATTTTCCAGATTCTTCTTGTTCAGATTCTTCTTGTTCAGGTTGTCAAACAACAATTTGCTGAACAGATGATTTAGATTTTTGTGCTTGCTTGGCTGTTGCAAACTCAATAGCAAGCAAAGGTTCATGCTGCTCACGGGTGACAATTGGAGGCTCAACAGAACCCCTGCCGAAAGTTCTCTCCTTGGAAGTTGGGTCATTCAATTCCTCCTTAATTCTCTTGGATATAGCATCTTTTGTCCAAGTCGATAACGTAGGAAATTGACGACTCACAATGCGGGATTTAAAGACACAACGGTCTAGATAAATGAAGAGCAACAGAATAATTGGTCCACCAAACCAATTCTCTTTCACCTGTTTAACCCCAAACTCTTCCTTTTGCCAAGACTGAACTTGGTCAGCCAATTTCTTTTTTATAAAGTTGCACCAGTTGAAACTAGAGATCAACTCAGTATTCACCAGACTTTTCAGCACTTTCAAACTGACCTTGTTCCCTACAACACCGCCTAAAAGAGCAGAGAAAATATAAACGATGAAGTTGCGTTTGAAATCATCTCCTCCATCTCTTTGTGTGTAACATCCCATATTTTCGTGATTTATATTTTAAAGGCTTTTAATTATTTTAAGTAATAAAATATATTTTAATGGTTTCAATTATTGTTACGGGATAAAATAATATTTTAATATTTAATGTTAATTCATTTTAAAGTAACACTTTAATGATTACTGATAAGTTAATTTTAAATGTTCCGTTAAGATTCGTCTTAAGAACCTTAAGTCCTTAAGACGAATATAACTTGGCAAGTAATCCGACTCAACAAACCCGTTCACTTTCAAAGGTCTTTGTCACTTAAACGGAAAGGACAAATAAAACCCTACCATTTCCTTATGAATGTCGACACATTCATCATCCTCAAAAACAAACACTGTAAACTTATTTCTCCTTAAACCCTCTTAAATCTTCATTTTCTTTTCCAATTTCCGTCATCATCCGTTCACCGAATCAAGGTAATAAATACATTTTCGGAATCCTCATGAAATTTGCAAGTCATCCGTCACTTCCGTTTCTCGTTTCCTTCAACTCGAAATTTGGGCTGTTTTGGCATAATTCGAGTTTTAGCGTCTTAAAACCGTTTTGAATGTTGTAGGTGAAGACATAGATGATCCTAAGGAGGCTAGTGGCGAGATTGAAGAGGAGATAGGAGCTTAAACGCTTAAAAGGTGACGATAATGAGAAACTCGGCCTTTATTTGTAATATTAGCATTTTTTCTTGGTTTAGATGATAAAGTTTCTGATTTCACATGTTGTTTATGTCCAATGGACCTAGAATCACGCTAGGAATACATGAATATGTTGTTATATGCCTTGATTGTGTTTCACATGTTCATAGTTGATTTTCAGAAATTCCATCCTTAAGACGGATATAAGATGTGTTTCTAATATGCTTAACTGTTGAGATTTCATGCTTGAAAATGAATGGTATAAACCTTATGTATGCTGGGAATTGCTTGTTGGTAGTAATCGTAGAAGCTTGATGTCGATTTGGTAGAATTTGTAAATTTCTGTAAACGCGATTTTTAGGCTCAGGGACTCTGAGTCGGTCCACCGACCGGCCGCCGGTCGACCAGCTGGGAGCGCGAGTTGTCCTTTTCGCGAAATACGTAGAAAATAGGGTGTTGGCACATAGAATTTGGTCCCCCAACCGGTGGACCGGCCGCCTGCCGACCGGCTGGGAACCCTTGACCTTGTTTACGTTTTTAAATGAAAGAAATGGGAGAGTGGGTGTCCAGCCGGCGGGCCGGCTGCCTGCCGACCGGCTGGGGACCCCTGACGCCTTGTTTTGTTTTCAAAGGAATTTAAAAGGGGCACGGGTTGTAAGATGGTCAGCCGGCTGCCTGCCACTGACCGGCTGAGAGCCCTGTTCACCTTTAATTGTTTATAACTTTTAAACGATTGATCGGTTTTGTTTGAAACTCGTTCCGTGTACCTTTGATGTATGTTTGTTGGAGCCTTGTGTCCTCCACATGTAGTGTGATAACGTCATTGCACATACCCTTGTACGGACAAGTGGGAGATTGTTGGGGCTGGTGTCCTTAACAATTAAGTACAATGACTTATTAAATCTCTTTAAGGATCACAAGGGCATACTTCTGTATTATTACCAGTTGATCCACGTTTATCAATAACGGTTGGCTTGCTAGATAAGTTTGACGTTATTGTCATACGGATGGCGGTGATCAACTGGTCCCTATACGTCACACCTATAGGACACGTTTGAGAGATGTGAAGGTATGAAAATACAATCACATTTATGTCGGATATGACTAAACAGTTAGTCAGAGGTATTGACTATTAAATTAGTCAATAAGATGTTGAGATTATTATTTAATACGGATTAAATAATTTTAGCTAATACGGATTATATGATTAATTCGTAAAATTAAATATAAACGGTTATATTTGATTAAATATTAATTTCGCGTATTAATATAAACAGTTATATTAATTTGGGTAATTATACAATATCGTAATTTTATCAGACCATTATTAATACATCGACTGCATTAATATCTGATAACATGTATACGATTTATAAATAAAACCCGCGAATAAATTTTAGCTAAATGGGTCGAATCACGAATTAGAATAAGGTAAGAGTGGAAAGCCCACTCCTACCCTATTTGAAATTTCGGCCAAGAGCTACATAAGGAGGAGGACTCTCCTTATGTCAGGTTACTCTTGTTTCACTGTAAAACAAATCTCAAAGAAAATTAGGGTTTTGAGAGCACTCTTCTCCCAAAACCTCAGGTCTCACATCTAAAACCTCAATAGCTCTCCCTATATTGCAAGGCAGTTGGAGAGGATTTCTAGCACACGCGGCATCGTCTCAATCTAAGTCTTGGGTGCAAGTTATAGGAGGGACTTTGTGTTAATTCCTGTTCTTTGGCCTTTCGCACAAGGACTAAAGGTTGTACTCTATTCATGTTTTTATTTATCTTATGACGATAATCACAACTGTATTTTTCATTATAATCCTGCAAGTTTAGGGCGAATACATGCTTTATTCCCCACAAGTGGTATCAGAGCCAGGCCATGAAAATTTTACTTTTGTGTTTTTCATAAGTTTTATTTAAAAATTTTTGAAAAATCTCGTTACTGTCGCTATGTCGGTCGGTCGACCTGCTGTAGCGGTCGGTCGACCGCCCCTGTGTAAAGTTTCTGTTTTTCGACAGTTTCTTTTTGTGTAATCGATCTTGTTTTTCGATTCCTGTTTACATATTGTTAATTAATCGATATTCTTGACAATATGTGAACCCTTGTTCATGTTAATTTTGATTTACTTGTTTTAATCAAAGTTTAAAAGGTAAAAACTTGTTTTGATTTCGAAAAGTGCAGCATTTTTGCGTTTTCTGAAACTCGTTTCTACTGTCTGGTGGTCGGTCGACCTGATTGATAGGTCGGTCGACCGCCTATGCTGTTACAGATTTTTTCCGTTTCTCGTCTGGAGGTCGGTCGACCACGTGTTTAGGTCGGTCGACCTCCCCCCTGTAACAGACTCGTTTTTTTTTTTTTTTTTTTGAAAATAACATGTTTTATTTTCACATGGCCTTTAGTAATATACTATATACGGAAATAGTATATTATTAATTTTGTGAAACGGTTCACCCTCGTTTGATACATATTATTTTAAAACGGTTTAAGATAATAGGATTATAAATTTATTAAAATTGGTGATTAAAACGGTATAATCACATAATTTTAATCCCTTAAGGTGGTTTGGTAAAAATTTATTAATCATAATAACAGTATTATGTCATGTATGAATTTTATTTAGTTGATGCATTTTTATTTATCGTCTTGTGAATGCCTTGAATGCTTTCAATAACGTATTTAATTTTTGCAAACGGTTGTAACTTAGTGTGGCCTTAGTAGATTGTGTTACCGTAATGATGGGACACAGTCTTGCTTGTAATTTTGAGATCTTGTATCTCCGTTTTGGGTTTTTGCCATGTAATCACTTTTGTATTTAAATTAGAATGTAAATAGGATTATATTTGTAATTTAAATTAGTAATTTTGTGAAGACTAAAGACGGAGACCGGATGCTCACTCCCGCTGCAAGGACCAAGATGGAACATCAAGACAAGCTTCTAGGGTCCAACAGTGGATTCCAAGTTGTTTTATGTTTATTTTGGTAGGATAGGCCATACTTGGACTTTTATTTACGTTTATCGCATTTATTTTATGCTTTCATCGATAATAGCTTGCATCATATTCCGCCTAAAACCAAACCACCTATAACATGCCTGAAAACTGACTCATGTAGAGGTTACGCGTTAGTTTTCTGTGACAATACAGATGTCACATGTCAAGTGCAAAGCCATCACTTAATTTAATTCATTCACGCATATGCTAGATTTTAGTTCACTTAATATGAATAAATATAAGTTGATGGGGTCTTCCTCGTATAACCAAAAATTGAGAATAGTCTTTATAAATCAGCCTCCCATGAATCCCTTCTTCGTCGGTAGGCATAATATGACCCCTTCTACGTCGGGTAAGTGGGAACAGATGATTTATTTTATCTCAACATCATGGTCACTCGATAATATCTAGCGACTGAGATGGACTAATAGATAGGATTTACGGAAATCTATCGACCAAGAGTTCCAACGGTGGAATTAGCCAAACTGTGGGCTTATCAATATACGGAAATTGAGTCTTGGGATCGTTTATATAATTCTTGAGGGAGATCAATTATATAAATGCTTGAGTCTACGAGTTTAAATTTCTATTTAATATAGACTTAAATCACAACAATGAGTTGCTTATATGGTTCTGTTTTATCTTCTTTTCAGTGTAGAACACGTTCAATTAAACTGCTGTATAACTAATGGCTGGTGAAGACCCAATGCCAAGTGCCAAGCTAGCACGTGAATCCTGGCTAAAAGCTTTCATGGACTCCATCAATCAGTCTACTAGACTGAGGAATGATGGGTCAAACTTCTCTGACTGGGAGGCAGCACTACGGAATGCTGCCATTGCTGACGGAAAGCTTAAGTATTTAACTGAGCCAATTCCGGCACACCCAGGAACTGGAGCTAGAGCTAACGAAGTTCGCGCTCATAGCGACTTCGTTATGGAAGCGGGTGCGATAAATAACGTACTCATCTATGCAATGGAATCCAATTTGCAAAGACGCTTCATAGCCCATGGTGCAAACAAGATTTTCACCACGCTCACTAACGAATTCTCAAAAGCTCCGAGGATCTTTTCTTATGAGCATACCTGTCGCTTCTTTGAGGCGAAACTCCTGAAGGGCCAAGCATTTAGCCCACATATTCTTCACATGATTGAGAATATCGAGAAACTGGAGGCCCTAAACTGCAAGATCAGTGAGAACATAATCGTTGATCGAATGCTTCATTCGCTTCATGATGGGTTCGCCCTCTTCAGGGCCAACTATTACATGAACGACATGAAGAAGACTCCTCATGAGCTCCACTCCCTTCTCGTACAGACCGAGAAGGATCTGAAATTAAGTGGGAGCGTGAAGCAAGATGTTCTCATGATCTCCAGTAAGGGTAAGGGTAAGGGTAAAGCTAAAGCTCAGGGCGACCTAACATTAGGCAAGCCCAAGTTTAAGAAGTCAGGATTTACTAAGAGTGGGCCAAGTGAGTCGAGCAACTCACAAGGCAAAACAAAGAGCAAGGATACAAGCATGGAATGTCACCATTGCCACAAGACTGGGCATTGGAGGCGCTCATGCCCCGTGTATCGTGAGGACATTAAGGCAGGCCGTGTTACTCCTGTTGGTATGTCTTCTTCTTCTTTTATTCACATGATTGAGATTAACCATGCAAGTTACGGAACTTGGGTACTAGATACTGGTTGTGGTTCTCATCTATGTAATCATGTGCAGGGCCTCCGAAACCAAGAACCCCTAATCAAGGGTGAGGTTGACCTGCGTGTCGGGAATGGAGCACGTGTTGCCGCATTCTCGAGGGGAACATACGTGATCCAGCTTCCAAGTGGATTCGAGTTATCTTTATGTAACTGTTATTATGTTCCTTGTTTGTCCAAAAACATTATTTCAGTTTCTGCGCTTGACAAACTCGGTTTTTCATTTGTAATAGAGAATAATAGCTGTATTTTCTCCTTACACAATATGATTTATGGCAAGGCAGTTTCCATGAATGGAATTTATGTTTTAGATCAAACCACCGAAATATTACATGTGAATAATAAGAAATTAAAGGTAGGTGACAAAGATCAAACTTACCTATGGCATTGTCGTATGGGACACATAAATGAGAAACGCGTAAAATAGCTCATACAAAATCGAGCTATCTCGCCCTTTGATTTCGAATCATATGGCACGTGTGAATCATCTCTCATCGGTAAGATGACTCGTATTTCCTTCAAAGGTGTTGGAATGCGCGCTGCCGACCTATTAGGACTCATACATACGGACGTATGTGGCCCTATGTAGATCAACGCACGAGAAGGCTATAGGTATTTCATCACTTTCACGGATGATTTGAGTAGATATGGCTATGTCTACTTAATGAAGCATAAAAGTGAATCCTTTAACAAGTTCAAAGAATACCAGAATCGGGTACAGAACCAGCTGGGAAGAAAGATTAAAGCAATACGTTCTGATCGTGGTGGTGAGTATCTTTCACACGAGTTTGATCAACACCTTAAAGACTGTGGCATCGTGCTACAGTTGACTCCACCTGGAACACCACAATTAAATGGTGTGTCCGAACGGAGAAATCGAACTTTACTTGATATGGTTCGATCCATGATGAGTCACACCGTCGTGCCTGATTCATTATGGGGCTATGCTCTTTTGTCGGCCGCTCTAATACTTAACCGAAGTCCGTCTAAAGCTGTTGACAAGACTCCATACGAATTATGGAAAGGAACGGTCCCCAACTTGTCCTTTATTCGGGTTTGGGGCTACGAGGCTTATGTAAAGTGGAGACACGAGGATAAGCTCGGCCCGCGATCGGTCAAGACATACTTTATAGGTTATCCAAAGGGAACTTTTGGTCATTACTTCTACTCGCCAACCGAACAACGTGTTTTTGTTGCGGCTAGTGCGACGTTCTTAGAGAAAGAATTTCTCGAGAACAAGTCGAGTAATAGAACCTTCGAGTTATCGGAGGTTCAAGAACCAACTGCCGAGCAACCATTGGAGGAAACAGTTCCTTCAACCGAGGCTGCGGTAGATATTCCTGAGGAACCTAGGAGGTCGGGAAGAGTCTCTATTCCTCCGGACAGATACATTGGTATGGTCGAGGAACATGATATGGATGACGTCTTACTCCTAGAGGGAAATGAACCCACAACCTATAAAGGTGCCATGACCAGTTCTGACTCAAAGCTATGGCTAGAAGCCATGCAATCCGAGATGGACTCCATGTATGAGAAGGGCACATTCATTCCATGGGTATTAGATGTGTTCCTAAGTTGTAGTACTCTTTTATGAATTCATGTAATAATTCATTTTCTCGTGTACTTTATCCAACCTCATTGTTATGATATATAATGTTTTGTTTTTCATGTGGAATTGTACGCCAATTTTGAACACCACAAAGTGAACTGAATTACATTACATCGTTTTGGTCCTTGATTACCCACTTGAGCTGATAACTCAGGTAATCATTTTGTGACGTTGGTTGATGGTGGGTTCAACGAGCCATAAGTCACGCGGATGACTGACCAATCACAAAGGCGAGTTATACGAATATCTCGTAGGACACCCCGTGACAACGTTATGGAGTCCTAAATTTTTTATAACATTGGGTGCCAGGTCGTGGATAGGACCTCCATAGTGTTGCTTAGAGTCGAGTCTTTTGACTTTCAACTGTCTCTTGAGATTAAGGCAGATTTTGGGTAACTTTGGTTTCTTTCCCACGGTCATCGTAACAGGGGCCAAGAGGATTTTTTCTGGGTTATTTCATGCTGCGCGATATCGGCAGGATTCGAGTTGAGGGAAATATCCAAACCCTTATCAGGATTTTATCATTTCTCAGGGCCACTCGAGGAGTAGTAACTGAAATGCATGGCCATGCTCGAATACAGATTCGTTTTATCAGTTAAGTTACTCTCTAGTCGGGGAAACCACTCTTGATACAGATCGCTTGTGAGATACGACCTTTGCGAATGCGGATTTGCAAATTGTCTTACATTGAGTGGGAGAAATTTTAAAAGGATATGAGAATCGGTTATCGCACCTACACTTTTACGGACAGTGGGAGTTTGTTAGAGCCTTATGTCCTCCACATGTAGTGTGATAACGTCATTGCACATACCCTTGTACGGACAAGTGGGAGATTGTTGGGGCTGGTGTCCTTGACAATTAAGTACAATGACTTATTAAATCTCTTTAAGGATGACAAGGGCATACTTCTGTATTATTACAAGTTGATCCACGTTTATCAATAACGGTTGGCTTGCTAGATAAGTTTGACGTTATTGTCATACGGATGGCGGTGATCAACTGGTCCCTATACGTCACACCTATAGGACACGTTTGAGAGATGTGAAGGTATGAAAATACAATCACATTTATGCCGGATATGACTAAACAGTTAGTCAGAGGTACGGTATTGACTATTAAATTAGTCAATAAAATGTTGAGATTATTATTTAATACGGATTAAATAATTTTAACTAATACGGATTACATGATTAATTCGTAAAATTAAATATAAACGGTTATATTTGATTAAATATTAATTTCGCGTATTAATATAAACAGTTATATTAATTTGGGTAATTATACAATATCGTAATTTTATCAGACCATTATTAATATATCGACTGCATTAATATCTGATAACATGTATACGATTTATAAATAAAACCCGCGAATAAATTTTAGCTAAATGGGTCGAATCACGAATTAGAATAAGGTAAGAGTGGAAAGCCCACTCCTACCCTATTCGAAATTTCCGCCAAGAGCTACATAAGGAGGAGGACTCTCCTTATGTCAGGTTACTCTTGTTTCACTGTAAAACAAATCTCAAAGAAAATTAGGGTTTTGACAACACTCTTCTCCCAAAACCTCAGATCTCACATCTAAAACCTCAATAGCTCTCCCTATATTGCAAGGCAGTTGGAGAGGATTTCTAGCACACGCGGCATCGTCTCAATCTAAGTCTTGGGTGCAAGTTATAGGAGGGAATTTGTGTTAATTCCTGTTCTTAGGCCTTTCGCACAAGGACTAAAGGTTGTACTCTATTCATGTTTTTATTTATCTTATGACGATAATCACAACTGTATTTTTCATTATAATCCTGCAAGTTTAGGGCGAATACATGATTTATTCCCCACAATGTTTGAGGTCCCCGGAGGATGGGCGACACTATATTGGGTTCGGGAATGGAGAGAGGATAGAGACCCCCCCGGTCGGGCAACCGAAAGGGAAACCGGCGCTCCCTCAACTTAGTTCGCGGGATCAATTAAGTGTTGATTAGAAGTGTAAAGGTCTAGAACAATAGGTTAGTTTCTATACTTGGATGATATTGTATTGATGCGTATTAAGGTATGCCTTAAGCTGGCCTCTGAGCTTAATACGTGAGCTTGTTGTCATATATGGGGATATGCCTTAAGCTGGCCTCTGAGCCCTATATGTGTTTGTTTGTCGTGTCTGGGGTATGCCTTAAGCTGGCCTCTGAGCCCAGACATGTTTGTTGTGATCGCGTTGGAACATGCCTTAAGTTGGCCTCTGAGTTTGACGAGTAGAGCAGCTGCACAACGGGTCATTTAGGTCGTCACACCTTACCCGGAGTGCAGATGTTTGATGCTAGAACATGCCTTAAGCTGACCTCTGAGTTTAGTATCTTGTGATGTGGTGAAGGGACATGCCTTAAGTTGGCCTCTGAGTCTAGTGTCTTGCTGATTGGCAGGTCTATGCCTTAAGTTGGCCTCTGAGTCCTTGTTTGCTGAATGATTGGTATGTAGGTTATGTCTTAAGTTGACCGCTGAACCTTTATACTTGCTGAATGATTGGTATGTAGGTTATGTCTTAAGTTAACCGCTGAACCTTATACTTGCTGGTTTTATCTGCTTGCCTTGAGTTAGTATAGTGTCAGATATAGATGATTGATATTGTTGATATAGATTTTGACATTGATGATATAGATGTTGACATTGATGATATAGATGTTGGACTTGTTATTGTTCATCCAAGGCATTGGATGACTCTTAAGTCAGTTTCGTAAATGGTTTGGATTGAAAGACCCCCCGACCGGGTAACCGGTAGGGAAACCGGCTCTCCTTCCAAATAGTTTCCGAAGTTGGTTGAGAGCCGTGCATGATAGTTGATGATCAGTTATTGAGATATTGATATACTTCACATGTTTATATATGTCGGAGTGTTCTGTTTGCCTTGCTTGTTACGTGTCGTTACAAAAGGTGGCTAGGAGAACTCTAGTCACTCCCCACTGATTGTGGCGTTCATGTTTTCATGTATGTAGGTACATGCAGGTTGGACGGGGTTCACTTGAGAGCTAGCGAGTGATGATCCTTTCATCATATGACTTACACTTCACCGATTAGCTAGACTCTTAGTTTTTGATACAGTTCATGTTTTGGTGCCTGTAGGGATGTTCCATCCCAGGCTTTGTATACATTTGGTTTCCGTACTTAGGACTGTTATACTTATCTATTTTGTTTATATCAGTTTCAGTTTCCAGTTTCAGTTTTAATTCACCTCGCATGATGTTATGTTTAAAAAGTTTAAATTCCGCTGCATTTTTAGTACTTTGTGTGTTTTATATTTCCGCTCTCGCGAGGGGTTTTACAGTTGGTATCAGAGCATTATTGCTCCCGACGCACTCATGTGACCCCCAACCTTAACTTGACCAAATAAACAAATAATGAATGAGAGATGGGGTAGATTTAAGGACTTATATTGTAGTCTGTTTTTGCCTTGTTAGGGATACGTCTAACAGTTTATTCTCTTATGATTGAAGAATGACAGAGCCAACCAATGATGAGAATGCTGAGACGCAAGCGCTCATTCAAACTCTTCAGGATTGCATAGCTAGGTCGTCTATGCCTTCTTCTTCATTTCAAACCTCGGGAAGTAACCAACCCGGAGTATTGGCTTGGATTATCACCCAGATGTGGAGGAATGCAGCTAAGACATTCAACGGAGAGACCAGTGCTGCGACCCTCACCGCTTGGTTCTTTGACATGGAAAGGAACTTCATGATTTATGGTGTTCGTCCTGAGGATCAGACCCGAGTAGCATCTCAGTTCTTGATTCGTGAAGCTAGGAGTTGGTGCTTGACGATCAGCGCTCCTGCTACTCGTGACCCTACTTTCACTTGGAGTCGTTTCAAGACTCTTCTTGGCATGAGGTTTTACCACAGGGACATCCGCCAAGATAAGATGACCGAGTTCATGAACCTTCGCCAAGGAACCCTTTCTGTTCAAGCCTTCACCAATCGATTTGAGGAGCTAATCCACTTTGTCCCACAGCTAGTTGAGCGAGAGGAAGACAAAGCCTATCTGTTTCGGAGCAAGCTTAATGCTGAGACTAGGAGTGTAGCCAGTGGTGACCCGACTTCTTACTTCCAGAATTACTAAGGTGTCTTACGAGCGGAGGACCCTTACCAGATCTATTGTGAAGGAACTAGAGCCTTCTCTCCTCCTCCACCGCCTTTGCATGTATGCCGAAGCGGAAGACCCCTTAGTCCTCTTGTTTCCTCCCTTCTTGGGGCAAGGAAGCGCGTAGATTCACACCTTTAAATGCGTAGATACACATCTCTAAATACGTAGATACACATCATTAAATGCGTAGATTCACACCTTTAAATGCGTAGATACACATCTCTAAATACGTAGATACACATCATTAAATGCGTAGATACACATGTTTAAATACGTAGATACACATGGCTAAATGCATAGATACACATCTCTTAATGCGTCGATACACATGTCTAAATGCGTAGAAACACATGTCTTAATGCATAGATACACATCTCTAAATGCGTAGATACACACCTTTAAGTGCGTAGATACACATGACGAAATGCGTAGATACACATGTCTAAATGCGTAGATACACATGTTTGAATACATAGATACACATGTCTAAATGTGTAGATATACACCTCTAAATGCATAAATACACATCTCTAAATGCGTAGATACACATGTCTAAATACGTAGATACACATGGCTAAATGGGTAGATACACATCTCTTAATGCGTAGATACACATGTCTAAATGCGTGGATACACATGTATAAATGCGTAGATACACATCTCTAAATGCGTAGATACACATCTCTAAATGCGTAGATACACACCTTTAAGTGCGTAAATACACATGGCGAAATGCGTAGATACACATGTCTAAATGCGTAGATACACATGTCTAAATGCGTAGATACACACCTCTAAATGCGTAGATACACATTTCTAAATGCGTAGATACACATGGCTAAATGCGTAGATACACATGTCTAAATGCGTAGATACACATCTTTAAATGCATATATACATATGGCTAAATGCGTAGATACACATGTCTAGTAGATACACACCTTTAAATACGTAGATACATATGGCTAAATGCGTAGATACACATGGCTAAATACGTAGATACACATGTCTAGTAGATACACACCTTTAAATACGTAGATACACATGGCTAAATGCGTAGATGAAAAACCCTTAATGCGTAGATACATATCTCTAAATGCGTAGATACACATCTCTAAATGCGTGAATACACATGTTTTATTGCGTAGATACACATTTCTGAATGCGTAGATTCATATCTTCCGTTCTATAGAATGTTAATATATATAGAACGGAAGATTCATATCGAATATGGTAACAATAATGATATTACATTAAAAAAAACACGAAAAGAGTAATATGGATCTATCACATAATTTAAATGGGTATATTATACGGTGCATACGGTGAGAACGACTTCCGACCGTTAGATTTAATTAAATTTAAGGCCTGCGATTAAAAGTTTAAAACATCCCAAGTCACTTATTTGACCCACCCAACTTTCAACAAACTCCAACTTCCCCGTCAACAGCCCCGATGCCTCCCAACAGTCGTCGACGAATGTCTGTCCACCGGCGACACCGAATACCCAGACGCCGGTGACGAGGTTAAATTTCAACAAGTTCAGTCATCAGAACAAACATCACCCAAAACAAAATCTGAACTCATATTGAAGATCGATATACGTAACGGAGTTCGTTTTCCGTGTGCTTGGTGGCTCATCGTGGTGATCGCATCACTTACAACAACGTCCTTGAAGTCGCCGGCGACGATTGGTGATGATTATCACAATGTATCTACGTCTCTTATTCATGTATCATACCACTAATTTAATGTATCTTAACCTAGATACACAAAATTAATCATTAGTTACATTAAATTTGGTTCCAGGTACATCAATATGACAACTATATGCATCAATTTCGTGCAACTTAAATTGACATTGTATTCAATTTTGTAGCTTACAACTATATAGAGGCGGGATCCGGTGAGTCCACCTAAATATTTGAGTCCATGAGTCCATTTAGAGTATCAGAGGTTGTATTAAAAAATATCACGTTTTTTTTACAATACAAAGGGCTACAATATCACAACATTTTCAATACAATATCACAGGAAACAATATCACGCACTATATAAAACAATATCACGAAATTTTTTCCATAACTTTTTTTCCCGAAATTTTTTTTTCAAAATTTTTTTTTCAATATTTTTTCAAGAATTTTTTTCCGAAACATTTTTTTTCTCTATTTTTTTTCACAAATTGTTTTTTTGTGATATTATTTTAAAGAACCGGTGATATTGCATAGAGTAACTTGTGATATTGTAATAAAAAAAAATCGAAAAAAAAATTTCGAGAAAAAACGCCTTTTGTTAAACAATATCACGCACTATATTAAAAAATATCACGAAATTTTTTCAAGAACTTTTTTTCCCGGATATACACCTCTAAATGCGTAGATACACATGGCTAAATGCGTAGATACACATTTCTAAATGCGTAGATACACATGGCTAAATGCGTAGATACACATGTCTAAATGCGTAGATACACATCTTTAAATGCATACATACATATGGCTAAATGCGTAGATACACATGTCTAGTAGATACCGTTGGGGCTAGTGTCCTTGACAATTAAGTACAATGACTAATTAAATCTCTTTAAGGATCACAAGGGCATACTTCTGTATTATTACCAGTTGATCCACGTTTATCAATAACGGTTGGCTTGCTAGATAAGTTTGACGTTATTGTCATACGGATGGCGGTGGTCAACTGGTCCCTATACGTCACACCTATAGGACACGTTTGAGAGATGTGAAGGTATGAAAATACAGTCACATTTTGCCGGATATGACTAAACGGTTAGTCAGAGGTATTGACTATTAAATTAGTCAATAAGATGTTGAGATTATTATTTAATACGGATTAAATAATTTTAGCTAATACGGATTACATGATTAATTCGTAAATTAAATATAAACGGTTATATTTAATTAAATATTGTATTCGCGTATTAATATAAACAGTTATATTAATTTGGGCAATTATACAATATCGTATTTTATCAGACCGTTATTAATATATCGACTGTATTAATATCTGATAACATGTTACGATTTATAATTATAAACCCGCGAATTATATTTAAGCAATTGGGTCGAATCACGCATTGGGATAAGGTAAGAGTGGAAAGCCCACTCCTACCCAAACCCCAATTCGGCCGAAACAACTACATAAGGAGGAAGAGTCTCCTTATGTCAGTTACTCTTGGTGCACTGCTAAATTATCTCAAGGTAAAATTAGGGTTTTGAGACATTCTTTTCCCAAAACCTCAGATCTCACATCTAAAACTCCATAGCTCTCCCTATATTGCAAGGCAGTTGGAGAGGATTTCTAGCACACGCGGCCACGTCTCAAACTAAGTCTTGGGTGCAAGTTATAGGAGGGAATTTGCATTAATTCCTGTTCTTAGGCCTTTTGCGCGAGGACTAAAGGTTGTACTTCTTTTCTCATGTTTTTAATCTTATGACGATATTCACAATTGCATATTTCATTATAATCCTGCAAATTTAGGGTGAATACGCGTTTTATTCCCCATAAGTGGTATCAGAGACTTAGGCCATGAAAATTTTACAATTGTGTCTTTCATAAGATTTAAATTTTTGAAAACCGTACATTCTGTCGCAGGCACTCGATCGAGTCCCTGTTGCACTCGATCGAGTGCCCTCGTACCAGGCCCGTGCGTGTGATTTTTGTGAGAAATCGATCTTGTTTTTCGTTTTTTATTTGCATATTGTTAATTAATCGATATTTTTAGCAATATGTGAATCTTTTGTTGTTGTTTATTTATGATTTACACGTTTTAAATCCATGTTATAAACCCGTTTTGATTTAAAAGTGCAGCGATTGCGTTTTAAAGAGTCACTCGATCGAGCCCCTGCTGCACTCGATCGAGTGACACTGGCACTCGATCGAGTGCCTCTGCTGCTCGGTCGAGTGCTCATGTTTCGGGCTCCCTTTTCGAAAATAACTTGTTTTCTTATTTTCACATGGCTTAAAATTATACACTCTATACGGAAATAGTATATTATTTAGTGAAACGGTTCACCCTCGTTTGATACATATTGTTTTTAAAACAGTTTAAAACAATGGATTATATGTTTATTAAAATTGGTGATTAAAACGGTATAGTCACTTAATTTTAATCTTAAAAGGTGGTTTGGTATAAATTTATTAATCATAATAACGGTATTATGTCATGTATAAATTGTTTTTAGTTGATGCATTTTATTTATCGTCTTGTGAATGCCTTGAATGCTTTCAATAACGTATTTAATTTTTGCAAACGGTTGTAACTTAGTGTGGCCTTAGAAGATTGTGTCACCGTAATGAAGGGACACGATCTTGCTTGTAATTTTGAGATCTTGAATCTCCGTTTTGGGTTTTTGCCATGAAATTACTTTTGTATTTAAATTAGAATGTATCTAGGACTACTTTTGTAATTTAAATTAGTAATTTTGTGAAGACCAAAGACAAGACGGAGACCGGATGCTCACTCCCGCTGCAAGGACCAAGATAGAACATCAAGACAAGCTTCTAGGGTCCAACGGTGGATTCCAAGTTGTTTTATGTTTATTTTGGTAGGATAGGCCACACTAGGACTTTTATTTACGTTTATTGCATTTATCTTTACGCTTTCATCGATAATAGCTTGCATCATATTCCGCCTAAAAACCAAACCACCTATATCATGCCTGAAAACTGACTCATGTAGAGGTCACGCGTTAGTTTTCTGTGACAATACAGATGTCACATGTCAATTTAAAAGCCATCACTTTATTTAATTCATTCACGCAAATGCTAGTTTTTAGTTCACTTAAATATGGATAAATAAGAGTTGATGGGGTCTTCCTCGTATAACCAAAAATTGAGATTAGTCTTTATAAATCAGCCTCCCATGAATCCCTTCTTCGTCGGTAGGCATAATATGACCCCTTCTACGTCGGGTAAGTGGGAACAGATGATTTATTTTATCTCAACATCATGGTCACTCGATAATATTCCAGTGACTGAGATGGACTAATAGATAGGATTTACGGAAATCTATCGACCAAGAGTTCCAACGATTATTGGAATTAGCCAAACTGTGGGCTTATCAATATACGGATATTGAGTCTTGGGATCGTTTATATAATTGTTGAGGGAGATCAATTATATAAATGCATGAGTCTACAAGTTTAAATTCAATTTAATATAGACTTAAATCACAACAATAAGTTGCTTATATGGTTTTGTTTTATCTTCTTTTCAGTGTAGAACACGTTCATTAAAACTGCTGTAAATCTAAAATGGCTGGTGAAGACCCAATGCCAAGTGCCAAGCTAGCACGTGAATCCTGGCTAAAAGCCTTCATGGACTCCATGAATCAGTCAACTAGACTGAGGAATGATGGGTCAAACTTCTCTGACTGGGAGGCAGCACTACGGAATGCTGCCATTGCTGACGGAAAGCTCAAGTTCTTAACTGAGCCCATTCCGCCACACCCAGGAACTGGAGCTAGAGCCAACGAAATTCGCGCTCATAGCGATTTCGTTATGGAAGCGGGTGCGATAAAGAACGTACTCATCTATGCAATGGAATCCAATTTGCAAAGACGCTTCATAACCCATGGTGCAAACAAGATTTTCACCACGCTCACTAACGAATTCTCCAAGGCTCCGAGAATCGTTTCTTATGAGCATACCTGTCGCTTCTTTGAGACGAAACTCCAGAAGGGCCAAGCTGTTAGCCCACATATTCTCAACATGATTGAGAATATCGAGAAACTGGAGTCCCTAAACTGCAAGATCAGTGAGAACATCATCGTTGATCGCATGCTTCATTCGCTTCATGATGGGTTCGCCCTCTTTAGGGCCAACTACTACATGAACGACATGAAGAAGACTCCCCATGAGCTCCACTCCCTTCTCGTACAGACTGAGAAGGATCTAAAGTTGAGTGGGAGTCTAAAGCAGGATGTTCTCATGATCTCAAGTAAGGGAAAAGGTAAAGGGAAGGCTAAAGCTCAGGGCGACCTAGCGGTAGGTAGGCCCAGGTTCAAGAAACCAGGATTTGCTAAGAGTGGGCCTGGTGAGTCGAGTAACTCACAAGGCAAGACAAAGAGCAAAGATACAAGCATGGAATGTCACCATTGCCACAAGACTGGGCATTGGAGGCGCTCATGCCCCGTGTATCGCGAGGACATTAAAGCAGGCCGTGTTACTCCTGTTGGTATGTCTTCTTCTTCTTTTATTCACATGATTGAGATTAACCATGCAAGTTGCGGAACTTGGGTACTTGATACTGGTTGTGGTTCTCATCTATGTAATCATGTGCAGGGCCTCCGAAACCAAGAACCCCTAACCAAGGGTGAGGTGGACCTGCGTGTCGGGAATGGAGCACGTGTGGCTGCAGTCTCGAAGGGAACATACGTAATCCAGCTTCCAAGTGGATTCGAGTTATTTTTATATAACTGTTATTATGTTCCTAGTTTATCCAAAAACATTATTTCAGTTTCTGCACTTGACAAACTTGGTTTTTCATTTGTAATAGAGAATAATAGCTGTATTTTCTCTTTACACAATATGATTTATGGCAAGGCAGTTTCCATGAATGGAATTTATGTTTTAGATCAAACTACCGAGATATTACATGTGAATAATAAAAGAATAAAGTTAGGTGACAAAGATCAAACTTACCTATGGCATTGTCGTATGGGACACATAAATGAGAAACGCGTTAAACAGCTCATACAGAATGGAGCTATTTCGCCCTTTGATTTCGAATCATATGGAACGTGTGAATCATGTCTCATCGGCAAAATGACTCGTATTTCCTTCAAAGGTGTTGGAATGCGCGCTGCCGACCTATTAGGACTCATACATACGGACGTATGTGGCCCTATGTCGATCAACGCACGAGAAGGCTATAGGTATTTCATCACTTTCACGGATGATTTGAGTAGATATGGCTATGTCTTCTTGATGAAACATAAAAGTGAATCCTTTGACAAGTTCAAAGAATACCAGAATCGGGTACAGAACCAGCTGGGTAGAAAGATTAAAGCACTACGCTCGGATCGTGGTGGTGAGTATCTTTCACGCGAGTTTGATCAACACCTAAAAGACTGTGGGATCGTGCTACAGTTGACTCCACCTGGAACACCACAATTAAATGGTGTGTCCGAACGGAGAAATCGAACTTTACTTGATATGGTTCGATCCATGATGAGTCACACCGTTGTGCCTGATTCATTGTGGGGCTATGCTCTTTTGTCGGCCGCTCTAATACTTAACCGAAGTCCGTCTAAAGCTGTTGACAAGACTCCATTCGAGTTATGGAAGGGAACGGTCCCTAACTTGTCCTTTATTCGGGTTTGGGGCTGCGAGGCTTATGTCAAGTGGAGACACGAGGATAAGCTCGGCCCGCGATCGGTCAAGACATACTTTATAGGCTATCCAAAGGGAACGTTTGGTCATTACTTCTACTCGCCTACCGAACAACGTGTTTTTGTTGCGGCTAGTGCGACGTTCTTAGAGAAAGAATTTCTCGAGAACAAGTCGAGTAATAGAACCTTCGAGTTATCGGAGGTTCAAGAACCAACTACCGAGCAACCATTGGAGGAAACAGTACCTTCAACCGAGGCTGCGGTAGATATCCCTGAGGAACCTAGGAGGTCAGGAAGAGTCTCTATTCCACCGGACAGATACATTGGTATGGTCGAGGAACACGATATAGATGACGTCTTACTCCTAGAGGGTAATGAACCCACAACCTATAAAGGTGCCATGACCAGTTCTGACTCAAAGCTATGGCTAGAAGCCATGCAATCCGAGATGGACTCCATGTATGAGAACAACGTGTGGGATCTTGTGGACCTACCTGCAAAGGTACGTCCCCTTCAATGCAAATGGCTTTACAAGATAAAGCATGCCGTGGAAGGACAACAAGATATCCATAAGGCTAGACTAGTTGCTAAAGGTTTCACCCAAGTGCCAGGCTTGCACTACGATGAGATCTTTGCACCCGTAGTCATGCTACGTTCCATTCGGATTATCTTAGCGATCGCCGCATTTCATGACTATGAAATATGGCAAATGGACGTTAAAACCGCCTTCTTAAACGGTTATTTGGAGGAAGAGTTGTACATGGTACAACCCGAGGGTTTTATCGATCCAGCACATCCTAAGAAAGTTTGCAAGCTTAAGCGTTCCATCTATGGACTTAAGCAAGCATCGCGGAGTTGGAATCATCGCTTCGACCAAGTGATAAAAGAGAATGGGTTCATTCGATCAGTCGAGGAACCATGTCTCTATATCAAGTCGAGTGTGAGTAAGATTGTATTCCTAGTACTGTATGTCGATGACATACTCTTGATTGGGAATGACATACCTCTCTTATCTTCGGTTAAAGCATGGTTGAAAAACCATTTCCAGATGAAAGATCTGGGAGAGGCACAAAGAATTTTGGGCATCCGTATCTACAGGGATAGATCACGACGGATGTTGTCTCTCAGTCAGGAGTCTTATATAGAGAAGATTCTGGAGAGATTCAGTATGACGAACTCCAAGAAGGGGTTCCTTCCCATGACTCCTGGGCTTCACTTGAGCAAGACTCAAGAAGCTAAGACAGTGGAAGAGAAAGAGCGCATGAGTCGGATTCCTTATGCTTCGGCAATAGGATCGATCATGTATGCCATGATATGCACACGTCCAGACGTTGCATATGCATTGAGTATGACTAGTCGATTCCAAGCTCATCCAGGTGAACAACACTGGATGGCCGTGAAAAACATTCTTAAGTACCTACGGAGGACTAAAGATTGGGGATTGACTTACGGAGGCAACTCGACGCTCTGCGCCACGGGTTACGCAGACGCTAGCTTCCAAACGGATCGAGATGACTCGAAATCTCAGTCTGGATTCGTTTTTACTCTTAATGGCGCTGCTGTCAGCTGGAAAAGTTCTAAACAGAGTGTTACAGCAGATTCTACGACTGAGTCCGAGTACTATGCCGCCTCAGAAGCAGCTAAGGAAGCAATATGGATGCGTCAATTCTTACAAGGACTATCAGTAGTGCCTAGTTCGAATGACCCAATCACCGTCTATTGTGACAATAGCGGTGCCATCTTCCAAGCTAAGGAGCATAAGTCTAGCAGCAAGACTAGGCATGTACAACGGAAAGCTCATCTAATCAGAGATTACGTGGAGCAAAAGGAGATTTTTATTGAAAAGATCGCTACGGATGACAACATAGCTGATCCTCTCACAAAAGCATTACCACGTGATAAGCATGAAGGGCACATTCATTCCATGGGAATTGGATGTGTTCCTAAGTTGTAGTACTCTTTTATGAATTCATGTAATAATTCATTTTCTCGTGTACTCTATTCAACCTTATTGTTATGATATAAAATGTTTTGTTTCTCATGTGGAATTGTACGCCAATTTTGAACACCACAAAGTGAACTGATTAACATTACATCGTTTTGGTCCTTGATTACCCACTTGAGCTGATAACTCAGGTAATCATTTTGTGACGTTGGTTGATGGTGGGTTCAACGAGCCATAAGTCACGTGGATGACTGACCAATCACAAAGGCGAGTTATACGGATATCTCGTAGGACACCCCGTGACATCGTTATGGAGTCCTAAATGTTTTATAACATTGGGTGCCAGGTCGTGGATAGGACCTCCATAGTGTTCCTTAGAGTCGAGTCTTTTGACTTTCAACTGTTTCTTGAGATTAAGACAGATTTTGGGTAACTTTGGTTTCTTTCCCACGGTCACCGTAACAGGGGCTAAGAGGATTTTTTCTGGGTTATTTCATGCTGGGCGATATCGGCAGGATTCGAGTTGAGGGAAATATCCAAACCCTTATCAGGATTTTATCATTTCTAAGGGCCACTCGAGGAGTAGTAACTGAAATGCATGGCCATGCTCGAATACAGATTCGTTTTATCAGTTAAGTTACTCTCTAGTCGGGGAAACCACTCTTGATACAGATCGCTTGTGAGATACGACCTTTGCGAATGCGGATTTGCAAATTGTCTTACATTGAGTGGGAGAAATTTTAAAAGGATATGAGATTCGGTTATCGCACCTACACTTGTACGGACAAGTGGGAGTTTGTTGGAGATTGTGTCCTCCACATGTAGTGTGATAACGTCATTGAACATACCCTTGTACGGACAAGTGGTAGATTGTTGGGGCTGGTGTCCTTGACAATTAAGTACAATGACTAATTAAATCTCTTTAAGGATCACAAGGGCATACTTCTGTATTATTACCAGTTGATCCACGTTTATCAATAACGGTTGGCTTGCTAGATAAGTTTGACGTTATTGTCATACGGATGGCGGTGGTCAACTGGTCCCTATACGTCACACCTATAGGACACGTTTGAGAGATGTGAAGGTATGAAAATACAGTCACATTTTGCCGGATATGACTAAACGGTTAGTCAGAGGTATTGACTATTAAATTAGTCAATAAGATGTTGAGATTATTATTTAATACGGATTAAATAATTTTAGCTAATACGGATTACATGATTAATTCGTAAATTAAATATAAACGGTTATATTTAATTAAATATTGTATTCGCGTATTAATATAAACAGTTATATTAATTTGGGCAATTATACAATATCGTATTTTATCAGACCGTTATTAATATATCGACTGTATTAATATCTGATAACATGTTACGATTTATAATTATAAACCCGCGAATTATATTTAAGCAATTGGGTCGAATCACGCATTGGGATAAGGTAAGAGTGGAAAGCCCACTCCTACCCAAACCCCAATTCGGCCGAAACAACTACATAAGGAGGAAGAGTCTCCTTATGTCAGTTACTCTTGGTGCACTGCTAAATTATCTCAAGGTAAAATTAGGGTTTTGAGACATTCTTTTCCCAAAACCTCAGATCTCACATCTAAAACTCCATAGCTCTTCCTATATTGCAAGGCAGTTGGAGAGGATTTCTAGCACACGCGGCCACGTCTCAAACTAAGTCTTGGGTGCAAGTTATAGGAGGGAATTTGCATTAATTCCTGTTCTTAGGCCTTTTGCGCGAGGACTAAAGGTTGTACTTCTTTTCTCATGTTTTTAATCTTATGACGATATTCACAATTGCATATTTCATTATAATCCTGCAAATTTAGGGTGAATACGCGTTTTATTCCCCATAGATACACACCTTTAAATACGTAGATACATATGGCTAAATACGTAGATACACATGGCTAAATACGTAGATACACATGTCTAGTAGATACACATCTTTAAATACATAGATACACATGGGTAAATGGGTAGATACACATCTCTTAATGCGTAGATACATATCTCTAAATGCGTAGATACACATCTCTAAATGCGTAAATACACATGTTTTATTGCGTAGATACACATTTCTGAATGCGTAGATTCACATTTCTATCTACGGATTTCCCTCTTGGGTGTCTTTTGATTTTTTATCCTATTTAAACGAATATAGGAAGGGAAGGGTTTAGGATTTGATTTTTTATCCTACCTTTAAATGCGTAGATACACATGGCTAAATTGATAGATTCACATGGTTAAATGCGTAGATACACATCTCTAAATGCGTAGATACACATGTCTAAATGTGTAGATACACGCCTTTAAATGCCTAGATACACATGGGTAAATGAGTAGATACACATGTCTAGTAGATACACACCTTTAAATACGTAGATACACATCTCTAAATGCGTAGATTCACACCTTTAAATGCGTAGATACACATCTCTAGATACGTAGATACACTTCATTAAATGCGTAGATTCACACCTTTAAATGCGTAGATACACATCTCTAAATACGTAGATACACATCATTAAATGCGTAGATACACATGTTTAAATATGTAGATACACATGGCTAAATGCATAGATACACATCTCTTAATGCGTCGATACACACCTTTAAATGCGTAGATACACATCTCTAAATACGTAGATACACATCATTAAATGCGTAGATTCACACCTTTAAATGCATAGATACACATCTCTAAATACGTAGATACACATCATTAAATGCGTAGATACACATGTTTAAATACGTAGATACACATGGCTAAATGCATAGATACACATCTCTTAATGCGTCGATACACATGTCTAAATGCGTAGATACACATGTCTAAATGCGTAGATGCACATGTCTAAATGCATAGATACACATCTCTAAATGCGTAGATACACACCTTTAAGTGCGTAGATACACATGACGAAATGCGTAGATACACATGTCTAAATGCGTAGATACACATGTTTGAATACATAGATACACATGTCTAAATGCGTAGATATACACCTCTAAATGCATAGATACACATATCTAAATGCGTAGATACACATGTCTAAATACGTAGATACACATGGCTAAATGCGTAGATACACATCTCTTAATGCGTAGATACACATGTGTAAATGCGTGGATACAGATGTATAAATGCGTAGATACACATCTCTAAATGCGTAGATACACATGGCGAAATGCGTAGATACACATGTCTAAATGCGTAGATACACATGTCAGAAGTAGATGCATAATTCAGAGGAGCAAGAAGAGACTCAAGTGTTACCGAAGATATTGCAATCCTTTTTGAGTCAAACAACTTTCCTTCAATTGTCGAAACTGTGTGTACAGTCTACAGGATAACTAGTAGGAACTTGATGTACTAGTATTTAGCTTGATTGGTTTAATTTAAAATTTAATCTCAGCCTTTCAATTAACTCTCATCTAATGGAGGAGCGTCGTTCTCACCGTCTGCACCGAATGATCCGGTGAGAACGATCATTCGGTGCATACGGTGAGAACGACCCTTATCCCTTGGATGAAGAGGAATGAACGAATGATATTAAAGGTTATCAATTAAACTGAAAGTGGGTTAATGAGGCTAATTGAGTGAAATACTGGAAGTACAATAAAAGACAGCTCAATAATACTTTCATAGTAGTAGGCAAAATAAACTACCAGCGGTCTGATGAACCCTTACTATCTATATTATTCCTATAAAGATAATACAGTCTTCTTTGTCCTCTCCATGGAGCCGTAACCTTCGGAGGTCGTGACATGGGATTTTCCTATGAAGACGATCGCTAAATGGGATTTTTCGAACCACTGGGCACTTTTGCAGCAGACGAAAAACATACATTTTCTCTTTTAGGCGCGTGCCAGAGAAGAGTCTCCGAAATGTATCTACTCCGTCATAAAATATATCTAAGTTTAAGTAAAAAAAATGTATATACCCCATCAAAAAATATATCTAGCTTTATGTAAAAATGTAAAAAAATGTATCGTAAAAAAATGTATCTAGGTTTAAATAAAAATGTGTCTACCCCGTCAAAAAACGTAACTAGGTTTATGTAAAAAAGTAAAAAAAAAATGTATCTACCTCGTCAAAAAATGTATCTAGGTTTAAGTAAAAAAATGTATCTACTCTGCCAAAAAATGTATCTAGGTTTATGTAAAAAAAAGTAAAAAATGTATTTAATCCGTCAAAAAATATATCGAACTTTAAGTAAAAAAATTTATTTACTCTGTCAAAAAATGTATCTAGGTTTACGTAAAAAAATAAAAAAAAAATGTATCTACTCCTTCAAAAAATGTATCTAGGTTTATGTAAAAAAAAGTAAAAAAAATGTATCTACTCCTTCAAAAAATGTATCTAGGTTTATGTAAAAAAAGTAAAAAAAATGTATCTATTTCGTCAAAAAATTTATCTAGGTTTACGTAAAAAAGTGAAAAAAAATGTATCTGCTACAAAAATGTATCTACTACAAAAATGTATCTAGGCTTATGTAAAAAAAGTAAAAAAAATGTATATACTCACTCCTTCAAAAAATGTATCTAGGTTTATGTAAAAAAAGTAAAAAAAAATGTATCTACTCCGTCAAAAAATGTATCTAGGTTTACGTAAAAAAATAAAAAAAAATATATCTACTCCGTCAAAAAAATGTATATAGGTTTACGTAAAAAGGTAAAAACAAAAGTATTTACTCCGTAAAAAAATGTATCTAACTTTGTGTAAAAAGGTAAAAAAAAAATTATCTACTCCGTCAAAAAATCTATCTAGAATGTGGGTTGTGGGTATTTCTTAACCGTTGATTGTGTTTTAATCCAACGGACGTGACTCGTTCTCACCGTACGCACCGTATAATCGTTCTCACCTGATCCTAAATCTATATATATATATATATATATAGAGAGAGAGAGAGAGAGGGGGGGGAGAGAGAGAGAGAGACAGGATCCGGTGAGTCCACCTAAATATTTGAGTCCATGAGTCCATTTAGAGTATCACAAGTTGTATTAAAACATATCATGTTTTCTTTACATTACAAAGTCTACAATATCACAACCTTTTCAATACAATATCACAGGAAACAATATCACAGGAAACAATATCACGCACTATATAAAACAATATCAAGAAACTTTTTCCAAAACTTTTTTTACCGAAATTTTTTTTTTCAAAGTCTTTTTTTTCAATTTTTCTCGAATTTTTTTTCTCTAATTTTTTTTCAGAATTTTCTTTTTTGTGATATTATTTTGAAGAACCGGTGATATTGTATTGAGTAACTTGTGATATTGTAATGAAAAAAAATCGAAAAAACTTTCGAGAAAAAACGCCTTTTGTTAAACAATATCACGAACTATATTAAACAATATCACGAAATTTTTTTCCCGGAAATATTTTTTCAAATTTTTTTTTCAATTTTTTCTCTCGAATTTTTTTGCGAAATATTTTTTCTCGAATTTTTTTTTTTGTGATATTATTTTGAAAAACCGGTGATATTGTATTGAGTAACTTGTCATATAGTCATGAAAAAAAAAATTCGAGAAAAAACGTTTTTTTATTAAAAAAAAAAACTTGTTTGTTTTAAAAAAAGTGTATACTGAAAAAAGGAATTTTTTTAATAAAGAAAATGTCATTTTAAAAGAAAAGGCAAAAAAAGGAGAAAAAAATAATATTGAAAAAGAAAAAACAGAAAAAGGAAAAAAATTTGATATTGAAAAAACGTGATACTTTTTTATATAACTTATGATATCATTGTTAGACTCAAGGACTCAAATATTTAGGGTGGACTCATGTGATCCAAACTCTCTCTCTCTCTCTCTATATATATATATATATATATATATATATATATATATATATATATATATATATATATAGAAGCAGGATCACGTGAGGCCGCCTATTACGGTGAGGCCGCCGAACCTCACGCATCCACAACCTGTTTGGGCCAAATTCAGGTTTGCTAATGTTGTTGGGCCGACTTCCTTGCGAATTATTCACTGTGGGCTGAAAATTAGGGTCAAACCAAATCTTGTCATTTGGGCCAAAAAACTTTCTCTCACGAAAAATAATAAAAACATAATTAAACCCAACCCAAATACACTCTCTCTCTCTAACCTTGAAAACTCTTTACGACAAAAAAAAACCTCAAATTCAACGCAAATCGATTTGTTCCTTCTTCCAGTTTCCTCCGATTGTTCGTAAATTCCATCGATTTTGCATACAAATTCAATTCAATTGATTTTGGAAGAAGATTAAGACTAATTTTCAGGTAATTTGATAATTTGATTCTTCGAATTTTCAACGATTGTTCGAATTTCATGCGATTGTTTGAATTTGATCAATTTTTCTCACGATTTTCTTTACCTCTCGACTTCATACTACTTATGACATTCTTTTCGATTATTTTGCAGCTCTAATAGCTATGGAGAATCTAGATATCACCACGGTTGATGATAATATTACTATTGAATCAGGTATGTCGTTTTTTCTCGTTTACATTATTATTTTCTGATTCAATTTCTGCTCAATTTTGTTGAATATATTGATCGCTTTTTGTATTTCGTGAATGTAGGACCTTTTTTTGTGAAACTACATGCTTATTTTGTGAAACTAGATGGCTAGATTACAACTTCAAAATTTACAACGTCAATTTACAGCTACAAAAACATTACAACAAAAACACATTTCACCAAGTTCTTCTGACTGGAATTCCTTTTCACCTTGTCCACAATTTCGAAAAATTATTTGTTGCAGCCTTAACAATGTCGAAGTCCAGTTGCAATGACTCGGCCATCTCGTTTTCATCGTTTTCATCATCTACAAGTGGAGTTAAAATCAAGCAATGAGAAGCAATATAACTCTATAAAGACATAAAATCCATCAAATCTCCAGATTCACAGATTAAGGGTTTAGTTTCACAAGTTAAGCTTCTAGATTCACAGAAGAAGACCTGACATTCACAGAATAAGTTTTCTTATTTTGTGAAACCTAAGGTCATAAATTGTGAAACTAGAAGCTTAACTTGTGAAACTAGAAGCAGTTTTGGTGAATGCTAAGTGCTGAGATTCACTGAATAAGGTTTGAGACTCACCAAATGATGACTGACTAAGTTTAACAAAACTACACACCTTGTTTTTTCTTGAGGAAACTTCAAGATTGACAACGTCGGTTTCACCAACGTGGGAAGGGACATTATCCCAAACAGCATGGTCCCCAACAGCATGAGAATCAGATACAATTCATTCACAAAAACAGTCCTTCAATTGACAGGCTTTAGCTTCATTTTTTGCTTTTTCGGTTTAACAAGGGAAGACCTATACAACCAAAACAACTACAATATACATATTACAATATATTCAGCCAAGGAATTAAGAATTTAAAACTTTAATGTGTAGATTCACAAAGTAAGACCTGGCAGTATTCTCATTCCACATAAGAAGTTCCAACATGATCGACTTTCGATACTCTACCAAATCCTGCATAGAGTGACGTATATTATTAATGAAGTGTATTCATGCTAATATTGGTGGAATGCACGGCTTTATTTTCATATAGTAATGAACTCACCTCAAAATAGTCACTGTTCGTCCATAAACTCTGATCTTCCAATGCACTCAACCACTTTAGCAGAAAGACTCCACAATCATAACTAGACAAAAAAACATTTGAGCACTTATGAGTGTAACAAAGTTTCACAGAATAAGGTCTGAGATTCACTGAACAAGGTCTGAGATTCAACAAATGATCACAGACTAAGTTTAACAAAACAAGTCAAACTACGCACCCCGTTTTTTGTTGAGTCACTTCGAGATTGACAACATCATGCATGTGCATGTTCTTCAAAGATTTGTACGAATCTCCCAAAATAGTTGCAACATTGTACAACTGAGAAGAAAAGGACAATAAAAGATCAAAAATATATTTTGGGGTATACTAAAACAAAAACTCTACAATATTTTGGACAAAAAATCATACAATGTCCATGGCCTTGTTGTTTTCTTCATCCACTTTTATATCCATGGATGAGTCAAGGATGTAATTTTTTTGCTTCTTTATGTCGCAAATACAAGCCCACCAATGCTTCAATGTTTCGCTATGCAAAGGGATAAAAACCTGAGATAGTAAATGTATAAGAATAATCAATCAAAAAACACACATGAATGACAGTAAATAAATAACAAAATGAATAGCAGAACTGAAGGATCTGACCAAAACAATCTGGCTACCATCTACTGGAGTGTATGAGGACTTTATATATTGACCCCAAATCTCTGGGTTAGTATCTGCATTAAGAGCCTGAATGACACAAAAAAGGCAATTTTAGTCTCTGGATGAGCAACTTTCAGAATGAAAAACACTTAAATATCAACATCTGAAGGATTTGAAGCTCACATATACTGTCGTTGGCAAGTAAATCACATTTGTTTTACCAATTGTGCGCTTAATCCCAACAATATCAATGATCTACAAATAAAACGTGCACAAAATGAAGCATCCAATTTCACGAATTCACCATCAAGTTTCACAAAAAAACCTCTAAGATTCACAGAATAAGGTCTGAGATTCACCAAATAAGGAACCATGTAAAAAAAGAAACATGGTCAGGAATGGGAAAATAATACTTACCTGATCCATAATAAGACCACGCGAATTAAGGGTCTGCAAAGCATCTCTAGTGACTTCCATCCACGGAGTGGACACCAGAACCTCACTTAATTATTGAACAAAATGCAATTAGTCAATATATCTCACACAATTTAAAAAAACATAATTCAAGAAATCAAAGAAAAAGTATGACATTATTATTTGGTTGCGATTGTTCTTCTCCCAACACAAGCCACCAATTCATTCTCAGTAAAAGGTGGTGTCATAGAGGAACTCGATTCTAGTGCATCTTTTGTTCTTTTGTGACTATTTCTTTGGACAGGTTAACAGAACATGTAACAATATGATAGCACACCCGCAATGCAAAACGCTTGCGCTGAGTTTCCTATTGATGCAAACAAAATGGGTTTTAGAAAAACTAGGAAATAAAGTTGTGGCAATTGTATAGAAATTAAATTAGATGTTGAAAATCAATCTTACAGTATTTATGGTTATTACAGAATTATTTTTGCTCCCTTTGTAATTCTCCATTATGTTCAGCAGATAGAGGCCATTATCAATTTGTGAGGATTTCAGATTTGATTTTGGGATAAACACTTCTGGAATCGTCATTGAAGCAATACTTGTCACTGCTGGGAACTTTGATTGAAGAAGGTTGATGAGCCTGTGTTGCTGTATGAACAAAAGAGTAATTACAAAGAGAAATTAGTAAGGTAATGGAGTAAGAACGAGTCCCAAAATAGGTAAAATAGATGTACCGTATGTTTTAAAAAAGAAGTATAATCAACAGGTGTGTCTTTCATAGCATGGATGACTTGGCATTTGCAAGATTCCGGTCTCAGATCAAAACAAAAAAAGAACGGTGGGCATTCGGGAGAGATGATTGGAGTCAAAATCTGGAAGACAACAGATAAAAATGCAATGAATAAAAAAGACAAGTCCACCTTAAAGCTTGAATATAATAAGACCAAATATAAAAAAAACTTACTAATTGGGTAGCAGCAACATCAACATTGTCGAGACACTGGAACAAAAATCGAATCATGTGTGAGTAATGATTATAAGTGCACACCATGTAAAATGGGATTATAGAAAATGGGTAGAGAGACTAACACTGTGCGTGGAGTATGGCACAAATGAACGACAAGCAGAATCTCGTGATCTCAAGCTCTCACTACTGTTTAGAAACTCACACCAAACATCTATCACAGCAGAAGATACTTGATCACTTTCAGACAAACTCGTCAATTGCTTCCTTGTCAATTTCTGGGTTTGACTTTTGAAAAGAATGTCACTGGAAACAGCCATTAAAAGCATAGGTCACACCCTCAAATGGTATTAAATATACAATCAAAATTAAAAAAGAAGAGTATTTTGATTTTTAGTAAGTTTTACCAAACTGTGAAACTAGAAGCTTAACTTGTGAAACGGCATGCTTATTCTGTGAAACAGGAAGCACATATTGTGAAACTGTGAAACTCGATGCTTAACTTGTGAAACAATAACCTTATTCTGTGAAACTAGAAGCTTACATTGTGAAACTAGCAGCTTATTCTGTGAAACTGGAAGGACATACTGTGAAATTGTGAAACTGTGAAACTAGATGCTTAACATGTGAAACTAGAAACTTATCCTGTGAAACCAGAAGCTTATTCTGTGAAACAAGAAGTTTACATTGTGAAACACAAACTCTTAAATTTCACAGAATAAGGGCTTAGTTTCACAACATAAGCTTCTAGTTTCACAGAATAAGGGCTGTGAAACAAGAAGCTTATTCTGTGAAACTAGAAGCTTATTAAGTGAAACTGGAAGGCTATATTGTGAAACATGTTAATAAAACAGGCTGAAATATTAAAATACAAGGTTTGAAAATTCATAAAATAAGTCAATACCTTTCACATGAATCCAAAAAGATGAAATCCAATACAGACTTCTCCGCTTGAGTAAAACCCTTAAGAATATTCATGTTTCTTTGGAAATACGGAGATCGATAGACCTCTGATGGAACTATGGTCCTCTTCACCTTTGGATTGACAGGCGAATGACATTCACCTTTGGATCGACGCTTGTAAACATTCGGAGTATCTCCTACGTCAATGACCTTTTTATCACTGCTCCCTACCACAGGATGATCCTCTACCACTGGTGTTGACATAGAAGGTTGTCCAGGTCCTTCAGCATGAACATATGATGTTGAAGGTTCAGGCTGATTAGGTTGAACACAAGATGTTGAACGATCGGGTTCGGGTTCATCACAACATGTTGAATGTTCAAGTTGAGGTTCAGGTTCAGGTTCACGTTCAGGTTCAGGTTCAGGTTCAGGTTCACGTTCACGTTCACGTTCGGGTTGAGAGGGTTCACGTTCGGGTTGAGAGGGTTGAGATAAAAACTGGTCATCAACTGGAAAGAGCCTAAAGGTTGGCATTTCTGATTTTGGTGGTGAAAAATGTGGATGTATTGGTTTAAAGGAGTCACCCATTATGTCCAATGCCGCCAACAATTCAGCTTCAGACCACCCATAAATATTATCCACATCCTCATGAATATTCTCACCAATACCATCCACAATCGCCTTCTCGTTATGCTTCTCATTATCATCATTCTCCAAATTATCATCAATCTCCCCACTATCCTCATTCTGCTCATTATTTGCTGTCTCAACATTCTCCTCATTCTGCTCATTATTATCTTGTTGAGACAACCTAAATCCATCTGCAATACCATCAACAGCTGCAACTAGTTTAGAAACTGTTGCTGACGAAGGTAATTTGACGGAAGCTTGACTGACAAGACTTTTGTAGTTCATGAAAGCATGAGCCATTACTTTTGCTGACTTCGCAAGTTTAGTAACAAGCTTCACATCACTGCTATCTTCAGAAATGCCAGGCTTTTCAGTTTCTCCTTCATGTTTGGGTTGTTCAGATTTTCCAGATTCTTCTTGTTCAGGTTGCCGAACAACAATTTGCTGAACATATGATTTAGATTTTTGTGCTTGCTTGGCTGTTGCAAACTCAATAGCAAGCAAAGGTTCATGCTGCTCACGGGTGACAATTGGAGGCTCAACAGAACCCCTGCCGAAAGTTCTCTCCTTAGAAGTTGGGTCATTCAATTCCTCCTTAATTCTCTTGGATATAGCATCTTTTGTCCAAGTCGATAACGTAGGAAATTGACGACTCACAATGCGGGATTTAAAGACACAACGGTCTAGATAAATGAAGAGCAACAGAATAATCGGTCCACCAAACCAATTCTCTTTCACCTGTTTAACCCCAAACTCTTCCTTTTGCCAAGACTGAACTTGGTCAGCCAATTTCTTTTTTATAAAGTTGCACCAGTTGAAACTGGAGATCAACTCAGTATTCACCATGTGGGGAATAAAACGCGTATTCACCCTAAATTTGCAGGATTATAATGAAATATGCAATTGTGAATATCGTCATAAGATTAAAAACATGAGAAAAGAAGTACAACCTTTAGTCCTCGCGCAAAAGGCCTAAGAACAGAAATTAATGCAAATTCCCTCCTATAACTTGCACCCAAGACTTAGTTTGAGACGTGGCCGCGTGTGCTAGAAATCCTCTCCAATTGCCTTGCAATATAGGGAGAGCCCTTGAGGTTTTAGATGTGAGATCTGAGGTTTTGGGAGAAGAATGCTCTCAAACCCTAATTTTACTTGAGAATTATGTTACAGTGCAACAAGAGTAGTTGACAAAAGGAGAAGTCTCCTCCTTTTGTAACTGAGGCCGGCCGAAATAGGGTTTGGGTAGGAGTGGGCTTTCCACTCTTACCTTATCCTAATGCGTGATTCGACCCAATTAGCTATTATTTATTCACGGGTTTAATTTATAAATCGTAACATGTTATCAGTTATTAATACAGTCGATATATTAATAATGGTCTGATAAAATACGATATTGTATAATTACCTAAATTAATATAACTGTTTATATTAATTTGCGAATATAATATTTAATTAAATATAACCGTTTATATTTAATTTACGAATTAATCTTGTAATCCGTATTAGCTAAAATTATTTAATCCGTATTAAATAATAATTCTCAACATCTTATTGACTAATTTAATAGTCAATACCTCTGACTAACCGTTTAGTCATATCCGGCAAAATGTGACTGTATTTTCATACCTTCACATCTCTCAAACGTGTCCTATAGGTGTGACGTATAGGGACCAGTTGACCACCGCCATCCGTATGACAATAACGTCAAACTTATCTAGCAAGCCAACCGTTATTGATAAACGTGGATCAACTGGTAATAATACAGAAGTATGCCCTTGTGATCCTTAAAGAGATTTTAATAAGTCATTGTACTTAATTGTCAAGGACACCAGCCCCAACAATCTCCCACTTGTCCGTACAAGGGTATGTGCAATGACGTTATCACACTATACGTGGAGGACACAAGCTCCAACAAACTCCCACTTGTCCGTACAAGTGTAGGTGCGATAACCGAATCTCATATCCTTTTAAAATTTCTCCCACTCAATGTAAGACAATTTGCAAATCCGCATTCGCAAAGGTCGTATCTCACAAGCGATCTGTATCAAGAGTGGTTTCCCCGACTAGAGAGTAACTTAACTGATAAAACGAATCTGTATTCGAGCATGGCCATGCATTTCAGTTACTACTCCTCGAGTGGCCCTGAGAAATGATAAAATCCTGATAAGGGTTTGGATATTTCCCTCAACTCGAATCCTGCCGATATCGCCCAGCATGAAATAACCCAGAAAAAATCCTCTTAGCCCCTGTTACGGTGACCGTGGGAAAGAAACCAAAGTTACCCAAAATCTGTCTTAATCTCAAGAAACAGTTGAAAGTCAAAAGACTCGACTCTAAGGAACACTATGGAGGTCCTATCCACGACCTGGCACCCAATGTTTTAAAACATTTAGGACTCCATAACGATGTCACGGGGTGTCCTACGAGATATCCGTATAACTCGCCTTTGTGATTGGTCAGTCATCCACGTGACTTATGGTTCGTTGAACCCACCATCAACCAACGTCACAAAATGATTACCTGAGTTATCAGCTCAAGTGGGTAATCAAGGACCAAAACGATGTAATGTTAATCAGTTCACTTTGTGGTGTTCAAAATTGGCGTACAATTCCTCATGAGAAACAAAACATTTTATATCATAACAATAAGGTTGAATAGAGTACACGAGAAAATGAATTATTACATGAATTCATAAAAGAGTACTACAACTTAGGAACACATCCAATTCCCATGGAATGAATGTGCCATTCATGCTTATCACGTGGTAATGCTTTTGTGAGAGGATCAGCTATGTTGTCATCCGTAGCGATCTTTTCAATAAAAATCTCCTTTTGCTCCACGTAATCTCTGATTAGATGAGCTTTCCGTTGTACATGCCTAGCCTTGCTGCTAGACTTATGCTCCTTAGCTTGGAAGATGGCACCGCTATTGTCACAATAGACGGTGATTGGGTCATTCGAACTAGGCACTACCGAGAGTCCTTGTAAGAATTGACGCATCCATATAGCTTCCTTAGCTGCTTCTGAGGCGGCATAGTACTCGGACTCAGTTGTAGAATCTGCTGTAACACTCTGTTTAGAACTTTTCCAGCTGACAGCAGCGCCATTAAGAGTAAAGACAAATCCAGACTGAGATTTCGAGTCATCTCGATCTGTTTGGAAGCTAGCATCTGCGTAACCCGTGGCGCAGAGCGTCGAGTCGCCTCCAAAAGTCAATCCCCAATCTTTAGTCCTCCGTAGGTACTTAAGAATGTTTTTCACGGCCATCCAGTGGTGTTCACCTGGATGAGCTTGGAATCGACTGGTCATACTCAATGCATATGCAACGTCTGGACGTGTGCATATCATGGCATACATGATCGATCCTATTGCCGAGGCATAAGGAATCCGACTCATGCGCTCTTTCTCTTCCATTGACTTAGCTTCTTGAGACTTGCTCAAGTGAAGCCCAGGAGTCATAGGAAGGAACCCCTTCTTGGAGTTCGTCATACTGAATCTCTCCAGAATCTTCTCTATATAAGACTCCTGACTGAGAGACAACATCCGTCGTGATCTATCCCTGTAGATACGGATGCCCAAAATTCTTTGTGCCTCTCCCAGATCTTTCATCTGGAAATGGTTTTTCAACCATGCTTTAACCGAAGATAAGAGAGGTATGTCATTCCCAATCAAGAGTATGTCATCGACATACAGTACTAGGAATACAATCTTACTCCCACTCGACTTGATATAGAGACATGGTTCCTCGACTGATCGAATGAACCCATTCTCTTTTATCACTTGGTCGAAGCGATGATTCCAACTCCGCGATGCTTGCTTAAGTCCATAGATGGAACGCTTAAGTTTGCAAACTTTCTTAGGATGTGCTGGATCGATAAAACCCTCGGGTTGTACCATGTACAACTCTTCCTCCAAATAACCGTTTAAGAAGGCGGTTTTAACGTCCATTTGCCATATTTCATATTCATGAAATGCGGCGATCGCTAAGATAATCCGAATGGAACGTAGCATGACTACGGGTGCAAAGATCTCATCATAGTGCAAGCCTGGCACTTGAGTGAAACCTTTAGCAACTAGTCTAGCCTTATGGATATCTTGTTGTCCTTCCACGGCATGCTTTATCTTGTAAAGCCATTTGCATTGAAGGGGACGTACCTTTGCAGGTAAGTCCACAAGATCCCACACGTTGTTCTCATACATGGAGTCCATCTCGGATTGCATGGCTTCTAGCCATAGCTTTGAGTCAGAACTGGTCATGGCACCTTTATAGGTTGTGGGTTCATTACCCTCTAGGAGTAAGACGTCATCTGTATCGTGTTCCTCGACCATACCAATGTATCTGTCCGGTGGAATAGAGACTCTTCCTGACCTCCTAGGTTCCTCAGGGATATCTACCGCAGCCTCGGGTGAAGGAACTGTTTCCTTCAATGGTTGCTCGGTAGTTGGTTCTTGAACCTCCGATAACTCGAAGGTTCTATTACTCGACTTGTTCTCGAGAAATTCTTTCTCCAAGAACGTCGCACTAGCCGCAACAAAAACACGTTGTTCGGTAGGCGAGTAGAAGTAATGACCAAACGTTCCCTTTGGATAGCCTATAAAGTATGTCTTGACCGATCGCGGGCCGAGCTTATCCTCGTGTCTCCACTTGACATAAGCCTCGCAGCCCCAAACCCGAATAAAGGACAAGTTAGGGACCGTTCCCTTCCATAACTCGAATGGAGTCTTGTCAACAGCTTTAGACGGACTTCGGTTAAGTATTAGAGCGGCCGACAAAAGAGCATAGCCCCACAATGAATCAGGCACAACGGTGTGACTCATCATGGATCGAACCATATCAAGTAAAGTTCGATTTCTCCGTTCGGACACACCATTTAATTGTGGTGTTCCAGGTGGAGTCAACTGTAGTACGATCCCACAGTCTTTAAGGTGTTGATCAAACTCGCGTGAAAGATACTCACCACCACGATCCGAGCGTAGTGCTTTAATCTTTCTACCCAGCTGGTTCTGTACCCGATTCTGGTATTCTTTGAACTTGTCAAAGGATTCACTTTTATGTTTCATCAAGTAGACATAGCCATATCTACTCAAATCATCCGTGAAAGTGATGAAATACCTATAGCCTTCTCGTGCGTTGATCGACATAGGGCCACATACGTCCGTATGTATGAGTCCTAATAGGTCGGCAGCGCGCATTCCAACACCTTTGAAGGAAATACGAGTCATTTTGCCGATGAGACATGATTCACACGTGCCATATGATTCGAAATCAAAGGGCGAAATAGCTCCATTCTGTATGAGCTGTTTAACGCGTTTCTCATTTATGTGTCCCATCCGACAATGCCATAAGTAAGTTTGATCTTTGTCACCTACCTTTATTCTTTTATTATTCACATGTAATATCTCGGTAGTTTGATCTAAAACATAAATTCCATTCATGGAAACTGCCTTGCCATAAATCATATTGTGCAAAGAGAAAATACAGCTATTATTCTCTATTACAAATGAAAAACCAAGTTTGTCAAGTGCAGAAACTGAAATAATGTTTTTGGATAAACTAGGAACATAATAATAGTTATACAAAAATAACTCGAATCCACTTGGAAGCTGGATTACGTATGTTCCCTTCGAGACTGCAGCCACACGTGCTCCATTCCTGACACGCAGGTCCACCTCACCCTTGATTAGGGGTTCTTGGTTTCGGAGGCCCTGCACATGATTACATAGATGAGAACCACAACCAGTATCAAGTACCCAAGTTCCGCAACTTGCATGGTTAATCTCAATCATGTGAATAAAAGAAGAAGAAGACATACCAACAGGAGTAACACGGCCTGCTTTAATGTCCTCGCGATACACGGGGCATGAGCGCCTCCAATGCCCAGTCTTGTGGCAATGGTGACATTCCATGCTTGTATCCTTGCTCTTTGTCTTGCCTTGTGAGTTACTCGACTCACCAGGCCCACTCTTAGCAAATCCTGGTTTCTTAAACCTGGGCTTACCTACTGCTAGGTCGCCCTGAGCTTTAGCCTTCCCTTTACCTTTCCCCTTACTGGAGATCATGAGAACATCCTGCTTAAGACTCCCACTCAACTTAAGATCCTTCTCAGTCTGTACGAGAAGGGAGTGGAGCTCATGGGGAGTCTTCTTCATGTCGTTCATGTAGTAGTTGGCCCTAAAGAGGGCGAACCCATCATGAAGCGAATGAAGCATGCGATCAACGATGATGTTCTCACTGATCTTGCAGTTTAGGGACTCCAATTTCTCGATATTCTCAATCATGTTGAGAATATGTGGGCTAACAGCTTGGCCCTTCTGGAGTTTCGCCTCAAAGAAGCGACAGGTATGCTCATAAGAAACGATTCTCGGAGCTTTGGAGAATTCGTTAGTGAGCGTGGTGAAAATCTTGTTTGCACCATGGGTTATGAAGCGTCTTTGCAAATTGGATTCCAATGCATAGATGAGTACGTTCTTTATCGCACCCGCTTCCATAACGAAATCGCTATGAGCGCGAATTTCGTTGGCTCTAGCTCCAGTTCCTGGGTGTGGCGGAATGGGCTCAGTTAAGAACTTAAGCTTTCCGTCAGCAATGGCAGCATTCCGTAGTGCTGCCTCCCAGTCAGAGAAGTTTGACCCATCATTCCTCAGTCTAGTGGACTGATTCATGGAGTCCATGAAGGCTTTTAGCCAGGATTCACGTGCTAGCTTGGCACTTGGCATTGGGTCTTCACCAGCCATTTTAGTTTTACAGCAGTTTTAATGAACGTGTTCTACACTGAAAAGAAGATAAAACAAAACCATATAAGCAACTTATTGTTGTGATTTAAGTCTATATTAAATTGAATTTAAACTCGTAGACTCATGCATTTATATAATTGATCTCCCTCAAGAATTATATAAATGATCCCAAGACTCAATTTCCGGATATTGATAAGCCCACAGTTTGGCTAATTCCAATCGTTGGAACTCTTGGTCGATAGATTTCCGTAAATCCTATCTATTAGTCCATCTCAGTCACTGGAATATTATCGAGTGACCATGATGTTGAGATAAAATAAATCATCTGTTCCCACTTACCCGACGTAGAAGGGGTCATATTATGCCTACCGACGAAGAAGGGATTCATGGGAGGCTGATTTATAAAGACTAATCTCAATTTTTGGTTATACGAGGAAGACCCCATCAACTTTTATTTATCCATATATAAGTGAACTAAAAACTAGCATTTGCGTGAATGAATTAAATAAAGTGATGGCTTTTAAAAGACATGTGACATCTGTATTGTCACAGAAAACTAACGCGTGACCTCTACATGAGTCAGTTTTCAGGCATGATATAGGTGGTTTGGTTTTTAGGCGGAATATGATGCAAGCTATTATCGATGAAAGCGTAAAGATAAATGCAATAAACGTAAATAAAAGTCCTAGTGTGGCCTATCCTACCAAAATAAACATAAAACAACTTGAAATCCACCGTTGGACCCTAGAAGCTTGTCTTGATGTTCTATCTTGGTCCTTGCAGCGGGAGTGAGCATCCGGTCTCCGTCTTGTCTTTGGTCTTCACAAAATTACTAATTTAAATTACAAAAGTAGTCCTAGATACATTCTAATTTAAATACAAAAGTAATTACATGGCAAAAACCCAAAACGGAGATTCAAGATCTCAAAATTACAAGCAAGATCGTGTCCCATCATTACGGTGACACAATCTTCTAAGGCCACACTAAGTTACAACCGTTTGCAAAAATTAAATACGTTATTGAAAGCATTCATGGCATTCACAAGACGATAAATAAAATGCATCAACTAAAAACAATTTATACATGACATAATACTGTTATTATGATTAATAAATTTATACCAAACCACCTTTTAATATTAAAATTATGTGACTATACCGCTTTAATCACCAATTTTAATAAACATATAATCCATTGTTTTAAACTGTTTTAAAAACAATATGTATCAAGCGAGGGTGAACCGTTTCACTAAATAATATACTATTTCCGTATACAGTATATTATTTTAAGCCATGTGAAAATAAGAAACAAGTTATTTTCGAAAATAAACACCCCGAAACGAGAGCACTCGATCGAGTAACAGGGGCACTCGATCGAGTGTCAGGGTCACTCGATCGAGTGCAGCAGGGCTCGATCGAGTGGCTTGTAAAAACTGCAAATCGCTGCACTTTTAAATAAAAACGGGTTTATAACATGGATTTAAAACTTGTAAATCATATATAAACAACAACAAAAGATTCACATATTGCTAAAAATATCGATTAATTAACAATATGCAAATTATAATCGAAAACAAGATCGATTTCTCACTAAAAACTCACGCACGGCAGCCTGGTACGATGGCACTTGATCGAGTGTCACAGGGACTCGATCGAGTGCCTTCGACAGTAGGTACGGTTTTCAAAATTTTAAAACTTATGAAAGACACAATTGTAAAATTTTCATGGCCTAAGGCTCTGATACCACTTGTGGGGAATAAAACGCGTATTCACCCTAAATTTGCAGGATTATAATGAAATATGCAATTGTGAATATCGTCATAAGATTAAAAACATGAGAAAAGAAGTACAACCTTTAGTCCTCGCGCAAAAGGCCTAAGAACAGGAATTAATGCAAATTCCCTCCTATAACTTGCACCCAAGACTTAGTTTGAGACGTGGCTGCGTGTGCTAGAAATCCTCTCCAATTGCCTTGCAATATAGGGAGAGCCCTTGAGGTTTTAGATGTGAGATCTGAGGTTTTGGGAGAAGAATGCTCTCAAACCCTAATTTTACTTGAGAATTATGTTACAGTGCAACAAGAGTAGTTGACAAAAGGAGAAGTCTCCTCCTTTTGTAACTGAGGCCGGCCGAAATAGGGTTTGGGTAGGAGTGGGCTTTCCACTCTTACCTTATCCTAATGCGTGATTCGACCCAATTAGCTATTATTTATTCACGGGTTTAATTTATAAATCGTAACATGTTATCAGTTATTAATACAGTCGATATATTAATAATGGTCTGATAAAATACGATATTGTATAATTACCTAAATTCATATAACTGTTTATATTAATTTGCGAATATAATATTTAATTAAATATAACCGTTTATAATTACGAATTAATCTTGTAATCCGTATTAGCTAAAATTATTTAATCCGTATTAAATAATAATTCTTAACATCTTATTGACTAATTTAATAGTCAATACCTCTGACTAACCGTTTAGTCATATCCGGCAAAATGTGACTGTATTTTCATACCTTCACATCTCTCAAACGTGTCCTATAGGTGTGACGTATAGGGACCAGTTGACCACCGCCATCCGTATGACAATAACGTCAAACTTATCTAGCAAGCCAACCGTTATTGATAAACGTGGATCAACTGGTAATAATACAGAAGTATGCCCTTGTGATCCTTAAAGAGATTTTAATAAGTCATTGTACTTAATTGTCAAGGACACCAGCCCCAACAATCTCCCACTTGTCCGTACAAGGGTATGTGCAATGACGTTATCACACTATACGTGGAGGACACAAGCTCCAACACACCAGACTTTTCAGCACTTTCAAACTGACCTTGTTCCCTACAACACCGCCTAAAAGAGCAGAGAAAATATAAACGATGAAGTTGCGTTTGAAATCATCTCCTCCATCTCTTTGTGTGTAACATCCCATATTTTCGTGATTTATATTTTAAAGGCTTTTAATTATTTTAAGTAATAAAATATATTTTAAAGGTTTCAATTATTGTTACGGGATAAAATAATATTTTAATATTTGATGTTAATTCATTTTAAAGTAACACTTTAATGATTATTGATAAGTTAATTTTAAATGTTCCGTTAAGATCCGTCTTAAGAACCTTAAGTCCTTAAGACGAATATAACTTGGCAAGTAATCCGACTCAACAAACCCGTTCACTTTCAAAGGTCTGTTTCACTTAAACGGAAAGGACAAATAAAACCCTACCATTTCCTTATGAATGTCGACACATTCATCATCCTCAAAAACAAACACTGTAACCCCTTCTGGATAAGGTGCTAGCAAGAATCAGAGGGTTAGGAACAAGAAAATTATCATATGCTGGTCGTCTTGTGTTGGTCAGATCAGTTTTAAAAACTCTACATTCATATTGGACTTCTATATTTATCATTCCAAAGGCAGTGATTCAAAAAATTGAAGCAGTGTGAAGAAACTACCTGTGGGATGGAGGCACTGAGTATGTGAGAACCCCTCCTGTGGCTTGGCACAAAATTTGTATGAGTTACAAGGAAGGGGGATTAGGCCTGAAGAATAAAAGCAATTGGAACAAAGCAACTGTAGGTAAGTTGGTGTGGTGGGTGTTCTGTCATCCTACAAAACTGTGGGTGCAATGGGTACAACACAACTACTTAAAAGGGGCAGACTGGCTGACCTACCAGCCTCCGAAGGATACTAGTTGGACATGGGCTAAGATTTGTAAAGTGAAAGAGGTGATGAAAGATGCATACCTGCAGCAAGAGTGACAGAACACTCCTGGACAGCAGTACACTGTGAGAAGGGGATACAAATGGGTTACCACAGAGCACCAGAGGGTAGACTGGCATGCCTGCTTATGGAATAAGTGGACCATACCAAAGCACAACTTCATAACCTGGATGTACTATCATCAGGGACTGAGCACCAGAGATAAACGCATGGCATGGGGGATAACTGCAGATAGCACCTGCTGTATCTGTGCACAAACAAATGAAACCAGCCAGCATCTCTTCTTTAGATGCTCCTAATCCTCCTTGATCATTAAAGGCCTATCTGAATGGATTGGGGTGAGTCTGCCAACAGAGGAGTATATAGAATGGAGGAGAACTAAACGATATACCAGGCTCAAGAGAGGGGTGATAGATAGTATCATGAATGCTGCAACATACAACATATGGCACCAAAGAAATCGAAGCAGAGTGGAAGGAGTGTTGACTATTCCAGATAAATGTGTAAAGTTAATAAAGCAAGAAGCTCTACTACACATAGAACACAAACTGACAGGCAACATCTTAAGGAAGGATGGCAGATGGCTTGAACAACTAAGAAAATAGAGTGTTTTATGCTTTATTTCGAATTTTCTATGTAATGTGATATATGGCTGAACATTTTGGTTGTAGGAGGTTCTTTTCTGATTTTAATATAATTTACACTTTCCCAAAAAAAAAAAACAAACACTGTAAACTTATTTCTCCTTAAACCCTCTTAAATCTTCATCTTCTTTTCCAATTTCCGTCATCATCCGTTCACCGAATCAAGGTAATAAATACATTTTCGGAATCCTCATGAAATTTGAAAGTCATCCGTCACTTCCGTTTCTCGTTTCCTTCAACTCGAAATTTGGCCTGTTTTGTCATAATTCGAGTTTTAGCCTCTTAAAACCGTTTTGATTGTTGTAGGTGAAGACTTAGAAGATCCTAAGGAGGCTAGTGGCGAGATTGAAGAGGAGATAGGAGCTTAAACGCTTAAAAGATGACGATAATGAGAAACTCGGCCTTTATTTGTAATATTAGCATTTTTTCTTGGTTAAAATGATAAAGTTTCTGATTTCACATGTTGTTTATGTCCAATGGACCTAGAATCATGCTAGCAATACATGAATATGTTGTTCATATGCCTTGATTGTGTTTCACATGTTCATAGTTGATTTTCAGAAATTTCATCCTTAAGACGGATATAAGATGTGTTTCTAATATGCTTAATTGTTGAGATTTCATGCTTGAAAATGAATGGTATAAACCTTATGTATGCTGGGAATTGCTTGTTGGTAGTAATCATAGAAGCTTGATGTCGATTTGGTAGAATTTGTAAATTTCTGTAAACGTGATTTTTAGGCTCAGGGACTCTGAGCCGGTCGACCGACCGGCTGGGAGCGCGAGTTGTCCTTTTCGCGAAATACGTAGAAAATAGGGTGTTGGCTTCCCAGCCGGTGGGCCGGCTGCCTGCCGACCGGCTGGGAGCCCTTTGTGATGAGTTTTGCGTAAGTTGACACATAGAATTTGGTCCCCCAGCCGGTGGACCGGCCGCCTGCCGACCGGCTGGGAACCCTTGACCTTGTTTACGTTTTTAAAGGAAAGAAATGGGAGAGTGGGTGTCCAGCCGGCGGACCGGCTGGGGACCCCTGACGCCTTGTTTTGTTTTCAAAGGAATTTAAAAGGGGCAGGGGTTTTCAGACGGTCAGCCGGCTGCCTGCCACTGACCGGCTGAGAGCCCTGTTCATCTTTAATTGTTTATAACTTTTAAACGATTGATCGGTTTTGTTTGAAACTCGTTCCGTGTACCTCTGATGTATGTTTGAGGTCCCCGGAGGATGGGGGACACTATATTGGGTTCGGGAATGGAGAGAGGATAGAGACCCCCCCCCCCGGTCGGGCAACCGAAAGGGAAACCGGCTCTCCCTCAACTTAGTTCCCAGGATCAATTAAGTGTTAATTAGAAGTGTAAAGGTCTAGAACTATAGGTTAGTTTCTATACTTGGATGATATTGTATTGTTGCGTATTAAGGTATACCTTAAGCTGGCCTCTGAGCTTAATACGTGAGCTTGTTGTCATATATGGGGATATGCCTTAAGCTGGCCTCTGAGCCCTATATGTGTATGTTTGTCGTGTCTGGGGTATGCCTTAAGCTGGCCTCTGAGCCCAGACAGGTTTGTTGTGATCGCGTTGGAACATGCCTTAAGTTGGCCTCTGAGTCTGACGAGTAGAGCAGCTGCACAACGGGGCATTTAGGTCGTAACACCTCACCCGGAGTGCCGATGTTTGATGCTAGAACATGCCTTAAGCTGGCCTCTGAGTTTAGTATCTTGTGATGTGGTGAAGAGACATGCCTTAAGCTGGCCTCTGAGTCCTTTACTTTTGGATGCTAGTCTATGCCTTAAGTTGGCCTCTGAGTCTAGTGTCTTGCTGATTGGCAGGTCTATGCCTTAAGTTGGCCTCTGAGTCCTTGCTTGCTGAATGATTAGTATATAGGTTATGTCTTAAGTTGACCGCTGAACCTTTATACTTGCTGAATGATTGGTATGTAGGTTATGTCTTAAGTTGACCGCTGAACCTTATACTTGCTTGTTTTATCTGCTTGCCTTGAGTTGGTATAGTGTCAGATATAGATGATTGATATTGTTGATATAGATGTTGACATTGATGATATAGATGTTGGACTTGTTATTGTTCATCCAAGGCATTGGATGACTCTTAAATCAGTTTCTTAAATGGTTTGGATTGAAAGACCCCCCGACCGGGTAACCGGTAGGGAAACCGGCTCTCCTTCCAAATAGTTTCCGAAGTTGGTTGAGAGTCGTGCATTAGTGATTGCATGATAGTTGATGATCAGTTATTGAGATATTGATATACTTCACATGTTTATATATGTCGGAGTGTTCTGTTTGTATTGCTTGTTACGTGTCGTTACAAAAGGTGGCTAGTGTTAGGTTCTAGTACCTACTTAGTCATACCAATATATATATTATCTTATAATAAGTTGATCTTATGCATTCTTAACTAGTGATTATGTCGAGATTAAGGAGGAAAAATGAGCTCCCTTACATTGTTATTCTCGGCAAGTATAGGGCACAAATGAAGTCACCTACTTCACTTGTTCTTGAGCTTATTCACACGGATGATCCTCCTTGAACCTTCAAAGGGATGATGGCCTCCAAAAGATGAACACCAAGACACACTACTCTCAACTATTTGTATGTTATTGTGCTAGAATCAACACACAAAATCTCTAGATAGTGTAAGGAGGCACACGGTTTTTAGGGTTAGAAAATATGAATTTTATTTTCTTTCTTTTGTTCCCTTTAAACAACCAAAACCCTAAGTGTGGTATGAATGAATGAGATAGTGTATAGAAGCAAAGAACAAAACCTTCTTTTGCTCTCTCATTTGGTTCGGCCGTGAGCCATGGGTAGAGTGCCCAATGGTTGGCACCTCTACATCATCCAATGTTTCCCATGCTTGCCTTCACATTTATTCTCTTGTCTTTCTAATGTTCCTATAATAAAATGTGTATGTTTGTTTGTGTGTGTGAGATCACACGGTCCATGTCACACAATGGACCCATACGAACATTAGTTAGAATAACGTAATTTACGTAGTTTGTAGTTTAACATTTAAACTCTTTATCGTAAATTATAAGTAGTTATAAGTAATTAACTAATTACTTATAATATATTTAGTTACTACAACAATTGTAGCTTTAAATAATTCATTCAACAAACTTTACGTTTCATAAACATATAAATGATAGTGATGACATTTCAATCACTAAAATAATTTATAATCCTATTATAAATTATCTCCTTATTTTATTCATAATCTAGAATTGAACTAACTCGTATCATATACAGTTATTTCATTTATTATTGAGAGAGTTGTCCTAAAGGTGTGACCTAAAGGGATCAACTTGTCACCACCGTAATTACGACAGTAATGTCAAACCCTGGCAAGCCAATCATTACCGATTAATGTTGACCAGTTGACTTATGATAAAGAATCATCCCATGAATATTCTTTTATAGAGATTTGTCATTTTAATATATAATTGACGTGATCACATTATTGTCGAGGACACTTACTCCAACAATCTCCCACTTGTCCTCACAAGTGTGGATCACCGATTCTCTTGTTCTATTACATCATCTCCCACTCAATGCAAGGTGTCTTACAGGTCGTACTTACACGTGATCAAATCAATAGTGGTTTTTCTCGATATGGAGCGTAACTGTTGGACAGGAATTATCTACCATAGATAGTCTCCGAGCGTGGCCACGCATTTCCAGTTCACTACTCCTCGAGTGGCCTTGAGATTTAAGATAACCCTGACAAGGGGCAGAACAATTCCTTTCCAACTGTCCTCCTTGGTCAACATCATCCATTGTGACCCAAAATATATCCATTTGACCCCCTTTTACGGAAGATTGTAGGATATAAATTAAAGTCATTCTGAATAATGTCACCTCTAGAGCAACCAGTCTCTAGTCAAAGAATCGACTCATAAGAATATATATAGCAGCTCTTGCCACGACCAGGCTCCATTGAATTCTAAAGAACTCTATAAGCGGTCACTGCCCGACACAAGTGTACCTTACAGTTTGTCTATATGATCGACTAGTCATCCCTTATGACTCTATGGTGTCAGAACTCACCATCAATCGCATCATAATCTAGTCACTTCGAGACGTCACCTCATATAAGTGACTAGGGGCAATACTAAGTTATTCCAGTTCACTTCTACAGGGTTCAGCAATTGTCTTACAATCCTGTTTGGATTTAACAAAGTATGTATAAAATAAACAAGTTGTATAAAACTTTAAATGATGAACGAGATTATCTTATATGAACGTAAAAATAACATTTTTCATTTCATATCGTATAATCGGTTACACATTGGGAAAACTCTTAAGACCCATATAGCGTGGATGAGAATCATGCTTAGCTTGCGACAAGGGTTTGGTTAAAGGATCAGCCACATTATCGTCTGTCCCAACCTTACATATCGCTATTTCCTTCCTATCAATGAAATCCCGAATTACATGATATTTTCTTGCTGGTACATGCCTAGATTTATTACTAGACTTCAGCTCCTTAGCCTGAAAGACAGCACCACTGTTATCACAGTACAGGGTGATAGGATCTTCAGCATTTGGAACTACCCTTAGTCCCTCGATAAATTGCCTTATCCATACTGCCTCCTTAGCAGCTTCTGATGCTGCAATGTACTCTGCTTCCGTTGTAGAATCCGCAACGACTGGTTCTTTGAAGCTCTTCCAACTAATGGCACCACCATTCAAGATAAAGACAAATCCAGCCTGGGATTTAAAATCGTCTTTATCTGTTTGGAAGCTTGCATCTGTGTAACCCTTTACACACAAATCTTCTTCCCCTCCAAACACTAAGTATGAATCCTTAGTTCTTCTCAAGTACTTAAGGATGTTCTTGACTGCAATCCAGTGACTTTCACCTGGATTTGCTTGATATCTACTAGTCATGCTCAAAGCATACGAGACATCAGGACGAGTGCATATCATGGCGTACATGATAGATCCCACGGCGGAAGCATAAGGGATCATTTTCATGCGTTCAACATCCTTGGGCTCTGTGGGAGATTGAGACTTCCTCAATATAATGCCACTTCCCATGGGGATAAACCCTCTCTTGGAATTTCCCATGCTGAACCGTTGAAGAATCTTATCGATATAAGGTTCTTGACTTAGTGCTAATATCCTCTTGGATCTATCTCTATAGATCCGGATACCTAATATGCATTGTGCATTTCCTAGATCTTTCATCTGAAAATGGTTACCTAACCATCCTTTCACTAATGAAAGCATTGGAACATCATTTCCAATAAGTAGTATGTCATCCACATACAAGATTAGGAATACAACATTGCTCCCACTGAATTTCATATATAGACAAGGTTCCTCAACACTTCGAGTGAAACCATTTTCTTTTATGACTTCATTGAAGCGATGATTCCAACTCCTCGATGCTTGCTTAAGACCATAGATGGATCTCTTAAGCTTGCATACCTTGTTAGGATCTTTAGGATCTTCAAAACCCTCAGGTTGTATCATATACACATCCTCCTTTAAATGCCCATTTAAGAAGGCGGTTTTGAAGTCCATTTGCCACACTTCATAATCATGAAATGCGGCAATCGCTAACATTATTCTAATGGATCTAAGCATAGCTACCGGAGCGAAGGTTTCATCATAATGAAGACCTTGAACTTGGGAAAACCCCTTAGCTACTAGCCTAGCTTTATAGACATCATCATGCCCTTCTATGCCATTCTTCACCTTGAAGATCCACTTGCATTGGAGAGGTCTCATCTCCTTAGTCCAGTCTACCAAGTCCCATACCTGGTTTTGATGCATAGAATCCATCTCGGATACCATGGCCTCTTGCCATTTGGCGGAGTCGGGACTAGAGATTGCAGCTTTGTAAGTGGTAGGCTCATCACTTTCCAAAAGTAATACGTCTAGGCTACCATCTTCCTCAATTAGTCCAACATACCTATCAGGTTGATGTGGGACCCTACTCGACCTCCTGGGTGGAATAGGTACCGAAGTGGATGAAGAAGGAACATCTTCATCTGTCTCAGCTTCAGTTTGTGGCTCTTGAACTTCTCGAACTTCATTAAGTTCAAAATTTCTCCCACTCTGTCTCTTAGAAATAAACTCCTTTTTCTAAGAAGACAGCCTCAGAAGACACAAACACTTTGTTTTCATGAGGTTTGAAGAAGTGGTAGCCACGTGAGGTGGTTGGATAACCAACAAATATGCATTTTTCGGATCTTGGTGCGAGTTTGTCATCGTTTTTATATTTGACATAAGCATCGCACCCCCATATCTTCATATAGGATAAGTTAGGAAATTTTCCTTTCCACATCTCATATAGAGTCTTATCGGTCGCTTTCGTTGGACTATTGTTCAACGATTTGATGGCTGTGAGGATCGCAAATCCCCAAAATGAATTAGGTAAATCAGTTTGGCTCATCATTGATCGGACCATATCCAATAAGGTTCGATTCCTCCTCTCTGCCACACCATTAAGTTGTGGTGTTCCTGGAGGTGAAAGTTGTGACACAATGCCACACTCCTTTAGATGTGAATCAAATTCATTACTAAGATATTCTCCACCACGATCGGATCGTAATGTTTTAATCTTCCTGTCGAGTTGGTTCTCTACTTAGTTCTGAAATTCTTTAAATTTCGTAAAAGCTTCACTCTTATACTTCATTAAGTAGATATACCCATACCTACTTAAATCATCGGTGAAGGTGATGAAATAGTCATAATTGCCTCTAGCGGTGATTGCTAGTGGTCCGCAAACATCCGTATGTATTAGTCCCAATAACTCACTGGCTCGTATCCCTTTACCACTAAAGGGGTTACGAGTCATCTTTCCTAGAAGGCAAGCTTCGCATGTACCATAAGATTCATATTCGAATGGTTTAATTATGTTGGTCTTTACCAATCTTTTACTGCGATTCTCATTTATGTGACCAAGTCGACAATGCCAAACATATGATTCATTTGTATCACTTGTTTTAATCCTTTTGTTATTAACGTTGTAGACATTATTAGACGAGTCGGAAGTTTCCAAAACATAGATTCCATTAATTGAATTGGCACGGCCAACTACCATGTCATTCTTAGAAATTACACAACAATTGTCTTTAATGGAAAAATTATATCCCTCAATGTCTAACATTGCAACAGAAATAATGTTTTTGGAAAGAGACGGTACAAAATAACAATTATTAAGTTTTAGCTCATATCCACTCGTCAAGGCAAGAGTGCAAGTTCCTTTTGAAGTGGCCGCTACCCGAGCTCCATTTCCAAGTCGGAGATCCATATCACCCTTGTCCACTTTCTCCACTTCTCTTAAACCCTGCAAACGATTACAAAGGTGAGAACCACATCCGGTATCCAATACCCATGATGTGTTGGATGTAAAATTTATGTCAATAACAAAAATTTCAGATTTGGAATTACCTAACGGAATCACAAGACCTTCTTGGATATGACGTAAGTACTTGGGGCAATTCCTCCTCCAATGGCCCATGACACTACAATAGTGGCATCGCCCTTTCTCTAACTTTCTCTTCTTCTTCTTATTCTTTGCAAGACATTTCTTGCTAGAACTCCCACTGGCTTCATCATAAGCCCTTTCTTTCAAGTACAAGGCATCCAATTCTTCATTTAGCTCATCTATATAAGCCGTGTCAAGAAGTGGTCCCCTTTTGGGAGGTGGGAAAGAAGTAATAAAGTTAACACTGCCATCCGGACCCGTTCCGAAATGAACTTCTCTAGTAGTATCAATGTTGTTTTGGTTGCAAATATCGTCGAAAACATTGTGACAAGAATCAATAGTGATAGGGTTGAATGAATCCATTGCGATAAAATAACTACAAAAACGGAAACGAAGGAAAATTAACGTTCATCATTTTAATACTTGTTAAACATTTTCAACAAGTTAAGTATTTACTTAACGATCTCTTACACAATTAAGTAAATAAACCCGAGACCCAAACCCATACTAATCAGGGCACGGTGTAGCCGATTCAACCCGTATTGGTATAATTTGGTGGATTAACCCTTTAATCGGTTCTACTCTTAGAACTCTCGGTCGACAATTTTCTTAAAATTATCTTTAGCCCGAACTTATTGCAACTACGGTTACGAATACTTTCGTTGAGATCGACCAAATTTCAAGGTGTAATCCTCATTACCCCACTTACCCAACGTGACAATTTTAGTACCCCGGTTTAGCCGAGCCTACATGTTTGTGAAGAAGGGATTCATGGGTCCATACTTTTTGGTAAGGCTAATTCTCAATATTTTAAACGTAAGAGATCTTATCAATTATTATCTATCTCCTTTTAAGTGAACTAATTAGGTGAATTATCGATAATAAAATGATACGTTGAAGACCCGATACTCGATATGCATGACATGTTAATGGCGATTTGGCTATGCATGCAACATATTAAAACAAAATAAAGCAAACGATAAATTCCAAGTATGGCCTTATCCTAGAAAAGAAATAACAAGAGTACAAATTCGGAAACCAACTCCTTTGGCCCCTTGAACTTGACGAGGCACGCAAATCGAGGCAAACACCGTCTTGATTGGAACTCCTTTCCGAATGACACCGTCTTCAAGGTTCTCCGGAAATTACAAGAATTACAACTTTTCTAGTCTACTTTATACATTATAAAATAGAAATAAATTACAATTGGGTGATACGAGATCACAAAATTACAACCGAATCGGTAACCCCTTACATTACGGGAAATACCAATTTAAAAACTAAGGCCATACTAGAATAATTACAAGATTCAAAATAATGCAATATAATATGACATTCATAAGAAAAACGCAGCAATATATATGTTATGAATATGTTCATTTTAATGCCAAATTGCCCTAATAACTTATTATGTCGAAATTAACCTGGTTTTATGAGATTTTAGCATTTTTAACTCTTTTAAAATGCATAAATTAAAACATAAACAACTTATGTTCTAAATAATATCCTAACACATTTTAGGATTCAAAATTAGTCATAAATACTTTTGATAATAATTAACACTTTAATTATATTAATATTGTTCATAATGCCAAAATCCATAACATTTACGAATTAAATCCAAACAAATATAAAATTTCGAAAATTTTGGATTTTATTTTCACTAACATTCTGAAAATATTACTTTAATATTTATAATGTAAAGAATTTGGTCATTTTATTCGAAATTTAACTCGAAATATCATATATTTATGGCCAAAATTACCTCTTAATACAGTTTTAACAATAAAATCGTAAAACATGCTATACAAAATCATATTGTACCAAATTTTACATACATTAAGTAAAATAAGCATGTGAGGTCGTGTGAAAATTACAAGGCTAGAAACATTTTCTTTCTATTTTAATCATTTAACTCGATTTTATCATAAAAATTCATATTAAACGATTAAAATCTATATTATGAACAATATATTAAATCTCATAATTTATCAATATAACCCAAAAAAAACATTTTAGGACCAGATTTAATTTACATGCCAAAATGTCGAGTGATATACATATGAGTCTATAAATATTAGTTTTGTTTTAAGTCTCAAAAACTCGGAAAAACTATAAACCGATTAAGCATGCAACAACAAAACTCTGATACCAATTGTTAGGTTCTAGTACCTACTTAGTCATACTAATATATATATTATCTTATAATAAGTTGATCTTATGCATGCTTAACTAGTGATTATGTCGAGATTAAGGAGGAAAAATGAGCTCCCTTACATTGTTATTCTCGGCAAGTATAGGGCACAAATGAAGTCACCTACTTCACTTGTTCTTGAGCTTATTCACACGGATCATCCTCCTTGAACCTTCAAAGGGATGATGGCCTCCAAAAGATGAACACCAAGACACACTACTCTCAACTATTTGTATGTTATTGTGCTAGAATCAACACACAAAATCTCTAGATAGTGTAAGGATGCACACGGTTTTTAGCGTTAGAAAATACGAATTTTATTTTCTTTCTTTTGTTCTCTCTAAACAACCAAAACCCTAAGTGTGGTATGAATGAATGAGATAGTGTATAGAACCAAAGAACAAAACCCTCTTTTGCTCTCTCATTTGGTTCGGCCGTGAGCCATGGGTAGAGTGCCCAATGGTTGGCACCTCTACATCATCCAATGTTTCCCATGCTTGCCTTCACATTTATTCTCTTGTCTTTCTAATGTTCCTATAATAAAATGTGTATGTTTGTTTGTGTGTGTGAGATCACACGGTCCATGTCACACAATGGACCCATACGAACATTAGTTAGAATAACATAATTTACGTAGTTTGTAGTTTAACATTTAAACTCTTTATCGTAAATTATAAGTAGTTATAAGTAATTAACTAATTACTTATAATATATTTAGTTACTACAACAATTGTAGCTTTAAATAATTCATTCAACAAACTTTACGTTTCATAAACATATAAATGATAGTGATGACATTTCAATCACTAAAACAATTTATAATCCTATTTTAAATTATCTCCTTATTTTATTCATAATCTAGAATTGAACTAACTCGTATCATATACAGTTATTTCATTTATTATTGAGAGATTTGTCCTAAAGGTGTGACCTAAAGGGATCAACTGGTCACCATCGTCATTACGACAGTAATGTCAAACCCTAGCAAGCCGATCATTACCGATTAATGTTGACTAGTTGACTTATGATAAAGAATCATCCCATGAATATTCTTTTATAGAGATTTGTCAATTTAATATATAATTGACGTGATCACATTATTGTCGAGGACACTTACTCCAACAGCTAGGAGAACTCTAGTCACTCCCCACTAATTGTGGCATTCATGTTTTCATGTATGTAGGTACATGCAGGTTGGACGAGGTTCACTTGATAGCTAGCGAGTGATGATCCTTTCATCATATGACTTACACTTCACCGATTAGCTAGACTCTTAGTTTTTGATACAGTTCATGTTTTGGTGCCTGTAGGGATGTTCCATCCCAGGCTTTGTATACATTTGGTTTCCGTACTTAGGACTGTTATACTTATCTATTTTGTTTATATCAGTTTCAGTTTCCAGTTTCAGTTTTAATTCACCTCGCATGATGTTATGTTTAAAAAGTTTAAATTCCGCTGCATTTTTAGTACTTTGTGTGTTTTATATTTCCGCTCTCGCGAGGGGTTTTACCGTTGGTATCAGAGCATTATTGCTCCTGACGCACTCATGTGACCCCCAACCTTAACTTGACCAAATAGACAAATAATGAATGAGAGATGGGGTAGATTTAAGGACTTATATTGTAGTCTGTTTGTGCCTTGTTAGGGATACGTCTAACAGTTTATTCTCTTATGATTGAAGAATGACAGAGCCAACCAATGATGAGAATGCTGAGACGCAAGCGCTCATTCAAACTCTTCAGGATTGCATAGCTAGGTCGTCTATGCCTTCTTCTTCATTTCAAACCTCGGGAAGTAACCAACCCGGAGGATTGGCTTGGATTATCACCCAGATGTGGAGGAATGCAGCTACGACATTCAACGGAGAGACCAGTGCTGCGACCCTCACCGCTTGGTTCTTTGACATGGAAAGGAACTTCATGATTTATGGTGTTCGTCCTGAGGATCAGACCCGAGTAGCATCTCAGTTCTTGATTCGTGAAGCTAGGAGTTGGTGGTTGACGATCAGCGCTCCTGCTACTCGTGACCCTACTTTCACTTGGTGTCGTTTCAAGACTCTTCTTTGCATGAGGTTTTACCACAGGGACATCCGCCAAGATAAGATGACCGAGTTCTTGAACCTTCGCCAAGGAACCCTTTCTGTTCAAGCCTTCACCAATCGATTTGAGGAGCTAATCCACTTTGTCCCACAGGTAGTTGAGAGAGAGGAAGACAAAGCCTATCTGTTTCGGAGCAAGCTTAATGCTGAGACTAGGAGTGTAGCCAGTGGTGACCCGACTTTATACTTCCAGAGTTACTACGGTGTCTTACGAGCGGAGGACCCTTACCAGATCTATTGTGAAGGAACTAGAGCCTTCTCTCCTCCTCCACCGCCTTTGCATGTATGCCGAAGCGGAAGACCCCTTAGTCCTCCTGTTTCCTCCCTTCTTGGGGCAAGGAAGCGCCCCCAGAAGAGCAAGAAGTCCCAAAGAGCTAAGACTTCTCAAGTCCGAAGCATGAACCTCCCATCGGACGTTCCCCTAAAGTGCTTCAAGTGCCGCAAGGATCTTCACCTTGGACTTGACTGCCATGGCAACCCTCACCAGTGCTTCACCTGCGAGGGATTTGGACATCGCTCTTTCGAGTGCCACGTAGGGAATGTCGCCATCAACAGAACTATCACTATTGACCCTGAGACTTCCCAGGATCGAGACATGGAACCCTCGACAGAAGCACCCCTGAAGTGTCTCAAGTGTCGCAAAGCCCTTCATCCCGGAGTTGACTGTCACGGTAACCCTTACCTTTGCCATGCCTGCAAGAAGCCCGGGCATCGCTTCTTCGAGTGCCCCGAGAGGAATACCTCTATTGACAGAGTTGTTACTACTGACCCAGAAGCTGAGACCAGTGGAGCTAGAACTGTTCAGCTTCAGGCTGAGACTGGAGTTCACCCTGACACACCTACTGGTATGTTCATGCCTACCATCTATTTATGGTTGTTGTACTTGTAGCTGTTAAGATCTTAGTCTATTTCCTTAGACTCTTCTTGACCTACCTTGAGAGCTATCAATGTGTTCTCTCGACTTCACCTAGTAGCCTGCTTATCCTGAAACACCTTGTGCTGTAACCTACCATAGACAGACTTGGGGAATTTCTTGAGGACAATTGTAGACCATGATTGAGAGAGTGTTGTTACTTGAGGAAAAACCTAAGGAGCTGATGGAATGTGTTTTGTTGATCTTAGTGTTTGTATGTTACTAATTTGAAGAGTAAGTGAACGATGGGATAATTGTGCTAGGTGGACTGTTATACATGGCTTTCGATGGAACTTAGATGTGAGAACCTTGCTGAGTCATGGATGATTGTAAGTTTGTAATTTCCATTAGAGAATTTAGAGGAACTTGGAGTAAGGATTGATTTCGAGGAATATGCTTAAAGTACTGACGCTGTCTGATAAGTGAATGAGGTAAGTTAATGCTGTTTGAAATTGAGGAACGAGAGTTGTTAGTAACGGTGTGAGAACATTGGAACACTTACAAGAACTTGTGGAATTGACTGAGTGGTTGATCCTAAGTTACTTAATGGATCTTAGCATTTATCCAATGAGGTACTTAAAGGAAAATTTAGGATACATCATCAGTTTGAGAATGAATGATTCGTTGAGAGATGTAAGTCCAGAAACGCGTTGATATGAGTATGGTTATTTTGTGTACCGTGATACAAGCATAGTAGATATATCACATGAGTTGAGTAGTCTGAGAGTTTGATTGAATTGTCATTTAGGAACCATCTGAGATTAGTTATCCAAGACCTTTGGGAATAAGTCATTGAAAGGATAATGTTGCTTTGGACTTCGAGGAACCGTGAGATCCGAATCGTTTTGAGGAAATAGTCATGAGAACCAGTCATGGACTCGCTTGACTTGGAAGTTGTTACCTTAGTGAGACCTTACCTGGAATGTTCGTTTTATGGTAACAAAGGACCTTGGAGAACTTAGGATTTCGAAGTACCCCATAGGATGAATTTGATGGAATTGAACTACGTAGGGCTAAGGATGTAAGTGATTTCGGCTACGGCCAGACTGATTGGGAAGAGTCATAGCGTGGAAATTTGTTATCCTAAATTTTAGAATTCGGTTAGAGTTTGGAAGTGCGTGAAGCTTAGTCCGAAGTTGGCTAGACTTGTCGTGAGTCTCCAAATTAATAATTTTATCCACTACGAACTCTACCAATAGCAAGTGTAAGTAGGGGTCGATCCCACAAGGAAGGTCTTTTGTCGATTAAATGTGTGCTAAAGTTAAGTAACCAAATGGGGGGTTTTGATGTGTTGATTGATCTAATCTACTAAGACGAAAATAAAATGCAATAAATATAAAAATGATGTAAATAATAATAAAAGGAATCTCGGAACAAACGATTTCCACCAACAAGCTAAAGATTGATCATTGACTCTATTGATTTACTTTGTTTTTGAATACTTTGTTATTGAAATCATAAATTTCTATTCTCACTTAAGTATAGCTAATCACTACGAAAGCGTACATAAAAAGCCCTTACGAATATGACAACCTAATCCAAGCGTCTAAGTTTAATCACAACGTAGATTAAATCAATGAGAATTAACAAAGATGAATGAACGCACTCACAAGCGGGATACGATTTGATTCATACAAGTATTATCTTTCTATAAATCAGCAACGATGAAACGGCATACGAATTGGTGAAATATAGTTGCTACAAAATATTTAGGTGAATGAACAATCCGATTCGATTACCCAAATTAGCAATTGATTTTTAATTAAAACAACTAGGTGATCAAACTAGAAGTAAAATTAACAACCAAATATTAAAACTAAGCAATACTTGATATTCAAATGACAAAATAAAGATTAGAGTCTTACAATCAAAATAGCTAGAAGGTTTCAATCTTTTGTTCCAAGAATTTAGAACTTAGCCCTCCATACAAAATGACTAACTAAAACAAACTAGAAATTGGAAATTATTTGTGTATTCTAATGATTAAAATGGTAGAGAAAGTATGTAAAGCATATGGAAGCACCCCCCTAAAAGTGTCAACAACATCTTCTTATATAGGCCTTCAAAGGACAACTCTTAATGTCTCTTAAATTGTAGGTATAATTACCAAAATAAATGAGAATCAAGGAGTTGTTGAAATTGCATTAAGTCCCATATTGTGTCATAAAATAGTATTGGAATCCAAAGTTGTGTCATAAAATATGAGTTGAATGCATGAAATCCATGGAATCCAATGTTCATTTTGATGTGCACTTGCTTGGACCATAGTAATTGGGTCTTGACTTGCTTCAAAAACCATATTGCATGACATCTTTTGCCCGACAACAACCTCTAAAGAAGCCTACTCCATAAAGTTTCGTTCTCGAAACTCGAAGGCAGAACTAAGTACGAAAACAACTATAACTTTCAAGTGTACCACACGGGTTAAGATAACCCAAAACTTTATCTTTCAAAAAGGTTTCAAGAAGAAAAGATTTCAAGGCACAAGTCTTGTCAATGGACATTGGGATTCTCGTTACGTATTCAAGAGTCCGACGTTCCAAATCTGAGACAAGTCCCAAAATTTGTTCAAATAAAGTTCAAAATTAGATTGATTCGGTGTTGACAAGCACATCACATGTTATCAGACGTCTCCAATAACAAGTTCTAGCGGCAGTCAACGCTGAAATCCGACAAAATCGTAAAACGTTACGCTCTTTAAAACCAAGTTTTCTTCAAATTGACCACTACTCCCAAATTCTTGAAAAAGTAAAATTGTAACAATGACCAAAAGTTGCTTCTAACGGAAGAGAAAGCAGTTTCAAATTCTCAAAACAACTAAACTTTTTTTTTTGAACAGTGAGTTTAGAGTCAACAATTGGGGAACAAGTTTCAAAACAGACGTTTGAGAGCGCGGAAACAGTCGCAGAGCTTATTTTCAACACGAAGGATTAGGGGTTTCAAGCCTCGCGGCTGTCAGAACGCAAAAAGGAGGGTTGAAGGAACGGAACAATCAAGTCGAAGGTGAAAGACGACGGTAACCTTTGCCAAACATGGGTACACTAACCGCTAAATCCATAGTCAAAACATCGTTACAACGATTTCTAGTATATCCCAAGGAGACGTTTTCAGTGACCTCGATACTCACAATGGTTTCACGATCCCTCTTACTATCATCTCATCCTCAAAACTAGGTACTCCTCAACACGAAGGTTCCCAAAACTCTCACTTAGCTTGCTCAAAAATCTGTTAGGTCAAGGTTAAGGATTTCTCACGCAAGGTGGAAGCCTAATACACATACTTCTGATTAGTCTAGTTTAGTAGGGCTTAATAAAGGTGATTTTGATGGTTATTTGATGGGTTGAGGAGTATTTTATTGGATTTTAGTGCACATGTCTTTGATATTGGGTTGATGATGGATTTGCATGTTTTTATGGGATAATTGGATTGATGAATGGAGTAGGCTTCTTTAGAGGTTGTTGTCGGGCAAAAGATGTCATGCAATATGGTTTTTGAAGCAAGTCAAGACCCAATTACTATGGTCCAAGCAAGTGCACATCAAAATGAACATTGGATTCCATGGATTTCATGCATTCAACTCATATTTTATGACACAACTTTGGATTCCAATACTATTTTATGACACAATATGGGACTTAATGCAATTTCAACAACTCCTTGATTCTCATTTATTTTGGTAATTATACCTACAATTTAAGAGACATTAAGAGTTGTCCTTTGAAGGCCTATATAAGAAGATGTTGTTGACACTTTTAGGGGGGTGCTTCCATATGCTTTACATACTTTCTCTACCATTTTAATCATTAGAATACACAAATAATTTCCAATTTCTAGTTTGTTTTAGTTAGTCATTTTGTATGGAGGGCTAAGTTCTAAATTCTTGGAACAAAAGATTGAAACCTTCAAGCTATTTTGATTGTAAGACTCTAATCTTTATTTTGTCATTTGAATATCAAGTATTGCTTAGTTTTAATATTTGGTTGTTAATTTTACTTCTAGTTTGATCACCTAGTTGTTTTAATTAAAAATCAATTGCTAATTTGGGTAATCGAATCGGATTGTTCATTCACCTAAATATTTTGTAGCAACTATATTTCACCAATTCGTATGCCGTTTCATCGTTGCTGATTTATAGAAAGATAATACTTGTATGAATCAAATCGTATCCCGCTTGTGAGTGCGTTCATTCATCTTTGTTAATTCTCATTGATTTAATCTACGTTGTGATTAAACTTAGACGCTTGGATTAGGTTGTCATATTCGTAAGGGCTTTTTATGTACGCTTTCGTAGTGATTAGCTATACTTAAGTGAGAATAGAAATTTATGATTTCAATAACAAAGTATTCAAAAACAAAGTAAATCAATAGAGTCAATGATCAATCTTTAGCTTGTTGGTGGAAATCGTTTGTTCCGAGATTCCTTTTATTATTATTTACATCATTTTTATATTTATTGCATTTTATTTTCGTCTTAGTAGATTAGATCAATCAACACATCAAAACCCCCCATTTGGTTACTTAACTTTAGCACACATTTAATCGACAAAAGACCTTCCTTGTGGGATCGACCCCTACTTACACTTGCTATTGGTAGAGTTCGTAGTGGATAAAATTATTAATTTGGAGACTCACGACAAGTCTAGCCAAATTTTGGCGCCGTTGCCGGGGAAGGCAATTGTTTTATTTGTGTGCTTGTAAATATTTCTTGTCAATTTTTTTTTTACGGGTCTTGTGTCTTTTAATTAGAAAATGTGTTTTCATTTCCCCCAACAAGAGCATGAATTACTTCATCACTACTTTGAAAGACTAGAGATATACTTGGTAGAACACCCATCTTTATGTAAGGGTCAAGGTTTTTGGGTTGGACTTTTTAATAGTTTTAATCAAAGTACTCAATTAGATATTCAAGTAGAAAGCGAGGGTGGATTTTTCAAGTTGAAACATGAAAAGAAATGGGACGTGGTTGATCTTTTGATTGATAATTCCCGACAACTAGAAATGACTAACTCAACTTTAAATCATACTCCTTGTTTTGATACCCCACCGAATATTGATTTGAGTCAAAATAATGATTTAAGCAACCTTGATGATTCTAGCTCTCTTACTTTTGATGTGAGTGTTCCAATTTTTAATGAAGAAGATAGCCATGACTTTGATTTGTTCACCTTGTCCTATATTGAACCCGACATAGATTTTACCATACCCCCTCAATTTGATGACGACTTTTTGGGTGGAGATTCGGGTGATATATTATGGGATTTTAATGACAATTTTGTTAGGAGTGGGGAAAACATGTTGACTGAGATGACCCGATTGCATAAAGAACTACACCACGAGTATGTGGTTATTTTTGATATGCCAATAGAAACGGAGAAAGATGTTTTTCATGATAATATCTTTATGAGTTGTTTATGGTTTGTTATGATTATAAGCTTTTATGATGTGTTGATTCACTCTTTTGATAGCTTATATGATCTTCTCCTAAGGGCATTGACATGTTCCGATCCTAATTTAATTGTTATTTTGATTGGTGGGGTAGTACTGCGTGACCCCTTAATTGGTTTTCGAGCTTTAATGTGCGTCGTGCGGGACATTAAACCAGCGCTTTCGGGAGGCAACCCGGTTTTTGTTATTTAACGCTTTTGCTTTAGTTTTTGAATAAGGTAGTTTGAACTTTCCACATATGGTTACATGGGTGGTGACGGGTGACGGGTGACGGAAGTGTGCAAGCCCCAATACTCTCTTTTGTCAAGGAAAAAAAATAGAGAAGCTGAAACACGAGAAAGAGGAAAAGAAGGAAACAAGAGGGAGCTTGGTGCGGCCATAGCCGCATGGTGCGGCCAAAACAGCCCTGGCAAAAGCTGTAATGCGGCCAGAGCCGCATCGTGCGGCCGTATCAGCATCAGGCGGCCACAGCACCGCAACACCCCGCGGCTCCCCAGTTTGCCTCTCCAACCGCGCTACTCAGTCTCCTTCCAACACCAACAACCTTCCCTTCTTTTTCTTTCACCACTTCCACCAGGTATCCTTCCTTTTTCTCTTACTTCTTCTTCCTTCACACAAACAACAACAAACTACAACAAATAACACAAAAACAAAAAACAAAACAGAAACAACCACGGCAGCAGTTATTTCCGATTTGTATACATGAACTATTCGAGATTGCTACCACTGATTGATTCTCATCTTTCCTTACTCATTCCTATTTCCTGTTCCATTGCCATTCATTCAAATTTTTTGCCATTTTCGAGTTTATTGAACCCATATCCAGGGGATTCGAAATTTCCGAAATTCAGGTTTTGATGAATCGAAAATTGGGTTTTATTCAAAAATATGAAGCATTCACCCTCATTTCTGATTATATAGAGGCACATCTCTCATATTTTGGGTCAAATTTTTATACTTTGTCTCTACCTTTTCATTATTTGCTAGGATTTTCATTCTAGCTTTAATTTAAAGGTACTATAATTGTTTATCGGGAATTTGTTGGTGACTTATCGGAATTTGGGATTGGAATTGTTAGAATTGTTTGTTGTTGAGGGAGCATTGAAGCTGTAAGGGAATTTGTTTGGTGTTGTGTAATCCGGGGTTGTTTGTTGAGCATTGTTGTCCTTGTCGCGATGAAAATCACTAATCATCAAACTACACCGCTTCTACCTCAAAAGAACCCGAAAACAAACCAACCCGAAAAAAAAAACGAAAAAAAAATCCACAAAAAGAAAAAAGCCGAAAAAATAATACTTCCACCACATATTTCTTTTCCTTTTCCTAACCTTACTTTTATTGTACCTCACATTGAGGGCAATGTGAAATTTTAAGCGTGGGGAGGAAATACTTTATGTATATACATTTTATTTTCGTAATAAAAAAAAAATGAAAAAAAATGAAAAAATAAAAATAAAAATAACCCGGCTAGGTGAAAACCCGCAAGGGCGGGCGCCTAGGCAATATTGGGTAAATGGCCGAGGACGGAGTGAAAACCCGAAAGGGCGCTCCGGGTAAAATGAAGAATTGAGTTGCGTGCCATGAGAGTAGTGTAAGGAATAAAAGCTAGATTGAAAACCCGCAAGGGCGGGCGATCTAGGCAAAATGAGAGATTTAGAAAAAAAAAAGAAAAAAAAAGTTACTTCGTTACTTGTTCTATCTTGGAGATGGCGACATAAGGAGGTTTGAAGGGTGGTTTGGGTTAGATTTATTCTTACTTAGGCGACATAAGGAGGGTATGGATGGTGATTGTAATGATTTTGACATCTACTACATTGGACCTTTTCATGTTCATATTTCACATGTAGTTTATTGCTGGAGGTTCGTTGATGAGGATGATGTTTGTCTGTGGTCATTATTTTAAAGTTAAGTGTATTATTCTTGTGATCATATGCTTATTTGAGGGAAGATATAAGGAGAAGTGAGGTTGTTTGATGTGTTTTGAGTGGAGCAAGCTACTCACGTTTCGCTATATAGGCTTTGGTGTGGGTTTTCATTGACTTATCTTCGAGTTTTACTCAAGGACGAGTAAAGTTCTAAGCGTGGGGAAGTTTGATTAGTCTAGTTTAGTAGGGCTTAATAAAGGTGATTTTGATGGTTATTTGATGGGTTGAGGAGTATTTTATTGGATTTTAGTGCACATGTCTTTGAAGATTGGGTGATTGTAACATCCCATATTTTCGTGATTTATATTTTAAAGGCTTTTAATTATTTTAAGTAATAAAATATATTTTAAAGGTTTCAATTATTGTTACGGGATAAAATAATATTTTAATATTTGATGTTAATTCATTTTAAAGTAACACTTTAATGATTATTGATAAGTTAATTTTAAATGTTCCGTTAAGATCCGTCTTAAGAACATTAAGTCCTTAAGACGAATATAACTTGGCAAGTAATGCGACTCAACAAACCCGTTCACTTTCAAAGGTCCGTTTCACTTAAACGAAAAGGACAAATAAAACCCTACCATTTCTTTATGAATGTCGACACATTCATCATCCTCAAAAACAAACACTGTAAACTTATTTCTCCTTAAACCCTCTTAAATCTTCATCTTCTTTTCCAATTTCCGTCATCATCCGTTCACCGAATCAAGGTAATAAATACATTTTCGGAATCCTCATGAAATTTGCAAGTCATCCGTCACTTCCGTTTCTCGTTTCCTTCAACTCGAAATTTGGGCTGTTTTGGCATAATTCGAGTTTTAGCCTCTTAAAACCGTTTTGATTGTTGTAGGTGAAGACTTAGAAGATCCTAAGGAGGCTAGTGGCGAGATTGAAGAGGAGATAGGAGCTTAAACGCTTAAAAGGTGATGATAATGAGAAACTCGGCCTTTATTTATAATATTAGCATTTTTTCTTGGTTTAGATGATAAAGTTTCTGATTTCACATGTTGTTTATGTCCAATGGACCTAGAATCATGCTAGGAATACATGAATATGTTGTTCATATGCCTTGATTGTGTTTCACATGTTCATAGTTGATTTTCAGAAATTCCATCCTTAAGACGAATATAAGATCGATGTGTTTCTAATACGCTTAAATGTTGAGATTTCATGCTTGAAAATGAATGGTATAAACCTTATGTATGCTGGGAATTGCTTGTTGGTAGTAATCGTAGAAGCTTGATGTCGATTTGGTAGAATTTGTAAATTTCTGTAAACGCGATTTTTAGGCTCAGGGACTCTGAGCCGGTCGACCGACCGGCCGCCGGTCGACCGGCTGGGAGCGCGAGTTGTCCTTTTCGCGAAATACGTAGAAAATAGGGTGTTGGCTTCCCAGCCGGTGGGCCGACTGCCTGCCGACCGGCTGGGAGCCCTTTGTGATGAGTTTTGCATAAGTTGACACATAGAATTTGGTCCCCCAGCCGGTGGACCGGCCGCCTGCCGACCGGCTGGGAACCCTTGACCTTGTTTACGTTTTTAAAGGAAAGAAATGGGAGAGTGGGTGTCCAGCTGGCGGACCGGCTGCCTGCCGACCGGCTGGGGACCCCTGACGCCTTGTTTTGTTTTCAAAGGAATTTAAAAGGGGCACGGGTTGTCAGACGGTCAGTCGGCTGCCTGCCACTGACCGGCTGAAAGCCCTGTTCATCTTTAATTGTTTATAACTTTTAAACGATTGATCGGTTTTGTTTGAAACTCGTTCCGTGTACCTTTGATGTATGTTTGAGGTCCCCGGAGGATGGGCGACACTATATTGGGTCGGGAATGGAGAGAGGATAGAGACCCCCCCGGTCGGGCAACCGAGAGGGAAACCGGCTCTCCCTCAACTTAGTTCCCGGGATCAATTAAGTGTTGATTAGAAGTGTAAAGGTCTAGAACTACAGGTTAGTTTCTATACTTGGATGATATTGTATTGATGCGTATTAAGGTATGCCTTAAGCTGGCCTCCGAGCTTAATACGTGAGCTTGTTGTCATATATGGGGATATGCCTTAAGCTGGCCTCTGAGCCCTATATGTGTATGTTTGTCGTGTCTGGGGTATGCCTTAAGCTGGCCTCTTAGCCCAGACATGTTTTTTGTGATCGCGTTGGAACATGCCTTAAGTTGGCCTTTGAGTCTGACGAGTAGAGCAGCTGCACAACGGGGCATTTAGGTCGTAACACCTCACCCGGAGTGCAGATGTTTGATGCTAGAACATGCCTTAAGCTGGCCTCTGAGTTTAGTATCTTGTGATGTGGTGAAGGGACATGCCTTGGCCTCTGAGTCCTTTACTTTTGGATGCTAGTCTATGCCTTAAGTTGGCCTCTGAGTCTAGTGTCTTGCTGGTTGGCAGGTCTATGCCTTAAGTTGGCCTCTGAGTCCTTGCTTGCTGAATGATTGGTATGTAGGTTATGTCTTAAGTTGACCGCTGAACCTTTATACTGTGGGGAATAAAACGCGTATTCACCCTAAATTTGCAGGATTATAATGAAATATGCAATTGTGAATATCGTCATAAGATTAAAAACATGAGAAAAGAAGTACAACCTTTAGTCCTCGCGCAAAAGGCCTAAGAACAGGAATTAATGCAAATTCCCTCCTATAACTTGCACCCAAGACTTAGTTTGAGACGTGGCCGCGTGTGCTAGAAATCCTCTCCAATTGCCTTGCAATATAGGGAGAGCCCTTGAGGTTTTAGATGTGAGATCTGAGGTTTTGGGAGAAGAATGCTCTCAAACCCTAATTTTACTTGAGAATTATGTTACAGTGCAACAAGAGTAGTTGACAAAAGGAGAAGTCTCCTCCTTTTGTAACTGAGGCCGGCCGAAATAGGGTTTGGGTAGGAGTGGGCTTTCCACTCTTACCTTATCCTAATGCGTGATTCGACCCAATTAGCTATTATTTATTCACGGGTTTAATTTATAAATCGTAACATGTTATCAGTTATTAATACAGTCGATATATTAATAATGGTCTGATAAAATACGATATTGTATAATTACCTAAATTAATATAACTGTTTATATTAATTTGCGAATATAATATTTAATTAAATATAACCGTTTATATTTAATTTACGAATTAATCTTGTAATCCGTATTAGCTAAAATTATTTAATCCGTATTAAATAATAATTCTCAACATCTTATTGACTAATTTAATAGTCAATACCTCTGACTAACCGTTTAGTCATATCCGGCAAAATGTGACTGTATTTTCATACCTTCACATCTCTCAAACGTGTCCTATAGGTGTGACGTATAGGGACCAGTTGACCACCGCCATCCGTATGACAATAACGTCAAACTTATCTAGCAAGCCAACCGTTATTGATAAAAGTGGATCAACTGGTAATAATACAGAAGTATGCCCTTGTGATCCTTAAAGAGATTTTAATAAGTCATTGTACTTAATTGTCAAGGACACCAGCCCCAACAATCTCCCACTTGTCCGTACAAGGGTATGTGCAATGACGTTATCACACTATACGTGGAGGACACAAGCTCCAACAAACTCCCACTTGTCCGTACAAGTGTAGGTGCGATAACCGAATCTCATATCCTTTTAAAATTTCTCCCACTCAATGTAAGACAATTTGCAAATCCGCATTCGCAAAGGTCGTATCTCACAAGCGATCTGTATCAAGAGTGGTTTCCCCGACTAGAGAGTAACTTAACTGATAAAACGAATCTGTATTCGAGCATGGCCATGCATTTCAGGTACTACTCCTCGAGTGGCCCTGAGAAATGATAAAATCCTGATAAGGGTTTGGATATTTCCCTCAACTCGAATCCTGCCGATATCGCCCAGCATGAAATAACCCAGAAAAAATCCTCTTGGCCCCTGTTACGGTGACCGTGGGAAAGAAACCAAAGTTACCCAAAATCTGTCTTAATCTCAAGAGACAGTTGAAGGTCAAAAGACTCGACTCTAAGGAACACTATGGAGGTCCTATCCACGACCAGGCACCCAATGTTATAAACATTTAGGACTCCATAACGTTGTCACGGGGTGTCCTACGAGATATCCGTATAACTCGCCTTTGTGATTGGTCAGTCATCCACGTGACTTATGGCTCGTTGAACCCACCATCAACCAACGTCACAAAATGATTACCTGAGTTATCAGCTCAAGTGGGTAATCAAGGACCAAAACGATGTAATGTTAATCAGTTCACTTTGTGGTGTTCAAAATTGGCGTACAATTCCACATGAAAAACAAAACATTTTATATCAAAACAATAAGGTTGAATAGAGTACACGAGAAAATGAATTATTACATGAATTCATAAAAGAGTACTACAACTTAGGAACACATCCAATTCCCATGGAATGAATGTGCCCTTCATGCTTATCACGTGGTAATGCTTTTGTGAGAGGATCAGCTATGTTGTCATCCGTAGCAATCTTTTCAATAAAAATCTCCTTTTGCTCCACGTAATCTCTGATTAGATGAGCTTTCCGTTGTACATGCCTAGCCTTGCTGCTAGACTTATGCTCCTTAGCTTGGAAGATGGCACCGCTATTGTCACAATAGACGGTGATTGGGTCATTCGAACTAGGCACTACCGAGAGTCCTTGTAAGAATTGACGCATCCATATAGCTTCCTTAGCTGCTTCTGAGGCGGCATAGTACTCGGACTCAGTTGTAGAATCTGCTGTAACACTCTGTTTAGAACTTTTCCAGCTGACAGATCCAGACTGAGATTTCGAGTCATCTCGATCTGTTTGGAAGCTAGCATCTGCGTAACCCGTGGCGCAGAGCGTCGAGTCGCCTCCAAAAGTCAATCCCCAATCTTTAGTCCTCCGTAGGTACTTAAGAATGTTTTTCACGGCCATCCAGTGGTGTTCACCTGGATGAGCTTGGAATCGACTGGTCATACTCAATGCATTTGCAACGTCTGGATGTGTGCATATCATGGCATACATGATCGATCCTATTGCCGAGGCATAAGGAATCCGACTCATGCGCTCTTTCTCTTCCACTGACTTAGCTTCTTGAGACTTGCTCAAGTGAAGCCCAGGAGTCATAGGAAGGAACCCCTTCTTGGAGTTCGTCATACTGAATCTCTCCAGAATCTTCTCTATATAAGACTCCTGACTGAGAGACAACATCCGTCGTGATCTATCCCTGTAGATACGGATGCCCAAAATTCTTTGTGCCTCTCCCAGATCTTTCATCTGGAAATGGTTTTTCAACCATGCTTTAACCGAAGATAAGAGAGGTATGTCATTCCCAATCAAGAGTATGTCATCGACATACAGTACTAAGAATACAATCTTACTCCCACTCGACTTGATATAGAGACATGGTTCCTCGACTGATCGAATGAACCCATTCTCTTTTATCACTTGGTCGAAGCGATGATTCCAACTCCGCGATGCTTGCTTAAGTCCATAGATGGAACGCTTAAGTTTGCAAACTTTCTTAGGATGTGCTGGATCGATAAAACCCTCGGGTTGTACCATGTACAACTCTTCCTCCAAATAACCGTTTAAGAAGGCGGTTTTAACGTCCATTTGCCATATTTCATAGTCATGAAATGCGGCGATCGCTAAGATAATCCGAATGGAACGTAGCATGACTACGGGTGCAAAGATCTCATCATAGTGCAAGCCTGGCACTTGAATGAAACCTTTAGCAACTAGTCTAGCCTTATGGATATCTTGTTGTCCTTCCACGGCATGCTTTATCTTGTAAAGCCATTTGCATTGAAGGGGACGTACCTTTGCAGGTAAGTCCACAAGATCCCACACGTTGTTCTCATACATGGAGTCCATCTCGGATTGCATGGCTTCTAGCCATAGCTTTGAGTCAGAACTGGTCATGGCACCTTTATAGGTTGTGGGTTCATTACCCTCTAGGAGTAAGACGTCATCTGTATCGTGTTCCTCGACCATACCAATGTATCTGTCCGGTGGAATAGAGACTCTTCCTGACCTCCTAGGTTCCTCAGGGATATCTACCGCAGCCTCGGGTGAAGGAACTGTTTCCTTCAATGGTTGCTCGGTAGTTGGTTCTTGAACCTCCGATAACTCGAAGGTTATATTACTCGACTTGTTCTCGAGAAATTCTTTCTCCAAGAACGTCGCACTAGCCGCAACAAAAACACGTTGTTCGGTAGGCGAGTAGAAGTAATGACCAAACGTTCCCTTTGGATAGCCTATAAAGTATGTCTTGACCGATCGCGGGCCGAGCTTATCCTCGTGTCTCCACTTGACATAAGCCTCGCAGCCCCAAACCCGAATAAAGGACAAGTTAGGGACCGTTCCCTTCCATAACTCGAATGGAGTCTTGTCAACAGCTTTAGACGGACTTCGGTTAAGTATTAGAGCGGCCGACAAAAGAGCATAGCCCCACAATGAATCAGGCACAACGGTGTGACTCATCATGGATCGAACCATATCAAGTAAAGTTCGATTTCTCCGTTCGGACACACCATTTAATTGTGGTGTTCCAGGTGGAGTCAACTGTAGTACGGTCCCACAGTCTTTAAGGTGTTGATCAAACTCGCGTGAAAGATACTCACCACCACGATCAGAACGTAGTGCTTTAATCTTTCTACCCAGCTGGTTCTGTACCCGATTCTGGTATTCTTTGAACTTGTCAAAGGATTCACTTTTATGTTTCATCAAGTAGACATAGCCATATCTACTCAAATCATCCGTGAAAGTGATGAAATACCTATAGCCTTCTCGTGCGTTGATCGACATAGGGCCACATACGTCCGTATGTATGAGTCCTAATAGGTCGGCAGCGCGCATTCCAACACCTTTGAAGGAAATACGAGTCATCTTGCCGATGAGACATGATTCACACGTGCCATATGATTCGAAATCAAAGGGCGAGATGGCTCCGTTCTGTATGAGCTGTTTTACGCGTTTCTCATTTATGTGTCCCATACGACAATGCCATAAGTAAGTTTGATCTTTGTCACCTACCTTTAACCTTTTATTATTCACATGTAATATCTCGGTGGTTTGATCTAAAACATAAATTCCATTCATGGAAACTGCCTTGCCATAAATCATATTGTGTAAGGAGAAAATACAGCTATTAATCTCTATTACAAATGAAAAGCCGAGTTTGTCAAGCGCAGAAACTGAAATAATGTTTTTGGACAAACTAGGAACATAATAACAGTTATATAAAAATAACTCGAATCCACTTGGAAGCTGGATCACGTATGTTCCCCTCGAGATTGCAGCAACACGTGCTCCATTCCCGACACGCAGGTCAACCTCACCCTTGATTAGGGGTTCTTGGTTTCGGAGGCCCTGCACATGATTACATAGATGAGAACCACAACCAGTATCAAGTACCCAAGTTCCGCAACTTGCATGGTTAATCTCAATCATGTGAATAAAAGAAGAAGAAGACATACCAACAGGAGTAACACGGCCTGCTTTAATGTCCTCGCGATACACGGGGCATGAGCGCCTCCAATGCCCAGTCTTGTGGCAATGGTGACATTCCATGCTTGTATCCTTGCTCTTTGTCTTGCCTTGTGAGTTACTCGACTCACCAGGCCCACTCTTAGCAAATCCTGGTTTCTTGAACCTGGGCTTACCTACTGCTAGGTCGCCCTGAGCTTTAGCCTTCCCTTTACCTTTCCCCTTACTGGAGATCATGAGAACATCCTGCTTAAGACTCCCACTCAACTTAAGATCCTTCTCAGTCTGTACGAGAAGGGAGTGGAGCTCATGGGGAGTCTTCTTCATGTCGTTCATGTAGTAGTTGGCCCTAAAGAGGGCGAACCCATCATGAAGCGAATGAAGCATGCGATCAACGATGATGTTCTCACTGATCTTGCAGTTTAGGGACTCCAATTTCTCGATATTCTCAATCATGTTGAGAATATGTGGGCTAACAGCTTGGCCCTTCTGGAGTTTCGCCTCAAAGAAGCGACAGGTATGCTCATAAGAAACGATTCTCGGAGCTTTGGAGAATTCGTTAGTGAGCGTGGTGAAAATCTTGTTTGCACCATGGGTTATGAAGCGTCTTTGCAAATTGGATTCCATTGCATAGATGAGTACGTTCTTTATCGCACCCGCTTCCATAACGAAATCGCTATGAGCGCGAATTTCGTTGGCTCTAGCTCCAGTTCCTGGGTGTGGCGGAATGGGCTCAGTTAAGAACTTAAGCTTTCCGTCAGCAATGGCAGCATTCCGTAGTGCTGCCTCCCAGTCAGAGAAGTTTGACCCATCATTCCTCAGTCTAGTGGACTGATTCATGGAGTCCATGAAGGCTTTTAGCCAGGATTCACGTGCTAGCTTGGCACTTGGCATTGGGTCTTCACCAGCCATTTTAGTTTTACAGCAGTTTTAATGAACGTGTTCTACACTGAAAAGAAGATAAAACAAAACCATATAAGCAACTTATTGTTGTGATTTAAGTCTATATAAAATCGAATTTAAACTCGTAGACTCATGCATTTATATAATTGATCTCCCTCAAGAATTATATAAACGATCCCAAGACTCAATTTCCGTATATTGATAAGCCCACAGTTTGGCTAATTCCAATCGTTGGAACTCTTGGTCGATAGATTTCCGTAAATCCTATCTATTAGTCCATCTCAGTCACTAGATAGTATCGAGTGACCATGATGTTGAGATAAAATAAATCATCTGTTCCCACTTTCCCGACGTAGAAGGGGTCATATTATGCCTACCGACGAAGAAGGGATTCATGGGAGGCTGATTTATAAAGACTAGTCTCAATTTTTGGTTATACGAGGAAGACCCCATCAACTTTTATTTATTCATATTAAGTGAACTAATATCTAGCAAATGCGTGAATGAATTAAATAAAGTGATGGCTTTGCAATTGACATGTGACATCTGTATTGTCACAGAAAACTAACGCGTAACCTCTACATGAGTCAGTTTTCAGGCATGATATAGGTGGTTTGGTTTTAGGCGGAATATGATGCAAGCTATTATCGATGAAAGCGTAAAGATAAATGCAATAAACGTAAATAAAAGTCCTAGTGTGGCCTATCCTACCAAAATAAACATAAAACAACTTGGAATCCACCGTTGGACCCTAGAAGCTTGTCTTGATGTTCTATCTTGGTCCTTGCAGCGGGAGTGAGCATCCGGTCTCCGTCTTGTCTTTGGTCTTCACAAAATTACTAATTTAAATTACAAAAGTAGTCCTAGATACATTCTAATTTAAATACAAAAGTAATTACATGGCAAAAACCCAAAACGGAGATTCAAGATCTCAAAATTACAAGCAAGATCGTGTCCCATCATTACGGTGACACAATCTTCTAAGGCCACACTAAGTTACAACCGTTTGCAAAAATTAAATACGTTATTGAAAGCATTCATGGCATTCACAAGACGATAAATAAAATGCATCAACTAAAAACAATTTATACATGACATAATACTGTTATTATGATTAATAAATTTATACCAAACCACCTTTTAATATTAAAATTATGTGACTATACCGCTTTAATCACCAATTTTAATAAACATATAATCCATTGTTTTAAACTGTTTTAAAAACAATATGTATCAAGCGAGGGTGAACCGTTTCACTAAATAATATACTATTTCCGTATACAGTATATTATTTTAAGCCATGTGAAAATAAGAAACAAGTTATTTTCGAAAATAAACACCCCGAAACGAGAGCACTCGATCGAGTAACAGGGGCACTCGATCGAGTGTCAGGGTCACTCGATCGAGTGCAGCAGGGCTCGATCGAGTGGCTTGTAAAAACTGCAAATCGCTGCACTTTTAAATAAAAACGGGTTTATAACATGGATTTAAAACTTGTAAATCATATATAAACAACAACAAAAGATTCACATATTGCTAAAAATATCGATTAATTAACAATATGCAAATTATAATCGAAAACAAGATCGATTTCTCACTAAAAACTCACGCACGGCAGCCTGGTACGATGGCACTCGATCGAGTGTCACAGGGACTCGATCGAGTGCCTTCGACAGTAGGTACGGTTTTCAAAATTTTAAAACTTATGAAAGACACAATTGTAAAATTTTCATGGCCTAAGGCTCTGATACCACTTGTGGGGAATAAAACGCGTATTCACCCTAAATTTGCAGGATTATAATGAAATATGCAATTGTGAATATCGTCATAAGATTAAAAACATGAGAAAAGAAGTACAACCTTTAGTCCTCGCGCAAAAGGCCTAAGAACAGGAATTAATGCAAATTCCCTCCTATAACTTGCACCCAAGACTTAGTTTGAGACGTGGCCGCGTGTGCTAGAAATCCTCTCCAATTGCCTTGCAATATAGGGAGAGCCCTTGAGGTTTTAGATGTGAGATCTGAGGTTTTGGGAGAAGAATGCTCTCAAACCCTAATTTTACTTGAGAATTATGTTACAGTGCAACAAGAGTAGTTGACAAAAGGAGAAGTCTCCTCCTTTTGTAACTGAGGCCGGCCCAAATAGGGTTTGGGTAGGAGTGGGCTTTCCACTCTTACCTTATCCTAATGCGTGATTCGACCCAATTAGCTATTATTTATTCACGGGTTTAATTTATAAATCGTAACATGTTATCAGTTATTAATACAGTCGATATATTAATAATGGTCTGATAAAATACGATATTGTATAATTACCTAAATTAATATAACTGTTTATATTAATTTGCGAATATAATATTTAATTAAATATAACCGTTTATATTTAATTTACGAATTAATCTTGTAATCCGTATTAGCTAAAATTATTTAATCCGTATTAAATAATAATTCTCAACATCTTATTGACTAATTTAATAGTCAATACCTCTGACTAACCGTTTAGTCATATCCGGCAAAATGTGACTGTATTTTCATACCTTCACATCTCTCAAACGTGTCCTATAGGTGTGACGTATAGGGACCAGTTGACCACCGCCATCCGTATGACAATAACGTCAAACTTATCTAGCAAGCCAACCGTTATTGATAAACGTGGATCAACTGGTAATAATACAGAAGTATGCCCTTGTGATCCTTAAAGAGATTTTAATAAGTCATTGTACTTAATTGTCAAGGACACCAGCCCCAACATATACTTGCTGAATGATTGGTATGTAGGTTATGTCTTAAGTTGACCGCTGAACCTTATACTTGCTGGTTTTATCTGCTTGCCTTGAGTTGGTATAGTGTCAGATATAGATGATTGATATTGTTGATATAGATGTTGACATTGATGATATAGATGTTGACATTGATGATATAGATGTTGGACTTGTTATTGTTCATCTAAGGCATTGGATGACTCTTAAGTCAGTTTTGTAAATGGTTTGGATTGAAAGACCCCCCGACCGGGTAACCGGTAGGGAAACCGGCTCTCCTTCCAAATAGTTTCCGAAGTTGGTTGAGAGTCGTGCATTAGTGATTGCATGATAGTTGATGATGAGTTATTGAGATATTGATGCTTCACATGTTTATATATGTCGGAGTGTTCTGTTTGTATTGCTTGTTACGTGTCGTTACAAAAGGTGGCTAGGAGAACTCTAGTCACTCCCTACTGATTGTGGCGTACATGTTTTCATGTATGTAGGTACATGCAGGTTGGACGGGGTTCACTTGAGAGCTAGCGAGTGATGATCCTTTCATCATATGACTTACACTTCACCGATTAGCTAGACTCTTAGTTTTTGATACAGTTCATGTTTTGGTGCCTGTAGGGATGTTCCATCCCAGGCTTTGTATATATTTGGTTTCCGTACATAGAACTGTTATACTTATCTATTATGTTTATATCAGTTTCAGTTTCCAGTTTCAGTTTTAATTCACCTCGCATGATGTTATGTTTAAAAAGTTTAAATTCCGCTGCATTTTTAGTACTTTGTGTGTTTTATATTTCCGCTCTCGCGAGGGGTTTTACATTGTGTAGTGAACTTTTGCAGAACATGTTTGACGTCAATGGAACCAACGCCATATTGTTTAGTGAACTTCCCCAAAATAGATAAATAAAGGGGGCACTTATCTCCATTTATCGCTTCAACAACAACATTGGGACCCATTGGCAATCCAAGACATAGATGTATATCCTCCTCTAAAATTAGAAGCTTCCCACCCAACAAACATCCTTTTATTGGGTTATAATTTGAAACTAGCCAATATGCTAAGTTTCCTGGAAGAACATCCGTTTTAAGAAGTAAAAGACCCCCAAACCCCATTTCTTTGATAGCTTGAATCTGCTGTTCTGAGGGTGGACTATGGATAAAGTTGTAAAGCCCAGCAGGAGACATCCGGGTCCTCAATGACGGCAATCGCTCTTCATAGTTTCGTTTCTTTTTTGCAGCAGGTTCAACTATTTCACTAGTAGAAGATGGATGTTCCGATCGCTTCATATTAGCTTGCTTCCTGTTATGCATAAATGGTAGAATACACGAATTAAGAAAATAAGTTTCACAGAAGAAGGATCTAGTTTCACAAAGAAAGCTTCTAGTTTCACAGAAAAAGGAAAATAAACTTAAACTCTGAAACAAGAAGCTTACATTGTGAAACTAGAAGCTTTTTCTATGAATCTCAGGTAAAAAGTCAATACAAACGAATTAAGAAAATAAGTTTCACAGAAGAAGGATCTAGTTTCAAAAAATAAGTTTCTAGTTTCACAGAAGAAGGATCTAGTTTCACAAAATAAGCTTCTAGTTTCACATAAAAAGGAAAATAACCTTAAACTGTGAAACAAGAAGCTTACATTGTGAAACCCAAACTCTTAGATTCGCAGAATAAGGGCTGAGATTCACAGAATAAGCTTGTAGTTTCACAGAAGAAGTTTTGACATTCACAAAATAAAGAAAAGAAACATAAAACTGTGAAACAAGAACCTTAACTTGTGAAACACAAACTCTTAGATTCACAGATTAAGGGCTTAGCTTCACAACATAAGTTTCTAGATTCACAGAAGAAGACCTGACATTCACAGAATAAGTTTTCTTACATTGTGAAACCTAGGGTCATAAATTGTGAAACTAGAAGCTTAACTTGTGAAACTAGAAGCAGTTTTGGTTAATGCTAAGTGCTCTTATTATTTAATGATTTAAAACGGGACAGGAAAGGGTTTAGGGTTGGATTAGGGGGATCCGCTGCCGCGGATCCCCCTCATCCAACTCTAAACCCTTCCCTTGCTTCTTAGTCGAACGATAGATTCGACACCCGAAACATAAAACGGGACGGGAAAGGGTTTAGGGTTGGATTAGGGGGATCCGCTACCGCGAATCCCCCTAATCCAACCCTAAACCCTTCCCTTGCTTATTAGTCGAACGGCAGATAAGACACCCTAGAGGGGGACGCGTGAACCCTTTTTTTGGGACGGGTGAAAATATGCGGCCGGATATTCCTAAACCTAAAACGGGACGGGAAAGGGTTTAGGGTTGGATTAGGGGGATCCGCTACCGCGGATCCCCCTAATCCAACCCTAAACCCTTCCATTGCTTCTTAGTCGAACGGTAGATTCGACACCCGAAACATAAAACGGGACGGGAAAGGGTTTAGGGTTGGATTAGGGGGATCCGCTACCGCGGATCCCCCTAATCCAGCCCTAAACCCTTCCCTTGCTTCTTAGTCGAACGGCAGAGATGACACCCTAGAGGGGGACGGGTGAACCCTATTTTGGGGACGGGTGAAAATATGGGGCGGGTATTCCTAAACCTAAAACGGGACGGGAAAGGGTTTCGGGTTGGATTAGGAGGATCCGCGGCTAATCCAACCCTAAACCCTTCCCTTGCTTCTTAGTCGAATGGTAGATACGACACCTGAAACATAACGGGACGGGAAAGGGTTTAGGGTTGGATTAGGGGGATCCGCTACCGCGGATCCCCCTAATCCAACCCTAAACCCTTCCCTTGCTTCTTAGTCGAACGACAGATACGACACCAAAAACCTAAAACTGTGAAACAAAAGAAGCTTACAATGTGAAACCCAAACTCTTACATTCACAGAATAAAGGGCTTAGTTTCACAAAATAGGCTTCTAGTTTCACAGAATAACGGTTGACATTCACAGAATAAGGAAAAGAAAATTATTAAACTGTGAAACAAAGAAGCTTACAATGTGAAACCCAAAATCTTAGAATCACATAATAAGAGCTTAGTTTCACAGAATAAGCTTCTAGTTTCACAAAATAAGGGTTGACAATTCACAGAATAAAGAAAAGAAAATTATTAAACTGTGAAAAAAAGAAGCTTACAATGTGAAACTCAAACTCTTAGATTCACAGAATAAGAGCTTAGTTTCACAAAATAAGGTTCTAGTTTCACAGAATAAGAGCTGACATTCACAGAATAGCTCTTAGATTCGGATGATTCACAAAATAAAAAGGAAAAGAAACTTGATTAATTAAAAAGATCATCCATACATATCTAGATAATTATACATAGCTAGATAATTATACAATAGTCTGGCTCATTCATTTAGGCCAGCCAGTACATGCACAAATTCAAGCACTTAAAATTCGGAGAAAAAATAGGACACATCAAATTTCAATACTCCAAATTTGCTAAGTCAGCAGGAGATGGCGTTGATGCTGTCATCCGATATAACTCGTAGTATGCGAAGGTATCTAGTAGGCTATACACTTCTGGTCGTGCTTTCAAAGACTTTACGAAATTAATAACTGTTGTCATTTCATCAGCTGTAAGGTCGCGAAGGTGTTCTTGTTGGAATGGATTTTTCAGTTGACTGAAATGCAAGAGAGTCTCAATTCCCTTTGATGATTCCTGGTAACACTTGCACCTTTTGTAAATGATTTTGCCACCCCTACGAATACTACGAATAATACGGACACCATTGATGTCGTTTTTGCGCAGGGTAAGACAATATGCGCTCTGAATGAATGGCGCACTTGGATGAATAAGAAAATACTGACACCATCTTTTGCAAACCATTCCCATGTTTGCTTTATCGTCATTACTAAGTCGCTGAAATATGGAGTCAACTAAGTCTTCATTGGTGAACACGGAATATAATGGTGCTTGGTTACGGTTGCTAGTGAAGTTCATGTTCGCTAATGGATGTTTTTTGGAGTTAACGAAATCCTCTAAATCTGCTGCAACTTCATTGACTACCCACCCCTTGCACCAACCGTCAATAACCATTTTTTGATAAATAGGAACTGGTAATGAAAGGAGTACACAAACAACACAGCACAACAATATCACATGAAATTTTAGAAATGTAGGAAAACAGGAAGCTATGGGCTTAATTTCACAAGCTAAGCTTCTAGTTTCACATAATAAGGGATTAATTTCAAAGCCTAAGCTTCTAGTTTCACATAATAACGAAAAAACAATGAAACAAGAAGCTTACATTGTGAAACCCAAACCCTCAGATTTCACAACATAAGCTTCTAGTTTCACAACATAAGCTTCTAGTTTCACAACACAAGCTTCTAGTTTCACAACATAAGCTTGTAGTTTCACAACATAAGGAAAAGAAACTTAAGATATGGGATGAGAATCAAAAAAACAGGCACTTAGATTCACACAGCTAGATAATAAGGAAAATAAACTTGATTCATTAAAAATATCATTCATACATAGCTAGGTAATTACACAAAAAGGCTGCCTTGATAGACGTAATTACAGAAGAGCACTACAAAACACTAAAACCGAGTACATTTAGACCAGCCACTATCACGGCAAAAAGTGGTACAAAAGTTGAGGAGCTGTGCTACATATCGAGCAACAAAGGTAAATCTAAATATGATAAAGTTACCCGAGTCAGCAAGTGTGTTGCAGTAGCAAGTGATATGTCATGTTTTGGAGATGGCACATGTAAATTGTCAATCAACTCATTCACTTTTGGGTTTTCAGCACCAGTGAGATCTCTAAGGTGTCCTCTTTGCAAAAGATTGTCGCCTTGGTAAAAATGTAGGAGTAATTTAGCTCCCGGATCATTAGTCATAAAGCACTTGCATCTTTTATAAATTATTTTATAACCCCTACGAATGATTCTCACACCATTGACATCATTAATATGCAGAGAAATCCCATACACAACTGCAATGACAGGTGCACTAGGGTGTATGAGGAAAAGCTGAGACCAGTTCCGACAAACCAACGCCATGTTTGCCTTATCTTGGTTACACTTAAGTCGTTTGAAGATGCTATTCATTACATCTTGATTATTGAAAACAGCCAGTTGGGGTTGATAACGATTGTTAGTGAGCTCAACAGTCCGTAAGGGAGCAAATGAGAATTTCATAGCCTCTTTTTTTTCTCTTATATAATTCCGGACAAAATATGCTTTATCCTCTGCAAGAACATTCACTACCCACCCCTTGCACCATGTTTCCATAATTGACCAGAGGTAAGGAAGGTTAAAACCACACAGTAACCTACAAGCATTACAAATAAAATCAAAAAGCATACATTGTGAAACCCAGACTATTACATTTCACATAATAAGGGCCTAGTTTCACAAGCTAAGCTTCTAGTTTCACAGAATAAGGGCTGAGAATCACAGAAAAAGCCAAAGAAAACTTAAACTGTGAAAACAAGAAGCTTACATTGTGAAACACAAACTCTTACATTCACAAAATATGGGCTTAGTTACACAATATAAGCTTCTAGTTTCACAGAATAAGGAAAAGAACACTTAAACAAGAAACTTACATTGTGAAACCCAAACTCTTAATTTCACAGAATAGGGGCTTAGTTTCACAATATAAGATTCTAGTTTCACAGAATAAAGAAAAGAACACTTAAATAAGAAGCTAAGAAGCTTACATTGTGAAACTCAAACTCTTAGATTTCACAGAATAAGGGCTTAGTTTCAAAATATAAGCTTCTAGTTTCACAGAATAACAAAAAAGAAACTTAAGATATCGGATGTGAATCACAAAAACAGGCACTTAGATTCACAAAATAATAAGGAAAAGAAACTTGATTAATTAAAAATATCATTCATACATAGCTAGATAATTACACAAAAGGCTGGCTTGATAGATGTAATTACAGAAGAGCACTACAAAAAGACATTTAGGCCAGCCACTAAGATGCAAAAAGGTGATACAAAGTTGAGCAGCTGTGCTACATATTGAATGCCAAGAAAGGTAAATCAAAATAAGATAGTTTTGCCCGAGTCATCAACTCTGTCGAAGTAGCAACTGCTAAGTCAAGTTCTGGAGATGGCACATCTAAAATGTCAAGCATCTCTTGTGTTTGGTCGATTTCAGCATCAGTGAGATCTCTAAGGTGTTCACTTTGGTAAGGATTTTCACTTTGCAAATAATGTAGGAGTAATTTAGATCCCGGATCATTTGTCATAAAGCACTTGCATCTTTTATAAATGATTCTAGAACCCCTACGAACTATTCTCACACCATTGACATCATTGATACGCAGAGAAATCCCATACACAACTCGAATGAGAGGTGCACTAGGGTGTAGGAGGAAAAGCTGACACCAGTTCCGACAGACCAATGCCATGTTTGCCTTATCTAGGTTACACTTAAGTTGGTTGAAGATGTTATTCATTACATCTTGATTATTAAAAACAGCCAGTTGGGGTTGATAACGGTTGTTTGTGAGCTCAACAGTCCGTAAGGGAGTAAATGAGAATGTCATGGCCTCTTTTTTTTTCTGTTATGTAATTCTGGACATATTCTGCTTTATCTTCTGCGTGAAGATTCACTACCCACCCCTTGCACCAGTTTTCCATATTTGACCAAAGGTAATTAAGTTTAAAACCACAAAGTAACCTACAAGCATTACAAAATAGAATCAAAAAGCATACATTGTGAAACACAAACTCTTAGATTTCACATAATAAAAGGCTTAGTTTCACAACCTAAGCTTCTAGTTTCACATAATAATGGCTGAGAATCACAGAATCAGAAAAAGAACCTTAAACTGAAAATAATAGAAAATAAACTTAAACTGAAAACTGAAAGAAACTTATTATGTGAATCTAAGAGCTTATATTGTGAAACTAGAAGCTTATGAAGTGAAACTACATGCTTATTTTGTGAAACTAGATGGCTACATTGTGAAACCTGTTAATAAAATATCCTGATTTTTTGAGTTCTTAACTTGTGAAACTAGAAGCTTAACTTGTGAAACTGGATTCGTATTCTGTGAAACGTACTAAAATAATCAAAAACACTCTCAAAACCTAGATATTTTCGTCACAACCCTAGGTATCACTAACAATGAAAAATAACAATATACACTAAACTAATGATAATACAGCAGAAAATAGCAAAAAAAAACAAAATAAAGAGCAAAAATAAGTAATTAAACTAATTAAACAACAAAAATGTAACAAATAACATACGAACATACGAAGAACATACGAAGAAGATGTTAATGGAGGTTGTTGATGTTAAAAACTTCGAAGAACGACAATGCTTGCTTATTTCGCCTCAACTTCGAAAATAAACCACACATCCAAAGAACGACAAACAAATCACATTATAACGTACTAAAATAATCAAAAACACTCTCAAAACCTAGATATTTTCATCACAACCCTAGGTATCACTAAAAATGAAAAATAACAATAAACACTCAACTAATGATAATCCAGCAGAAAATAGCAAAAAAAAAACAAAATAAAGAGCAAAAATAAGTAATTAAACTAATTAAAGAACAAAAATGTAACAAATAACATACGAAGAAGATGCGAAGAAGATGATAATGGAGGTTGTTGATGATTCCGGGAAGAAGATCCAACCGTTACCGCGAGCGAGAGAGAGTGAGAGAGTGAGAGAGCGAGAGAGAATTTGAGAAGACGAGCGAGACTGAGAAAGAATGAATGAAACTGAGAGAGTCAGTTTATCTTTTTTTTTTTTTTGATATATATATGGACACGTGGCGTAATCTCGTGCGTCCAGTGTTTTTAGATCCAACGGTTAAGATCGGTCCGGCAGCCTCACGCTAAGAACACGGCCTCACGTGATTCAATTTCTATAGAGGCCGGATCATGTGAGGCCGCCTATTACGGTGAGGCCGCCGAACCTCACGCATCCACAACCTGTTTGGGCCAAATTCACGTTTGCTAATGTTGTTGGGCCGACTTCCCTTACGAATTATTCAATGTGGGCTGAAAATTAGGGTCAAACCAAATCTTGTCATTTGGGCCAAAAAAAATTTCTCTCACTAAAAATAATAAAAACATAATTAAACCCAACCCAAATACACTCTCTCTCTCTAACCTAGAAAACTCTTTACGACAAAAAAAAAAACCTCAAATTCAACGCAAATCGATTTGTTCCTTCTTCCAGTTTCCTCCGATTGTTCGTAAATTCCATCGATTTTGCATACAAATTCAATTCAATTGATTTTGGAAGAAGATTAAGACTAATTTTCAGGTAATTTGATAATTTGATTCTTCGAATTTTCAACGATTGTTCGAATTTCATGCGATTGTTCGAATTTGATCAATTTTTCTCACAATTTTCTTTACCTCTCGACTTCATACTACTTATGACATTATTTTCGATTATTTTGCAGCTCTAATAGCTATGGAGAATCTAGATATCACCACGGTTGATGATAATAATACTATTGAATCAGGTATGTCGTTTTTTGTCGTTTACATTATTGTTTTCTGATTCAATTTCTGCTCAATTTTGTTGAATATATGGATCGCTTTTTGTATTTCGTGAATGTAGGACCTTATTTTGTGAATGTAGGACCTATTGAAGTTTATGAATATTGTATTGTCATTATAAAAAGGCTGAAACTAAGGGCTTATTTTGTGAATATAGGACTTAATTGAAGTTTATGAATATTGTGAAACTATAAGCTTACATTGTGAAACCTGATTAAAAAAGGTTGATTTAGTTTAGCTTTCTTATATTGTGAATCCTAGGCAAAATAAACTATGAAACTAGAAGCTGATATTGTGAAACCATGCTTATTAAAAAGTCTGATTTTGTTTAGTCTTTTTATATTGTGAAACCAGATGCTGAAACTGTGAAACTAGATGCTTAATCTGTGAAACTAGATGCTTAATCTGTGAAACTAGATGCTTATTCTCTGAAACTAGATGCTTAATCTGTGAAACTTACATTGTGAAACCTGATAAAAAAAGGCTGATTTAGTTTATATGTTTTGACTTTATATAGGTACTGATTCCATTTTCAACACCAACGGAAAGGTTTCTACAATTTTAACAGCACAATCCACACCTACAGTACCGGTTGGTACGCCTATTACTTTGGTGAATCACACACCGGGTGGTAGTGAGGAATGGATTGTCAGAGTTGCAGAAGATATTACACCTACTGTTGGGAAGTTATTTTTAGATCTAGAGTCGGCAATGACATTCTATCAAGTGTATGCTACTGCTTGTGGTTTTGAAGCTAGGAAATCTACAACGAAGAGGTTTCGTGATGGTAATATTCGAACTAAAACCATGGTTTGTAATAGTGAAGGCCATAATAAGAGGAAGGGAAGACCTCTTGAAACTGTTGCAAGTGAAACTGGTTCTGAAACTGGTTCAAATATTGGAAAAAGTGCAAAACCAAAAACTGGTGTGAAGGAGATGAGGCTGAAAGTTAAAATAAGCAAACATTTATAAGAACAACCAAAATTAGAAGGTGGGGTTGTCGTGCAATGGTCAAATTCAAGTTCCATTATAACAAGTACATCGTTGAACAATTTAATGAGGGTCACAATCACCTAGTGACCTTTGTAAAAAACAGGGAATTTGATAAACTTGCAACAAATATGAATGAATTTCATAAGCAAATGATTGTCCAGAATTCAAGAGTTAATGTTGGGGCTACCTTAACATTCCAGCTATGCAAAGAGCAAGTCGAAGGGTTCGAAAATGTGGGGGCTTCCCGTTCACAATTCAAGAATTTCCAACGGGATTTGAAGTGTTTCATTAAGAGTAAGGATGGAGACATGTTTATCTCACGTTTGGAAACCCTCCGTGACACAAAAGGGTTAGAATTTGTGCATGAAATCGATTCTGAGAAAGCTTTGACAAGGATTTTTTGGACAGATGCTGAGGCAAAGAGATGTTACTCAGTGTTTGGTGATGCAATTTCATTCGATCTAACTTATGGCACTAACAAATATAACATGATATTCACCCCTTTCACTGGCATTGACCATCATAAAAAGTCAATAACATTTGCACGCGCTCTTTTAGATCATGAAGACGATGAAGCATTTATGTGGGCGTTTCAGCAATTTCTGAAATCAATGGGTGAAAAAGAACCTAATTACATTATCACTGACCAAGATGCAGGAATAAAAAAGGCGTTCCCTGGTATGTTTTTATATCGTGAAATTTTTCTAGTTTTCTTAACTTGTGACACTACAAGCTGAAGATGCTGAAATTGTGAAACTACATGCTTAACTTGTGAAACTAGATCCTTATACTGTGAATCTGGAAGGCCATATTGTGAACCTTGTTGATATAAGAGTCTGATTTTTTGAGTTCTTAACTTGTGAAACTAGAAACTTATGAAGTGAAACTACATGCTTATTTTGTGAAACTAGATGGCTATATTGTGAAACCTGTTGAAAAATCAGCCTGATTTTTTGAATTCTTAACTTGTGAAACTAGAAGCTTAGGCAGTGAAACTACATGCTTATTTCATGAAACTAGATGGCTATATTGTGAAACCTGTTGATAAAAGATTCTGATTTTTTGAGTTCTTAACTTGTCAAACTAGAAGCTTAACTTGTGAAACTGGATTCGTATTCTGTGAAACTACAAGCCTATATTTGTGAAACCTGTTGATAAAAGAGGATGATTTTTTCGAGTAATCTTATTTTGTTACATGCAGTTGTGTTCAAAACAGCAAGACATCGGTTTTGCATGTGGCACATTATGAAAAAAGTAACAGACAAGGTTGGGAGCACAATTTGCCAAGACACTAACTTCTTATCACGTCTGAACAATGTTGTTTGGAGCAATGATATGGAACCTGAGGAATTTGAGGAGAATTGGGTTAAGGTCATCACAGAATTCTCGTTAGAGGATAATATATGGTTGAGTGGAAAGTTTGCTGAAAGACACAAATGGATACCAGCGTATTTCAGAAATGTTCCGATGGGTAACATTTTAAGAACCACACAGAGATCAGAGAGTGCTAATAGTTTTTTTAAAAGCTTTGAGAATAAATATGGGACCTTGGTTGAGTTTTGGATGAGGTTTGAGAGTGCCATCGACCAACAAAGGCATGCTCTAAAGCTTCTTGAAGCACAGAGTGATGATTCAATGCCTGAAACCTTATATTCTTCAAACTGGGAAGCCCATGGAGCGAGAGTATATACACATGAAGTCTTCTATGACTTTCAAAATGAGGTTAAGGGCTCGATAAATGGGTGTAGTGTGGGTGGATACACCCCACCAGATCCTGTAACTAAATATGAGATTTTGATAGTTGAAGACGCGATCAAGAAAAAGAGCTACGCAGTTGAGTACAATAAAGGAACAATGGACGTGAGATGTTCCTGTAAACTATTTGAACGGAGAGGTATTCTATGTTATCACATAATTTGGGTTTGCTCGGGTAAAACTAAGGAAATACCTGAGAAATACATTTTGGGTAGGTGGAGTAAGAATGCACTTAGAAACCCTATTTATGATTTGAATGGAAATCTTTTGGACAACTACAATCCTACTAGTAGCCCGAAATTTGGAATGTCTCGGATGTGGTCTGAGATTTATGCAACCGTGGGGATCCTCAAAAGAAAAAAAGAGTCTGATGTGAGAGAATTTGCTAAGCTTGTAAAAGAATTCCGAGATAAGTTGGAGCCAAACCCAAAGGCTTTGACAAAAGAACAAGAATTGGAAATCCTTCTAAACTTCAAGGCTCCAAAAGAAGGAAAGGTCTTACCACCTAAGTTCTCTAAGAACAAGGGTAGCGGGAAGCGGTTGGTCAGTAGCAAAAATAAGGCAATTATAAAAGCAAAAAAACCAAAAAGGTTGTGTGCTAATTGTAAACGAATGTCACACCATGATAAAAGAAATTGTCCATATGATTTTGAAGAGCATCCTCCTGAGAATCAAGTGTGTATTAATCCTTTACTTTATTTTTTTTTAATTCAGGTTTATTATACTGTGAAACTATGGGCTTATACTGTGAAACTAGGGGCTTATACTGTGAAACCTGTTGATGAAGGGCTGATTTTAGGTTGTTTATTATATTGTGAATCCTAGGCCTTAAACTGTGAAACTAGGGGCTTATATTGTGAAACTAGGGGCTTATATTGTGAAACTAGGGCTTATACATTCTGATTTTAATTCTAAGTATAATTTTTATTACTTAAGCAATGCAAGGTACGTCTCAAAAGTATTTATTTTAATGTTTCATTTTCTTTCAGGGAGATACAACAGAAGAAGAAGAAGAAGAAGAAGAAGAAGAAGAAGACGACGAAGATGAAGATGTATAGTTTAGGTTTTTTAGACTGTGAAGCTTTATTATACTGTGAATCTAAGGGCTTAAACTGTGAAACTAGGGGCTTATACTGTGAAACTAGGGGCTTATACTGTGAAACCTGTTGACGAATAAAGAAAAGAAACTCTTAGTTTCACAGATTACATGCTTAGTTTCACAACATAAGCTTTTAGATTCACAGAAGAAGACCTAACATTCACAGAATAAGTTTTCTTATTGTGAAACCTGTTGTCATAAATTGTGAAACTAAAAGCTTTACTTGTGAAACTAGAAGCAGTTTTGGATTAGGGGGATCCGCTACCGCGTAGATATACACCTCTAAATGCGTAGATACACATTTAGAGACGTTTATGTATGTTATTTTTCGACATTTATGTTTGTAATGACTTTTACCTTATCTAAATTTATTACTGCTTGCTTGATTATATTTATTTATTGCTTAAATTTATTACCTTGTTGATAAAATTCTTCATCATAAACAATAAAAACACTATTTATCTAAATTTACTACTGCCAGTAAAATTTGAATAATAATTTACTACTTATTCAAATTAATATTCAAATTTTACCGGCAGTAGTAAATTTAGATAAGTAGTGTTTTCATTGTTTATGATGAACAAGTTTATCAACAAGTAAGCAGTAAATAAAGCATAGTAATAAATTTAGATAAGGTAAAAGTCAATACAAACGTAAATGTCGAAAATAACATTTTAGTTTAGGTTTCTAATATTGTGAATCATACACCTTAAACTGTGAAACTAGAGCCTTAGTTTCACAAAATAAGATTCTAGTTTCACAAAATAAGATTCTAGTTTCACATAAGAAAGGCTGACATTCACAGAAACTTAAAACTGTGAAACAAGAAGCCTACATTGTGAAACCCAAACTCTTAGTTTCACAGAATAAGGGCTTAGTTTCACAACGTAAGCTTCTAGTTTCACGGGATAAGAAAAAGAAACCTAGAATCTGAAACAAGAAGCCTACATTGTGAAACCCTAACTCTTAGATTCACAGAAGACTATATATGTATTTGTAGTGTAAATGGTTGTATATTGGAATAGGGTGTTTGATGATATCAACTTGAATTGGATATATATTGCACTTGCTTACTACGTGTACTACCTTTTATGGTTGTAAAGTAGATGCAATAAATAGGGTTCCTAAGCAAGTGGTAAGGTGACAGGTTGGAGCATTTAATTTTGAGGTAGTTATGGCTTAATTTCAGCATCTTAACTTGTGACATTGAATTCTGAAAGTGTGAAACCTGTTGATAAATCAGCCCTGAGTTTTTGAATTCTTAACTTGTGAAACTAGAAACTTAGGCTGTGAAACTACATGCTTATTTTGTGAAACTAGATGGCTATATTACAACTTCAAAATTTAAAACGTCAATTTACAGCAACAAAAACATTACAACAAACACACATTTCACCAAGTTCTTCTGACTGGAATTCCTTTTCACCTTGTCCACAATTTCGAAAAATTATTTGTTGCGGCCTTAACAATGTCGAAGTCCAGTTGCAATGACTCGGTCATCTCGTTTTCATCATTTTCATCATCTACAAGTGGAGTTAAAATCAAGCATTGAGAAGCAATATAACTCTATGAAGACATAAAATCCTTCAAATCTCCAGATTCACAGATTAAGGGTTTAGTTTCACAAGTTAAGCTTCTAGATTCACAGAAGAAGACCTGACATTCACAGAATAAGTTTTCTTATATTGTGAAATCTAAGGTCATAAATTGTGAAACTAGAAGCTTAACTTGTGAAACTAGAAGCAGTTTTGGTGAATGCTAAGTGTTGAGATTCACTGAATAAGGTCTGAGACTCACCAAATGATGACTGACTATGTTTAAGAAAACTACACACCTTGTTTTTTGTTGAGGGAACTTCAAGATTGACAACGTCGGTTTCACCAACGTGGGAAGGGACATTATCCCAAACAGCATGGTCCCCAACAGCATGAGAATCAGATACAATTCATTCACAAAAAAGTCCTTCAATTGACAGGCTTTAGCTTCATTTTTTGCTTTTTCGGTTTAACAAGGGAAGACCTATACAACCAAAACAAGTACAATATACATATTACAATATATTCAGCCAAGGAATTAAGAATTTAAAACTTTAATGTGTAGATTCACAAAGTAAGACCTGGCAGTATTCTCATTCCACATAAGAAGTTCCAACATGATCGACTTTCGATACTCTACCAAATCCTGCATAGAGTGACGTATATTATTAATGAAGTGTATTCATGCTAATATTGGTGGAATGCACGGCTTTATTTTCATATAGTAATGAACTCACCTCAAAATAGTCACTGTTCGTCCATAAACTCTGATCTTCCAATGCACTCAACCACTTTAGCAGAAAGACTCCACAATCATAACTAGACAAAAAAACATTTAAGCACTTATGAGTGTAACAAAGTTTCACAGAATAAGGTCTGAGATTCACTGAACAAGGTCTGAGATTCAACAAATGATCACAGACTAAGTTTAACAAAACAAGTCAAACTACGCACCCCGTTTTTTGTTAAGTGACTTCGAGATTGACAACATCATGCATGTGCATGTTCTTCAAAGATTTGTACGACTCTCACAAAATAGTTGCAACATTGTACAACTGAGAAGAAAAGGACAATAAAAGATCAAAATATATTTTGGGGTATACTAAAACAAAAACTCTACAATATTTTGAAAAAAAAAAATCATACAATGTCCATGGCCTTGTTGTTTTCTTCATCCACTTTTATATCCATGGATGAGTCAAGGATGTAATTTTTTTGCTTCTTTATGTCGCAAATACAAGCCCACCAATGCTTCAATGTTTCGCTATGCAAAGGGATAAAAACCTGAGATAGTAAATGTACAAGAATAATCAATCAAAAAACACACATGAATGACCAAATCAATCTGATGAGGACTTTATATATTGACCCCAAATCTTTGGGTTAGTATCTGCATTAAGAGCCTGAATGACACAAAAAAGGCAATTTTAGTCTCTGGATGAGCAACTTTCAGAATGAAAAACACTTGAATATCAACATCTGAAGGATTTGAAGCTCACATATACTGTCGTTGGCAAGTAAATCACATTTGTTTTACCAATTGTGCGCTTAATCCCAACAATATCAATGATCTACAAATAAAACGTGCACAAAATGAAGCATCCACTTTCACGAAATCACCATCAAGTTTCACAAAAAAACCTCTAAGATTCACAGAATAAGGTCTGAGATTCACCAAATAAGGAACCATGTAAAAAAAGAAACATGGTCAGGAATGGGAAAATAATACTTACCTGATGCATAATAAGGCCACGCGAATTAAGGGTCTGCAAAGCATCTCTAGTGACTTCCATCCACGGAGTGGACACCAGAACCTCACTTAATTATTGAACAAAATGCAATTAGTCAATATATCTCACACAATTTAAAAAAACATAATTCAAGAAATCAAAGAAAAAGTATGACATTACAATTTGGTTGCGATTGTTCTTCTCCCAACACAAGCCACCAATTCATTCTCAGTAAAAGGTGGTGCCATAGAAGAACTCGATTCTAGTGCATCTTTTGTGACTATTTCTTTGGACAGGTTAACAGAACATGTAACAATATGATAGCACACCCGCAATGCAAAACGCTTGCGCTGAGTTTCCTATTGATGCAAACAAAATGGGTTTCAGAAAAACTAGGAAATAAAGTTGTGGCAATTGTATAGAAATTAAATTAGATGTTGAAAAGCAATCTTACAGTATTTATGGTTATTACAGAATTAGTTTTGCTCCCTTTGTAATTCTCCATTATGTTCAGCAGATAGAGGCCATTATCAATTTGTGAGGATTTCAGATTAGATTTTGGGATAAACACTTCTGGAATCGTCATTGAAGCAATACTTCTCACTGCTGGGAACTTTGATTGAAGAAGGTTGATGAGCCTGTGTTGCTGTATGAACAAAAGAGTAATTACAAAGAGAAATTAGTAAGGTAATGGAGTAAGAACGAGTCCCAAAATAGGTAAAATAGATGTACCGTATGTTTTAAAAAAGAAGTATAATCAACAGGTGTGTCTTTCATAGCATGGATGACTTGGCATTTGCAAGATTCCGGTCTCAGATCAAAACAAAACAAGAACGGTGGGCATTCGGGAGTGATGATTGGAGTCAAAATCTGGAAGACAACAGATAAAAATGCAATGAATAAAAAAGACAAGTCCACCTTAAAGCTTGAATATAATAAGACCATGTTGGGAAATGTGTCCTCAACAATAGTGCGATCACGTAATTAAATCTCATAACGAGAATGCGCAAGGGATGATACGATTTATATTAGTCAACTGACCAACATTAATCGGTAATGATTGGCTAGCTAGAGTTTGACATTACTGTCGTATGACGGTGGTGGTCAGTTGATCCCTTTAGGTCACACCTTTAGGACAATTCCCTTAATTGATAAAGTGATCAAATGTATGTTGATACGATTTCATCATATTCCTTAAACTCGTATATCGAGAAATTAGAGGTTAAATCTTATTGTAAGATTTATGTTTAAAATTGAAACGTGTCAATTGTTAAACATTGAACGATATTTTATAATATCGTAATTAGAATGAATCGTGTTATAAATATTACAAAAGTTGTAGATCGTATTGACGATTATTATGAATGACCATTTTATATATTGGTAATTACGAATTACTTGTCAACTAGATAAATGTGATTTATTTAATTTGTAAATAATATTTATTTGATAAATATGTATGTTTTAAATTAAAACAATTGTATTTCATATCATTATGACATATTGTATGTCACATAACATACAATTGTAAAATAGACAAAATTATAAAATGGGTCCATTTTATTTATGTATGCACCGGTTTTTGGAAGGGTGTTGTGTGTGTGTTTTGTGTATTAAGTGCACTAGGAGACACCATCATTAAGCATGCCCTTGAAACCAATATCTTGTGCCTCCCCATGTGTGTTGGTAAGACAAAAAGGAAACATGCTTTGATGCTTCCTAAGTAAGGCTCACGGCCAACTTACCAAAAATCATCAAAAGAGTAAAATGTTTACTATTCAAATTCATTCTATCATTTTTGCCATATTTTCTGGTGATAGAAAAACCAAGCTTAAATCCTCTAAAAATTATTATTGTGATAATAATAAGAATACTAATAATAATAAGTTGTTAATATTAGTATTGATATTCTAATTAGAGAGATTAGAATTATTTAAGGAGAAACCGATTTCTAGTCTAGCTTGTTCATAGATCTCGGTCATTAAGGGGTTGTCTTGGTGCATCACAAAGGAGGTGTTCTTGTTGAACATTGGAGGATCATCCTTGCTAGCATTTGGACCGAGTGTAAGGACTCGAAATTTCTCCCCTTTCCGCATATTTTTAGCATGCATAAGATCATATAAATAAGTTATTTAAAATGTTAATTAAAGTATTTTGATTAGTATGACTAAATATTAGTTTATGAGTAACTAAAACCCAACAATTGGTACCAGAGCAACTAGGTTGTTTGCATGCTTTCCGTTTACGTTTTTACGGAGTTATTAAGATAACAAAATAAAATTTGGTATTTCGTTTAGTATATGATATGAGCGAAATAATTTGAGCGTGAATACCTACTGTTTTCTAAAGTGTTTTAGAATATTTGGAATATATTTTGCATGAATGTTGGTTATTGGTATATTAAATCTCGGTTTTATTAAGTTTTAATGGTTAAAAATCGTTTATTTTTGGAAAAATAGTTAAAATCAATTTTCGGCCGAGATTTTTCAGTATGTTATCACATGTATATCCTATGTTATGAATATGAATTTTCGTAAATTATGGACTTATAAAACGTGTGATATGAATTTTAAGGGTTAAAATGCAATAAGATGAATAAAAATGGGTTAAAATAGTTATATTATGAATTTGACTATAAACATTTATGAGTATGTCACATGAAATATTTAAAATATATGTTGAATTTTTCAGAAATTTATCTCAAATATTGCTATATTATAAATTTTTAATGTAAAAATCGGGTAATTAGTGACATAATTTCGACTTTAATAATTTAAGTTGGAATTTGGCCATAAAAATTTAACACGATGTCATATATATTATTTACAGCATGTATAAAAATTTTGAAATTTTTATCTTATTTTATGCTTGAGAAATAATTTTAAAGGTTAAAATCGTACGATATATGACGAAAATCGTTAAAATTTGCAATAGTTGTTAAAATGGCCGAAAAATTTAACCCATAATAGTCATATATGATATGTTCATCATGAAAATATTCTTGGGAGCCAAAAGTTTCAGATTTGATTTAATTTTAATTTGTTAAAAGTTAAGGTTCTGAAATTTTAAGAACATTCTGGAATTTTCAAAATTTGAATTTTGAATTTTTCGAAATTTTAATGACTCTTTTGGATTTTTATATTATTTTTCCCGTAAAACCGAGTAATACCGAACAATATTAAAATATGTTAAGTTAAGTCATGTTCAAAGTTTGAGTAAGACTAAATTTTGAAACCTATATGAGTTGGGATGATTAACTTATAGATGAATACCAATTCATATTATGCATAGTGTTGTTAAACGTTAAGACACGCGATTCCATAAACCGAGGTATACGATAACTATTTATATAATTAATATTTAAATAGGACGATTTGGCTTAGAATTTGCATGATAGCTCATATATTTATAAGCATGCATATTTTAATTATGAATGCCATGATTTTATTTACGTAATTTTGGGAATTATGTAATTTACTTAGTATGGCCTTAGTTTTTAATCGGTATTTCCCGAAATTTAAGGGGTTACCGATTGGGTTGTAATTTTGTGATCTCGTATCACACAATTGTAATTTATTTCTATTTTATAATGTATAAAGTAGACTAGAAAAGTTGTAATATTTGTAATATCCAGAGTTCCTTGAAGATGGTGCCATTCGGAGAGGAGTTCCGACAAGACGGTGTTTACCTCGAAGTGCGTGCCTCGTGAAGTTCAAGGGACCAAAGGAGTTGGTTTCCGAATTTGTACTTTTATTATTTCTTTTCTAGGAAAAGCCATACTAGGGTTTATTTTATGCTTTTATTTTTGCTTTTTATATGTTTGCATGCATAGCCAAATCGTCATATATCGTTTCATGCATTTTTCGATTTAGTTGACCTAGTCATTTATTTTATCGATAATTCACCGACTTAGTTCACTTAAACGGAGATAGATAATAATTTGACTAGATCTCTTACATATAAATATTGAGACTTAGCCTTACCAAAAAGTACGGACCCATAAATCCCTTCTTCACAAGAACGTAGGCTCGGCTACACCGGGGTACTAAAATTGTCACGTTGGGTAAGTGGGGTAATAAGATTACACCTTGAAATTTGGTTGATCTCAACGAAAGTATTCGTAACCGTAGTTGCAATAAGTTCGGGCTAAAGACGATTTTTAGAAAATTGTCGACCGAGAGTTCTAAGGTAGAACCGATTAAAGGGTTAATCCACCAAATTATACCAATACGGGTTGAATCGGCTACACCGTGCCCGGATTAGTACGGGTTTGGGTCTCGGGATTGTTTACTTAATTGGGTAAGAGATCATTAAGTAAATAACTAATTAACTTGTTTAAGTTTTTAGTTTAAATTATGAATTTTAAAATGATATTGTTTTATTTCCTTCATTTTATTGTAGTTTAATTTTCAACATCATCAATGGCAACCAACGCTCCACCTCTCACTAACGTTTCATGGCTTCGGTCTTTTATGGACCGTTGCAAACTCGATAAGCATGGTTCCAATTTTAAGGATTGGGATGCGCAATTACTTTTGGCCGCTCAAGGTGACGATAAGAGTCGTTACCTATCCGAAGCCGCTCCGACCGCTCGTTCATCGGTCCAAAATCGTGAGGCCAATGAAGCCTACATGAAAGAGTCCTCTGCTCTTAAAAATGTTGGAGCTTGTGTCCTCCACATGTAGTGTGATAACGTCATTGCACATACCCTTGTACGGACAAGTGGGAGATTGTTGGGGCTGGTGTCCTTGACAATTAAGTACAATGACTTATTAAATCTCTTTAAGGATCACAAGGGCATACTTTTGTATTATTACCAGTTGATCCACGTTTATCAATAACGGTTGGCTTGCTAGATAAGTTTGACGTTATTGTCATACGGATGGCGGTGATCAACTGGTCCCTATACGTCACACCTATAGGACACGTTTGAGAGATGTGAAGGTATGAAAATACAATCACATTTATGCCGGATATGACTAAACAGTTAGTCAGAGGTATTGACTATTAAATTAGTCAATAAGATGTTGAGATTATTATTTAATACGGATTAAATAATTTTAGCTAATACGGATTGCATGATTAATTCGTAAAATTAAATATAAACGGTTATATTTAATTAAATATTGTATTCGCGTATTAATATAAACAGTTATATTAATTTGGGTAATTATACAATATCGTAATTTTATCAGACCATTATTAATACATCGACTGCATTAATATCTGATAACATGCATACGATTTATAAACAAAACCCGCGAATAAAGTTTAGCTAAATGGGTCGAATCACAAATTAGAATAAGGTAAGAGTGGAAAGCCCACTCCTACCCTATTCGAAATTTCGGCCAAAAGAGCTACATAAGGAGGAGGACTCTCCTTATGTCAGGGACTCTTGTTTCACTGTTTAAACAAATCTCAAGGAAAAATTAGGGTTTTGAGAGCTTTCTTCTCCCAAAACCTCAGATCTCACATCTAAAACCTAAATAGCTCTCCCAATATTGCAAGGCAGTTGGAGAGGATTTCTAGCACACGCGGCCACGTCTCATTCTAAGTTTTGGGTGCAAGTTATAGGAGGGAATTTGTGTTAATTCCTGTTCTTAGGCCTTTCGCACAAGGACTAAAGGTTGTACTTCTTTTCTTATCCTTTTTAATCTTTTGACTATAAACACAACTGTATTTTTTCATTATAATCCTGCAAGTTTAGGGTGAATACATGCTTTATTCCCCACAAGTGGTATCAGAGCCAGGCCATGAAAATTTTACCTTTGTGTTTTTCGTAAGTTTTAAAACCTGAAAAATCGTCTTCTGCCGCTAAGTCGGTCGATCGACCCCCCGTTGCGGTCGGTCGACCGCCTCCTGCGTGTTTTTCAGTTTCGACAGTTTATCTTTTGTGAGAAATCGTGTTCAGAAACTCGGTTTCGTGTTTTGTGGTCGGTCGACCTGTTTTTCGGGTCGGTCGACCATTCTGCTTTAAAAAAAAAAAAAAAAAAAAAAAATTTTTTTTTTTCGTCATGTGGTCGGTAGACCTGTTTATTAGGTCGGTAGACCACCCCTATAACAGACTCGTTTTTTTTATTTTCTGAAAATAACATGTTTTATTTTCACATGGCCTTTAGTAATATACTATATACGGAAATAGTATATTATTAATTTTGTGAAACGGTTCACCCTCGTTTGATACATATTATTTTAAAACGGTTTAAAATAATAGGATTATAAACTTATTAAAATTAAAGTGGTTAAAACGGTATAATCACATAATTTTAATCCTAAAAGGTGGTTTGGTAAAAATTTGTTAATCATAATAACAGTATTATGTCATGTATAAATTTTTTTTTAGTTGATGCATTTTATTTATCGTCTTGTGAATGCCTTGAATGCTTTCAATAACGTATTTAATTTTTGCAAACGGTTGTAACTTAGTGTGGCCTTAGAAGATTGTGTTACCGTAATGATGGGACACAGTCTTGCTTGTAATTTTGAGATCTTGAATCTCCGGTTTTGTGTTTTTGCCATGTAATTACTTTTGTATTTAAATTAGAATGTATCTAGGACTACTTTTGTAATTTAAATTAGTAATTTTGTGAAGACCAAAGACGGAGACCGGATGCTCACTCCCGCTGCAAGGACCAAGATGAAACATCAAGACAAGCTTCTAGGGTCCAACGGTGGATTCCAAGTTGTTTTATGTTTATTTTGGTAGGATAGGCCACACTAGGACTTTTATTTACGTTTATTGCATTTATCTTTATGCTTTCATCGATAATAGCTTGCATCATATTCCGCCTAAAAACCAAACCACCTATATCATGCCTGAAAACTGACTCATGTAGAGGTTACGCGTTAGTTTTCTGTGACAATACAGATGTCACATGTCAATTGCAAAGCCATCACTTTATTTAATTCATTCACACATATGCTAGATATTAGTTCACTTAATATGAATAAATAAAAGTTGATGGGGTCTTCCTCGTATAACCAAAAATTGAGACTAGTCTTTATAAATCAGCCTCCCATGAATCCCTTCTTCGTCGGTAGGCATAATATGACTCCTTCTACGTCGGGTAAGTGGGAACAGATGATTTATTTTATCTCAACATCATGGTCACTCGATACTATCTAGTGACTGAGATGGACTAATAGATAGGATTTACGGAAATCTATCGACCAAGAGTTCCAACGATTGGAATTAGCCAAACTGTGGGCTTATCAATATACGGAAATTGAGTCTTGGGATCGTTTATATAATTCTTGAGGGAGATCAATTATATAAATGCATGAGTCTACGAGTTTAAATTCGATTTTATATAGACTTAAATCACAACAATAAGTTGCTTATATGGTTTTGTTTTATCTTCTTTTTCAGTGTAGAACACGTTCATTAAAACTGCTGTATAACTAAAATGGCTGGTGAAGACCCAATGCCAAGTGCCAAGCTAGCACGTGAATCCTGGCTAAAAGCCTTCATGGACTCCATGAATCAGTCAACTAGACTGAGGAATGATGGGTCAAACTTCTCTGACTGGGAGGCAGCACTACGGAATGCTGCCATTGCTGACGGAAAGCTTAAGTATTTAACTGAGCCCATTCCGGCACACCCAGGAACTGGAGCTAGAGCCAACGATGTTCGCGCTCATAGCGACTTCGTCATGGAAGCGGGTGCGATAAAGAACGTACTCATCTATGCAATGGAATCCAATTTGCAAAGACGCTTCATAACCCATGGTGCAAACAAGATTTTCACCATGCTCACTAACGAATTCTCAAAGGCTCCGAGGATCGTTTCTTATGAGCATACCTGTCGCTTCTTTGAGGCGAAACTCCAGAAGGGCCAAGCTGTTAGCCCACATATTCTTCACATGATTGAGAATATCGAAAAACTGGAGGCCCTAAACTGCAAGATCAGTGAGAACATAATCGTTGATCGAATGCTTCATTCGCTTCATGATGGGTTCGCCCTCTTTAGGGCCAACTAATACATGAACGACATGAAGAAGACTCCACATGAGCTCCACTCCCTTCTCGTACAGACTGAGAAGGATCTAAAGTTAAGTGGGAGCATGAAGCAGGATGTTCTCATGATCGCCAGTAAGGGAAAGGGTAAAGGGAAGGCTAAAGCTCAGGGCGACCTAGCAGTAGGTAAGCCCAGGTTCAAGAAACCAGGATTTACTAAGAGTGGGCCAGGTGAGTCGAGCAACTCACAGGGCAAGACAAAGAGCAAGGATACTAGCATGGAATGCCACCACTGCCACAAGACTGGGCATTGGAGGCGCTCATGCCCCGTGTATCGCGAGGACATTAAGGCAGGCCGTGTTACTCCTGTTGGTATGTCTTCTTCTTCTTTTATTCACATGATTGAGATTAACCATGCAAGTTGCGGAACTTGGGTACTTGATACTGGTTGTGGTTCTCATCTATGTAATCATGTGCAGGGCCTCCGAAACCAAGAACCCCTAATCAAGGGTGAGGTGGACCTGCGTGTCGGGAATGGAGCACGCGTTGCTGCCGTCTCGAAGGGAACATACGTGATCCAGCTCCCAAGTGGATTCGAGTTATTTTTATATAACTGTTATTATGTTCCTAGTTTGTCCAAAAACATTATTTCAGTTTCTGCACTTGACAAACTCGGCTTTTCATTTGTAATAGAGAATAATAGCTGTATTTTCTCCTTACACAATATGATTTATGGCAAGGCAGTTTCCATGAATGGAATTTATGTTTTAGATCAAACCACCGAGATATTACATGTGAATAATAAAAGGTTAAAGGTAGGTGACAAAGATCAAACTTACTTATGGCATTGTCGTATGGGACACATAAATGAGAAACGCGTAAAACAGCTCATACAGAATGGAGCTATATCGCCCTTTGATTTCGAATCATATGGCACGTGTGAATCATGTCTCATCGGCAAAATGACTCGTATTTCCTTCAAAGGTGTTGGAATGCGCGCTGCCGACCTATTAGGACTCATACATACGGACGTATGTGGGCCTATGTCGATCAACGCACGAGAAGGCTATAGGTATTTCATCACTTTCACGGATGATTTGAGTAGATATGGCTATGTCTACTTGATGAAACATAAAAGTGAATCATTTAACAAGTTCAAAGAATACCAGAATCGGGTACAGAACCAGCTGGGTAGAAAGATTAAAACACTACGTTCGGATCGTGGTGGTGAGTATCTTTCACACGAGTTTGATCAACACCTTAAAGACTGTGGGATCGTGCTACAGTTGACTCCACCTGGAACACCACAATTAAATGGTGTGTCCGAACGGAGAAATCGAACTTTACTTGATATGGTTCGATCCATGATGAGTCACACCGTTGTGCCTGATTCATTATGGGGCTATGCTCTTTTGTCGGCCGCTCTAATACTTAACCGAAGTCCGTCTAAAGCTGTTGACAAGACTCCATACGAATTATGGAAGGGAACGGTCCCTAACTTGTCCTTTATTCGGGTTTGGGGCTGCGAGGCTTATGTCAAGTGGAGACACGAGGATAAGCTCGGCCCGCGATCGGTCAAGACATACTTTATAGGCTATCCAAAGGGAACTTTTGGTCATTACTTCTACTCGCCAACCGAACAACGTGTTTTTGTTGCGGCTAGTGCGACGTTCTTAGAGAAAGAATTTCTCGAGAACAAGTCGAGTAATAGAACCTTCGAGTTATCGGAGGTTCAAGAACCAACTGCCGAGCAACCATTGGAGGAAACAGTTCCTTCAACCGAGGCTGCGGTAGATATTCCTGAGGAACCTAGGAGGTCGGGAAGAGTCTCTATTCCTCCGGACAGATACATTGGTATGGTCGAGGAACATGATACAGATGACGTCTTACTCCTAGAGGGTAATGAACCCACAACCTATAAAGGTGCCATGACCAGTTCTGACTCAAAACTATGGCTAGAAGCCATGCAATCCGAGATGGACTCCATGTATGAGAACAACGTGTGGGATCTTGTGGACCTACCTGCAAAGGTACGTCCCCTTCAATGCAAATGGCTTTACAAGATAAAGCATGCCGTGGAAGGACAACAAGATATCCACAAGGCTAGACTAGTTGCTAAAGGTTTCACTCAAGTGCCAGGCTTGCACTATGATGAGATCTTTGTACCCGTAGTCATGCTACGTTCCATTCGGATTATCTTAGCGATCGCCGCATTTCATGATTATGAAATATGGCAAATGGACGTTAAAACCGCCTTCTTAAACGGTTATTTGGAGGAAGAGTTGTACATGGTACAACCCGAGGGTTTTATCGATCCAGCACATCCTAAGAAAGTTTGCAAGCTTAAGCGTTCCATCTATGGACTTAAGCAAGCATCGCGGAGTTGGAATCATCGCTTCGACCAAGTGATAAAAGAGAATGGGTTCATTCGATCAGTCGAGGAACCATGTCTCTATATCAAGTCGAGTGGGAGCAAGATTGTATTCCTAGTACTGTATGTCGATGACATACTCTTGATTGGGAATGACATACCTCTCTTATCTTCGGTTAAAGCATGGTTGAAAAACCATTTCCAGATGAAAGATCTGGGAGAGGCACAAAGAATTTTGGGCATCCGTATCTACAGGGATAGATCACGACGGATGTTGTCTCTCAGTCAGGAGTCTTATATAGATAAGATTCTAGAGAGATTCAGCATGACGAACTCCAAGAAGGGGTTCCTTCCTATGACTCCTGGGCTTCACTTGAGCAAGACTCAAGAAGCTAAGTCATTGGAAGAGAAAGAGCGCATGAGTCGGATTCCTTATGCTTCGGCAATAGGATCGATCATGTATGCCATGATATGCACACGTCCAGACGTTGCATATGCATTGAGTATGACTAGTCGATTCCAAGCTCATCCAGGTAAACAACACTGGATGGCCGTGAAAAACATTCTTAAGTACCTACGGAGGACTAAAGATTGGGGATTGACTTATGGAGGCGACTCAACGCTCTGCGCCACGGGTTACGCAGATGCTAGCTTCCAAACGGATCGAGATGACTCGAAATCTCAATCTGGATTCGTTTTTACTCTTAATGGTGCTGCTGTCAGCTGGAAAAGTTCTAAACAGAGTGTTACAGCAGATTCTACGACTGAGTCCGAGTACTATGCCGCCTCGGAAGCAGCTAAGGAAGCAATATGGATGCGTCAATTCTTACAAGGACTCTCGGTAGTGCCTAGTTCGAATGACCCAATCACCGTTTATTGTGACAATAGCGGTGCCATCTTCCAAGCTAAGGAGCATAAGTCTAGCAACAAGGCTAGGCATGTACAACGGAAAGCTCATCTAATCAGAGATTACGTGGAGCAAAAGGAGATTTTTATTGATAAGATCGCTACGGATGACAACATAGCTGATCCTCTCACAAAAGCATTACCACGTGATAAGCATGAAGGGCACATTCATTCCATGGGAATTGGATGTGTTCCTAAGTTGTAGTACTCTTTTATGAATTCATGTAATAATTCATTTTCTCGTGTACTCTATTCAACCTTATTGTTATGATATAAAATGTTTTGTTTTTCATGTGGAATTGTACGCCAATTTTGAACACCACAAAGTGAACTGATTAACATTACATCGTATTGGTCCTTGATTACCCACTTGAGCTGATAACTCAGGTAATCATTTTGTGACGTTGGTTGATGGTGGGTTCAACGAGCCATAAGTCACGTGGATGACTGACCAATCACAAAGGCGAGTTATACGGATATCTCGTAGGACACCCCGTGACAACGTTATGGAGTCCTAAATGTTTTATAACATTGGGTGCCTGGTCGTGGATAGGACCTCCATAGTGTTCCTTAGAGTCGAGTCTTTTGACCTTCAACTGTCTCTTGAGATTAAGACAGATTTTGGGTAACTTTGGTTTCTTTCCCACGGTCACCGTAACAGGGGCCAAGAGGATTTTTTCTGGGTTATTTCATGCTGGGCGATATCGGCAGGATTCGAGTTGAGGGAAATATCCAAACCCTTATCAGGATTTTATCATTTCTCAGGGCCACTCGAGGAGTAGTAACTGAAATGCATGGCCATGCTCGAATACAGATTCGTTTTATCAGTTAAGTTACTCTCTAGTCGGGGAAACCACTCTTGATACAGATCGCTTGTGAGATACGACCTTTGCGAATGCGGATTTGCAAATTGTCTTACATTGAGTGGGAGAAATTTTAAAAGGATATGAGATTCGGTTATCGCACCTACACTTGTACGGACAAGTGGGAGTTTGTTGGAGCTTGTGTTCTCCACATGTAGTGTGATAACGTCATTGCACATACCCTTGTACGGACAAGTGGGAGATTGTTGGGGCTGGTGTCCTTGACAATTAAGTACAATGACTTATTAAATCTCTTTAAGTATCACAAGGGCATACTTTTGTATTATTACCAGTTGATCCACGTTTATCAATAACGGTTGGCTTGCTAGATAAGTTTGACGTTATTGTCATACGGATGGCGGTGATCAACTGGTCCCTATACGTCACACCTATAGGACACGTTTGAGAGATGTGAAGGTATGAAAATACAATCACATTTATGCCGGATATGACTAAACAGTTAGTCAGAGGTATTGACTATTAAATTAGTCAATAAGATGTTGAGATTATTATTTAATACGGATTAAATAATTTTAGCTAATACGGATTGCATGATTAATTCGTAAAATTAAATATAAACGGTTATATTTAATTAAATATTGTATTCGCGTATTAATATAAACAGTTATATTAATTTGGGTAATTATACAATATCGTAATTTTATCAGACCATTATTAATACATCGACTGCATTAATATCTGATAACATGCATACGATTTATAAACAAAACCCGCGAATAAAGTTTAGCTAAATGGGTCGAATCACAAATTAGAATAAGGTAAGAGTGGAAAGCCCACTCCTACCCTATTGGAAATTTCGGCCAAAAGAGCTACATAAGGAGAAGGACTCTCCTTATGTCAGGGACTCTTGTTTCACTGTTTAAACAAATCTCAAGGAAAAATTAGGGTTTTGAGAGCTTTCTTCTCCCAAAACCTCAGATCTCACATCTAAAACCTAAATAGCTCTCCCAATATTGCAAGGCAGTTGGAGAGGATTTCTAGCACACGCGGCCACGTCTCATTCTAAGTCTTGGGTGCAAGTTATAGGAGGGAATTTGTGTTAATTCCTGTTCTTAGGCCTTTCGCACAAGGACTAAAGGTTGTACTTCTTTTCTTATCCTTTTTAATCTTATGACTATAAACACAACTGTATTTTTTCATTATAATCCTGCAAGTTTAGGGTGAATACATGCTTTATTCCCCACAAAAAATGTGCTCATCTTCTCCATGGAGCCGGATCTCCAAAGGAGTATGATTAAGTTGACTACATCGTATGAGATATACACCAAGCTTGCGACCATGTTTTCGCAAACTCCAAGGGTGATCCAATATGAGGCGGCTTCCGCCTTCTTCGACATTACGTTGAAGGAAGGGCAAAAGATAAGCCCTCATGTGCTCAAACTCGTTGAGCTCGCGGAGACTCTAAAAACGCAAGACGTTGATGTTCCCGACTCTCTCATAATTGACCGAGTTCTTCACTCGCTCAATAAGGTTAAGTCGTATGCTCAATTCCGGGTGAATTTTAATATGCGAAACCAAGAGACAACATTGGAAGAGTTGCATAAGATGCTCGTCCAAGCCGAGAGGGACATGGGACTTCATGAAAGTTCCACCAATGATGTTTTAAACATCGAAAAGAAAGGGAAAACGAGCTTCAAAAGGAATGCCTTTAAAGGCAAGGGCAAGAAAACGTTCAAGCCCAAAGCGACTAAAGAAAAGACCTTTTTCGAAAGGCGCTTCCGCCTCGTCTTCGAAATCCGAAGACAAGTGCCATTATTGCACGAGGATCGGTCATTGGAAGCGTAATTGCCCCAAATACTTAAGCGACCTCAAAGATGGAAAGGTTCTAGCAGTAGTTTATAATTCTCGTTCACTTTCATGTTATTTTGTTAACTTTTGTATGGCGATACAAGTTGTTGACTATCACCCCCTTTTTAAATTGTTTTAAAGGGGCACCTTATAAAGGTAAGGGCAAGGAAAAGGAAGCATGAAGTTCCTTCCTTGGATGGCCATGGTAGCATCCAATTGATCGAAGACTTGAAGAGCTAGGCTCTAATTTTCATATTGTCTTCTTTCATATTTTGCATTTTATTTATGGAACAATTTATTTTCTTGTAAGACAAGGATTAAAATCCTAAAACAATGGTTGTAATTTTGGATATTGGTGACTTGGTTTTCAACCCGAGTCACTACTTTTGTTCTTAATCAATGTCTTGATTTCTCAACTAAATTGCATACCTTGTTTAAACATGAATAATGGTGATTGTATCACGCAATAAACATTGATACGATCAATATAATCAAAATGAGACAACATTAGTTCATTATAAGATTTTCATTTTAAGTGAAAATGAGAATGTATTCATCACACCTATAAAACTTCAAACATTCATATGCATTGGTTAATCAAAATAGCTATCCTTATACGAATAAAGGTTATTGTTAGAAGGATAGAGTGGGAGAAAATATTTCGCTCGCAAACCAATGATGAAAACAAAGGATCTTAGAGAGGATTCCTACATGGGAGTCTTAAGAAGAGCCCTAAATGAATGAATTGAAGAAACTACGAGAGGACACTGAAGAAACTACGGGAGGACACTCGAAGAAAGTTCCTTATGTTCATTGTTTCCGTGGGAAACCCCGTATGAATTCGGAAGGAATATCGGCTCCTTGAGATAATGATTTTTTTAAAGATTATAAGATAATAGAGGAGAAATCATCTATCTATACAGGAAGAAAGACCGGTTCCTTAATAAATGATTTTTCTAAGTTTATAAGATAAAAGAGAAGAAATCATCTCCATTCTCTCAATGTAGTTATAAGGAAATTATCATGCCATATTCGTCTCGAGGAAACGAAGACATGAAAGAGGGTGATGATTGATTGAATGAAAATAGATCACTATAGGGATAGTGATAGTAATAATGATTCAAGTGATAAATAAACATTTACATGCAAGAAATGAAAAGTTCATTTAAGAGATCGAGTAATATTGATTTTAGTGGGAGCGATGTTCATTAAAAGAATTAAGCCTACCATTTAGAGAGGATGGGTGATTCTTTAAGGTGTAAAGAATAAGAGGTTTTCAATTCTAAATGATCAAATACCTTATATCATACGATGATGGAGCTTTACGGGAAGGTTTATTATATTGATAATAAAAGGTCGCCCATTAGAAATCAAAATGGTTAGATATAAATAACCTTGATTAAATAGCCAAGATGTTTGAAAATAATAAGGGTGATGATATCACTAATAACTGCAATATAGATTTCAGCACATAAGTGACTAGATAATTCCGAGTGATTATTTAATCCCTCTAGTATATCAATACGTCACGAGTTATAAGATAACAATGGGAGCTTCCCTCAGGAAAGGAACCTCAAGATCTAGAATGGGTTCTAGATATGTGCTCAAATAAGATCATATTATGTGAGATAATATGAGTCAGAAGGAGACCAAAATTTGTAAGTTTTGCAATCATGAATAAAAGGGTTTATTCGCAAAACATTAATACAAATAAATGATCGTGCATCAAATGCAATGAAATAGTATTGACTATTTTTGCATGACAATGTCATTTGAGTTATGATTAACTCAAGATGAAAGATACTTTGTCGAAATCCAAATGGGTTGTGAGAGACAATATTGAACCCCATAAGTGAACTGGATTGACTTAGTATAGCCCCTAGCCGCTTACATGAGGTGACGTCTCAAAGCGACTAGAATGTGAGGCGACTGATGGCAAGTTCAAGTGCCATAGAGTCATATGTGATGACTAGTCGATCACATAGGCAGACTGCAAGAGACACTCTGTCGGGCAAAGTGACCGCTTATAGAGTTCTGGAAATTTTATAATAGCCGGGTCATGGCGAGAGCTGCTATAGTATTCTTGTGAGTCGATTCTTAGACTAAAGACTACTCTCCCAAGATGGTACATTTTAGGCATAACCTTGATCCATTCTCTACGACTTTTCGTAACTGGAGTCAAATGGGATTGTTTCGGGTTGTGACTGAATGTGACTGGTTGAAGGAAGTAGTGCGATAGAAATTGTCCACCCCTTGTCAGGGTTGTTCAAATCTCAAGGCCACTCGAGGAGAAGTTAACTGGAAATGCGTGGCCGCGCTCGGAAGGTATCTATGGTAGATAATTCCGCTCAGACAGTTATTCTCCATATCGAGGAAACTACTCATGATATGATCGAATGCAAGAACGACCTTAGAGAGACATCTTGCATTGAGTGAGAGATTGTAATAGGACAATAAAATTGGTGACGCACACTTGTCGAGGACAAGTGGGAGATTGTTGGGAAATGTGTCCTCAACAATAGTGCGATCACGTAATTAAATCTCATAACGAGAATGCGCAAGGGATGATACGATTTATATTAGTCAACTGACCAACATTAATCGGTAATGATTGGCTAGCTAGAGTTTGACATTACTGTCGTATGACGGTGGTGGTCAGTTGATCCCTTTAGGTCACACCGTTAGGACAATTCCCTTAATTGATAAAGTGATCAAATGTATGTTGATACGATTTGATCATATTCCTTAAACTCGTATATCGAGAAATTAGAGGTTAAATCTTATTGTAAGATTTATGTTTAAAATTGAAACGTGTCAATTGTTAAACATTGAACGATATTTTATAATATCGTAATTAGAATGAATCGGGTTATAAATATTACAAAAGTTGTAGATCGTATTGACGATTATTATGAATGACCATTTTATATATTGGTAATTACGAATTACTTGTCAACTAGATAAATGTGATTTATTTAATTTGCAAATAATATTTATTTGATAAATATGTATGTTTTAAATTAAAACAATTGTATTTCATATCATTATGACATATTGTATGTCACATAACATACAATTGTAAAATAGACAAAATTATAAAATGGGTCCATTATATTTATGTATGCACCGGTTTTTGGAAGGGTGTTGTGTGTGTGTTTTGTGTATTAAGTGCACTAGGAGACACCATCATTAAGCATGCCCTTGAAACCAATATCTTGTGCCTCCCCATGTGTGTTGGTAAGACAAAAAGGAAACATGCTTTGATGCTTCCTAAGTAAGGCTCACGGCCAACTTACCAAAAATCATCAAAAGAGTAAAATGTTTACTATTCAAATTCATTCTATCATTTTTGCCATATTTTCTAGTGATAGAAAAACCAAGCTAAAATCCTCTAAAAATTATTATTGTGATAATAATAAGAATACTAATAATAATAAGTTGTTAATATTAGTATTGATATTCTAATTAGAGAGATTAGAATTATTTAAGGATGCATAAGATCACATAAATAAGTTAATTAAAATGTTAATTAAAGTATTTTGATTAGTATGACTAAATATTTAATTTATGAGTAACTAAAACCTAACAATTGGTATCAGAGCAAGAGGTTGTTTGCATGCTTTCCGTTTACGTTTTTACGGAGTTATAATGATAACAAAATAAAATTTGGATTTTCGTTTAATATAAGATATGCACGAAATAATTTAAGCATGAAAACCTACTGTTTTCTAAAATATTTTAGAATATTTGGAATATATTTTGCATGAATATTTGTTATTGGTATATTAAATCTCGGTTTTATTATGTTTTAATGGTTAAAAATCGTTTAATTTGGGAAAAATAGTTACAATCATCCTTTGGCCGAGATTTTTCAGTATATTATCACATGTATATCCTATGTTATGAATATGAATTTTCGTAAATTATGGACTTATAAAACGTGTGATATGAATTTTAAGGGTTAAAATGCAATAAGATGAATAAAAATGGGATAAAATAGTTATATTATAAATTTGACTATAAACATTTATGAGTATGTCACATGAAATATTTAAAATATATGTTGAATTTTCCAGAAATTTATCTCAAATATTGCAATATTATAGATTTTTAATGTAAAAATCGGGTAATTAGTGACATTATTTCGACTTTAATAGTTTAAGTTGGAATTTGGCCATAAAAATTTAACACGATGTCATATATATTATTTCCAGCATGTATAAAAATTTCGAGATTTTTATCTTATTTTATGCTTGAGAAATAATTTTTAAGGTTAAAATCGTACGATATATGACGAAAATCGTTAAAATTAGCAATAGTTGTTAAAATGGCCGAAACAAAATTAACCCATATTAGTCATATATGATATGTTCATCATGAAAATATTCTTGGGATCCAAAATTTTCAGATTTGATTTAATTTTAATTTGTTAAAATGTTGCATTTAAAATTGAATAATAAGAGTCATCTAATTAAAAATTTCGGCTATAGGGCAATGTGCCATTTAATTTTCTGTCCATTTTGTGTTCTTAAAGTATTTTGGAAAGTGTAAAAATATATTAGTATTTTATTTGCATTTATGCAACTAATTATTGAATTTTCCGACTTAAAATGCTCATTTTACGTATTATTTTCGAAATAATGTTAAAACCGTATAAATACTAATATTTTTAAGGTTCTGAAATTTTAAGAACATTATGGAATTTTCAACATTTGAATTTTGAATTTTTCGAAATTTTTATGACTCTTTTGGATTTTTATATTATTTTTCCCGTAAAACCGAGTAATACCGAACAATATTAAAATATGTTAAGTTAAGTCATGTTCAAAGTTTGAGTAAGACTAAATTTTGAAATCTATATGAGTTGGGATGATTAACTTAAAGATGAATACCGATTCATATTATGCATAGTGTTGTTAAACGTTAAGACACGCGATTCTATAAACCGAGGTATACGATAACTATTTATATAATTAATATTTAAATAGGAAGATTTGGCTTAGAATTTGCATGATAGTTCATATATTCATAAGCATTGCATATTTTAATTATGAATGTCATGATGTTATTTACGTAATTTTAAGAATTATGTAATTTACTTAGTATGGCCTTAGTTTTTAATCGGTATTTCCCGTAATGTAAGGGGTTACCGATTCGGTTGTAATTAATGTGATCTCGTATCACTTTATTTATTGCTTTCTATTTTATAATGTATAAAGTAGACTAGAAAAGTTGTAATTTTTGTAATTTTCGGAGAGCCTTGAAGACGGTGTCATTCGGAAAGGAGTTCCGATCAAGACGGTGTTTACCTCGAAGTGCGTGCCTCGTGAAGTTCAAGGGACCAAAGGAGTTGGTTTCCGAATTTGTACTTTTATTATTTCTTTTCTAGGAAAGGCCATACTAGGGTTTATTTTATGCTTTTAATTTTGCTTTTTATATGTTTGCATGACTAGCCAAATCGTCATATATCGTCTCATGCATTTTCGATTTAGTCGACCTAGTCTTTTATTTTATCGATAATTCACCGACTTAGTTCACTTAAACGGAGATAGATAATAAATTGACTAGATCTCTTACATATAAATATTGAGACTTAGCCTTACCAAAAAGTACGGACCCATGAATCCCTTCTTCACAAGAACGTAGGCTCGGCTACACCGGGGTACTAAAATTGTCACGTTGGGTAAGTGGGGTAATAAGATTACACCTTAAAATTTGGTTGATCTCAACGAAAGTATTCGTAACCGTAGTTGCAATAAGTTCGGGCTAAAGACGATTTTTAGAAAATTGTCGACCGAGAGTTCTAAGGTAGAACCGATTAAAAGGTTAATCCACCAAATTATACCGATACGGGTTGAATCGGCTACACCGTGTCCGGATTAGTATGGGTTTGGGTCTCGGATTGTTTACTTAATTGGGTAAGAGATCATTAAGTAAATATACTTAACTTGTTTAAGTTTTTAATTTAAATTATGAATTTTAAAATGATGTTGTTTTATTTCCGTCATTTTATTGTAGTTTTATTTTCAACAACATAAATGGCAACCAACGCTCCACCTCTCACTAACGTTTCATGGCTTCGGTCTTTTATGGACCGTTGCAAACTCGATAAGCATGGTTCCAATTTTAAGGATTGGGATGCGCAATTACTTTTGGCCGCTCAAGGTGACGATAAGAGTCGTTACCTATCCGAAGCCGCTCCGACCGCTCCGACCGCTCGTTCATCGGTCCAAAATCGTGAGGCCTATGAAGCCTACATGAAAGAGTCCTCTGCTCTTAAAAATGTGCTCATCTTCTCCATGGAGCCGGATCTCCAAAGGAGTATGATTAAGTTGACCACATCGTATGAGATATACACCAAGCTTGCGACCATGTTTTCGCAAACTCCAAGGGTGATCCAATATGAGGCGGCTTCCGCCTTCTTCGACATTACGTTGAAGGAAGGGCAAAAGATAAGCCCTCATGTGCTCAAACTCGTTGAGCTCGCGGAGACTCTAAAAACGCAAGACGTTGATGTTCCCGACTCTCTCATAATTGACCGAGTTCTTCACTCGCTCAATAAGGTTAAGTCGTATGCTCAATTCCGGGTGAATTTTAATATGCGAAACCAAGAGACAACATTGGAAGAGTTGCATAAGATGCTCGTCCAAGCCGAGAGGGACATGGGACTTCATGAAAGTTCCACCAATGATGTTTTAAACATCGAAAAGAAAGGGAAAACGAGCTTCAAAAGGAATGCCTTTAAAGGCAAGGGCAAGAAAACGTTCAAGCCCAAAGCGACTAAAGAAAAGACCTTTTTCGAAAGGCGCTTCCGCCTCGTCTTCGAAATCCGAAGACAAGTGCCATTATTGCACGAGGATCGGTCATTGGAAGCGTAATTGCCCCAAATACTTAAGCGACCTCAAAGATGGAAAGGTTCTAGCAGTAGTTTATAATTCTCGTTCACTTTCATGTTATTTTGTTAACTTTTGTATGGCGATACAAGTTGTTGACTATCACCCCCTTTTTAAATTGTTTTAAAGGGGCACCTTATAAAGGTAAGGGCAAGGAAAAGGAAGCATGAAGTTCCTTACTTGGATGGCTATGGTAGCATCCAATTGATCGAAGACTTGAAGAGATAGGCTCTAATTTTCATATTGTCTTCTTTCATATTTTGCATTTTATATATAGAACAATTTATTTTCTTGTAAGACAAGGATTAAAATCCTAAAACAATGGTTGTAATTTTGGATATTGGTGACTTGGTTTTCAACCCGAGTCACTACTTTTGTTCTTAATCAATGTCTTGATTTCTCAACTAAATTGCATACCTTGTTTAAACATGAATAATGGTGATTGTATCACGCAAGAAACATTGATACGATCAATATAATCAAAATGAGACAACATTAGTTCATTATAAGATTTTCATTTTAAGTGAAAATGAGAATGTATTCATCACACCTATAAAACTTCAAACATTCATATGCATTGGTTAATCAAAATAGCTATCCTTATACGAATAAAGGTTATTGTTAGAAGGATAGAGTGGGAGAAAATATTTCGCTCGCAAACCAATGATGAAAACAAAGGATCTTAGAGAGGATTCCTACATGGGAGTCTTAAGAAGAGCCCTAAATGAATGAATTGAAGAAACTACGAGAGGACACTGAAGAAACTACGGGAGGACACTCGAAGAAAGTTCCTTATGTTCATTGTTTCCGTGGGAAACCCCGTATGAATTCGGAAGGAATATCGGCTCTTTGAGATAATGATTTTTTTAAATATTATAAGATAATAGAGGAGAAATCATCTATCTATACAGGAAGAAAGACCGGTTCCTTAATAAATGATTTTTCTAAGTTTATAAGATAAAAGAGAAGAAATCATCTCAATTCTCTCAATGTAGTTATAAGGAAATTATCATGCCATATTCGTCTCGAGGAAACGAAGACATGAAAGAGGGTGATGATTGATTGAATGAAAATAGATCACTATAGGGATAGTGATAGTAATAATGATTCAAGTGATAAATAAAGATTTACATGCAAGAAATGAAAATTTCATTTAAGAGATCGAGTAATATTGATTTTAGTGGGAGCGATGTTCATTAAAAGAATTAAGCCTACCATTTAGAGAGGATGGGTGATTCTTTAAGGTGTAAAGAATAAGAAGTTTTCAATTCTAAATGATCAAATACCTTATATCATACGATGATGGAGCTTTACGGGAAGGTTTATTATATTGATAATAAAAGGTCGCCCATTAGAAATCAAAATGGTTAGATATAAATAACCTTGATTAAATAGCCAAGATGTTTGAAAATAATAAGGGTGGTGATATCACTAATAACTGCAATATAGATTTCAGCACATAAGTGACTAGATAATTCCGAGTGATTATTTTATCCCTCTAGTATATCAATACGTCACGAGTTATAAGATAACAATGGGAGCTTCCCTCAGGAAAGGAACCTCAAGATCTAGAATGGGTTCTAGATATGTGCTCAAGTAAGATCATATTATGTGAGATAATATGAGTCAGAAGGAGACCAAAATTTGTAAGTTTTGCAATCATGAATAAAAGGGTTTATACGCAAAACATTAATACAAATAAATGATCGTGCATCAAATGCAATGAAATAGTATTGACTATTTTTGCATGACAATGTCATTTGAGTTATGATTAACTCAAGATGAAAGATACTTTGTCGAAATCCAAATGGGTTGTGAGAGACAATATTGAACCCCATAAGTGAACTGGATTGACTTAGTATAGCCCCTAGCCGCTTACATGAGGTGACGTCTCAAAGCGACTAGAATGTGAGGCGACTGATGGCAAGTTCAAGTGCCATAGAGTCATATGTGATGACTAGTCGATCACATAGGCAGACTGCAAGAGACACTCTGTCGGGCAAAGTGACCGCTTATAGAGTTCTTGAAATTTTATAATAGCCGGGTCGTGGCGAGAGCTGCTATAGTATTCTTGTGAGTCGATTCTTAGACTAAAGACTACTCTCCCAAGATGGTACATTTTAGGCATAACCTTGATCCATTCTCTACGACTTTTCGTAACTGGAGTCAAATGGGATTGTTTTGGGTTGTGACTGAATGTGACTGGTTGAAGGAAGTAGTGCGATAGAAATTGTCCACCCCTTGTCAGGGTTGTTCAAATCTCAAGGCCACTCGAGGAGAAGTTAACTGGAAATGCGTGGCCACGCTCGGAAGGTATCTATGGTAGATAATTCCGGTCAGACAGTTATTCTCCATATCGAGGAAACTACTCATGATATGATCGAATGCAAGAACGACCTTAGAGAGACATCTTGCATTGAGTGGGAGATTGTAATAGGACAAGAGAATTGGTGACGCACACTTGTCGAGGACAGGTGGGAGATTGTTGGGAAATGTGTCCTCAACAATAGTGCGATCACGTAATTAAATCTCATAACGGGAATGCGCAAGGGATGATACGATTTATATTAGTCAACTGACCAACATTAATCGGTAATGATTGGCTAGCTAGAGTTTGACATTACTGTCGTATGACGGTGGTGGTCAGTTGATCCCTTTAGGTCACACCTTTAGGACAATTCCCTTAATTGATAAAGTGATCAAATGTATGTTGATACGATTTGATCATATTCCTTAAACTCGTATGACGGTGGTGGTCAGTTGATCCCTTTAGGTTAAATCTTATTGTAAGATTTATGTTTAAAATTGAAACGTGTCAATTGTTAAACATTGAACGATATTTTATAATATCGTAATTAGAATGAATCGGGTTATAAATATTACAAAAGTTGTAGATCGTATTGACGATTATTATGAATGACCATTTTATATATTGGTAATTACGAATTACTTGTCAACTAGATAAATGTGATTTATTTAATTTATAAATAATATTTATTTGATAAATATGTATGTTTTAAATTAAAACAATTGTATTTCATATCATTATGACATATTGTATGTCACATAACATACAATTGTAAAATAGACAAAATTATAAAATGGGTCCATTTTATTTATGTATGCACCGGTTTTTGGAAGGGTGTTGTGTGTGTGTTTTGTGTATTAAATACACTAGGAGACACCATCATTAAGCATGCCCTTGAAACCAATATCTTGTGCCTCCCCATGTGTGTTGGTAAGACAAAAAAGAAACATGCTTTGATGCTTGCTAAGTAAGGCTCACGGCCAACTTACCAAAAATCATCAAAAGAGTAAAATGTTTACTATTCAAATTCATTCTATCATTTTTGCCATATTTTCTAGTGATAGAAAAACCAAGCTAAAATCCTCTAAAAATTATTATTGTGATAATAATAAGAATACTAATAATAATAAGTTGTTAATATTAGTATTGATATTCTAATTAGAGAGATTAGAATTATTTAAGGAGAAACCGATTTCTAGTCTAGCTTGTTCATAGATCTCGGTCATTAAGGGGTTGTCTTGGTGCATCACAAAGGAGGTGTTCTTGTTGAACATTGGAGGATCATCCTTGCTAGCATTTGGACCGAGTGTAAGGACTCGAAATTTCTCCCCTTTCCGCATATTTTTAGCATGCATAAGATCATATAAATAAGTTAATTAAAATGTTAATTAAAGTATTTTGATTAGTATGACTAAATATTAGTTTATGAGTAACTAAAACCCAACAGACCAAATATAAAAAAACTTACTAATTGGGTAGCAGCAACATCAACATTGTCGAGACACTGGACAAAAATCGAATCATGTGTGAGTAATGATTATAAGTGGACACCATGTAAAATGGGATTATAGAAAAGGGGTAGAGAGACTAACACTGTGCGTGGAGTTTGGCACAAATAAACGACAAACAGAATCTCGTGATCTCAAGCTCTCACTACTGTTTAGAAATTCACACCAAACATCTATCATAGCAGAAGATACTTGATCACTTTCAGACAAACTCGTCAATTGCTTCCTTGTCAATTTCTGGGTTTGACTTTTGAAAAGAATGTCACTGGAAACAGTCATTAAAAGCATAGGTCACACCCTCAAATGGTATTAAATACACGATCAAAATTAAAAAAGAAGAGTATTTTGATAAAGGTAATTTTAATAATTTAAAAGTAGTTTACGGAATTTAATAATATTTTAATTATAATTCGTAATTGTTATTTTAAAGAAAATGTTGTTAAGTTCGTCTTAAGTTATTTAATTTAAAGATACCGAGTTTTCTTTGGTTTTCCGTTTACAAATAATTCCCGAACCGCTTAAGTAAAATCGTCCCAAGCTTAACTTAAAGCCAATTGTGAAAGGAACCTTCCTCCTCATTTCCTTAACATTCATAACCCCTTCCTCAAGAAAGAAAATATCAGATTTCATTTGTGCATCTCAACAAAATCTCCTTTCACAAATCTCTTCACAAATCTTCATTTCTTATCCGATTGAGACGATTCTTGCGCCTACGGATTCGTGAGATCGTTCCCGTCGTTTTAAGGTAAACAATTTCGTGTTTTGGTTCGATCGAATTCCGGGCTGTTCTGCCCTAGCTCGAATTTCGAGTCCTTCATAGTGTTTCCGGTGGTTTTAGGCGTTGATCGTGGTAACCGGAGGAAGACTTGACGATTGTTGAAGAGGAACTTGAAGGCTTTGCTAAGTAAAGGTGACGATAATGAGAAACTCGGCCTTTTTGTCTAAATTAGCACTTTATGTGATTTTGTTATGTTTGGATGAATGTTAGTAAATCCTTAAGTTCTGAATGTTCTTGTGATGTTGTTATAAACTGATATTATGAAGTTTTATTGATGATTTTGATGAAGAATGAGATTTAGGTGTATACATGTTAAGATCGGTTTAATTTGGGATTTTGGTGTTAAGCCATGAGATGATTGTTTGTATCCGTGTTCATATGTTCATATGATGTGGTTTACATGCTGGATGTATGAAATTGTGGTTTAGAAACATGTTTGAGTCGGATTAGTAAAGTATTGAAGGAATGGGAAATGGCGAAATTGGCAAAATCGCGATCAGAGGCTCTGAGCCGGTCGACCGACCGGCGGCCGACCAGCCGGCTCAGAGTCCCTCATTGTGATGTTCGTTTCTGTAAGATTTTGAGAAAAGGGGTCCCCAGCCGGTGGACCGGCAGCCGGCCGGCCGGCTGGGAGTCCCTCAAGTGTGATGTATGTTGTTTTGCGAGAAGGAGGATGCGTCCCCAGCCGGTGGACCGGCAGCCGGCCGGCCGGCTGGGGAAACCAGTATGTTGTTTTTGTTGTTGTCGGCTAAGAGTGAAGGACTCTCAGCCGGTTGACCGGCCGCCTGTGGTCAACCGGCTGAGAGCCCCTGATTGTGTTATTTGCTTCGTAACTTATGAATTTCAAGTCGGATTGTATTGATTCCTTTTCCGTATGCTTCGTATGTTTGGTTGAAGTCCCCGAGGTATGGGCGACACTATATTGGGTTCGGGAATAGAGTGAGGATAGAGACCCCCCGGTCGGGCAACCGAAAGGGAAACCGGCTCTCCCTCGGCTTAATTCTCGGGGTCAATTAAGTGTTGGTTTGAGTATACATCGCTTGCATGTTTGGTTATGAATTGAGTATGTTCAGTATGATGTGTTAGGACTGTAATTTGTATTAGGTTACAGTTCTGTGTTACCTTTGTATTATGGGGTATGATGTGTTAGGACTGTAATTTGTATTAGGTTACAGTTCTGTGTTACCTTTGTATTGTGGGGTATGATGTGTTAGGACTGTAATTTGTATTAGGTTACAGTTCTGTGTTACCTTTGTATTGTGGGGTATGATGTGTTAGGACTGTAATTTGTATTAGGTTACAGTTCTGTGTTACCTTTGTATTGTGGGGTATGATGTGTTAGGACTGTAATTTGTATTAGGTTACAGTTCTGTGTTACCTTTGTATTGTGGGGTATGATGTGTTAGGACTGTAATTTGTATTAGGTTACAGTTCTGTGTTACCTTTGTATTGTGGGGTATGATGTGTTAGGACTGTAATTTGTATTAGGTTACAGTTCTGTGTTACCTTTGTATTGTGGGGTATGATGTGTTAGGACTGTAATTTGTATTAGGTTACAGTTCTGTGTTACCTTTGTATTGTGGGGTATGATGTGTTAGGACTGTAATTTGTATTAGGTTACAGTTCTGTGTTACCTTTGTATTGTGGGGTATGATGTGTTAGGACTGTAATTTGTATTAGGTTACAGTTCTGTGTTACCTTTGTATTGTGGGGTATGATGTGTTAGGACTGTAATTTGGATTAGGTTACAGTTCTGTGTTTCCCTTTGTATTTGAGGTGTAATGTTGTGAGTCAGTGACTAGGATTAGATCACGGATTTTGGCTATCTTAGTATTGTTCGTCCAAGGCATTGGACGACTCTTAGTCCGGTTTCGTAAATGGTTTGGATTGAAAGACCCCCCGGCCGGGCAACCGGAAGGGAAACCGGCTCTCCTTCCAAATAGTTTCCGAAGTTGGTTGAGAGCCCTTGCGTAAGTATTTGCATGATGTTATGAAAGTTGAGATATTGAGATTTGTATGCTTCACATGTTTTATATATGCTGGAGTATATTGTATGGTTATGTGTTGTGTGTCACTGACAATAGGTGGCTAGGAGCACTCTAGTCACTCCCCACTGACTGTGGCGCACATGTTGTATGTGTGTAGGTACATGAGGCTGTTTGCAGGGGGTTACGTGGAGGCTAGCGAGCGATGATCCTTCATCGTTGACTTTTACCTTATCGTGTAGCTAGACCTTAGACTTTACTTTCAGTATTTTGTGCCTGTAGGGATATGCTATCCCGGGCTGCTGTATATCGTACTTAATACTTAATTATGTTTTGTCTATCGTATGTTTAGATTTCTAAAGCACCTCGCATGTTTAGTTTTGTTAAAAAGTTTTAATTCCGCTGCATTTTTGGTACTTTGTATGTTTTACTTTTCCGCTTTCGCGAGGGGTTTTACAGTTGGTATCAGAGCATTATTGCTCCCGACGCACTCATGTAATCCCCAAACTTAACTTATCCTATAACATCAAATAATGAATGAGAGATTTGGGTAGACTTAAGGACAAGTGGTAGACTGTTTGTGATTGTTAATTGTTAGGTTCTAACGTGTTTGTTGATTGGCAATGAGTTTGTTTTCTATATCTTTGAATCGACGAACCGTGAGCTCATCCATTTGACGATCAAGACCGGTGTTTTCTACCGAAGAAGGATGATTCGTGCTACCATTGGAGAATGCTTCTGAACCTTGAAGATACTCCTCATATCTTTGTGCATCGTCTTCTTTGATAACTCCGGATGCACATTCCTTCTTATCGTATAGTTAACCATCTTACTTGAAATCCATCTTCATCTCCTTTTGACTTATCCTTGTTACTTGCTTTTCGAAGTACCTTCCAAGTAAACTTTTCCCCTTGATTGAGTTTTGAGGAAGATCTCTGTTGTCTCCGCCTCCTTGATCTTAAGTTGTTGTCTCCGTACTTCTGTAACCGTTTTGAATTGTTTCCTTTCTGAGGATTTTAAACTTTCGTTACTTTTGCAACTTTACTGTTTCTGAGAAGTTCGAAATAAAAGTTTACTTTTGGGAGGTTTGGTTTGAAGAAAGTTGAAAGTTTTACAACTTTGATGGATTTCAGCGTTGATTTTCCATTGGAACTCGTTATTGGAGACGTCTGATAACCTGTACTATGCCTATCAACATCGGATCGATCCAAGTTTTGAAATTTTTCATTGATTTTCACCTTGTTTTGCCTTCGGATTAGAGCGTCAGGTTCTTGAATGCGCAAAGAGAACCCCAACGTTCCTTGATGGAGGCTGGACTATGGTTTCTACTTTTAAAAAAATTCTTTTTTTTAAAGAAACCTAAGCTTTTGTATATCAGGGTTCCGGTGAAAGTTTTAGTTGTTAATGTTGTCCTTATAACTGCTTTCAAGTTTCGAGGACGAAACTTTTTAAAAGATGGGGTGATTGTAACAGCCCGTATTTTGATAAAGGTAATTTTAATAATTTAAAAGTAGTTTACGGAATTTAATAATATTTTAATTATAATTCGTAATTGTTATTTTAAAGAAAATGTTGTTAAGTTCGTCTTAAGTTATTTAATTTAAAGATACCGAGTTTTCTTTGGTTTTCCGTTTACAAATAATTCCCGAACCGCTTAAGTAAAATCGTCCCAAGCTTAACTTAAAGCCAATTGTGAAAGGAACCTTCCTCCTCATTTCCTTAACATTCATAACCCCTTCCTCAAGAAAGAAAATATCAGATTTCATTTGTGCATCTCAACAAAATCTCCTTTCACAAATCTCTTCACAAATCTTCATTTCTTATCCGATTGAGACGATTCTTGCGCCTACGGATTCGTGAGATCGTTCCCGTCGTTTTAAGGTAAACAATTTCGTGTTTTGGTTCGATCGAATTCCGGGCTGTTCTGCCCTAGCTCGAATTTCGAGTCCTTCATAGTGTTTCCGGTGGTTTTAGGCGTTGATCGTGGTAACCGGAGGAAGACTTGACGATTGTTGAAGAGGAACTTGAAGGCTTTGCTAAGTAAAGGTGACGATAATGAGAAACTCGGCCTTTTTGTCTAAATTAGCACTTTATGTGATTTTGTTATGTTTGGATGAATGTTAGTAAATCCTTAAGTTCTGAATGTTCTTGTGATGTTGTTATAAACTGATATTATGAAGTTTTATTGATGATTTTGATGAAGAATGAGATTTAGGTGTATACATGTTAAGATCGGTTTAATTTGGGATTTTGGTGTTAAGCCATGAGATGATTGTTTGTATCCGTGTTCATATGTTCATATGATGTGGTTTACATGCTGGATGTATGAAATTGTGGTTTAGAAACATGTTTGAGTCGGATTAGTAAAGTATTGAAGGAATGGGAAATGGCGAAATTGGCAAAATCGCGATCAGAGGCTCTGAGCCGGTCGACCGACCGGCGGCCGACCAGCCGGCTCAGAGTCCCTCATTGTGATGTTCGTTTCTGTAAGATTTTGAGAAAAGGGGTCCCCAGCCGGTGGACCGGCAGCCGGCCGGCCGGCTGGGAGTCCCTCAAGTGTGATGTATGTTGTTTTGCGAGAAGGAGGATGCGTCCCCAGCCGGTGGACCGGCAGCCGGCCGGCCGGCTGGGGAAACCAGTATGTTGTTTTTGTTGTTGTCGGCTAAGGGTGAAGGACTCTCAGCCGGTTGACCGGCCGCCTGTGGTCAACCGGCTGAGAGCCCCTGATTGTGTTATTTGCTTCGTAACTTATGAATTTCAAGTCGGATTGTATTGATTCCTTTTCCGTATGCTTCGTATGTTTGGTTGAAGTCCCCGAGGTATGGGCGACACTATATTGGGTTCGGGAATAGAGTGAGGATAGAGACCCCCCGGTCGGGCAACCGAAAGGGAAATCGGCTCTCCCTCGGCTTAATTCTCGGGGTCAATTAAGTGTTGGTTTGAGTATACGTCGCTTGCATGTTTGGTTATGAATTGAGTATGTTCAGTATGATGTGTTAGGACTGTAATTTGTATTAGGTTACAGTTCTGTGTTACCTTTGTATTATGGGGTATGATGTGTTAGGACTGTAATTTGTATTAGGTTACAGTTCTGTGTTACCTTTGTATTGTGGGGTATGATGTGTTAGGACTGTAATTTGTATTAGGTTACAGTTCTGTGTTACCTTTGTATTGTGGGGTATGATGTGTTAGGACTGTAATTTGTATTAGGTTACAGTTCTGTGTTACCTTTGTATTGTGGGGTATGATGTGTTAGGACTGTAATTTGTATTAGGTTACAGTTCTGTGTTACCTTTGTATTGTGGGGTATGATGTGTTAGGACTGTAATTTGTATTAGGTTACAGTTCTGTGTTACCTTTGTATTGTGGGGTATGATGTGTTAGGACTGTAATTTGTATTAGGTTACAGTTCTGTGTTACCTTTGTATTGTGGGGTATGATGTGTTAGGACTGTAATTTGTATTAGGTTACAGTTCTGTGTTACCTTTGTATTGTGGGGTATGATGTGTTAGGACTGTAATTTGTATTAGGTTACAGTTCTGTGTTACCTTTGTATTGTGGGGTATGATGTGTTAGGACTGTAATTTGTATTAGGTTACAGTTCTGTGTTACCTTTGTATTGTGGGGTATGATGTGTTAGGACTGTAATTTGTATTAGGTTACAGTTCTGTGTTACCTTTGTATTGTGGGGTATGATGTGTTAGGACTGTAATTTTTATTAGGTTACAGTTCTGTGTTACCTTTGTATTGTGGGGTATGATGTGTTAGGACTGTAATTTGTATTAGGTTACAGTTCTGTGTTACCTTTGTATTGTGGGGTATGATGTGTTAGGACTGTAATTTGTATTAGGTTACAGTTCTGTGTTACCTTTGTATTGTGGGGTATGATGTGTTAGGACTGTAATTTGTATTAGGTTACAGTTCTGTGTTACCTTTGTATTGTGGGGTATGATGTGTTAGGACTGTAATTTGTATTAGGTTACAGTTCTGTGTTACCTTTGTATTGTGGGGTATGATTTGTTAGGACTGTAATTTGTATTAGGTTACAGTTCTGTGTTACCTTTGTATTGTGGGGTATGATGTGTTAGGACTGTAATTTGTATTAGGTTACAGTTCTGTGTTACCTTTGTATTGTGGGGTATGATGTGTTAGGACTGTAATTTGTATTAGGTTACAGTTCTGTGTTACCTTTGTATTGTGGGGTATGATGTGTTAGGACTGTAATTTGTATTAGGTTACAGTTCTGTGTTACCTTTGTATTGTGGGGTATGATGTGTTAGGACTGTAATTTGTATTAGGTTACAGTTCTGTGTTACCTTTGTATTGTGGGGTATGATGTGTTAGGACTGTAATTTGTATTAGGTTACAGTTCTGTGTTACCTTTGTATTGTGGGGTATGATGTGTTAGGACTGTAATTTGTATTAGGTTACAGTTCTGTATTACCTTTGTATTGTGGGGTATGATGTGTTAGGACTGTAATTTGGATTAGGTTACAGTTCTGTGTTACCTTTGTATTGTGGGGTATGATGTGTTAGGACTGTAATTTGGATTAGGTTACAGTTCTGTGTTTCCCTTTGTATTTGAGGTGTAATGTTGTGAGTCAGTGACTAGGATTAGATCACGGATTTTGGCTATCTTAGTATTGTTCGTCCAAGGCATTGGACGACTCTTAGTCCGGTTTCGTAAATGGTTTGGATTGAAAGACCCCCCGGCCGGGCAACCGGAAGGGAAACCGGCTCTCCTTCCAAATAGTTTCCGAAGTTGGTTGAGAGCCCTTGCGTAAGTATTTGCATGATGTTATGAAAGTTGAGATATTGAGATTTGTATGCTTCACATGTTTTATATATGCTGGAGTATATTGTATGGTTATATGTTGTGTGTCACTGACAATAGGTGGCTAGGAGCACTCTAGTCACTCCCCACTGACTGTGGCGCACATGTTGTATGTGTGTAGGTACATGAGGCTGTTTGCAGGGGGTTACGTGGAGGCTAGCGAGCGATGATCCTTCATCGTTGACTTTTACCTTATCGTGTAGCTAGACCTTAGACTTTACTTTCAGTATTTTGTGCCTGTAGGGATATGCTATCCCGGGCTGCTGTATATCGTACTTAATACTTAATTATGTTTTGTCTATCGTATGTTTAGATTTCTAAAGCACCTCGCATGTTTAGTTTTGTTAAAAAGTTTTAATTCCGCTGCATTTTTGGTACTTTGTATGTTTTACTTTTCCGCTTTCGCGAGGGGTTTTACACCAGACATGTTTGTTGTGATCGCGTTGGAACATGCCTTAAGTTGGCCTCTGAGTCTGACGAGTAGAGCAGCTGCACAACGGGGCATTTAGGTCGTAACACCTCACCCGGAGTGCAGATGTTTGATGCTAGAACATGCCTTAAGCTGGCCTCTGAGTTTAGTATCTTGTGATGTGGTGAAGGGACATGCCTTAAGCTGGCCTCTGAGTCCTTTACTTTTGGATGCTAGTTTATGCCTTAAGTTGGCCTCTGAGTCTAGTGTATTGCTGATTGGCAGGTCTATGCCTTAAGTTGGCCTCTGAGTCCTTGCTTGCTGAATGATTGGTATGTAGGTTATGTCTTAAGTTGACCGCTGAACCTTTATACTTGCTGAATCATTGGTATGTAGGTTTTGTCTTAAGTTGACCGCTGAACCTTATACTTGCTGGTTTTATCTGCTTGCCTTGAGTTGGTATAGTGTCAGATATAGATGATTGATATTGTTGATATAGATGTTGACATTGATGATATAGATGTTGACATTGATGATATAGATGTTGGACTTGTTATTGTTCATCCAAGGCATTGGATGACTCTTAAGTCAGTTTCGTAAATGGTTTGGATTGAAAGACCCCCCGACCGGGTAACCGGTAGGGAAACCGGCTCTCCTTCCAAATAGTTTTCGAAGTTGGTTGAGAGCCGTGCATTAGTGATTGCATGATAGTTGATGATCAGTTATTGAGATATTGATATACTTCACGTGTTTATATATGTCGGAGTGTTCTGTTTGTATTGCTTGTTACGTGTCGTTACAAAAGGTGGCTAGGAGAACTCTAGTCACTCCCCACTGATTGTGGCGTACATGTTTTCATGTATGTAGGTACATGTAGGTTGGACGCGGTTCACTTGAGAGCTAGCGAGTGATGATCCTTTCATCATATGACTTACACTTCACCGATTAGCTAGACTCTTAGTGTTTGATACAGTTCATGTTTTGGTGCCTGTAGGGATGTTCCATCCCAGGCTTTGTATACATTTGGTTTCCGTACTTAGGACTGTTATACTTATCTATTTTGTTTATATCAGTTTTAGTTTCCAGTTTCAGTTTTAATTCACCTCGCATGATGTTATGTTTAAAAAGTTTAAATTCCGCTGCATTTTTAGTACTTTGTGTGTTTTATATTTCCGCTATCGCGAGGGGTTTTACATTGTGTAGTGAACTTTTGCAGAACATGTTTGACGTCAAAGGAACCAACGCCATATTGTTTAGTGAACTTCCCCAAAATAGATAAATAAAGGGGGCACTTATCTCCATTTATCGCTTCAACAACAACATTGGGCCCATTGGCAATCCAAGACATAGATGTATATCCTCCTCTAAAATTGGAAGATTCCCACCCAAGAAACATCCTTTTATTGGGTTATAATTTGAAACTAGCCAATATGCTAAGTTTCCTGGAAGAACATCTGTTTTAAGAAGTAAAAGACCCCCCAAACCCCATTTCTTTGATAGCTTGAATCTGCTGTTCTGAGGGTGGACTATGGATAAAGTTGTAAAGCCCAGCAGGAGACATCCGGGTCCTCAATGACGGCAATCGCTCTTTATAGTTTGGTTTCTTTTTTACAGCAGGTTCAACTATTTCACTAGTAGAAGATGGATGTTCCGATCGCTTCATATTAGCTTGCTTCCTGTTATGCAAAAATGGTAGAATACACGAATTAAGAAAATAAGTTTCACAGAAGAAGGATCTAGTTTCACAAAATAAGCTTCTAGTTTCACAGAAAAAGGAAAATAAACTTAAACTGTGAAACAAGAAGCTTACATTGTGAAACGAGAAGCTTATTCTGTGAATCTCAGGTAAAAAGTCAATACAAACGAATTAAGAAAATAAGTTTCACAAAAGAAGGATCTAGTTTCAGAAAATAAGTTTCTAGTTTCACAGAAGAAGGATCTAGTTTCACAAAATAAGCTTCTAGTTTCACATAAAAAGGAAAATAAACTTAAACTGTGAAACAAGAAGCTTACATTGTGAAACCCAAACTCTTAGATTCACAGAATAAGGGCTGAGATTCACAGAATAAGCTTGTAGTTTCACAGAAGAAGTTTTGACATTCACAGAATAAAGAAAACAAACATGAAACTGTGAAACAAGAACCTTAACTTGTGAAACACAAACTCTTAGATTCACATATTAAGGGCTTAGTTTCACAACATAAGTTTCTAGATTCACAGAAGAAGATCTGACATTCACAGAATAAGTTTTCTTATATTGTGAAACCTAGGGTCATAAATTGTGAAACTAGAAGCTTAACTTGTGAAACTAGAAGCAGTTTTGGTGAATGCTAAGTGCTCTTATTATTTAATGATTTAAAACGGGACGGGAAAGGGTTTAAGGTTGGATTAGGGGGATCCGCTACCGCGGATCCCCCTAATCCAACCCTAAACCCTTCCCTTGCTTCTTAGTCGAACGGCAGATAAGACACCCTAGAGGGGGACGGGTGAACCCTTTTTTTGGGACGGGTGAAAATATGGGACCGGGTATTCCTAAACCTAAAACGGGACGGGAAAGGGTTTAGGGTTGGATTAGGGGGATCCGCTACCGCGGATCCCCCTAATCCAACCCTAAACCCTTCCCTTGCTTCTTAGTCGAACGGCAGATAAGACACCCTAGAGGGGGACGGGTGAACCCTTTTTTTGGGACGGGTGAAAATATGGGACCGGGTATTCCTAAACCTAAAACGGGACGGGAAAGGGTTTAGGGTTGGATTAGGGGGATCCGCCACCGCGGATCCCTCTAAATCAACCCTAAACCCTTCCCTTGCTTCTTAGTCGAACGGTAGATACGACACCCGAAACATAACGGGACGGGAAAGGGTTTAGGGTTGGATTAGGGGGATCCGCTACCGCGCATCCCCCTAATCCAACCCTAAACCCTTCCCTTGCTTCTTAGTCGAACGACAGATACGACACCAAAAACCTAAAACTGTGAAACAAAAGAAGCTTACAATGTGAAACCCAAACTCTTACATTCACAGAATAAAGGGCTTAGTTTCACAAAATAGGTTTCTAGTTTCAAAGAATAAGGGTTGACATTCACAGAATAAGGAAAAGAAAATTATTAAACTGTGAAACAAAGAAGCTTACAATGTGAAACCCAAAATCTTAGATTCACATAATAAGAGCTTAGTTTCACAGAATAAGCTTCTAGTTTCACAAAATAAGGGCTGACAATTCACAGAATAAAGAAAAGAAAATTATTAAACTGTGAAACAAAGAAGCTTACAATGTGAAACCCAAACTCTTAGAATCACAGAATAAGAGCTTAGTTTCACAATATAAGCTTCTAATTTCACAGAATAAGGGCTAACATTCACAGAATAAAGAAAAGAAAATTATTAAACTGTGAAACAAAGAAGCTTACAATGTGAAACCCAAACTCTTAGATTTACAGAATAAGAGCTTAGTTTCACAAAATAAGCTTCTAGTTTCACAGAATAAGAGCTGACATTCACAGAATAGCTCTTAGATTCGGATGATTTACAAAATAAAAAGGAAAAGAAACTTGATTAATTAAGAAGATCATTCATACATATCTAGATAATTATACATAGCTAGATAATTATACAATAGTCTGGCTCATTCATTTAGGCCAGCCAGTACATGCACAAATTCAAGCACTTAAAATTCAGAGAAAAAAAAGGACACATCAAATTTCAGTACTCCAAATTTGCTAAGTCAGCAGGAGATGGCGTTGATGCTGTCATCCGATATAACTCGTAGTATACGAAGGTATCTAGTAGGCTATACACTTCTGGTCGTGCTTTCAAAGACTTTACGAAATTAATAACTGTTGTCATTTCATCAGCTGTAAGGTCGCGAAGGTGTTCTTGTTGGAATGGATTTTTCAGTTGACTGAAATGCAAGAGAGTCTCAATTCCCTTTGATGATTCCTGGAAACACTTGCACCTTTTGTAAATGATTTTGCCACCCCTACGAATACTACGAATAATACGGACACCATTGATATCATTTTTGCGCAGGGTAAGACAATATGCGCTCTGAATGAATAGCGCACGTGGATGAATAAGAAAATACTGACACCATCTTTTGCAAACCATTCCCATGTTTGCTTTATCGTCATTGCTAAGTCGCTGAACTATGGAGTCAACTAAGTCTTCATTGGTGAAAACGGAATATAATGGTGCTTGGTTACGGTTGCTAGTGAAGTTCATGTTCGCTAATGGATGTTTTTTGGAGTTAACGAAATCCTCTAAATCTGTTGCAACTTCATTGACTACCCACCCCTTGCACCAACCGTCAATAACCATTTTTTGATAAATAGGAACTGGTAATGAAAGCAGTACACAAACAACACAGCACATCAATATCATATGAAATTTTAGAAATGTAGGAAAATAGGAAGTTATGGGCTTAGTTTCACAAGCTAAGCTTCTAGTTTCACATAATAAGGGATTAATTTCACAGCCTAAGCTTCTAGTTTCACAGAATAACGAAAATAACAATGAAACAAGAAGCTTACATTGTGAAACCCAAACCCTCAGATTTCACATCATAAGCTTCTAGTTTCACAACATAAGCTTCTAGTTTCACAACACAAGCTTCTAGTTTCACAACATAAGCTTGTAGTTTCACAACATAAGGAAAAGAAACTTAAGATATGGGATGAGAATCAAAAAAACAGGCACTTTGATTCACACAACTAGATAATAAGGAAAATAAACTTGATTCATTAAAAATATCATTCATACATAGCTAGGTAATTACACAAAAAGGCTGCATTGATAGACGTAATTACAGAAGAGCACTACAAAACACTAAAACCGAGCACATTTAGACCAGCCACTATCACGGCAAAAAGTGGTACAAAAGTTGAGGAGCTGTGCTACATATCGAGTAACAAAGGTAAATCTAAATATGATAAAGTTGCCCGAGTCAGCAAGTGTGTTGCAGTAGCAAGTGATATGTCATGTTTTGGAGATGGCACATGTAAATTGTCAATCAACTCATTCACTTTTGGGTTTTCAGCACCAGTGAGATCTCTAAGGTGTCCTCTTTGCAAAAGATTGTCGCCTTGGTTAAAATGTAGGAGTAATTTAGCTCCCGGATCATTAGTCATAAAGCACTTGCATCTTTTATAAATTATTCTATAACCCCTACGAATGATTCTCACACCATTGACATCATTAATATGCAGAGAAATCCCATACACAACTGCAATGACAGGTGCACTAGGGTGTATGAGGAAAAGCTGAGACCAGTTCCGACAGACCAACGCCATGTTTGCCTTATCTTGGTTACACTTAAGTTGTTTGAAGATGTTATTCATTACATCTTGATTATTGAAAACAGCCAGTTGGGGTTGATAACGATTGTTAGTGAGCTCAACAGTCCGTAAGGGAGCAAATGAGAATTTCATAGCCTCTTTTTTTTCTCTTATATAATTCCGGACAAAATATGCTTTATCCTCTGCAAGAACATTCACTACCCATGCCTTGCACCATGTTTCCATAATTGACCAGAGGTAAGGAAGGTTAAAACCACACAGTAACCTACAAGCATTACAAATAAAATCAAAAAGCATACATTGTGAAACCCAGACTATTACATTTCACATAATAAGGGCTTAGTTTCACAAGCTAAGCTTCTAGTTTCACAGAATAAGGGCTGAGAATCACAGAAAAAGCCAAAGAAAACTTAAACAGTGAAAACAAGAAGCTTACATTGTGAAACACAAACTCTTACATTCACAAAATATGGGCTTAGTTACACAATATAAGCTTCTAATTTCACAGAATAAGGAAAAGAACACTTAAACAAGAAACTTACATTGTGAAACCCAAACTCTTAAATTTCACAGAATAGGGGCTTAGTTTTACAATATAAGATTCTAGTTTCACAATGAAAGATTCTAGTTTCACAGAATAAGGAAAAGAACACTTAAACAAGAAGCTAAGAAGCTTACATTGTGAAACTCAAACTCTTAGATTTCATAGAATAAGGGCTTAGTTTCACAACATAAGCTTCTAGTTTCACAGAATAACAAAAAAGAAACTTAAGATATCGGATGTGAATCACAAAAACAGGCACTTAGATTCACAAAATAATAAGGAAAAGAAACTTGATTAATTAAAAATATCATTCATACATAGCTAGATAATTACACAAAAGGCTGGCTTGATAGATGTAATTACAGAAGAGCACTACAAAAAGACATTTAGGCCAGCCACTAAGATGCAAAAAGGTGATACAAAGTTGAGCAGCTATGCTACATATTGAATGCCAATAAAGGTAAATCAAAATAAGATAGTTTTGCCTGAGTCATCAACTCTGTCGAAGTAGCAACTGCTAAGTCAAGTTCTGGAGATGGCACATCTAAAATGTCAAGCATCTCTTGTGTTTGGTCGATTTCAGCATCAGTGAGATCTCTAAGGTGTTCACTTTGGTAAGGATTTTCACTTTGCAAATAATGTAGGAGTAATTTAGATCCCGGATCAGTTGTCATAAAGCACTTGCATCTTTTATAAATGATTCTAGAACCCCTACGAATTATTCTCACACCATTGACATCATTGATACACAGAGAAATCCCATACGCAACTCGAATGAGAGGTGCACTAGGGTGGAGGAGGAAAAGCTAACACCAGTTCCGACAGACCAATGCCATGTTTGCCTTATCTAGGTTACACTTAAGTTGTTTGAAGATGTTATTCATTACATCTTGATTATTAAAAACAGCCAGTTGGGGTTGATAACGGTTGTTTGTGAGCTCAACAGTCCGTAAGGGAGTAAATGAGAATGTCATGGCCTCTTTTTTTTCTGTTATTTAATTCTGGACATATTCTGCTTTATCTTCTGCGTGAAGATTCATTACCCACCCTTTGCACCAGTTTTCCATATTTGACCAAAGGTAATTAAGTTTAAAACCACAAAGTAACCTACAAGCATTACAAAATAGAATCAAAAAGCATACATTGTGAAACACAGACTCTTATATTTCACATAATAAAAGGCTTAGTTTCACAACCTAAGCTTCTAGTTTCACATAATAATGGCTGAGAATCACAGAATTAGAAAAAGAACCTTAAACTGAAAATAATAGAAAATAAACTTAAACTGAAAACTGAAAGAAACTTATTATGTGAATCTAAGAGCTTATATTGTGAAACTAGAAGCTTATGAAGTGAAATTACGTGCTTATTTTGTGAAACTAGATGGCTATATTGTGAAACCTGTTAATAAAATATCCTGATTTTTTGAGTTCTTAACTTGTGAAACTAGAAGCTTAACTTGTGAAACTGGATTCGTATTCTGTGAAATGTACTAAAATAATCAAAAACACTCTCAAAACCTAGATATTTTCGTCACAACCCTAGGTATCACTAACAATGAAAAATAACAATAAACACTAAACTAATGATAATCCAGCAGAAAATAGCAAAAAAAAAAAAAAAATAAAGAGCAAAAATAAGTAATTAAACTAATTAAACAACAAAAATGTAACAAATAACATACGAACATACGAAGAAGATGATAATGGAGGTTGTTGATGTTAAAAACTTCGAAGAACGACAATGCTTGCTTATTTCGCCTCAAATCTTTGAAAATAAACCACACATCCAAAGAACGACAAACAAATCACATTATAACGTACTAAAATAATCAAAAACACTCTCAAAACCTAGATATTTTCATCACAACCCTAGGTATCACTAACAATGAAAAATAACAATAAACACTCAACTAATGATAATCCAGCAGAAAATAGCAAAAAAAAAAAATAAAGAGCAAAAATAAGTAATTAAACTAATTAAAGAACAAAAATATAACAAACAACATACGAAGAAGATGCGAAGAAGATGATAATGGAGGTTGTTGATGATTCCGGGAAGAAGATCCAACCGTTACCGCGAGCGAGAGAGAGTGAGAGAGCGAGAGAGCGAGAGAGCGAGAGAGCGAGAGAGAAGACGAGCGAGACTGAGAAAGAATGAATGAAACTGAGAGAGTCAGTTTCTTTTTTTTTTTGATATATATATATGGACACGTGGCGTAATATCGTGCGTCCAGTGTTTTTAGATCCAACGGTTAAGATCGGTCCGGCAGCCTCACGCTAAGAACACGGCCTCACGTGATTCAATTTATATATATATATATATATATATATATATATATATATATATATATATATATATACATAGAGTTAGGATCACATGAGTCCTACCTACATATATGAGTCCATGAGTCCATGCAACAATATCAAACATGCTTAATGAAAATATCGCCTGCTCTATGTTATAAGAAGGGTATATTCGTCATTTCACACACAAACTGTATAATCCCCAAATTCAGGTTAAAACACCTCATTCAATTCATGGAGTTTCTCTCTCATCTATTTCTCTCTCTTCCGCGGTCAACATAATATCCTCTCGCCGTCGACCTGTTCTGATATCGTTAAATCCATTCGTCTTCAACGTCAACATGCTCTGATTTCGTTAAATTCATTCGTCCTTACCTTCGTCCTTGCTGATATTGTCGTTATTAACTTCGTCTTGCTGTTATTTTCCCTGTTTTATTAACATACTCAATGGCAGGTATCTTCTTCTCCTTTAATTATCGTTTTTCTTTTTAAATTTATGCACTATTGATTTGCATGTTGTTGTATTTCATTAATCGATTCTATGTTCTAATCGTATCTGAGACTTTCGTTTGTGTTTCTCATTGATTTTTATGTTTATTTTTGATGTTTTCATATAAATATATGTTTCGTCTTTGCTTTTTCCTCTTCTAATCATGTCATGATTACATATTTTCATAATTTTATCCTTTCAATTGCTTGTACGTAGTGTTTTCGCATGTTGTTGTATTTCATTACGATTACTCTACATATCTGCTGTTTAATAGTCAATCCTAATTAGTCAATTTAAGTCCATAAGTATCACATCTTATGTTGCACAGTATCACACGCACTTTAAAATAATATCACATGTTCTTTTACCTCTGTACATTAGCATCACACTGTACTCCGCAAAGTATCACACTTCATCCTGAAGAGTATCAAACTACATGTCTGATTGTTTCCCTAAATAGTGCATTGTATTAAGTACATGTTATTTTCAATAGTATCACATGTCATCCTCAACAGTATCACATTTTTATAACAATAATTTCATTAGATAATTTATGTCCATAAGTATCACATGTTATGTTACACAGTATCAAACTACGTCTTTCATTGTTTACCAAATTAATGTACTGTACCTTAGCATCACACTATACTCTGTAAAATATCACACTTCATCCTAGAGAGTATCAAACTACGTGTCTCATTGTTTACCTAATTATTGCACTGTATGAATTATGTTTATCATGTTATAATTTGTGTTTCCAACCTCTGTTGCTTTAGACAATATTTCTACTATTTCTCCGGTATCAGTTTCTACTCCACAATGTATGGAAGTTGATGAGGTTCATGGTGGAAATCATCTTAGTATGGTTGTCAGCCCTGGTGGGTCTAAAGAGTGGGTTAGAAATATTGCCAATCAGTTTACACCGACAATAGGACAAACTTTTTCATCATTAGATGAGGGTATTCAGTTTTATGAGACTTATGCAATAGCATTTGGCTTTGAACCAAGGAAGTCTTCAACAAAAAGGTTCCGTAATAGTGGTGATATTAGGACAAAATTGATTGTTTGTCACCGTGAAGGGTTTAGGGATTCTAAGCCGAAAATATTATCTATTTGCGGTCAAGAGGAGGAGGCAATGGTCAAGGCTTCTGAACCGAGGAATACTAAGGTTACTAGGATTGGTTGTAAAGCCAGAATTTTATTCAAATCTGTCACTAAAGAAATTGATAACGTTCAAGTACCGATATTTGTTGTTGATCAGTTTCATGCTGCCCATAACCACCTTCCTTTTCCACTCAAATATATAGAATTTCTCAAAAAACGTAGAAACCTTTCTTTACAACATAAACAAACCATTGTGGATAATTGCAAGGTGAATATGGGCCCAACCTCTACATTCAGATCGGTGAAGGAATACGTTGATGGCTATGAAAATATTGGAGCTACTTTAACTGACTTTAAGAAACTTGGAAGGCAAATCAAATGTTTTATAGGCCTTAAGGATGCTCAAATGTTCATTGGCCAGTTGGAAACACTTTCTCAAACCAGGAAAGGGTTTTATTATGCCCATGATATTGACCAGAATACGTGTTTGTTTCGTGTCTTTTGGGCTGATGCAGAAGCACGCTCTAATTACCGTCTATATGTGACTCAGTCACCTATGACCCAACTTACTCAACTAATAAGTACGACATGATCTTCGCGCCTTTCACTGGTGTTGATCATCACAAGAAGTCCGTCACTTTGGGTGGTTCACTTATGTTTATGGAGAATGATCAGAATTTCAAATGGATTTTCCGAAAATTCTTAGATTGTATGGGTGGGAAGCAGCCACTTTGCTTTTTTACTGACCAATGTCCTGCAATGAAAACTGCTGTCCCTGCTGTTTTTACCACAGCTGCGCATCGATATTGCATGTGGCATATCATGAAGAAATTACCTGAAAAGTTAGGCACGACGTTCCCCAAAGACGCTGACTTCATCACTCGTTTGAATTCTGTTGTTTGGGATTCAGACCTAGAGCCTTCTGACTTCGAAGAGAAGTGGTGTGCATTGATCACTGAGTTTCAACTTCATGATAATTCATGGTTGAAATATCTGTTTGCCAAATGGCAACGTTGGATCCCGGCCTATTATCGCGATTTTCCTCTTGGTTGTCTTCTAAGAACAACCCAACGCTCTGAGAGCGAAAACAGCTTTTTCAAGCGTTTTGTCAATCCTAATGGCACACTTGTGGAATTCTGGATGCGTTTCCAGAGTGCCATGGATCAGCAACGTTACAGTCAAAAATGTCTTGACAGAGATAGTGATCACTCCTTACCTCAAACCAAAACACTTCTTAGTCTTGAGATTCATGCATCGACTGTTTACACACATGCACTCTTTTACGAATTCCGGCAGCAGTGTATTTCTTCTCTACATTCATGCAGCGCTGGAGATTCTTCAAGGGAAGGTAATGTAAGGTACATTGATGTCGAAGATTCTATTTTGAATAAAACTTATACTGTAGTATTTAATCCTACCATCTTCGATTCATCATGCTCATGCAAGATGTTTGAGAGGAAGGGTTATATATGCAAACACATCATATGGATCTTGTCTGGTAAAGGGGTCAAGAAGATACCTGATAAGTATCTTCTCAGTAGATGGACAAAGAACACCAAAAAAATGCCATTGTATGATGCTCATGGGCAATTGCTAGATGATTTTGATTCCTCTGATGTCACTAAGTTCCATATTTCTCACTTTGGTCAGAGTTTTACTCAACTTTAACTCTAATCAAAACTCTTCCTCTAAATCACATTAAGGAACTTTCTGAATTACTGAAGACATTCAGACAGAAACTTCATCCTGGCCTGGTGGTGAAATAATGACTGTTGAGCAAGAGATGGAAATGCTACTTGGTGTTAAGTCCTCAAGCGAGGTCCGTATACTACCCCCTATTCAATCAAAAAACAAGGGCAGTGGCAAGAGATTGACATCTAAGAGAGAACAATCCATTGCAAAGGCACAAAAGCCAAAAAGATTCTGTAATAACTGTAAACAAATGGCACATCATGATAAGCGCAACTGCCCTAATCCTGCTGTAGACACATCACAACACCCGTTTGATCAGGAATCCGAAGTAAGTCATTTTTGCCAAATATCGTATGTTTTTACTTTACAACAATATCAAGTTCAAGCTGTCTAGTTTTATTTAATGTTTTGTTCATTTTTTTTATTGTGTTCAAGGTTAGTTTTGTTGTCTAGTTCAAATTCAGATAGGTTAATTGTTTCTTTATGCAAAATATCACATGCCACTACTAAGAATATCACACTTTTTAATTAATTTTGTCAACTTCATTACTGTCTGTTTTGGTGTTTGTTTAATTTTTTGCAGATTTCTTCAGTTGCTGACGATGATTAAGAAGTTGGGTGCATGTTGAGGATTTCTTTTTGACATCAAGTTAGCACAGAATACAATACAAATATCACACTTTGTTATTAGTTTTTGTACTTGCCTACAAATACATTTCAAATAGGCGTTAATTTTGTATTCTTTATTCTTCGTTTTGTTAATACTCTAGTTTTGTTGATCTTTTACGAATAGAGGCAATATAATACTTCATATGAATATCAAAGAACTTGTTTTATTCTTAGATGGTTGTCATTTTCTTTCCTACATTTGTATCTACTTTATTTTTTATTCAATATCACACCACACATGAAACAATATCACACCACACCTGAAAAAGTATTACACCAGCACTCATACACAATATTGGACAATTTCCAAAAAAAAGTATCATACTACAATTGAAACAATATCACCAATTGTCCTAAATAATATTATTATTAGACAACATCAGCTGGAAAAGTATCACAACCAATTGCACAAAATATCACAACTTGTACTTGGCAATATCACTGTGTGTTTGCAATAATATAACCATTTTATTAATAATATTTGTTCTTTTTAGTATCATTTGAAAACAATATCAAACTTAAATCACAATAAAATCACAGTTTGTAACCAACAATGTTACTAAAAAATGTTATCAGATTACATAGTATCACACCACAGTTGGAAAAGTATCAAACCACACATGAGACAGTATCACACCACACATGAAACAGTATCACACCACATATGAAATAGTATCACACCACACGTGAAACAGTCTCACACTACACCGGATACAGTATCATACCACACTTGAAACAGTTTCACACTACACCTTAAACAGTATCACACTACACCTTAAACAGTATCACACTACACCTTAAACAATATCACACTACACCTGAAACAATATCATACCAAAATCTGAAACAATATCACACCTCAGCTGAAACAACATCACATGTACAACTAAACAATATCACACTTAACAAAGAATTGATCCCAGAATCTCGTTTTCCATTAACTTGAGATCTAATGTTCAACTATACACAAAAGTGGTCATTACCACACCACGTGTGGAAAAAATGATTCCAGAAACTTGTTTTTTAACTAGAGTTACATTCACATTTTAATTACACGGTTTTTTCCCCGAAGTCTAGCACTACTAACTGAACATTCTACCTCGACCCCTACCTCTATTATTAGGATTTGCAATGGTCTTGAATCGTATGAGTGGCATTTTGTCCAATTCATCATCTTCACTTCCTTTTTCGCAAGCATTTCTGTAAAGCAAAACCATAATGTTGTTGTTATATGTCAACATTCTACTTTTTTTTGGGAACCAAATCCATCAAATGTAAAAGGCAGGTTTTCATTTTTACCTCTTCCTAGGAGATGTCCTAAGAATTGGTAATTCTGTGTTCACTTTTGGGACTCCAGCAATGGTAGCTCGATTCTCGATAGTAGTGCTCTTCTCTACCACTTTTGCTTTTCTTTTTAGCTGACCACCCTTCTGTTTTGCTTCTTCTTTTCTCTTTTGGGTTAGTGTTGTCAGAAGGGCCTGCTTTCCTGTCGTAAACTCTTTAACCTTCTCCATCAAAGGTGTTCTGTTCACATTTATGTCAGCTAAAAGCAATGTTGCTGCCATTTCTAGCCAGTAGTAGCGCCTACTCACTTTCGAATGCAAATCTGCCTCAAACAACTCCCCCTCGTACCGAATCATGTGCATCATTAAGAAGTTTCCAGATTCTGAATTGTCTACATCGCTCTTCTGCCAAGGGAAGCTGATGTTGACAACATCAAAGCTTATTATCTCATGCGCTCTATCAACATTCTTTTGTGCTAGGAAGTCACTCATTTCCGCAGCCTGTTATATTTGAGAATTACCCTTAGATATAATTGGCAGAAACATTGAAATCCAACATACTTCAAATTTAATATACACCTCACAATATCAAACAAAACATACCACCAAATCTGCAGCCTCATATACTTCTGTGTCCGTCCAATTGTCGTACTCTATGTAGTCTAGCACTTCAATCGACTCGGTTTTGAAATTTATACAAACACAGAAATAATGTTCTTTCAACAACATTGGTATAAAAATCAGATTTGCTTCCAAGTTACAGGGATTTGTGTTACTTCTTATGAAATCCTCCCAAGCTCTAAAAATATTTTCTTTCTTCATTTTTTCATCTCCATGTACTTCAAGTTTTGCTTCCTGTTTTGTATACATATATGTTAAAAGTCCTCTTTTTATTCGTAAGAGTGCTTACATTTAACCAAACTGTGAATGTTTCTGAATCAAACTATACTACAGCTTACCATGTGTCGAATTCCAAAAAACAGCAAACTTGTGTCACAGGGTTCTGTGTGTTCAATGTGATTCAAAACTAGTGCCCAACATTCAATCACTTTTCTACTGACATGCTCACGTGGAAGCACTGACAATATATCAGCTCTGACTAGGTATTGATTTGCACTGAACTTGGCGACCTCCTCACTGCTCCAAACATTAACAACAATTAAAACAAATACCGAAGACTACAACAGAAGACAATGTTAAACAATATCAACTACATGAGCAATATCACAACCTTCCCCATAAAACATCACAACCACTAATAAACAATATCACAGTTTAAAAAAGCTCATTAATAAAGATTTTTGAAGAACCATACTCTAATTGGAGAATGTGGTCATCCAATAGGCAGTAGTCAAGTACTTCTTTTCTTTTAGTCAACATTTTTACACACGGAAATTTGTTAGCCTTCATAAAAGTTGAGACGAACTCCACTTTATCACCTGCCACACCGCAGTTGTACGTGCATCCAAGGCCATCTGATTTCCCCCTCCTAGTGCTGCCCATAACACTTGCAGAACCATCTTCCACCATAGCTAGCAAAATACATATGACGTTATTCATTTTTCTTATATTCGGTATTTAGAACAAAAAAAATTAGAACATTACGGATTATTCTAAAAAAAGATTAGCAGTGCACGGAACTTAACCTGTTATTTTTGATATGGGCGTGTGGACTTTCTTTTTCCCACCTCTATTTTTCTTTTTTTGATTCTTCCCTTTCTGTCTCTTTCTCTGCAATTTTGGTAACAATGCACTTTTGATGGCATTAAGCGTTTTAACCTTTTCCAGGACCTCGCTCCTATTTTTATTTAAATCACTTAGGACGAGCGTTGCTGCAATCTCTGCCCTGTATAATTTTCTCTTCCTTTCATCGGACAGTTCACAATAAAAAGGCTCACCAACAAAAAACAACATGTGGATCATCATGAATAAGCCACAGTCTAGGTTCTTCTCTTCTGTTTGCCAACGGAAGTTTACATTGGTAAAATTGTAGGATTGTACCTTTAGCCCTCTCTCAAAACCTTTGCTAACCATATAATCACCATAGAGTGTCCCCTATATATGTTTAAAGTAAATAATTATTCAATACCAATTTTAAATCCAACAAAATCATAAAATTGCACTTATTCTTATTATTGCACTTACAGTTACATGAGCCAGGTGTATATGGTCCACGTCGTCGTATGGATCATAGGCTATGTTGTCCAAGTAGAACATTACGTCTCTCTTGAAGTCAATACATACGCAGACATAGTGTCCCTCATAGAGCAAAGGTATGAACACCTTTAGAAATATTATGGAAAAAAAAGTCAGTCATAAACCACTAACTCGTAACAGTATCACAGTTCACAAGTAATAGTATCACAGTACATATAAAACATAGTTAATGCACTTCAAGAACAATATCACTAATAATAAGTAACAATATCACAGTGCACATGAAACAATATCAACACTAACTACTAAAAATATCACAATTAACAATTAACAATATCACAGTGCACATGAAACAACATCACCACTAACTACTAACAATATCACAATTAACAATTAACAATATCACAGTGCACATTAAACAACATCAACACTAACTAATAACAATATCACAATTAACAATTAACAATATCACAGTGCACATGAAACAGCATCACCACTAACTACTAACAATATCACAATATCACAATTTGGACCACAATATCACAGTAAACATGAAACAATGTCACAGTACACATGAAACAATATCAACACTAACTACTAGCAATATCACAAGTAACAATTAAGAATATCACAGTGCACATGAAACAACATCACCACTAACTACTAACAATATCACAATTAACAAGTAACAATACCACCGTGCACATGTAACATTATGACCTAAAAAATAGTTAGTGCACTTCAAGAAACAATATAAACACTAACTACCCACAATATCATGCAACATGCAATAAAGTATCACAACTAAGTATTTTAAATGTCTTACCATATCTGAATTCATATCCAGTGGTTGCTTAAAAAGTTTTGACCACGCATCCCATGCCCCATATATCTGCCCCTTTAGTCTAGCCAATTCATCAACATCCTCGTCATCTACATCTATGTATAACGCTAAAGCCGGCTGTTGTTCATAAGGGCATCTTATTAGTCCCCATATCACACATTCTTACACTACTTAATTCAAAAGAAGGTAAATACAAGAGGGTAAAGAATTACATACAGAGTGTGAAATGCCATAGAAAATCCTTGTTGGGTTGTCACTTCCCTTTTGTTCCTTTTGGAGCTCATTGAGCAATACCGCCCATGATTCAATGACGACTGATTCTATCATAGTGTTGGGCAATAAAGACTCTATATCGCTTTTATCTACATAATGGTAAACTCCAAAGTTGGAGACGGTTTCTCTGTAACATTTTTTGCCAAAAACAATTAGCATATTAGTTTTCAAGTAGTAACTTTTGAGCACACTAAAACAGTTATTATGTTAAAAAGAGTGACTTACAACTTGTTAATGGTATGGTCTGTGAGAAAACAATAATCCATAACTTCCTTTCTCTCCTTCAAGACATGATCAAAGATGTATTCATCTTGTAACATTGATTCTGAAATTAGTTTAACATTCATGACTGGCAAACCACATGATATAGTACAACCCAAATTCGGAGGCACAATATGGGCTGAAGCAGGTACCAAGTCCGTGTGCAACAAATAATCAATTATATTGGCATTGATTTTCTCAGCACTGACATCTCTGTCACTGACGTGCTCAATTTCCAATTGAGTGACCACACTGGTACCCTCATTCCTTATCTCTTTCTCTTGATCTTTTTCAATACCCTGTTGTGCAACATCAACGGTTGGAACAACTTCTTCCAGTTGACTGATACCACTGGTACTCTCATTCCTTTTCTCCTTCTCTTGCTGTTTCTGAATACCCTCTTGTTCAACACAAACATTTGGAACACCTTCTTCCAATTGACTGACCCCACTAGTACCCTCAGTCCTCTTCTCTTTCTCAATCTCCTTTTGATTTTCCTGTTGTTCAACATCAACATTTGGAACAACTTCTTCTAATTGACTGACCCCACTGCCTTCCTCATTCATCTTCTCTTTCTCAAACTCCTTTTTATTTTCCTGTTGTTGAACATCTTTATGCTTCTCTTCATTATTAACCACCTCCTTGTTTTCCTCCTCAACATTGTCGATACCATTATTTAACTGACTCAACACCTCTAATTCACCAACATTGTGCATTACATCCAGACAAATATTATCGACAATGTTATCCAAATTTGCATTGATCTCATTATCCTGCTCATCATCAGAACTATTCAAGTTTGTAACATCAACAGCTACTTCATCTTGTTCATCATCATTTCTTTCAAGTTGAAGGTCTAGATCAGTACATCCTCCATATTTTTTGTTCAATTCTGCGTACTGAATTTTTAACATCTCAGTCAACACATCAAATGTTGGCATTCCTTCTTTTTCAGCCATCCTTTCATATGCCCTTACTATCAACCCATCAGTGAAGTAATGATAGTTATGATCTTTCATGAACGGCAATGTTTGTGTAATGGGAGTCGAGTGATCTTGCATATCTGATTCATCACAATTATGGACAACCTCTTTTTCAGTATTATCTACGACTTCTTTATCAGCATTGTCCTCTTTGGGACACTCGGCAGTAGGTACAATTTTGGTAGAAGTAGTCGCTTGATCATTGTTAGTTGCTGGTTGCATCGTCATGAACTTCCTCATGTTATGTGCAAATCGTGCAATGAACAGTTCATTGTTCCTCGTTATGCAAAGATAAATTTCATGAGCCCTCTACCAAATGACGTAATAAAATATATCAGACATACATATACTATATCCTAATGTAGAAATAAAGTCAATGTCAAACAAAAATAAAGGTATTCAACATGAAAACCACAGCAATGTCTTGTAAAAATATCAACAGTTGGTTTGTGATATTCATATTTAATATCGATTACTCTACACAAAACTATCACCAAGGGAACAAGTATCACACCACACCAGAAAAAGTATCACACCACACATGAAACAGTATTATACCACACCTAAAACAGTATCACACAACATATGAAATAGTATCACACCACACATGATAACAGTATCACACTACACCTAAACCAGTATCATACCATATATGAAATAGTATCAGACCACACAAGATAACAGTATCACACTACACCTAACATAGTAGCATACCACACTTGAAACAATATCACACCAAAACTGAAACAACATCACACGTTGTATTAAACAATATCACAATAAAATCACAGTTTGTAACCAACAATGTTATTAAAAAATATTATCAGAGTAAATAGTATCATTTACAATGTCAGTAAAAATTATGTCCTCATCCTAATGCATATCAGAGTAAATAATATCACACCAAACATGAAAAAGTATCACACCAAACATCAAAAAGTATCACGCCAAACATGAAACAGTATCACACCAAACATGAAACAATATCACACCAAACATGAAACAGTAACCTACCACACATGAAACAGTATCACACCAAACATGAAACAGTATCACACCAGACATGAAAAAGTATCACACCACACATAACAGTATCAGACCACACATGAAACAGTATCACACCAAAGATGAAACAGTAACACACCACACCTGAAAAAGTATAATATACATATGAAACAGTAACACACCACACATGAAACAGTATCACAATACACATGAAACAATATCACACCACAACTGAAAGAACATCACACATTATATTAAAAACAATATTGATTATTCTAAAGAAAACTATCACCAAGGGAACAAGAAAATTCAAAATTACAAAGAAAAGGAATACAACAACATTGCAGAAATAATATCACATGTTTTTAACAAAAAGGGATATAATTGCTTACATCCAGTGCTCTTGCTTTGATTTGTTGATCATTTTCAACTCCTTTAGGCAATTTAATCATGATGTAGCCCTCTTTTGCTTCAGCTTGAGCTTCTTGTTCATCTTTATCAGAGTTTTGCGAAGCTGTCATGTCCGTTTCTTCTGAAAAAGTGTGATATTAGGTTAGATATTTAAATTTAATGTCTATCAAATATGTAAAGAAACACACAGTAACAGATTTTCTACAAAATAAAAAAAAATCTTCATAAGAATTATGCAAGATTATTCTGACCTTGGTGTAAACATATTGGGTACTCAATTTTCGAAGGTGGCGCATTTCCCAACAGCGCGGTTTTCTTCTCATCTTCAGTCCTTCTTGACAGTTTCTCATCATCCCAATGCTGGATTAAGGGTAAAGTGTGTTTCATAACTAAGCCCTTAAAATTATACCTATGGAAGTAGGCTAGCATCAGAACAAGTAGGCACCCGCTGATATTTGACATGTTTTTTTCTTTCCATGCTTTGATACAACCAGTCATACTTTCAAAGACATAAGCACACCAATCATAGCCTTTAATCTCTGACACGACCTCAACAGACTTAACCAGTTTTAAGTCTAGGGTTTTATTAGAATTGGGTGCTAGGAAAATAGACATGCTATGAAAAGGAGGAGGGTTCATATAATGTGTCTACAAGAGACAAAGTGGGTCGGAGATAAAGCAAAGGTGGTAACGCCATGGGGTCATAACTGTGGTAAGGATAAAAGTCGTAATGGAGTGGGTATTGTCATTGATGATGTAGTAGAAGTATCGAGAAAGAGTGATAGGATTATGAGCATTAAGCTTGTAGTGGGGATGAGGTGCTTACCGTCATAAGTGCATACGCACCCCAAGTTTGGATGCTTCTTGACATACAGACCCCAAGTTGGATTGGATGCTTCTTGACACGAGATATTTATGATGAGATCTCTTGGTGTATGATGTTTGCGGATAATATTGTGTTGATTGATGAGACGAAAGATGGGGTGGAGAGAAAGTTGGAATTATGGAGGCATACTTTGAAGACTCGTGGGTTTAGGCTAAGTAGGAGTAAGACCGAGTATGTGAAGTGTCAATTTGCGGGGCCGAGATCGACGACGGTGGGAAGCATTATTTTCGATGGAAATGTTGGTGAGGGGTCAGATTCCTTTAGATATCCCGAATCTATTATCCAAAAAGATGGATAGTTAGACGGTGATGTGGCTTACAGAATTAAAGTGGGATGAATGAAATGGAAAAGTGCTACAGGGTTTTTGTGTGATAAAGGTATGCCCCAAAGTTTAGAGGGGAAATTTTATCGTACGGCGATTAGGCCTGCCTTACTTTACGGCTTGGAGTGTTGGGCCATGAAACAATGTCACATTCAAAAGATGAGTGTGGCGGAGATGCGTATGTTGAGGTGGATGTGCGGCCATACAAGGAAAGACTAGTTAAGGAATGGGGTGATTAGGGAAAAGGTAAAAGTGGCTCCAATAGACGAAAAGATGATGGAAACCGACTAAGATGGTTTGGCCATGTGAGAAGGAGATCTATGGATGCACCGGTTACGAGGTTGGAGACCTGGGGCCCGAAAAAGGTTGCTATGGGTAGAGGGAGACCTAAACAAACATGGAGAAGAGTGATTGAGCACGATATGAGATTTCTCGGGGATTCAGGAGGGGATGGTGATGGAGAGGGCACTATGGAGGGATATGATACATATGGACTTTTAGCATTTGATGTTTTTATTTAAGTTTTCTAATTTTTTTTTATTCTTTTTGGACTTATTACACCTTTTTTCCCAAAAACTTTTTATATTAAGGTTTACTTCATTTTTCAAAATCCTTTTAAGCTTTATTCTTGATATAGTTTTTAGGTTTTTATATATGTGATAAGTTCGATTTAAAATCTATAAAACCCCTTTGCCTTACATATTCTGTTTCACTCCACTTCCGTTTTTCCTTTTCTTTCTTTATTTCCGCTTGTTGAGATGGAAGTTCACCCATGGCGGTTCTAAAGGATGATTCATGTCAGCCTACCCTAAATCATTTTGGGACTAAGGCTCTAATGTTGTTCTAAAAAACTTTATTTTGTCCTAATTTAATCTACTGAGTTGCTAAGTCCATCTTTGTTTTGGCTCCTTGGCCGCGACAATTGATCTACAAGACTATTTTGATGCTCATGGTATTCAAGCGAGTCATGTGTATCAGTACTGCTTGAGTTTATTAGCTATTTCGCTCTGCATGTTTGTGTGTTTAATGTGACTATTGACTAACGATCCCTAGTCTTCGTGATCATGCTTAAATCCCGCTTATGTTTGTACATTGTCTTGTCTTTTAGGCGAGAGAACGGAAGTTCAGGAACCGTGTTAAGAGGTACGTCGGGATATGGTGTTGTGTGATGAATCACACTCCTGGACATATATATTATGACATGTACTGGGATGAGAAACCAGGCTGGAAACCTGTACCTCCTCAAAAACCAGAGGATGACCATCCTCCATTTTGAATTTTGATATAAGAAATGCATCCTGTAACCACCAGTCTACAAACGAGTGGCAGTGCTTTACGCTCACGAAATACACTCCTGTAAAGCTGAAGGCCAAGGCAATACTCACCAATAGCATAACTGCATACTACAAGGACCTACCACATTATCATATCGAGATGGGGGAGTTCTTTTTATTGTAAAATTAGGAAAAACATTGATATATCTTCCCTTTTGTAAATGTGATATTTTGTAGTACTACATTTGATGAAAATTTTGTCAAGACCGCTTGAGAATTATTTTTTGACAGATTCATTTGACCTCTGAGCTTCTCCGGTGTAGATATTGTTAGACAAGTCTCTCTATTATTACTCTGGGAATCATCACATGTTGCACCAGCATACATAGAAAAAGCACAGAATCTGGTAAGTTCTCGTGTATTTGTTTAATTGTACGATTATTGGTTATCAGTTATTACCCATACACATTTCCAGGCGAAGAGTGGAAAATGAAGATATGTTTCTGTATCATGCGTATATATTCTCATGCGAAGAATAAGCGATAAAATATGATACGTTTTTGCATGGTTTGTGGGGAGGTGGGAACTCGGAAGTAGAGATGTGGCTACACATTTGTGCAAAGAATGATGAACCTATGGGTTTAAATATGGAGGAGCATCAGAATCATGGGGTTGGGGAAGGAACTCAATATATTTCTAGTGATGATTCGTCGCCTATTTCAACACCAGAATGGCCTCTAATTTCGTCTTCTTCTAGTTCCTTACTGGGTTTAACATCTTCAACATCGGATGAAACAAGTCATTTCATGATGCCAAATTGAAAATTTATTAAGTTTTGAGGTTGAGCCTACTAAAGAAAGCCTGTAGGATATGGTACCTCCCAGAGTGAGTACTGATATTATTAGTCATGCTCAGAACCTACATGCCCCTCCAACTTTTGAATCAAAATCAGAAAAACATAGCTATGCAGGGAAGGGAAAGTGCCTAATTGCTCTTGAGGAATTATTGAAGGAGGTTGGTAATTGTTTCACTGAACCTCAGAAAAGAAAAGCTTTCTCTGATCCAGGTCTGGGGTCCAAGGATTCCGATGAATTATATGCTTGGGAGGATTTTGCTGTAGTTTCCAGTGCAGCAAAGCGAAGCCAGACAGGTCTCTCCTTTGGGAATTCAGGGCCCTTTCATCTTGCTGTACGAGATGAAGAAATGGTTGTATCCAGTAGCTCTTCTGAAGGCACTTCAATGCAAGCGAATTCTGACAATGGTGTTGTGGGGATTGACCTTAATCAATCTCCTGAAACAAAATGAAGCGCATATCATGGAATTGTCGCGGTCTAAATGATCCGTTTGCCCCGACAATTTTCAAACTAAAAGCGATGTTTTTTTTTTGGTGAAATGTGAGTGTAATATATAAGAAATTATAATAATTACATGGAGGACCCGGGTTCAAGACCCCAATCAATCATTACATCATCTGATTGCAATTTTGAAACCACTCTCTATTATCATCATTTTCACTCTCAAGCCTACTCTTCATACGATTCTGCATCTCCAACATAATCCTCTTGGCCACGAATTCTGGTCTCTTGATACTATTAATTAAACGAGCTTCATTTCTCTGGATCCAAACATGGTAATGAAAGGCATTGAACATGGCAGTGATTACTTTCCACTTGAAGGATTTCCTGGAGCCATAGCTGTAGGTGGCTACTCTGGGGAACCTGATTCCATACGATTGCTGAAGCAAGGACCGAATTCTGAGTGTATATGGGCATTCTTTAAACAGGTGATCAATTGTTTCTGTATAAGTGTGGCATAGCAAACACAAATCATCAGGACAACATCCAATCCTGAATAATTTATGTTTTGTGTTCATTCCCCCCTGTATTCTTAACCATGTAATCATGGCATGCTTGGGAATGTTGAACTGATTCCAGATGATAGTGGACCAGGTAATAACTAAAAGCGTTGTTATCTAGTTCTTGTTTTGATATTTTGTTTGTGTCAGAAACTAAATGTAATGTAGACAAAGTTGATTCTCTTTTTTACGGTTTTGGCTATAGCTCTTCAATAGGAATCGATGTTGGGTCTAGTGGTGGTCTATGGGTGGAGTCTAGGGCTTTAGAATGTGTGACTGCCTCCCGCCATTTTATTATTTTAAAAGTGTATTAATGCCCTACCTTCTTCTGGTACCTTTGTGGTGTTTATGGTGAGTCAAAAAAAGAATTTAGGGTTGGGGTGTGGGAGGAGCTAGAATCATGGATATTGAGATTTGATGTAGATTTTATTATTTTTGGGGAGTCGAATTGAAAGAAAGACAAGTTGGGAGGGGAACGGAGTATATTTTTGGAGCACAAAGATTTTTGGAATGGAAAAATAAAAATTGCGTAATTGATATCCCGTTTAAATTGAAGGTCCTAGATATACATGGTGTAATAATCGAAAAGACAAGGCAAAGATTTATGAACGACTTGAAAAAGGATTGGCTTCTACGAGACTACGAATTGGTATCAGTCTTCTCCTGATACGGGAATTGTACATTTGCCAATTCAATGCTGATCTTGCACAAATAATATTGGATACAAATATGCTTGAGAAAAAAGGGTAATCGATCTTTCAAGCTTGAAACTTGGACCTTAGGATATCAGGTATGCCTCAAGATTTTAAAAAGGGAGTGGTTAAAGTATGATAGAGGGTTCTTATCCTTTAAATTTAAGTGCAAATTAGACACAGTTTGAAATAGTTTCAAGCATGTTTAGCAGGGCTTGCTTGTGACGGGTTAATTTCATCACAAGCTTGTGACATCTCACAAAAGGAGAGAGAGGATAAGGTAGGATATCCTTCACGTGCTTTTCCACTCACCTCTCATGCATGGATATTTTGTGAGAGGAAACGATATCCATCACAAGATTGTGACGGATACTGCCGTCACAAATGAGAATCTGTGTTGGCGCTAGCAAATAAGAAAGAGTCGAAGTGTAAGTGAACTGACTTTGACGAGGCTCTAACTAAAGGAACTAGAACATATTTTTAATGGGGTGACAGAGTTAGGATACGAGGAATATCATGCCCGTTTCCTTGATTTTAATCGAGCAGCATCTATCTTTAGGAAACAAGGAGAGGCAAAATTAAATGGATAAGTGAGGGTGATGCAAGTACGAAATATTTTTTTAAGAACGTAACTAAAGGAAAGACAAAAACAAAATTGCATCTTCGACATTAAACGTGAAGATGGGAGTTGGAGTTTTGATACAAAATGCATCTCATAAACTTTCGACTCCTTCTTTGGTAACATTCTCGAGGCATCGACAGTTCATGAACCCTATGTTGACTTTGAAAAAGAAACAAAACATATCTTTGCAAATATTGAATGAAAACTAAGTCCGGATCAGCACGACTCCACGAATAGACCCTTTACTAGCACACAAATTCTTATTTGCAACGGTACTATCCGTCACAAGCTTGCGATGGATATCGTTTTCACTCACATAATACTCACTTTTTCTCTCTCTGCAACACTATTCATGTGGTCCCCTTTCTCCACTAACTCATTTTGTATCCATTTTATCTCACAAAATATCCGTCACAAATGATGACCCGTCGCAAGCAAGACTTACTATTACAAACAAAGAGGTAAGAGCTGTTTTTCAAATGGGCACGGATAAATCATCGGGACGAGATGAAATTACAGGTATTTTCTATCAAAAGTATTGGTTTTATATTAAGGATGATGTTACAAATACTATTCTGTGAATGTTAAATGAGGGTCATATCTTACGGAGCTTCAATCGTACATTCATTGTGCTAATACCAAAGATTCACTCCCTTGAAAAAGTTGAACATTTTAGACCTATAAGTTTATGTAATGTTATAATGAGGATACTAACAAAATGCATTGCCAACAGACTGAAAGGAGTTATGAATAGTTTAATGGGGGTTTTCCAAAATGGTTTTGTTCCTAAAAGATCAATTACAGATAACGGTTTAATCACTCATGAAATCTTTAATCATATTACAAAAAAAATTATGGGAAGAAAAGTGATTTTGGGAATGAAGGTCGATATGAGTAAAGTTTATGATAGGATCAGATGGAAATTTATTCAAGCTACTTTACTGCATATGAGATTTCCTATATATTTAAGTTCTATTATTATGGAATGTGTGACATCGGTATCTTATAAAATCCCGATTAATGGACAATCAACAAATGTTTTGAAACCTCTGTGTGGTCTTCGACAATGGGATCCCATATCACCGTATATCTTTGCCTTATGCACCGAGGTTCTATCACAAATGTTTCTACATGCACAAAGTTCTTCTCATTTGAAAGGTATTGAAGTAGCCAGAGGAACACCATGAGTTTCACACTTACTCTTTGCGGATGACTCAGTTTTTTTTCACGCATGCTACTGAAAAGGATTGTACTATAGTCAGGGACGTTCTTGGCTTAAATTGTCGAGTTTCCAAAGCCGAATCATGTAAAAACGTCTGTTACCTTCAGTCCGAATTGCACTTTGGCAATAACAAAGAAATATCTTTCGATACTGAATATTCAGAATCCTAAAGCTATGGGTATGAACTTGGGTTTACTTACTGACTTGGGTGGTAACAAAAAAAAGAAATTTTTGGTAGTATTGTGTAAAATGTGGAAAAGAATTCTGTCTTGGAATAATATGTTTCTATCTACGACCGGTAAATTAACTCTCGTTTGTTCAGTATTATCATCGTTGTCAATTTACTCTCTATCGACATTTCGTATGCCAATAAGTGTGACGTCGAAAACGGATTTGATTTTGTCACAATTTTTGTGAGTTAATACAAAAACGGGGAAGGGAATTCAGTGGTGTAGAAAACATTTCCTGCATTTAAATAAACATGATGGAGGTTTGGGAATCAGAAAAACATGATGTATTAACGAAAGTCTCCTAGGAAAATAGGATGGAAAATCCTTAAGTACCCGAATGCCTTAGTGAGCCTTTTTTTTTTGACAGGAGTAAACTTATACCAATTTAAACAGAGGCTTTCGCAAGGTTATGGGCAACCTTGTTTAGGTTCCTTGGCATAAAGCTAATACGTAAGCAGTGAAAAGACATAAAAACAGACCTAATGTCCGTTAGAATACCCACTATACTAATATTCTTCTTAACGGCACCTGTGACACCCGTCGTTGAGGGGTGCCAAAGATAAGATTTATAAAACCTCGGCTTAGACTAGATAGCGAAAGTCAAGGGTCGAACCACAAGGAGGTGGGGAGTGTTTATTGTTTAAGGCCAATGTTTTAAGGTAACAAATTGGGGGTTTGATTGTTGGTTGTCACTAAGTGTAGAAATAAAGACAGTAATAAAACAAGAAAATAAGAATGAGATAAAACTTATGGTAAAACGGATGCTAGGATGTTCGGGTAGTAAATAGCTACGATGGTATAAATCCTAAGTTAACATGTATTGCAGTCGCGTAAGGGGTGTAACATATCCTTTCGGTCTATGGTACCTAATAGCTCCTTTCGGCCTATGTTATTAGTTCCTAGGTCTCACGAATATTGGGTGTCAACAATAAGGGTGATTCCTAAATTCTAGGTCACATACCTTTCAGTCTTAAGTAACCTAGCCGTCTTAAAGCGTTAACCAATGCCCTTCCCGTATCTTTCAATCTTGGGTAAGTCATTACTAACATCCTACAAGTCTCCGTTCAGTCTCATTATAGGTTGTTATAGTCGACGAAATAAAACAGTCTTAAAACGTACGCAGGTTGGTCGACCGACCAGCTATTCCGGTCGACCGACCAACCACTTCAGTCGACTCACCGGTTAAGCTGGTCGACCGACCAAAGTCTGCTACAGGCAGAATCGGGGGTTATACCATCTACGCAAATTACTCCCTACATCCTAACATATGCAATTAGCTACTCATGGATACAGAAATAACAACAATAACAGTAATAAACATGGAATTCATGGTGAACATTAATCTAAACATGCGATGAACAATATGGTTTGGGATTCTAAACTAAAACGGATGCTAATAATTCTATAAAGATAACAATATTAAAACTAAATCAAAGGGGAATTACCGCAGAAGGAATTAGGGCAGAAAAGAAAGAGACTTTATTGAATCCGCGTGGAAAGATTGTTGAACAATGAATATAAAACTAAAGAACAATGTTTGAATAAAAACTAGAGTACTTGTTGTAGAACTAGATTAAGAACTGAATAATGAACTAGATAAAAATCCGATCCCCTGGTGGTAATCACGAAATTAGGCTTAAGTAGGCGAAAACAATAGCTTCCTCTTGACCTAATCACGCGAATGGGCTTTGCGGAGAATTCTGGATCTGCGCGCTGGTCGACCGAGCAGGTGATGCGGTCGGTCGACCGAATGTCGGGCTTGGTGGACTTCTGATCTTGAGATAACAGGTCTTCTGGTCGACCGACCAGGGTAGTCAGTCGGTCGACCGGTTTTCCTGTGTATCAGCCTTGATTTCGTCTTAGTTTGATCTTTTGGTACTTGGTATGCGCTTTGAGTTGCTTCCTCTTCGTTCCTTGGTTATGCAAAAATCCGAGGGTACAAATTTGGTGTAAAATCGCCTCTTTTCCGCATAATTCTGCAAAAGAGCATAAAAACACGAAAGTAGACAATTGTTGGGAAATAAAGGCTAAAACATACTCCCTCCTATTCTACATAAGTGTCCCATTGTTTGAATATATAGGTGTAGTATTTTAATACAATGGGACACTTATGTAGAATAGGAGGGAGTAGTAAATGAGCGCTAAAATGCGGGTTAAAATAGATGTAAAACATCATAAAATAGACACGCATCAAATTCCCCAAACCAAACCTTGCTTGCCCTCAAGCAAGAATTAGACTCGATCTTAAACTAATGGAACGATTTCAATCGCAGAGCGAAATTTACATGTAAGCCTAAGCCAATGCCAAGTAGCAAAATGAGAAAATATTCAAATCAAGCAAACGAGTTATGGGGTTGTCAAACTTGCAAAAATAGAGACTATAGAGACTTTATACCATGGACTCTCGCGGGACGCTCGAGACACACATGAAGCAAATGGCGAGTGTATGTAAAAGATAGAAAGAAATATATTGTAGAGACACTCACCTAACTACGACCCATGAAAACATGCCTGCAATCTAACATGAACAAGAATTCCACAGCTATGTATAAACATACTCATTAAGTGACTCGGATACATGCAATTGAGGTAATGAAAGATATGTGAGGTGAAAGGTAAAAGAGGTTAAGATGTTTTTGGACCAATGTGGTTAGTAACCAAGCTAGTAAAACCGGTTCCCAACAACAAATTTCACGACTTTTGACATTATGAAAGTGCTCTTTTGTAGCACAACTCTCACATTAAATAAAAGAAAGGACTCCCAAATATTTTGAATGACGTGCGGGAGTCATAACATGTAAAAGAAAGGAATTTCCAGAACGAATTTCGAAGTTCTGATCCTGTTAGTTGGTCGACCGACCAATGAGGTCAATATTCCGCCATCTGGGATTTCTGATCATTGTCCGTTACTTATTACTGCTAAGGATCTCAATGGGAGCCCAGGCCGCAATTTTAAATATCTTGATTGCTGGGGGAAGTCTCGTCTTTTTCATGAACAGGTTTCTGCTTCTTGGGGCAGACCTGTAGCTGGTAGCCCTATTAGGGCTTTTTTCTTGAAGTTGAAGCAGCTTAGGGTGGGTTTGAAGAGTATTCATAGGCAGGAGTTTTCCTGTATTAGGACTAGAGTGCTTGAGCTCAAAGAGTCTCTTATTAAGCACCAGGTTCTTATGTAGAATTCTCCTACAGATGGAACTCTTGCAGACCAGGAGAGAATTTTGTGTTGGGCTAGTGTCCTTGACAGTTAGTACAATGACTTACTAAATCTCTTTAAGGATCACAAGGGCATACTTCAGTATTACTATCAGTTGATCCACGTTTATCAATAACGGTTGGCTTGCTAGATAAGTTTGACGTTATTGTCATACGGATGGCGGTGATCAACTGGTCCCTATACGTCACACTTATAGGACACGTTTGAGACATGTGAAGGTATGAAAATACAGTCACATTTATGCCGGATACGACTAAACAGTTAGTCAGAGGTATTGACTATTAAATTAGTCAATAAGATGTTGAGATTATTATTTAATACGGATTAAATAATTTTAGCTAATACGGATTACATGATTAATTCGTAAATTAAATATAAACGGTTATATTTAATTAAATAATGTATTCGCGTATTAATATAAACGGTTATATTAATTTGGCCAATTATACAATATCGTATTTTATCAGACCATTATTAATACATCGACTGTATTAATATCTGATAACAAGTGTGCGATTTATAATAAATACCCGCGAATTGTATTATTGGCAAATCGGGTCGAATCACGCAATGGTATAAGGTAAGAGTGGAAAGTCCACTCCTACCCAATACCTAATTCAGCCGACCCATACTACATAAGGAGAGTCCTTCTCCTTTTGTCAGGTGACTCTTCTACTGGTTAATTCATAATCTCAAGAATTAGGGTTTTGAGAACACGATTTTCCCAAAACTCAGATCTCACATCAAAAACCTCACAAAAGCTCTCCCCATATTGCAAGGTAATTGGAGAGTATTTCTATCACACGCGGCATCATCTCAATCAAGTCTTGGGTGCAAGTTATAGGAGGGAATTTACTTTAATTCCTGTTCTTAGGCCTATTCAAGCAAGGACCCAATAATCACAATTGTATGTTTCGTTATAATCCTTCAAGTTTAGGGCGAATACATGCTTTATTCCCCACAAGTGGTATTAGAGACAAGGCTACGAAATTTTACTTTTGTGTTTTTCATTATTTTTAATTTAAAATATTTGAAAATCGAATTCTGTCGGCGTGTGGGTCGGTCGACCCATTATTGTGGTTGGTCGACCACCTCCCGCGTAGGGTTTCTGTTTTTCGGTAGTTTCTCTTTTGTATAATCGATCTTGTTTTCGATTCCTGTTTACATATTGTTAATTAATCGATATTCTTGACAATATGTGAACCCTTGTTACTGTTTATTTTGATTTACACGTTTTGAATCAAGGTAAAAACATGTTTTGTTTTCAAGTGCAGCAATTTCGCGTTTACAGAATCTCGTTTTCGTGTTTTGTGGTCGGTCGACCTGTTTATTGGGTCGGTCGACCATTCTGCAGTTACAAGAATTTTTTTTTTGTTTTCTGACAGTAGGTCAGTCGACCCCATGTTGAGGTCGGTCGACCACTTCCCTGTAACAGTCGTGTTATTTTTCCCGAAAATAACTTGTTTTATTTTCCCTTGGCCAAAAGTAATATGCTGTATACGGAAATATTATATTATTTTTGTGAAACGGTTCACTCTCGTTTGATACATATTATTTTAAAACGGTTTAAGATAATGGATTATAAACTTGTTAAAATTAAAGTGGTTAAAACGGTATAATCACATAATTTTAATCCCGTAAAGGTGGTTTGGTAAAATTTGTTAATCATAATAACAGTATTATGTCATGAATGAATTTTAATTTTAGTTGATGCATTTTATTTATCGTCTTGTGAATGCCTTGAATGCTTTCAATAACGTATTTAATTTTTGCAAACGGTTGTAACTTAGTGTGGCCTTAGTAGATTGTGTAACCGTAATGATGGGACACAGTCTTGCTTGTAATTTTGAGATCTTGAATCTCCGTTTTGGGTTTTTTGCCATGTAATTACTTTTGTATTTAAATTGGAATGTAAATAGGGTTATATTTGTAATTTAAATTAGTAATTTTGTGAAGACCAAAGACGGAGACCGGATGCTCACTCCCGCTGCAAGGACCAAGATGGAACATCAAGACAAGCTTCTAGGGTCCAACGGTGGATTCCAAGTTGTTTTATGTTTATTTTGGTAGGATAGGCCACACTAGGACTTTTATTTACGTTTATTGCATTTATCTTTATGCTTTCATCGATAATAGCTTGCATCATATTCCGCCTAAAAACCAAACCACCTATATCATGCCTGAAAACTGACTCATGTAGAGGTTACGCGTTAGTTTTCTGTGACAATACAGATGTCACATGTCAATTGCAAAGCCATCACTTTATTTAATTCATTCACACATATGCTAGATATTAGTTCACTTAATATGAATAAATAAAAGTTGATGGGGTCTTCCTCGTATAACCAAAAATTGAGACTAGTCTTTATAAATCAGCCTCCCATGAATCCCTTCTTCGTCGGTAGGCATAATATGACCCCTTCTACGTCGGGTAAGTGGGAACAGATGATTTATTTTATCTCAACATCATGGTCACTCGATACTATCTAGTGACTGAGATGGACTAATAGATAGGATTTACGGAAATCTATCGACCAAGAGTTCCAATGATTGGAATTAGCCAAACTGTGGGCTTATCAATATACGGAAATTGAGTCTTGGGATCGTTTATATAATTCTTGAGGGAGATCAATTATATAAATGCATGAGTCTACGAGTTTAAATTCGATTTTATATAGACTTAAATCACAACAATAAGTTGCTTATATGGTTTTGTTTTATCTTCTTTTTCAGTGTAGAACACGTTCATTAAAACTGCTGTATAACTAAAATGGCTGGTGAAGACCCAATGCCAAGTGCCAAGCTAGCACGTGAATCCTGGCTAAAAGCCTTCATGGACTCCATGAATCAGTCTACTAGACTGAGGAACGATGGGTCAAACTTCTCTGACTGGGAGGCAGCACTACGGAATGCTGCCATTGCTGACGGAAAGCTTAAGTACTTAACTGAGCCAATTTTGGCACACCCAGGAACTGGAGCTAGAGCTAACGAAGTTCGCGTCCATAGCGACTTCGTCATGGAAGCGGGTGCGATAAAGAACGTACTCATCTATGCAATGGAATCCAATTTGCAAAGACGCTTCATAACCCATGGTGCAAACAAGATTTTCACCACGCTCACTAACGAATTCTCGAAAGCTCCGAGAATCGAATCTTATGAGCATACCTGTCGCTTCTTTGAGGCAAACCTCCAGAAGGGCCAAGCGGTTAGCCCACATATTCTCACCATGATTGAGAATATCGAGAATCTGGAGGCCCTAAACTGCAAGATCAGTGAGAACATAATCGTTGATCGAATGCTTCATTCGCTTCATGATGGGTTCGCCCTCTTCAGGGCCAACTATTACATGAACGACATGAAGAAGACTCCTCATGAGCTCCGCTCCCTTCTCGTACAGACCGAGAAAGATCTGAAATTAAGTGGGAGCGTGAAGCAGGATGTTCTCAAGATCTCTAGTAAGGGTAAGGGTAAGGGGAAAGCTAAAGCTCAGGGCGACCTAGCGGTAGGTAAGCCCAGGTTCAAGAAACCAGGATTTACTAAGAGTGGGCCAGGTGAGTCGAGCAACTCACAGGGCAAGACAAAGAGCAAGGATACTAGCATGGAATGTCACCATTGCCACAAGACTGGGCATTGGAGGCGTACATGCCCCGTGTATCGTGAGGACATTAAGGCAGGCCGCGTTACTCCTGTTGGTATGTCTTCTTCTTCTTCTTTTATTCACATGATTGAGATTAACCATGCAAGTTACGGAACTTGGGTACTAGATACTGTTTGTGGTTATCATCTATGTAATCATGTGCAGGGCCTCCGAAACCAAGAACCCCTCATCAAGGGTGAGGTTGACCTGCGTGTCGGGAATGGAGCACGTGTTGCTGCAGTGTCGAGGGGAACATACGTGATCCAGCTTCCAAGTGGATTCGAGTTATCTTTATATAACTGTTATTATGTTCCTTGTTTGTCCAAAAACATTATTTCAGTTTCTGCACTTGACAAACTTGGGTTTTCATTTGTAATAGAAAATAACAGTTGCATTTTGTCATTACACAATATGATTTATGGCAAGGCAGTTTCCATAAATGAAATTTATGTTTTAGATCAAACCACCGAAATATTACATGTGAATAACAAGAGATTAAAGGTAGGTGACAAAGATCAAACTTATGTATGGCATTGTCGTATGGGACACATAAATGAGAAACGCGTAAAACAGCTCATACAGAATGGAGCTATCTCGGCCTTTGATTTCGAATCATATGGCACGTGTGAATCATGTCTCATCGGTAAGATGACTCGTATTTCCTTCAAAGGTGTTGGAATGCGCGCTGCCGACCTATTAGGACTCATACATACGGACGTATGTGGCCCTATGTCGATCAATGCACGAGAAGGTTATAGATATTTCATCACTTTCACGGATGATTTGAGTAGATATGGCTATGGCTACTTAATGAAACATAAAAGTGAATCATTTGACAAGTTCAAAGAATACCAGAATCGGGTACAGAACCAGCTGGGAAGAAAGATTAAAGCACTACGTTCTGATCGTGGTGGTGAGTATCTTTCACACGAGTTTTATCAACACCTTAAAGACTGTGGCATCGTGCTACAGTTGACTCCACCTGGAACACCACAATTAAATGGTGTATCCGAACGGAGAAATCGAACTCTACTTGATATGGTTCGATCCATGATGAGTCACACAGTTGTGCCTGATTCATTGTGGGGCTATGCTCTTTTGTCAGCCGCTCTAATTCTTAACCGAAGTCCGTCTAAAGCTGTTGACAAGACTCCATACGAATTATGGAAGGGAACGGTCCCTAACTTGTCCTTTATTCGGGTTTGGGGCTGCGAGGCTTATGTCAAGAGGAGACACGAGGATAAGCTCGGCCCGCGATCGGTCAAGACATACTTTATAGGCTATCCAAAGGGAAATTTTGGTCATTACTTCTACTCGCCAACCGAATATCGTATTTTTGTTGCGGCTAGTGCGACGTTCTTAGAGAAAGAATTTCTCGAGAACAAGTCGAGTAATAGAACCTTCGAATTATCGGAGATTCAAGAACCAACTACCGAGCAACCATTGGAGGAAATAGTTCCTTCAACCGAGGCTGCGGTAGATATTCCTGCGGAACCTAGAAGGTCGGGAAGAGTCTCTATTCCTCCGGACAGATACATTGGTAAGGTCGAGGAACATGACATAGATGACGTCTTACTCCTAGAGGGTAATGAACCCACAACCTATAAAGGTGTCATGACCAGTTCTGACTCAAAGCTATGGCTAGAAGCCATGCAATCCGAGATGGACTCCATGTATGAGAACAACGTGTGGGATCTTGTGGACCTACCTGCAAAGGTACGTCCCCTTCAATGCAAATGGCTTTACAAAATAAAGCATGCCGTGGAAGGTAAACAAGATATCCATAAGGCAAGACTAGTTGCTAAAGGTTTCACCCAAGTGCCAGGCTTGCACTACGATGAGATCTTTGCACCCGTAGTCATGCTACGTTCCATTCGGATTATCTTAGCGATCGCCGCATTTCATGACTATGAAATATGGCAGATGGACGTTAAAACCGCCTTCTTAAATGGTTATTTGGAGGAAGAGCTGTACATGGTACAACCCGAGGGTTTTATTGATCCAGAAAATCTTAAGAAGGTTTGCAAGCTTAAGCGTTCCATATATGGACTTAAGCAAGCATCGCGGAGTTGGAATCATCGCTTCGACCAAGTGATAAAAGAGAATGGGTTTATTCGATAAGTCGAGGAACCATGTCTCTATATCAAGTCGAGTGGGAGCAAGATTGTATTCCTAGTACTGTATGTCGACGACATACTCTTGATTGGGAATGACATACCTCTCTTATCTTCGGTTAAAGCATGGTTGAAAAACCATTTCCAGATGAAAGATCTGGGAGATGCACAAAGAATTTTGGGCATCCGTATCTACAGGGATAGATCACGACGGATGTTGTCTCTCAGTTAGGAGTCTTACATAGATAAGATTCTAGAGAGATTCAGCATGACGAACTCCAAGAAAGGGTTCCTTCCTATGACTACTGGGTTTCACTTGAGCAAAACTCAAGAAGCTAAGACATTGTAAGAGAAGGAGCGCATGAGTCGGATTCCTTATGCTTCGGCAATAGGATCAATCATGTATGCCATGATATGAACACGTCCAGACGTTGCATATGCATTGAGTATGACAAGTCGATTTCAAGCTCATCCAGGTGAACAACACTGGATGGCCGTGAAAAACATTCTTAAGTACCTACGGAGGACTAAAGATTGGGGATTGACTTACGGAGGCAACTCGACGCTCTGCGCCACGGGTTACGCAGATGCTAGCTTCCAAACGGATCGAGATGACTCGAAATCTCAGTATGGATTCGTTTTTACTCTTAATGGCGCTGCTGTCAGCTGGAAAATTTCTAAACAGAGTGTTACAGCAGATTCTACAACTGAGTCCGCGTAAAAGGAGATATTCATTGATAAGATCGCTACGGATGACAACATAGCTGATCCTCTCACAAAAAACATTACCACGTGATAAGCATGAAGGGCACATTAATTCCATGGGAATCAGATGTGTTCATAAGTTGTAGTAGTCTTTTATGAATTCAAGTAATAATTCATTTTCTCGTGTACTCTATCCAACCTCATTGTTATGATATATAATGTTTTGTTTTTCATGTGGAATTGTACGCCAATTTTGAACACCACAAAGTGAACTGAATAACATTACATCGTTTTAGTCCTTGATTACCCACTTGAGCTGATAACTCAGGTAATCATTTTGTGACGTTGGTTGATGGTGGGTTCAACGAGCCATAAATCAAACGGATGACTGACCAATCACAAAGGCGAGTTATACGGATATCTCGTAGGACACCCCGTGACAACGTTATGGAGTCCTAAATGTTTTATAACATTGGGTGCCAGGTCGTGGATAGGACCTCCATAGTGTTCCTTAGAGTCGAGTCTTTTGACTTTCAACTGTCTCTTGAGATTAAGGCAGATTTTTGGTAACTTTGGTTTTTTTCCCACGTTCATCGTAAAGGGGCCAAGAGGATTTTTTCTGGGTTATTTCATGCTGCGCGAACATCGGCAGGATTCGAGTTGAGGGAAATATCAAAACCCTTATCAGGATTTTATCATTTCTCAGGGCCACTCGAGGAGTAGTAACTGAAATGCATGGCCATGCTCGAATACAGATTCGTTTTATCAGTTAAGTTACTCTCTAGTCGGGGAAACCACTCTTGATACAGATCGCTTGTGAGATAGACCTTTGCGAATGCGGATTTGCAAATTGTCTTACATTGAGTAGGAGAAATTTTAAAAGGATATGAGAATCGGTTATCGCACCTACACTTGTACGGACAAGTGGGAGATTGTTGGGGCTGGTGTCCTTGACAGTTAGTACAATGACTTACTAAATCTCTTTAAGGATCACAAGGGCATACTTCAGTATTACTATCAGTTGATCCACGTTTATCAATAACGGTTGGCTTGCTAGATAAGTTTGACGTTATTGTCATACGGATGGCGGTGATCAACTGGTCCCTATACGTCACACCTATAGGACACGTTTGAGAGATGTGAAGGTATGAAAATACAGTGACATTTATGCCGGATACGACTAAACAGTTAGTCAGAGGTATTGCCTATTAAATTAGTCAATAAGATGTTGAGATTATTATTTAATACGGATTAAATAATTTTAGCTAATACGGATTACATGATTAATTCGTAAATTAAATATAAACGGTTATATTTAATTAAATAATGTATTCGCGTATTAATATAAACGGTTATATTAATTTGGCCAATTATATAATATCGTATTTTATCAGACTATTATTAATACATCGACTGTATTAATATCTGATAACATGTGTGCGATTTATAATAAATACCCGCGAATTGTATTATTGGCAAATCGGGTCGAATCACGCAATGGTATAAGGTAAGAGTGGAAAGCCCACTCCTACCCAATACCTAATTCGGCCGACCCATACTACATAAGGAGAGTCCTTCTCCTTTTGTCAGGTGACTCTTCTACTGGTTAATTCATAATCTCAAGAATTAGGGTTTTGAGAACACGATTTTCCCAAAACTCAGATCTCACATCTAAAACCTCACAAAAGCTCTCCCCATATTGCAAGGCAATTGGAGAGTATTTCTAGCACACGCGGCATCATCTCAATCAAGTCTTGGGTGCAAGTTATAGGAGGGAATTTACTTTAATTCCTGTTCTTAGGCCTATTCAAGCAAGGACCAATCACAAGACCCATTAACTCCGCACCAATCACAAGACCGATTAACTCCACACCAATCACAAGACCCATTAACTCCGCACCAATCACAAGACCCATTATCATCACCTCGTATCGTATCTCAAAATTATATAATTGAATAATACAATATATCAATCACATGATAATATAAAACAAACATGGTTATCATCAAATAACAAACAGATTAATCATCATTATGTATTTTCCCCTACCTCGAATTACAGAAGCGCAAACAAATCCAAAGCTTGCTAGAAATGTTCCACGCGAAAACCGCTACCTAAACATCTATTCGTAACGAATTAATAACTTCCCAACCCCATAAACAACCTACACTTACTATAAATAGAAACCTTTTATAAGTGGAAAGTTTCCAAAAATAGAAACTTTCCCAAAATAGAGACTCCTATGACTCACTAATTCCCGACTCATATCTTTAATTAACACGAAGCAATAACCAAAACATTAATAATAATTAGTATTAAACAATAATAATCCAACCAATTATAACGTTAATACTAAGAATGATATTACTAATAAGAATATGGATAATAATAATAATAATAATAATAATAATAATAATAATATTATTATTATTATTATTATTATGAAACCACAAAACGCAACACCACAACACCGACGCGTGAACCCGACCTAAATACCCCTTACAGCCACCGTACCCACCACCACAGACACCTGCCAACACCCACCACCATTCCCAGAACCACCCACTACAACAGCGACCACCGGCAAACCGGTCGACTCCCGCCGGCAAAGTGAACCGTGGTTCTAAACAAACACGGTTCCTCACCCAGCCGTCACAAACCACCAGTACAAACCCCCTTGTCGACAGCAGTGCCGTGACTGACATAGACCAAAACCACCACCTGTAGCAACCCCGACACCAGATCTACAACCGACGGTGGTACCACCGTGTCGACCTCCCCTGAGTCAACGGTGGTACCACTCACGAACACTCCCCGTTGGACACGTAAACCTGGTACTGACGCAAACAGGGGAAACGAAACCCCCTTTCGACACGACAACCACGGACTACACCCACTGTGACCACCACCACCTGACTACCCCACGGACCACCAGTACAGAAAACAAAACCCATGACTGAGACCAGAGACGTACTACTCATCGACATCAATACAAATACATATGACTACATCGTATAAACAAAACAACCGACACATACCTGATCTCTGGTCCAAAACGACGGGTCGTAGGCTGTCCTGACTGGCCGGAAAACTCTCTCTCTCTCCTTCTATGCAACGGCGGCAATAGGGTTAGGTCTTCGGGTGTGTGAAAAGTGAATTAGAAATAGGGTAGAAATCCCTTCTTATGTGACGGCATAGAGTGGCAAGTGAGGTGTTTATGTGTGTTAGGGTTAGTGTAGATTATGGTTGGACGAGTATGGAATGTTTGTGTCGGGCACACAACACGAGGCCCAAGTGGTCCTAAGGTCCCGTGATCAAACCCCATGGTCGACATACATCAACACCATACAATAATTTATTTATCGAGTGTAAAAGCGTTTAAATACTATCACGTAACAAATCAACACAACAATATAAAAATAATCTCGCACCAAAGTTATCTAAAAGTTCGGGGTATTACAGTCTTCCCCTTTTAAAATGAACTTCGTCCCGAAGTTCAACCAAACTCAGATGACAAACAACCCTACTCATGCGGTCTTGAACACGAAACATTAATCACAACACAAAAATGTTACATTCCACCCCCCTTAAAGAAGAGTTACGTCCCCCTAACTTACCTTAATCAAACAGATCTGGATAACGCTCTCTCATGGACGCCTCGGCCTCGCATGTAGCTTCCTCTCGGTTATGATTAGTCCACAAGACCTTCACCAAGGACGTCTCCCCATTGCGAGTCTTCTGTACCTTCCTATCCAGAATCTCTTTTGGAGTCTCAACGTAGGATAACTGCTCATCGACCTCTATCTCCTCGTGGCGTAAGACATGAGACGGATCACTCACATACTTTCTCAATTGAGACACATGGAACACATTATGGACCTTGGATAGGGCTGGAGGTAAAGCTAGTCGGTATGCCACCTCTCCAACTCTGTCCAAAATCTCGAATGGTCCAATAAACTTCTGACTCAGTTTCCCACGCTTTCCGAACCGCATCACCCCCTTCATTGGAGATACTTTCAGTAGTACCTTCTCTCCCGCATCGAAGGAAATATCGCTCCTCTTTAGATCTGCATAGCTCTTCTGTCTATCCTGGGCGGCCCTCATCTTCTGTCAAATAACCTGAATCTGCTCCACCATCTCCTGAATCATATATGGTCCTTAAACCACAACATCGGTTCGATCATCCCAACACACTGGACTTCGACACTTCCTCCCATACAAAGCCTCGAAAGGGGCCATCCCTATACTTGCATGATAGCTGTTGTTATAAGAAAACTCTATCAATCCCAGTCGATCCTCCCAAGATCCTCCGAACTCAAGTACGCATGCTCTCAACATATCTTCAGGGGTCTGGATCGTTCTCTCAGTCTGACCGTCGGTAGCTGGATGGAAAGTTGTACTCATCTTCAACTGGGTACCCAAAGCGGCTTGCAACTCCTGCCAAAATCTAGATATGAACCTCGAGTCCCGATCCGAAACAATGTCCTTGGGTACACCATGCAGTTTGACCACATTTTGAACATATGACTTAGCCAACTCGGCTTTACTCCAGGTATCTTTCATCGGAATAAAGTGAGCAGACTTAGTCAAACGATCCACAATCACCCAAATCATGTTGTTGCCCCTCTGAGTCCGAGGCAACCCCACAATAAAATCCATCGAGATGTTCTCCCACTTCCACTCCGGTACATCTAATGGCTGAATCTTCCCATGTGGTCTCTTATGCTCCCCTTTCACTCTTTGACATGTCAAACACCTCGACGCAAACTCCGCGACTTCCTTTTTCATATTTGGCCACCAGAACGTCTTTTTAAGATCTTTGTACAACTTGTCACCCCCTGGGTGAACGGAATATGGAGTAGCGTGAGCTTCAGTCAGGATTTTTTTCTTTAGCTCCTCAATATCTGGAACACACCATCGCCCACTGAACCTCAAACTACCGTCGGTATGAATACTGAACTTGGATGCTGCCTCTCCATCCTCAGTCTCAACCATCTTACGCCACTTCTGGATTCTCGCGTCATTCTATTGTAACTCCTGAATCTCCCCATACAACTCAGACTCCACCATCAAATCACTAAGAGCATCCCCTTTCCGGATCATGAAAATTCCCATCTCCCTTAGTTCGCCATGCAACCTCACTCTCGACCTGGCACAACTCAAAGCATGAACATACTTCCTACTTAGGGCATCAGCTTGATGCCCGTCGTTGAGGGTACCAAAGATAAAATTTATAATTCCTAACCTTAACAATAGATAGTGAAAGTCAGGGTCGAACCACAAGGAGGTGGGGAATGTTTATTGTTTGAATGTTAATGTTTAAAAGTAACAAATTTAGGGGTTTATTGGTTGATTACTATATCTAAGGCAAAGATTAAAATAAAACAAGAAATAAAGGTGAGAATAAAATATAATAAAAAGGGATGCTAGGATGTTTGGGTAATAAATAGCTAAGGTAAAATAAATCCTAAGGTCAACATGTATTGCAGTCGCGTAAGGGGGTGTAACATATCTTTTTAAGTCTATGCTACCTAATAGCTCCTTCCGGCCTATGCTATTAGTTCCTAGGTCTCACAATTATTGGGTGTCAACAATAAGGGTGATTCCTAAATCCCAGGTCACATACCTTTCAGCCTTGAGTAACCTATCCGTCTTAAGGTGTAAACCAATGCCCTTCCCGTATCTTTCAATCTTGGGTAGGTCATTACTAACATCCTACAAGTCTCCTTATGGTCTCATTGCAGGATATTATAATTGACAAGAAAAGACGAAATAAGAAAACATACGCGGGTGGTCGACCGACCGGCTACTCCAGTCGGCCGACCACGGCCTCGGTCGACCGACCAGCTATTCCAGTCGGCCGACCGTGGTCCTGCTACAAGTCGGTCTTTCGAATTTTATTTACCTACGCATATTCATCCCCTACATCCAAACATATGAAATTTAGCTACTCATAATACTTAAGATGATTATAAAATTTGGAATAAACATGGTAAACCTGGTAAACAATCTAAACATGCGAGATTCAATAAAGCTTGAGATTCTAACTTAACAATTGTAATAAAAATAAGAACTATAATAAAAAGCTAGATTAAAAGAGTAATTACCACAATTGGAATTAGGGCAGAAAGGAACAAACTTTATTGAATGCTTGGGAACTATTGAAAGATTACAAAACTAAAAGATGGTAAAAGATAGATACTGATCGATACTCCTTGATAAAACTTGATAATAAACCCTAGCTACAAGATTAGCTTATATAGGGTAAGAGATTAGAGTTTCCTAAAAGCTCTAATTCTACTTTATTTCCGAAAAGATTCGCATGGGCTTCCGCTGTGGTCGGTCGACCTACTATGTGGGTCGGTCGACCGCTTCTTTCTGGGCTTCTTTTATTTTTGGCCTTCCTTGAGATTTGGGCTTTATTAAAGTTCAGGCCTGGTCGGCCGACCCGTTTAGCTGGTCGGTCGACCGCCTCTGTACGGAAATATTCTGATTTCTTCTTGTTTTGACTTTTGGCACTTGACTTTGACTCCTGTTGACTTTCCATTTATTCCTTAATTAAGCAAAAGACTTGAGGATACGGATTTGATGCTAAATCGTCTCTTTTCCGCATAAATCTGCAAAAGTGCATAAAAATACGAAAGTACACGATTTGTGGGAAATAAAGGCTAAAACATAGTAAATGAGCGACCAAATACGTGTAAAAATAGATGTAAAACATCATAAAATAGACACGTATCAAATTCCCCAAACCAAACCCTTGCTTGCCCTCAAGCAAGAAATAGACTCGATCTTAACTAATGGAACGATTTCAATCTCAGAGCGAAATTTACATGTAAGCCTATACCAATGCTAAGTACAAAATGAGAAAGTATATAAAGCATGCAAACGAGTTATGGTGTCGTCAAACTTGCAAACATAAAGACTATAGAGACTTTATACCATGGACTCTCGCGGTACGCTGGAGACACTCATGAAGCAAAGGGTGAGTATATGTAAAAGATAGAAAGAAGTAATTTGTCATGACACTCACCTAACTGCGACCCATGAAAACATGCCTGCAATCTAACATGAACAAGAATTCTACAACTTTGTATAACAATCTCATTAAGTGACCTAGATACATGCAATTGAGGTAATGAAAGATATGTGAGGTAAAAGGTAGAAGTGGTTAAGATGTTTTTGGATTTGTGGGGTTAGTAGCCAAGCTAGTAAAACCGGTTCCCAACAACAACCTTCACAACTTTTGAAATTAAGAAAGTGCTCTTTTTGTGGCACAACTCTCACATTGAATATAAGAAAGGACTCCCGAATATTTTGAATGAGGTACGGGAGTGATAACATATAAAAGAAAGGGATTTTTGGAAAGAATTTTTTTTTTCTGATGATGCCAGGTGGTCGGCCGACCCATTAAGGCGGTCGGTCGACTGGCTCTGTATTTTCCGGATTTTTTTTTTTCGTTTTTCTTTTCTTTCTTCCTTTTTCTGTTCTTTTTCTTTCTTTCTTTTCTTTCTTTTCTTTTCTCTTTGCTTAAGATAGCTTACAAACCAAGATACCTCAAGGGGCAAACCAAAGACCACAAATATTAGCTTGGAAAGGTAGGCTAAGTATGGGATGTAGTTTTGGGAGATAAAAGGCAATTTTGGCTATGTGAAGCTTACGGGTAAATATGAGAAAAGGGATCCCAAATGCACGTACCAAGACTCACAAAACGAGAAAGTAAAACAAGTATATAGCAATTCAAGTTCATGTTTATGCATATTGATGTAACATGTTCCAAGGGGAGTACTACTCACATCCTAGACAACTGGTTTAAGAATGTAACCAGGAAATAAGCTCTAAAACTCAGAATGTATAGTAGGTTGCCAAGGTATAAGTCAAGTCTCAAGATATGCAAGTTGACAAAAACTCGTAGATATGCAAAAGACTCTCATACTAAAACAAGTTGACAAGGCAAGGTAAAGGCATAAACATGTAAGTTAGCTAAATCATCCTTGAAATACTTTCGTTCCGACTCGACCTATATGCTAAAATAAACGTGCATTTTTTGAGTTTTAATAATTTTTTTTTATTTTTTTGGATTTTTGTATATATAAGGAAAATAAAGAAAAGAACGATGCAAGACAGAAATGCAGTAAGCGTGTGACAAAATGCAATGCATGTAACACGAAACCATTCCCCAAACCAACCCGCACAATGTCCCCATTGTGCATTAGCCTAAGTAAAGGTTTCAGAAAATTTAAAAAGAAAGATGCAAAGAAATTAAAAACTAAGGAAAAACTGGAAAGAACTCACTGGGTTATGAAGCGTATGAGAAAAACCTCCCCAAACCAGCGTAAGCTGGGAGGTTTTGGTGGCTAGCAGTGCCACTCAAGTAACCAAGTCAATTTCGCGATTTTCAAGGAAGAGAAACGAAAGACCGCAGCTGACAGTAGGTCGACCGACCGATGATTCTGGTCGACCGACCTCCTGTGAATCACGGAAAATTTTAGCGATACAGCGACTCTGGTCGACCGACTGATATTTCTGGTCGGTCGACCCTCTGCGTCCTGGAGGTCTTCGTTTCTTCGTAAAATCTGAAAAAAGCAAGAAAGTACGTGCGCCCAACAATGCGCGAGATGCCAAAACGATTCTAAAGTCTTAACTACTCAAACAAAAAGGAAAGGATCTAAAACTACGAGCAAACCAAAATAAAAAGTTTCACACAACAAAAATAAATTATCTTAAAAACTGCAACTAAAAACAACTATCTGCTAAAGATGCGGAAGATATCCGACCACGGCTTCTGACGACATGCCGTAGTCTCCACGGTTTTTGCTTTAGTAGCAAAACACATCTTCTTTCCGCCGTCGCAAAGCATATGCGACGGTCTCTCCTCTTGAGCTTGCCTCCTCTTCTTCTTTTCCTCCCGATCCACGACGTCTGGGTCCTCATCTTCTTCAAAGCTTAGGCATCCCATTCCTCCTCTCTGGATGATGACTTCTTTCACTTTGGGTTTCCCCAAACCAATTCCTGCAATAGTCATAATAGAAGTGTCCTCCCTACTGCTCCCAATCTGGGGCGGAGGTGTAAAAACAGATACAGGAACAGGTAATAAAGTGGGAGAAGTAGTGATGACCTCATACTTCTTCTCAGACGTGATAGCATTACATGTGATAGGGGTCATAGCATCCTTCTTCCTATAAGATAGGCCATAGATAATAGAATGTTTGCCTACTTTGAAGGTTAGAGTCCCAGTGCCTTCATCTATAATGGCACCTGCAGTGTGAAGGAAAGGTCTTCCTAGAATTATAGGAATATGGGCATCCTCTGGGATGTCCAAAACTACAAAGTCAACTGGGAAGAAGAACCTGTCAATACGCACAGGGATGTTTTCCAACACTCCTATAGGTTCCATAGATGTGCGATCTGCCATCTGGACTGTCATACTGGTCACCGCAAATTCGGTCATTCCTAGTTTTAAGGCAACGCTTAGGGGCATGACACTTATACTGGCACCTAAGTCGCACAAAGCCTTCTTAACTGGGAAGGTCCCTATATTACAGGGGACTGAAAAACTACCAGGGTCTTCTAGTTTATGAGGGGCAATGACATGTGATAAAAAGCTAGATGACTCTTCAGTGAGGGCCACCGACTCAACCTTTTCTAAAGACCTTTTCCTTGACAAAAGCTGTCTCATGAATTTAAGATAGGAAGGAACTTGTTGAACTAATTCTAAAAACGGGACTTGAACATTTAATGAACGAATCACATCCCTAAATTTGTCAAAAGATACCTGATCCTTTGAAGGCACGAGTCTTTCTGGGAAAGGAGCAGCTGAGGACTCAGTATTTGCAGCCCTTTTTAGAAACCTGGGGGTCTTGTCATCCCGGAAAAGAAAATCCCGTAAGTTATTCGGCAAATCTGGGCGAAAGGGAACTTCGGGTTCTGCTTTAGTGGTCGGTCGACCAGAATCTTCGGTCGGTCGACCAGTCTCCTGTTTTTCCTTCTCAGCCCCCACTTTGGCTCCACTTCTTAAGGTTACGACGTTTAGAGTCTCCTTTTTCTGGTCCGGTTTGGTCGGAAGTTGACCCGGAGCCCTAGTATCATTCTTGCTCGCAATTTGAGCAATCTGGGACTCTAACATCTTCATTCCCGCCTCTCTAGCCTGTGACTCCTTCTGAACCAACCCAATAAGATTTTGGATAAGAGCATCTGTGTTGGGTGGTGGATTAGAAGGTGGTTGAGGGTTGAAAGGTGGTCTTTGGAAATTTTGTTAATGTGGGGGTACATAGGTGGAATTTTGCTGAGGTTGCATGTGCTGTGGGTTTTGAACATTCTGGCTTGTCCACCTTAAGTTGGGATGGACATTATTATTATTCGGGTCATAGAAATTGTTCCCACGGTAATGCTGAAAAGCGGCACATGTTTCATTAGATGAAGTACAAAATTTCGACACATGCCCTTCTCCACCGCACCTCTCACAAGCAAAGGGTCCGTCCTGAACGGCGTTCACTTGGTATATTCCTCCCTTGCTTCCACTCCCTAGATCGATCTTTCCTGCAGCCTCAAACTTTTCTAGCTTAGCTGTCAAGGCCTCAATTGCTGATAGGTTGTATTCAGATTTCCTCTGGTTTCCTCTGGAAGCACCATGCTCAGCAAGGTGTACAGCAACATCTTCTATTAACTTGAGACCCTTAGTCTCTCCTGAATTGTCTTGGAATCTCCCATTAGCTGCAGCATCTAGATAGGCCCTGTTGTCATCATAGAGACCATTGTAGAACTGGTTGCAAAGAAACCATTGTTCGAATCCGTGATGTGGTATGGATCGAACAAGTCTCTTGAACCTGTCCCACGCCTCGCTAAAATCTTCATTGGGACCTTGCTTGAAATTAGTGATCTGCGCTCTTAAAGCATTAGTCTTTGATGCAGAATAGTATTTTCTGTAGAATGCTAAGGCTAAGGTGTTCCAATCCGTGACTCCCGCAGCAGTGCGGTCAAGATCTCTGTACCACTCTCTCGCAGAGTCCCTAAGGGAGAAGATAAACATGGTTTGTTTAATCTGGTCCTGCGTCACTCCTTCTGGGGGTGCTATAGAGCATATGTAATCTGTGAAGATTTCAATATGCTTAGCAGCATCCTCATTGGCCGAGCCTCCAAATTGGTTTCTTTCAACCATAGTAATATAGGCAGGCTAGGCCTCGAATGGCTTCCCAGTACCTGCAGGTAAAGTGAACCCTTTGTATAGGTCCTTTGCCTGAGGCATGGAGTGACTGGCAATAGTAGCTTCCTCTGTCATATCCTCTTCTTCTTTAGGAGAAACTGGGAAGTAGGTAAAAGGTGGTGATTTTGGTGAAAGTGGGTTGATGGGTAAATTTGGTTGTGAAGGTGGTGTTTTTGGTGAAGATGGTAATGATGGTTGTTCGAATAAGTCTTCTTGAAATAAGGAAGATGGTGAACCTCCTTCCTGATTTGCTAGAAGTTGCTTTCTTCTTTCTCTAAGAGTCCTCTCAATTTCGAGGTCAAGTGGTAGGAGTTCTCCTTGAACTGACCTGCGCATAAGATGGAAACTACAAGAAAAAAGTGAGAAGGTTTAAGGAACAAAAAGTTCCTTAAACAAAGAGAAACAAAAACAAAAAAACAATAAACACTGGCGTCACCTCCCCGGCAACGGCGCCAAAATTTGATGCCCGTCGTTGAGGGTACCAAAGATAAAATTTATAATTCCTAACCTTAACAATAGATAGTGAAAGTCAGGGTCGAACCACAAGGAGGTGGGGAATGTTTATTGTTTGAATGTTAATGTTTAAAAGTAACAAATTTGGGGGTTTATTGGTTGATTACTATATCTAAGGCAAAGATTAAAATAAAACAAGAAATAAAGGTGAGAATAAAATATAATAAAAGGGGATGCTAGGATGTTTGGGTAATAAATAGCTAAGGTAAAATAAATCCTAAGGTCAACATGTATTGCAGTCGCGTAAGGGGGTGTAACATATCTTTTTAAGTCTATGCTACCTAATAGCTCCTTTCGGCCTATGCTATTAGTTCCTAGGTCTCACAATTATTGGGTGTCAACAATAAGGGTGATTCCTAAATCCCAGGTCACATACCTTTCAGCCTTGAGTAACCTATCCGTCTTAAGGTGTAAACCAATGCCCTTCCCGTATCTTTCAATCTTGGGTAGGTCATTACTAACATCCTACAAGTCTCCTTATGGTCTCATTGCAGGATATTATAATTGACAAGAAAAGACGAAATAAGAAAACATACGCGGGTGGTCGACCGACCGGCTACTCCAGTCGGCCGACCACGGCCTCGGTCGACCGACCAGCTATTCCAGTCGGCCGACCGTGGTCCTGCTACAAGTCGGTCTTTCGAATTTTATTTACCTACGCATATTCATCCCCTACATCCTAACATATGAAATTTAGCTACTCATAATACTTAAGATGATTATAAAATTTGGAATAAACATGGTAAACCTGGTAAACAATCTAAACATGCGAGATTCAATAAAGCTTGAGATTCTAACTTAACAATTGTAATAAAAATAAGAACTATAATAAAAAGCTAGATTAAAAGAGTAATTACCACAATTGGAATTAGGGCAGAAAGGAACAAACTTTATTGAATGCTTGGGAAATATTGAAAGATTGCAAAACTAAAAGATGGTAAAAGATAGATACTGATCGATACTCCTTGATAAAACTTGATAATAAACCCTAGCTACAAGATTAGCTTATATAGGGTAAGAGATTAGAGTTTCCTAAAAGCTCTAATTCTACTTTATTTCCGAAAAGATTCGCATGGGCTTCCGCTGTGGTCGGTCGACCTACTATGTGGGTCGGTCGACCGCTTCTTTCTGGGCTTCTTTTATTTTTGGCCTTCCTTGAGATTTGGGCTTTATTAAAGTTCAGGCCTGGTCGGCCGACCCGTTTAGCTGGTCGGTCGACCGCCTCTGTACGGAAATATTCTGATTTCTTCTTGTTTTGACTTTTGGCACTTGACTTTGACTCCAGTTGACTTTCCATTTATTCCTTAATTAAGCAAAAGACTTGAGGATACGGATTTGATGCTAAATCGTCTCTTTTCCGCATAAATCTGCAAAAGTGCATAAAAATATGAAAGTACACGATTTGTGGGAAATAGAGGCTAAAACATAGTAAATGAGCGACCAAATACGTGTAAAAATAGATGTAAAACATCATAAAATAGACACGTATCACAGCTACCACATTTGCCTTGCCTTCGTGGTAGACAATCTGCATATCGTAGTCTCCGATCAACTCTATCCACCTTCTCTGCCTCATGTTCAACTCACGCTGGGTGTAGATATACTTCAAACTCTTGTGATCAGAAAACACCTTAAAAGTGGCTCCATAAAGGTAATGGCGCCACAACTTATGTGCAAATACCACAGCTACCAATTCCAAATCATGAGTCGGATAATTTTCTTCATAGGTCTTCAATTGGCGAGAAGCATACGCGATCACTCTCCCATTCGACATTAGCACACAGCCCAGTCCATGCTTCGAAGCGTCGGTATAAACTTCGAAATTATCACTCCCGACAGGTAAAGCGAGGATAGGAGCTGTTGTCAGGCGTTCCTTAAGGGTCAGGAATGCCTTCTCACAACTCCCATCCCAGACGAAACGGTTCTCCTTCCTCCTTAACGACGTCAAGGGCTTTGCTGTCTTCGAAAAATCTTTGACAAACCTTCGATAATAACAGCGAATCCCAGGAAACTCCGTATCTCACTCACATTCTTCGGACTTTGCCACTTAGTCACAGCCTCAATCTTACTAGGGTCGACAGATACCCCCTCCTTGGAAATTACGTACATGCCCCAGAAATGCGACTTTCTCCAGCCAGAACTCACACTTACTCAGCTTAGCAATGAGCTTATGCTCCTCCAGGGTCTGAAGTACTCTCCTCAAATGATCCTCGTGCTCTTCTGCATTCTTGGAATACACTAGGATATCATCTATGAATACCACCACGAACTTATCCAGATATGGGCTAAAGACTCGGTTCATCAAATCCATGAACACAGCTGGAGCGTTAGTCAATCCGAATGGCATAATCACAAATTCGTAGTGGCCATACCTCGTTCTGAATGCAGTCTTTGGAATATCTTCATCTTTTATTCTCAACTGGTGATACTCGGATCTCAAGTCAATCTTAGAGAAAACCCCAGCTCCACTTAACTGATCGAACAGGTCGTCAATTCTTGGCAAAGGATATCGGTTCTTGATAGTTAACACAAAGCCTCAAACTGCCATCTTTCTTCTTCACAAATAATACAGGTGCTCCCCAGGGTGACATACTGGGTCGGATGAATCCTTTCTCAGCTAGTTCATCCAACTGCTGCTTTAATTCCTCCATCTCCTTCGGTCCCATACGGTATGGTGATTTAGATATTGGTCCCGCCCCTGGTTTTAGGTCTATGGAAAATTCCACTTCCCTCCTTGGCGGTAACCCTGGAACGTCATCTTGGAATACCCCCTCAAACTCCCGCACCACAGGTATCTCACTAGTCTTAGGGGTCTCAGCCTCACAATTCCACATCTGGCATAAGATCAGACTCTCTCCTTTCCTCAAGCTAGACTTAAGGGTATTGACGGAAATGAATTTGATTTTAGGTTTGACTCGATATCCCTTGGAAGACACCCTCACTCCCTTAGGCCCCCTCAAGGAAATCTTCTTTTGATGACAGTCAATGAAAGCTCGATACTTCCCCAGCCAGTCCATCTCTAGAATCACCTCAAAACCCCCCAGTGGAATTTCTATGAGGTCACAATAGAAAATTGCTTCCCCGATTTTGATAGGTACACTTCTATATACTCTATTACAAGTTATCGACTCGCCTGAAGGTATGATCACTGAGTCCGCGACCAAATCAAATCTCTCGAGTCCCAAGGCCCTAACATGCTCTCTAGACACAAAAGAATGGGTAGCCCCGGAATCGAAAAGTACAAAAGTAGGTTTAGAGTTCACAAGAAAAGTACCGGTCCCCACATGAGCATCATCTTTAGCGGCCTGCTTCCCCATGGCAAAAAGCTTGCCACTGGATTTAGCTCCACTCTGACTGGCAGTAGATGTCCCAGCCTGCTGATTTCCTTCCGCTCCCGTCTTCTGGTTGCTTCCACTTCCATTGTAGTGATTCTGATACGAACGGTTTTGGTAATTGCTGTAGTTTTTCTGATAATTACTGCTGCCTCCAGACTTCGCACCCCCACCATAGTTTGACATGGGTGTACGATAACCACTGCTACCATAAGACTGAGTGCGTGCTCCATGATATCCTGATGTCGGCGTACGATAACCTCCGGACTGGTTTCCCCCAGATGAGCGACACACCGCCTGCTTGTGCCCCGTCTTTCCACAGCCAAAACACACTATTCCAATCGAACCACTGCCAGAGTCCCCACTCCGGTAGTTACTCCCACTCTGATTCCTCACACCTCCTGAGTCACAATTGCTGAAGTACCCACTATACTTGTTGGTGCTTTGCTTCTTCGACCCAGAACTTTCATTCACCACCTCAGCCTTCCTCTTCTCAGACTTAGTCTTCTTATCCTCCTTAATCATTTCCGAAAGCCTCTCCGCCGCCCCAACCCTTAAGTAGATATCTCGGACTGTGGTGGGCGGAGCCGCGATGAGTCTCTTCTTGATATTTATTGTCAACCCCCTCTCAAACTTCATTGCCAGCATTGCATCATCAAAACCCATCTCTCCTACGTAGCTCAGCAACTGGATGAACTTCTGATAATAGGCCTCCACCGTCATATCCTCTGTCATTCGGAAGGTATCGAACTCCTCTCTCAACTTACTTTTCTGGAATTCGGGTAGGAACACTTCATATAGGATCCTCTTGATTGCTATCCAGGCGACAAACTCGGTTCCATCCTCTCTAGCTGCTTCTCGAATTTCTCCTTTGTTTCCCGTCCACCAGTCACCGGCCATACCTCGAAGATAGTGGGCTGCTTGATCAACCCTCAGTTCTTCGGGGCAATCCACCAGTTCGAATAAATTACTGAACTCCCGGCACCATGCTTCTAGCAGATGAGGTTCCCCCTCCCCAGTGAATTGGGTAGGGTTATGCCACGCAATGATCGTGCTCATCTTTGCGGAGTCCATGCGTTTGGCCTTTAGAGCCTCATTCTCCGCTATCAAACGATCCAACTCCTCTTGGGTGATGTTAGCAACATTATTTCTCCTCGGAGGCATTACTATAGCACAAAGAAAAAGAAATGAGTCCCGGCTCAAGTGGGCACTCACTTGGATTAGGGCTATGTTCCCTAAGCATCAAACTCCATAAACAACTATCATATTGAGTAATACTTAGCTATAACATGGCCCGGGGATCACATAACCGCATATCGCTAGACATGATAAAATTACTGATATAACTCAAATCACCTCATGCACCCATAACATCATACATCCTTTGTATTCATACAAATAAAATTCCTTCATGCACATATCCTTACTGGCTTATCCTAGTCATTCACATATGAGAAGAGTTCGTATAACATTCTTATCACAATTCACCATTACTTCTATAACCTCCTATTCTACCCTTTTCTCTCGTATATGCACTCTGGGTTTCCGGGTAAAACTGAGAGGGCCAATGGTTCGGTGTGAGGGGGCCCCAGACTCATATTTTTCCTTTAGTGTGCTCCTAATAGTCCTATCCCGGGGTTCATTTTATTTAGACTCTTCCTACATTCATTGGGTTCATTGGTTAGGCCTGAGGATCGTTCGCTCTGATACCACTTTGTAACACCCCCATTTATTTAAGGGCCTGTACTACGACTCCCCAGATAAATAAGGGTGTTACCATCTCGGTTTCCCGAGGCAGTAGATACAAATGAAAGATAACAGTACTTTAATTATTAAAAGTTAAACTCAGTAACAAGTTCTTACAACCGTTTTCAAAACTGTCTTATGAAAATAAAGTACAACTCATGATAAGACGACTATAGTGATCTAGACTCTGGTCTGGTCCGGATCCAAGCTCTCCCTTCCCTTAGCTCCCATAGTCTCAAGCACCTGTCAATCTGCTCCCCAATAATTGGTTCATCACAGGTGATCACGAATACACAGGGTCAACCACGAGGTTGAGTAGAGGAAAAGTAAACAATCAACATTACTATAAATAGAAAGTCAATCATCTCCGCTCCGAATCACAAGACCCATTATTCTCCACACCAAACACAAGACCCATAACTCATTAACTCCGCACCAATCACAAGACCCATTAACTCCGCACCAATCACAAGACCCATTATCATCACCTCGTATCGTATCTCAAAATTATATAATTGAATAATACAATATATCAATCACATGATAATATAAAACAAACATGGTTATCATCAAATAACAAACAGATTAATCATCGTTATGTATTTTCCCCTACCTCGAATTGCAGAAGCGCAGACAAATCCAAAGCTCACTAGAAATGTTCCACGCGAAAACCGCTACCTAAACATGTATTCGTAACGAATTAATAACTTCCCGAACCCCATAAACAACCCACACTTACTATAAATAGAAACCTTCCATAAGTGGAAAGTTTCCAAAAATAGAAACTTTCCCAAAATAGAAACTCCCATGACTCACTAATTCCAGACTCATATCTTTAATTAACACGAAGCAATAACCAAAACAATAATAATAATTAGTATTAAACAATAATAATCCAACCAATTATAACATTAATATTAAGAATGATATTACTAATGAGAATATGGATAATAATAATAATAATAATAATAATAATAATAATAATAATAATAATAATAATCATAATAATAATAATAATAATAATAATATTATGAAACCACAAAACGCAACACCACAACACCGACGCGTGAACCCGACCTAAATACCCCTTACAGCCACCGTACCCACCACCACAGACACCTGCCAACACCCACCACCATTCCCAGAACCACCCACTACAACAGCGACCACCGGCAAACCGGTCGACTCCCGCCGGCGAAGTGAACTGTGGTTCTGAACAAACACGGTTCCTCACCCAGCCGTCACAAACCAACATTACAAACCCCTCTGTCAACAGCAGTGCCGTGACTGACACAGACCAAAACCACCACCTGTAGCAAGCTCGACACCAGATCTACAACCGACGGTGGTACCACCGTGTCGACCTCCCCCGAGTCAACGGTGGTACCACTCACAAACACCCCTCCTTGGACACGTAAACCTGGTATTGACGCAAACAGGGGAAACAAAACCCCCTTTCGACACCACCACCACGGACTACACCCACTGTGACCACCACCACTTGACTACCCCACGGACCACCAGTACAAAAAACACAACCCATGACTGAGACCAGAGACATACCACTCATCGACATCAATACGAATACATATGACTACATCGTATAAACAAAATAACCGACACATACCTGATCTCTGGTCAAAACGACGGGTCCTAGGCTGTCCTGACTGGCCGAAAAACTCTCCCTCTCCTTCTATGCAGTGGCGACAATAGGGTTAGGTCTTGCGGTGTGTGAAAAGTGAATTAGAAATAGGGTAGAAATCCCTTCTTATCTGACGGCATAGAGTGGCAAGTGAGGTGTTTATGTGTGTTAGGGTTAGTGTAGATTAGGGTTGGACGAGTATGGAATGTTTGTGTCGGGCACACAAAACGAGGCCCAAGTGGTCCTAAGGTCCCGTGATCAAACCCCATGGTCGACATACATCAACACCATACAATAATTTATTTATCGAGTGTAAAAGCGTTTAAATACTATCACGTAACAAATCAACACAACAATATAAAAATAATCTCGCACCAAAGTTATCTAAAAGTTCGGGGTATAATGCAAAGAGCTAAGATTCATTTCCTTAAAATGAATGATACGGGTTCTAGATTTTTCCATTCACGGGTTGCTGGGAGACGAGCCAGGAATAATATTGGTACTATTCTGGACATTCAGGGGCGACAGTGTAAGGGGGCAAAAGAGGTAGCAGATGCTTTTTTGGCTTTCTATGCTAATATTCTTGGATCCTCGGATACTGTTTCTCCCCTTCCAGGGGATATCTTCCTTACTAATACATTACCTACTCACATGGGGGATGATCTGGTAAGGCCGTTTACTGGAGTGGAAATCTTACAGGCTCTGAAATCTATTGATCGGCATAAAAGCCCGGGGAGTGATGACTACACTTCCGGATTCTTTCTTGATGCTTGGGATACTATAGGGGGAGATTTTCAAAAAGCTGTTCATTCTTTCTTTCAGAATTGTGATATGCCCAAAGTTGCTAACTCTACATTGCTTGTTATGGTCCCTAAAAAGTCTACCCCGCTCACTGTTGGAGACTTTCGACCTATAGCTTGTTGTACTACTTTCTACAAAGTCATTAGCAAGATGATTGCTAATAGGCTTAGAGATACTTTGGAGGCTATTCTTGGCTGGGAACAAGCGGCGTTTGTGAAGAATAGGGGCCTTTGTGATAATACTGTTCTTGCTCACGAGCTTACTGCTAAGTTTAAACGTGCAAGAATTACTCCTAGGTGCTTACTAAAAGTTGATATTCAGAAGGCTTTCGACACTGTTAATTGGTCCTTCCTGAATGAGTGTCTTATCTCTTATGGGCACCCCTTGAGATTTGTCCAGTGGATCATGGCTTGTGTAGGCTCCACTTATTTATCCTTAGTGATTAATGGATCCCCTGAAGGGTTTATTCAAGGTAAACGTGGGCTCAGACAAGGGGACCCTCTCTCCCCTTATTTGTTTGTCCTTTGTATAGAAGTCCTCTCCCGTCTTCTTTGGAAGTTACCTGAAGATGTTGGGGTTTCTTACCACCCAAAATGTGTGAAGATAAAGCTTACTCACCTTCTTTTCGCTGATGACTTGCTTGTGTTTACCCGGGGTGATCTTCCTTCTGTCCTCTCGGTGGCTAAATGTTTGGATGTTTTTGCTGATTATTCGGGGCTTCATGCTAATCCCCTCAAGACATCCCTCTACTTTGGAGGTGTGTCCTCACAGGTTAAGCAACTCATTCTATCTTCTACTCATTACACTGAAGGTTCTTTCCCGTTTCGCTATTTGGGGATTTCTATCTCTACTGCTCGCTTAACCAAGAATATGTTTGAGCCTCTGATGGATAAAATTAGAGGAAAATTGATGAATTGGGCTAACCATACTTTGAGTTATGCTGGAAAGGTAGAGCTAATAAATTTTGTTCTTTTTGGAATTCGGAATTTTTGGGGGGCTAGTGTTTTGATTCCCAAAGGCATTGCAAAGAAAATTGCTAAGCTTTGTCGTGGGTTTCTATAGGGTTATGGAGAGGATCACAGAAGAATTATGTTTGCTGGTTGGAAGAGCATCTGTAGAGCTAAGCAGGAAGGCGGGTTTGGGATAAAAGAGATCTTAAGCTGGAATAATATGCAAATGGTTAAATGGATTTGGAAACTTGTCATACCTAGCCAGGGGATTTGGGCTGCCTGGACGAAAGCTTACCATCTCAAGCATCTCGATTTCTGGGTCGCCCCTTCCTCTTTATGTCACTCTTGGTTTTGGAAGTCCCTTCTTCGGGTAAGGGATGATATAATCTCTTACTCTGGTTCCTTAACGGCTGCTCGACATTTAATTTTTATTGGGACTATGAATGACTGTTTTAAGGGCATTTTTTTCTATGATCTTTTTCGGGAAAAGGGTCCCCATGTGCAGTGGGCTTCTGTGGTTCATCGTTCTCAAAATATCCCGAAGCATGTTAGCACCGCTTCTATGGCTCTTAATAACCAGTTGCCTACAGTTGACAAACTGATTGCAGAGGATGTGGAGCATCTGTTCTTTGCTTGTCGATATTCTGCTTGGGTTTGGAGCAATTTGGGAGAGTGGCTTAATATGAGTTATGTACCGGACACTATGATGGGGATTATTAGGTGGTTACACGTAGATGCTAAGTTGTTTGCTAGTCTAAGATTGATGTATACCTCGGGAAATACGTTAAAGCCCGATGTTAATTACATTAGTTAAAATTTGCCTTATGTCTTTTCTATAATATGATTTTGTTTCTATAATATGATTTTGATCATGAAATTTTTTAATTTGTCAATTATGAACTATGAGTTAGCTGGTTGTCTACATTGGTGTAAATATGTTAAGTTTATGTTAAAAGAGATTTCAAGGGTATGTACGTGTTAGCTACCCTGATTCTGTTTTACTGCGTAATGTGAAATTGCCAACTGTGTTTGATTGCTTTAAAAGCCGGATGCTAGTTGTCTAGTATAGGGTAATTAACTTATCAGATGACGTATGACTGTTGTTTCGATGATTGCTTGAACACTGGATGTGGAATTTTGTAATGGTGTTACGAGGATGTAACTATGCTTTAAAGAGGATAGGATTGTAAAATCTTAAAGGTTTATGATATGACTAGTTGTTATAGCATGTAAATTGTTATGTCATGATTGTTTGAATATACTTGATAATCCTGTTTACTTTTATTATGCATTATACTGTAATTCGTGAAGTATCTTTTAACTTGGTTATGCGTTAAACTTTGGGGACAAAGTTTTCTTAACAAGGGTAGAATGTAACATTTCGTGTTTTGAAGTCTTTATAAGTGCTACTTGTGATTGTTTCATGCTTGTTATATGTTTATTTACCATTACGGGATGGCAAACTTCGGGGCGAAGTTCAATTTAAGGAGGGAAGACTGTAATACTCCGTATATTTTATTGTATTTTATTTTATTATTTATTAATTTCATTAACGTGTTGACATTACTTGAACGTTTATATTCGGTAATTTAATTATCGAATACATTGTTTTATATTTTATATGACTACTAGTGTGGTGTCGGGTTTGAGCATTATGAGTAGAACATGTTTGAGTAGGTACTTGGGCCTCGATATGCGCGCAACCAAAACAGCCCAAAGACCGACACAACCCTTACATCAACACAAAACCATCAGAACTACTCTACCACCTTATCAAATCTACGTTTAACACAAACCTAACCCTACCCTTCTAATCCATCGACAACAGCCTCCCTTACCCAATACAATCTCAAATGTAAAACCCCTCGTCGCAGCGGAAATAAAACATACAAACATGCCAAAATTTAAGCGAAATTTAAACTTTAACATGCATAAAAACGAGGTGAATTAAAACTAAAACTGAAACAACTGATATAAACAGAAACATAGATAAGTATAACTTTCTAAGTACTGAAAGTAAATATATACAACAGCCTGGGATGCACGTCCCTACAGGCACTCAAAAACTGAAATGTAATCTAGAGTCTAGCTAACGAAAGTGTAAGGTCAATCGATGAATAACGGATCATCGCACGCTAGCTCCATGCAACCCTCTGCCAACCATCCTGTCATGTACTTACATATATGTAAACATGTACGCCACAATCAGTGGGGAGTGACTAGAGTTCTCCTAGCCACCTTTTGTAACATCACGTAACACAGAAACACACAACATACTCCAACATATATATAACATGTGAAACACATAAATCTCAATATCCCAATCTCTTATCAATCATGCAATTACTATGCAAGGTTCTCAACCAACTTCGGAAACTATTTGGAAGGAGAGCCGGTTTCCCTTCTGGTTGCCCGGCCGGGGGGTCTTTCAATCCAAACCATTTACGAAACTAGCCAAAGAGTCATCCAATGCCTTGGATGAAAATTTTAATAAATCAATACACTCTATCTATCACAATCAATCAGCTACATCTGACACTGTACCCCAACTCAGGCGCAGATGCAAATCAGCAGTGTCCAAGTCACGCCCCAACTCAGGTTAGACTTGATTCACAAATCAGCAAGCATACACCCGTAAACCCCAACTCAGGTACGGATGGATACCAATCAGCTAGTAATGGTTCCTAGACCCAACTCAGTCGTGACCATTACTCTTCGTAATGAAATCGGATCCCAACTCAGATCCAACCCACTACGGTCATACAAACTCACGGTAGAATAGTAGTCCCAACTCAGACACCTCCTACCGCATCATCCATACACGAGACGGTCCAGTGGTCCCAACATAGACTTGGCCGTCACGCCACAAACACTCACATGTCAAGCTAGAGGATCCGAACTCAGATCGTAACTTGACACGCATACAAACATCAGTATATATCATACTCTGGCTGTCCCAACTCAGACATATTCCGATATATACTACAACCAGGTCCTTAGTCCTATCCTTCTAGACTTCTAACCAACACTTAATTGACCCCGGGAACTAAGTTGAGGGAGAGCCGGTTTCCCTTTCGGTTACCCGACCGGGGGGTCTCTATCCTCTCTCCATTCCCGAACCCAATATAGTGCCGCCCATCCTCCGGGGACCTCTGATACGTGCCATTTATATAGACTTTTTATGTCTTTTTAGCACGTATTTCTATGCATTTTCATGCACTTTATGTGCCATTTTGCCCCCTTTTGCTTCCTTTGGTGTATTTTCTGTTATTTTGTAGGAATTATGCAAAAGATGAAGAACCATTCGTTTTCTGTCCGTTTTGAGCTATTTTAGAGGATGAAGCAAGTCAAGAAGTCCCATAGCCCCGATTTTGCAGTGCAAGGCCTAAAGGAACGGTAATCGAGGCAAGAACGAGGGACAAATGCAAGAAAGAAGCGTAAAAGAAGCACTGCATCTGTCATTTACTCGATCGAGTAAGCACCAGAGCTCGATCGAGTGGATGCAGGAGGAGGAAGACTCGATCGACTAGATTGATACTCGATCGAGGAGTCTGCAGGAAGGACCCAGCCTTCGAGGATTCCAAGGTTACTCGATCGAGTAACTGCCAGCTCGAAGTTGCTCGATCGACTAACTGCCAGCTCGAAGTTACTCGATCGACCCCATTTTGAAGAACAGTTACTCGATCGAGTGGTTCAGTCACTCGATCGAGCAACTCACCTAAGTGTCCCGGATTTCGCAGTTTACGTTTTAGGTTTTAGTTTTCTTTGAGTTAACCTAATCCTTATTTAAGGATTAGGCTAGCAGCCTTTTGAAGACACTTTTACTTTTACACTTTTACATTCACATTCAACATTCAGTAGTTTTTCATTCAGTTTTCTCTTAAGCAGTTCCTTAGTTAAAAATATTTTCACTTAGGGTTTTCTTTATTCAAGCACTCTGGATCTTGTTCTTCTTTCCTTCGCCATTACTGTAATTCACTTTCTACCCTTTCTTTTATTGTTCTTGTTTACTTTGTTTATATTTTATATTAATACATCCTTTATTCGTTATGTTGAATGTTCTTATTATCATCAACTCTATTAGTTTAGTTTCCCCAAGTATGCGTAGCTAATCCCCCTAATATGTTAGGATGAAGGAACTCGCGGTAGTTATGTCGTAGGAATTGCATGTTAGTCGTCCTTATGACGAAGTTTACCCATAAACAATATAATTGTGAAACTTGTCAAATGAGTGCACGCAGGAGACTAGTTTACTTAGTAAAACCTACCTGGATCGAAAGATTGGTAGATGGGCTTGTTTAGGGTAATTTACGAAACCTATCTAGAGATCGAAAGATTGATAGGGTAGTCTAGAGGTGATTTCACACCGAAAGGATATTAATCGTTCCCACTTCGTTGTTGTTTCGACTGACCTAATCTTTATGTGACATTCATTGCCGCGACGACCTGAATCCTGACATATTCCTCCTTTTATTGCTTGAAATTCGTTTTATCATCCTTGTTTTAATTTCTTATTTATTTTCATCTTAGTTATAATAAAAAACAAAACCCTCCATTTTGTGACCTATGAACTGACTTTGCTTAAGACCGTATCTCCCTGAAGATTCGACCCTACTTCCACTAGCTTCCAGTTAGTAGACGTAGGTATTTATCTTTGGTGCATGAATGACACACATCAAATTTTGGCGCCGTTGCCGGGGAGGCAATAGGTTTTTAAGTTTTTGTGTTAGTTTATTTCGTCTTAAGGGATTTCTTTTAATTTCTTAAGACCGTTCTTATCTCTTTCCCTAGTGCTGTTTTGATAGGTCTTATAGGTCTATTTCACGGCATTTCGGGAGAAGACCACCATGTTCCGCTATGTGGAACAACGGGCGGTAAGTTGTGAAAGATGCGGTTGTACAGGACACAACGCAGTTTGTTGTATGACAGAGCGTGACCAAGTTTATGCTTACCAAAAGCTTAAACAAGGTCACTCAAAGGAAATTAGCGAGATGAGGTCCATAATTGAGGCCTTAGCAGTTCAAATTCAGGAAAATGAGAAGGCGAAGGATGCATCAATCAAACATCTCCAGTTTCAGATTGCTCAGCTAGCGTCGGAGCAAGAAAACATGTCCGACCAAGTAGCAGCCGATCCTCTACTTTTCGATAGTGACGATGAGAACGAGGAAGATGTGGAAGGAATGAGGAATTCCTTCTTTCTTTACGTAGAGCAAGCATCAGAAATGGAAGAGGAGAACGTTCAAGCTATCCCACTCGCTTGGTGGATAGACTTGGATGACGACGATGATATGTTTGATGCACATCCTTACCATTCCAACATTGACAATGAAATTCCTCACTTCCTGGAGGACGGATCAGAAAACGGAGAAGAAACGGAACAAATGAACGACTGTGCCCAATTGAATGAACGGGATGCACAGTTGGTCGATCAAGCTGAAGACAACGTTCGATCGAGGTATCCTAGTAAGGATATTACTCGATCAAGTGATGATGGTACTCGATCGAGTGAAGCTATGGAAGAAGTTATTCGATCGAGCATCCTTCATATTCGATCGAGTAAACTTGTTATTCGAACGAGTAACTCTGCTGCAGAAAGCATTCCATCGAGTACTACGCAGAGTCGATCGAACGTCGTGCCAGTCAAGAGCAATCGTTCGATAGTTTCGCCTATTCCGAACAACGATAAGGTGGTAATCTCAAACTACTGCCATCCGATAAAGGGTAATGTTTTCTCTTTCGTCATTGCCAACAGTTTTTGTGTGTCACCATCCATTGAATTGAATTTTGCTGTCAGATTAACGCTTCCGCCCCAGTTTGGGAGCAACTTGGAGGAATATCGTCTTGTTTCTTCTTATACAGGTTTAGACAAATTAATAGACCCTGGAGGAACAGTTGAAGATCACATTACGTACAACACTAGGCAGCGAATGAGGGCTGACAACGACCTAATCAGGAGTACAATGAACTGTTGTTTCACCATTGCCGTACTGTGGAGGCTAATGGAGAATTGGATGACCGTTGAAGTAGTCGCATTCAGTCAGCAGCCCTGTCGTGGGCAATTAACCTTTTAATTCTAAAAACTTACTTAAGCCGGGTTTGCAACCCCGTGCAAATTTGTAAAAGACTATTTACTGCGTTTTAGACTTAGACTACTACTTTTTATTCTTAATCCGTACACTTTTCTTTAATATCCGTAGGTAGAATAAGACTTTGTGTGAATCCGAGACAATTTTTGTGGTTTTTCTGTATAGTGTATTGTTTGGTCATCTTATGCAGGACTGAACTGGAAAAAGCGAAGAAAAAGAGACAGAAACAGAAGTGTCGAGGAAAGAACAAGGCTCCGCAAAAGAAAAGCCTCGATCGAGCTCTGTAAGAAATAATCGCCAGGGAAGAAATAATCGATCGAGTTCGTAAGAGCTCGATCGAGGAAAACCCAGTCGAGAGGAACTCAGAGCTGACAACCACTCGATCGAGTGGACTTCAGTACTCGATCGAGCAGATTGCCTTAAGTGAGTTACTCGATCGAGTACTTCTCAGAACTCGATCGAGCAACTCTCAGGCTATATATAAGGGAAGTTCTCGATGCTCATTTCATTTCACTCGATTTCAGATTTTCGTACTTCCCTATCTTCGATTCCTCTCTTTTTCCTTGTTTTTCATAAATCAATCACTTTAATCTTACCTGTTTTCACTTTAATTTGAGTAATCAAGCGAAAGCCCCATCAAATTTCATACTAATTTCGAGTAATTCGAAATTTTCGAAAACCTAGGGTTTGTTCGTTCGAGTATTTCGAATTTGGGTTGTTAATTTGTGATTTTATTGCTCTAATCATCCTTGTAATCATCCAAGTAAGTCGTTTTATGCTTAAATCCTATTTTAATTTCATTATTTTTGCCCCAAATTTCGAATTTAGGTTTCTTGAATAGGATTTGCGTTTTTTGCGATTTTGGGTAGGATTGTGATGATGATTACGATTGATTTTGTGATTGTTGTGCAGAAATGGACGGAAAGGCGACCACCGTAGCCACCACCAGTACCACGGCAGCAGCCACGGCAGCTGTTTAGCCCAAAAATCCACATCTCGCTACTGGGCCCAAAAGATAATTAAGCAGCCTAACGCCAGGAGCAGATCAGAGGCAAAGCAGATGCAGACCAGGCACAGACCAGAGCAGAAAAAGAGCTGTTGGAGAAAGGGAATGGGTCAAAACCCTGAGAGGATATTCCCCTATATTCTCTCCCATATTCCAGCACCAAAAACCGAATCAGTTGGATAGTACTTCGCTGCTATAAAAAGAGAAACTAGGACATTTGTTATTTATTCAGCTCATGCGTTGTAAAACCCTACTACTTTCGCAAAATACTTGTAATCCGTCCCCAACAGTGAAAATCTTTGATCATAGTAAAAATATTGGTGGGATTCCGTTCCCCCCGCGGTTGTTTCCCTCAACGGGTTTTTCCGCGTCACCAAAAATCTCTTGCGTCGTTGTTTTATCTCTTTAATTTTCGCATTCATTCTTTACGCAAGTCCTTATATTGGTTGACACTTTGACCCGCATCACATAAACTTGACCCGGTAGAAATTTTACCAAAACAATTTGGCGCCCACCGTGGGGCATAGTGCGCATTCCAATATTTAAAATCGTTACCTCGTCACGACAAGCATGTCTGGGACCAAAGCTAACCCTTCCAGTTCCCAGAGCATGCCGGCCCAGTCCAGTGGGATCAACCCTACTGTATCTGCTGGACTCACAGGACCATCCCTGGTCGTGAGTCAGACCACAGCCTCCAAGGTTGTGGTTCCACCTAGCAAACCTCCTCAGGTTCCCAGATCACCCCCTGTGTCTGCTTCCCCAAGGCAGAGCAGAGAAAGCAGTCCCAGCAGGAGTGGAGAAGCCCAGATGCCTGGAGCAGGCCAGCAGCCGCAGGTTCCTCGTACAGATCCGATGCAGATGGTGGTCCAGGGAATGAGTGCTCTGCAGGAAGCCATAGAGGGCCTGAAGAAGGACAATCTGAACCTGAGAGAGCAGATCGCCGCAGTCACACGTCCAGAACAGCCGTTCAGAATGTTGCAGCCAGGGCCTGGGCAGACCTTCAACCCCTTCGGGAGAGCAGGGTTGAACCGGCCAATTCCCCAGGAGATCGTCACCAGGCTGGATCTAGGTGTCACCACCCCGAGCAGTGGCCCAGAGATACTGGATCTGGACTCATCCGTGTTTGGAGCACCGCAGTCTAGGCCAGTTCAGCCTGCAGGTAATCCTACACCTTGTTTTCCCCCTGGGACTAATCCTTTGATTTTTTCAGGTACCCCTCCGCAGCCTACCATCGGACGAACGCCGGAGATCTCAGTAGGAGCAGCACCCGTGAACCAGCCCAGTGTTGGAGGGTGGCAAGGAGGAGCACCAGCGCAGTCAGCAGTTGGTTGGCATCCAGGACCAGGCTTCAGTTCATCCGTAGCAGCCAATCAACCAGCCGCAGGCCCTTGGGGAGGAGCCCCTTCAGGCTTCTTCCCTCCGCCAGTCAACCCAACCTCAGGTCCCTGGGGAGGAGCCCCTCCAGGCTTCCTACCTCCACCAGTCAATCCATTCTCTGGAGTAGGCAGTCTCTCAGACCAGCGCTACCAGGAGTTGAAAGACATGATCACCAAGATACCTGGCATGCCAAGGCCCATGGAGAAGCTTCCCAGGACAGCTATGCAGATTCACCATCCATCGACAACATTGCCCTGATCAATGTGCCCAAGGGGTTTGTGCCACCAACCATGACACTATATGATGGTAAGGCCGACCCTCTGGACCACATAAATCAGTATAAGCATAAAATGATGGTGGTAACCGCAACCGGAGCACTTAAGGAGGCTTGCATGTGCAAAGGATTTGGGTCAACCCTATCCGGAGCAGCCCTGCACTGGTTTTGTAGGATTGCCCAATCGCAGCATCTCTTCCTTTGCAGATCTGGTTAATGCCTTTAATCAGCAGTTTGCTAGCAGCATGAAACCAGAGAAGCAGACCAGTGATCTATACAGAATTGTTCAGGGATTCGAGGAAACAACTCGAGATTACCTCACCAGATTCAACAAAGAGAAGGTTGCCATTCCGCATTGTGATGTACCCACTGCCATCGAAGCCTTCCGCAGGGGGTTACATCACGATTCAGACCTGTACAAGCAATTGACAATGCACCCATGCACTGCCTTTGCTGATGTACAGGCCCAGGCAGTTGCAGCCATGAGGCTGGAAGAAGACGCTTCCTCCAGAAGAAGTGCCTATGACACAGAACCTGTGTCTAGGAAAGCACCAGTAGAAAAAAGGAATGAAAGATCAAAGCCCTACAGCAAGCCAGTGAGCAAAGTATCCGAGAGCACCGGTGGGAAAAACGATGCAGATCCACCTCCGAAGATCAGTGAGTATGGTTTTACCACCGGAATGGCTGGCTTGCTGAAGGACTTGAAAGAGCTCAAAGGAGTCAGATGGCCAAAGAAGAGAGAGGAGCGGCTCAATGACCGCCGTGATGCTAGCAAAAAATGTGAATTTCATGATGACATAGGTCATACCACGGACGAATGTTACACCCTCAGAAAGGAGGTCCGATTCCAGTATGACCAAGGCAACCTGGACCATCTACTCCCATAAAAGTCCACCAGAGTCAACGCAGCCAGCCAGGTGAAGCCTTCACCAGCTCCTCCCCGCAATAGAATTGTCAATGTCATTACTGGAGGATCAGAGCTGTGTGGGCTCACCTACTCAGCAGCCAAAAGACGTGTAACTGCAGCAAAGGGAGACAAGCCAGAATCATCATGCAGAATAGCAAGGCAGGACCTCCTAGCAGTGACCTTTGACGAAACAGACGCAGAAGCTGTACCAGAGCAGCACCATGATGCCCTGATTATCACATTAAATATCGGCAATTGTGAGGTCAGGAAGGTCATGGTAGACACAGGCAGCTCCGTCAACCTACTAATGCTGGATGCACTAAAGAGCATGGGATTTGACGAGAAGGACCTCACAAAGAATGCTATTCCCCTGGTCGGATTCAGTGGAGAAACGGCGCATACCCTGGGGGAGATCACCATCCCCACCTACGCCGGAGGGCTGAACAAACAGGTAAGGTACTTAGTTATTGATGGTCCATCTACTTACAATGTTATTCTTGGCAGGCCCTGGATCCACGAAATGCGAGCAATCCCGTCAACGTATCACCAGTGCCTGAAGTTTCCTACGCCGTGGGGAGTTCAGGAGATACGGCGAGACCAGGAGGAGGCCAAGGATTGTTACAAAGTAGCTCTTAAAAGGACCACCAGACCACCAGCTGCCAGAGCATAGCAATTACAGCAACGGCACATCCAGGAGGAGTACATCGAGCCCCAGCAGGCAGAAATCGATGAGTTCCACCTGGATGAGCAGCACCCAGAAAGGACCGTGTTCGTAGGCTCAGAGTGCTCTGGAGATCTACGCCGGCAGCTCCTCCAGCTGCTCCGAAAGAACGTGGACTGCTTTGCCTGGTCCCACAAGGACATGATTGGCATAGACCCGGAAATCATAACACACAAGCTCAGCATAGATCCAGGATTCAGACCAGTGCAACAGAGGCGCAGGAAATTCGCAGCAGAAAGACATCAGATTATAAACTAGGAGGTGGATAACCTTCTGGAGGCAGGAAAGATCAGGGAAGTCAGGTACCCCGAATGGCTATCTAATGTAGTGGTGGTACCAAAAAAGAATTGCAAGTGGAGGGTCTGCGTGGATTTCACAGACCGGAATAAAGCCTGCCCCAAGGACCCATTCCCCTTGCCACACATAGATGCTATGGTCGACGCCACTGCAGACCACGAAATGTTGACTTTCCTAGATGCCTGGAGCGGGTATAACCAGATCAAAATGGACCCGGCAGACCAGGAAAAAACAGCATTCAGGTCCGAAAGAGGCATCTACTACTACAACGTAATGCCCTTCGGTCTTAAGAATGTTGGTTCCACGTATCAGCGACTCGTCAATATGATGTTCAAAGACCAGATAGGACGCAATATGGAAGTCTAGATAGATGATATGGTGGTCAAATCCAAGCAATCAGCAGACCACACCCAGCATCTGGAGGAAACATTCAACACCCTCCGGAAGTACAAGATGAAGCTGAATCCAGCTAAGTGTACCTTTGGAGTTTCCAGTGGGAAATTCCTAGGGTATATGGTAACACAGAGAGGGATAGAAGCCAGCACATAACAGATCAAAGCAGTTCTACAGCAGGAATCACCCCAGAAGCCAAAAGATGTGCAGCGTCTGACAGGAAGAGTAGCACCCCTGAGCAGGTTTATCTCCAGATCCTCAGACCGGTGCAGATTATTCTATGATATTCTTAGAAAAAGCCAGAAGTTTGATTGGACACCAGAGCACGAAAAAGCATTCCAGGAACTAAAGCAGTACCTGAGCAGCCCACCCCTGCTATCCAAGCCAGAGCAGGGGGAGGTCCTGCTCCTGTACCTCTCAGTAACCGAAGCAGCAGTAAGTGCAGTTCTGGTCCGACAGCACGAAGGAGCTCAGCACCCGGTGTACTATGTCAGCAAATCAATACTGCCAGCAGAAGCAAGGTATACCTCCCTGGAGAAACTAGTATTGGCATTGGTCACAGCATCCTATAAGCTGCGTCCGTACTTTGAGTCTCATACCATCTCAGTGGTTACCAATCACCCACTCAAGACGGTTATGAGAAAGCCAGAATTATCAGGACGAATGGCTAAGTGGTCTGTGCACCTCAGTGGATATGACCTCCAGTTTGAACCACGCACAGCCATAAAGTCACAAGCCCTCGCAGACTTTGTCTCCGACTTCAGCCCAGCACTCCAGACCCAAGCAGAGCAGGAAATCTTGCACCTACACCAGGGTGCCAAACCAGGCACCTGGGAGTTACGAGTAGATGGAGCTTCAAACGCCAGAGGGTCCGGAGTTGGGTTGATCCTCCGATCACCAGAAGGGGATCTAATCACCCAAGCAGTCCGATGTGAGTTCAAGACCACAAATAATGTGGTTGAGTATGAAGCCCTAGTCCTGGGACTGCAACTAGCCCTGGACATGGGAATCAACCATGTTAATGTATATAGTGATTCACAACTAATTGTGAATCATGTCAATGGAGCATACGAAGCAAGAGACTCCACAATGGTGGCCTACTTGTGTGTGGCAAAGGAGTTAATCAGCATATTCGTGGAATTCTGCATCCGGCAAGTACCCAGAGAGCAGAACGCAGAGGCAGATGCACTGGCAACTCTAGGTTCAACCTTCAAACCAGCCGATGTAGCCAGTATTCCAATCACCCATGTCCTCAAACCAGCCATTCCTGGACCAGATTCGGACCAGGAAGAGCTACCTATCTGCAGCAGCAACCCAGACCAGGAGTCAGAACAAGACTGGCGAAAGCCATACCTGGACTGGTTGCAGCATGATATCCAGCCCAGTAGTAAGAAAGAAGCACGCAGTTTCAGAATGAAGGCCTCCAGATTCCTACTGATTGACGGAATCCTGTTCCGGAAATCATTAGCAGGGCCATATCTGCGATGCCTGGACCAGACTGAGGCGCAGACAGTCTTGCATGACCTCCACAGCGGAGACTGTGGAAATCATGCAGGGGGAAGAAGCCTGTCCAATAGGGCCCTCAGAATGGGATTCTTCTGGCCCACAATGCGCAAGGATGCGAAGGAGTATGCGAGGAAATGTGACGCCTGCCAAAGGCACGCATCTGTCAATCATCAACCAGCAGAGCCTCTGCACCCGATCATATCCCCATGGCCTTTTATGAAGTGGGGGATGGATATTGTGGGACCTCTCCCCAGAGCACCAGGAAACAAGCTATACATGATGGCCATGATAGATTACTTTTCTAAATGGATTGAAGCAGAATCATTCACCCAGACCACCGAAGCACAGGTCATCTCTTTTATTAAGCGCAATATATTCACTAGATTTGGCATACCCTCAGAAATAATATGTGATAATGGTTCCCAATTCATTGGGAAGAAAACCGAGGCTTTCTGTGCTGGGTGGAATGTGTCACTCCAGAAATCTACCCCCAGGAACCCCCAGTCCAATGGACAGGCTGAATCTAGTAATAAGATCATCATTGAGAATATGAAAAAGAAACTACAAGAAATGGGAGGGAAATGGGCAGAGGAACTTCCTCTGGTCCTATGGGCTGACAGAACTACTCCGAAAGTAGCAACAGGTCAGACCCCCTTCAGCCTTGTCTTCGGAGCAGAAGCGGTAATTCCTTCTGAGGTCAAAGTCGCAACCCACAGATACGGGAGTATAACTGAGGACCAGAACCAAGTAGAAATGACAAGAAGCCTGGACACTGTTGATGAACTCAGGACCAGTGCCTACGTCAGAATGGCCTCATACAACCAGATGGTGGCTCGAAGCTACAACAAAAATGTCAGGATCAGAACCCTGCAAGTAGGAGATCTGGTCCTGAGAAAGGTGTTCCAGAACACCAAGAACAGACAAGCTGGAAAGTTTGCCTACAACTGGGAGGGCCCATACCAAGTTGAGAGCATAGTCGGTAACGGGGCCTACAGACTGATGACAATGGAGGGGGAAATGATACCCAGATCTTGGAATATACTTCACTTAAAAAAGTATATCATCTAAAGGTGCCTCCACCAGACCAGGGCAGCTCCCTTAGACTCAGGTTCTACTCTGTATAAAGTTTACTCTGGTTCAGCCTAAAATTTTGTCTTGCCTTTACATTTTTTATAAACCTAAGTTTAGAATGATATCTTGCCTTTAAACTAAGTTTAGTAGTCTAGGTCATGTAATTTCAAACTTTGATGCATTTTTTAAGTCTTTTAAAAGGAAAAATTTCATTACCCATTTTCTGGACCAGAATTTACTTATTCTAGTGGACTGACCTAAAGAGGAAATCTGCACTGATCGCAGGAGAAGCTAAGTCAAGCCTGGCACCCCAGTATAGGGATGGGTATAAAAAACACCATGCCAGCACACCAAAACAGCGATGGCCAAAATACAAACGAAACATGCATGTACAAAAGAAAAAACGCCAGAAAAAACGGCAGAAAGCAACAAGATAAGGAAACCCCACACAACGGGGACATACGATTAAAAGCTGCTCAAAGCAGCTCCAAACAGAATTGTTTTCACTGGTCCACCCGGACCAGCAGCAAAAGTTACAAAAGTTAAGCCCACGCAGGGGCATCCAAAGTTCAAAACAAAATATTAACGCCCATATCAGGGCCCAGCAGATAAATTTTTAACAAAATCCTACTCATCAGGAGTAGGTCCAACAGCAGCAATGTCAGCATTTGTAGGGTCAGAGGTCACCTCCCCTTCAACATCCTGGGACCCCCTCTCGCCTTCTTCCTCTTCATCATCGGAGATCAGGTCCATATTTAGCCCCTCGGGAAAATCAGATGCAAAGGCCTTCTCCAAGGCAGCTAAGTCCCAGGTGGTATGGTTACCCTCATGGAACTCCCTGACACACTTCACCCGGGTCTCAGCAGCAGTATAAGCAACAGCTTCGATTAAAGCCCTCTGCAGACCAGCCTTCTTCTGTTCTAGGGCCTCCACCCTCAGCACCAGGTCCGCCTCTGAAGTCAAGGCCCTCTCCAGCTTAGAGTGAGCCGTGGCTAGCTGGCTCTGAGAAGCCTCCTCCTGAGCTTTGAGCATCTCCTGACCCTTAGCCACATCCTGGCGACAGCGCTCAACAGCCTGCCGCAAACTTTCCCTCAAGGTCTCCTCCAAGCTCAATTTCTCCGATAACTCCCGCTCCTTCTTTGCCAGGGCCTCCTGCATCCTCTCCACCTCCTGCCTCCTCAGAGCCTCAGATTGAGCTGCCTTCGAGCAATGAAGTTCAGCCAGCAAGGCCTCACTCTGTCGTTTAGCACAAAGCGACAGCTCCAGAACCTTGAAATCCAGATCAGATCAGAAAAGATAAAAAAAAAAAAAAAAAAAAAAAAAAGAAAAAAGGAAAGAAGAAGGGTTACCTCAAAGGAAACCTCCGCAGTACGCCTGATCAATTCCTTAAAAGGACGAGTTTCCATAATAGAGGCAGAGGCGGGAAAAAGTAATGAGTCCAAGGTAGGCCAGAGATGAGTCCTGGACCCACCAAAATCCGGTGGGAGGTCCAGGCGCAGGGAAGAAGAAGACGAACCATCCCCAGAAGGTGGTAAAGGCAGCTGCTCCAAAACTGGCTTGTAGCCAGGAGTAGGAATGGAGGGAGGAATCTTGAGAGGAGAAGGATCAACATAGGGAGCTTCAGAAACAGGTTCCTGGACCAGATCAACAGTGTCAACTTCAATAGGGGCAGCCTTGGACCCGGCTCTAGCAGAGCTCCCCTCCACAACGTCCATTTTCGTCTTCTTTGAGGACCCCGCGTCCCCAGAAGCCAACCTTTTTCTGCGTAGCTGCATCACCCTGCTCACATCTACTCTGGGCTTGCCTGAAAAAGGTGACAGCAGAAATCAGAGTAGAATAAACGCAGGTCCACCCAAAGAAAGCAAAGAACATCAAAAATACCATACCCTCTTTCTTCACCACCAGAACAGCAGCATCCCGGACCAGCTTGGAGAACGTCCTCTCCTCGGCAGGAAGGTCCAGGAGTTTGGCCTTGGAAGTAGGGGGATCAGCGGAGTCAGGAAGCTTAGCCAGGCTACGGCCTGCAGAAACTAACAAACCATCAGAAACAAACGAAAAAACAATAACGTAAGGAAAATCAAAAGAATGCCAGAGCAAAACCAGTACCTTCCACAGGCTGCCATGCAGAGAAAATATAATCAGGAGAGGAAGGCAATGTGTCAATCTTGACGAAGATAAAACGGGTAAACCACTTACTATCATCTGGAGTAGTGGAGAAAATAATGGCAGAAGGCATATTGTCATGACTACGAATGGTGCATTGAGAATGACCCAGAGAACGAGGGGCGAACCACTGCCCCAAGTCAGCCAAACCAATGTTCAGCCCCCGTTCACGGTTCAGAGCACAAATACTGAGCAAGATTCTCCATGCATGCGGAGCAATCTGACACATAGCAAGTTTGGTTAACTTTAGAAAATCCACAATCAAGTCAGGAAAAGGAAATCTGAGACCCAGACGGAAAGGATATTCATAGAGACAAGTCCATCCCTCCCTCTCAAAATCGGCCTTCTCGCCGGCGAGAGGAAAGTGATAGACCACTCCCTCCGGAAATCCGAATCGAAGCTTGATGAAAGAAGCATGAGATTCGTTGAAAGAAGAATCGCATAAATGTTTGGCCGCAAGTAACTTCTGCGACGGGAAAGGACCAGAATAGTCCCCCGAAGCAGAACTGGACCCAGAGGACCCCTCAGGAGCAGGAGTAGTGGAAGGAGTAGCAGAAGAAGATCCAGGAACAGACATTGTGTAATTTCGAAAGTTGTGGTAAAAGAAATTTACCGCAAAAATGAAGCAAGAAAAAGCAAGAAAGGAAGTAAGAAAGAAAGTGAAGTTTGAAGATGGTAAAGGTAAAAGAGTGCGGTTAAAAAGAAGTATTTATAAGGGAAGCAAGTGAGTTAAAATTTGAAAATTGAATTCAAAAGGTGAAAACTGAAGAGTTAAAGAGTAATAGCAAGGGGACAAGCAGTTAATGAAGTGATGGGACAAGTGGGGCAAGTGGGACAGGGAAACGGCTGTGAACAGTTGCCTAGACTTCCCAACTACCTCAATAAACTCCAAAAGCACGCTCAAGGGCACAGGAAAATTCCAGCCCAAGTGAAAAGCCAACCCGGGCTGAAATTTGGGGGAAATTGTTTAGCCCAAAAATCCACATCTCGCTACTGGGCCCAAAAGATAATTAAGCAGCCTAACGCCAGGAGCAGATCAGAGGCAAAGCAGATGCAGACCAGGCACAGACCAGAGCAGAAAAAGAGCTGTTGGAGAAAGGGAATGGGTCAAAACCGTGAGAGGATATTCCCCTATATTCTCTCCCACATTCCAGCACCAAAAACCGAATCAGTTGGATAGTACTTCGCAGCTATAAAAAGAGAAACTAGGGCATTTGTTATTTATTCAGCTCATGCGTTGTAAAACCCTACTACTTTCGCAAAATACTTGTAATCCGTCCCCAACAGTGAAAATCTTTGATCATAGTAAAAATATTGGTGGGATTGCGTTCCCCCCGCGGTTGTTTCCCTCAACGGGTTTTTCCGCGTCACCAAAAATCTCTTGCGTCGTTGTTTTATCTCTTTAATTTTTGCATTCATTCTTTACGCAAGTCCTTATATTGGTTGACACTTTGACCCGCATCACATAAACTTGACCCGGTAGAAATTTTACCAAAACAGCAGCCGCTGCTTCCTCCTCCACTTCTGCTGCAGCAGCCACCACTGCGTTGGTGGTTGCTCCACCTCGTGTTCCAGCCCCTGTCCTAACACCGCCACCAAGCACCACCACCTACATATCCACTTCCGTCACAACCAAGGCACCAGTTGGGACTTCTTTCTCCTCTGATAAAGGGAAGGAGAAGATACCAGTTCTAGGGCAGAAGGGACGGAAATCCGTACTCGGAATGCCACCTCGACGCGCTCCACGCCCACCAGCTCCACCTGCGATCCCCTCACTCGAGGAGATCCCCGAGGTAATTTTCGCCGACACTGATCATAGAGATCAGATGGAGGCTCTTGTTGATAATTTTATCCGTACTAGTCGTTTTTTGTATCTTCCGGACTTTGAGACACTAGGACTGCTTAGGCCCCTAGTTGACCTTTTGACTGGTACGGGGATGGCTGGGTTTGTGACCATGTCTGAGGTGACCTACCGAGTACCTACTTTGGAGTTTTTCAGCTCCTACTCCTTCTCCCCTGACACCTTTCTGAGACTCCCGACCGAGCCCTACATTCACTTTCGACTCATAAATGAGTCATATGCTTGGACCTTAGCAAGGTTTGGACAGGTTTTGGGGTTGGTTAGTGATGGACACCTGAGACCACCTAGGAACTTGGGTCCAGAGATGTGGGCGGCCCTTTCACACGTACCTTTCTTTAGCCGAAGGGTCGCCTACGTCCAAAGTCCTGAGAGTCGCATTTTCCTCCGTCTGCTAGGAGAGACTATTTTTGCGCGACCTGAGCCAAACAACATTCGTAACACTGAGTTGGCCATTGCCGCGGGGTACCTGAACATTGATAGCGGTACCCCTTTTTTCCGTAACATAGCCTACCTCGTGGCTACCCATCTAGGCAACATAGGTCGCAGAATCACTGGCGCTATCGTAGGTGGCGGGATCGTCACCAGGATTTACAGATACATCTTTGACACTTTGCCTGATGGTGAGCCTGTCGTTGGCGATAGATACATTTCTATAGGCGCCATGGTCTAGTTGACCTGGTTTGCTCACGCTGAGCGCCAGACTTGGAGGATTGCTGGATCACCTGCAGTTGTCCTCCCCTCTGACTCTCTACCTGTACTCACCCCTCTCACCATTGTTGAGGGGCCCAAACCAGACCCACCCTCCTATCGCATCTCTTTCACTCCTTCCTCTTCAAAGAGGAAGCGTACTTCACCTGAGAGAGAGGTTAGAGCCACTCCAGGGCTCTCGACCTTCACCGTCATCGCGACCATCATCATCCTCTCATCCGACCACCTCACACACCACCATTCCTACACCTACACCTAAACCTACACCCACACATTCACCTTTCACTGCTTCTTCCTCATCATCATCTTTCACCCCAGGTTTCCCTGCGCATTTTATTTTACCTCCTATTTTTTAGGCCACCGGCCGCACACCGGGGGTACCGTTATCCTTTGCGTTTTGAGCTTCTCAAGGCCCAGTCCATTCTTCAGAGGGACCTTGCCTTGGTCAGCTTTCCGGATTACGACGCGAGGATGCGCACTGGCACCTTCCGACCTCCTAGTGGTCCTCACCCCTCTTTCTACCGATACCCAGATGGAGGGTACCCCCAGACCTCTTCCGAGGCACCTGGGGAGACAGCGGTACAGAGAGAGGTGCGGCGACGAGCGGAGGAGGCCGCTCAGCATGCCAGTGCCAGTGGAGGAGGAGAGGCGCAAGAGAGCTCCAGCGAGGAGGAGGATGAGAGTGGTAGTGGAAGTGAGGAGAGTGGTAATGGGGATGAGGTGAGCTCGGAGGAGGCTACAGAGTGATAGCTGTAGCTGGTTGGGGAGGTTATGTATTTCTTGCCTTGCTTTCATCGTAGTTTTTCTTTTATGCTTTTTAGATTTGTATATATTTCACCCCGTAGGAACATGTATTAGGTTGTATACCCCCTGTCCCTGTTTTGTAGCCAATGAGGACATTGTCCAGTTTGGTTTGGGGAGGTGTAATGCATCCTTTTGCGTCTGCATTTTTCATTTTGCATGCATTCACGTTTAATTTTTTGCATTTTTCGTTTTTCTTCTTCCTTTTATTTTATCTTTCTCACATAAAATCCAAAAATTCAAAAAAATGCACGTTTACTTTTGCATATAGTCGAGTCGGAGTGGAGTTTTCTGTGATGATATTGCCTTCTAGGATCTTCGAGTTGATTCTCTTTTTGCAGTTTTTCATCATCATATTGTAAAAACCATATAGCATGTCTCGAATTCCGTTTTGGAAATTACACTTGGACTTCTGAACTTGACTTGACTTGTTTTGGCAAACTACACATACTTTCTGAGCTTTTAGAGCCATAACTGGTGACATCCATGACCAGTTTATCTAGGATCGAGAGTAGTACTCCCTTCATATCATTGCATTCACATTTATGACTTTTGATTGCTTTTTGCCTGCACGCATGGTTTGTGGTCGGTGTCACATGTTAGGAGAGTCCTTGCTTTTTCCCTTTTCTTCATCATACCCATATAACTCCACATTTAGCTAAGCACTGCCAGTTTACCTATAAACTACACCCAGATTTAGCCCACCTTGTGTCGAGCTAGCCTTAGTGTTGTTTTGTGGTATATATTTTCATTGTATCAGTTTTGGTTTGATCTTTATTTTTCGGAGTTGGTATTTGAGAATTTGGGAACTTGAATTCGGATGTATGATTTTTGTCATGAACTTAGCAAAAGAAAAAAAAAAGAAAAAAAAAATGATTCCCGTGCTTATTTACATCTTTTGGGGAATAGAAAAAGAAAAAGAAAAAGAAAAAGAAAAAAAAATAGAAAAAAAAGTGTTTGCTAAGCATGATTGTGTGACCGATTCAAGTTCCGGGGTTAGTTGTGTGATATGCCGAACATGGCATTGTTTTTGAGTATTTTGGAAGGTTTACTTTTGGTTGAGTCTTGGTAGCTAGCTTGAGCCGTTACCCTCTCTTACCCATACAGTTTGTTTGCCTCCTTTTACCCATTTTACATCACATAACTATAATTATGCAAGTATTCAGCATGTGATAGACTTTGACAGGTTGTTGTGCGTGTGTACGGTAGTTAGAATCAATTGTCATACTAGTTGCATTGCATGATATGTTGGTCGCAGTTAGGAGACTGTCTAAATTTTCTTATCCTTCTCTCTTATACATATATCTTTACCCATTGATTGAGAGAAGAGCGATCCGGGAGAGTCCAAGATACACGAGTCATTCAAGTCAGTCGTCCAAGTTGTTTTCATTGCATGTATGAATTTGTTGCTTTTGGTTTTGAAATCTATGATGGTTAATTTTTGCATTTGCATAGTCAACAACATGGTCCATAGTTGGTTCTGAGGCAATTCCATTCCATTAGATAGTAGTTAATTGGTTTTTGTTCTTGTAGTTGCATTAGTTTGCTTGAGGACAAGCAAAGGTTTGGTTTGGGGATATTTGATTCGTGCCATTTATATAGACTTTTTAGGTCCTTTTAGCACGTACTTCTATGCATTTTCATGCACTTTATGTGCCATTTTGCCCCCTTTTGCTTCCTTTGGTGTATTTTCTGTTATTTTGCAGGAATTATGCAAAAGATGAAGAAACCATGCGTTTTCTGTCCGTTTTGAGCTATTTTAGAGGATGAAGCAAGTCCCGATTTTGCAGTGCAACGCCTAAAGGAACGGTAACCGAGGCAAGAACGAGGGACAGAAGCAAGAAAGAAGCGGAAAAGAAGCATTGCATCTGTCATTTACTCGATCGAGTAAGCACCAGAGCTCGATCGAGTGGATGCAGGAGGAGGACGACTCGATCGAGTAGATTGATACTCGATCGAGGAGTCTGCAGGAAGGACCCAGCCTTCGAGGATTCCAGGGTTACTCGATCGAGTAACTGCCAGCTCGAAGTTGCTCGATCGACCCCTTTTTGAATAACAGTTACTCGATCGAGTGGTTCAGTCACTCGATCGAGCAACTCACTTAAGTGTCCCGGATTTCGCAGTTTACGTTCTAGGTTTTAGTTTCCTTTGAGTTAACCTAATCCTTATTTAAGGATTAGGTTAGCAGCCTTTTGAAGACACTTTTACTTTTACACTTTTACATTCACATTCAACATTCAGTAGTTTTTCATTCAATTTTCTCTTAAGCAGTTCTTTAGTTAAAAACATTTTCACTTAGGGTTTTCTTTATTCAAGCACTCTGGATCTTGTTCTCCTTTCCTTTGCCATTACTGTAATTCACTTTCTACCCTTTTCTTTTATTGTTCTTATTTACTTTGTTTATATTTTATATTAATACATCCTTTACTCGTTATGTTGAATGTTCTTATCATGGTTGTTAAAATCGCGATCCGGATCGTAGGATCGTATGATCCTACGATCCAAAAAGTGGAAAACGATTCAAATCGCCGTAGGATCGTTTTGGTGGTAGGATCGGTACAGGATCGGTCAGGATCGATGGTAGGATTGTTCAGGATCATAAAATGCATATTTGTGTTATAAATTTGTGAGTTTGTTGTTCTTCTATACTTACAACTCTTAATTAAAGGTATATGCAATATGTTGATATAATTAATACAACTTTCATGTCACTAAATTAACTTTTAACATTATACATCACAAATTATACCAAATTATATGCATAAACTTGTTTATCTAAGCTATTTGTAGGATCTTAATATCCTAGGATTCGATCCTGCGATCCGATCCTACCACTCCTCTTCGATCCAAACTAGGATCCCGATCCTGGCAACATTGGTTCTTATTATCATCAACTCTATTAGTTTAGTTTCCCCAAGTATGCGTAGTTAATCCCCCTAATATGTTAGGATGAAGGAACTCGAGGTAGTTATGTCGTAGGAATTGCATGTTAGTCGACCTTATGACAAGTTTACCCATAAACAATATAATTGTGAAACTTGTCAAATGAGTGCACGCAGGAGACTAGTTTACTTAGTAAAACCTACCTGGATCGAAATATTGGTAGGTTGGCTTGTTTGGGTAATTTACGAAACCTATCTAGAGATCGAAAGATTGATAGGGTAGTCCAGAGGTGATTTCAGACCGAAAGGATATTAATCGTTCCCACTTCATTTTTGTTTCGACTGACCTAATCTTTATGTGACATTCATTGCTGCGACGACCCGAATCCTGACATATTCCTCCTTTTATTGCTTGAAATTCGTTTTATCATCCTTGTTTTAATTTCTTATTTATTTTCATCTTAGTTATAATAAAAAACAAAACCCCCCATTTGTGACCTATAAACTGACTTTGCTTAAGACCGTCCTGAGGATTCGACCCTACTTCCACTAGCTTCCAGTTAGTAGACCGAAAATTTAAGCGGAATTTAAACTTTAACATGCATAAAAACAAGGTGGATTAAAACTAAAACTGAAACAACTGATATAAACAGAAACATAGATAAGTATAACTGTCTGTGTACTGAAATTAAATATATACAACAGCCTGGGATGGCACATCCCTACAGGCACTCAAAAACTGAAATGTAATCTAGAGTCTAGCTAACGAAAGTGTAAGGTCAATCGATGAATAACGGATCATCGCTCGCTAGATCCATGCAACCCTCTGCCAACCATCCTGTCATGTACGCCACAATCAGTGGGGAGTGACTAGAGTTCTCCTAGCCACCTTTTGTAACGACACGTAAGACAGAAACACACAACACACTCCAACATATATATAACATGTGAAGCACATAAATCTCAATATCCCAAACTCTTATCAGTCATGCAATTTTTATGCAAGGCTCTCAACCAACGTCGGAAACTATTTGGAAGGAGAGCCGGTTTCCCTTCCGGTTGCCCGGCTGGGGGGTCTTTCAATCCAAACCATTTACGAAACTAGCCAAAGAGTCATCCAATGCCTTGGATGAACAGTTCTATAAATCAATACACTCTATCTATCACAATCAATCAGCAACATCTAACACTGTACCAAAACTCAGGCAAGCAGATGCAAATCAGCAGTGTCGAAGTCACGCCCCAACTCAGGTTAGATTTGATACACAAATCAGCAAGCATACACCCGTAAACCCCAACTCAAGTACGGATGGATACCAATCAGCTAGTAATGGTTCCTAGACTCAACTCAGTCGTGACCATTACTCTTCGTAATGAAATCGGATCTCAGATCCAACCCACTATGGTCATACAAACTCACGGTAGAATAGTAGTCCCAACTCAGACACCTCCTACCGCATCATCCATAAACGAGACGGTCCAGTGGTCGCAACTCAGACTTGGCCGTCACGCCACAATTACTCACACGTCAAGCTAGAGGATCCCAACTCAGATCATAACTTGACACACATACAAACTGATACGTGCATTTACTATACATTTTATTTATAGTTTAGCACGTATTTCTATGCATATTCGTAACTTTTAGTTACTTTTCCTCCCGAAACGGTTTACTTTGGCATTTCTATGTTTTAAATGTAGGAACGAGCGGAAGTGAGCAAAATCAAGCTTTAACTGTCCTCCGGAAGCCATCTTAAGGGAATGCACGAAGCAAGGATCCTAACTCCTAGCCTAGAGACGCGTGCAAACTAAACTGAAGCTGGAACACACAGGAAACGGTCGACCGACCAGCCTAATTGGTCGACCGACCATGACGCAGTTACAGGAAGAATTGCCTATAGCTAAGACGGTCGACCGACCACTATGCCCGGTCGGTTGACCGGTTCACGGGATACGCTGTTTCGCTTCTTATTTCGGTTTATTTCCTTAATGTTGTAATTAGGAAAGACTATTAGTAGAATTTCGTTTAGAATTATTAGGTCAAACAGCCTCTTAGCACAAAACACTTTAGACTTAGGGAGAAGAACTCCAATTTCAGATTCGCTCTTACTTTTCCGTTCGATTGTAAGTTTTTACGCAATTAATCTTTCTCGTTATTCCAATTATTGTTCTTTGTCATTATTGTTATTCAAATTTATATTTTTCTCTCTTGAATCGTTACTTTCAATTATGTCATCTCGCATGCTGTTTCTTGACTTCGTTAATATTAGTACCATGATTATGAATAGCTAATCCCTATGATTGGGAATTAGGGGAACCATGGCGAAAATTAGGTCTTAATGGTTATATGCTTTTTGTAACGATCTCCATTATTGTTGGTGAACTAATTCTTCTAGATTGAAAGATTGGTAGAATTAGTTTAACAACAATTTTGGAATTGCCCTATGAACGAAAGTTTAGTGCTTTTCTAGGAACCCAAAGACCGTAAGGATTGGGTAGAATATTGACCTAAAGGTTTATTCTTTGTCCCTTGAGATTGTGTTTATGAGTTGTTACCTACGATTAACTTACCCTAGCCATGGGGAACCGAAATTCCTAATCATCCTTTTACCATTGTTTTGGATTCTTTGTTTATTTCATCTTCTTAGTTGTTAGTCTCAACCCTTCAAACAAAACCCCCCTTTTTTGTTACTTCAATAGATTCTAAATTCGCAAAACATAATTAACCTTGTCTCCTTGTAGTTCGACCCTTGACTTACTCTATCTGGTTTAAGCTGAGGTTTTATAAATCTTTTCTTTGGCACCCTCAACGACGGGTGTCAAATTTTCGCGCCATTGTTGGGGAGACGGTATAATTTTGTTTGTAAATTTTTAGTTTATTTTCCTTGTCTTAAGAAACTTCGGTTCCTTCAGACCGTTACTTACCTTTTCTTCTAGTTTTGTTTTGCATATTAGAAGACAGGTTTTTGAGAGGAAGGCTTGAGTACTCTCTTCTTTAGAGATCATGGCTACCATCTATGATCATATCCAACCAAAAGTGCAAGATCTACCGAAGGGGTTCAGTTTGCCTACTCCTACCACTGGTTCTTTCGAGCTCCACCCAAACTACATCATTCTGGTGGAGCGGAATCAATTTTCTGGTCTACCTGATGAGGATCCGTTGAGACATGTTGAGACATTCACGGATTATTGTTGTTCCATACATATACCAGCCGGAGTGACTCAAGATGAGGTGAAGGCAATGATGTTCCTCTACTCCATGAGGGATTCTGCTAGAGATTGGTACCGCTACCTTGATAGGGTAGCTGAGAAGATTACAAATTGGACTTCCTTGGCATTGGCTTTCTATAAAAAGTACTTCCCACTTGCGAAGGCTAATGACTTGAGAAGTCAAATCACTAATTTTTAACAAGGTCCCGATGAAGAGTTTTTTGAGGCGTGGGGTCGGTTCAAGAAATTGGTCCGGTCTATTCCTCATCATGGTTTTCCTCAATGGTACATATGCAACCAATTCTAAAATGCCCTTTATGATGACTACAAGGTGATTCTTGATGCAGCTGCCAATTGGAGATTTCAGAATAACATCAACCATATGAAAGGCTGGAATACCATTGAAGACATGGCGGTGCATAGGGCTGAATTTGGGAGTTCGCGTGGAAATTCGCGAAGTTTGAATGTTGAGATGGATAGAGTTTTAGCTCTTGAGACAACCGTTGAAGCTCGTTTTGAAAAGCTTGAGGCAGCCCAAATGAAGCAAGAAAGTTCAAACCTAGTTACTACGGTTGACAACACGAGTGAAACGACAGAGTTGAGAGAGCTAGTTCATGCTCTAATGTCACAAATGTTGGAAATGGAAAAGGCTCAAGTTGCTTCTTTGAAGACTTTTGAGGGCCAATTAGCAATCTTAGCTGCTAATAAGATTGCTAGCTCTCCGGGCAATTGTGAGAGTTCCATAGAGACGATAAATGCCATAAAACTCCGAAGTGGTCGTTCTTATGATGAACCAGCATCCAGGGAAAAGTCTGCTGAAGTTTCCGTCGAAGAAATTAGTGACGTGCCCAGTAAGGTAGGTCGACCGACCAACATACCCGGTCGATCGACCCACCTACCTGACGATCCACCAGTTTCTGGAAAACAGAAGCCTTCTAACTTCAGTTCGACTGGTCGACCGACCGCTACTCCTGGTCGACCGACCATGATTCCTGAGCAGAGTGCAGATTCTACACCCGATTTGCCGGACCCTTCACTCATTCATGACTTAACAGAAATTTTACAACTGAAGAAGCCGAAGATAGCTGATCCTACGGCTAGTGTTACCGTTTCCGTATCCCGAACGATTGAAGAATTCAAAGGAGGAACAGAAGTTTGGTAAGTTCTTGGAGATGGTGAAGAACCTCGAGGTAACCATCCCGTTCACTGACTTGATTACCCAGGTACCCTCTTATGCTAAATTTATGAAAGATATTTTGAGTCGTAAGAGAAAATTTCAGGATGAAGGTGCTATTGCTTTTGTGGAAGAATGTTATGTTCTTTCACAAAACAATATTCAACCTAAGTTGAAAGACCCAGGTAGTTTTTCTATCCCATGTACCATAGTTAATCATGTGATTGGAAAAGCCCTTTGTGATCTAGGGGGTAGTGTCAGTGTTATGCCATATTCTGTTTGTGAGAGACTTAACATAGGTAGACTTAAGGTCACCAACATCACCCTACAGATGGTAGATAGATCAACCCAAAGACCATTAGGGATATTGGAGGATGTGTCAGTTAGAGTGGGAAAGATTTGTATTCCCGTCGATTTCGTTGTTTTAGATATTGCTGAGGACAGTCAGATACCTATTATTTTAGGTAGACCTTTTTTGCACACAGTTGGGGCTGTGATTGATGTCAAACGCGGGATTATTACTTTAGAGGTCGGGGATGACACTATCGAGTTTAGTCTTGCCCATAAGGCAACTACATCTACTGATGATACGTGTTTCTCCATTGACATTATTGACATGAATGTTATCCGTAACTGGAGGGAATCCTTGACCAAGGATCCCTTAGATGATCTAACAATTTTGGGTAAGTGTGCATGTAATCCAGTTGAGAATGCCGAGGAGCTGGATGTTTTGGAAACAGAGATAGAGGAATATGAGCTGACTGAGGAAGAGGATGTGAAGCTCACATGCTTGGCTAATGCTAACTTGGTAAACATGTGCTATTCTATTAGCACTGATTCTATTCATGCCACTGAGGTAAAGGTACCAGAGCGTAAGCCACTTCCTCCTAATCTTAAGTATGTTTTCCTTGATGACACTGAGCAGTACCCTGCGATAGTTAGTGCTAAACTTGACCCTAACCAACTTTCTGCCTTAATGTCTGTTCTAAAAAAGAACAGGAAAGCTTTAGGTTATTCTTTGGATGACATTAAGGGCATCAGCCTTGATATTTGCATGCATAGGGTAGAGTTAGAGGAAGGGCATAAGCCCTACAGACAGGGTCAACGCAAGTTGAACCCTAAGATACAGGAGGTGGTTATGGCTGAGGTGACGAAACTTCTCGATGAAGGTATTATTTATTCAGTTGGCAACTCCAAGTGGGTTAGCCCAGTTCAGGTGGTTCCTAAGAAAGGAGGAACCACCGTGGTTAAAAATGAAAAAAATGAATTAATACCTACTAGAGTAGTGATAGGGTGGCGGATGAGCATTGATTATAGACAGTTAAATGCCGCCACCAAGAAAGACCACTTCCCCCTTCCTTTTGTTGACCAAATGACTGAAAGACTTGCATCTAATAAATTCTTCTGTTTTCTAGATGGATATTCAGGTTTTTTCCAGATTCCCATTCATCCTGACGATTAGAGTAAGACTACATTTACTTGCCCACAAGGTGTTTTTGCATATCGCAGAATGCCTTTTGGGTTGTGTAATGCCCCTGCCACCTTTCAAAGGTGTATGTGTTGGGAAATGTGTCCTCAACAATAGAGCGATCACGTAATGAAATCTCATGACGAGAATGCGCAAGGGATGATACGAATTATAGTAGTCAACTGACCAACATTAATCGGTAATGATTGGCTAGCTAGAGTTTGACATTACTGTCGTATGACGGTGGTGGTCAGTTGATCCCTTTAGGTCACACCTTTAGGACAATTCCCTTAATTGATAAGATGATCAAATGTATATTGATACGATTTGCTCATATTCCTTAAACTCGTATATCGAGAAATTAGAGGTTAAATCTTATTGTAAGATTTATGTTTAAAATTGAAATGTGTCAATTATTAAACAATAAACGATATTTTATAATATCGTGATTAGAATGAATCGGGTTATAATACAAAAGTTTTAAATCGTATTGACGATTAATAATGAATGACCATTTTATACGTTGGTAATTTCGAATTACATGTCGAAATAATAAATATGATTTATTTAAATTACAAATGATATTTATATGATGAATATGCATTTTAGTTAATTAAAACAATTGTTATTTTAATGTGACACTTTAGATGTCACACTTATACAATTGATTAAAAGACAAACATAAAATGGACTATGATTAAGTGGAGGTGCCGGTTTTGTGGAAGGATTAAGGGTACTTAAATTGTGTTTTAAATGTTATGGACACAATGATAACCTAGCATTAAACCTAATTGATTAGGGTTGCATGCCTAGGTCATTGATAATGCAAAAGGCTTCTCCTTTTCTCCTTCCCCATACCCTAGCCGGCTCTCCTCTCTTCCCCATACCCACTTAATTAATTTAACTAGCTTAAATTAATTATGTGAGCAATATATAACCTAAGCAACATTCATCCTATCACTTCTTCTTAGCCGAAAATTTTCTAAGTAAGAAGAGAATTTCACAACCTCAAAATTTAATATTATAAGATAATAAATATACTAATTGTAGTATTGAAATAATAGTTCTAATTAAGAGATTAGAATTAACATTAAGGAAAACCGAATTTGTGCTAGCTTGTTCAAGGTTTCGGTTGTTATTAAGGGGTTGTCTTGGTGCATCCAAAGGAAGTATTCTTGTTGAATACTTGGAGGATCATCCTTGCTATCATTTGGACCGAGTGTAAGGACTCGAAATCTCTCTCATTTCCGCATATATTAAGCATGCATAGGATCACTTAATATGTTAATTAAAATCATGTTTAGTATGACTAAAGTATTAGATTTTGAGACATCTAAACCCATCAGTATGATGGGGATCTTTTCTGATTTTATTGAGAACATTATGGAGGTATTTATGGATGATTTCTCTGTTTATGGTAATGAGTTTGATCAACGCTTAGCTAACCTTACATGGTCTTGGAAGAGTGTATGTAAAGCAAAGGAGCTCCTCAGGGCTGGTTATAATAACAATACCTGGGTTAATACTCCTAATGGATATATAGTCAAGGATGGGTATGAGTGGTTGATACCTTCTGGCACTCACCTAGAATGGCCTAAGCTATGCTGGAACTCTTGGAATGTCCCCAAGCATTCTGTCATCACCTGGCTCTCGTTTTCCAAAGGAATGAATCTGAAAGACAAACTGTTCAGCATTGGGTGTAGCAGTGATGACATCTGCTGCTCTTGTGGTAATGCTACTGAAACCAGAAAACACCTCTTGATAGACTGCCCTTACAGTATAAAGATCAGAGCTGCTCTGTCCAATAATATACAGTCCTCTTTACCTTCAGAAGCAGCCATACTTCAAGGTAATGCAAACGATCCAACATGGCAAAGGATGGCAGTGTTCCTTACTGCTCTTTACTATCACATATGGAGACAACGAAATAATGCGCGAATCAATGACACTCTTCTAAAGCCTGAAGTGGTGGCCAGACAGATTGCAACAGAAGCCTTGGCACGTTTAGCTTTTAAGAATGATGAATAGCTTGTTTTAGTTTGTTGTTTAAAATTGTTGTTTGGGCTGTTAGAGGTAGTCTCTCTAACAGTACATCTGTTCTTGTAATGGTTTCTTTGGTCCTTTGATATATATATTTTCTCACATTTCATCAAAAAAAAAAAAAAAGTCTTGCAGTGTAGTATTGATGTAAACCTTGTCTTAAATTGGGAAAAGTGTCAGTTTATGGTTAATGAGGGGGTAGTGTTAGGGCATCTTATATCTGATAAGGGTATTCATGCAGATAAAGCAAAGGTGCAAGTGATTGAGCAATTGCCCCCTCCTGTGAATGTTAAGGGGGTGAGAAGTTTCTTAGGTCACGCAGGTTTTTACCGGCGTTTCATTAAGGAATCCTCTAAGATTGCTAAACCACTTACACAATTGCTCCTTAAGGATGTTGTTTTTGAGTTTACTGATGAGTGCCTTTCAGCTTTTAACAGGTTGAAGGAAGCTTTGGTCTCAGCACCGATCATCCAGCCACCAGATTGGGATCTCCCTTTTGAGATCATGTGTGATGTCAGTGACTATGCTGTGGGTGCTGTGTTAGGCCAAAGGAAGAACAAGGCTCTGAATGCCATATACTATGCGAGCCGGACTTTAGATGACACTCAAGTCAATTACTTCACCACGGAGAAGGAGATGTTAGCTGTAATCTTCGCCTTGGAGAAATTCCGATCCTATTTGGTAGGTAATAAGGTTATTGTGTATACTGACCATGCAGCTCTGAAAGGCCTCTTCCTGAAGAAAGATGCAAAGCCGAGGCTTTTGAGGTGGATACTCCTTTTTACAGTAGTTTGACTTGGAGATTAGGGATAAGAAAGGCGTGGAAAATGTGGTAGCTGACCATCTATCTCGCCTACAGCTGACTGATAGGAAGACCCTTTACCTATTGATGATTCTTTTCTTGATGAGAGTCTTTTTATCATTAATAGTTCAGGTTCTTACCCCCCTCCTTGGTATGCTGATTTTGCTAATTTTGCTGTCACAGGTAAAATTCCTGCTGAGCTCTCATGGCAACAGAAGAAGAGGTTTGCCTTTGATGCAAAACAATATTTTTGGGATGACCCCTATGTTTTCAAAGAATGCGGAGATGGACTTATCCGGAGATGCGTCCCCAGTGGGAGGTGAAAGACATTCTGGAAGCATGCCACTCTTCTGCTTATGGTGGTCACCACGGTCCATCTCGGACCGTGGCCAAGGTATTATAGTCTGGTTTTTATTGGCCTACTTTGCATGCTGATTGTAGGAATTTTGTGAGTAGCTGCGATGCTTGTCAGAGGTCCGAGAATGTATCGAAAAGGCATGAGATGCCACAGGTTGGTATTTTAGAGGTAGAGATTTTCGATGTCTGGGGAATTGATTATCAAGGACCATTCCCGAGCAGTCAAGGTAACAGGTATATTCTTGTCGCCGTTGATTATGTGTCTAAATGGGTAGAAGCTATTGCTACTCCCCATTGTGATGCAAAAGCTGTGATCAAACTTTTCGAAAAAATCATATTTCCTCGCTTTGGTGTCCCTAGGGTTGTCATTAGTGATGTAGGTATGCATTTCAAAGAGAAACAATTAAATGCTTTGCTAACTAAATTCGGTGTCCAACATCGTAGGGGTCTAGCATATCACCCTCAGACTAGTGGTCAAGTTGAGATCTCTAATAAAGAACTTAAGGAGACCCTAGCCAAAGTTGTTTCTAAGTCTAGGAAGGATTGGAGTCTTAAGCTAGATGATGTTTTATGGGCCTATAGAACTGCGTTCAAAACTCCAATCGGAATGTCACCATTCCGGTTGATTTATGGTAAGACTTGTCGCTTACCAGTTGAGTTGGAACACAAGTCTTGGTGGGCCATTTGTGATCTTAATCTAGACCCTAACCTTTCTCGTGAGAAACGTTTGTCGCAGCTAAACGATCCGGAAGAATTTAGGTTGCTTGCCTATGACAATGCCAGGATCTACAAGGAGAAAACCAAGCGCTGGCATGACAAGAGGATAATAAAGCGTGACTTTCAGGTAGCTGATAAGGTTCTATTATTTAATGCTCGTATCCGTCTTTTTCCTGGTAAGCTGAAATCCAGGTGGAGTGGACCTTACACCATCACTGCGGTCTCGAAATTTGGATCAATCGAGTTGGAAACCTCAGCCGGTGAGAGGTTCAAGGTCAATGGCCAGTATGTGAAACATTTCCATAGAGCAAATGAGTTCATAGGGAAGGTTGAAGTCTTGTACTTTGACCCATTATCGGATGGTTCACAATGAGATAAAAAGGTCGTGCGGGACCTCTTAAACCAGCGCTAACCGGGAGGCAACCCGAGCTTTAATTTATGTTTTTCTTAGTTTAGTCGTTTCTTTTTCGTTCTTTTTACTCCTAATGGAAATTCTTGAGTTTGAGCATAAAAACAGAACGATGATGCCAGTAACTTGGGTCGATCGACCGGGTCACTAGGTCGACCGACCAAAGGTCCGCGTAAAACAACCACTGGAAATTTAAGGTAATTGGGGACTGGTCGACCGACCGTACTTGCTGGTCGATCGACCAAGTGTTGAGGAAGCCAGGCTCTTTAAGTCTATTTTTGAACTAAACCCTATTCACTTTTCTTCAAATATCAGAAAACCAAAATCCCTTCTCCTCAACAAAACCCTAACTTCTTCTCTCCTTCGTTCAACCTACTTCTTGCTCTTTCACTCCATTTTTTCCTAATCAAGGTATGTTTCTCCTTCAGTTTTTCCTTCCTTTTCGTTTTCTAGCTTCCTAGATTTTGTTTTCTTAGAAAAACATTCACTTAATTTCAATTCATCTTTGAATTAAGAGTGTGTTTTATTTGTTTTTGTTCTTTTTAGTTGTTTTCTGTTATCCTTTTAGTCTCTTTAGCTTTAGATCTACTTTCTTGCTTGGTTTTGGTGTTTTTAGGGTTAGTTTTGCGTTCTCCCCCAATTCCATTGCTTGAAAGCTGTTGAAATATGCGAAGTCTGCACGAATTGGTACAGCGATAAGTCGGTCGACCTGGATTATAGGTCGGTTGACCAGTCATATTTTCCAGGAACTCTGTTTAGTCTGTTAACCGGTCGGTCGACCACGTAGTGTGGTCGGTGGACCAGAGTACTGTTACAGAAACTTTTCTTTTGCGATTTGGCTAAGTTTCTTTTGTTAGATAACTTGGCTATTCTTGAAGGAAGTTCAGTTATTGAGAGTTTTGCTATGTTTTTGCATATTCAAGTATGTCTGGACGATTTAGAGGAAACAAACGATCTCGCACTTCTGACGCGAGTAGCTCAAGGGAAGGAGCAAGCACATCTAGGGGCATAGCCGAGCAGAGCACGGATAGTCTACCGAGGTTCTTTTTGACACCACAGACCAAAGGGCCAGGTTCTTGCATTTGGTGACTTACTGTCACGTGGCAGTGACTCGCTTTTTTACACGAGCCGACGATCACGGCTTTGGGGTGTTATAGGGATGTTGTGAGCTTGCTTAACGGAACGGGTCTTTCGGGACTCGTTACCATGGATGAGTTCACATATCCCGTTCTCACCCTAGAGTTCTTCTCATCCTTTTATTTTGACCTTGAGGCCTACAAGTCAAGTAATGATTTTAAATGTATTTCCTTTCGGTTGTTCAATGTCACCTATTCTTTGACATTAGGTGAATTTGGAGGTTTCTTGGGGTTGAGTGTTGCGGGTCGTACAGGTGACCCTACTGAATCTTATAATGTCATTTGGTCTTGTCTTTCTGATTCCCGCGACGGGAAAAAGAAGAACATTTCTGTTCATTTGCCCGCCCGTCAATACTATTTACGTCTGTTGGCCAACACTGTTTTCGGCCGCAAGGAGTCCCAAAACGTCAACAAAATCGAACCTTCGATTTTGTCGGGATATCTTAATGTTAGGCGTAAGGGTTCTGTGTTTTACAACATTGCTTACTTGGTCGCCTCTCACTTTGTGACGGTTGGGGAGGGGATTTCTTTGACCACCATTGTTTGTGGTGGGTTAGTCACTCGTTTGGCTAACTCCCTTATTTTTGAGTTTCCCCGTTTTGAGGATGCCCTTCACCCTCTCTCCCGCTACATGGACATGCTCTATGTCAAGTCCGTGCATTGGGTGGACCGACAGGGGTTTTGAAAGATTGACACATACACTAGTGATCGCATCCCCATCACTAGCGCCCCTCCCATGCTACCCTTTGATGAAATAGAGGGCGGGCCAAGACCACTCCTTCCTTCCTACCGCCTCCCACTTAGGGGAGGGACCTCTAGAGGCTCTAGAGGAGCTGGCCCTGGTGCCCACTACGCTGCACATGGGACGGGCTACCCCTCTGACTTCACTGCTCCACCTAATATTGATATACATGCTGTCCTTGATAACAGGTCACTCCCGCATATGATGGCAGATCTTTGCAGGCAGTTCAACAGGAAGAGCTTGGACGATTGCCTCGTCCAGTACCCGATTTACACGGAGTATGCCTCGCTTGGCAAGCTCCCCGCGAACCCCTGGACTCATCCTTCCTTCTACACACCTTAAAAAGGCGGCAGGGATCCGGGGCAGCATCTGGAGATGCCTCAGGAGATGGCAGTGGGTCCGAGGAGGAGGAGGAGGAAACGGAAGCTAGTGGGTCCGAGTATGACCTAGAAGATTAGGTTTGAGCCCAAACCTCCCCTCTTCGACGTTCGGTTTCGGGAGGTACATGCATCTTGTAAGTCACTGATTTTTGTTTCTTTCTTTTTCCTTTAGTTTTCTTCTCTTTGTTCTTTTGTTTGCTTTTACCCAACCCCAACTTTCTGCTGTGGATTTATGCTGATGAGCACAATGAGGGCATTGTGCATTTTGGTTTGGGGAGGGTATATGCATCCTTTTGTAGAGTCTGCATTTGTTTTTATCTCTTCGGTCTTTTTCCTTTTCTTGTGTTTGCATCTGCTGTATTTCATCTTTTTCTGTCACACGTTTATTGCATTTCAGTTTTGCATTTTTCTCCTTTTTTCTTGCATTCATACCTAAAATTTAAAAACATGCACGTTTCCTTTAGCATATAGATCGAGTCGGAACGGATGGATACTATGATGATCATATAGGTCGAGTCAGAACGGATGGATACTATGATGATTATGGCTTACTTTTCGCCTAACTGCCTTGCCTTGCATTTTCAAAAAAATTTCAAGCTAGTCTTTTGCATTGTCTACGAGTTTTTGTTGGTTTTATGCTAAATAAGTAGACTTGACTCTCTTTTTGGCAAGCTACTTCAAATTCTAAGTTTTAGAGCTTAATAAATCGGTGACATTCATGACCGATTTCTTGTAGGATTGAGAGTAGTTTCTCCTCCTAAGGCATGTCACATAAACTTGCATAAGCATGAACTTTGTCTACTTGATACCTATATGCATTCGGGTTTGTGGTTTGTTGACACATGTGGTAGAGGTTTCCTTTTCTTGTTTGACCCATAACCCTCACATAGCCAAATTGCCTTTTCATCCCATTTACTACATCCTTAATTAGCCTACCCCAACTGAGCTAGTGACATGGTGTGTTGGGACTGTTTTGATTTATTTGGTGGTTGTGCCTCATTGAAAAAAAAAATGTTGGGAAGTGATGAAAGAAAGAAAAAAAATTGAGTTCAGAAATGAAAGAAAAAGAAAAAGAAAGAACTCAATGAAAAAAAATAAAAAAAAATAAAAATGGGAAAAACAGAAGCTGCCTGGTATCTGGGGTGGTCGACCGACTGATACTGATGGTCGGTCGACCATAATTGCTGTACAGGAGCTCTTCCTTATGCCTTGAAAAGAAAAGAAAGAAAGGAAAGAAAAGGGAGAAAAAGAAAAAGATTCGTGAGTACCGTGCTTGTATATTTTAAGCATTGGTTGTTTTGGAAATAAGAATGAAAGTGTTTTTGGAGTTTGGTCTGATGGTTGTTAGCTCATGATTAGTCTAGTTTAGTAGGGCTTAATAAAGGTGATTTTGATGGTTATTTGATGGGTTGAGAAGCATTTTATGGGATTTTAATTCATATGTCTTTGATATTGGGTTGATGATGGATTGCATGTTTTTATGGGATAATTGGGTTGACTTGTTATTATGAATGGAGTAGGCTTCTTTGGAGGTTGTGGTTGGGCTAAAGATGTCTCATGCAATATGGTTTTTGAAGCAAGTCAAGATCCAATTACTATGGTCAAAGCAAGTGAACATCCAAATGAACATTGGATTCCATGGATTTCATGCATTCAACTCATGTTTTATGACACAAACATTGGATTCCAATACTATTTTATGACACAATATGGGACTTAATGCAATTTCAACAACTCCTTAATTCTCATTTATTTTGGTAATAATACCTATAATTTAAGAGACATTAAGGAGTTGTCATTTGAAGACCTATATAAGAAGATGTTGTTGACACTTTTAGAGTGTGCTTTCATATGCTTTTACATACTTCTCCATCATTTTAATCATTATAATACACAAAAAAATTTCCATTTTCTATTTATTTTAGTTAGTTTTATTTGTATGGAGAGCTAAGTTCTACATCTTGGAACAAGTTCTTGAAGCCATATTAGTGTTGAATTGTAAGACTCTTATTCTATTTCTATTTTATGATTTGAATATCAAATTTAATTTGGTTAATGTTCGTTTTTTAATTAAGCACCTAGAGTGATCAACTAGTTGTTGTTATTAATTTACCATTGCTAGATTAGATAAATGAATCTTTTGTTTGTTTATCTATTTCATTGTAACAATTATAATTCATCAAATAGTATGCTAATTCATCATTGTTGAGTTATAAACGATTAAACTTGTATGAATAAAAGTGAAGCATCGCTTGTTTTCTTCATTAATTCATCTTTGCTAAATTCCATAACTTTATTCTACAATTTTGATACGATTAAGCGCTTGAATAAATTGACAATTTTGTAAGAGTTATTTGTTTACGCTTGTAGCTAATAACTAATCATATGTGGAATTAGAAGTCAACAAACTTCCTAGCAAAGTATTCAATAGTAAACTAGATTAGAAGAGTCAATGATCAATTCATAACTAATTGGTGGAAATTACTTGGTCCAAGAATAATTCTCATATTTATTTACACCTTCAACTATTTACATCGTTTTTATATTTATTGCATTTTATTTTCGTCTTAGTAGATTAGATCAATCAACACATCAAAACCCCCCATTTGGTTACTTAACTTTAGCACGCATTTAATCGACAAAAGACCTTCCTTGTGGGATCGACCCCTACTTACGCTTGCTACTAGTTTGAGTTTGTAGTGGATAAAATTGATAATTTGGAGACTCACGACAAGTCTAGCCAAATTTTGGCGCCGTTGCCGGGGAACGGAAATTGTTTGTTTATTTTTGTGTTATTGTTTATTTTTTTTTTTTTTTTTTGGTAAAATATGAGTGTAATATATAATAAAATATAGTAATTACATGGAGGACCCGGGTTCAAGACCCCAAACTAGCATTACATCATTTGATTGCAATTATTAAACCACTCTCTATTATCATCATTTTCACTCTCAAGCTTGCTCTTCATACGATTCTGCATTTCCACCAAAATCCTCTTGACCACGAATTCTGGTCTCTTGATACTGTTAATTAATCGAGCTTCATTTCGCTGGATCCATACATGGTAATGAAAGGCATTGAACATGGCTGTGATTACTTTCCACTTGAAGGATTTCCTGGAGCCATAGCTCGCTGTACGTATCTACTCTGGGGAACCTGATTCCATACGATTGCTGGAGCAAGGACTGAATTCTGAGTGTATATGGGCATTCTTCAAACAGGTGCTCAATAGTTTCTGTATAAGATTGGCATAACAAACACAAATCATCAGGACAACATCCAATCCTGAATAATTTATGTTTTGTGTTCATTCCCCCTTGTAGTCTTAACCAGGAGATCATGGCATGCTTGGGGATGTTGAATTGATTCCAGATGATATAGGACCAGTTCTGTTGTGGCTGACTAGGGGAAAGCCAGGTATATCCGCTTTTGATTGTATACCCTTGAGGACTGGCAGTCCATACATTTGCAGTATATCCTTCTCTGAGCTTGTTCTTTGCCTTACAGATTGATTTCCAGACCCATGGAGCATCATTTGCAGGTACATAATCATCCCATTCCTGGTTTTTAAGGTACACATCACTTATCCATTTTATCCAAAGCCTGTCTGCCTTGGTATAAACCCAATTCACAAGTTTCCCAACTGATGCTATATTCCATAGTTCAGTGTTCTTGATCCCCAAACCCCCTTCATCCTTTGGTAAAGTTACTCTCACCCATGCTACCATAGGTACCCTTTGATATTCAGAGTTGCTTGCCCATAGGAAATTCCTACAGATAGCGGAAATTCTATTTAGCGCACTCTTAGGAAGGATGAACAGTTGAGCCCAATAATTGTGGAGAGTATGAAGGACTGAATTAATCAAAGTTAATCTCCCAGCATAGGATAGTTTTCGTGCCCCCATTCCTCTGATTCTTGAAACCAATTTCTCTGTCAGTGAGGAGCATTCTGCTTTGGATAGTTTTCCTGGTGTGATTGGAACTCCCAAGTATTTGAATGGGAAAGTTCCCTCTTTAAACCCAGTAGCCTGCCTTATACCCAGCTTGAGGTCTTCAGACATCCCATTAAAATAAATTTCAGATTTGGCAGTGTTAAATTTGAGACCAGAAGCATGTGAAAAGGAAGAGAAGGCTCTCAAAAGCAGCCAAATGGAAGCCGGGGTCCCTTTGCAGAACATAAGTAGATCATCTGCAAACATTAGATGAGTCAATTTCAGGTTCTTGCATAAGGGATGATACTGGAATGGCCATTTCATTGTTGCAAATTTGATGAGTCTTGAGAGGTAGTCCATACATATGGTAAATAGCAGGGGTGAGATGGGATCCCCTTGTCTAAGTCCCCTTCTCCCCTTGAAATACCCAAAGTTACTCCCATTCAAAGAAAGAGGGTAAGCAGTAGTGGTCACACACTGCATAACCAGTTTTATGAAATGTGTTGGGAACTACAAACCTTGCAATAGCTGCTCTAGAAAGGCCCATTCCACAGTGGTATAGGCCTTCTGGAGATCAATTTTAAACAAGCATCTAGGAGAGGCTGCTTTCCTACCATAAAGATGTATGATATCTTGGCAAATGAGTATATTCTCTATGATGGATCTTCCTTTTATAAAAGCCCCCTGGTTTTCTTGAACTATATCTGGGAGGACAAGTGACAGTTTATTACAGAGAACCTTTGAGATGACCTTGTATAGCATATTGCAACAAGCTATTGGTCTAAATTGGCCTACAGAGGTAGGTCTATCTGTTTTAGGGATGAGAGTAATAGTAGTAGCATTGACTTGAGTGAGCAGTTGACCTTCCCTGAAGAAATCCAGAACAGCTTTACAAAGGTCATCCCCCACCACATCCCAAGCATCCCTGAAAAACCCACTGGTGTAGCCATCAGGCCCAGGGACTTTATCAGGTGGGATTGAAAAAATTATTTCCTTGATCTCCTTCTTAGTGACAGCAGAATTCAGAATAGTACCATGATTTTCATTGCATAGAGCACCTTGGAGCAAAACTGGCACTTGAACATTTTCTGTGGGAGCTTGACTACCAAGTAAATCTTGATAGAATTCCAGGAAGGCACCTTGGATACTATCCTTGTCAGTACACAGTAGGCCGTGCTTATTCTCAATTTGAATTATAGTATTCTGCTTATATCTACTTCTGAGAGCCTTATGGAAGGTGGCTGAATTGCTATCCCCTTCCTCAATCCATTCAGCCTTTGCCTTTTGTTTTAAGAAGCTATTCCTAGCCTTAGTCCAAAAGAGGACCTCTTTATGCACTGCAACCTCCTGGGCTATAAGATTAGAGTCAGTAGGATCTGCTTGGATCTCTAATTGCAGCCTCTCTAACTGATCAGTGAACTTGCAAGCATTCACTTCAACATCTGAATAGCATTCTTGATTGAGCTTCTTGAGAATAGGTTTGAGAGCTTTAAGCTTTTTCACTAATCCAAACATCAAGGTACCATCCACTGTCTGCTGCCACACATCAGTGATTGTAGCTCCAAAATTGGGTGCTGTACTCCACATATTATAGTACTTAAAGCTTACATTCCTTCTACCAGACAGTTGCATGTTCCTGACAATGCAAGGGTTATGATCAAAGAGCCCTTTAGGATAGAAATGAGCATGCATAGCTGGGAAAGCAGTGCTCCAATGAGAATTGATAAGGAATCTGTCCAATCTACTAAATTTTCTCTGGTTTTCATCCCTTTTGTTCGTCCAAGTGAAATAAGCCCCTGTAGCCTTAATATCTGAGAGCCCACAGTGATTAATACAGTCCAGGAAGTCCTCCATGTCAGTAACTGTAATACCCCGAAAACTTTAGTTATTTGGTTCGAGTTTATATTTTATTAAATGTTATGTCGATGGTTTAACAACGCTTTTACGTTCAATTTTTGTGTTTGATGAGTAGGGATATGTTATAGTTTTATTTTAGTTATGTCTTAGGTGGGGATCGATCTTGTGATCTCTTGCCAAGCTTGTCGATGGGCCTCGTTTTGTGTGCAAACACAAAACAGCCCACCTTACCGAATAACCCTAGGAGGCTAGAAACAGCCCTGCCGTCACTTATAAGCAAGATTTGCTTATGATTACCCTAACAAAAACACATCACCACTACCAAAATCACGCAGCCACCATAGCAGAGGAGGAGGAGACACTTTGACCACCGTATAACAGCCGGCCTAGAGCACGTCGTTTTGACCTTAGAGTCGGGTATGTCACAGAGCTTATCTTTTCCTGTTTGAGTCTCGGGTTTTCGTTGAGTCAGTTTAAGGTGTTTGGTTTCTGATATGGGTCGTGGCTAACACCAGTATACTAGTGGTGGTCGGGGGTGTAATGGGGTGGAAGTTGTGGCGTGTCTAGGGGTCTGGGTCAACGATAAAGGGGTGGTTCGTGCCTCTGGTTACACGGATCTTATGGTTTACGTGGTTAGGGGAGTATATTGGGGGTGGTACCACCGTTGACTCGGGGGAGGTCGACACGGTGGTACCACTGTCGTCGGTGGAACAGATGTCAGGGGTAATGTTTGTTGTGGTTGTGAGGTCTGGGCGTGGTGGTAGTGTCGTCGGAGGGGCGTTTTGTCAGGCGGGTATGGGTCTGTGTCAAGCGAGGTGTACGGTGTTTGAATGAAGGGGTCAGCCTGGCGAGTGTGGTGCTGTCTTGCCGGCGGGTGACCAAGGGTTTGGTGGTGTTCTGGTGGTAGTGGGTTGTAGTGGGTGCAGGTAGGCAGCGGTCATGGGTGGTCGAAGGGAGGAACACGGTGGTGGAAGGGAGGTTCGAATCGCGTGAGGGTGTTGTGGTGTCTCGGCTGTTTTGTGTTGTTTTGGTTGTTTTGTTTTATTATTATTATTATTATTATTATTATTCTTATTATTATTATTATAACTATTATTACTATTATTATTTTTATTATTATTTCTATTGTTGGTTTTAGAACATTTGTTATTATGAGGTAATATTTTATTTATGGCAAATGTAATTAGTATTTATGGTGTAGTATTTTATTTATGGTAAAGATTTAGATTTGAATTTCAAAACCCAAGTGTTTATTTATTTGTGGGAGTTACTATTTTTAGAAGCTACTATATTTAGAAAGTTACTATTTTGGGTAACTCGGTTGTTGGGAAGCTTTCTAAATATAGGAAGTGTCTATAAATAGAACGTGTACGCGTTCTACGAGTATTAGGAAGTTATTAATTAAAGTAATACTTATCTAGGTAGAAGTTTCCGTGTGGAGCATTTTTAGAGGCAGTTGCGCAGTTATCATTTCTTCTTCAGTTTGAGGTAGGGGAATACTACTTATATGAGATGTGTAATCTGTTTATTGGTTGATATTAACTCTGTTCACCTGTATTGTTATATGATTGGTATATTGTGATATATAATTCTGTGATACGATATGGTGCGGAGATAAAGGGTCTGTGTTTGGTGCGGAGATAAAGGGTCTGTGTTTGGTGCGGAGATAAAGGGTCTGTGTTTGGTGCGGAGATAAAGGGTCTGTGACTGGTGCGGAGAAAAAGGGTCTGTGATTCGGAGTGGAGAAGTTCAACTTTCTATTTATAGTAATGCGTTTGTTTACAGTTTTCTACTACTCAACCTCGTGGTTGACCCTGTGTATTCGTGATCACCTATGATGAACCAAATTATTGGGGAGCAGATTGACAGGTATAAAGACTATGGGAGCTTAGGGAAGGGAGAAGCATGGACCCGAACCTGCCTAGAGTCTAGCTCACTTGATAGTAGTTGATGAGTTGTACCTTTATTTGTAACAGAACAGTTTTATAATTTGGTTATGTAAGAACATGTCTTGAGTTTAAATTTAAATTAAAGTACTGTTATCTTCCTTTGTATCTACTGCCTCGGGAAACCGAGATGGTAACACCTGTATTTATCTGAGGAGTCCTAGTTCAGGCCCTTGAATAAATGGGGGTGTTACAAAGTGGTATCAGAGCGAACGATCCTCAGGCCTAACCTAATGAACCCAATGAACGTAGGAGAGTCTAAATAAAAATGAACCCCGGGATAGGACTGTTAGGAGCACAATAAAGGCAAAGTATGAGTCTGGGGCCCCCTCACACCGAACCATAGGCCCTATCAGTTTTACCCGGGAACCTAGAGTGCATATACGAGAGAAAAGGGTAGAATAGGAGATGGTGAAAGTGATAGCATACTGTGATAAGTGTGTTATGAGAATTCTGAGTATAAGTGACTTTTAGAAAAGCCGGAAGGGGCATGAGCATGAATGAATCTTTAATTGTTGGAAAAGGTGTATATTGATGTGATATGTTAAGTGGTTGAAACATGTTAGAAATCTTTCTTTCATCATGTCTAGTGATATGCGGTTATGTGATCCCTGAGCCATGTTATAGAAGAAAACTACTCTTTATGATAAGTGTTTATAGATTTTAATACTTAGGGAACATAGCCCTAATCCAAATGGGTACCCATATACGTCGGGACTCATTTCTTTTCTTGTGTTATAGTATGCCTCCGCGAAGAGATAATGCCGTTAACATCACGCAAGAAGAGTTGGACCGTTTGATAGCTGAAAATGAGGCCCTAAAGGCCAAACGTATGGACTCCGCGAAAATGAGCACAATCATCGCGAGGCATCACCCTACCCAATTCACTGGGGAGGGGGAACCTCATCTGCTGGGAGCTTGGTGCCGGGAATTCAGTAACCTGTTCGAGCTGGTGGATTGCCCAGAAGAATTGAGGGTGGACCAGGCTGCCCACTATCTTAGGGGTATGGCTGGAGACTGGTGGACCGGGAACAAGGGAGAGCTTAGAGAGGCAGCTAGAGAGGATGGGACCGAATTTGTTGCCTGGGTCGCATTCAAGAGGATTTTATATGAGGTGTTTCTACCAGAATTCCAGAAAAGCAAGTTAAGAGAGGAGTTTGATACATTCAAGATGACAGAAGACATGTCGGTGGAAGCTTACTATAGGAAGTTTATCTAGTTGGTGAGCTATGTGGGAGACATGGGGTTTGACGATGCCATGCCGGCAATGAAATTTGAGAGAGGATTATCAATCGCCGTAAAAAAGAGACTGATTGCAGCTCCGCCCACCACAGTCCGTGACATCTACCTAAGGGCTGGGGCGGCGGAGAGGCTTTCAGAGATGATCAAGGAGGACAAAAAGTCCAAGTCTGAAAAGAGGAAGGCTGAATCAGTAGCTGAGGGTTCAGGATCGAAAAAGTAGAGCTCTAACAAGTTCAGTGGGTACTTCGGGAGTAGTGTCTCTGGTGGTGGGAGAAACCAGAGTGGGGGCAACTTCAGGAATGGAGGTTCTGGTAGTGGTTCAGTGGGAGTGGTCTGTTTCGGCTGCGGAAAAATTGGGCACATGCAGGCAGTATGTCGCTCTTCTGGAGGGAATCAGTCCGGGGGTTATCGCACGCCTACATCCGGATATCAGGGATCCCGCACTCAGTCCTATGGTAGCAGCGGCTATCGCACACCCACAACAAACTACGGTGGGGGTGCGAAGTCTGGAGGGAGCAGCAATTTCCAAAGGAACTTCAACAGTTATCAGAACCGCTCGCACCAGAACCAAAGCTATCGGAATGGAGGTAACCAGAAGACAGGAGCAGAGGGAAGCCAGCAGGCTGGGACATCTAGTGCCAGTCAGAGTGGGGTCAAGTCCAGTGGCAAGCTATTTGCCATGGGAAAACAAGCAGCTCAGGAGGATGCGCATGTGGTAACCGGTACTTTTCTTGTGAACTCTAAACCTACTTTCGTACTTTTCGATTCCGGTGCCACCCATTCGTTTGTGTCTAGAGATCATGTTAAGGCTTTGGGTCTTGAGAGATTTGACTGGGTCGCGGATTCAGTGACCATACCTTCGGGCGAGTCGATAGTTTGTAATAGTGTATACGGTAGTGTACCCATCACAATTGGTGAGGCAACTTTCTTTGGTGACCTCATAGAATTTCCTTTGGGGGGGGGTTTGAAGTAATCTTAGGGATGGACTGGTTGGCGAAGTATAGGGCTTTTATCAACTGTCATCAAAAGAAGATTTCCTTGAGGGGACCTAAAGGAGTGAGAGTTTCTTACAAGGGATACCGAGTCAAACCAAAAATCAAATTCATATCTGTCAATACTCTCAAGTCTAGTTTGCGGAAAGGAGAAAGTTTAATCTTGTGTCAAATGTGGGACTGCGAGGCTGAGACCCCCAAGACTAGTGAGATACCTGTGGTACGGGAGTTTGAGGGAGTGTTTCGAGACGACGTGCCAGGGTTACCGCCGAGGAGGGAAGTGGAGTTTTCCATTGACCTAAAACCAGGAGCGGGACCGATCTCTAAATCACCGTACCGTATGGGGCCGAAAGAGATGGAGGAGTTGAAGAAGCAATTGGATGAACTAGCTGAGAAAGGGTTCATCCGACCCAGTGTGTCACCCTGGGGAGCACCTGTCTTATTTGTGAAAAAGAAGGATGGGAGTCTAAGGTTGTGTGTTGACTACCGAGAGTTGAACAACGTAACCATCAAGAACCGTTATCCTTTGCCGAGAATTGACGACTTGTTCGATCAGTTAAGTGGAGCTGGGGTTTCTCCAAGATTGATTTGAGATCCGGATATCATCAGTTGAGAATAAAGGATGAAGATATTCCGAAGACCGCTTTCCGAACGAGGTATGGCTACTATGAATTTGTGGTTATGCCCTTTGGATTGACTAATGCTCCAGCTGTGTTCATGGACTTGATGAATCGAGTCTTCAGCCCGTATCTCGACAAGTTCGTGGTGGTATACATAGATGATATCCTGGTATATTCTAAGAATGCAGAAGAGCACGAGGATCATTTGAGGAAGGTACTTCAGACTTTGGAGGAGCATAAGCTCAACGCTAAGTTGAGTAAGTGCGAGTTCTGGTTAGAGAAAGTGGCGTTTCTGGGGCATGTCATTTCCAAAGAAGGGGTATCTGTCGACCCTAGTAAAATCGAAGCTGTGACTAAGTGGCAAAGTCCGAAGAATGTGAGTGAGATCCGAAGTTTTCTGGGGTTGGCAGGTTATTACCGGAGATTCGTCAAAGACTTTTCGAAGATAGCAAAGCCGTTGACGTCGTTAATGAGGAAGGAGAACCGTTTTGTCTGGGATGAGAGTTGTGAGAAGGCATTTCTGACTCTTAAGGAACGCCTGACAACAGCTCCTATCCTGGCCTTGCCAGTTGGGAGTGATAATTTCGAAGTATATACCGACGCTTCGAAGCATGGGTTGGGTTGTGTGTTAATGCAGAATGGGAGAGTAATAGCATATGCGTCTCGCCAGTTGAAGACCTATGAATAAAATTATCCGACTCATGATTTGGAATTGGGCGCTGTGGTCTTTGCACTGAAATTGTGGCGTCATTACCTTTATGGAGCCACTTTTAAGGTGTTTTCTTATCATAAGAGCCTGAAATATATCTACACCCAGAAAGAGTTGAACATGAGGTAGAGGAGGTGGATAGAGTTGATCGGAGACTATGATATGCAGATTGTCTACCACGAGGGCAAGGCGAATGTGGTAGCTGACGCTCTAAGTAGGAAGTCAGTACATGCTTTGAGTTGTGCCAGATCGAGAGTGAGGTTTCATGGTGAGTTAAGAGAGATGGGAATTTTCATGATCCGGAAAGGGGATGCTCTTGGTGATTTGACAGTGGAGCCTGAGTTGTATGGGGAGATTCGGGAGCTACAGAAGAACGACGAGCGAATCCAGAGGTGGCGGTTAATGGTGGAAAATGGGAATGGTGATGGGGCATCCAAGTTCAGTATTCATACCGACGGTAGTTTGAGGTTCAGTGGGCGATGGTGTGTACCGAATGTTGAGGAGCTAAAGAAGAAGATCCTGACTGAAGCTCATGCTACTCCTTATTCTGTTCACCCAGGGGTTGATAAGCTGTATAAGGACCTTAATAAGACGTTTTGGTGGCCGAATATGAAGAAGGAGGTCACAGAGTTTGTCTCGAGGTGCTTGACGTGTCAACGAGTGAAAGGGGAGCATAAGCGACCTCACGGGAAGGTGCAACCTTTAGATGTGCCAGAGTGGAAGTGGGAGAATATTTCGATGGATTTTATCGTGGGGTTGCCTCGAACTCAGAGGGGCAACAACATGATTTGGGTGATTGTGGATCGTTTAACTAAGTCAGCTCACTTTATTCCAATGAAAGATACTTGGAGTAAAGCCGAGTTGGCTAAGTCATATGTTCAGAACGTGGTCAAACTTCATGGCGTACCCAAGGACATTGTTTCCGATCGAGACTCGAGGTTTATATCCAGATTTTGGCAGGAGTTTCAGGCGGCTTTGGGTACCCAATTGAAGATGAGTACTGCTTTCCATCCAGCTACTGATGGTCAGACTGAGAGAACGATTCAGACCCTTGAGGATATGTTGAGGGCTTGTGTACTTGAGTTCGGAGGATCTTGGGAGGATCGACTTGGGTTGATCGAGTTTTCTTATAATAACAGCTACCATGCAAGCATAGGCATGGCCCCTTTCGAGGCTCTATACGGGAGGAAGTGTCGGAGCCCTGTGTGTTGGGATGAACGAGCTGATGTTGTGACCTTGGGGCCAGATATGATCCAGGAGATGGTGGAGCAGGTTCAGATTATTCGACAGAGGATGAGGGCCGCTCAGGATAGACAGAAGAGCTATGCCGATCTGAAGAGGAGCGATATTTCATTTGAGGCCGGAGAGAAAGTTCTACTGAAAGTCTCTCCGATGAAGGGTGTGATGAGATTCGGCAAGTGTGGCAAACTGAGTCAGAAATTTATTGGACCATTTGAGATCTTGGACAGAGTTGGAGAGGTGGCATATCGCTTAGCTTTGCCTCCAACCCTATCCAAGGTCCATAATGTGTTCCATGTGTCCCAGTTGAGGAAATACGTGAGTGATCCGTCGCATGTGCTCCAGCATGAGGTTATTGAGGTAGATGAGCAGCTGGCCTACATTGAGACTCCGAAGGAAATTCTGGACAGAAAGGTGCGGAAGACTCGCAATGGGGAGACACCCTTGGTAAAGGTCTTGTGGACAAATCATGATCAGGAGGAGGCTACGTGGGAGCCTGAGGCATCCATGAGAGAGCGTTACCCACACTTGTTCGATTGAGGTAAGTTACGCGGACGTAACTTTTCTTTAAGGGGGGGTGGAATGTAACATTCTGTGCTTAAAGTGGCCCTTTTGTGATGTTTTATGTTCCAAGTGCGTTTGAGTTGTTTGTTTTGTCATCTGGGCGTTGTTGAACTTCGGGACGAAGTTCATTTTAAGGGGGGAAGACTGTAATACCCCGAAAACTTTAGTTATTTGGTTCGAGTTTATATTTTATTAAATGTTATGTCGATGGTTTAACAACGCTTTTACGTTCAATTTTTGTGTTTGATGAGTAGGGATATGTCATAGATTTATTTTAGTTATGTCTTAGGTGGGGATCGATCTTGTGATCTCTTGCCAAGCTTGTCGATGGGCCTCGTTTTGTGTGCAAACACAAAACAGCCCACCTTACCGAATAACCCTAGGAGGCTAGAAACAGCCCTGCCGTCACTTATAAGCAAGATTTGCTTATGCTTACCCTAACAAAAACACATCACCACTACCAAAATCACGCAGCCACCATAGCAGAGGAGGAGGAGACACTTTGACCACCGTATAACAGCCGGCCTAGAGCACGTCGTTTTGACCTTAGAGTCGGGTATGTCACAGAGCTTATCTTTTCCTGTTTGAGTCTCGGGTTTTCGTTGAGTTAGTTTAAGGTGTTTGGTTTCTGATATGGGTCGTGGCTAACACCAGTATACTAGTGGTGGTCGGGGGTGTAATGGGGTGGAAGTTGTGGCGTGTCTAGGGGTCTGGGTCAACGGTAAAGGGGTGGTTCGTGCCTCTGGTCAGTGTTCTTGATCCCCAAACCCCCTTCATCCTTTGGTAAAGTTACTCTCACCCATGCTACCATAGGTACCCTTTGATATTCAGAGTTGCTTGCCCATAGGAAATTCCTACAGATAGCGGAAATTCTATTTAGCGCACTCTTAGGAAGGATGAACAGTTGAGCCCAATAATTGTGGAGAGTATGAAGGACTGAATTAATCAAAGTTAATCTCCCAGCATAGGATAGTTTTCGTGCCCCCATTCCTCTGATTCTTGAAACCAATTTCTCTGTCAGTGAGGAGCATTCTGCTTTGGATAGTTTTCCTGGTTTGATTGGAACTCCCAAGTATTTGAATGGGAAAGTTCCCTCTTTAAACCCAGTAGCCTGCCTTATACCCAGCTTGAGGTCTTCAGACATCCCATTAAAATAAATTTCAGATTTGGCAGTGTTAAATTTGAGACCAGAAGCATGTGAAAAGGAAGAGAAGGCTCTCATAAGCAGCCAAATGGAAGTCGGGGTCCCATTGCAGAACATAAGTAGATCATCTGCAAACATTAGATGAGTCAATTTCAGGTTCTTGCATAAGGGATGATACTGGAATGGCCATTTCATTGTTGCAAATTTGATGAGTCTTGAGAGGTAGTCCATACATATGGTAAATAGCAGGGGTGAGATGGGATCCCCTTGTCTAAGTCCCCTTCTCCCCTTGAAATACCCAAAGTTACTCCCATTCAAAGAAAGAGGGTAAGCAGTAGTGGTCACACACTGCATAACCAGTTTTATGAAATGTGTTGGGAACTACAAACCTTGCAATAGCTGCTCTAGAAAGGCCCATTCCACAGTGGTATAGGCCTTCTGGAGATCAATTTTAAACAAGCATCTGGGAGAGGCTGCTTTCCTACCATAAAGATGTATGATATCTTGGCAAATGAGTATATTCTCTATGATGGATCTTCCTTTTATAAAAGCCCCCTGGTTTTCTTGAACTATATCTGGGAGGACAAGTGACAGTCTATTACAGAGAACCTTTGAGATGACCTTGTATAGCATATTGCAACAAGCTATTGGTCTAAATTGGCCTACAGAGGTAGGTCTATCTGTTTTAGGGATGCGAGTAATAGTAGTAGCATTGACTTGAGTGAGCAGTTGACCTTCCCTGAAGAAATCCAGAACAGCTTTACAAAGGTCATCCCCCACCACATCCCAAGCATCCCTGAAAAACCCACTGGTGTAGCCATCAGGCCCAGGGGCTTTATCAGGTGGGATTGAAAAAATTATTTCCTTGATCTCCTTCTTAGTGACAGCAGAATTCAGAATAGTACCATGATTTTCATTGCATAGAGCACCTTGGAGCAAAACTGGCACTTGAACATTTTCTGTGGGAGCTTGACTACCAAGTAAATCTTGATAGAATTCCAGGAAGGCACCTTGGATACTATCCTTGTCAGTACACAGTAGGCCGTGCTTATTCTCAATTTGAATTATAGTATTCTGCTTATATCTACTTCTGAGAGCCTTATGGAAGGTGGCTGAATTGCTATCCCCTTCCTCAATCCATTCAGCCTTTGCCTTTTGTTTTAAGAAGCTATTCCTAGCCTTAGTCCAAAAGAGGACCTCTTTATGCACTGCAACCTCCTGGGCTATAAGATTAGAGTCAGTAGGATCTGCTTGGATCTCTAATTGCAGCCTCTCTAACTGATCAGTGAACTTGCAAGCATTCACTTCAACATCTGAATAGCATTCTTGATTGAGCTTCTTGAGAATAGGTTTGAGAGCTTTAAGCTTTTTCACTAATCCAAACATCAAGGTACCATCCACTGTCTGCTGCCACACATCAGTGATTGTAGCTCTAAAATTGGGTGCTGTACTCCACATATTATAGTACTTAAAGCTTACATTCCTTCTACCAGACAGTTGCATGTTCCTGACAATGCAAGGGTTATGATCAAAGAGCCCTTTAGGATAGAAATGAGCATGCATAGCTGGGAAAGCAGTGCTCCAATGAGAATTGATAAGGAATCTGTCCAATCTACTAAGGTTTCTCTGGTTTTCATCCCTTTTGTTCGTCCAAGTGAAATAAGCCCCTGTAGCCTTAATATCTGAGAGCCCACAGTGATTAATACAGTCCAGGAAGTCCTCCATGTCAGTAACTGTAATACCCCGAAAACTTTAGTTATTTGGTTCGAGTTTATATTTTATTAAATGTTATGTCGATGGTTTAACAACGCTTTTACGTTCAATTTTTGTGTTTGATGAGTAGGGATATGTTATAGTTTTATTTTAGTTATGTCTTAGGTGGGGATCGATCTTGTGATCTCTTGCCAAGCTTGTCAATGGGCCTCGTTTTGTGTGCAAACACAAAACAGCCCACCTTACCGAATAACCCTAGGAGGCTAGAAACAACCCTGCTGTCACTTATAAGCAAGATTTGCTTATGATTACCCTAACAATAACACATCACCACTACCAAAATCACGCAGCCACCATAGCAGAGGAGGAGACACTCTGACCACCGTATAACAGCCGGCCTAGAGCACGTCGTTTTGACCTTAGAGTCGGGTATGTCACAGAGCTTATCTTTTCCTGTTTGAGTCTCGGGTTTTTGGTTGAGTCAGTTTAAGGTGTTTGGTTTCTGATATGGGTCGTGGCTAACACCAGTATACTAGTGGTGGTCGGGGGTGTAATGGGGTGGAAGTTGTGGCGTGTCTAGGGGTCTGGGTCAACGGTAAAGGGGTGGTTCGTGCCTCTGGTTACACGGATCTTATGGTTTACGTGGTCAGGGGAGTATATTGGGGGTGGTACCACCGTTGACTTGGGGGAGGTCGACACGGTGGTACCACTGTCGTCGGTGGAACAGATGTCAGGGGTAATGTTGGTCGTGGTTGTGAGGTCTGGGCGTGGTGGTAGTGTCGTCGGAGGGGCGTTTTGTCAGGCGGGTATGGGTCTGTGTCAAGCGAGGTGTACGGTGTTTGAATGAAGGGGTCAGCCTGGCGAGTGTGGCGCTGTCTCGCCGGCGGGTGACCAAGGGTTTGGTGGTGTTCTGGTGGTAGTGGGTGCAGGTAGGCAGCGGTCATGGGTGGTCGAAGGGAGGAACACGGTGGTGGAAGGGAGGTTCGAATCGCGTGAGGGTGTTGTGGTGTCTCGGCTGTTTTGTGTTGTTTTGGTTGTTTTGTTTTATTATTATTATTACTATTATTCTTATTATTATTATTATAACTATTATTACTATTATTATTTTTATTATTATTTCTATTGTTGGTTTTAGAACATTTGTTATTATGAGGTAATATTTTATTTATGGCAAATGTAATTAGTATTTATGGTGTAGTATTTTATTTATGGTAAAGATTTAGATTTGAATTTCAAAACCCAAGTGTTTATTTATTTGTGGGAGTTACTATTTTTAGAAGCTACTATATTTAGAAAGTTACTATTTTGGGTAACTCGGTTGTTGGGAAGCTTTCTAAATATAGGAAGTGTCTATAAATAAAACGTGTACGCGTACTACGAGTATTAGGAAGTTATTAATTAAAGTAATACTTATCTAGGTGGAAGTTTCCGTGTGGAGCATTTTTAGAGGCAGTTGCGCAGTTATCATTTCTTCTTCAGTTTGAGGTAGGGGAATACTACTTATATGAGATGTGTAATATGTTTATTGGTTGATATTAACTCTGTCCACCTGTATTGTTATATGATTGGTATATTGTGATATATAATTCTGTGATACGATATGGTGCGGAGATAAAGGGTCTGTGTTTGGTGCGGAGATAAAGGGTCTGTGTTTGGTGCGGAGATAAAGGGTCTGTGTTTGGTGCGGAGATAAAGGGTCTGTGATTGGTGCGGAGAAAAAGGGTCTGTGATTCGGAGTGGAGAAGTTCAACTTTCTATTTATAGTAATGCGTTTGTTTACAGTTTTCTCTACTCAACCTCGTGGTTGACCCTGTGTATTCGTGATCACCTGCGATGAACCAAATTATTGGGGAGCAGATTGACAGGTATAAAGACTATGGGAGCTTAGGGAAGGGAGAAGCATGGACCCGAACCTGCCTAGAGTCTAGCTCACTTGATAGTAGTTGATGAGTTGTACCTTTATTTGTAACAGAACAGTTTTATAATTTGGTTATGTAAGAACATGTCTTGAGTTTAAATTTAAATTAAAGTACTGTTATCTTCCTTTGTATCTACTGCCTCGGGAAACCGAGATGGTAACACCTGTATTTATCTGAGGAGTCCTAGTTCAGGCCCTTGAATAAATGGGGGTGTTACAGTAACTTTGGTTGATCCACCCAGCCTTTCATCCGGGTGAATCACTGTGTTGAAATCCCCAACCACTGCCCATGGGAGGATACAACAATCAGCCAGAGTGTTCAGATGGTTCCATAAGGAAACTCTATCACTGCCTTCATTAAAGGCATAGACAGTAGTATAGAAGAATTCCTTCTGAGTAGTTTTGCATTTAACCCAGGCATGGATGAATTGGGGATCATATAGCAGAATAGACACTTCAAACACAGATGGTTTCCAAAGCATCCATACCCTACCCCCTTTATGAAGATGACAATTAGTGGTAACACACCACCCATCAAGCATTGATTGAGATATATTCCCTACATTATCACCTTTTATTTTTGTTTCTAGCAAACCAAAAAGACAGGCTGCATTATTCTGTAAAAAACTTTTAACTGTGAATTGCTTATTTACATTGTTGAGACCCCGTACATTCCAAAAGCCAATGTTATTCATGAGAACTGGTTGAAGTAGGGTTACCAGTTTCATTCACTTGATGCATGTTCTCCAATCGTGTCTCCTTAGGCTCCATATTTGATTGTTTAGCTGGTGGTGTACCTGGATTTTCCTGGTCAGTTAGCCTGGGCATCCCAGGAGTAGTGGCAGGCAGAGCAGGGAATTCTTTGTCATAGAGGGTTTGGGTTGTTCTGACAACAGGTTTCCATACTCTCTTGACAGTATGTGGTTTCACCCCTGGCATCCTACGACAATGGCTCCCTTCATGTCCCAATCCCTTACACTTATCACATAGTATAGGTTTCCATTCATATTCTATCTTTACCTCTACAACCAATCCATTCTCATCCTTAAGTTTTACTGAGTCAACAAATTTCTGCCCTATGGTCAATTCTACCATAGTTCTTGCAAAACCCAGTCTGGTTTTGGACTCTGTTGCTTGGTCAGATTTGATATACTTGCCTACCATTCCAGCCACTTTTGGGAGGCACTTACCCCAAAATTTGAGTGGTAGTCCATGTAAACGAATCCATGAAGGAACAATTTTGATATCCTCCTTTAAAAGATCCAAATTCTCTTGCCATGCTTTAACAATCAAAGGTTTGTTATCAAACATGTGATAACCTGCATTCAAAACAGCTTCTTTGCCTATCATCTCCTTAAATCTGACCATAAAAACACCATTAGGCAAGAATGACACCTTGTCTATGCCATGCCTGCCCCAAACCCTATGCACGAAGCCATTTAAGACCTCCCATGGAGGATTGGATCCCAGCACAAAACAGTATACTGCTTGATTCCAGTACTCAATCTCATCTTTTGTATCTTCTGCAGAAAATTGAAACAATTCAACCTCCTCTGATGCAGCATCTGGTATGGGAATACTTTGTTCAGGGTTTGTCTCAGGAGGTACAGGGGTACGTTTCTTCCTTCTGTTTGTCACTAGTTCAAATGCCTCCTCTGGATTCTCCTCATCTGCAAAGGATAAACCAGGGATTGGATTCACTTCAAGCATTGCCTTGGTACGTAATATGTCTTCTTCCCCTGGCCCATGTCTCTTGGAAGTTCCATTATTTGTGCTCTTGTCATACTACTTGCTACTACTACTACTGATAGAATGTTGTTTAAGTGAAGAGGATCGTGAACGAGCCATGGGAGCAGAAATCAAACCCTACGAGGAGATCAGAAAATCGCCTTCATGCAGCCACCATTAGGGTTTTTTTTATTTATTTTTATTTTTATTGTTATTTCTATTTATTTATTTTTTGCAATTTTATTTTAGTGTTTGGTTTATGCCGAACACCCGTTCTACTAATAAGGAATTGTTGGATTTTGATCCAGAATTGGAGAGAGCTCTTTTTCGTGTTAGAAGAGCGATAAGGCGAAAGCTTCAATTTGACAATCAAGACAAGAAAGAAGAGAAAGAAAAGATCAACATGCCAAGAGAAACTAGGACGATTAGGGAGCTCACCGCCCCCGATCTCACTCAACAACCTTTATGCATCACTTTTCCGGCCTTGGAAGAAGGCACCACATTTGAATTGAAGTCGGGTTTGATCCACTTATTACCCGCATTCCATGGGTTAAGTGGTGAAGATCCCAACAAGCATTTATCGGAGTTTCATGTGGTGTGCACTAGCATGAAACCTAATGGTGTTACCGAAGAACAAATCAAGTTGAGAGCATTTCCGTTCTCACTCAAGGACACCGCTAGAGATTGGTTATACTACCTTCCACCGGGTAGTATCACCACTTGGGCGGCAATGAAGAAGGCGTTTCTTGAAAAGTATTTTCCGGCTTCCAAATCATCCGATCTTAAGAAGAAGATATCCAATGTTGAGAAAACGGATGATGAAACACTTTATGACTATTGGGAGCGGTTCAAGAAGCTATGTGCAAGTTGTCCCTACCATGGTTATAATGACCAAGATCTCATCATGTATTTTGTTGGAGGGTTATCGCCGGAAGATGCTCAAATGGTGCATAGTGCTAGTGGTGGAGGTAACCTCAACAAAAATCCGGATGAAGCCAATGAACTATTGGGTGAGCTTGCCGAAAGCACACGCCAATTTAGTACGAGATCCAAAACAAAAAGGGTGAGCATGGCTAACTCTACCTCAAACACTTCCTTAGAGAGCAAGGTTGAAGATTTGACGTCCTTGATGAGGTAGATGCTTGTGGGGAACATGCAACAAGTGCACGCTTGTGGTATTTGTTCGTCCAATGGGCATGCTAGCGATCAATGCGCACATATCCAAGAGGAGACCGAAGTAGTGAATGCCGCGGGTACTTTTGGTCAAAGGAGATTTGAGCCTTACTATAATCCTATGAGAAGAGACCATCCCGGTTTCCAATATGGGAACCCACAAGGCGGTTTGCAACCACAAGGCCAAGGCTCATCATTTGGTCAACAAGGTCAATCTCAAACTTTGGTCAACAATTTGGTCAAACTAAAACAAGGTTCATTCCAAGGCCACCAGATCAAACTTCTACTCCATCCATGTCTACGGAGGACATGATTCGGGATCTCACCTCTAATGTGGCTACTATGTAAGCTAATCAAGTACAATTTCAACAAGAGACGAAGGCTAGCATCCAAAACTTGGAAAATCAATTTGGGCAAATGTCTAGTGCTCTTGGGAGGCTTGAAGCTAGGGATTCCGGGAAATTGCCATCTCAGACCATTCCTAATCCCAAGCCTAATGCAAGTGCCATGACTTTGAGAAGTGGGAAGGAGTTGCAAGGATCAAAAGCAAAGATTAATGAGATCATAGAAGAAGAGGAGTTGATCGTTGAGCCTAATGTCAACCAACCATTGGTTCAAGAGTAGGAAGTAACACCGGTTGTCACACCAACTTATGTGGATGCTCCACTATTTCCCGAGGCACTCAAAAGGAAAAGTCGTCCTATGCAAGACAAGGATGTCTATGAGACTTTTCGCAAATGTGAGGTAAACATTCCTTTGTTAGATTTATTGAAAAGTGTGCCTAGATATGCTAAGTTTCTTAAGGAGTTGTGTACCATTAAAAGGAATCGGAAATTGAAGGGTGTCCAAAAAGTTAAAGTCAATGAACATGTGTCGGCTTTGTTTCAACATAAGTTACCACCCGAGTGTAGTGATCCGGGTATGTTTACCGTACCTTGTACCTTAGGAGACACCACTATTCCTAATGTTATGCTTGACTTAGGTGCTTCAATTAATGTACTCCCATATTCCTTATATAAGTCATTGAAATTAGGACCTTTGGTTAAAACGGGGGTGGTCATTCAATTGGCCGATCGTTCAAATGCTTATCCTAAAGGAGTAGTTGAGGATGTACTTGTAATGGTTGATAAACTAATCTTTCCTGCTGATTTTTACGTACTTGAAATGGAACATGATTCACAAGCGGCTCCTATGGAAGCCGATGGTCAAGTGGTTAAGTTTAATATCTATGATGCCATGAAGTATCCTCATGATGATCATTCTTGTTTCATGATTGATGTTTTAGAACCTTTAGTGCAGGATGTGTTCAATGTGAATGGAGGAGATGATTTGCTTGTGGCTATTGATAATAGCTTATCTTTTGGTGAATTTGATTTCTCTATATCTAATGATTTGAAAGAAGTTGTGGCTTCCTTAGCCAAGCTTGAAAGTTTTCCCATCATGCCTTCATTTTCTAAACCTCTACCACTAACTTTGCCCCGTGAGAAATTGTTACCCTCAGTTTTGCAGGCACCCGTGGTTGAGTTGAAGCCATTACCGGACCATTTGAAGTATGTTTTTCTAGGTGATGATGAAACTTTACCGGTGATCATTTCAAACAAGCTCACCAACGAGCAAGAGGTAAAGTTGATAGAGGTCCTTAAGGAGAATAAACTTGCAATTGGGTGGACTATTGCCGATATCAAGGGCATTAGTCTAACCACTTGTATGCATCACATATTCCTAGAGGACGATGCCAAACCGGTGAGGCAACCACAAAGGAGATTGAACCCACCTATGATGGAGGTGGTGAAGAAGGAGATTCTTAAGCTTTTACAAGTGGGTATGATTTACTTAATATCCGATAGCAAGTGGGTGAGCCCCACACAAGTGGTACCTAAGAAGAGTGGAATAACGGTTGTAGAAAATCAACATGGAGAGTTGGTTCCCACCCGAGTGCAAAATGGGTGGCGAGTTTGTATTGACTACCGTAGACTCAATGCGGTGACACGGAAGGACCATTTCCCTTTACCATTCATTGATCAAATGCTTGAGAGGTGTAACACCCCCATTTATTTAAGGGCCTGAACTAGGTCTCCTCAGATAAATACAGGTGTTACCATCTCGGTTTCCCGAGGCAGTAGATACAAAGGAAGATAAACAGTACTTTAAATTAAATTTAAACTCAACGTGTTCTTACATAACCAAAAGATAAAACTGTTCTGCTCAAAAAGAAAGTACAACTCGTAGACTATTCTCAAGTGATCTATGCTCTAAACTGGTCCAGGTCCAAGCCTCTCACTTCCCTATGCTCCCATAGACTTTAACCTGTCAATCTGCTCCCCAATAATTGGTTCATCACAGGTGATCACGAATACACAGGGTCAACCACGAGGTTGAGTAGAGAAAACCATAAATAGAAAACATTACTATAAATAGAAACTGAATCTCCATTCCGAATCACAGTCCCTTTTCTCCACACCAAACACAGACCCTTTATCTCCGCGCCACACAGACCCTTTATCTCCGCACCACACAGACCCTTTATCTCCACGCCACACAGACCCTTTATCTCCTCATCTCTTATCGTATCACAGAATATATATAATCAAATATCATAATAAATCATCCAAGTATTAATATGAAACATTCATGGTAATCATCAACAACAACTGAATAATCATTATAGTTTGCATCGTATTTCCCCTACCTGAAATAGTAGTAAATGCAGATACGTCCAAGCGCGTTAAAAGTGTTCCACACGAAACTTGCCACCTAAAATATACATATTTAATTAATAAACTTCCTACTCACGTAACACGTACACACATTCCATTTATAGTAACTTCCTATAAATAGCAACTGCCAAAAATAGTAACTGCCAAAAATAGTAACTTGGTTTGAAATTCGAATTATTGAGATGTGCATAAGTACCAAATCTTACATTAAATGCCCAAAAATCCTTTCCCTTAAAATCACCATATCTTTACTTAATTAATAAAATCTTACCATACTAAATAATAATAACAAAACAAGAATAATAATAAAGTTAATAATAATAATAATAATAATAATAATAATAATAATAATAATAACAAAACAACCAAATTTCCCAAAACAACTCCCTTAACCCGAGCACCTTACCCCGTGACAACAGCCCCCACCTGACCACCGTGACACCTTCTACCACCACCGACAGCCCCCGTCACAAACACCCACACTGCCGTCTACCACCACGACCACCACCCTCATGACCGACTGCCACCGACGACCTGAACCATAGCCTTAATCAGGCCTGGTCCTTCACCGTGACACTGAACACCCCACTTTAAACCTTCCCTCGACGCAAACCCCACCATGACAACCACCTGCCGTGACCACCCAGACCGTCCCCAGACTCCAGACTTCAGACACGGTGGTGACCTTGCACTGACCTCCCCCGAGTCATCAATGCCACCACCCCCAAACACCCCCCTGTACACGCTCAAAACCCAGATCTGAACTAAAACAGACTCCCCTCACGACAACCACCCCTATCAAACTCCCCTGTACCACCACGGTCTGACACCACCAACCCCAGAGACCACCACCACATAACCCCCATACAACCACCAGTGTCGTGACTCAAAACCCATAACAATCAACTCCCTGGACAGAACTAAAACCGACTCCAAAACACCCCTGACACAAACCCCTGTTTGCAACCGTAACTCCCCCTTCCCTGACACCATTTTTGACACCCTCGACAAGCGTTACAACAACCAACGACACCAAGACACTGACCCACACATACGCACCCTACTTCATAGAATATATTAACATGAAAGCAACAATAATAAAACGTACACACGCCCCTCAACACCGATGACGAAGTTACACACTTAAACTGAATTTAAAATAAACATGATGACCATACCAGATTCGTGACTACTTCGAACCACCCTAGAACCACCCTCTACCACCGTGAGCCAGTTGATTCTCTTCTCCACACTGTCTGCTAGGGTTTCGCGAGATCAGAAATGTGTTTGATTAGGTTTTAGTGCACAGATTCCTATTGCTTATATAAGGCGGCTGAGACCTAAGTCTGACTTTTTTTGAAATTCCGTGTGGGCCTGCTCTGTTGTCACGCCAATCGAGGCCCAGTGTAGGGTGACAACAGACCCCAAGTTCGAACCCCACCTTCACCATACTTCATATATCGTCACTAGATGCTTAGGTCCCCCATTCGAACCCCATAGAGGTACGAAAAACATACAACAAAACGAGTATGTGCAACATATATTAAACGACTATCTAACATTAATAACTCATCGCTCGATCATAACTATCCTACGAACGTCATCTAAAAAAAAACAAAACTTCGGGGTATTACAGTCTTCCCTCCTAAAAACGAACTTCGTCCCGAAGTTCTCCCCCTCATAAAGTTGGCACAAGACTCGAAACATGTTAAACTATATGGAATGTTACATTCTACCCCCCTAAAAGAAAAGTTACGTCCTCGTAACTTACCTCAAACGAAAAGCTGCGGATAACGCTCCTTCATGGACGCCTCGGACTCCCAAGTAGCTTCCTCCGTATTATGATTGGTCCATAAGACCTTGACTAACACCGTCTCGCCATTCCGCGTCTTTCGAACCTTCCGATCCAGAATCTCCTTCGGAAGCTCAACATAAGTAAGTTGCTCATCCACCTCAATTACCTCATGGCTCAATACATGTGACGGATCACTCAAGTACTTCCTCAACTGGGATACATGGAACACATTATGGACCCTGGAAAGAGCTGGTGGCAAAGCTAATCGATATGCCACCTCACCAACCCTGTCCAAAATCTCAAATGGTCCAATAAACTTTTGGCTCAGTTTACCTCGCTTGCCGAATCTCATCACACCCTTCATCGGAGAGACTTTCAGTAGGACTTTCTCTCCGGCCTCAAATGAAATATCACTCCTCTTCAGATCAGCATAGCTCTTCTGGCGATCCTGAGCGGCCCTCATCCTCTGACGAATAATCTGAACCTGCTCCACCATCTCCTGGATCATATCTGGCCCCAATGTCACAACATCAGCTCGATCATCCCAACACACAGGGCTCCTACACTTTCTCCCGTACAGAGCCTCGAAAGGGGCCATGCCTATGCTCGCATGATAACTGTTATTATAGGAAAACTCGATCAACCCCAGTCGATCCTCCCATGATCCTCCGAACTCAAGTACACAAGCTCTCAACATATCCTCAAGAGTCTGAATCGTCCGCTCAGTCTGTCCATCAGTAGCCGGATGAAAAGCTGTACTCATCTTCAATTGGGTACCCAAAGCAGACTGCAACTCCTGCCAAAATCTGGATATAAACCTCGAGTCCCGATCTGAAACAATATCCTTGGGTACGCCATGTAGTTTGACTACATTCTGAACATACGACTTAGCCAACTCAGCTTTACTCCAGGTATCTTTCATGGGAATAAAGTGAGCTGACTTGGTCAAACGATCCACGATCACCCAAATCATGTTGTTGCCCCTCTGAGTTCGAGGCAACCCCACGATGAAGTCCATCGAAATGTTCTCCCACTTCCACTCTGGCACATCTAACGGTTGAACTTTCCCTTGAGGTCTCTTATGCTCCCCTTTCACCCTCTGACAAGTCAAACATCTCGACACAAACTCTGCGACTTCCTTCTTCATATTAGGCCACCAAAACGTCTTCTTAAGATCCTTATACAACTTATCACCCCCTGGGTGAACAGAATAAGGAGTAGCATGAGCTTCAGTCAGGATCTTCTTCTTTAGCTCCTCAACATTTGGTACACACCATCGCCCACTGAACCTCAAACTACCATCGGTATGAATGCTGAACTTGGACACTCCATCACCATTCCCATTTTCCACCATCAAACGCCACTTCTGTATTCTCTCATCGTTCTGCTGTAACTCCCGAATCTCCCCATACAATTCAGGCTCCACGGTCAAGTCACCAAGAGCGCCCCCTTTCCGGATCATGAATATTCCCATCTCCCTTAGTTCCCCATACAACCTCCCCCTCGATCTAGCACAAACCAAGGCATGTATTGACTTCCTACTGAGAGCGTCAGCTACCACATTTGCCTTGCCTTCGTGGTATACAATCTGCATATCATAGTCTCCGATTAACTCTATCCACCTTCTCTGCCTCATGTTTAACTCCTTCTGAGTGTAGATGTACTTCAGGCTCTTATGATCAGAAAACACTTTAAAAGTGGCCCCATAAAGGTAATGACGCCACAATTTCAGTGCAAAGACCACAGCGCCCAATTCCAAATCATGAGTCGGATAATTTTCTTCATAGGTCTTCAACTGGCGAGAAGCATACGCGATCACTCTCCCATTCTGCATTAGCACACAACCCAACCCATGCTTGGAAGCGTCAGTATAAACTTCGAAGTTATCACTCCCTACTGGCAAAGCAAGGATAGGAGCTGTTGTCAGGCGTTCCTTAAGGGTTAGGAATGCCTTCTCACAACTCTCATCCCAGACAAAACGGTTCTCCTTCCTCATTAGCGACGTCAACGGTTTTGCTATCTTCGAAAAGTCTTTGACGAATCTCCGGTAATAACCTGCTAACCCCAGAAAACTTCGGATCTCACTCACATTCTTCGGACTTTGCCACTTAGTCACAGCTTCAATTTTACTAGGGTCAACAGATACCCCCTCTTTGGAAATGACATGCCCCAGAAACGCCACTTTCTCCAACCAGAATTCACACTTACTCAACTTAGCATTGAGTCTATGTTCTTCCAAGGTCTGAAGCACCTTCCTCAAATGATCTTCGTGCTCCTCCGCATTTTTGGAATATACCAGGATATCATCGATAAATACCACCACGAACTTGTCGAGATACGGGCTGAAGACTCGATTCATCAAGTCCATAAACACAGCTGGAGCATTAGTCAATCCAAAGGGCATAACCACAAATTCATAGTGGCCATACCTTGTTCGGAAAGCGGTCTTCGGAATATCTTCATCCTTTATCCTCAATTGATGATACCCGGATCTCAAATCAATCTTGGAGAAAACCCCAGCCCCACTTAACTGATCGAACAAGTCGTCAATTCTCGGCAACGGATAACGATTCTTGATGGTTACATTATTCAGTTCTCGGTAGTCAACACACAACCTCAAACTGCCATCCTTCTTTTTCACAAATAAAACAGGTGCTCCCCAGGGCGACACACTGGGTCGGATGAACCCTTTCTCCGCTAGCTCATCCAATTGCTTCTTCAACTCCTCCATTTCTTTCGGTCCCATACGGTACGGTGATTTAGATATTGGTCCCGCTCCTGGCTTGAGGTCAATGGAAAATTCCACTTCCCTCCTCGGCGGTAACCCTGGAACGTCGTCTCGAAAAACTCCCTCAAATTCCCGTACCACAGGTATCTCACTAGTCTTGGGGGTCTCAGCCTCACAATCCCACATTTGGCATAAGATTAGGCTCTCTCCTTTCCTCAAGCCAGACTTGAGGGTATTGACAGAAATGAATTTGATTTTTGGTTTCACACGATATCCCTTGTAAGACACCCTCACTCCCTTAGGTCCCTTCAAGGAAATCTTCTTCTGATGACAGTCGATAAAAGCCCTATACTTCCCCAGCCAATCCATCCCTAGGATCACCTCAAAACCTCCCAGAGGAAATTCTATGAGGTCACAATAGAAAATTGCTTCCCCGATTTTGATGGGTACACTACCATAGACTCTATTACAAGTTATTGACTCTCCCGAGGGTATGGTCACTGAGTCCGCGACCCAGTCGAATCTCTCGAGCCCCAAAACTCTAACATGGTCTCTAGACACAAAAGAATGGGTGGCACCGGAATCGAAAAGCACGAAAGTAGGTTTAGAGTTCACAAGAAAGGTACCAGTAACCACATGAGCGTCATCTTGAGCGGCCTGCTTTCCCATGGCAAAGAGGTTGCCACTGGACTTGACCCCACTCTGGCTGGCACCAGATGTCCCAGCCTGTTGATTTCCTGCCGTCCCCGTCCTGTTGCTGTTCCCACCTCCATTGTACTGATTTTGATATGAACGGTTCTGATTGTTGTTGTTGTAGTTCCTCTGGTAGTTGCTGCTGCCTCCGGACTTCGCACCCCCACCATAGTTTGCCATGGGTGTGCGGTAGCCACTGCTGCCATAGGTCTGAGTGCGAGATCCCTGATATCCTGATGCAGGTGTGCGGTAACCCCCGGACTGATTCCCTCCAGAAGAACGACATACTGCTTGCTTGTGCCCAATCTTCCCGCAGCCGAAACAGACCACTCCCACTGAACCACTACCGGAACCTCCACTCCTGAAGTTGCCCCCACTCTGGTTCCTCCCACCACTAGAGGCACTACTCCCGAAATACCCACTGTACTTGTTATTACTTGGCTTTTTCGATCCTGAACCCTCAGCTACTGGTTCAGCCTTCCTCTTCTCTGACTTGGACTTCTTGTCCGCCTTAATCATATCCGAAAGCCTTTCCGCCGCCCCAGCCCTTAAATAAATGTCACGGACTGTGGTGGGCGGAGCTGCAATCAGTCTCTTCTTAACGGCGATTGATAAACCCCTCTCAAACTTCATGGCTAGCATAGCATCGTCAAATCCCATATCTCTCACATAGTGTACCAGCTGGATAAATTTCCTGTAGTACACCTCTACGGTCATGTCCTCCGACATCGTGAACGAGTCGAACTCCTCCCTCAGCTTGCTCTTTTGGAATTCTGGTAGAAACGCCTCGTTCAGAACCCCCTGGAATGCGTTCCACGGAACAAACGCGGATCCACCCTCTGTAGCTGCTTCCCGGAGCTCTCCTTTATTCGCAGTCCACCAATCTCCAGCCATACCCCTCAGATAGTGGGCAGCCTGGTCTACCTTCAATTCTTCAGGGCAATCCAGCAACTCGAACAGGTTATCGAATTCCCGGCACCAAGCTCCTAACAGATGAGGTTCTCCCTCCCCAGTGAATTGGGTAGGGTGGTGTCTTGCGATGATTGTGCTCATTTTCGCGGAGTCCATTCGTTTGGCCTTTAGGGCCTCATTTTCAGCTATCAAACGGTCCACCTCCTCTTGGGTGATATTAACGGCATTCTCTCTTCGCGGAGGCATACTATAAAACAAGAAAAGAATGAGTCCCGATGTACATGGGTACCCATTTGATTTAGGGCTATGCTCCCTAAGCATTCAAAATCCATAAACACTTATCATATAGGGTAGTTTTTCTTATATAACATGGCTCAGGGTTCACATAACCGCATATCACTAGACATGATGAAAGAAAATTACTAGCATGTTTCATATCACTTAACATACCACAACAAGATATACTTTTTATTCGAACAAATAAAGGTGTATTCATGCTCATGCCCCTTCCGGCTTTTCCAAAAGTTTCTTATGTACAGAATTCTCATAACATACTCTTCACAGTATGCTATCTCTTTTACCACCTCTTATTCTACCCTTTTCTCTCGTATATGCACTCTGGGTTCCCGGGTAAGACTGATAGGGCCTATGGTTTGGTGTGAGGGGGCCCCAGACTCATACTTCCCCTTTAGTGTGCTCCTAACAGTCCTATCCCGGGGTTCATTTTATTTAGACTCTCCTACATTCATTGGGTTCATTAGGTTAGGCCTGAGGATCGTTCGCTCTGATACCACTTTGTAACACCCCCATTTATTTAAGGGCCTGAACTAGGTCTCCTCAGATAAATACAGGTGTTACCATCTCGGTTTCCCGAGGCAGTAGATACAAAGGAAGATAAACAGTACTTTAAATTAAATTTAAACTCAACGTGTTCTTACATAACCAAAAGATAAAACTGTTCTGCTCAAAAAGAAAGTACAACTCGTAGACTATTCTCAAGTGATCTATGCTCTAAACTGGTCCAGGTCCAAGCCTCTCACTTCCCTATGCTCCCATAGACTTTAACCTGTCAATCTGCTCCCCAATAATTGGTTCATCACAGGTGATCACGAATACACAGGGTCAACCACGAGGTTGAGTAGAGAAAACCATAAATAGAAAACATTACTATAAATAGAAACTGAATCTCCATTCCGAATCACAGTCCCTTTTCTCCACACCAAACACAGACCCTTTATCTCCGCGCCACACAGACCCTTTATCTCCGCACCACACAGACCCTTTATCTCCACGCCACACAGACCCTTTATCTCCTCATCTCTTATCGTATCACAGAATATATATAATCAAATATCATAATAAATCATCCAAGTATTAATATGAAACATTCATGGTAATCATCAACAACAACTGAATAATCATTATAGTTTGCATCGTATTTCCCCTACCTGAAATAGTAGTAAATGCAGATACGTCCAAGCGCGTTAAAAGTGTTCCACACGAAACTTGCCACCTAAAATATACATATTTAATTAATAAACTTCCTACTCACGTAACACGTACACACATTCCATTTATAGTAACTTCCTATAAATAGCAACTGCCAAAAATAGTAACTGCCAAAAATAGTAACTTGGTTTGAAATTCGAATTATTGAGATGTGCATAAGTACCAAATCTTACATTAAATGCCCAAAAATCCTTTCCCTTAAAATCACCATATCTTTACTTAATTAATAAAATCTTACCATACTAAATAATAATAACAAAACAAGAATAATAATAAAGTTAATAATAATAATAATAATAATAATAATAATAATAATAATAATAATAATAATAATAACAAAACAACCAAATTTCCCAAAACAACTCCCTTAACCCGAGCACCTTACCCCGTGACAACAGCCCCCACCTGACCACCGTGACACCTTCTACCACCACCGACAGCCCCCGTCACAAACACCCACACTGCCGTCTACCACCACGACCACCACCCTCATGACCGACTGCCACCGACGACCTGAACCATAGCCTTAATCAGGCCTGGTCCTTCACCGTGACACTGAACACCCCACTTTAAACCTTCCCTCGACGCAAACCCCACCATGACAACCACCTGCCGTGACCACCCAGACCGTCCCCAGACTCCAGACTTCAGACACGGTGGTGACCTTGCACTGACCTCCCCCGAGTCATCAATGCCACCACCCCCAAACACCCCCCTGTACACGCTCAAAACCCAGATCTGAACTAAAACAGACTCCCCTCACGACAACCACCCCTATCAAACTCCCCTGTACCACCACGGTCGGACACCACCAACCCCAGAGACCACCACCACATAACCCCCATACAACCACCAGTGTCGTGACTCAAAACCCATAACAATCAACTCCCTGGACAGAACTAAAACCGACTCCAAAACACCCCTGACACAAACCCCTGTTTGCAACCGTAACTCCCCCTTCCCTGACACCATTTTTGACACCCTCGACAAGCGTTACAACAACCAACGACACCAAGACACTGACCCACACATACGCACCCTACTTCATAGAATATATTAACATGAAAGCAACAATAATAAAACGTACACACGCCCCTCAACACCGATGACGAAGTTACACACTTAAACTGAATTTAAAATAAACATGATGACCATACCAGATTCGTGACTACTTCGAACCACCCTAGAACCACCCTCTACCACCGTGAGCCAGTTGATTCTCTTCTCCACACTGTCTGCTAGGGTTTCGCGAGATCAGAAATGTGTTTGATTAGGTTTTAGTGCACAGATTCCTATTGCTTATATAAGGCGGCTGAGACCTAAGTCTGACTTTTTTTGAAATTCCGTGTGGGCCTGCTCTGTTGTCACGCCAATCGAGGCCCAGTGTAGGGTGACAACAGACCCCAAGTTCGAACCCCACCTTCACCATACTTCATATATCGTCACTAGATGCTTAGGTCCCCCATTCGAACCCCATAGAGGTACGAAAAACATACAACAAAACGAGTATGTGCAACATATATTAAACGACTATCTAACATTAATAACTCATCGCTCGATCATAACTATCCTACGAACGTCATCTAAAAAAAAACAAAACTTCGGGGTATTACAGTCTTCCCTCCTAAAAACGAACTTCGTCCCGAAGTTCTCCCCCTCATAAAGTTGGCACAAGACTCGAAACATGTTAAACTATATGGAATGTTACAAGAGGCTTGTCGGTAAGTCTTATTATTGCTTTTTAGATGGATACTCGGGTTACTTTCAAATTGCTATTGCCCCCGAGGATCAAGACAAGACCACATTTACTTGTCCTTTGGTATCGACGCATGCCATTTGGGTTATGTAATGCTCCCGCAACTTTTCAAAGATGCATGGTTAGCATATTTTCTGAATATGTTGAGAATTTTATTGAAGTTTTCATGGATGATTTTACCTTGCATGGTGATTCCTTTTATAGTTGTTTGTCTCATTTATCTCTTGTGCTTAAGAGATGCATTGACACTAACCTTGTCTTGAATTCTGAAAAATGCCATTTCATGGTAGAGCAAGGTATTGTCCTTGGGCATGTGGTCTCATCTAAAGGTATTGAAGTTGATAAAGCCAAAATCGATACTATTCAATCTCTTCCTTACCCCACTAATGTTCGTGAAGTTCGCCCCTTCCTTGGTCATGCAGGTTTTTATAGAAGGTTTATTAAAGATTTTTCCAAGGTAGCTTCAGCAATGTGCACATTATTACAAAAGGAGGTGGACTTTGACTTTGATTTAGCTTGTAAGGAAGCATTTGACAAGTTAAAAGAAAAGTTGAAATCGGCTCCAATCATTCAAGCTCCAAATTGGTCTCTTCCATTAGAGCTTATGTGTGATGCTAGTGACTACGCCCTTGGTGCCGTCTTAGGTCAACGAGTTGGGAGAGTACCTCATGTGATTTACTATGCCTCCATGACTCTTAATGATGCCCAAAAGAATTACTCTACAACCGAGAACGAGATGTTGGCGGTGGTATTTGCTCTAGAGAAATTCCGGTCTTATCTACTTGGTACTAAGGTGGTGGTGTTCACCGATCATGCCGCTCTTAGGTACTTGATGACAAAGAAGGAGGCCAAACCAAGACTTATTCGATGGTTATTGTTGCTAAGTGAATTTGACATTGAGGTTCAGGATAATAAGGGAGCCGCGAATGTGGTTGCGGACCACTTGAGTCGGCTAGTGAATGTAGAGAGGCTTGAAGTGCCTATTCATGGCACATTTCCCGATGAGACACTCTTTGCCCTTACTTCCGTTTCTCCTTGGTATGCTAATGTTGTTAACTTTCTTGTTTCCTGACACCCGTCGTTGAGGGGTGCCAAAGATAAGATTTATAAAAGCTCAGCTTAAACTAGATAGGATAAGTCAAGGGTCGAACCACATGGAGACAAGGTTAATTATGTTTGTGAATTTAAAGTCTATTACAAGTAACCAAAAAAAGGGGGGTTGATTTAAGATTTGAACTAACAACTAAAAGAGCAAAATAAACAAGAGAATTAAAATAAGGTAAAAAGGAGATTAGGAACTTTGGTTCCCCATGGTTAAAACAAGTCAATGAAAGGTAAAATAACCAAATAACACAATCCCAAGGAACAAAGAATAAACCTTTAGGTCAATATTCTACCCAATCCTTACGGTCTTAGGGTTCCTAGAAAAGCACTAAACTTTCGTTCATAGGGCAATCCCAAAGTTGTTGTTAAACCAATCCTAATAATCTTTCAATCTTAAGGATTAGTTCACCAACAACAATGGGGGATTGGTAATTCAATCATCAAACTATCAAAATCAAATCTTTACCATGGTTCCCCTAATTCCCAATCACACGAATTAGTTATGCATAATCCTAATCATAAAATTAACAATAACAAAAATTAAGAACATCAAAGCAATTATCATAATTAAAGATGACAATAAAAGGGAAAGCATGTATTGAGAAATAATAATAAGATGAACAACAAGATTAATTAAAAGGGAAAGATTAATTGTAGCAAACTTACAAGCTTAATTGGAATTCAAGAACAAAGATTGAAACTTGGAAAAATATTCTCTCTAAACTATGGAGTTTTTGACTAACAAGGAGTGCTTGACCTAATTTTCGTGCTTAGGTCTCCTTAAATAAGTTCTAATTACCAGATTAAACAAGTAAAACACGAATTAAAAGACGCGGACACAGTTTCTGGGTCGGTCGACCTCTTCTGTTGATATCGGGCTTTCCGTATTCTGGGCTTTGGTCGGTCGACCTCTTTGGTGGGTCGGTCGACCCTTTCCTGTACGTATCAGCATAATTTTGGCCCGTAAACAACACTTGGATGTGCATCCGGATCCTTGCTCCGCATTATTACTCAAAACAGCTCCCGGAGGACGATAAAAGTTCGGTTTTGCCCACTTCCGCGTATTCCAACATTTAAAACATAGAAATGCCAAAGTAAACCGTTTCGGGAGAAATAGCAACTAAAAGTCACGAAAATATAAGAAAATACGTGCCAAAAGAATAAATAAAATGCATAAAATAGGCACGTATCAAACTCCCTAAACCAAACCTTGCTTGTCCTCAAGCAAGCACTAAGACTCAAAAGAAAAGAAAGACTTCTAATGGAACGGATTTCATACTCTTAGGACCAAACACAACACCATGCCTAACCAATTTAATGCAACCTTCAAATATAATCAAGCATAATGTCAAGAGCAAAACAAATTGAACATGTTGGAATAATATGCTAAACTTTCAACCTTGCAAGACTCATTCTAATTGGACTCTCGCGGTACGCTCGAGACACTCATGAAAGCAAAGGGTCAAATGTATATGTGAAAGATAAAAAGATAAATAAAAGTATAGACTCTCACCTATCTGCGACCCATAAGAACATGCCTGCAATCTAACATGAATAAAATCTCTACAACCGTACATATGCATTCCAACACTAGATAACCATGACACATGCCGAGGCAATTTTGGGATTGCGAGGCAAAAAGGTAAGAAAGGGTTAAAATAAGTTATGGGAAGAGGGGTTAAACCGAGCTAACAACCATCTATCCATACTATAAGATCACTTCCATTACTTTTCAAAACATGCCAATGCTCAAAGTTGGGAGCAAAAATCATAATTTCTCCAATTTTCTCCTTCTCTTTCTTTCTTTCTTCCTTTCTTTTTTCAGAACCGTCCTGCTCAATGGTCGTGGTCGACCGACCTGTAATTTAGGTCGACCGACCACCCTTGAAAACAAGCAGACTCGTTTTTTCTGTTTTTTTTTAGTTGATTTCTTATTTTATTTTTCATTTCTTTTTTTCTTCTTTTTTTTTTCTTTTCTTTTTTTTTCTCCTTTCCACCGTTCTCACAAAATCAAGATTTATCAATGAAGCATAAACCAAAGGATGGCTAAAACAGTCCCATCACTACATAACTAGCTCGGCTAGGGTAGGCAATTTTTAGGATGTAGCAAATGGGATAAAGGATTCAATTTGGCTATGTGAGGATTATGGGTAAAATGAGAAAAAGGGACGTCTACCACATGTGTCAACAAACCACAAACCCGAATGCATATAGGTATTAAGTAGACAAAATTCATGCTTATGCACATTGATGTGACATGCCTCATGACACGGCTGTCGCAACCCTATCAAAGATAACCAAATGGCCTAACTAATGTAGTAAGGAAGTAGGGATCGTATCCACAGGGAGACAGATATGAATTCTAAATGCTAAACTAAAGTCCGTCAAGGTAACCAAAATTGGGGGTTTTGTTTGTTGTTTGACTAACTAAAAAGTAGTGAAGGAAAGTGAGAAAAGAAAAGCGTAAAGAAAAGAGTATAAAAATATAAAGGAGAGAAAACTAGGATAGTCGGTTCACCAATGAAAGCGTAACGATTGGGGTTTAGGTCGCAGATCAGTCGCAGTTATCGGTCTAAGGGGTAGTGAAAAGGTCCTCTCGGATCGCTATTCGCCCTAAAATGCTTCTAGCGGGCTCTCGCAACTTACTAGGGCACTCAAATGTTTGTAGCAGGTCTAACCCTCACGAGGCTTTCGATCTTAGGTCGGGGTTTTACCAAATCAACTAATCAATCATGCGCATTAATTGACTAATCGCTATTAAATGCTACAATTAACAACAGAGACATACAATTACGAACTAGTCTAAACCTAAACGAACATCGTCACATCATCACTAGATCACCTATATCCTAGTCTAGAGGATTAGCTATGCATAAAGGGATTAACAATTGAATTGAAAGAAATGACTAAAGAAAAAATCATGATCGCGAGATAAGTAGAGATGAATAAAGACAAAAGAAAGTAAGAGCAAAGAAATAAAATTACCAATAATCCAAAAGGTGATGAGTACTGAATTCCGGAAGATTAGATCTTACAAGCTTGAAGGTGAAATAAAATAAAAACAACTGACTAAAAGTTTATCTGAGGAAAAGTAAGGTAAAAGATAAAAGATAAAAGTAAAAAAGTAGTCCTAAAGAAAACTCCAAAAGCTGCCTAAAAACGAAATGTTCTAATTTCCCTTCGACGACCTAATGGGCTTAGGTTAAATTTGGGCTTCGGAAGAAAGAAACCGGTCGATCGACTAAGCATATGGTCGATCGACTTTCCTATCGACCAAAAGTGGTCGATCGACTAGATGAGCGGTCGATCGACTCACTTGTCGACTGGAAATGGTCGATCGGCTGGATCTGGTCTTGACTTGGACGTTGACTTCAAAAACGCGCTTCCTTGACTTGATACAAAGGGTGGTTCACTTCTCCTGACCTTCTAAATGCAATCTTGAGGACAATCTTCGGCTCCGAATACATACTTCCGAGTATATTCCTGCAATTAATACAAGAAGGCTCAAAGTAGGCAATTCGGGGCTAAAAGTAGTAAGGTGTTCAGCAAAAGAGCATAAAAATGCATGCAAAAGAAATCTAAAAGACTATAGAAATGGCATGCATCACCTCAAGGGGAGAAACTACTCACAAACCTACATGAAATCGGTCATGAATGTCACCGATTTATTAAGCTCTAATCCTTAGAATATGTAGTAGCTTGCCAAGAAGAGAGTCAAGTCTAATAATTTAGCATGAAATCAACAAAAACTCGTAGATAATGCAAAAGACTAGCTTGGAAATTTTTGAAAAATGCAAGGCAAGGCAATAAGTTATATGTGTGAGGCATAAATCGTATTTGTCCGTTCCGACTCGACCTATAAGCTAAAAACATGTGACAGAAAAGAACGCGCGACAGAAAAAGGGTTAAAATAAGAAAAACACCTAAAGGAATGAAAAACAAAAGACACCTAAACAATTGCAGACTCACAAAGGAGTATGCAAACACCCTCCCCAAACCAAAACGCACAATGCCCCCATTGTGCTCATCAGCAAACATCCACAGCAGAGGGATGGGGGTAGGCAGAAAAGAAACAAACAAAGAAAGGAAAGGAAAAAGACTAAAAACTACAAAAGAGTCTAAGGAGGAAGGAGGGAAAAACTGGAAATCTAAAGGGACATAAAAGGAAAAACTACTTACAAGATGGGGGGACCTCCCCAAACCGAACCCCGAAGAGGGTAAGGTTAAGCATGTCCCTAGTCCTCTGGGTCGAACTCCGACCCAGAGCCATCTCCTTCTGCCTCCTCCTCTTCCTCATCATCAGACCCTATGCCTGTTCCCGAGGCAGAGCCTGAAGCTTCACCGTAGTCACGACCGCCTGCGAGAGGTGTGTACCAGGTGGGGTGAGTCCAAGGGCCGGTGGGGAGCCTACCCTGAGTAACATACTCCGAGTAGCCCTGATACTGGTAGAGACTATCGTTCAACTGTTTTTGGTTGAACCGCCTGCAAAGGTCCGCCACCATGTGTGGGAGAGATCTGTCATCAGCAAAAGGAGGAACAGAAACATTAGGAGGAACAGTAAAATCATTTGGGTACCCCGTCCCAGGTGCATCATAGTGGGCACCGGGAGCAGGGACCATATGGCCTCTAAAAGTGCCTCCTCTAAGTGGAAGGCGGTAGGATGGGAGGAGTGGTCTAGGCCCCCCCTGAAAATTATCAAGGGGTAACATGGGGGGAGCCATGGTGATGGGGATGCGATCACTGAGGTAGGTGTCTACCTTCCAATAATCCTTCCTGTCCACCCAATGCACGAACCTGACATAAGCCATGTCCATGTACCGGGAGAGAGTGTCAATCGCATCCTCAAAACGAGGGAACTGAGGAACAAGAAAGCGGGCCAATCGAGTGACTAGCCCACCACAGACAATAGTAGTTAAGGAAGTTCCCTCGCCCACCGACACAAAGTGAGAGGCGACCAAATACGCAGTGTTATAAAACTGCTGACCCGTACGTCTGACATTAAGATAGCCAGACAAAATGGAGAGCTCAATGTTTTTAACATTTTGAGACTCTTTACGGTCAAAAACAGTGTTGGCCAAAAGACGCAAATAATAGCGGGGGGCGGGTAGGTGAATGGTACTGTTTTTCTTCTTCCTATCGTTGGAATCAGAAAGACAGGACCACATATCATTATACGACCCGGTGGGGTCACCCGTAAGACCCGTAGAAGATAAGCCTAGAAATTGAGCAAACTCATTCAAAGTTAAAGAAAATGTTTCATTAAACAAACGAAAAGAAAGGCACTTGTTATCATAGCCGGGATTATAAGCTTGAAAATCAAAAATAAAGGAAGAAAAGAACTCAAGAGTGAGAAGGGTATAAGTGAACTCATCCATAGTGAGAAATCCTGAGAAACCCGTCCCATTGAGCAAGGACACCACATCATCATGACACCCTAAAGCTTGCAATGCCGGAACATGAAGGAACCGGGTGACCACCACTAAGAAAAAGGTGGAAAGATGGAGGAAACGGGCTTTTTGTGCCGGAGTGTTGAAGATGATTTGCGGATAGTCTGGTAGACTATCCGTATCCAGCACCGTCAACGCTCCTGACCTAGGAGCACAGCCTCGGGAGGTGCTCGCTCCGGAAGTGCGGGAGCGCTTTCCGCCTTGTCCACGGCTAGACATTATGAATCTGAAAAGTTCAATAAAATTTAAGTCTTGTGCAAATATTAAAACATTTTCTTAGCAAAACTAGGAACAAAACACAAATCAGAAACGTCTGTAATAATATTTGGGTCGGCCGACTTCATAGAGAGGTCGGTCGACCACTATCGCTAAAATTTTAGAGTTCCTCAAACAAAAACAGGTCGACCGACCGCAATCCGAGGTCGGTCGACCAACTACCAGCAGATTCAGAAAAACTGTAATGACACTGCGGTCGATCGACTTCAAACATATGTCGACCGACCGACCAAACAAAAGATCGAGTTTCAGGAAAATTGCAGTTTGGTCGGCCGACCTCCGTTTTGGGTCGGTCGACCGACAACAGTGTCAGAAAAATGTCGCGGTTTTGAAATTGGGCAGAAATTAGGCATAGAAATTGCAAGAAAGAATCATACTAACCCTAACAACACAAAACCACACATATTTTACAGATCTGAGACTAGAAAACCTAAGGGAAGAAGAAAACTTAAAAAGAAAACAACAAACATGCTTGAAAACGAAATTAGGAGCCAAAATAAACTGAAAAAGACAAACTAAAACTACCTAGAACAGAATTAAGATGCTAGAAAACGAAAAAGAGAAAGAAAAAACTAAGAAACACATACCTTGGATGGAGAAAGATGAAAGGAAGCAAGGAAAATGAGTGAAGGATGAAGAAGGTGGGTGGTTAGGGTTTTTAAGAGAGAGAGGAGGTTCAGAAAGTGTGAGGAATAATTGTGTTTTCAAACACAAAAGGGCTGAAGACTCCAACTTAAAAAAACAAACCGGAAAACTTACCCGAGGTCGGTCGACCGAAAATTTGGGTCGGTCGACCTCTGTCCTGCATACCTGCTCTGTCAGATTTTGTTTAATGCTGTCATAATTTATTTGATGCTGTCAGAAGGTCGGTCGACCTTCATAGCGGGTCGGTCGACCTCTGTCCCGACGATTCCTCTTATTTTCCTACAGAATCTCAAAATCTCACCAAGGACTTAAAACGGAAATTACGAAAAACGTAAAATTAAGCTAGAACACGGGTTGCCTCCCGTTTAGCGCTGGTTTAAGAGGTCCCGCACGACCCTTTTACCTATCAAGAAGCATCCGAAAAAGGGTCAAAGTAAGAAACTTCAACCTTACCAATAAATTCGTTCTCTCCGCGGAAGTGCTTCACATACTGGCCATTGACTTTGAACCTCTCACCGGATGAGGTTTCTAACTCTATTGACCCACATTTTGAGACAGCTGTGATGGTGTAAGGTCCGCTCCACCTGGATTTCAGCTTACCAGGAAAAAGACGAATACGAGCATTAAAAAGCAACACCCTATCACCTACCAGAAAATCACGCCTAATGATTCTCTTGTCATGCCAGCGCTTTGTTTTCTCTTTATAAATCCTGGCATTGTCATAGGCTAACAACCTGAATTCTTCTAACTCATTGAGCTGCAACAAACGTTTCTCACGGGAAAGATTAGGGTCTAAATTAAGGTCACATATAGCCCACCAAGACTTACGTTCTAACTCTACTGGTAAATGACAGGTCTTACCATAAATCAACCGGAATGGTGACATTCCTATTGGGGTTTTGAACGCAGTTCTATAGGCCCATAAAACATCATCAAGTTATAGACTCCAATATTTCCTAGACTTAGAAACAACTTTGGCTAGGGTCTCCTTGAGTTCCCTATTAGAGATCTCAACTTGACCACTAGTCTGAGGGTGATAAGCTAAACCCCTACGATGTTGGACACCAAATTTATTTAACAAGTCACCTAAGCGTTTCTCCTTAAAATGCATACCTCCATCACTTATGACAACCCTAGGGACACCAAATGAGGAAATATGATTTTTTTGAACATCTTAATAACAGCCTTTGCATCACAATGGGGAGTAGCTATAGCTTCTACCCATTTAGACACATAATCAACAGCTACAAGAATATACCTGTTACCTTGACTACTGGGAAAAGGTCCTTGATAATCAATGCCCCATACATCAAAAATCTCTACCTCTAAACTACCAACCTGCGGCATCTCATGTCTTTTTGAGACATTCCCAGTTCTTTGACAGGCGTCACAGCTACCTACAAAATTCCTACAGTCAGCATGCAAAGTAGGCAAATAAAAACCAGACTGTAATACCTTGGCCACGGTCCTAGATGGACCGTGGTGACCACCATAAGCAGAAGAGTGACATGCTTCCAGAATGTCCTTCACGTCCCATTGGGGAACGCATCTCCGGATGAGCCCATCTCCGCATTCCTTGAAAACATAGGGGTCATCCCAAAAATACTGTTTTGCATCAAACATAAATCTCTTCTTTTGTTGCCATGACAACTCAGGAGGGATTTTACCTGTGACAGCAAAGTTAGCAAAATCAGCATACCAAGGAGGGGGATAAGAACCTAAACTATTAATGATAAATAACCTCTCATCAGGAAATGAATCATCAATAGGTAAAGAATCTTCCCCATCAGTCAGCTGCAGGCGAGATAGGTGGTCGGCTACCACGTTTTCTGCGCCTTTCTTGTCCCTAATCTCAATGTCAAACTCTTGGAGAAGGAGTATCCACCTTAAGAGCCTTGGCTTTGAATCTTTCTTCTGAAAAAGACCTTTCAAAGCTGCATGGTCAGTGTAAACAATTACTTTATTACCTACTAAATAAGACCTGAATTTTTCTAAGGCAAAGATCACAGTTAGCATCTCCTTCTCAGTAGTGAAATAGTTGACTTGAGTCTCATCTAGGGTGCGGCTCGCATAGTATATAACATTAAGAGCCCTGTTCTTCCTTTGACCTAGCACGGCACCTACAGCGTAGTCACTAGCATCGCACATGATCTCAAATGGGAGATCCCAATCTGGTGGCTGAATGATTGGTGCTGAGATCAAAGCTTCCTTCAACCTGTTAAAAGCTGAAAGGCACTCATCAGTAAAATCAAAGACAGCATCCTTAAGGAGCAACTGTGTAAGTGGTTTAGCAATCTTAGAAAAGTCCTTAATAAAACGCCTGTAAAAACCTACGTGTCCTAAGAAACTTCTCACCCCCTTAACATTAACAGGAGGGGGTAATTGCTCAATCACCTGCACTTTTGCTTTATCTACATGTATACCTTTATCAGAAATTAGATGCCCTAATACTACCCCTTCAGTAACCATAAACTGACACTTTTCCCAGTTTAAGACAAGGTTTACATCAATACATCGCTGCAAGACTTTATCAAGTTTAGCTAAGCATTGATCGAAAGCATTACCATAAACAGAGAAATCATCCATAAATACCTCCATGATGTTTTCTATAAAGTCAGAAAAGATACCCATCATACACCTTTGAAAGGTAGCAAGAGCATTACATAACCCAAAAGGCATCCTGCGATATGCAAAAACACCATGTGGACAAGTAAAAGTAGTCTTACTCTGATCATCAGGATGGATGGGAATCTGGAAAAAACCTGAATAACCATCTAGAAAACAGAAGAATTTATTAGAAGCCAGTCTTTCAGTCATTTGGTCAACAAAAGGAAGGGGGAAATGGTCCTTCTTGGTGGCAGCATTTAATTGTCTATAGTCAATGCACATCCGCCACCCAGTTACAACTCTAGTGGGTATTAACTCATTTTTATCATTTTTAACCACTCTGGTTCCTCCTTTCTTAGGAACCACCTGAACTGGGCTAACCCACTTGGAGTTGCCAACTGAATAGATAATACCTGCATCATGAAGTTTCATTACCTCAGCCATAACCACCTCTTGCATCTTAGGATTCAACTTACGCTGTTCCTGTCTATAAGGCTTATGCCCTTCCTCTAACTCTATTCTGTGCATGCAAACATCAGGACTTATGCCCTTAATGTCATCCAAAGAATAACCTAAAGTTTTCCTATTCTTTTTTAGAACAGTCATTAAAGCAGAAAGTTGGTCAGGATCAAGTTTAGAACTAACAATTGCAGGGTACTGTTCAGTATCATCTAAGAAAGCATACTTAAGATTAGGAGGAAGTGGCTTACGCTCTGGTACCTTTACCTCAACGGCCTGAACAGAATCAGTACTAATAGAATAGCATATGTTTACCAGATTTGCATTGGCCAAGCTTTTGAGCTTCTCATTTTCTTCTTCAGTAAACTCATACTCCTCTATCTCTGCTTCCATCACCTCCAGCTCTTCAGCATCCTCGGCTGGATTACCTGCACACTTATCCAAAACTGTTAGATCATCAAGGATTCCCTCCAATTAAGGATAACATTCCTGTGTATAATATCAATGGAGCAACAAGTATCAACAGTAGGAGTAGTTGCCTTATGGGCAAGACTAAAATCGATAGTGTCATCTCCAACCTCTAAAGTAATGATCCCGCGTTTGGCATCTATTACAGCCCCAACTGTGTGTAAAAATGGTCTACCTAAAATAATAGGTATTTGACTATCCTCAGCAATGTCTAAAACAACGAAATCAACAGGAATAAAGAACTTTCACACTCTAACTGGGACATCCTCCAAGACCCCTAATGGTCTTTGGGTTGATCTATCAGCCATCTGTAGGGTAATATTGGTGACTTTAAGTCTACCTAAATTAAGTCTTTCACAAACAGAATAAGGCATAACACTGACACTAGCCCCTAGATCACAAAGGGCTTTCCCTATAATATGATTACCTATGGTACAAGGGATAGAAAAACTACCTGGGTCCTTTAACTTGGGTGCTATATTATTTTGTGAAAGAATATAACATTCCTCCACAAAAGCAACAGCACCGTCGTCCTGAAAATTCCTCTTACGACTCAAAATATCTTTCATGAATTTAGCATTAGAAGGTACCTGGGTAATTAAATCAGTGCAAGGGATGGTTACCTCAAGATTCTTCACCATCTCCAAAAATTTACCGAATTTCCGATCCTCTTTTGAATTTTTCAGTCTTTCGGGATAAGGAACGGTGACATTAGCCATAGGATCCGCAACCTTTGGCTTTTTCAGCTGTAATATCTCAGTGAGGCCTTGAATGAGGGAAGGATCCATCGATTCGGGAGTTAAAACTGCGTTCTGCTCAGGAACACTGGTCGGTCGACCTGGCGTAGGGGTCGGTCGACCAGACTCTGTATCATCGGAATCTTTTTGTTTCCCAGAAATTGATCTCACGTCAGGAATCGAGGTCGGTCGACCTACAGTAGGGGTCGATCGACCTCCTGACCTGTTCACGGGATCAATTTCTTCGTTTTTAACTTCAGCAGAATTATCCTTTGGGGCTGGTCCTTCATAAGCACGACCACTCCTAAGATTTATAGCATTCAGCGTCTCCATGGATCCTTCACAACTAGCTGGAGAGCTAGTTGTTTGGTTGGCTATGTTTATCAATTGTTCTCCAAAAGTCTTCATAGAAGCCACTTGAGCCTTTCCCATCTCTAAACCCTGTTTTGTTAGAGCATGAACAAGCTCTCTCAATTCCACAATCTCACTCGTGTTGTAAACCGTAGTAACTAGGTTCGCACTTTCAAGCTTCAGTTGGGTTGCCTCAAGCTTTTCAAAACGGGCTTCAACGGTTGTCTCAAGAGCCAACACTCTATTCATCTCCACATTCAGCCTTCGCGAATTCCCACGTGAACTCCCAAAGGCAGCCCTATGCACCGCCATGTCTTCAATGGTTTTCCAACCCTTCATATGGTTGGTGTTGTTCTGGAATCTCCCATTGGCGGCCGCATCAAGAATCACCTTATAGTCATCGTAAAGGGCGTTGTAAAATTGGTTACATAAGTACCATTGTTGAAAGTTATGGTGCGGGATAGAACGGACCAAATCCTTGAACCGATCCCATGCTTCACAAAATCCTTCATCTGGCCCTTGTTGAAAGTTAGTGATTTGGCTTCTCAAGTCATTGGCCTTTGCAAGAGGAAAGTATTTCCTATAAAAAGCCAATGCCAAGGAAGTCCAATCCGTAACCTCCTCAGCTGCCCTATCAAGGTAACGGTACCAATCTCGCGCGGCATCTTTTAATGAATACAGGAACATCATTGCCAGCACCTCATCCCGAGTCACCCCGGCAGGTATGCATATGGAACAGCAATAATCCGTGAATGTCGTAACATGCTTCAACGGATCCTCGTTGGGTAGACCATAAAATTGACTCCGTTCCACTAGAATGATGTGATTGGGGTGGAGTTCAAAGGAACCAGTGGTGGGAGTAGGCAAGGTGAATCCTTTTGGTAAATCTTGAACCTTTGGCTGTAGGTGGTCATAAATAGAATCCATGTCTAAACATGAGAGTACTCAAGCCTTCCGCTCAAAAACCTGTCTTCTAATATGCAGAAAACAACACTAGAGGAAAAGGTAAGTAACGGTCTTAAGGAACCTAAGTTCCTTAAGACAAGAAAAATAAACTAAAAACTAACAAACAAAATTATACCGTGTCCCCGACAACGGCACCAAAATTTGACACCCGTCGTTGAGGGGTGCCAAAGATAAGATTTATAAAACCTCAACTTAAACTAGATAGCTTAGGATAAGTCAAGGGTCGAACCACAAGGAGACAAGGTTAATTATGTTTGCGAATTTAAAGTCTATTACAAGTAACCAAAAAAAGGGGGGTTGATTTAAGATTTGAACTAACAACTAAAAGAGCAAAATAAACAAGAGAATTAAAATAAGGTAAAAAGGAGATTAGGAACTTTGGTTCCCCATGGTTAAAACAAGTCAATCAAAGGTAAAATAACTAAATAACACAATACCAAGGAACAAAGAATAAACCTTTAGGTCAATATTCTACCCAATCCTTACGGTCTTAGGGTTCCTAGAAAAGCACTAAACTTTCGTTCATAGGGCAATCCCAAAGTTGTTGTTAAACCAATCCTAATAATCTTTCAATCTTAAGGATTAGTTCACCAACAACAATGGGGGATTGGTAATTCAATCATCAAACTATCAAAATCAAATCTTTACCATGGTTCCCCTAATTCCCAATCACAAGAATTAGTTATGCATAATCCTAATCATAAAATTAACAATAACAAAAATTAAGAACATCAAAGCAATTATCATAATTAAAGATGACAATAAAAGGGAAAGCATGTATTGAGAAATAATAATAAGATAAACAACAAGATTAATTGAAAGGGAAAGATTAATTGTAGCAAACTTACAAGCTTAATTGGAATTCAAGAACAAAGATTGAAACTTGGAAAAATATTCTCTCTAAACTATGGAGTTTTTGACTAACAAGGAGTGGTTGACCTAATTTTCGTGCTTAGGTCTCCTTAAATAAGTTCTAATTACCAGATTAAACAAGTAAAACACGAATTAAAAGACGCGGACACAGTTTCTGGGTCGGTCGACCTCTTTTATGGGTCGGTCGACCTCTTCTGTTGATATCGGTCTTTCCGTATTCTGGGCTTTGGTCGGTCGACCTCTTTGGTGGGTCGGTCGACCCTTTCCTGTACTTATCAGCATAATTTTGGCCCGTAAACAACACTTGGATGTGCATCCGGATCCTTGCTCCGCATTATTACTCAAAACAGCTCCCGGAGGACGATAAAAGTTCGGTTTTGCCCACTTCCGCGTATTCCTACATTTAAAACATAGAAATGCCAAAGTAAACCGTTTCGGGAGAAATAGTAACTAAAAGTCACGAAAATATAAGAAAATACGTGCCAAAAGAATAAATAAAATGCATAAAATAGGCACGTATCATTTCCAATGAATTTCCTACAGGTTTTTCAAAGTCACAAAAGGACAAGATAAGGAGTGATGCCAACTACTATGTTTGGGATGATCCTTACTTGTGGAAGCATTGCTCGGATCAAGTGGTGAGGAGGTGTGTTCCCGAAAATGAGATGAGTTCTATTCTAACGTTTTGCCATTCATATGCTTGTGGAGGCCATTTTGGAGCTAGGAGAACCGCAAAGAAAGTGCTTGATTGTGGTTTCTATTGGCCAACCTTGTTTCGGGATGCTCATGGATTCGTCAAAACTTTTGACAATTGTCAACGCAGTGGTAACATTTCTCGTCGTAATGAGATGCCTCAAACTCCTATGCTTTATTGTGAAATTTTTGATGTATGGGGTATAGATTTTATGGGTCCATTCCCCATGTCTCATGGTTTCTTATATATACTTCTTGCCGTTGATTATGTGTCGAAGTGGGTGGAAGCTAAACCCACTAGGACTAACGATTCTAAAGTTGTTACAGATTTTATCAAGTCCAACATCTTTTCTAGGTTCGGAATTCCAAGGGCATTGATAAGTGATAGAGGCACTCACTTTTGCAATCGGACGGTTGAAGCGCTTTTAAAGAAATATTGTGTCACTCACAAAGTTTCTACCGCTTACCATCCTCAAACGAATGGTCAAGCCGAAGTGTCCAATAGAGAAGTGAAGTCCATCTTGGAGAAAACGGTGAATCCAAGCCGGAAAGATTGGAGCTTGAGGTTAGAAGACGCGCTATGGGCCTATCGAACGGCCTATAAAACTCCAATTGGTATGTCACCATATCGGTTGGTGTTCGGTAAGTCTTGTCATCTTCCGGTTGAGCTTGAGCATAAAGCTTTTTGGACGGTGAAAACCTTTAACATGAGAATGAATGAGTCGGGTGAGTACCGAAAATTGCAATTACAAGAGCTTGAGGAGATTCGGAACGAGTCGTATGAAAATGCGGCGATTTTCAAGGAGCGAACGAAAACATGGCATGATAAAATGCTTTCTCGGAAAACATTTCCCATTGGTCAAAAGGTTTTGCTCTATATATCTCGTTTTCGGTTATTTCCAGGTAAGCTAAAGTCGAGATGGGTTGGTCCATTTATTGACACTCAAGTATTTCCAAATGGGGTGGTAGAGATTCGTATAGTCCTTCTACGGAAAAGATTTTTAAAGTGAATGGGCACCGTCTTAAGCCATATTATGAAGGTTTTCAAAACGAATCGGTCGAGGGAATTGATCTTATCGACCCAATTTATGAAAATTGACCTTCTCATTTTCATGTCGAGCCACGACATTAACTAAGGCGCTTTAAGGGAGGCAACCCGATTTAATTTCTTTGTTATTTTCTTTTTCATTTAGGTAGTTCGTTTCAATTTCTTGTTTTTATTAAATTTTATTAGCTTCCTTTAACTTTTGCTTTTATTTTATAGGTAATTTAAAAAAAAACAAAAAAAAAAGAAAGCTGAACACGAAAGCACGAGAAGACGGAATCAAGAGGTGTGTTTGGTGCAGGCCAAGCTGCTCGGTGCGGCCAAAACAGCCCCAAGCATACGCTTGATGCGGCCATAGCCGCCTGGTGCGGCCAAGTCAGGCCTTTCCCCATGCTTACGTGCGGCCAGAGCTGCATTGTGCGGCCACAGCTGCTCCATGCGGCCCAAACAACCAGGTATTCCTCCTCTTCTTGCTTTCACCACTGCCATCTCAGTTTCGAAAACGAAAAAAAGCACAAACACGATAAGCAAGCACGACTTCCTCTTCTCATTCACAATTTTTCTTCAATTCACATCTCATATTTTCACTTCCCTCCATCAAAAATTCGAATCCAATCCTATTTCGCCTCATTCACATTCGCGATTTTCGAACCCTACAAATTGGGATTTTCGAAAACTTTCGATTTCTGGCGTTTTGATGCGATTTATGGCATTTAGGATTTCGAATTCAATGAAACACTAGCAATTAGCAATTTCTGACGATTGGCAATTGGGTTTTTTTTTGAATTGATAAACCCTAGCTTCTTCAATTTCAAGAATTTCGCACAAAATTTTCGATTTCTGACCGTTCGTTTGGGATTTCGAATTATTTTCGACCTGATTTCGAATTAATTTCTGTTAGGTTTTACTAGTTGCTCATAAACTAATTTAGTCATACTAATAAACCTTTTAATTAACCTTTAATTAACAAGATAATAAACTCGTTTATTATGATCTTATGCATGCTAATAAAATGCGGAAAGAGGAGAAAACCGTGTTCTTACACTCGGTCCAAATATTGCAAGGATGATCCTCCGAGTACCCAATATAGAATACCTCCTCCGGATGCACCAAGACAAGCCCTTAATATCCGAAATCTTGAACGAGCTAGCACAAAATCGGATTCTCCTTAAACTTATTCTAATCACTCTTATTAGAATATATAATACAAATACTACTTACTAGTATGTTAATATTATCTTTATAATATATTTTAGAGGTAGAAAAATAATCTCTCTTCCTTGTTATTTTTCGGCTAACACTAGAATGAAATGGGTATTCATGGAGCTTATATATCTCACTAACCCTAAACTTAAATTAACCTATTAATTTAAGGAGTGTTGTGGGTTGTTGTGTGTGGCCGGGCATGGGAGAGATCAAAAGGGAACAACAACACTTTCCCATGTAAAATAGGGTGGCTCAAGGTAACACCCTAATTAAAGTTAAGTAAACTTTAATCATTATGTTGTGTTAATTAAATAACACTCAACATGCTCTTAACCCACATAAAACCGGCACACACATACACTAATATGGACCTATTTTACATTTTTATCAACATTACAATTTTATGTCATGTGACATCCAATATGTCATAAAATAACAATTGTTTTAATTTAATCATACATATTTATCAAATAAATATTATTCATAAATTAATAAATCTCATTTATCAAGTTGACAAGTAATTCGAAATCACTAGATGTAAAATGGTCACTTATAATAATCGTCAATACGATTTACAACCTTTGTATTAATTTTAACCCAATTCATTCTAATTACGATATCTTAAAATATCGTTTAATGTTTAACAATTGACACGTTTCAATTTTAAACATAAATCTTACATTAAGATCTAACCTCTAATTTCTCGACATTCGAGTTTAAGGAATATGATCAAATCGTATCAATATACATTTGATCATTTTATCAATTAAGGGAATTGTCCTAAAGGTGTGACCTAAAGGGATCAACTGACCACCACCGTCATACGACAGTAATGTCAAACTCTAGCTAGCCAATCATTACCGATTAATGTTGGTCAGTTGACTAATAAATCGTATCATCCCTTGCGCATTCTTGTTATGAGATTTAATTACGTGATCGCACTATTGTTGAGGACACATTTCCCAACAATCTCCCACTTGTCCTCGACAAGTGTGCGTCACCAATTCTCTTGTCCTATTACAATCTCCCACTCAATGCAAGATGTCTCTCTCTGGTCGTTCTTGCATTTGATCATATCATGAATGGTTTCCTCGATCTGGAGAATAACTGTCTGACCGGAATTATCTACCATAGATACCTTCCGAGCGTGGCCACGCATTTCCAGTTATCTTCTCCTCGAGTGGCCCTGAGATTTGAACAACCCTGACAAGGGGTGGACAATTTCTATCGCACTACTTCCTTCAACTAGTCACAGTTAGTCACAACCCAAAACAATCCCATTTGACTCCAGTTACGAAAAGTCGTAGAGAATGGATCAAAGTTATGCCTAAACTGTACCATCTTGGGAGAGTAGTCTTTAGTCAAAGAATTGACTCACAAGAATACTATAGCAGCTCTCGCCACGACCCGGCTATAAAATTTCCAGAACTCTATAAGCGGTCACATTGCCCGACAGAGTGTCTCTTACAGTCTGCCTATGTGATCGACTAGTCATCACGTATGACTCTATGGCACTTGAACTTGCCATCAATCGCCTCACACTCTAGTCGCTTTGAGACGTCACCTCATGTAAGCGGCTAGGGGCTATACTAAGTCAATCCAGTTCACTTATGGGGTTCAATATTGTCTCATACAACCCATTTGGATTCTGACAAAGCATCTTTTACTTCGAGTTATTTATAACTCAAATGATGTTGTCATGCAACAATAGTCAACACTATTACATTGCATTTTGATGTACAATCATCTATTTGTATTAGCGTTTTGCGAATAACTTTTATTCATGCGAATAACCTTTATTCATGATAGCAAATCTTACAACTTTTGGTCTCCTTTATTCTCATATTATCCCTTATAACATGATTCTATTTGAGTACATTTCTAGAACTCTTTCTAGATTTTGAGTTTCCTTTCCGGAGGAAAGCTCCCACTGTTATCTTATAACTTGTGACGTATCGATATACTGGAGGGATTAAAATCACTCTCTATAGTCACTTATGTACTGAAATCTATATTGTAGTTTATTAGTGATTTCATCACTTTTACAATTTTCAAACATCTTGGCTAATTTGATAATGGTTTTATTCATCTTTATGAATAACGTATCCAACCGTTTTAAATTCTAATGGGCGACCTTTTATTATCCATATAATAAACCTTCCCTTAAAGCTCCATCATCTTATGATATAAGGTATTTGATCATCTAGAATTGAAAACCTCTTATTCTTTAAACCTTAAAGAATCACCCATTCTCTCTAAATGGTAGGCTTAATTCTTTTTATGAAAATTGCTCCCACTAAAATCAATATCTCTGAATTTAGAACCTCTTATTCTTTACTCTTAAAGAATCACCCATTCTCTCAAAATGGTAGGTCTAAATTCTTTTTGAATATCGCTCCCACTAAAAACAATATCTCTCGATGTCTTAAATGAACCTTTCATTTCATGCATGTTAAACTATTACTCGAATCATTATCACTATCACTATCCCTATAGTGATCTATTTTCCATTCAATCAATCATCACCCTCTTATCATGTCTTCGTTTCCTCGAGACGAAAATGATAATTACTACATAGGAACCGTTTTCCTACCGATGATTTCATACGGGGTTTCAAGTTTCCTCTCTATGAAACAATGAACACAAAGAACCTTTCTCCGAGTGTCCTCCCGTAGTTTCTTCAAATCACTTAGGGCTTTGTTTCCTCTCTATGAAACAATGAACACAAAGAACATTTCTTCGAGTGTCCTCCCGTAGTTTCTTCAAATCACTTAGGGTTCTTCTTAAGACTCCCAAGTGAGAATCTTCTCTAAGATCCGTCCTTTATTTATATCATTGGTTTGTGAGCGAAACATTTTCTCCCACTCTATCCTTCTAACAATAACCTTTACTTGTTTAAGGATAGCTATTTCGATCAACCAATGTATTTGAATGTTTGAAGTTTGATAGGTGTAATGAATACATTCTCATTTTCACTTAAAATGAAAATCTTATAATGAACTGATATAGTCACATTTTGATTGAATCTATCTCATGGGGTGTAGTTCTCCGTTTTAATCAACTCTTTGATTCTCTTAAACTTGATCGTATCAATATTAAATTTCTATCATTCATGTTTAAACAAGGCTTGCAATTTATTTGAGAAATCAAAACATTGATTAAGAACAAAAGTAGTGACTCGGGTTGAAAACCAAGTCACTAATATCCAAAATTACAACCATTGTTTTAGGATTTTAATCCTTGTCTTACAAGAAAATTAAATTGTTCCATAAATAAATGCAAAATATGAAAGAAGACGATATGAAAAATTAGAGCCTAGCTCTTCAAGTCTTCGATCAATTGGATGCTACCGGAGCCATCCAAGTAAGGAACTTCAAGCTTCCTTGTCCTTGCCCTTATCATTATTCGGGGGTGGCCCTTTAAAACAATTAAAAAGGGTAAATATCAACACATTTGTATCACTATACATAAGTTGATAAATGACATGAATTATACGCGAGAATTATTACCTACGGCGGTTGCCTTCCCATTTTTGAGATCGCTTAAGTATTTGGGGCAATTTCTCTTCCAATGACCGATCCTCGTGCAATAATGGCACTTGTCTTGCTCTTTAGAAGACGAGGTGGAAGCGCCTTTCGAAAAGGTCTTTTCTTTGGTCGCTTTGGGCTTGAACGTTTTCTTGCCCTTGCCTTTCGAGGCATTCCTCTTGAAGCTCGTTTTCACTTTCTTTTCGATGTTCAAAACATCTTTGGTGGAACTTTCATGAAGTCCCATGTCCCTTTCGGCTTGGACTAGCATCTTATGCAACTCGTCTAACGAGGTCTCTTGGTTTCGCATATTGAAATTCACCCGGAATTGAGCATACGCCTTAACCTTATTGAGCGAGTGAAGAACTCGGTCAATGATAAGAGAGTCGGGAACATCAACATTTTGAGCTTTTAGAGTCTCCGCGAGCTCAACTAGTTTGAGAACATGAGGGCTTATCTTTTGCCCTTCCTTGAAAGTTATGTCAAAGAAGGCGGAAGCCGCCTCATATTGAATCACCCTTGGAGTTTGCGAAAACATGGTCGCAAGCTTGGTGTATATTTCATACGATGTGGTCAACTTAATCATACTCCTTTGGAGATCCGGCTCCATGGAGAAGATGAGCACATTTTTAAGAGCGGAGGACTCTTTCATGTAGGCTTCATAGGCCTCACGAGTTTGGACCGACGAACGAGCGGTCGGAGCGGGAGGAGCGGCTTCGGATAGGTAACGACTCTTATCGTCACCTTGAGCGGCCAAAAGCAATTGCGCATCCCAATCCTTAAAATTGGAACCATGCTTATCGAGTTTGCAACGATCCATAAAGGATCGAAGCCATGATACGTTAGTGAGAGGTGGAGCGTTGGTTGCCATAGTCGATGTTGAAAATTAAACTACAACAATAAAAGGAAAAACAACATCATTTACAAATTCATAATTTAAACTAAAAACTTTAAGTTTAGTTATGTATTTACTTAATGATCTCTTACCCAATTAAGTAAACAATCCCGAGACCCAAACCCATACTAATCCGGGCACGGTGTAGCCGATTCAACCCGTATTGGTATAATTTGGTGGATTAACTCTTTAATCGGTTCTACTCTTAGAACTCTCGGTCGACAATTTTCTTAAAATTATCTTTAGCCCGAACTTATTGCAACTACGGTTACGAATACTTTCGTTGAGATCAACCAAATTTCAAGGTGTAATCTTATTACCCCACTTACCCAACGTGACAATTTTAGTACCCCGGTGTAGCCGAGCCTACGTCCTTGTGAAGAAGGGATTCATGGGTCCGTACTTTTTGGTAAGGCTAAGTCTCAATGTTTATATGTAAGAGATCTAGTCAAATTATCATCTATCTCCGTATAAGTGAACTAAGTCGGTGAATTATCGATAAAATAAAAGACTAGGTCGACTAGGTCGAAACATGCATGATACGATGTATGACGATTTGGCTATGCATGCAAACATATAAAAAGCAAAAATAAAAGCATAAATAAACCCTAGTATGGCCTTTCCTAGAAAAGAAATAACAAAGTACAAATTCGGAAACCAACTCCTTTGGTCCCTTGAACTTCACGCGGCACGCACTTCGAGGTAAACACCGTCTTGTCGGAACTCCTTTCCGAATGGCACCGTCTTCAAGGAACTCCGGATTTTACAAATATTACAACTTTTCTAGTCTACTTTATACATTATAAAATAGAAATAAATTACAATTGGGTGATACGAGATCACAAAATTACAACCGAATCGGTAACCCCTTACATTACGGGAAATACCGATTAAAACTAGGCCATACTAAGTAAATTACATAATTCCCAAAATTACGTAAAAATAAATCATGACATTCATAATATAAATATGCAATGCTTAAATAAATATGAATTAACATGCAAATCCTAAGCCAAATCGTCCTATTTAAAACACTTATTTAAATAGTTATCGTAAACCTCGGTTTTTATGGAATTGCGTGTTTTAACGTTTAACAACACTATGCATTAAATGAAACGGTTTTCATCCTTAAGTTAATCATCCTAACTCGCATAGGATTCAAAATTTAGTCTTACTCAAACTTTGAACATGAATTAACTTAATATATTTTAATATTGATCGGTATTACTCGGTTTTTCGGGAAAAACAATATAAAATTCAAAAGAGACATTTAAAATTTCGAAAATTCAAAATTCAAATTTTGAAAAATCCAGAATGTTCTTAAAATTTTCAGAAAGTTAAAATATTAGTATTTTATACGGTTTTATTATTATTTCGAAAATAACACGTAAAACGAGCAATTTAAGTCGGAAAATTCAATAATTAACTTCATAAATGCAAATTAAATACTAATAATTATTTTATACCTTCCAAAACCCTTTTAAGAACACAAGATGGACAGAAAATTAAATGGCACATTGCCCCATAGCCGAAATTTTAAAGCATGCCTCCTTTTAATTTAATTTTAAATGCTACTTTTAACAAAACAAAATTAAATCAATGCAAATCAAATCTGAAACTTTAGGCACCCAAGAATATTTTCATGATGAACATATCACATATGACTAAAATGGGTTATATTTTCGGCCATTATTAACAACATTTGCAAATTTTAACGATTTACGTCATATATCATACGATTTTAACATTTAAAATTATTTCTCAAGCATAAAATAAGATAAAATTCTCGAAAATTTTATACATGCTGGAAATAATATATATGACATCGTGTTAAATTTTTATGGCCAAATTCCAACTTAAACTATTAAAGTCGAAATTATGTCACTAATTACCCGATTTTTACATTAAAAATCTATAATATTGCAATATTTCGAGATAAATTTCTGAAAATTCAACATTAAATTTAAATATTGCATGTGACATCCTCATAAATTTTTATAGTCAAATTCATAATATAACTATTTTAACCCATTTTTACTCATCTTTTTTGCATTTTAACACTTAAAATTCATATCACACGATTTATAAGCCCATAATTTACGAAAAATCATATTCATATTATAGAAAATACATGTGATATCATACTGAAAAATCTCGGCCAGAAGCTTATTTTAACTATTTTTTCCCAAAATTAATCATTTTTAACCATTAAAACGTATTAAAAACCGAAATAAAAATACCAATGATCAATATTCATGCAAAAATTATTCCAAACATTCTAAATCATATTAGAAAACAGTAGGTATCATGCTAAAAATATTTCGTCCATATCTTATATCATACGAAAATTCAAGTTTTATTTTTGTTATCAAAATAACTCCGTAAAAACGAAACGGAAAGCATGCAAACAACCATTTTGCTCTGATACCAATTGTTAGGTTTTACTAGTTGCTCATAAACTAATTTAGTCATACTAATAAACCTTTTAATTAACCTTTAATTAACAAGATAATAAACTCGTTTATTATGATCTTATGCATGCTAATAAAATGCGGAAAGAGGAGAAAACCGTGTTCTTACACTCGGTCCAAATATTGCAAGGATGATCCTCCGAGTACCCAATATAGAATACCTCCTCCGGATGCACCAAGACAAGCCCTTAATATCCGAAATCTTGAACGAGCTAGCACAAAATCGGATTCTCCTTAAACTTATTCTAATCACTCTTATTAGAATATATAATACAAATACTACTTACTAGTATGTTAATATTATCTTTATAATATATTTTAGAGGTAGAAAAATAATCTCTCTTCCTTGTTATTTTTCGGCTAACACTAGAATGAAATGGGTATTCATGGAGCTTATATATCTCACTAACCCTAAACTTAAATTAACCTATTAATTTAAGGAGTGTTGTGGGTTGTTGTGTGTGGCCGGGCATGGGAGAGATCAAAAGGGAACAACAACACTTTCCCATGTAAAATAGGGTGGCTCAAGGTAACACCCTAATTAAAGTTAAGTAAACTTTAATCATTATGTTGTGTTAATTAAATAACACTCAACATGCTCTTAACCCACATAAAACCGGCACACACATACACTAATATGGACCTATTTTACATTTTTATCAACATTACAATTTTATGTCATGTGACATCCAATATGTCATAAAATAACAATTGTTTTAATTTAATCATACATATTTATCAAATAAATATTATTCATAAATTAATAAATCTCATTTATCAAGTTGACAAGTAATTCGAAATCACTAGATGTAAAATGGTCACTTATAATAATCGTCAATACGATTTACAACCTTTGTATTAATTTTAACCCAATTCATTCTAATTACGATATCTTAAAATATCGTTTAATGTTTAACAATTGACACGTTTCAATTTTAAACATAAATCTTACATTAAGATCTAACCTCTAATTTCTCGACATTCGAGTTTAAGGAATATGATCAAATCGTATCAATATACATTTGATCATTTTATCAATTAAGGGAATTGTCCTAAAGGTGTGACCTAAAGGGATCAACTGACCACCACCGTCATACGACAGTAATGTCAAACTCTAGCTAGCCAATCATTACCGATTAATGTTGGTCAGTTGACTAATAAATCGTATCATCCCTTGCGCATTCTTGTTATGAGATTTAATTACGTGATCGCACTATTGTTGAGGACACATTTCCCAACAATTTCGAACTGATCTCGAATTGATTCCTTTGGGACTTCGCAAATCGCTTTTGGGCGAATTCTGACCATTTGGGGTTTCGAAAATTTTCGATTTCTGGCCATTAGCAATTGCGTTTTCGAACTGCTTTCGAATTGCTTTATTTGGGATTTCGACTTTGCTGCAACACTAGCAATTCGCGATTTCTGAACTTAGCAATTGGAATTTCCAATTTTCGAGTTGATAGGTACGTTTCGGAATTGGACTTGCCGCACTGAAGGTACATTTTTGAACTGTTAGTTCTCAATTGCAATTCGTTGATTATATTTCGAAATTTTCCACTGCTCAGAACTTCATTTGTGACAAAATTTTTGAATTGGTAATTCTGGGTTTGATTACTTTTGATAAAGGCTGTGGATACATTTTCGAAATTTCCGGCAATAATCGAAATTTTCAAAAATTCATCATTTTTTGTCGATCTCTGCGTTTTATTGCGTTCCTCGTGAGACTCTTTTGTGGTACACTTATTTTTGATCGACGGACAGTCGCGAAGCTTTGTGTAGACTTCTTGTTGTTTTTTACCATGGCTCGCACCAAAGGGACCAAAAGAAAAACTACTTCCACTTCTACATCCAAAACTCCCGCGAAAACTAGAAAAACCACCACATCCACAACTAAAAAGCCTACTAAAACTACCACCCGATTTCCCGTTTCTAAACCCGCTCATTTAACCGATGCCCAAGGGGTTATATGGGATGATTTGCATGAGAGCTTGGTAATGGAGACTAAGTTTCTTAGTATTCCGACATTGGAGAAGTTGGGTTTGCTTGACGTGATGAAGGCTTTGTTGAAAAATGTTGGGTTGGAGGGGTTCATGACTAAGGGAGTTCCCACCTATCGTCGATACACTTTGGAGTTTTTGTCTACTTTAATGGTGGAACGAGAGAGGGGAGTGGTGTCAAAAATCAAGTTTAAGTTGAAAGGGAGAGTGTGTGAGATGAATATGGATCAATTGAGAGATTTAGGAAAAAAAAAAAGCAAAAAAAAAAAGAAAAAAAAGTAAAAAGATGTTATTTGGTTACATGTTTTATCTTGGAGATGGCGACATAAGGAGGTTCGAAGGGTGGTTCGGGTTAGGTTTATTGTTGCTAAGGAGAGATAAAGAGGGTATGGGTGGTGATTGTAATGTATTTTGACATCTACTACATTGGACCTTTTCATGTTCATATTTCACATGTAGTTTGTTGTTGAAGGTTCGTTGATGAGGAGGATGTTTGTGTGTGGTCATTATTTTGAATTTAGGTGTATTATTCTTGTAATCATATGCTTATTTGAGGGAAGATATAAGGAGAAGTGAGGTTGTTTGATGTGTTTTGAGTTAGAGCAAGCTACTCACGTTTCGCTATATAGGCTTTGGTGTTGGTTTTCATTGACTTATCTTCGAGTTTTACTCGAGGACGAGTAAAGGTCTAAGCGTGGGGGAGTTTGATTAGTCTAGTTTAGTAGGGCTTAATAAAGGTGATTTTGATGGTTATTTGATGGGTTGAGAAGAATTTTATGGGATTTTAATTCATATGTCTTTGATATTGGGTTGATGATGGATTGCATGTTTTTATGGGATAATTGGGTTGAGTTGTTATTATGAATGGAGTAGGCTTCTTTGGAGGTTGTGGTTGGCTAAAGATGTCTCATGCAATATGGTTTTTGAAGCAAGTCAATATCCAATTACTATGGTCAAAGCAAGTGAACATCAAAATGAACATTGGATTCCATGAATTCCATGCATTCAACTCATGTTTTATGACACAAACATTGGATTCCAATACTATTTTATGACACAATATGGGACTTAATGCAATTTCAACAACTCCTTAATTCTCATTTATTTTGGTAATAATACCTATAATTTAAGGGACATTAAGGAGTTGTCATTTGAAGACCTATATAAGAAGATGTTGTTGACACTTTTAGAGTGTGCTTTCATATGCTTTTACATACTTCTCCATCATTTTAATCATTAGAATACACAAAAACATTTCCAATTTCTATTTATTTTAGTTAGTTTTATTAGTATGGAGAGCTAAGTTCTACATCTTGGAACAAGTTCTTGAAGCCATATTAGTGTTGAATTGTTAGACTCTTATTCTATTTCTATTTTATGATTTGAATATCAAGTTTAATTTGGTTTAATGTTGGTTTGTTAATTAAGCACCTAGAGTGATCAACTAGTTGTTGTTATTAATTATTTACCATTGCTAGATCAGATAAATGAATCTTTTGTTTGTTTATCTATTTCATTGTAGCAATTATAATTCATCAAATAGTATGCTAATTCATCATTGTTGAGTTATAAACGATTAAACTTGTATGAATAAAAGTGAAGCATCGCTTGTTTTCTTCATTAATTCATCTTTGCTAAATTCCATAGCTTTATTCTACTATTTTGATACGATTAAGCGCTTGACTAAATTGACAATTTTGTAAGAGTTATTTGTTTACGCTTGTAGCTAATAACTAATCATATGTGGAATCAGAAGTCAACTAACTTCCTAGCAAAGTATTCAATAGTAAACTAGATTAGAAGAGTCAATGATCAATTCATAACTAATTGGTGGAAATTACTTGGTCCAAGAATAATTCTCATATTTATTTACACCTTCAATTATTTACATCGTTTTTATATTTATTGCATTTTATTTTCGTCTTAGTAGATTAGATCAATCAACACATCAAAACCCCCCATTTGGTTACTTAACTTTAGCACGCATTTAATCGACAAAAGACCTTCCTTGTGGGATCGACCCCTACTTACACTTGCTACTAGTTTGAGTTTGTAGTGGATAAAATTGTTAATTTGGAGACTCACGACAAGTCTAGCCAGCTCAGTTTAACCCTTATTTTCCAAATTCATTCTAACCCTTTCTTACCTTTAGCCTCACAATCCCAATTTACCTCGGCATGTGTCATGGTTATTACAGTGATGGAATGCATGTGTACGGTTATAGAAACTTTGTTCATGTTAGACTGCAGGCATGTTCTTACAGGTCGTAGATAGGTGAGAGTCTATATTCTTGTTTATCTTCTTGTCTTTCACATATATTTAACCCTTTGGTTGTTTGAGTGATGGAGCGACCCGTGAGAGTCCAATTTGAATGAGTCTTGCAAGGTCGAAAGTTTAGCATTTTACCTCAACATGGTCAATTCGTTTGCATTTGACAATATGCTTGATTTTCTTTGGAAGCTGCATTAAATTAGTTAGGCATGGCGTTTTGTTTGGCTCTGAGTATGAAATCCGTTCCAGTAGAAGTTTTTCCTTTTAATTGAGTGGTCGGTCGACCGGTTCACGGGATACGCTGTTTCGCTTCTTATTTCGGTTTATTTCCTTAATCTTGTAATTAGGAAAGACTATTAGTAGAACTTCGTTTAGAATTATTAGGTCAAGCAGCCTTTTAGCACAAAACACTTTAGACTTAGGGAGAAGAACTCCAATTTCAGATTCGCTCTTACTTTTCCGTTCGATTGTAAGTTTTTACACAATTAATCTTTCTCGTTATTATAATTCTTGTTCTTTGTCATTATTGTTATTCAAATTTATATTTTGCTCTCTTGAATCGTTACTTTCAATTAGGTCATCTCGCATGTTGTTTCTTGACTTCGTTAATATTGGTACCATGATTATGAATAGCTAATCCCTATGATTGGGAATTAGGGGAACCATGGACAAAATTAGGTCTTAATGGTTGTATGCTTTTTGTAACGATCTCCATTATTGTTGGTGAACTAATTCTTCTAGATTGAAAGATTGGTAGAATTAGTTTAACAACAATTTTGGAATTGCCCTATGAACGAAAGTTAAGTGCTTTTCTAGGAACCCAAAGACCGTAAGGATTGGGTAGAATATTGACCTAAAGGTTTATTCTTTGTCCCTTGAGATTGTGTTTATGAGTTGTTACCTACTATTGACTTACCCTAGCCATGGGGAACCGAAATTCCTAATCATCCTTTTACCATTGTTTTAGTTTCTTTGTTTATTTCATCTTCTTAGTTGTTAGTCTCAACCCTTCAATCAAAAACCCCCTTTTTTGTTACTTCAATAGACTCTAAATTCGCAAACATAATTAACCTTGTCTCCTTGTGGTTCGACCCTTGACTTACTCTATCTAGTTTAAGCTGAGGTTTTATAAATCTTATCTTTGGCACCCTCAACGACAGGTGTCACAAACATCAGTATATATCGTACTCTAGCGGTCCCAACTCAGACATATTCCGATATATACTACAACCAGATCCTTAGTCCTATCCTTCTAGACTTCTAACCAACACTTAATTGACCCCGGGAACTAAGTTGAGTGAGAGCCGGTTTCCCTTTCGGTTACCCGACCGGGGGGTCTCTATCCTCTCTCCATTCCCGAACCCAATATAGTGTCGCCCATCCTCCGGGGACCTCAAACACACATACAAGTTACACAGAACAAGTCTCAAGCAAATCGGACTTGCCGATCAAAAGTTAAAACGATCTTAAGCGTAATAGGACTCTCAGCCGGTCAGAGGCAGGCTGTCGGCCAGCCATCTCACAGCCCTACACACAACAGCCTTCGTAACAATGGAAAACAATGAAAAACAAGGGAAGGGGCTCCCAGCCGGTCGACCGGCCGCCGACCACCTGGCTGGGGAACCATTCTCCTATCTTCCCCCTCTTTCTTACGCTTTAAATAAGAACACATCAATAGGTGTCTCAGCCGGTCGACCGGCGGCCGACCACCCGGCTGAGCACCACAACACTTACGTATCTACGAAATCGCAAAAACAACATAAAACATTCCCAGCCGGTCGACCGGCTGCCGGTCGGTCGACCGGCTCAGAACCTCTGAGCGTAAATTCGCATTTTACAGTGATTCACAAAACTCGATTAAATGGATTCGATTATTAAAAATCGCAACAAGCAAAGATTACCCAGCATGTATATCAATCTTAGGATACATAAACAAGTAAAAACCTCAACAACAAACACATTTTAACATCAAACTTGGTATCCTTCTTAAGGACGATGTAAAAACTGAAAATGAACAAATAATCATATGAACATCAAACCAATCATGTGAATATCATATAAGACTAAACCGTAACATTTTTCTAAGTCTAAACAATAACATTAACCACAAAAATCAGAAACTTCAACAAGTATTATCAAGAAATGTGCTATTTTAACAAAAAGGCCGAGTTACTCGGAATTGTCACCTTAAAAGCGTTTTAAGATCCGAGATCCTCTTCAACAACAAAGCTATCAACTTCAATATCCTCTAAATCAGCCCCTACAACCAAAGATACGGGTTTTAGAAACCTAAAACGGAAATAAGCCAAAACAGCGTCTTTTTCGGGTTCGACGAAATCGAAATTTAAAGAGATAGATGGCTTGGAAATCTCGCAAGGATTCCGAAAATGTATGGCTTACCGTGATTCGAGTACGGGAAGAGCTTGGAAAGTCGATTTTAAGCTTGAAGGGAGAACGAACAATGGAGGAGCAATGTAACAGTGAAAGTGTTTTATCAAATGCAAAAGTGACGATTGAAGGGTTCACTTAGGGTTTAAGTAGTGTCCTTTCTTTAAATGAGTCAGGTTACTTGTTTGTGAACGGGTTTTTAGTCGGGTTGAAGATATGCCAAGTTATTAACATCTTAAGAACTTAAGAATATTCTTAAGACGGATCTTAACGGAAGATTTAAAAATAACTTTACGATTTATTATTAAAATATTATTATATTCCGTAAAATAAATTTAAAATGCTTAAAAATATTATTTGCGAAAATACGGGATGTTACATCAAAACCCTAATTCCACTTCAACCACCACCAACGCATTGAGTAAGAACGAGAGGACTGCAACGCCTATCGCATCATCATCTTCTTCGCCTGTCATCGTCGCTGTAAGACAAACTTATTCACGTTTCAATTCAAATTATAATACTCTGTTTTCGTGTTGCGGATTGTCTTTTCGAACCGTTTTCTGTTGTTGTTTTGATACGAATTAAGGGTAATAGTAGTAGTAGTCGTAGGGTGTTCATGGTTTTTTTTTGGGGTTGTAGGGTGGCCGTAGAAGGTGACTAGTGGCGGTGATGGCTGGGGAGTGCAGAAACAGGGGCATGGGAACGTGAACCTTAGTGTTTGTAGCGGTTGTTTCAAAGGAATTTAGGGGTGTCGAAGCCTGGGGTTTGTCACCGGTGGGTCGTGGGTGATGTGAGGTCTCGAGTATGGTGGTTGGTGGTGGTTATGGAGGTGTTAGGAGGTGGTTAGAGGGGCGTTTTCAGAGGGGGCATGAACGGGTGCATGAAGAGTAGTATAGGTCGGTTGTGGCAGGGTGTTTTGTCACTGGTTTCTAGGGCTGAGATGGTCATGTCGAGGGTGGTGGTTGGCGTTAGTTGGTGCACTGTGGGTCAAGGGTGGCAGCCATTGTGGTTTGGTGGTGGGTCAGGCCGTGAAGGGTGGTCGAAAGGGGTGTGTTTGGGGGCAGTTAGGGAGCGGGTTGCTTTGTACTGTTACGGGCTGTTTATGTACCTCGTTATCGTTATGCGTATTTCTGGTTGTTATTGTTTGTTTGAGTGTTACTATTATTATTTTATTATTAGTATTTTTATTGTCATTATTGTTAACATTATTATGTTGTCAATATTAATATTATTTAGTGGTATGTTTATTATTATTACTAATATTGATATTAGTTGTTATTAGCATTGTGTTATGTATTGCTAGTATTGTTAGTAGTAGTATTATTACTAATATTGTTCATGTTAACTATTAAGTTGTTAGTGTTTGTGGTAGGTTATTAATATTATTACTAATACTAGTATTATTGTTAGTATGATTGGTATTATTAGTAATATTATTATTGTTGTAGTATGGTTAATAATTATTAGTAAAATGTTGTTTACGATAATTAATTATATAAGTTGTTAAGTGAATCTTATTATACAAGAATGTGACGCTTATCAATAGTTTAGTTATATTTTTCTATGTTCGCCTATTTAATTGAGTTAGCTATAAAAGTAGTAAGGTCGGGTTGGTTAAGTTAATTGAGGTAGTCATGTTTAATACGGTCTCGTTATGCGTAATATATTATTTAAATCGTTAATTTGAATAATTGGTATATTATGTTTGTTACGTGGTTGTATTAGTTACTAATTACGTACACTATATTTGTTAGGTGACGATTTTGAAGTGGCATGATTTTGTTTACTTCCTGGCTCACTATCGGATTATATTGCTATCCAGGTAGGATACACTAACCTTATACTCTATGATGTGTTATGAATGGATGTGGTATTGTGTGTTATGGATGCTGAATATGATTTATATGAGAAGGATATGGGTTGGATTGATTGTAGATTATTGGTAATGGCATGAGCATTTCATTAGTTGATAGCATGATTTAATAATTATATCATTGCATTCATGAGCATAGCATATGCATTGGTTACTGAGAAAGTTATGGTCAGATATTGTTCTGATATAAAGGCCAGGGTGATTCTGTAGACCAGGCTTGGTGTCTTATCAGGTATTGAGCTGGTGTTCGGTGACGACCGATTATAGTCTGTCGGGAGGTTCGGTATGGCTTGGTGTTTCGGGTTTGAGATTGAGATTGTGATTGAGCTCGAGCATATCATGGCATTTGCATATCATCATTGTTGCATTATTTATTATTGTGTTGTCCTACTCAACCGCGAGGTTGACAGTGTATTCGTGTGACACCTACAATGATCCGGAATGGGGAGTAGATTCTACAGGTCAGAGACAGATGAGCTAGGAGCTGGGGCAGGAATGTGAGATACATACTTTGGACCGACTTAGAATTATATCACATCTAGAGAAGTCATCAGTTGTATTTTTCTTTTCCGTTGTGTAGTAACTGTAATAATGAAAGTTTAAATTTTATCAGTTTTATATAAAGTACTTTGGTTGTTTTACTTTGTTATCCACTACCTCGGACATTCCGAGATGGTAACAGCTCTATTTATTTGAGAATGTCTTGCTAAAGGCTCTTAGATAAATGGGGGTGTTAAACAAAGTGTTAGGGGGTAAGCAAGTTTCGCGGTTCCGGGACGTCTCCAAAACCTTTGTGGTAGCCTTACGACCTAATAACACTTGGGTTCATTTTATTTAAGACACATCCTAGGTTCATTGGGTTCATTGGTTTAGGTGCCAAGATCGTTGCTCGGATACCATTTGTAACACCCTCATAAACCAAGGCCTTAAGATAAGACCATCGACCTATGAAAATGTCATCATCTCAGTTTCCTGAGGCATAATATCGGGTAACAAATCCCACAACCTGTATTTAAAGATAACAATGTCTAAAACTGATACAGCCAAAACAAGGTCTCAAAAGTAGAGTTTAGAAACAACCGTCTCAAAAGTAAAGTCTAGAACAACTAAACAACAACGGAACCTAAAAACAATGAGACTCTTCTAGGTGAAGCGTGATCCCATCCATCCCTAGATAGCTATCATCAACTACGACGCACCTAAGAGTCTGCTCACCATAACCATGGATCATCACAGTAAAATAAACACCACCAACGTCAGATACTGCTATATGCGACGATCTCATGAATTCAATATTAACATACACTAGTATAAGATGTTTAACTACTATCACAATTACAAGCTTTGATATCACAATTCCATGGCGACCTCAAGTCCCATAACCAATCCCCCACTTGCTTGCGGCAAAGGGTACCTAGATTCTTAATGTGCACATCCTCTCCGTGGCGGATCCCACGAACAGCGATCGTAGGCGTGAGAGTCGTTTCCCGCAACGGTCCCACACACATGTTGCAATATAATAATTTCAAGGACAGTATACCATGATATCAATTAAACAATATAGCCGTCACAACACATAACACAGATCTGAGTAGGGAAACCCTACCTCAAGGAAACCTCAATGAAATTACGCAGAAAGCCTATGCAAGGTTGTCCTACCAACATTCCTCTATGAAACCTCCTCCGAAGAACAATATACATATATACAAATTACTCTCGCATGTGACTGAAACGGAGATAACTATGCTATAGAATGATACTTACTTGAGAATTGGAGACTAGGCTAGATGAACGGCGCTCTAACGACTTCCTATGGACTCTTGACGGAGATTGGAAGGGATGGGGGTGAAGGAGATTAGGGTTTAATGTTTCTGATTTGTGATTAAAATAAGAATTAACCCTTGTTTACTATATATATATATATATATATATATATATATATATATATATATATATATATATATATATATATATATATATATATATATATATATATATATATATATATATATAGACTTGGGATCCGGTGAGAACCACCTTACAATGGGAACCTTGTGAGAACTCTAGCTTACGGACTTTTTTAAAAAAATTTAATAACATAATTGGATTCGGCATGGCATTTTATAGCTAGAGAACATATTTTTTGGTCTAGAAAATAAATACTAGTGACGGAAATCAAGGTGAGATACGTTTTAGTTATTTGCATGCACCTACTATCTATTTTTTCGTATCTATCATTTTTTCCGCCACTAGTATTTATTTCCTAGACCAAGAAATATGTTCTCTGGCCATAAAATTCCATGCCGAATCCAATTATGTCATTAATTTTTAAAAAAAAACTCCGTAAGGAAGAGTTCTCACCGGTTTTCATTGTAAGGTGGTTCTCACCGGATCCCGACCCTACATATATATATATATATATATATATATATATATATATATATATATATATATATATATATATATATATATATATATATAAAACTTTAAATCTCACTTACCGACTGACCTACTCGGCTGAGTTTGACATACTCGGCCAAGTGCAACTTACTCGACCGAGTACAGCTTAATCGACCGAGTCCGACCTATACTCGGCCGAGTTGAGTCACAACTCAGCTACGACTAAGAAGGGGTATTATAGTGGGAAACATGACGGACTTGGACTTGACCGAACATCAAGTTTTTCGTGAACGAAGTGGATATCAATTTCAATATGCTTGGTTCGGTGGTGATTGATCGGGTTCCCAGATAAATAGATTAGGGATAAATTGTCACAATATACCACAATGACTGTTTGGACGATATCATTTTGAAGCTCGAGTAATAATCTTTGAATCTAACATGATTTGGCGACGACATTAGCCACATATGTGTATTCGGTTTCCGTATTGGAACGTGAGACGATGGCTTGTCGTTTGGACGACTAGGAAATGAGATTGTGCTCAAGATAGATGCAATAGCCAGAGGTGGAGCGTCGGGTATCGCGACATCTACCCCAATCAACATCACTATAGGCGGTAAGAGCAGATGTAGACGAATTTGTTAAATGCATGCCATAGTGAGCAGTATCCCGTAAATCACGAAGTATTCGTTTATGAGCACCGAAGTGAGCTTCTCGAGGATCGTGTATATACAAGCATATATGTTGTACGACGTAGGATATGTCGGAGGGAGTAAATGTCAAATACTTAAGTGCACATACCAAACTTCGAAACATGGCGAGGTCTGCGATGGGTTTGCCGGAATTGACGCTTAATTTTGGGATTAATGTTCAGTTTTGTCCTTACAGGCTTGCACGAACTCATATTTGCTCGCCCATAATATCCTCAGCATATTTTCGCCGATGAAGGAACAACCCCTACTCGTGTCTAACAACTGAGATACCAAGAAAAGAATTCAATGGCCCAAGGTCCGTCATTGCAAATTCCGAATGGAAACGGGATATAATTTCATCTCGGAATTTAGTCGTGGAGGTTGTAGGGATGATGTTGTCCACATATAGCAGTGCATAAGCTTATTATGTCCATTATGATAAATGAATAAAGAATTATCCGACTTGGTCTGGGTGAAACCGATTGTAGAAACATAAGAAGCAATCCTATGGTACCACGCACGAGGCGCTTGTTTGAGGCCGTAAAAGAAATTTATTTAGGAGACAAACATGATTAAGATGATTACGGTCTTTAAAATTGGGAGGCTGATGCATATAAACCGTCTCATCTAAGTGCCCATGTACAAAAGCATTCTTGACATCAAGTTGATAGATTGACCACTTTTTAGAAATAGCATGGCTAAGGATGGTGCGAGTGGTTGCGGTTTTAGCACAGGACTAAAAGTTTCATCGCAATCGATTCCCGGTCTCCCACCTGTTACAGACCTGCCATTGACAATAAGTCGAGCTTTGTACCGCTCCAAATCACCATTGGCTTTGAATGTATGTTAGTGTCATCGTCATCGATTCCCAGTCTCCCACCTGTTACAGATGTAACATCCCGCATTTTCGTAAAGAATATTTTAAAGGTTTTAATTATTTTACGGGATAAAATAATATTTTAGTATATAGTGTTATTTCATTTTTAAAATAAATCGTAAGATCCGTCTTAAGAACCTTAAGTCCTTAAGACGAATATAAACTTGGCAATTCAAGTTCACATCTTAAAACCCGTTCAAGTATCCAACCCGTTTTCATTAGACGGAAAGGACACAACTTAAACCCTCCTAAACCCTTTTAGTCGACATATTGCTCTCCTCAAAACAATAGAACAGTGAAAAAGATTTTCTAAAACCCTCCATAACCTTCATCTTCTTCACCTCTTTTCTTCATCATCTGTTCATCAAATCAAGGTAATAATAAAATTTTCGGAATCCTCATCGAATTTGCAAGCCATCTATCACTTCCGTTTTCCATTTCCTTTCGTTCGAAATTTGGGCTGTTTTGGGTATAATCCGAGTTTAGCCTCTAAATCCGTTTTTCTTGTTGTAGGGAGAGGCTTAGAGGATCCCAAGACGGTTTGTGGCGAAATTGAAGAAAATATAGGAGCTTAATCGCGGAAAAAGGTGACGATTACGAGTAACTCGGCCTTTTTGTTAAAATAGCAAGTTTTGTTGTGTTCTTGTTTTTGTTTATGATTTTTGTTTAAGTTTGATGATTAACGAACTTAGTAACATGTTAGGAATGACCTTACTTGAAGATTATATGCTTACTTGATGTTTCATATGAGTAATGGTTTAATTTCTGAATTTTTATGTTTTGCGACGGATACATCATATAATCATATTGAGGATTGTTATGGGTTTGTTTGCTGTTAGATAGTGTTATTGGATGATTCGTAATAGTGGGTAAACTTCATATGATGCAATTCGTAAAGTTTGGTATCGATTTATCGAGGTTTGTAGTTTACTGGAAATAGCGTTTTTCGTGCTCAGGAGTCCTGAGCCGGTCGACCGGCAGGGGATGCATCTTGGGTATTTTGCGCAAGTTTGGAAAAATGGGCTTGGGGTTGCCAGCCGGTAGGCCGGCTGCCTGCCAACCGGCTGATAGCCTCTTTAGTGAGGTTTGCGTATGTATGAATAGTGGGGATTTGGTTCCCCAGCCGGTAGGCCGGCTACCTGCCGACCGGCTGGGAACCCGTTGTGCTTGGGTTAGCGTAAAGAAGGAAAGAAAGGGAAGAAAGGGAAGCGGGGTTGCCAGCCGGTGGGCCGGCTGCCTGCCGACCGGCTGGGGACCCCTGATGCTTGTTTTTATTTTCAAATCGTATTTAGTTCGTAACTTGTAAACGGTTATTCGGTTTTGATTGAAACTCGTTCCTTGTATCTTTGATATGTATCTGAGGTCCCCGGAGGATGGGCGATACTATATTGGGTTCGGGAATGGAGAGAGGATAGAGACCCCCCGGTCGGGTAACTGAAAGGGAAACCAGCTCTCCCTCAACTTAGTTCCCGAGGTCAATTAAGTGTTGGTTAGAAGTTAAGAAAAGTAGAACTATAGATTAGTTCATAGCCTTGGATGATATTGTATTGATGCGTATTAAGTTATGCCTTAAGCTGGCCTCTGAACTTAATACGTGAGCTGTTTGTCATATATGGGGATATGCCTTAAGCTGACCTCTGAGCCCTATATGTGTATGTTTGTCGTGTCAGGGACATGCCTTAAGCTGGCCTCTGAGTCCAGACATGTTTGATTGTGATCGTGTTGGAACATGCCTTAAGTTGGCCTCTGAGTCTGACGAGTAGAGCAGCTGCACAACGGGGCATTCAGGTCGTAACACCTCACCCGGAGTGCAGATGTTTGATGCTAGAACATGCCTTAAGCTGGCCTCTGAGTTTAGTATCTTGTGATGTAGTGAAGGGACATGCCTTAAGCTGACCTCTGAGTCCTTTACTTTTGGGTGCTAGTCTATGCCTTAAGTTGGCCTCTGAGTCTAGTGTCTTGCTGATTGGCGGGTTTTTTCCCTAAGTTGGCCTCTGAGTCCTTGCTTGCTGAATGTTTTGGTGTTTAGGTTATGTCTTAAGTTGACCGCTGAACCTTACACTTACTGAATGATTGGTATGTAGGTTATGTCTTAAGTTGACCGCTGAACCTTATACTTGCTGATTTCTATCTGGTTGCCTTGAGTTGGTACAGTGTCAGATGTAGATGTTGATGATGATGATTTAGATGTTGTTATTGTTGAGTTAGATGTCGACTTTGTTATTGTTCATCCAAGGCATTGGATGACTCTAAGTCAGTTTCGTAAATGGTTTGGATTGAAAGACCCCCCGGCCGGGTAACCGGTAGGGAAACCGGCTCTCCTTCCAAATAGTTTCCGAAGTTGGTTGAGAGCCGTGCATTAGTGATTGCATGATAGTATGAGATTCAGTTGATGAGATATTTATACTTCACATGTTTATATATGTTGGAGTGTTCTGTTTGCTTTGCTTGTTACGTGTCGTTACAAAAGGTGGCTAGGAGAACTCTAGTCACTCCCCACTGATTGTGGCGTACATGTTTTCATGTATGTAGGTACATGCAGGTTGGATCGGGGTTCACTTGAGAGCTAGCGAGTGATGATCCTTTCATCATATGACTTACACATTTATCGATTAGCTAGACTCTTAGTTTTGAGACAGTTATCTTTTGGTGCCTGTAGGGATGTTCCATCCCGGGCTTTGTATTTATTTTGGTTTCAGTACTTAGAACTGTTATACTTATCTAGTTTGTTTATATCAGTTTTCAGTTTCCGTTCAGTTTAATTCTTCTCGCATGTTGTTTATGTTTAAAAAGTTTAAATTCCGTTGCATTTTTAGTACTTTGTATGTTTAAATTTTCCGCTTTCGCGAGGGGTTTTACAGTTGGTATCAGAGCATTATTGCTCCCGACGCACTCATGTGACCCCCAACCTTAACTTGACCAAATAAACAAATAATGAATGAGAGATGGGGTAGATTTAAGGACTTATATTGTAGTCTGTTTGTGCCTTGTTAGGGATACGTCTAACGGTTTACTCTCTTATGATTGAAGAATGACGGAGCCAGCCGATGCCGAGAATGCGGAGACGCAAGCCCTCATTCAAACTCTTCAGGATTGCATAGCTAGGTCCTCTATGCCTTCTTCTTCACCTCAAACCACGGGAAGTAACCAACCTGGAGGATTTGCTTGGATTATCACACAGATGTGGAGGAATGCAGCTAAGACATTCGACGGAGAGACCAGTGCTGCAACCCTCACCGCTTGGTTCTTTAACATGGAAAGGAACTTCATGATTTATGGTGTTCGCTCTGAGGATCGGACCCGAGTAGCATCCCAGTTCTTAGTTCGTGAGGCCAGGAGTTGGTGGTTGACAATCAGTGCTCCTGCTACTCGTGACCCTACTTTCACTTGGAGTCGTCTCAAGACTCTTCTTGGCATGAGGTTTTACCACAGGGACATCCGCCAAGACAAGATAACCGAGTTCATGAACCTTCGCCAAGGAACCCTTTATGTTCAAGTCTTCACCAATCGATTTGAGGAGCTAATCCACTTTGTCCCACAATTAGTTAAGAGAGAAGAAGACAAAGCTTACCTGTTTCGGAGCAAGCTTAATGCTGAGACTAGGAGTGTAGCCAGTGGTGACCAGACCTCTTACTTCCAGAGTTACTACAGTGTCCTGCGATCGGAGGACCCTTATGAGATCTATTGTGAGAGAGCTAGAGCTTTCTCTCCTCCTCGACCACCTTTTCATAGCTGTCGAAGCAAGAGACCTCTTAGTCCTCCTTCCTCCTCCTCTCCTCCTAGAAGAGGAAAGCACCCACAGTTCCTTGTGCAACCTGCTACAGTTTGGCCAGGCAATAACCGCCGTGGTAGACCATGCATTTGCTACCGTTGTAGAGAGCGAGGACACCTCTCTGAACAGTGCCCCCAAGGAAAGGGAGAACCCAACGGAACTGAGGCCTCCCAGGATCGTGACATGGAACCCTCGACAGAAGCTCCCCTGAAATGCTTCAAGTGCCGCAAGGATCTTCATCCTAGAGTTGACAGTTACGGTGACCCTTACCAATGCTTCACCTGCGAGGAATTTGGACATCGCTCCTTCGAGTGCCCCGTGGGGAAGGTCGCTATCGACAGAGCTGTTACTACTGACCTTGAGGCTGAGACCAGTGGAGCCAGAGCTGTTCTGATTCAAGCTGTGACCGGAGTTCATCCTGACCCACCTACTGGTATGTTCATGCCTATCGTCTTACTTATGGTTTGATGTACTTGTAACCGTTTAGATCTCTATCTCTTCCCTTAGACTTTTCTTGACCTTCCTTGAGAACCGTCATTGTGTTCTCTTGACTTCACCCAATAGCTTGCTTATCCTGAAACACCTTGTGCGGTAACCTACCATAGACAGACTTGGGGAATTTCTTGAGGACAATTGTAGACCATGATTGAGAGAGTGTTGTTACTTGGGGAAAATCTATGGAGCTGATAGAATGTGTTTTGTTGATCTTAGTGTTCGTATGTTACTAATTTGAAGAGTAAGTGAATGATGAGGTAATTGTGCTAGGTAGAGTGTTATACACGACCTTTAATGGAACTTAGAGGTGAGAATCTTGCTGAGTCATGGATAATTGTGAGTTTGGAATATCCATTCGAGGATCTCGAGGAACCTGGAGTAAGGATTGATTTCGAGGAATATGCTTAAAGTACTGATGTTGTCTGATAAGTGAATGGGGTAAGTTAATGTTGTTTAAACTTGAGGAACAAGAATTGTTAGTAACGGTGGGAGAACATTGGAACACTTACTAGAACTTGTGGAATTGACTGAGCGGTTGATCTTAAATTACTTAATGGACCTTAGCATTCATCTAATGAAGGACTTAAAGGAAAAATCTAAGATGCACCATACGAGTTTAATAACCTGATAGTTGATTTCATTGTCAATCGAGGAAATACCTTAGATGAGTTAGCTAAATTTTCGGGAAATGGTAACTGGAAGGATGACATTGCTTTAGACTTGAGGAACCTTGAGATCTGAATCGTTTTGAGGAACTAGTCATGAGAACCAGTCATAGACTTGCTGGCTTGGGAGTTGTTACCTTAGTGAGACCTTACCTTGGAATGTTCGCCTTATGGTAATAGATGATTTTGAGGGAACTTAGGATTTCGAAGTACCCCTATGGAGTAAATTTGAGGGAATTGAACTACATAGAATTAAAGGATATAGGTGATTTCGGCTACGGCCTGACTGATTGGGAAGAATTATGGTGATAGAATTCAGATTTAGAATATGGAAGTGCGTGAACCTTGGTCTGAAGTATGTGTTTTAGGCTTCCACCTTGAGTGAGAGATCCTTAACCTTAATCGAACAAATTTTTGAGTGAACTGAGTGAGAGTTTTGGAAACCTTTTGTTGAGGATTACCTTGTTTTGTGGATGAGATAGGGTTAAGAGGGACCGTGAGACCATCTTGAGTGTTGAAGTAACTAGAAACGTCTCCTTGGGATATACTAGGGACCGTTGAAAGGATGTTTTGATTATGGATTGAGCGGTTAGTGTACCCACGTTTGGCAAGGTTACCGTCTTCTCTAACCTTCAACTTGATTGGTCCGTTCTTTCAACCCTCCTTTTTATGTTCTGACAGCCGCGAGGCTTGAGACTTCTAATCCTTCGTGTTGAAAATAAGCCCTGTGACTGTTTCCGCGCTCTCCAACGTCTGTTTTGGAAACTTGTTTTCCAATTGTTGACTTTAAATTCACCGTTTCTGGAAAAAGCTTAACTGTTTTGAGAAATTGAAATTTGCTTCCTCTTCCGTTAGAAGCGGCTTTTAGTCATTGTTACAATTTTACCTTTCCAAGAATTTGAGAGTAATGGTCAATTTGAAGAAAAACTTGGTTTTAAAGAGTGTAACGTTTTACGATTTTATCAGATTTCAGCGTTGACTGCCACCAAAACCTGTTATTGGAGACGTCTGATAACTTGTGATGTGCTTGTCAACACCGAATCAATCTAATTTTGAACTTTAATGAACGAAATTTTGGGACTTGTCTCAGATGTGGAATGATGGACTCTTGAATACGTAACGAGAATCCCAATATCCATTGACGAGACTTGTGCCTTGAGACCTTTTCTTCTTGAAACGTTTTTAAAGATAAAGTTTTGGGTTGTCATGACCCGTTTGGTTCATTTTGAAAGATAGAGTTGTTTTCATACTTACTTCTACCTTCGAGTTTCGAGGACGAAACATTTTGAAGATTGGGTGATTGTAACATCCCGCATTTTCGTAAAGAATATTTTAAAGGTTTTAATTATTTTATGGGATAAAATAATATTTTAGTATTTAATGTTATTTCATTTTTAAAATAAATCGTAAAATCCGTCTTAAGAATCTTAAGTCCTTAAGACGAATATAAACTTGGCAATTCAAGTTCACATCTTAAAACCCGTTCAAGTATCCAACCCGTTTTCATTAGACGGAAAGGACACAACTTAAACCCTCCTAAACCCTTTTAGTCGACATATTGCTCTCCTCAAAACAATAGAACAGTGAAACACATTTTCTAAATACCTCCATACCCTTCATCTTCTTCACCTCTTTTCTTCATCATCCGTTCATCAAATCAAGGTAATAATAACATTTTCGGAATCCTCATTGAATTTGCAAGCCATATATCACTTCCGTTTTCCATTTCCTTTCGTTCGAAATTTGGGCTGTTTTGGGTATAATCCGAGTTTAGCCTCTAAATCCGTTTTTCTTGTTGTAGGGAGAGGCTTAGAGGATCCCAAGACGGTTTGTGGCGAAATTGAAGAGAAGATAGGAGCTTAATCGCGGAAAAAGGTGACGATTACGAGTAACTCGGCCTTTTTGTTAAAATAACAAGTTTTGTTGTGTTCTTCTTTTTGTTTCTGATTTTTGTTTAAGTTTGATGATTAACGAACTTAGTAACATGTTAGGAAAGACCTTACTTGAAGATTATATGCTTACTTGATGTTTCATATGAGTAATGGTTTAATTTCTGAATTTTAATGTTTTGCGACGGATACATCATATAATCATATTGAGGATTGTTATGGGTTTGTTTGTTGTTAGATAGTGTTATTGGATGATTCGTAATAGTGGGTAAACTTCATATGATGCAATTCGTAAAGTTTGGTATCGATTTATCGAGGTTTGTAGTTTACTGGAAATAGCGTTTTTCGTGCTCAGGAGTCCTGAGCCGGTCGACCGACCGGCTGCCGGTCGACCGGCTGCCGGTCGACCGGCTGGGGATGCGTCCTTAGGTATTTTGCGCAAGTTTGGAAAAATGGGCTTGGGGTTGTCAGCCGGTAGGCCGGCTGCCTGCCAACCGGCTGGTAGCCTCTTTAGTGAGGTTTGCGTATGTATGAATAGTGGGGATTTGGTTCCCCAGCCGGTAGGCCGGCTGCCTGCCGACCGGCTGGGAACCCGTTGTGCTTGGGTTAGCGTAAAGAAGGAAGAAAGGGAAGCGGGGTTGCCAGCCGGTGGGCCGGCTGCCTGCCGACCGGCTGGGGACCCCTGATGCTTGTTTTTATTTTCAAATCGTATTTAGTTCGTAACTTATAAACAATTATTCGGTTTTTATTGAAACTCGTTCCTTGTATCTTTGATATGTATTTGAGGTCCCCGGAGGATGGGCGACACTATATTGGGTTCGGGAATGGAGAGAGGATAGAGACCCCCCGGTCGGGTAACCGAAAGGGAAACCGGCTCTCCCTCAACTTAGTTCCCGGGGTCAATTAAGTGTTGGTTAGAAGTTAAGAAAAGTAGAACTATAGATTAGTTCATAGACTTGGATGATATTGTATTGATACGTATTAAGTTATGCCTTAAGCTGGCCTCTGAACTTAATACGTGAGCTGTTTGTCATATATGGGGATATGCCTTAAGCTGTCCTCTAAGCCCTATATGTGTATGTTTGTCGTGTCTGGGACATGCCTTAAGCTGGCCTCTGAGTCCAGACATGTTTGATTGTGATCGCGTTGGAACATGCCGTAAGTTGGCCTCTGAGTCTGACGAGTAGAGCAGCTGCACAACGGGGCATTTAGGTCGTAACACCTCACCCGGAGTGCAGATGTTTGATGCTAGAACATGCCTTAAGCTGGCCTCTGAGTTTAGTATCTTGTGATGTAGTGAAGGGACATGCCTTAAGCTGGCCTCTGAGTCCTTTACTTTTGGGTGCTAGTCTATGCCTTAAGTTGGCCTCTGAGTCTAGTGTCTTGCTGATTGGCGGGTCTATGCCTTAAGTTGGCCTCTGAGTCCTTGCTTGCTGAATGTTTTGGTGTTTAGGTTATGTCTTAAGTTAACCGCTGAACCTTACACTTGCTGAATGATTGGTATGTAGGTTATGTCTTAAGTTGACCGTTGAACCTTATACTTGTTGATTTCTATCTGCTTGCCTTGAGTTGATACAGTGTCAGATGTAGATGTTGATGATGATAATTTAGATGTTGTTATTGTTGAGTTAGATGTCGACTTTGTTATTGTTCATCCAAGGCATTGGATGACTCTAAGTCAGTTTCGTAAATGGTTTGGATTGAAAGACCCCCCGGCCGGGTAACCGGTAGGGAAACCGGCTCTCCTTCCAAATAGTTTCCGAAGTTGGTTGAGAGCCGTGCATTAGTGATTGCATGATAGTATGAGATTCAGTTGATGAGATATTTATACTTCATATGTTTATATATGTTGGAGTGGTCTGTTTGCTTTGCTTGTTACGTGTCGTTACAAAAGGTGGCTAGGAGAACTCTAGTCACTCCCCACTGATTGTGGCGTACATGTTTTCATGTATGTAGGTACATGTAGGTTGGATCGGGGTTCACTTGAGAGCTAGCGAGTGATGATCCTTTCATCATATGACTTACACATTTATCGATTAGCTAGACCCTTAGTTTTGAGACAGTTATCTTTTTGTGCCTGTAGGGATGTTCCATCCCGGGCTTTGTATTTATTTTGGTTTCAGTACTTAGAACTGTTATACTTATCTAGTTTGTTTATATCAGTTTTCAGTTTCCGTTCAGTTTAATTCTTCTCGCATGTTGTTTATGTTTAAAAAGTTTAAATTCCGCTGCATTTTTAGTACTTTGTATGTTTAAATTTTCCGCTTTCGCGAGGGATTTTGCAACAGACCTGTCATTGACAATAAGTCGAGCTTTGTACTGCTCCGAATCACCATTAGCTGTGAATTTATGTTTAAATAAACAAAAAGAACAAGTAATACTGACATTAGGAGGTCGAGGCATAAGAAATCATGTCTTATTCATAACTTGAGCCTCAAATTCGTCTTGCATGGCTTGATTCCAATGATGGGCCTTAAGAGCAGCTATGGGGTTCTTGGGTAATGGGTATGGGTGAGGGAGTGATTGTGGCACATAAATTGAAGAAATGTTTGGGTTTAAAGATTTCGTGATGGCTTGAGTTGTCATTTGAGGGGATGGCTGAGCTGGGGAAGGCGATGAGGTTGATGGAGTTGTTTGGGGTGGGGGTGGGGGTGGGGGTGGGGGGGGGGGGGGTAGGAGAAGGTGTGTCGTCCGAGATGATGACATCGTTGACAGAGGCAGGCTGTATTTGGGTCAGAAGATGTGTTACGTAAGGCGTCGTGTCAGGGATATGGAATGGGTATGCGGGTGGCGATATATTGGTGTTCTTGGCAAAAGGAAATACCGACTCAACAAATTATTAAAATCCAATTTAACCTATCTATTAAACCTTTACAATGTGACAATGAATGTAAGTTCTATAAATATTCCCTTCACAAGTTCGCCTCTCAGAGTCTTCTCTTTCGTTTCTCATCCCCGCAGACATCCCCACAAAATGGGATGGCAGAGCACGATAAATAGTACCGTTTGCACATTGCTCATTCACGCCCATATGCCCCCGAACATGTGGCACCATGCCCTCGCCATAACCACCTACATCCACAATATTTTGCCTAGCAAAGCCAACCAATATGACTCACCCACCTCATCTAGCCTTTACCATCGAGACCCGTCCTATGCTCACTTCCAGACTTTTGGTTGTCTTTGCTACCCTTACATCCCTCCTAATATCATCCACAAGCTTGCCCCTGTGCTACTCCGTGTGTCTTCCTCGACTACCCGTCCAATCATCGTGTATAGAAGTGCTTGGATTTGACTACCCGAAAAGTTTTCATGGCTTGTCATTTGACATTTGATGAGTCGGTATTTCCTTTTTCTATGAACACCAATATAACGACACCTTCATACCCTTCAAAGTACAACAACAACAACAAAAACATCAGAGCCTTAGTCCCAAATGTTTTGGGGTCGGCTAACATGAATCATCCTTTGGAACCGTCATGAGTGAACTCTCATCTCAACAAGAGAAAAAAGAAAGAAAAGAAAAAAACGGAAGTGGAGTGAAAGAAAAAATGAAAGGCAAAGGGGTTTTATAGATTTTAAATCGAACATATCACATGTATAAAAACCAAAAACCAAATCAAGAATAAAGTTTAAAGTGATTTTGAGAAACGAAGTAAAATTTAATATAAGAGTTTTGGGGAAAAAAGTATAAGAAAACCAAAGCGGAATTTCTTTTTAGAAAACTTAATAAAAACATCAAAGGCTAGAAGTCCACATGTATCATATCCCTCCATAGTGCCCTCTCCATCACCAACCCCTCCTAAAGCCCGAGAAATCTCATATCGTGCTCAATCACTCTTCTCCAAGTTTGTTTAGGTCTCCCTCTACCCATAGCAACCTTTTCTGCACCCCAGGTCTCCAACCTCGTAACCGGTGCGTCCATAGGTCTCCTTCTCACATGGCCATGATAGATGAATCGTCTCAACCAAAACCTTAAGGTGATGGTTGAGGTCCAACTATTATTAATATTTCTATTACGCTCCCTCACTCGAATGCCCATTGGGCTTGAAGAGTGGTTAGTTTTGCACAGGCCCCCCATACCGTGTGCTGGTTTCCTTTTCGTGAGTTTTCGAGAGGTTTTGAGGTTGCCAGGATTCGAACCTGTGACCTTCGGTCACACTGGCTCTGATACCATGATAGATGAACCGTCTCAACCAAAACCTTAAGGTGATGGTTGAGGTCCAACAATTATTAATATTCCTATTAGGCCAAACCATCTTAGTCGGTTTTCCATCATATTGTTCTCTATTGGGGCCACTTTTACCTTCTCTCTAATCACCTCATTCCTTACCGGTCTTTCCTTGTATGACCGTACATCCACCTCAACATACGCATCTCTGCCACACTCATCTTATGAATGTGACACTGTTTCACGGCCCAACACTCTGAGCCGAAAAGTAAGGCAGGTCTAATTGTCGTACGATAAAATTTCCCCTTTATCTTTGCGGCATACCCTTATCACACAAAAACCCCGTAGCACTTTTCCATTTTATCCATCCCGCTTGAATTTTATGGGCCACATCTCCGTCTAACTCTCCATCTTTTTGGATAATAGATCCGAGATATCTAAAGGAATCTAACCCCTCAACAACATTTCCACCGAAATTAATGCTCCCCACCGCCGCCGATCTCGGCCCGCAAATTGACACCTCACATACTCGGTTTTACTCCTACTTAGCCTAAACCCACGAGTCTCCAACGTATGCCTCCATAATTCCAACTTTCTCTCAACCCCTCTTTCGTTTCACCAATCAACACAATATCATCGCAAACATCATACACCAAGGGATCTCGTCCTGAATATCCCTTGTCAACTCATCTATAACTATAGCAAAAAGAAAGGGACTAAGTACGGAACCTTGATGCACCCCTCAAAGTACTAAGGCAATAAAATATTAAGTCCAAGAATTTCCGCTTCACCTTTCACATCAGCAACTCTTCTAATACACCTCAAAGTATAGGGCAATTATAAAGAAAAATTAAAAAAGTACGGAGTATCCTTCAACTTCTTCGGATTTATAACAATAACAAGTTCGAGTGCGGCTCTACTCAGAGCCACAGAGGAGCCTCTGAAGGTGTGCGTGCGTAAATGGAATCCACGAGCGTTTTCAAAAACAAACAAACAAGTCGCTCTAAATACACAAGAAATCAGCAAATTACATAAAGCCGGAACATAATACAATGTCAGTAGAACATTAATCCAGTGCCGGGACGGGAAAAACGGTGAAACAATATCCACAATAATAAAGATGCCAGAAATTTAAAATCCGAGTTAAGGTGTGCTAATCCACCACCAGGATTATTACGTTAATGTTTACTCTTAACACATTACACAACACACACCAAGATAAGATTACTTCCACTTCCTTCCATGCTTTCCATGCTTACCGTGCTTCCCATGCTTGAACTTCCCCTGCTTAAACTTTCCATGTTTCCCACCATGCATCATGCCACCAATACCTCCACCGTAACCTCCGTGGCCATGGCTACCACCAGGCATCATGCCACCCATGCCACCGTGACCACCTCCATGGCCATGACTACTGCCCATAAGTTGATGAGCTCCATAGGCAGCAGCTGCAGCCGCAGCACCACCTGCTAGCATTCCTCCCATAGGACCCATACCACCTGAAACATATGGGCAACTCCAACTAGTTGAGCATTTTAGCAGTTGTGATACATATACTACAAAATGACTGCCAAAATAAGCTGCCATATCCCTAAATAATCAAAACTACAGTCAAATGATTTGTACGTAAACAAATAGTTAAATATTTAATGATTCGGTGGTATATAAGGGTGGTCTGAGTCACTGACTTAGATTATATACCTGAATGGTGTGAGCCATGGCTGCCCTGCTGAGGAGGGTAACCCTGGGGAGGATAACCACCCTGCTGAGGAGGGTAACCCTGGGGAGGATAACCACCCTGCTGAGGAGGGTAGCCGCCCTGTTGAGGAGGATATCCACCCTGCTGAGGTGGGTACCCTGCTGGAGGATATCCTTGAGGAGGGTAGCCTTGCTGTGGGGGGTATCCCCCGTGACCCCCACCATGGCCACCAAGTCCCTGAGCAAGATTCGAGAACAAGCCTTTGTCAGATCCGTCTTGATTGTCTTTTCCGCCTCCCATGTTGATGTTGCTTCAAAAGCTTTTTATGTGAACAAGGAAGATAATCAAAAAGAAAAACATCAGGATCATCATCAAATAATTATTTCAATGTAATCCATATCATCATGCAAATTCAAAAATACCAACTTAACATGTGACGATTACCAACTTAAAGACCCATTTTGGTGAACAAACTTTATGGTACATGAAAATTAACAACACAAATTTTACAAGTTCATCAAGGGATATGATTTCTATTTGTAGCACAACTACATAAGATGTTCATCACAAAAACTCATACTCAGTATGTCATAATATGATCGACAGGCAAAGCCCATAATATATATAATGGATCTATAATTTAGAAGACAATCTGAAAAGTCAATGAAAATGAAAATCCGTTGGCAAAGACCAAAATACTAAACTTGATGCTTAGATCAACAAATCTGCAAACTGTACGTCTACTTACTCATATCCTCACAATCTCAATAGATGGTAACAAAATGAATGACATTTGATGATCACAATAGAATAACATCAAAAGCCAAAAAAAACAAAAACAAAAACAAATACAAATGTAATGTGGGAGCTTAAGCCGGGTGTTAAATAACAAGAATAATTTGTGTAGCACAATAGAAATAGCATGATTAATAAAACGAAGAAAAGGAATAGAAAAGCAAGGGAGGTGAAGGAAAAGAGAGATTGTACCTATAAACAAAATAGGTGTGAGATTTGATTTGGTTGTAAACTTGTAATGATAATTGATAAATTTGAGAAAAAGTTTGTTACTCCCCTATTTATTTATTTAAATAAATATCTTGGAAATGAATGGAATGGCATACCCTTCTTGTGGTGGCTGGTGGGACCCTCTTTCCACGCGGCTATTCAACGCCTGCATCTCATTCTCGTCTTCCCACACTTCATACTTTCATTCCATGCTCTCTACCTTTTCAACTAATTACGTATCTTACACTATTAAGCTGGCCGACTTCGCACCATCACTTTACTCTCCTATACCGGATTTTATATTAGAGTAAATTATTGATTACATTCCTTATATTCACTTTTTTAAACTTACTTCTATCCCAATGTTTTTTTTAATAAATTACTCTCTAATTATTTGCTCAATTTACAATTTACACCGAAAACATTTTCCGACCTAATTTCCGTCAATTTTGAAGTTTTTTCGGCAAATTAAATTTTTTACGACTATTTTGTCATTCTCTCTTCTTTTTTACTCCCTCTTATTCAAGATAAATGTCCGATTGTGTGTTTCACACAAATATTAAGGAAATTATTTGTTTATTGTAAAGTAATGGGTGTGGTAGGAAGATTAGAGAGAGGGAAAATATTATTTTGATTATTATTGTGAGTAGAGGTGATTAAAATAAGTAGTGTTGTGGGGTAAGGTGTGGTATTGTTGTGAATTAAAGTGATTAAAATAAGTATAAACATTTACCAAAAATGGACAATGGGACATTATTGTAAATAGACGAAAATAGACAATGAACAGTTATCTTGAATAGCATTGAGTAATTTCTTTCTTCATCTTCTTCATCTTTCCTTCATCATTTTTTCCATCCTTAATACTACATAATCGAAATAAAATAAACCCTAAAACCTCAACATACCCAGAAATTTGACGATGAAGTTCAACCAAAGTGATTAACATTACATACAATCAAAACAATCAAGTAGAAAATTAAAAAAAATCCAAACTTGTTCATTAAACATACATGAACGGAACAAAATAAACTTTAGAAATTTCGGATAACATTAAAAAAAGATTGAAACATCAATTTCTCCAAACTTTTTGTTCATATATCAACTATATGTATCAATCATTCATTCATTTATCAAAAATTCCGCAACATATATTTATGCATAAAAACTAGAAGTTTCGATTTGGGGTAGAAAAACTAGAAGTTCAAAGTTAGGGTTAACAAAAATTCAAACCTATAAATCATTCATTCATTCATTTTTGGGTTAACAAAAATTGAAACCCAGAAATCATTCATTCATTCATTTATCAGAAATTCCGCAACACATAAATTGATAACCCAGAAATTCAAATACCTAAAAATTCAAAACCTGGAAATTAGGGTTAACAATCATTTATTCACCACACAATCAAACCTACAAATTAGATTTTTGATAGTTTAATAACTCCCACTATCTTATAGTTTAATAACTTTTCTCCCACTGAATTTCGTATCACTATCTTATAGTTTAATAACTCCCACTATCTTCATAGTGTTTAGGTAACTTCTTCAAACATCTTCTCAACTCATAATGAACATTTCATTTTTATTTACTTCAAACATCTTCTCAACTCGCTATGAACATTTCATTTTCATTTTCCTTCCCACGGAAAGAATATCAGTATTATCACGAGAATTGGAGACGATTTCTCCTCTATTATCTTTATTAAACAGAAACATTAACATCACAGAAACGATTTCCTTCCATTAACACTCGCGGTTCTCTTTGTCCTCTCTAGGAACTAATGACATAAGAAACATTTCCTTTTGTGTCCTCGCGTAGTTTCTTCTGTGTCCTCTCGTAGTTTCTTCTATCCAATCTTTTAGAGTTCTTCTCAAGGACTCCTTATAGGACTCATTCTAAGATCCTATGTTTATTTCATTGGTTTGCGGGCGTAGAATTTCTCCCACTCTATCCTTTAAAATAACCGTTATTTAAGAAGGATAGCATTTTCGCCTGTCAACAATGTATTGGATAAATAATTATGTGAGTAGTGAGACATTAGTACTCTCATCCATTTAAGGTGAAAATCTTATAATGAATTAATGTTCTTATGTTTGAATTTGAAGTATTTCACGGGGTGTAATTCTCGTTTTATGTAAGTCGTATTACTTTTATAATGATCCTTATCATTTCTATCGTACTGTGAATCATTCAAGGTACCTTATTACGATCTATGAAAATCGTATCAACTCATGTTATGTATCACATAAAAGCATTTTAAAACCAACATGTTTGATTAAGAACAAAAGGATGACTTGGGTTGAAAACCAAGTCACCAATATTACAACCATTGTTTTAATAAGATTCTTGTCATACAAGAAATACAAAGTTCTTAAATTAAAATGCAAAAAGAAAGGACATCAAAATGAAAAATATAGAGCCATGCTCTTCATGTCTTCAATCTTGGATGCTACCTTAGCCATCCATGGAAGGAACTTCAAGCGTCCTTCTCCTTCTCCTTGCCTTTGTCTTTGGTAGGAGCCCCTTTAAAACAATTTATAAACGGGTAAGAATCAATAACTTGTATCAATATACAAAAATTGATTAAATAACATGAATTAGACGAGAATTAATACCTACTGCAAGAACCTTTCCAGCTTTGAGGTCATGGAGATACTTTGGGCAATTGCGCTTCCAATGCCCCATCTTAGTGCAATAATGACACTTGTCTTCAACCTTTGACGACGACGAAGAAGAAGCACCTTTCGTAAAAGTCTTCTCCTTAATTAGGAGATTCGGGTTTGAAGGCTTTGACATTTTTACCCATATTAGCCTTCCGCTTAAATCTCCCCTTGTATTTCTTCTCGATATTTAGCACATCCTTCGTGGAACTCTCATTAAGTTCCATATCTCTCTCCGCTTGGACTAACATCTTATGTAACTCGTTCAAGGAGGTTTCTTGATTACGCATGTTATAATTTACCCGAAATTGAACATACGATTTCACTTTGTTGAGAGAGTGGAGGATTTTTTCAATAATAAGCGAGTCGGGAACATTCACCCCTTGCAACTTCAAGGTTTCGGCCAGCTCAACCATTTTGAGCACATGAGGACTAATCCTTTGACCTTCCTTTAAGGTCAAATCAAAGAAGGCGGAGGCCGCCTCATATTGGATTACCCTAGGAGCTTGCGAAAACATGGTCGCAATTCTAGTATAAATCTCATTAGCCGTGGCTAGCTTAATCATTCTTCTTTGGAGATCCGGCTCCATCGAAAATATAAGCACGTTCTTTAGAGCATGTGAATCCTTCATGTAAGTCTCAAAGGCCTCACGAGTCGCTTCCGATGAACGAGCTGTTGGGAAATGTGTCCTCAACAATAGTGCGATCACGTAATTAAATCTCATAACGAGAATGCGCAAGGGATGATACGATTTATTAGTCAACTGACCAACATTAATCGGTAATGATTGGCTAGCTAGAGTTTGACATTACTGTCGTATGACGGTGATGGTCAGTTGATCCCTTTAGGTCACACCTAGGGATGGCAACGGACCGGATCTGGACCGGGTCCAGTAGGATCCAGATCCAGATCCGCATTGTATACCTTGGATCCAGATCCGATCCAGATCCAACGGGTCCAAATATGTGAGATCCAGATCCAGATCCAACGGATCCGGATCGGATCCGGGTCCGTTACGGGTCCAAGTTTCTAACCCCCACATTATAAAAAAAAAAAAAAAACTCATGCGCCATAACACTATTGATATCTATTTTTCGAAATACAATAAAAAGGAGAAGTAGCTAGTAGCGTGACAATTATTTTCAACCAAATATTGCAAGTAATAATTATTATGACCAAGTAATCCAAACACAACTCAAGAAACAAAATAACTAAGACGAAAAACTTCATATTTTTACTATAAAAACGGGTCCAGAAACGGATCTGGATCCTTCAGGGTCTGCGTAGGAGGATCCAGATCCAGATCCGTTTTAAAAGTAGTGGATCCAGATCCGACCCGGATCCAACGGGTCTAAAAAAATAGGATCCAGATCCGGTCCATCAGGGTCGGGTCTTACGGATCTGGACCGGATCCAGGATCCATTGCCATCCCTAGTCACACCTTTAGGACAATTCCCATAATTAATAAAGTGATCAAATGTATATTGATACGATTTGATCATATTCCTTAAACTCGTATATCGAGAAATTAGAGGTTAAATCTTAATGTAAGATTTATGTTTAAAATTGAAATGTGTCAATTGTTAAACAGTAAACGATATTTTATTATATCGTTACTAGAATGAATTGGGTTATAATTAATACAAAGGTTGTAAATCGTATTGACGATAATTATAAATAATCATTTTACAATTGTAATTTCGAATTACTTGTCAATTAATAAATAGGATTTATCTAATCATAATATTTATACGATAAATATTTATATATCTATGTTTAAGATAAGATAATTATATTGGATTGCCATTGTGACATATTAGATGTCACATTTTATACAAATTATACAATTGACAAAATTGTAAAATTAAGTCCATTTTATGGACTAAGTAGCCGGTTTTGGTGAAGGTGGGTGTGAGGTGTTTTAATTGTTAAATACATCCTTAATCATTATGTTTAATGTGTTGCCTAGAGAACACCCACTACTAAGCCAACCTACATGCCTTGAGAAGAGAACATGTTCCCCATTGAGGCTCCCTAAGGCCGGCTCCCCTTTCCCCATGAGCATGCTTAAGATAATTTGATTATCTTAATTAATAACATGCTTAATATATATGTAAGACATATCATACTCATTCTACTTCTTCTTCTCCTCTTGGCCGAAAAACTTGACTAAGTAAGAAGAATTTTACAACCTCTAAATATATATTATAAGATAATAATATCATACTATTTGTAGTATTAAAATAACATTCTAATAAGAGTGATTAGAATAAGTTTAAGGAGAAAACCGATTTTGTAACTAGCTCGTTCAAGTCTCGGTTGATTGAGGGGTTGTCTTGGTGCATCCAAAGGAGGTATTCTATTTTGGGTACTCGGAGGATCATCCTTGCTAAACATTTGGACCGTGTGTAAGGGTTCAAATACTCTCCTTATTTCCGCATTATTAGCATGTATAAGATCGTTTTAACATGTAAATTAATATGTTAATCACAAGGTTAGTTTAGTATGACTAAAATTAGTTTATGAGCAACTAATAAAACCTAACACGAGCACCGGGAGTGGGAGGAGCGACAATGGTTAGATAACGAGTCTTATCGTCGGCTTCCGCGGCCAATACTAATTGGGCGTCCCAATCCTTAAAATTGGCGCCATGCTTCTCAAGCTTGTAACGATCCATAAAGGACCGAAGCCATAAAACGTGTGGGATAGGTGGAGCATTATTTGCCATTGATGATTGATAGTCGAAAATGAACTACAAATGAAAATAAAGGAATTAAAACACAATTATCGTTTTTAATAATTAAACTTGTAAATTTTAAACAAGTTAAGCATCTACTTAATGATCTCTTACCTAATTAAGTAAATGATCCCGAGACCCAAATACACACTAACTCGGGCACGGTTTAGCCGATACATCCCTCATTAATATGACTCGGTAGATTAACCCTTTAATCGATTCTACTTTTAGAACTCTCGGTCGATAAAATTACACTAATTCTTATCTTAGCCCGAACTTATTACCACTACGGTGGCTCGAATACCTTCGTCGAGATCAACCAAATTTCGAGAACATAATCATATTACCCCAGTTCACCAACGTAATAAGGTTTGCACCCCGGTTTAGTCGAGCCTACTCCCTTATGAAGAAGATCCTTCGCGGGTTCTTTACTATTTGGTAAAGCTATGTCTCGATTTTTTTAATAACGTAAGAGATCTTGTCAATTTATTATCTATCTCCTTTAATTGAACTAAGTCGGTGAATTATCGATAAATTGATTGACACAGTCGATAATATCGATAGAATGCATGATATGAATGACTATTTGGCTATGCATGCAAACATGATAAGCATAAATAAAAGCATAAAAACTTAAAAGCCTAAATAAAACCCTAGTATGACCTTTCCTAAAATAGAAAATAATGTAAATTACCAATTCGGAAACCAACTCATTTGGTTCCTTGAACTTCACACGCGGCACGCATCCCAAGGCAACTCCGTCTTGGTCGGAACTCCTTTCCGAAAATGGCACCGTCTTCAAGGATCTCCGGAATTAAAAATAATTACAAATTTTCTATCTATTTTATACATTATAAAATAAAACAATAAAATAAAGTGATACGAGATCACATTAAATTACAACCGAATCGATAAACCCTTACATTACGGGAATTAACGACTAAAACTAAGGCCATACTAAGCAAATTACATAATTCAAAATTACGTAAATAAAATATGACATTCATAAATAATAATTAAATATGCAATGCTTATATAAAATGCAAAACCTAAGCCTAATCGTCCTATTTAAACACATTTTAAATATCGTTACTCGTAATAACACGCTTTTATGGAATAACGTGATTTAAACAATTTTAAAATCACTAATCACTCTATGAATCACTATTCACGATTTAGTTAAGTTTCCTAACACATTTTAGGATTCAAAATTTAGTCTTACTGAAATTTCGAAATAACTTAACCTTTTATTTTAATATTGTTCGGTTTTAATCGGTTTTACGGGAAATAGCATTAAAATAATCAAACGAGTCATAAAATTTTCGAAAATTCAAAATTCAAAATTTTGAAGATACTGAAAATTTCTTAAAATTTGATATCCTTAAGATTTAAATATTTTCGAAATATACTATTTATTTCGTAAAATAGCCGTGTAAAATGCACAATTATTCGAAAAATTCAAAATTACTTCAAAAATCATGCAATAAAATACCAATATAATTTTTACATATTCCTAGACACTCAAAGTGACTGAAAATACAGAAAAATCAGAATGGAAACACTGTTTAAGGTCTGAAAATAAAATATGACTCTTACAATTCTCAATTTCTAACTTTAACTTTTAAAATTAAAATTTAAAATTTCAGAAACTTTTGGCACTAAATAAAAATATTTTGATGATGATATCTAATATGACTAATATGGGTGAATTTTTCGGACCATTTTAGCAACTTTTACTATTTTTAATAAATCGTGTCATATATTACTCGATCTTACCGATTAAAATCATTTCTCATGCAAAATTCGAAATAATTAGCTCAAAAATTACATGCATGCTAGAAATAATATATGTGACACTATATAAAAATTTTATGGTCAAATTCGAACTTAAACTATGTAAGCTAAAATATGTCACTAATATTACGATTTTAACGATAAAAATCAATATTCATACAATATTAAAGAAACATTTCTGGAAAATTCATCTTATATATATATATATATATATATATTATATTGCATGTGACTTCTCCAAAGTTTTCATAGTTAAATTCATAATGTAACTATTTAACCCATATTTATCCCATTTTTTGACTATTTAACCTTTAAAAATCATAAACCATGCATAAAAATTCAATAATTTCGAAAATTATATATTCATAATATGTTAAATGCATGTGAGAACATATTTAAAATTCTCGGCCAGAAACATTATTTTGCTAATTTTCCCATATTAAAAACATTTTTAACCGATTTTAGGCATAAATTAAACAATTTAATTACAATATTGAACAACATTATTCCATAAATCATCCAAATGACTTAAAACTATTTTAAGACCAGAAAGTATACATGCATTAAGATTTTCGTGCATATCCTCTATGTACTAATCATATTCGTTTTTTAATTAAAATCGTATTTTCTCGCAAAAACGTAAAAATCGAGTTGCATGCAAGCAACCTAATGCTCTGATACCACTTGAAGGAAAACGGTAGTCATACTAGTCTCTCAAAATATAGTCTTACTACAAATTTATGCTAATTAATCTCATATTAATTTAGTCGATCTTATGCATGCAAAACAAAAAGGCGGAAATATAGAGAATCGTATTCTTATACACGGTCCGAAATAGTGCTAGGACGATCCTCCAAGGAGCAACCTGTTGGGAAATGTGTCCTCAACAATAGTGCGATCACGTTAGTGAATATAAATCACTGATAAATCTACAATAAGAATACTCATGGGATGATTCTTTTCATACAGTCGACTGATCAACATTAATCGGTAATGATTGGCTTACTAGAGTTTGACATTACTGTCGTATGACGATGGTGATCAGTCGATCCCTTTAGGTCACACCTATAGGACAGCTCTATTAATAGAAAATGATATGACTGTATATTGATATAATATATCGATCCTAGTTTATATTTCGTTTATGGAGTATATTTATAATACGATTATAAATTGTGATATTTTAGTGAATGGATTGTCATTACTAAAATTAATATGTTTATGAAACATTATGTAAGAATGAATATATTTATATTAGAAATATTTTAATATAATTTATAAAGATAATAATAGGATTATTATTTTATAAAATTAAAGTTTAAATTAGTTAAACTAATAAAATGTTTTAATTGTCCAATTTTATAATTGATAAAATTGGACCTATTGTTTATATGTGGACCGTGTGACATTGTCACATTACACATTATACAAATGTGTTAAGATAACATTTTATGGAATAAAATATAAATTAAAACATTTTATAATTATTTGTTGCATGCAAATGCCAAGTGGTGTTTTGGTGCCCACGCATAGGGCACCCTAACCCACCCGGCCAAAGACATAGAGAAGAGGAAAATTAGTTTTCATCTTCTTCTCATTATTCATTCATACACATGCAAACTTAGAGTGATTTTTAGAGAAAAATTGTTCTCATTTTACTCTTGGTTTAGCCGTGTGGTTCATCACATTTTACACCATAAATCTCTATTATATTTATACTAAGAGTAGTAATTATAATATATAATAATTAGGTTATTTGTGTGAGGATTCTAGTAAAATCAAACACAAATATTATTAGAGTGTCTCTTGGTGTTAACTCATTGGAGGTCTTCTAATTTGGAAACTAAGGAGGATCATACCTTGATATTAAGCTCAAGAACAATCAAAGAAAGTGTCTTTGATTGTGCCCATTTTGGCTGAAAATTAACAATGTAAAGATTGTTCTTATTCTTTGATGTTTCGGCTATTTTTAGTTATGCATGCAATAAGATCTTTTAATTATGAGATAATAAAATTAGTATGACTATATTTAATTTGAGTTTAAGAAACCCTTCACAACCAAGTAAGCTTGCTTCCTTTACGTAAACACCAAGACCTACCCTTAAAACGGACCAAAAACCGAATTCGAACTAGAAGACGGAATTAGGTTTAAAAACCGAATACTAATACTATTGTTAGTATACTAGATAATATTATCTAATAATATTTAAGAGGTTGTTTTTATTTTCTTACTCTAGAAAAATGCATGAAGATTAGTTGTGAATATGTGAATAATCACATATATAAAGAGAGTGGGTTTGGTTGGGGTGATGCATGTGAACCGTGTGAATGGCTCATGGGGAAGGGATTTTAATTCCTTTTCATGCTCACATGCAAGAGGTATTGTCATATCATAATATGACCTAATTATTAAAATTATAAGATAAAGATATCAAATATAAATTAACTTATAATGTTAATATACACGGTACACATAAACGTAAAATGGACTTTCATTTTACGATTTATAATTCGTACAATTTACTAATATGTAACATCTTATGTGACATAATAATTGTATTAATTTAAAATATATATTTATCACATAAATATTATTTCTAAATTAATTAAATCATATTTAACAAATTATTTAGTAATTCGAAATTACTGTCCCAACATATGGTTATCGTAATAATTGTCGATACGATATATTAACAACGTTTGTTATAACCATGAACCATTCAAAATACTAATTTCGATATTTCTAAAATATCAATTAATATTTGACAATGGACACATTTCAATTTCAAATATAAATCTTACTTTAAGATTCAACCTCTGATTTCTCGATATACGGTTTTAAGAATATCGATCAATTCGTATCCTATACAATTAATCAATATATGTTTAAGGGGTTAGTCCTAAAGGTGTGACCTAAAGGGATCAACTGACCACCACCGTCATACGACAGTAATGTCAAACTCTAGTCAGCCAATCATTATCGATTAATGTTGGTCAGTTGACTATAACCAATATCATCGTCCCTTGCATATTCTTTTCATAAGATTTATGACAATGATTTATATCACTGTCGTGATCGCACTATTGTTGAGGACACATTTCCCAACAATTACAAACCCAAAAATTAGGGTTTTGAACCCATAAAATTGTCAAAATAAACCCAGAAAAAAGGTTTACAACTCTCATAGGGCTATGAACAAAGAAATTATGGTAAAACAAGATGAGTGAAGAATTACTTTCATCAATCTGAAATCGTTTCAAATTAGGATTAATTCAACAAGGCTCAAATTTAGGGGAGATTTTAGAAGTTAAAATTTGATTTTGAATGGCGATTAAGATGAGAGAATTATGATAGAAAATTTGGGGGATTTTTTAGGGAAGTTTTTTGGGGAAAAATGTGAAATAGGTGAAATGAAGAAACACAATTAATTGTGTTATAATAGCGGGGGCAAAATAGTCATTTCATGTGGTTTTTTTTGCCTGAAAATGGGTTTCGTTGCAATTTTTAAATATAGTAAATATTTTGGGTGTAATTTATTAAAAAAATTGAGGTGGGAGTAAGTTTTAAAAAGTGGATAATGCGTGGATGTAATTGATAATTACTCTTTATATTATTTATCTACTTTTTTTTGGTGTTTTTGTGACGATGGAACCCGCAGTCGCTACCTTTGGCGCGCACTAGTTAAACCCTCGGGTATATATGTGATAGCCTACAAACCACGTATACCAGGTAAGCCGCCCGAGGGTGACAGGCTCAAAGTCTATTTATCTACTTTTGTTATCCGTAATAACATCGATTATTTATAGAAAAATTAATATTTTAAATCGTTCCTTTTTTAAACGAGATCAAATAATATTGAAATTGAAGGGTTTAGATATCTCATAATCTAATACTTTTAGTCATACTAAATATAAATTTAATTAACAAATTAATGAACTTATTATATGATCTTATGCATGCTTAATATATATGCGGAAATAGGAGTGATTTAGAACCCTTACACACGGTCCAAATGGAATGCTATGATGATCTTCCAAAATGTTCAACAAGAACACCTCCTCTAAGATGCACCAAGACAACCCCTTAATAATCCGAAGTCTTGAGTAGGCTAGATCAAGAACCGGATTTCCTTAAACAATATAAGTTCTAATATGAACTTAGTATAATAATATTATATCTTTTATATAACTAGTATTAATATTATCTTATAATATTTCTTAGAGGATTTTATTAGTTTTTCTACACTTAGAAAAATTGTGCAAGCATTAGAACTAGGGTTAGTGTGAGTATCTCATACTATTTATGGTGTGGTGCTTGGGGTGTGGTGTGGCCGGGTAGGGGAGGGCTCCAAGGGGGAACACACCTCTTTCCCATGAAGATATGGTGGCTCATAGGTAATAGTCTCAAGGTGCTTTAATGATTGTGTCTTTAACAATTTAAAACACTTAAATCATTCCTTGTTACATACCCCAAAACCGGCACACATACACTAATATGGACCTCATTTTACAGTTTTGTCAACTTTATAATTTCATGTTATGTGACATACAATATGTCACAATATTATAAAACAACAATTGTTTTTAATTTAATCATATATATATTTACCATGTAAATATTATTCATAAATTAATAAATCTCATTTATCAAGTTGACAAGTAATTCGAAATTACTAATGTGTAAAATGGTCACTTTAAATAATCGTCAATACGATCTACAACTTTTGTAGCAATTATAACCCGATTCATTCTAATTACGATATTATAAAATATCGTTTATTGTTTAACAATTGACACGTTTCAATTTTAAACATAAATCTTACAATAAGATTTAACCTCTGATTTCTCGATATACGAGTTTAAGGAATATGATGAAATCGTATTAATATACATTTGATCACTTTATCAATTAAGGGAATTGTCCTAAAGGTGTGACCTAAAGGGATCAACTGACCACCACCGTCTTACGACAGTAATGTCAAACTCTAGCTAGCCAATCATTACCGATTAATGTTGGTCAGTTGACTAATATAAATCGTATCATCCCTTGCGCATTCTCGTTATGAGATTTAATTAGGTGATCGCATTATTGTTGAGGACACATTTCCCAACAATCTCCCACTTGTCCTCGACAAGTGTGCGTCACCAATTCTCTTCTCCTATTACAATCTCCCACTCAATGCAAGATGTCTCTCTGAGGTCGTACTTGCATTCGATCATATCATAAGTGGTTTCCTCGATCTGGAGAATAACTGTTTGACCGGAATTATCTACCATAGATACCTTCCGAGCGTGGGCACGTATTTCCAGTTAACTTCTCCTCGAGTGGCCTTGAGATTTGAACAACCCTGACAAGGGGTGTACAATTTCTATCGCACTACTTCCTTCAACTAGTCACAGTCAGTCACAGCCTGAAGCAATCCCATTTGACTCCAGTTACGAAAAGTCGTAGAGAATGGATCAAGGCTATGCCTAAACTGTACCATCTTGGGAGAGTAGTCTTTAGTCTAAGAATTGACTCACAAGAATACTATAGCAGCTCCCGCCACGACCCGGCTATTATAAAATTTCCAGAACTCTATAAGCGGTCACTTTGCCCGACAGAGTGTCTCTTGCAGTCTGCCTATGTGATCGACTAGTCATCACATATGATTCTATGGCACTTGAACTTGTCATCAGTCGCCTCACATTCTAGTCGCTTTGAGATGCCACCTCATGTAAGCGGCTAGGGGCTATACTAAGTCAATCTAGTTCACTTATAGGGTTCAATATTGTCTCTCACAACCCATTTGCATTTTGACAAATTAGTATCTTTCATCTTGAGTTAATTATAACTCAAATGACATTGTCATGCAAAAATAGTCAATACTATTTCATTGCATTCGATGCACGATCATCTATTTTTATTAATGTTTTGCGAATAAACCTTTTATTCATGATTGCAAAACTTACAAATTTTGGTCTCCTTCCGACTCATATTATCTCACATAATATGATCTTATTTGAGCACATATCTAGAACCCATTCTAGATCTTGAGATTCCTTTCCTGAGGGAAGCTCCCACTGTTATCTTATAACTCGTGACGTATTGATATATTAGAGGGATTACAGAATCACTCGAAATTATCTAGTCACTTATATGCTGAAATCTATATTGTAGTTATTAGTGATTTCATCACTCTTACTATTTTCAAACATCTTGGCTATTTCATCAAGGTTATTCATATCTAACCATTTTGATTTCTAATGGGCGACCTTTTATTATCAATATAATAAACCTTCCCGTAAAGCTCCATCATCGTATGATATAAGGTATTAGTTCATCTAGAATTGAAAACCTCTTATTCTTTACACTTTAAAGAATCACCCATCCTCTCTAAATGGTAGGCTTAATTCTTTTAATGAATATCGCTCCCACTAAAAACAATATTACTCGATTTCTTAAATGAACGTTTTATTTCTCGCATGTAAATATTTATTATCATTTAAATCATTATCACTATCACTATCCCTATAGTGATCTATTTTCATTCAATCAATCATCACCCTCTTTTCATGTCTTCGTTTCCTCGAGACGAATATGACATGATAATTCCCTTATAACTACATTGGGAGAATTGAGATGATTTCTTCTCTTTTATCTTATAAATTTAGAAAAATCATTTATTAAGGAACCGTTTTCCTTCCGATTTCATACGGGGTTTCAAACAATGAACATAAGGAACCTTTTCTCTTGTGTCCTCCCGTAGTTTCTTCAGTGTCCTCTCGTAGTTTCTTCAATTCATTCATTTAGGGCTCTTCTTAAGTCTCCCATGTATGAGTCTTCTCTAAGATCCTACATGTATATCATTGGTTTGTGAGCGAAATATTTTCTCCCACTCTATCCTTTTAACAATAACTTTTACTTGTATAAGGATAGCAATTTCGATTTAACCAATGCATATGAATGTTTGAAGTTTTATAGGTGTGATGAATACATTCTCATTTTCACTTAGAATGATCATCGTATAATGGATTAATGATTTCTTAATTTGATTGAAAGTATCTCATGGGTGTAGTTCTCCATTTTAATCAACACTTTGATTATATTATATTGATCATATCAATGTTTATTTCGTGATAAAATCACCATTATTCATGTTTTAACAAGGTATGCAATTTATTTTTAGAAATCAAGGAATTGATTAAGAACAAAAGTAGTGACTCGGGTTGAAAACCAAGTCACTAATATCCAAAATTACAACCATTGTTTTAGGATTTGAATCCTTGTCTTACAAGAAAATAATTGTTCTAATCAAATGCAAAATATGAAAGAAGACGATATGAAAATTAGAGCCTAGCTCTTCAAGTGTTCGATCAATTGGATGCTACTATAGCCATCCAAGTAAGGAACTTCATGCTTCCTTCTCCTTGCCCTTATCATTAGGAGGTGGCTCTTTAAAACATTTTAAAAAGGGTAAATATCAACAAATTTGTATCACTATACATAAGTTGATAAATGACATGAATTTAAACGAGAATTATTACCTACGGCGGTTGCCTTCCCATTTTTGAGATCGCTTAAGTATTTGGGGCAATTACGCTTCCAATGCCCTATCCTTGTGCAATAATGGCACTTGTCTTCGGATTTTGAAGACGAGGTGGAAGCGCCTTTCGTAAAGGTCTTTTCTTTGGTCGATTTGGGCTTGAACGTCTTCTTGCCCTTGCCTTTGAAGGCATTCTTCTTGAAGCTCGTTTTCCCTTTCTTTTCGATGTTTAAAACATCCTTGGTGGAACTTTCATGAAGCCCCATGTCCCTTTCGGCTTGGACGAGAATCTTATGCAACTCATCCAATGTTGTCTCTTGGTTTCGCATATTAAAATTCACCCGGAATTGAGCATACGATTTTACCTTATTGAGCGAGTGAAGTACTCGGTCAATTATGAGAGAGTCGGGAACATCAACGTCTTGCGTTTTTAGAGTCTCCGCGAGCTCAACGAGTTTGAGCACATGAGGGCTTATCTTGTGCCCTTCCTTCAAGGTAATGTCGAAGAAGGCGGAAGCCGCCTCATATTGAATCACCTTTGGAGTTTGCGAAAACATGGTCGCAAGCTTGGTGTATATCTCATATGATGTGGTCAACTTGATCATACTCCTTTGGAGATCCGGCTCCATGGAGAGGATGAGCACATTTTTAAGAGCGGAGGACTCTTTCATGTAGGCTTCATAGGCCTCACGAGTTTGGACCGCGGAACGAGCGGTCGGAGCGGGAGGAGCGACTTCAGATAGGTAACGAGTCTTATCGTCACCTTGAGCGGCCAAAAGTAATTGCGCATCCCAATCCTTAAAATTGGAACCATGCTTATTGAGTTTGCAACGATCCATAAAGGATCGAAGCCATGATACGTTAGTGAGAGGTGGAGCGTTGGTTGCCATTGATGATGTTGGAAATTAAACTACAATAAAATGAAGGAAATAAAACAACATCATTTTAAAATTCATAATTTAAACTTAAAACTTAAAACAAGTTTATTAGTTATTTACTTAATGATCTCTTACCCAATTAAGTAAACAATCCCGAGACCCAAACCCATACTAATCCGGGCACGGTATAGCCGATTCAACCCGTATAGGTATAATTTGGTGGATTAACCTTTTAATCGGTTCTACCTTAAAACTCTCGGTCGACAATTTTCTAAAAATCGTCTTTATCCCGAACTTATTGCAACTACGGTTACGAATACCTTCGTTGATATCGACCAAATTTCAAGGTGCAATCTTTATTACCCCACTTACCCAACGTGACAATTTTAGTACCCCGGTGTAGCCGAGCCTACATTCTTGTGAAGAAGGGATTCATGGGTCCATACTTTTTGGTAAGGCTAAGTCTCAATATTTATATGTAAGAGATCTAGTCAAATTATTATCTATCTCCGTTTAAGTGAACTAAGTCGGTGAATTATCGATAAAATAAATGACTAGGTCGACTAAATCGAACAATGCATGAGACGATATATGACGATTTGGCTATGCATGCAAACATATAAAAAAAACAAATAAAAGCATAAAAAAAAATTAAATCCTAGTATGGCCTTTCCTAGAAAAGAAATAATAAAAGTACAAATTCGGAACCAACTCCTTTGGTCCCTTGAACTTCACGAGGCACGCACTTCGAGGTAAACACCGTCTTCGTCGGAACTCCTTTCCGAATGGCACCATCTTCAAGGCTCTCCGAAAAATACAAAAATTAAAACTTTTCTAGTCTACTTTATACTTTATAAAATAGAAATAAATTACAATTGGGTGATACGAGATCACAAAATTACAACCGAATCAGTAACCCCTTACATTACGGGAAATACCGATTTAAAAAACTAAGGCCATATTAAGTAAATTACATAATTCCCAAAATTACGTAAATAAATCATGACATTCATAATAAAATATGCAATGCTTATGAATATATGAACTATCATGCAAACCCTAAGCCAAATCGTCCTATTTAAATATCAATTATATAAATAGTTATCGTATACCTCGGTTTTGTGGAATTGCGTGTTTTAACGTTTAACAACACTATGCATTATATGAATCGGTATTCATTCTTAACTTAATCATCCCAACTCATTTAGGTTTCAAAATTTAGTCTTACTCAAACTTTGAACATGACTTAACTTAATATATTTTAATATTGTTCGGTATTACTCGGTTTTACGGGAAAATAATATAAAAATCGACAAGAGTCATAAAAATTTCGAAAATTTCAAAATTCAAATTTCAAAAAATCAAGAATGTTCTTAAAATTTCAGAACTTTAAAAATATTAGTATTTATACGGTTTTAACATTTATTTCGAAAATAAGACGTAAAACGAGCATTTTAAGTCGGAAAATTCAATAATTAGTTCCATAAATGCAAATAAAATACTAATAATAATTTTACACTTTCCAAAATACTTTAAGAACATAAAATGGACAGAAAATTAAATGGCACACTGCCCAATAGCCGAAATTTTTAATTGCATGATCTTGTTATTTCAATTTTAAATGCAAATTTTCAACAAATTAAAATTAAATAAAACAGAAACTTTTGGCTCCCAAGAAAATTATGGTGATGAACATATCATATATTACTAAAATGGGTTAAATTTTCCGGCCATTTTAACAACTATTGCAAATTTTAACGATTTTCGTCATATATCGTACGATTTTAACCTTTAAAATTATTTCTCAAGCATAAAATAAGATAAAAATATCGAAATTTTTAAACATGATGGAAATAATATATATGACATTGTGTTAAATTTTTATGGCCAAATTCCAACTTAAACTATTAAAGTTGAAATAATGTCACTAATTACCCAATTTTTACATTAAAAATCTATAATAATGCAATATATGAGATAAATTTCTGAAACATTTAGCATACATTTTAAATATTGCATGTGACATACTCATAAATGTTTATAGTCAAATTCGTAATATAACTATACAAACCCATTTTTATTCATCTTATTGCATTTTAACATTTAAAATTCATATCTCATGTATTATAAGTCCATAATTTACGAAAATTCATATTCATAACATAGGATATACATGTGAAAACATACTGAAAAATCTCGGCCAAAAGATGATTTTAAATATTTTTCCCAAAATAAACAATTTTTAACCATTAAAAATCAATAAAACCGAAAAATAAAATACCAATGAACAATATATATGCAAAATATTTTCCAAATATTCTAAAAACATTTTAGAAACTGTAGGTATTCATGCTTAATTATTTCGGCCATATCATATACTAAACGAAATATCAATTTTTATTTTGTCATCTTAATAACTCCGTAAAAATAAAACGGAAAGCATGCACACAACCTTGTTGCTCTGATACCAATTGAAGGGTTTAGATATCTCATAATCTAATACTTTTAGTCATACTAAATATAAATTTAATTAACAAATTAATGAACTTGTTATATGATCTTATGCATGCTTAATATATAGGGAAATTTAACAAATATAATCCCAATTATCACTCTTCTTCTCAAAATAATCTCAACTATCAATATTCCCGCAATAATCTCAACTTTCATACCACTATTCTCAAAATAATCCCAACTATCATTCTTCTTCTCAAAATAATCTCAACTATTAATATTTCCGCAAAAATCATAACCTTTTTAAGACTTATCAGTCAAAGTAAACTATTTTGAGAAGGGTGGTATGAAAGTTGGGATTATTGGGAGAATATTGATAGTTGGGATTATTTTGAGAAGAAGTGTGATAGTTGGGATTATATTTGTTAAATTTGCCTAATATATATGCGGAAATAGGAGTGATTTAGAACCCTTACACACGGTCCAAATGGAATGCTATGATGATCTTCCAAAATGTTCAACAAGAACACCTCCTCTAAGATGCACCAAGACAACCCCTTAATAATCCGAAGTCTTGAGTAGGCTAGATCAAGAACCGGATTTCCTTAAACAATATAAGTTCTAATATGAACTTAGTATAATAATATTATATCTTTTATATAACTAGTATTAATATTATCTTATAATATTTCTTAGAGGATTTTATTAGTTTTTCTACACTTAGAAAAATTGTGCAAGCATTAGAACTAGGGTTAGTGTGAGTATCTCATACTATTTATGGTGTGGTGCTTGCGGTGTGGTGTGGCCGGGTAGGGGAGGGCTCCAAGGGGGAACACACCTCTTTCCCATGAAGATATGGTGGCTCATAGGTAATAGTCTCAAGGTGCTTTAATGATTGTGTCTTTAACAATTTAAAACACTTAAATCATTCCTTGTTACATACCCCGAAACCGGCACACATACACTAATATGGACCTCATTTTACAGTTTTGTCAACTTTATAATTTCATGTTATGTGACATACAATATGTCACAATATTATAAAACAACAATTGTTTTTAATTTAATCATATATATATTTACCATGTAAATATTATTCATAAATTAATAAATCTCATTTATCAAGTTGACAAGTAATTCGAAATTACTAATGTGTAAAATGGTCACTTTAAATAATCGTCAATACGATCTACAACTTTTGTAGCAATTATAACCCGATTCATTCTAATTACGATATTATAAAATATCGTTTATTGTTTAACAATTGACACGTTTCAATTTTAAACATAAATCTTACAATAAGATTTAACCTCCGATTTCTCGATATACGAGTTTAAGGAATATGATGAAATCGTATTAATATACATTTGATCACTTTATCAATTAAGGGAATTGTCCTAAAGGTGTGACCTAAAGGGATCAACTGACCACCACCGTCATACGACAGTAATGTCAAACTCTAGCTAGCCAATCATTACCGATTAATGTTGGTCAGTTGACTAATATAAATCGTATCATCCCTTGCGCATTCTCGTTATGAGATTTAATTACGTGATCGCACTATTGTTGAGGACACATTTCCCAACAGAAATCTCATCATTAATATTTAACCATTTTTTCATTTTTTAAACAAGATCAAAGAAAATTGAAATTTGTTAGCACTAAAAGTGGTCTGTCCTAAGCATTTATTATCTTAAGGGTTAGTAGGCCCATAAGATATGAATTGTTAATTGGGCTAGTGTAAAACTAGACACTACATAAACTAAGGGTCATGCCCAAAGAGCATCTGGAAAGCAGCAAGCTCAAGAGAAGTCCAGTAGAATAAAGGTCCAGCGTTCAAGGAAAGGATGGAATCAGCGGACGTGAGCGGTTATTTAACCGCTCCCCCACTAAGTCGGCGGTTATGAGATGAAGTGTCTATATAAGCAGACTTCCTCTCACCGAGCAAAAGACAACTCAACTCAAATTAAACAATCAAACAACATACTTCTATCTTAGAACCTTAGTTTAGTCTAGTTTACGCATAGCTGTAGAAGTAGCAAGGCGATGTCCATCCGATCATGGAGGCATTTCGACATCTATCCCTTAGTTTATAATTTAGTTTTCTTCAACCACAAGAATTTCTTGTGAAGACTTTGGTTTGTGTTGGTATTAATGGTCTTTCATGGTATATTAGTATCATTTAGAATTCCCGTGTTTTACATTTAGTTATTTTAATCATTCAACTCAAGAGTGTTAAAATTACACGTAGTAATTTAACACTAACTGTAACACCCTTATTATCCAAGGCCTTTAGGAAGGACCATCAGATTATGAGAACATTATCATCTTAGTTTCCTGAGACATAATATCAAATAACAATACCCAAAACCTTTCTTTAAAGTTTAACCAAGTGAAAAGTCTGATACAACCAAAATTGTCTCAACATGAGTCCAACATTAACTAAAACAAAAGTGCGGAAGCTAAGACTGAGACTCTTCTAGGTGACGCGTGATCCGGTCCATCCCAAAGCTAGCAATCATCAACCACGACGTACCCGAGAGTCTGCTCACCTTAACCATGGATCATCACAGTAAGAAACACCACAAACATCAGATACTGATATATGTGACGATCTCATAACAACAACATTAAGCATAAACTGATATAAACACTTTACCGTCTTAAACCACAACCACTGATATCACAAATTCCATGGCGACCTCAAGGCCCATATCCATCCCCCACTTGCTCGCGGCAAGGGGTACCTAGATCCTCAATGTGCACATCCTCTCCGTGGCGTGTCCCACGAAGAACGATTGTAGGAGTGAGAGTCGTTTCCCGTAACGGTCCCACACATATGTTCCAATATGACAATTGCAATTACAATATATAGTGATATCAAATAAACAAACATAACCGTCACAATACATAAACACAGACCTTAGTAGGGAAACCCTACCTCAAGTAGTTCACAAAATCTACGCAGGGTTGTCCTACCAACGCTCCTCTACGGAACCTCCTCCTATAAGCAATGCACATATACTCGAATTACTCTCTAAACATGCCCAATGGAGATAACGGTACAATAAAACAAGACTTACTTGAGAACTAAGGACGAGGCTAGATGATCGGCGCTCCTAAAACTTACTACGGCCTCTTGACGGAGATTGGAAGAGATTGGGGTGAAAGGGATTAGGGTTTTGAGAAGTTTCTGATTTGTTATAAAATGAGAATTAACCCTCGGTTAATATATATAATTAACCGAAAGTTTTACTTACCGACGGACTTGCTCGGCCGAGTGCGACTTACTCGACCGAGTACATCATACTCGGCCGAGTGCGACTTACTCGGCCGAGTACAGTTTACTCGGCCGAGTTGAGTCACAACTCAGCTACGACTAATTAGAGGGGTATTACACTAACTAGATTGCACATCTATAACCGTGACTCAAACCCTTGCATTTAAGGGTAGTTCACAAAGTGTAGGAGGGTATTTACGACCTCCGCGGTACCTAGAGGTACCTAGCTTGTTTCCGAACAAACAAGTTTTTGGCGACCACAGTGGAAGGATTGAGTCAAAATTGATCCTTCTAACATATCAAATCTCATATTAGAGTGGGAAATGTACTCAACTAGATTTAGATCTAGGATGACGGAAGCGGATGAACAAAATAGGGGAAGTAACGCCCCTGATGAAGGAACATCTTTACGCAAAGTATCTAAAAATGATTCGTTGGAGATTACCCAAGGGAGGTCTACTCCTAATGAAGAATTTCTTAATCCACATGAGGAGTTTGAGGATGCGAGAAGCGTGACAGATGATATATATGATGCTAATTAGCATTAATTATTATCTACGTAAAATACATAAGAAATATGTAGGATACTTAAGCAGTGTGCTGGTAGAACTTAAGGAGGCCATGAGGAATGATTTTCACGAGCATTACCGTCTTCTTACCCAAGAAAACGCTAGAGTTTTTTAGAACATCGTAAGAACAATTGCAGAGAACCTTGAGGGTAAATAATTAAGGGAGCTAGTAAAGATGGTACATGAGATGAAAAGTCTCTTAACAGCTACTCAACGGCCTTTATCGAGAGATATTGCACACGAAGTTGTTAACCAACTTGAGCCATTTGATAGAAAAGCATAATTGCTTGTATGAGCGGTTATGCATATTATTGGATGGGTTCCAAGAGATCAACGCACGAAGGAATAATGTAGAAAGTATTAGGGGCGATCCCAGAACCATTCATTTTGGTTGTAATGTTCCTAGATCACGAAATCTATAACACAATCAGTCTAGAGCATATGAGGCACCCTTCAAACGTCCCAGCACTTGTACTAAGACGTTTGAACAAGGTGAGTCATCTAGGCCATCATGGCCCGGTTGAGCGGGGTGTTGATTAAAATGGTACTCGTCTATTGGGACTAACGTTGGATGTCAATATAATATCACCGCATTACGATGGTTATTCTACCCCATGCACTCGACCCGTTGCTGGGAATGGGGGGTAGACCCTCCATTAGGTTATCCCACTACTACAAAAATCATAATAGACATCAGACTTTTTCGTATATATGCATCAGATTTACAACTGATGCACAGTCTACACATGTATATTCTTTTACGCATATACATCGGTTTTAAAACCGATGTCTATTTTCAGAATAGACATCAGTTGTATTTAAAAGATATGCATCGGTTTTCTAGTAAAATCTGATGTCTATTGCTTCCATTATACATCAGTTCAATTTTGTTTGATGTCTATTCGTCAGATATGCATCAGTGTTCTACTAAACACTGATGTCTATTCTCTCTATTAGACATCAGGTTTTTAAAAATCCGATGCATATTGTTTATTTTTGTGTTTTTAAAAAAGTTTAATAGACCGGTTTAATATAATCAACCAGCTCAACAATTAATCAACTACGCAAAAATCAAAAGCATTATCCAAAACCAGTTGTCACCAAATACATCCATGACCAATACATTACGTACATACGTAAAAACCACTAGCATTCAATAATATCAAAAGCCACCAAATGGAAGTTACAAAATATGGTGTATAGGTAATATAATATAACCAAACCCGTCATCCGACAAACTAATACATTATATTACTAATTATTCAGAAAATAATCCGCCCATAAGTCACGAACCTCTTCGATTTCTTCTTGTGAATATGATGTTGTATCTCGAAAAAGCTGCAAGTTAAGAAACCGGTAAGTTCATGGTTAACACAATGTCCAAATATGTAATGAAGGCACATGTAGTCAACTGCGATGAACAATGCAAACCATTTTATATGTGTTATTCATGCAGTCGTAGGATAAAAAAATGTTGTACTAGTAAAGGCAAAAAAATGTAAAAGCAAACGATTATACGTCAATGAAGAATGTTTTACAAATATGGTACATGATTCATTGTACTTCAGCGGATAAGGTTCATGGAAACAAAGAAAAAAAAGCAAAAACCACACTTGAAGACGTGAACAAAGCACTGCATAAATGACTGCAATTACTTATGAGTATTATTATAACCATGTAAGAAATGGATATCATTACATAAGTGAAGGAGGAAAGGAGGAGAAGAAATATATCATAACATAACAACTTGGACCAACAACATGGCAATCCACATACTTCAGTAGAAAACTAGAGATTATTATTTATAGGAAAACAAGCACCATGTTCGATTACATACAGAAAAGACTTCGCTAAAAGATATGGGATTCACCTTCTCCACCGCCAATTCCCTCCAACTAATAGGCAAGATACATAAAACTTACAGAGTATAAAAAGAATCTAAAACTTTGCCTTCCACCTTTATCAGATCAAGGTTAACATCTTCAGAGAATTGTTGTTGCCATTGCTGAAGATATATAGGAGGGTGGCATCATTGAATTGGCTTAGAAGAAGTGTAGATAATATAAATAATAAGAGCGGTATAAGAGACAAATCGTGTTTGTTATTACAAAGGTGTGATAAACCTGATTTAGGAAGAAACTTCATAAATACAATGAGTTTGACATTAGAAAAAGAAGCGGATATACATAATCAAGCCTAGCCTAGCCTAGTGTGGCCAGATTGTCGATTGTGCAAATTGATTTCCATTGGTATACCAAATATTCATCATTCAGCAATGTTTTCATTCACGTCCCTCTTAATCAATAGTCTGAATGATCTCGTCATTTTATTCAGCAATGTTTTCACTCGACTCAATTGTTTACTTTTTTTATGCTCTCAAAGGTAAAAACAGGACAGGGACGGTTCAATTGAAAAGAGGAAAGACACGAAGAATTTGATAGAGTAATTAAGAAAAAAAATTAAGAATGAGAAATGCAGGTATAAGTAATAATAATCATAATGAAAAAATACCTACAAATCGTGAAGTAGAATCATGAAGCAGAAATGTGTCCGCCCATTGCCATGGTTTTCTAAACAAAATGAGTTGCTATAGAAATCAGAAGATTAATGAGATTCGGTACTTTCATCAATAATTCACAGATACATATGTAGTTGAGTTGGTCGTGAGCTAATTAAACACCATGTCATTAACCTTATCTTCTTTTCTTCCTCAAACTAAATTATTAATATCATTTCCTCCTAATTCACCATACGAAATCAACCATAATATCATAATTACACTAATAAATTATGCAATTAAGAAGTTTTGTGGAAAAAATCCCCAATTTATAAGAACCATAACTTTAAAATTATCAGTTATACCCTTTTTCAAAATTACAATTTCATAATCAAAACAATAAGTCGAATTAAATTCAGATTTGCATTGAACAGCCAGTGAGTGGGTAAAACCACAGATATTACAAATGAATATGATTTGAAATCTGAAAAATAAGAAAAATAAATGCTCATTCACGGACCCTTCTTCTCATGACGAATACCAATCCAATACCATTAAACCTTATCAGAAAAAATTGAATAAAACTATGCAATGAATGAATAAATAACAAATCAAAATCCATTCAGAAAAAATCCAAAATGAAGATAAGTAGGATATAGAGGAGTTGACAAGTACCGATAATGGAGCAGCCGAGATAAGAGAAGTCGAGTTAGAGGATCCCTGATGAACAAGGCCGAGTTGATGACGATGATTAGTGATGGACGAGATGAATGAATTGAAGAAGCTAGGGATTTTGAGGAACGAAGAAGCTAGGGATTTTGTTGTTGCGTTAGTGTTAGAGAACGAATAAGTAAGCTAGGGATTTTGGTTGTACTGGGATTTTGGGGAAATAATTAATGAAAAACAATAATAGTCTACCGCCACTACTTTACAAAGCTAAGGCCTAAGCTACAATAATTTTGTTTAGTTATACATCAGATTTTAATAAATCTGATGTATATAATTTAAATCAAAAAGAACATTTTACAATAGGCATGGGTTATTGTAAAATCAGATGTCTATATAAATGGATAGACATCAGATTTTTCGAAATTACTGATGTATAAATATATGCATCAGATTTTTTTTAAAATCAGATGCCATTAACTGATGTCTATCTGATATTTTGTAGTAGTGTCCCGTAGGGGGTAACCGCACACAACCCTCTCCATACATGAGTAATTGGATGGATCATAGGTGGACCTCAGAGCCTCAGGAGTTCGGAGATTAGGTGCATGTTAGTAGTGGTATTGGATATAATGATCCATGTTTCCACGGGCAAAACCTTAGCCAGGCGGGCCGTAACAATCCCTATGCCAGAGCAGGAGGGAACCCTGAGAACCCATTTCATCAATATTTACCTGAAAAATAATCTAATAAAGGACAAGCTTATGGTGCTATTCCAATGGCATTTATGGCGCAGGTTGAACATATAATTGAAAATTTTATGAATACTGGTAATCAAAAGAATTGAAGGATAAGGCATGAGAAATCGTATCTCGAATGGGTAGATAGACAACATCCATATCCGCTAGGGTATAAAATCCCTAATTTCACCTTATTCTTAGGGGATGGGGAAATGTCAACAGTGGAACATTTAACTCGATTTACAAGTCAGTGTAGGGAGGCCATTGCTAATGAATATATTAAATTAAGGTTATTCCCTAGTTCGTTGACAAAGACTGCCTTCAGTTGGTATGTTCATTTAGCGCCTAATTCAATTCCGGATTGCGAAACAATGAAAAATAAATTACTTAATCACTTTATTAGGATATATTATGGTATAATCATTAGCGATCTAACAAGGATTCATCAAAAGACAGGAGAACTTGTTGATGAATTGTAACACCCCAAGAGTAAGAGAGGAAAGTTTGTGTGGAGATTTGTCCCACATCGGTAGAATGTGAGGCTTGTGATATGTTTATAATAGCTTCCACCCACCACTTAGTAACAAGGCCTTGTGCTTTTGGGCTTAAGTGAGGACAAATAACGGGCCCAAAAGTGCACACTCATCATATTGGGTTTGTGCACTTTTGGGCCCATTATTTGTCCTCACTTAAGCCCAAAAGCACAAGGCCTTGTTACTAAGTGGTGGGTGGAAGCTATTATAAACATATCACAAGCCTCACATTCTACCGATGTGGGACAAATCTCCACACAAACTTTCCTCTCTTACTCTTGGGGTGTTACATGAATACCTGACCCGATTTAAAAACACTAAGATAATATGCCATCTGAACTTACTAGAGGCGCAGAAATCATAAGAATTGCTCGGGATGGAATCATCTTCAGGAATTTTATGGAATTGACAAAATCAGTGAGCAAATATGAGCAAATGTTTAGCGACGAAAGCCAACCGAAACATAGAGCGTTCAATTTGTATGAACTTAGAGAGGAGGAAGAGTTTTGCGAGATTAATATCGCAGAAATACCGAAAGGTCCACCGGACCAATGCCTTTTAATAGAAAGAAAAGAAGTTTCAATGAATAGGTACATGAGGAATAGTAAGAAACGTCTTTATACGTTTCACATAATTAAAGGGGAGGAGATATTTAGGCTTTTGCATGCCAACAATATTATTCGGTTAAAAGAAAATCATAAAGTCCCCTCAGCATAGATGTAGAGATTCTTTCCAAATCAAGTCACTGAATTTAGAGCATAGATGTGGAGTATCAAATTATAATAGGAAGGTCTCATTTGAGTACTTAGCAAAAAAATAATTCGAGTTTTGGAGAACAAATATTGATTGGAAATTGAAAAAATTTCAAGAGCAAGTCTTTAAACATTTGTATATACATGTGAGTTATGCTAAATGTTGGCTTGCCAGATCTAGGGCTAAGTTAATCATATTTGGCAATGGTACAGACCAATATGCAAGGGTTTGGGATTATGCTTCTGCCATTATAAAGTACAACAAGGGAAGCACAACTTTTGTGGTTTGTGATGGAATAGAGAGACCTCCTTTGTATTTTAAGAGAATATACATTTGTCTTCAGCCTTTAAAGGATGGGTTCAACAGAGGTTGCAGACCAATCTTGGGAGTGTATGGTTGTTACTTGAAGGGTCCATATCCTAGGATGTGTCTTGTAGAAGTAGGTAAGGATTGGAATAACAGTTTGAACTATAGGTCTAGGGACTGAAAAAAAAAACCCTAGGAAAGGCTGCATGAAGGCGACGGCATACACGTTCCTGATCTTCATCTAGGGCCTGATTTTTGATCATCAATGGCTCGTTCACGTTCAACATCTCCACATTCAACATCTACAACACACAAAAATCACAAAAAAACCAATACCAGTAACAGTCAGGGCAATGGACAAAAGAAGGGGCCAGGAGAGGATGATGTTCTACGTACTAAAGCAATGCATGAAGTTAACCCCATCCCTGGCCTATCCTTTGAAGACGAGGAGAACCCTGAGGATGCCTTTGAATTGGTGACTCGAAGGAAGAAGAAAAAGTCTGTTACTACTGAACTAACAGAGACAGTGACTGAGATAATAGCAGAGGAGGAACCACTACTCCAATTCACCACTGAAGACACACAAGAGGAGATTGAATACTGGTCTCAGGCTGTTTACTGCTTTGTTTTGGGAGCAAACCCTCCATGGGAAGTCCTGCAGGGCTATGTTCACAGAGTCTGGGGCAAACATGGTGTTGATAAGATTTCATTCCTACCCAATGGTATTTTTATGGTAATATTCAAAGACATGAAGGGTAAAGAGACGGTTTTGAATGCAGGATATCACATGTTTGATAATAAACCACTGATTGTGAAAGCCTGGCAAGAAAATATTGACTTGTTGAAAACTGATAGTAAAATTGTGCCTGCCTGGATTAGAATTCATGGCCTCCCTCTTAAATTTTGGGGCAAATGCCTTCCTAAGATAGCAGGTCTTGTGGGATCATATGTTAAATCAGATGCAGCTACAGAAGGCAAAACAAGATTGGGATTTGCTCGTACTATGATTGAATTGAAGGTGGGGCAAAAGTTTCCAGATCAAGTTAAGTTCAAGGATGAGAATGGTGAAATTATAACTGCCAGAGTGGAGTATGAATGGAAACCATTGCAGTGTAGCAAATGCAAGGGGCTTGGGCATGAAGAGGTCAACTGTCGAAGGGTTCCACACGTCAAAGGAATAACTAAGAAGATGTGGAAACCTATTCAAAAACCAATACCAGCATTATCAGAAAAGGAATACCCAGCTTTACCTACCAAAATTCCTGCAAGGGTAAGTATTTCCTCACCCCCTCTAGGAGGGCTTACCAGTGATAAAGAACAATCTGATCTGCAGAATACAACACAGGAGGATAATTCAGTGCTAGTGATTGATAATGGTGACCCTATCCCTATAGTGTCTCATGAATAATATAGGATTTTGGAATGTAAGGGGCCTTAATAATGTAAATAAGCAGCTAGTAGTTAGAAGTTTTATACAGAATAATGAAGCTTGTCTCTTTGGGCTTCTGGAAACCAAAATAAATGGTGAAAGAGTGAGTAACATATCTCAAAGAATGCTAGAAGGTTGGTGCCTGACTACTAATTGCAGTCAGCACAAGGGAGGCAGAGTGTGGTTGTTGTGGAGGCCAACTATTTTTGATGTAGCTATCCTAGCTTATGATCCCCAGTTCATTCATGCTAGGATCACTGTTAAGGCCAGCCAGAAAAGTTTCTTATGTACTATGGTGTATGCATTTAATGAAGGGGTAGATAGGGTTCCTCTCTGGAATTCTCTGAAGGATATAGCTGCTCAGCATAATGAACCATGGGCTGTTGCTGGGGATTTTAATACTGTTATTAACCCTGATGAGAGGTTGGGTGGGAACACCAAAATAGAGGATATGGAAGATTTTGTCCATTGCTTGAATCAGTGTGGGTTGGTGGACATTACAGCCACAGGGGCTTACTTTACATGGACTAATAAAAGGGAAGAGGCTCAGAGGAAGTTTAGTAGGCTTGACAGGTTCCTTATTAATCCAAATTGGATTAATGACTTTCCTGAAATGCATGCTCATTTTCATCTAGAGGGGCTTTTTGATCACACTCCCTGCATTGTTAGGAATATTCAGTTGGATGGGAGAAGGAAGGTCAGCTTCAAGTATTACAACATGTGGAGTAGTGCCCCAGATTTTAATTCTAAGGTGCTAGAGGCTTGGCATCAAGTGATTGAAGGCACGAGCATGTTCAGACTTGTGAAGAAGTTAAAGGCTCTGAAACCAATTTTGAAAAGTTTAAATAGGGAATGCTTTGCAGATGTAGAGGTCAATGCCACCAAGGTCCAACTTATGCTAGAGAATATCCAGATCCAGCTTCAACAAGACCCCACCAATGAGGAATTAATTACTCAAGAGGTGGAAACCAGTCAAGTTGTAAGATTCTGGACAAAAGCAAGAGCCAGCTTCTTACAGCAGAAAGCTAAAGAGGCATGGATTGAGGATGGGGATAGTAACACTGCTATGTTTCACAAAGCCATAAAAAAAAGATGCTTGAGGAATAAGGTCATTCAAATTGAAGATAAAGATGGTATGTTATGTACCACCACTGCCAGTATACAGACAGCCTTCCTTGATTTCTACCAGGATTTACTAGGCAGTAGCAAGCCCACTGAGCCAGTACAATTCACTGTTATGCAAAAGGGAAAGGGATGTAATGCAGATCATATATCTATTCTCAATTCCCCAGTTACTAGCCAGGAAATTAAAGATATTGTGTTTTCTATACCAGTTGACAAAGCCCCAGGGCCTGATGGCTATACTAGTGGATTCTTTAAGGATGCTTGGGATATTGTTGGGGAAGAGCTATGCACTACAGTCAAAGATTTCATTTCCAGTGGCCATTTGCTCCCTCAAATCAATGCCACAACTATTACTCTCATTCCCAAGATTGATAGGCCTACTTCAGTGGGTCATTTCAGACCAATTGCGTGCTGTAATTTGGTGTACAAGGTCATCTCTAAGGTGCTGTGTAACAGGTTAGCAAATGTCTTACCAGAGATAATACATGACAATCAGGGGGCATTTATCAAAGGAAGATCTATCCTTGAAAATGTCCTCATCTGTCAGGATATTATTCATCAATATGCCAGGAAAAATGTTACCCCTAGATGCTTGTTTAAAATTGATCTCAGAAAGGCCTATGACACTGTGGAGTGGGATTTTATAGAGCAAGCTCTGCATCACTTATATTTCCCTCCTCACTTTATAAAGCTGGTTATGCAATGTATCTCAACTCCTAGCTTCACTCTCTCTGTGAATGGATCAAGTTTTGGGTATTTTCAAGGTAGGAGAGGCCTTAGACAAGGGGACCCCATCTCCCCTCTCATATTCACTATATGTATGGACTACCTGTCCAGACTTATTTTATATGCTACAGACAGATGGCCATTCCACTATCATCCCCTCTGCAAACCTTTGAAACTCACTCACCTCATGTTTGCAGATGATTTGTTGATGTTCTGTAAGGGAAATCCTAATTCTATTTGGTTACTTATGAGGGCCTTTGCCTCCTTTTCTAAAGCAACTGGTTTGAGTATGAATAACACCAAATCAGACATTTACTTTAGTGGAGTTGAGGAAGACATGAAAGAAGGAATCAAGCAAGTTACTGGTTTTAAGGAAGGGACTTTCCCCTTTAAGTACTTAGGGGTACCTATACAGCCTGGAAAACTATCTAAACATGAATGCTCTTCCCTCACAGAAAAGCTAGTAGCTCGAATAAGGAGTCTAGGGGCCAAGAAACTCTCCTATGCTGGCAGACTCACTCTTATAAATTCAGTCTTAAATACCTTGCATAATTATTGGGCTCAGTTATTCATTATTCCTAAAGGAGTTATTAATCGTATTTCAGCAATCTGTAGGAACTTTTTCTGGGATGGTTCTGCAGACTATCATAGGGTCCCTCTGGTCGCTTGGGATACTGTCACTACTTCTAAGAAGATGGGAGGGCTGGGGATTAAGAATGCAATTCTATGGAACAAAGCTACAGTAGGGAAATTGGTATATTGGATCTACACAAATGCAGATAGGCTCTGGATTAAATGGGTGAATGCAGTGTACCTCAAAGACACTACCTGGAATGATTATACTCCTCCTGTGGATGCTCCTTGGGTTTGGAAGACTATCTGCAAAACGAAAGAAACTTTCAAAACAGGTTATAGCAACAATGTATGGATCAGTAATCCTAAGGGATATACTGTCAAGGAAGGGTACCAATGGGTGAATCCAGAAGGGAGTGAAAAACCATGGGCAGCAGCTGTGTGGAATCACTGGAATGTACCCAAACATTCCATAATTACCTGGTTGAGATTACAAGAGGGTATGAATACCAAAACCAAGCTCGTCAGATTTGGCTGCTGCCAAGACGACTTATGCTTTCTGTGTCATATGTATCCTGAGACCATTGATCATTTATTTGAGGAATGCCATTTTTCTACAATGGTGAAGCAGCAATTACAAAGTAAAATTGAGATGTCAATTACCTTGGCAGACAGGGGGAATCGAAGCAAAACTTCAAGAAGCTGGAAAATTCATATGGCATTCTTCAATGCCTTTCAATACCATATCTGGAGACAAAGAAATGAAACTCGTATACATGCTCTGATGCATAGGCCTGATCATATGGTTGATAGCATTATACGAGAGATGAAGAGTAGATTGCATAAGAAAATAGTGGAATCTAATGATCAGGAATGCTTAGACTGGTTTCGAAAAGTTTATCCTTGATGTATTGCTAGTAAGGGGGCTCGAACCCTTACCTCCCTTGTATCTTTGTTTATGATATAATATACTCACTCACATTTCACCAAAAAAAAAAGGATTGGAATAACAACATATTCCCTTTGGCTTTGGCTGTGGTGGAGGTAGAGAATAGTGACAGTTGGACATGGTTTCTGGAACTGCTACTTAATGATCTAGAGAAAGAAGGAGAAGGCTTAACTTTTATGTCAGCCAGACAAAAGGGTTTGATTGATGCTATGGGGAAGGTTGTCCCAAAAGCAAATGTCAGATATTGTGCTAGGAATATTTGGGCAAACTTCAAACTCAATTTTAGTGGACAAGTTTATAAGGATGGGTTTTGGCATGCAGCTAGAGCAACAACAGAGGTACAAAACAGCCAAACATACTCTACTTTTAACTCATCAATGTCTATATTTTTTTTATGTAAACACTAATACGCGTTATATGTCATCAATTTGAAGCTTGTGATATGTTGTGCTAAGTGTAATTTACGTTGTTGTTTCAGTGCTTTCTATAACCGTTTTGAATCGTTTTCTTTTCCGTTGATTATAAATTTTCGTTACTTTTGCAAACTTTACTCATTTTGAGAATTTGGAGATAGAAGTTGCCTTCAAAAGCCTGTTTTCAGAAGTTTGAAATGCTTTTCGATTTTGGTTGATTTCAGCGTTGATAAGACGTTAGATCTTGTTATCGGAGACGTCTGATAACTTGTACCATACTCATCGGCGCCTGATCGGTCTAGTTTTGAGTTTTTATTGATTTGACTTTGGACTTTTCTCTGATTTGGAAAGTCGGTTTCTTGGATGTACAACGAGAACCCCGACACTCCTTGACGAGGACATGTGCCTTGGAAATTGTTTTCGAAATCCTTGAAAGGAATCTAAATTTTGAAATATCAGGATTTCCATAAACGTTTGGGTTGATAGCGTTGTCTTTTGTAATTTGCTATTTTCTGATTTCAAGTTTCGAGGACGAATCTTTTTGAAAGGTGAGGTGATTGTAACATCCCAATATTTCGGGCTTGGAAGTTTAAAGATTTTAAGTCGAACTTCGAAAAAATAAATTATAATTCATAATTTTGGAATTTCATTTAAATAACTAATTTAATTTATGTGGAAATGTTTTGAAGAATTTTAGGTGGGATTTCGTTACGTAATTTATGTCTTAGCAATTTAATTTTATGTTCCGAAAATATTTATATCGTCTTAAGTTTATAGTGACCTTAAGTCGGTGTTCCTAGTTCGAATCGTCTTAAAAACTTGTATTATGGGCCTAATTTGTTAACGGACCCATTTCCCTCATTTTCTTCACAAAACCCTACATCCACCATCCTCCACCTCTCTCCTCACTTCATTTTTCAGATTTCTCAAAAATACAACAAACACCATTTTCATACTTCATTTCTTCAAATCATAAAACTCGCATAAAACCTTCGTTACTAATTTGATTAAGACGATTTTCGCGGCTACGGATTCCTCTTCTCGCCCTCCATCTTTCTAGTTAAGTTTTCCCTGAAAATAATTCCATCTTAGTTGCTGGTCGTTACCCTAAGGGCACGTTTTTCAATGTTAAGTATGTTTGTTTGTGTTTCTAGTTGCGGACTCAGCCAAAGGAGTAGCTTGGAGTCAGAATCTCGTGGATTTGAAGAGTTATAAGGTCACGATAATGAGAAAACTCGAGTTTTGTCATATAGCACCACTTGATGTGATTTTGTTGTGTATATATGGAATTAGTGAAGTTAATAGTTGAGATGAACTATAAGGATGTCAGTAATCTGATTATTATGTTGAAGTCCTGCTTAGTTTCACATGATTGATGTGTTATTTGATAAAAGTATAAGATGGGTTGAATTTGAGGAAATTGGTATGAAATCATGTTTGGGATCGTTGATAATATGTTTACATGCTTGTTTGATGTGTTTAACATACTGGGTAAGATGAATTTCAAGTGGGAAATGCGAATTGGGGATGTTTGCAATGGTTTTGGATGAATTGTAATGTCGAAGATAGTGTTTCTCGTGCACAGGGACTCCCAGCCGGTCGGCAAATCGGCTGAGAGCCTTTGCTAAGTTGTATGTTGAGTTCGTAGGAAATAGGTATAAGGACTCCCAGCCAGGATGGCCGGCTGCCGATCGACCGGCTGAGAGGCCCTTTATGGATGAACATAGAAGTTTTGGAAAATCTGGCATGGGACTCTTCGCCGGGTGCCCGGCGGCCGGTTGGCCGGCTAAAAGCCCTCTCCCGTTTGAAATTTGTATAGAGATTGAGCGGAAGAGGGGTTATCAGCCGGGTGGCCGGCAGCCGGTCCACCGGCTGAGGACCCTTCCTCATATGTTTTCATGAGCGCAGACTGCAGTGAGAGGGACTGTTAGCCGGCTGACCGGCAGCCGGTCAGTTGGCCGGCTAAGATCCCCTACTCTTATAAAGAGGGTTTTAACTTGTGATCGGTTAATACGATTTGATTGATTCTTCTCCCAGGTGACTTGTATTTGTGTATGTTATCATATGGTAGTCCATAATCTAGTAGAAGGACTAGGTCATAGTTTGGACTTGGTACGTATTGGAATATGTCTGAGTCGGGACCTCTAGAGTACAATACGTATCTTTGTTTGTTTGCGTATCGAACTATGTCTGAGTCGGGAACTCTAGTTGGATATGTGTGTGTATGTCGCGTGTCGGACATGTCTGAGTCGAGACCTCTGAGCCGGTACGTGTATGGATGATGCATTGGGATATGTCTGAGTCGAGACCTCTATTCCTTTGAGAGTTTGTATGACCGTGGTGGATCATGTCTGAGTCGGGACCTCTGATTACTACGAAGAGTGTTCGTTGATGTCTGAGTCGGGACCTCTGAACCAATACTAGCTGATTGTGTTTATTCATGCCTGAGTCGGGGTCTATGAATGGATGTTGTGGACTACTTGTGTCTAAGTCACCTGAGTCGGGGTTTGGCTTAGACATTGCTGATTGTTATGTTTAATCTTCCTGAGTCGGGGTTGGATTAGATATTGTTGAATAGTGTCTAACTTGCCTGAGTTGGGGTACAGTGTTAGATACTATTGAGTGCGTGCTTTAGTTAGACCTGAGTTGTGGTTTTTGAGCTAAGCACTAGGTATGAGTTTATATAAGATGTTGATATAATGTTGTGCTTCTCATAATGACGTTTATGTTGGTGCATGTTGATATGTATTACATGTTTGTATGATTACGTGTTGATTGACTATAAGTGGCTGGGAGAACCTCTAGTCACTCCCCACTGACTGTGGCGTACATGTTCTCATGTATGTAGGTTGGTGCTGATTGCAGGGGACAAACATGAGAGCTAGCGAGCGATGCTATGGCATTAACATTGTGGGGAATAAAACTTGTATTCGCCCTACACATGAATGATTATAACGAAATTTACAATTGCGATTATGGTCAAAAGATATTAAAACAACATGAAAAGAATTACAACCTTGGGTCCTTGAGCGAATTGGCCTAAGAACAGGAATTAAAGTAAATTCCCTCCTATAACTTGCACCCAAGACTTAGATTGAGACGATGTCGCGTGTGCTAGAAAGGCTCTCCAATTGCCTTGCAATATGGGGAGAGTTTTGTGAGGTTTAGATGTGAGATCTGAGTTTTGGGGGAAAGATGCTCTCAAAACCCTAATACTGTAAATTATGAATTACCAGTAGTTGACAAAAGGAGAAATACTCTCCTTTTGTAACCTACACCGTCGGCCGAAATTGGGTGGGGTGAGAGTGGGCTTTCCACTCTTACCTTATTCCAATGCGTGATTCGATCGGTTTTGCTAAAATATAATTCGCCGGTATTTATTATAAATCGCATACATGTTATCAGATATTAATGTAGTCGATACATCAATAGTGGTCTGACAAAAATACGATATTGTATAATTGGCCAAATTAATATAACTGTTTATATTAATACGTGAATTCATTATTTAATTAAATATAACCGTTTATATTTAATTTTACGAATTAATCATGTAATCCGTATTAGCTAGAATTATTTAATCCGTATTAAATAATAATCTCAACATCTCATTGACTAATTTAATAGTCAATACCTTTGACTAACTGTTTAGTCGTATCCGGCATAAATGTGACTGTATTTTCATACCTTTACATCTCTCAAACGTGTCCTATAGGTGTGACGTATAGGGATCAGTTGATCACCGCCATCCGTATGACAATAACGTCAAACTTATCTAGCAAGCCAACCGTTATTGATAAACGTGGATCAACTGATAATAATACTGAAGTATGCCCTTGTGATCCTTTTAGAGATTTAGTAAGTCATTGTACTAACTGTCAAGGACACCAGCCCCAACAATCTCCCACTTGTCCGTACAAGGGTATGATGACGTTATCACACTACATGTGGAGGACACAAGCTCCAACAAACTCCCACTTGTCCGTAAAAGTGTAGGTGCGACAACCGATTCTCATATCCTTTTAAAATTTCTCCCACTCAATGTAAGACAATTTGCAAATCCGCATTCGCAAAGGTCGTATCTCACAAGGGATCTGTATCAAGAGTGGTTTCCCCGGCTAGAGAGTAACTTTACTGATAAAACGAATCTGTATTCGAGCATGGCCATGCATTTCAGTTACTACTCCTCGAGTGGCCCTGAGAAATGATAAAATCCTGATAAGGGTTTGGATATTTCCCTCAACTCGAATCCTGCAGATTTAAGCGCAGCATGAAATAACCCAGAAAAAATCCTCTTGGGCCCTGTTACGGAAGACCGTGGGAAAGAAACCAAAGTTACCCAAAATCTGCCTTTATCTCAAGAGACTATTGAAAGTCAAAAGACTCGACTCTAAGGAACACTATGGAGGTCCTATCCACGACCTGACACCCAATGTTATAAAACATTTAGGACTCCATAACGTTGTCACGGGGTGTCCTACGAGATATCCGTATAACTCGCCTTTGTGATTGGTCAGTCAACTGTTTGACTTATGGCTCGTTGAACCCACCATCAACCAACATCACAAAATGAGTACCTGAGTTATCAGCTCAAGTGGTTAATCAAGGACCAAAACGATGTAATGTTAATCAGTTCACTTTGTGGTTTTCAAAATTGGCATACAATTCCACATGAAAAACAAAACATTAAATATCATAACAATGAGGTTGTAATAGAGTACACAAGACAATGAATTATAACATGAATTCATAAAAGAGTACTACAACTTAGGAACACATCTGATTCCCATGGAATTAATGTGCCCTTCATGCTTATCACGTGGTAATGGTTTTGTGAGAGGATCAGCTATGTTGTCATCCGTAGCGATCTTATCAATGAATATCTCCTTTTGCTCCACGTAATCTTTGATTAGATGAGCTTTCCGTTGTACATGTCTAGCTTTGTTGCTAGACTTATGCTCCTTAGCTTGGAAGAGGGCACCTTTATTGTCACAATAAACGGTGGTTGGGTCATTCGAACTAGGCACTACTGATAGTCCTTGTAAGAATTGACACATCCATATTGCTTCCTTAGCTGCTTCCGAAGCGGCATAGTACTCGGACTCAGTTGTAGAATCTGCTGTAACACTTTGTTTAGAACTTTTCCAGCTGACAGCAGCGCCATTAAGAGTAAAAACGAATCCAGACTGAGATTTCGAGTCGTCTCGATCCGTTTGGAAGCTAGCATCTGCGTAACCCGTGGCGCAGAGCGTCAAGTCGCCTCCGTAAGTCAATCCCCAATCTTTAGTCCTCCGTAGCTACTTAAGAATGTTTTTCACGACCATCCAGTGTTGTTCAGCTAGATGAGCTTGGAATCGGCTTATCATACTCAATGCATATGCAACGTCTGGACGTGTGCATATCATGGCATACATGATCGATCCTATTGCCGAAGCATAAGGAATCCGACTCATGCGCTCTTTCTCTTCCAATGTCTTAGCTTCTTTAGTCTTGCTCAAGTGAAGCCCAATAGCCATAGGAAGGAACCCTTTCTTGGAGTTCGTCATGCTGAATCTCTCTAGAATCTTATCTATGTAAGACTCCTGACTGAGAGACAACGTCCGTCGTGATCTATCCCCGTAGATACGGATGCCCAAAATTCTTTGTGCCTCTCCCAGATCTTTCATCTGGAAATGGTTTTTCAACCATGCTTTAACCGAAGAAAGGAGAGGTATGTCATTCCCAATCAAGAATATGTCATCGACATACAGTACTAGGAAAACAATCTTGCTCCCACTCGACTTGATATAGAGACATGGTTCCTTGACTGATCGAATAAACCCATTCTCTTTTATCACTTGGTCGAAGCGATGATTCCAACTCCGTGATGCTTGCTTAAGTCCATAGATGGAACACTTAAGCTTGCAAACCTTCTTAGGATGTTCTGGATCAATAAAACCCTCGGGTTGTACCATGTACAACTCTTCCTCCAAATAACCGTTTAAGAAGGCGGTTTTAACGTCCATTTTCCAGATTTCATAGTCATGAAATGCGGCGATCGCTAAGATAATCCGAATGGAACGTAGCATGACTACGGGTGCAAAGATCTCATCGTAGTGCAAGCCTGGCACTTGGGTGAAACCTTTAACAACTAGTCTTGCCTTGTGGATGTCTTGTTGTCCTTCCACTGCATGCTTTATCTTGTAAAGCCATTTGCATTGAAGGGGGCGTACCTTTGCAGGTAGGTCCACAAGATCCCACACGTTGTTCTCATACATGGAGTCCATCTCGGATTGCATGGCTTCTAGCCATAGCTTTGAGTCAGAACTAGTCATGGCACCTTTATAGGTTCAGGTTTCATTACCCTCTAGGAGTAAGACGTCATCTATGTCATGTTCCTCGACCATACCAATGTATCTGTCCGGAGGAATAGAGACTCTTCCCGAGCTCCTAGGTTCCTCAGGAATATCTACCGCAGCCTCGCTTGAAAGAACTGTTTCCTCCAATGGTTGCTCGGTAGTTGGTTCTGGAATCTCCGTTAGATCGAAGGTTCTATTACTCGACTTGTTCTCGAGAAATTCTTTCTCTAAGAACGTCGCACTAGCCGCAACAAAAACACGTTGTTCGGTTGGCGAGTAGAAATAATGACCAAAAGTTCCTTTTGGATAGCCTATAAAGTATGTCTTGACCGATCGCGGGCCGAGCTTATCCTCGTGTCTCCACTTGACATAAGGCTCGAAGGCCCAAACCCGAATAAAAGACAAGTTAGGGACCGTTCCCTTCCACAACTCATATGGAGTCTTGTCAACAGCTTTAGACGGACTTCGGTTAAGTATTAGAGCGGCTGACAAAAGAGCATAGCCCCACAATGAATCAGGCACAACGGTGTGACTCATCATGGATCGAACGATATCAAGTAGAGTTCGATTTCTCCGTTCGGACACACCATTTAATTGTGGTGTTCCAGGTGGAGTCAACTGTAGAACGATGCCACAGTCTTTAAGGTGTTGATCAAACTCGTGAGAAAGATATTCGCCACCACGATCAGATCAAAGTGCTTTAGTCTTTCTTCCTAGTTGGTTTTGTACCCGATTCTGGTATTCTTTGAACTTGTCAAAGGATTCACTTTTATGCTTCATCAAGTAGACATAGCCATATCTACTCAAATCATCCGTGAAAGTGATGAAATACCTATAGCCTTCTCGTGCGTTGATCGACATAGGGCCACATACATCCTTATGTATGAGTCCTAATAGGTCGGCAGCGCGCATTCCAACACCTTTGAAGGAAATACGAGTCATCTTGCCGATGAGGCATGATTCACATGTGACATATGATTCAAAATCAAAGGCCGAGATAGCTTCATTCTGTATGAGCTGTTTTAAGCGTTTCTCATTTATATGTCCCATACGACAGTGCCATAGGTAAGTTTGATCTTTGTCACCAACCTTTAATCTCTTGTTATTCACATGTAATATTTCGGTGGTTTGATCTAAAACATAAATTCCATTTATGGAAACTGCCTTGCCATAAATCATATTGTGCAATGAGAAAATACAGCTATTATTCTCTATTACAAATGAAAAACCAAGTTTGTCAAGTGCAGAAACTGAAATAATGTTTTTGGATAAACTAGGAACATAATAATAGTTATACAAAGATAACTCGAATCCACTTGGAAGCTGGATCACGTATGTTCCCCTCGAGACTGCAGCAACTCGTGCTCCATTCCCGACACGCAGGTCAACCACACCCTTGAAGAGGGGTTCTTCGTTTCGGAGGCCCTGCACATGATTACATAGATGAGAACCACAACCATTATCTAGTACCCAAGTTCCGTAACTTGTATGGTTAATCTCAATCATGTGTATAAAAGAAGAAGAAGACATACCAACAGGAATAACGCGACCTGCCTTAATGTCCTCACGATACACGGGGCATGTGCGCCTCCAATGCCTTGTCTTGTGGCAATGGTGGTATTCCATGCTTGTATCCTTACTCTTTGTCTTGCCCTGTGAGTTGCTCGACTCACAGGGCCGACTCTTAGTGAATCCTGACTTCTTGAACTTAGGCTTACCTACTGCTAGGTCGCCTTGAGCTTTAGCTTTCCCTTTACCTTTCCCCTTACTGGAGATCATGAGAACATCCTGCTTCACGCTCCCACTTAATTTCATATCCTTCTCGGTCTGTACGAGAAGGGAGTGGAGCTCATGAGGAGTCTTCTTCATGTCGTTCATGTAATAGTTGGCCCTAAAGAGGGCGAACCCATCATGAAGCGAATGAAGCATTCGATCAACGATTATGTTCTCACTGATCTTGCAGTTTAGGGTCTCTAGTTTCTTGATATTCTCAATCATGTTGAGAATATGTGGGCTAACAGCTTGGCCCTTCTGGAGTTTCGCTTCAAAGAAGCGACAGGTATGCTCATAAGAAACGATCCTCGGAGCTTTCGAGAATTCGTTACTAAGCGTGGTGAAAATCTTGTTTGCACCATGGGAGATGAAGCGTCTTTGCAAATTGGATTCCATTGCATAGATGAGTACGTTCTTTATCGCACCCGCTTCCATGACGAAGTCGCTATGAGCGCGAACTTCGTTAGCTCTAGCTCCAGTTCCTGGGTGTGCCGGAATGGGCTCAGTCAGGTACTTGAGCTTTCCGTCAGCAATGGCAGCATTCCGTAACGCTGCCTCCCAGTCAGAGAAGTTTGACCCATCATTCCTTAGTCTAGAAGACTGATTTATGGAGTCCATGAAGGCTTTTAGCCAGGATTCACGTGCTAATTTGGCACTTGGCATTGGGTCTTCACCAGCCATTTGTTATACAGCAGTTTAAATTGATCGTGTTCTACACTGAAAAGAAGATAAAACCAAAACCATATAAGCAACTCATCGTTCTGATTTAAGTCTATTTTAAATTGTATTTAAACTCGTAGACTCATGCATTTATATAATTGATCTCCCTCAAGAATTATATAAACGATCCCAAGACTCAATTTCCGTATATTGATAAGCCCACAGCTTGGCTAATTCCACCGTTGGAACTCTTGGTCGATTGATTTCCGTAAATCCTATCTGTTAGTCCATCATAGTTGCTAGATGGTATCTAATGACCATAATGTTGAGATAAAATAAATCATCTGTTCCCACTTACCCGACGTAGAAGGGGTCATATTATGCCTACCGACGAAGAAGGGATTCATGGGAGTCTGATTTATAAAGACTAGTCTCAATTTTTGGTTATACGAGGAAGACCCCATCAACTTATATTTATCCATTTTAAGGTGAACTAATATCTAGCATGTACGTGAATGAATCAAATAAAGTGATGGCTTTGCATGTGACACGTGACATCTATATTGTCACAGAAAACTAACGTGTAACCTCTACATGAGTCAGTTTTCAGGCATGTTATAGGTGGTTTGGTTTTAGGCGGAATATGATGCAAGCTATTATCGATGAAAGCATAAAATAAATGCAATAAACGTAAATAAAAGTCCTAGTGTGGCCTATCCTACCAAAATAAACATAAAACAACTTGGAATCCACCGTTGGACCCTAGAAGCTTGTCTTGATGTTCCATCTTGGTCTTTTCAGCGGGAGTGAGCATTCGGTCTCCGTCTTTGGTCTTCACAAAATTACTAATTTAAATTACAAATATAATCCTATTTACATTCTAATTGAAATACAAAAGTAATTACATGGCAAAAACCAAAACGGAGATACAAGATCTCAAAATTACAAACAAGACCGTGTTCCATCATTACGGTAACACAATCTTCTAAGGCCATACTAAGTTACAACCGTTTGCAAAAAAATATTAAATACGTTATAGAAAGCATTCATAGGCATTCAACAAGACGATAAATAAAAATGCATCAACTAAAACAAAATTCATTCATGACATAATACCGCTATTATGTTTAACAAATTTTTACCAAACCACCTTACGAGATTAAAATTATGTGATTATACTACTTTAATCACATTAATCTTAATAAATTATAATCCATTATCTTAAACCGTTTTAAAATAATATGTATCATACGAGAGTGAACCGTTTCACTAAAATTAATATACTATTTCCGTATATAGTATATTACTACTGGCCAAGGGAAAATAAAACAAGTTATTTTCGAAAAATAAAACGCCTGTAACAGAGACGAGGTCGACCGACCATCTGCCAGTCTAAATAGACTTCCTGTAACAGCACCAAGGTCGACCGACCTATAAACCAGGTCGACCGACCGACCAAACGAAAAACGAGTTTCTGGAAACGCAGTTCGCTGCACTTTAAAACCAAAACAAGTTTTTATCTTTGATTTAAAACGTGTAAATCAAAATTAAACAACAACAAAAGATTCACATATTGTTAAAAATATCGATTAATCAACAATATGTAAATAAGAATCGAAAACAAAATCGATTACTCACAAAAGAACACTACCGAAATAGGAAACACAAGCAGGAGTCAGTCGACCGACCGCAACAGTGGGTCGATCGATCGACACGGCGAAAGAACGCAATTTTTAATTTTTCAAAACCTTATGAAAAACACAAAAGTAAAATTTCGTGGCCTTGGCTCTGATACCACTTGTGGGGAATAAAACATGTATTCGCCCTAAACATGAAGGATTATAACGAAATTTACAATTGCGATTATGGTAATAAGATAATAAAACAACATGAAAAGAATTACAACCTTGGGTCCTTGAGGGAATTGGCCTAAGAACAGGAATTAAAGTAAATTCCCTCCTATAACTTGCACCCAAGACTTAGATTGAGACGATGCCGCGTGTGCTAGAAAAGCTCTCCAATTGCCTTGCAATATGGGGAGACTTTTGTGAGGTTTAGATGTGAGATCTGAGTTTTGGGAGAAAGATGCTCTCAAAACCCTAATACTGTAAATTATGAATTACTAGTAGTTGACAAAAGGAGAAATACTCTCCTTTTGTAACCTACACGGTCGGCCGAAATTGGGTGGGGTGAGAGTGGGCTTTCCACTCTTACCTTATTCCAATGCGTGATTCGACCCGTTTTGCTAAAATATAATTCGCGGGTATTTATTATAAATCGCATACCTGTTATCAGATATTAATGTAGTCGATACATCAATAATGTTCTGACAAGAATACGATATTGTATAATTGGCCAAATTAATATAACTGTTTATATTAATACGTGAATTCATTATTTAATTAAATATAACCGTTTATATTTAATTTTACGAATTAATCATGTAATCCGTATTAGCTAGAATTATTTAATCCGTATTAAATAATAATCTCAACATCTCATTGACTAATTTAATAGTCAATACCTCTGACTAACTGTTTAGTCGTATCCGACATAAATGTGACTGTATTTTCATACCTTCACATCTCTCAAACCTGTCCTATAGGTGTGACGTATAGGGACGAGTTGATCACCGCCATCCGTATGACAATAATGTCAAACTTATCTAGCAAGCCAACCATTATTGATAAACGTGGATCAACTGATAATAATACTGAAGTTTGCCCTTGTGATCCTTAAAGAGATTTAGTAAGTCATTGTACTAATTGTCAAGGACACCAGCCCCAACAATCTCCCACTTGTCCGTACAAGGGTATGTGCAATGACGTTATCACACTACATGTGGAGGACACAAGCTCCAACAAACATGACCTACCTGATATCGATTAGCTAGTATTATTTAATTATTATTTTAGATTCGTGGGATGTACCATCCCCGTTTGGCTTAATGTATCTGAATTTAAATAATCACTTTAGTTAGTTAACCTTCCGCATTTGTTTTAATAAATCACCTCGCATGTTTATTCTAATCATGTCAAAAGTTTAAATTCCGCGCAAATTTCATGCATTCTCGGATGTTTTATTTTCCGCTGTCGCGAGGGGTTTTACAGTTGGTATCAGAGCGTTATCATTTCCCGATGCACTTATGTGATCCCCGAACTTAACTTGACCAATACTTCAAATAATGAATGAGAGATGGGCTAGATTTAAGGACAAGTGGTAGCCTGTTTTATAATTTCTTTTATTAGGCTCTTGACACCCGCCGTTGAGGGGTGCCAAAGATAAGATTTATAAAACCTCGGCTTAAGACTAGATAGCGTAAGTCAAGGGTCGAACCACAGAGAGGTGGGGAGTGTTTATTGTTTAAGGTCAATGTTTTTAGGGTAACAATTTGGGGGTTTTGATTGATTGTCACTAAGTCTAGAATAAAAGACAATAATAAGACAAGAAAATAAGAATGAGATAAAACTTATAGTAAAAAGGATGCTAGGATGTTCGGGTAGTAAATAGCTACGATGGTGTAAATCCTAAGTCAACATGTATTGTAGTCGCGTAAGGGGTGTAACATATCGTTTCGGTCTATGGTACGTAATATCTCCTTTCGGTCTATGCTATTAGTTCCTAGGTCTCACAATTATTGGGTGTCAACAATAAGGGTGATTCCTAATTTCTAGGTCACATACCTTTCAGTCTTAAGTAACCTAGCCGTCTTAAAGCGTTAATCAATGCCCTTCCCGTATCTTTCAATCTTGGGTAAGTCATTATTAATATCCTATAAGTCTCCTTTTAGTCTCATTATAGGTTACTATGGTCAACGAAAGAAAACAGAACTGAAAACGTACGCGCGTCGGTCGACCGACCAGCTAGTCCAGTCGGCCGACCAACACTTCAGTCGACCGACCGGTTAAGCCGGTCGGCCGACCTAGAGTCTGCTACAATCGGTCTCGGGTTTCACACCATCTACGCATATTACTCCCTACATCCTAACATATGTAATTAGCTACTCATGGATACTGAAATAACAATAATAACATTAATGAAAACAGAATTCATGATGAACATTAATCTAAGCATGCAATAACAACAAAGGCTTTGGGATTATAACTTAAACCGGATACTAATAATCTATGAAACGGTAATGCATAAACTGAAAACAAGAGGATTACCGCAATATGAATTAGGGCAGAAAAGAACAACCTTTATTGAATTCCGTTGAAAGATTAATGAACAATGACTAAAACCTTAAAGAATAGTGTTTGAATAATAAGAAATAGCTATTGTATACTAATGATATGCTAAGACTTGATAATAAGATAGTAGATGATAAACTAAAACTGGATTAAGAACTGAATTATAAACTTGATCTAAAACTCAATTATTAACCCTAAACACGACTTAAGCTTAAATAAGTGAATTAGAAGCGATTCCCCTTTGACCTAAAGCATGTGTGGGCTTTGCGTAAATCTTCTGAAACTGCGCTGTGGTCGACCAACCTAGGTAGTAGGTCGGTCGACCTAATGTCGGGGTTGGTGGACTTCTAACTTTAAGATAGCAGGTCCTCAGGTCGACCGACCAGAGTAGTAGGTCGGTCGACCTACTTTCCTGTACGTCAGTCTTGATTTCGCCTTGGTTTGACTTTGTGGTACTTGGTTCGCGCTTTGTGTAAAACCCCTCGGGAAAGCGTAAAAGTAAACATACAAAACATGCCAAAAATGCAGCAGAATTAAAACTTTTGACATGATAAGAAAACATGCGAGGTGTCTTAACAATATAAAACATGCGGAAGAAAAGAAACATAAATAAGTATATAAAAGCGATACAAAAAAGCCCGGGATAGCATATCCCTACAGGCACAAAATACTGAAACTTAAGTCTAAGGTCTAGCTAACGAAAGGTAAAAGTCCACGATGAAGGATCATCGCTCGCTAGCTTCAACGTAACCCCCGCAGAACAGCCTCATGTACCTACACACATACAACATGTGCGCCACAGTCAGTGGGGAGTGACTAGAGTGCTCTTAGCCACCTATTGTCAATAACATGTAACACGTAAAACATCCAACATACTCCGACATCTATAACATGTGAAGCATATATAACAATATCTCATCTTTCGTAACATCATGCAATATTATGCAAAGACTCTCAACCAACTTCGGAAACTATTTGGAAGGAGAGCCGGTTTCCCTTCCGGTTGCCCGGCCGGGGGGTCTTTCAATCCAAACCATTTACGAAACTAGACTAAGAGTCGTCCAATGCCTTGGACGAACAATACTAAGATAACCAAGGTAATACATTCTTATACACAAACTAAAGCATGCTCAACATCCAATTATATCAACAAGAGACATGTCACCTAGTGACTCGACTCCAACAACTATAGGTCAACCAAATGACTCTACAAACAAGAGATAGGCCAACAATTATATCAACAACTATAGGTCAACCAAGTCACTACGGCCAACCAGCTACACAATTCAGTCAAGTGAGAACTCGAGTACTATAGCAGCGCACATCAGGTTTACACAAATCACAATATGTCATCTCAAAGATGTACAACAACTCAAACTCGAATGACAATCATTTCGTATATATCTCATCTCTAAACATCCATGTAACACTTAGCCGGCTTCGGGAACTAATTTGAGGCGAGAGCCGGTTTCCTTTCCGGTTGCCTGGCCGGGTCTTTCATCCTCTAATCCATTACCGAACCCGACATAAGCGCCGCCCAATTCCTTGGGACTTCAAACAAGCATACAATTCATATTAAATAACGTATATTCTTTACGGAAATCATTACGCATATAAAATAACAAAATAAACGTAAATTAAATATATAGTTCATTCGGAAAATAGAAAAAAGAACTAATTTAACATTTCACATTATATCCTCATATTGTCTAAATAAAATTAACATGTGAGAAATTAATATAACAAGACGTATTTTAATTATTCGGGAAACCGATTAACTAATTAATCATTTAGACATGCTTCTTAAAATAAAACCGTAACCCATTACTAATTCGTAACGATTTCAAACGTATAATATTTAAACGTAAACAAGCCAGCAAGAACATACGTAAACTCATTAATTCAAGCAGGCTAGCAAGCACGTACGTAAAATAATAATAAAATAATAATAATAATATTATGTAACATAGTTTGAACGTAGTAAAATTAATAATTAAGTAGGATAGAGCAGTGAACAACAACACACGATAACGATAATGTGGGTAGCCACCATTAAACAAATTATATTAATTACAGAATGTAGAGGCAGAGGCATAATTCAGGGTCAGATTTGTCATACTTGTATATGCACACACACTTATAATATCTTTCTCAAATACAAATCTACTGCCAGTTTTACTTACTCTTAGCTATCTCAACAACACAGTACAACAGCACCAGTCCAGTAATGTAGTAGGTAGAAACGTGATTAAAAGTAGTAATAGGAGGTGGTGATAAACAATAGTAGTATGCAGCAGTAAAACTATGTAGCAGTAAGAATAATAGAAGTAGTAGTTGCACGGTGGCAGCCGTGTAGGAGCAATGAACACAACTATGTAACAGATTTGATAAGAAGAGAATTATTTTGCCTGAGTGTAAATAATTACATAACATCCTATATATAACAAAAAGACTATAGGTTAGGTAACTTACAATCCTAGTGGGTATACAATACTACAACTAGCAACATGGATACTGCAAAATAGCAACTGATATACAATATTGATTGAGTATGTGCAAAACAACCGTAGGATATTTGACATAATCTAATACTATGTACAACCACAGACAACAACAATAATTTATAGTAGTATGACAGTGGGTAGTAGTTGTAATAACCAATAGTACACAAATAACACATTAAAAGCACGCTGCACACAAGGAGCAGTAGAAACATAACATACCACAGACAACACGCAGTAGCAGACAGAGCAACACTCTATAGCAGCGACAGTATGCAGTACAACAACGACCCACAGCAATAGAGTGACAATAGTATAAAACAAACACAAGAAAAAGAAATGTCCAGCAGCATAAGCACACATATGAGATGAATAACACTAATATGTGACGGATAAAAATTACCCATAAACTATTAAACATAAAAACCACATAATTTCACATAAACAAGAAAAAAAAAACCTAGTGAAAGCTCTCTTCTAAGGCGATTAGGTGGCGATTTGCGGCACCATGGCCCGATCTTCGTCTTCTTCATCACCTCGGACAATGCTTGTCACTAGAAGGAAGACTAAGCATGGAACCAAAAGCACTATAACAGGCGAACAACAGACGCGGAAACATCCGGATGTTGATGCTCCATTGAAGGAAAAAAACTTACAGGATATTATGAGAGGAGTCCCTGGTTTTCATCTGGATTCCGATGATGTAGGAATTGTTCAAGATGTATCAGATGAATTGAATGATATGAGAATACCAGATGAGGGAGATTTAGAAGGGGGATGGCAGACAGTGACAGGCAGAAAACAGAGTAAGCAGCCATCGAAGGAAGAAGAACCCCTTATCCAAATCTTACAAGAGGAAGTTGATGAGGAAATCAATTATTGGAAATCAGCTATTTATGGCTTCGTTGTGGGTGCTAATCCACTATGGCCTGTTTTAGAATGTTTTTTCAGAAGAATATGGAAACAACATCAAATCACAAAGGTATCATTCATGAATAATGGTATTTTTCTTGTGCGGTTTGAAACTGAAGCAATGAAAACTGAAGTATTGGCTAGTGGTCATATAATGTTTGATTCTAAACCTGTGGTAATCAAAGAATGGCCGCCTGATGTGAAGTTGGAAAAAGAAGATGTTCATGTCTTACCCTCATGGGTCAGACTCCACCATCTACCATTGAAATTTTGGGGCAGAAGCTTGGAGAAAATAGCCGGGCTAGTAGGCAAATATATGAGATCAGATGAGCCTACTATGCAGAAAACTAGAATAGGTTTTGCCAGGGTGCTAGTTGAGTTGAGAGTTGATCAACAATTAGCTAACCAGATTAGCTTTTTAGATGAAAAAGGGGAGAAAATAACAATAGCTATTACCTATGATTGGAAACCAGTTCACTGTCCCACTTGTAAAAAATTGGGACATGATAAGGATCAATGCAGAATGGCAATGCAGAATAAGACGAACATTGTTCCAATAAGGAAGGAATGGAGGGTCGTGGATACTAAGGCTCAGAATCCAAAATCAGTACCCTCCAATCAACCAAGAATAATGTCTCTAACAAGGACAGAATTACCCAATGGTCAGTCACCACAAACAGCTGCAGCTGGTCCTTCTACTGAGATGTTGCAGGGGCCTTCCTATGCGGATATGGTGACAAGCAGTGGCCAGAGGACGGTGAGTAGTGAGACAGCAGCAACCTCTTCCAATCCTAATCAATGAAGTTGGGGTTTTGGAATGTTCGATGGATGAATAGACTAACAAAACAGAATGAAATTTTAAAGTTTTTACATCATAATAAAGTTGGATTATTCGGTTTGCTAGAAACAAAAATCCAACAGCATAATCAGAATAAAGTTATAAGCCATGGTTTTAATAATTGGTGTGTTTCTACTAATAGTCATACTCATATTGGAGGCAGGATCTGGGTTCTATGGGATCCACAACAATGTGATATGAACATTGAGAAATATACATCTCAGTTGATACATTGTACAGTAGTTGAAAAAGTCGAAAGAAGGAATTATTCTATCACTTATGTGTATGCTCATAATCAAACTGCTGATAGAGAAGCTCTTTGGAGGGACTTGAATACTTTGGCCAGAAGTATTTCAGGCCCCTGGTCAGTCCAGGGGGACTTCAATTGTGTTCTTCACCCTTCAGAGAGACTGGGAGGAGGGTTTAAATTAGCTGATGCTCTGCCGTTCCAAAACTGCATTGACTCTGGTGAACTGATGGATGCTCCTGCTGAAGGGGCCTTCTATACATGGAATAATAAACACCCTCCTGAGACAAGAGTGTATAGTAGAATTGATAGAGTGCTTATCAATCAAGACTGGATTCAGTGGCTTCCGAACCATAAAGCACACTTCCTTCCTGAAATTCTTTTTGATCACAGCCCATGTGTGATCCAGGCAAATACCGTGGACTGTGCAAGGAATCGAAGTTTTAAATATTACAACATCTGGAGCATGGACCCCAAGTTTGCTGAAACTGTTTCCATGACTTGGAATGAAAAGGTGCAAGGCACGCCCCTCTTTTCCATATGCACTAAACTGAGAATGCTTAAGGGGCCTTTGAAGAAGCTGAATAGGGAGAGTTTTGCTAACATTGAATATCAAGCAGATGTTGCTCATGTGCAGTTGTGTGATTTGCAGAAAAAACTTATTCAACAACCTGGTAATTCAGATATTATGGCAGAAGAACATAAGGCCCATAACATTTACATGAGACTAGACAAAGCTCGAACTTTATATTTGCAGCAAAAGGCTAAAGCACAATGGCTTAAGGATGGAGACCATAATACAGCCTATTTTCATGGCTCTCTAAAGGCTCGAAGAATTAGGAATGGAGTGACTCAAATCACAGACAGACAGGGAGTAACCCATACTGACCCACATGCTATACGACAAGCTTTCTTGGCTTATTATACTGAGCTCCTGGGATCCCAAAAGCAAACTACTAATGTCTGTAGCACTATTCTTACTTATGGACCAGTGTGCTCCCCTGGTCATCATCATACCCTGCTTGCTCCTGTTTCTAAAGAAGAAATAAAACAAGCCATTTTCATTATTCCCAATAATAAGGCTCGTGGACCCGATGGCTATTCCAGTCAATTTTTCAAAGACAGCTGGCACATTGTGGGGGATGAAGTAAGTACTGCAATAATGGATTATTTTACCCATGGGAAGATGTTGAAACAGATTAACACCACAACAGTGACTTTGGTCCCAAAAGTTGACAGGCCTACTTCAATACTGCAGTTTAGACCCATCGCCTGTTGTAACATCATTTACAAAGGCATTTCTAAAATCTTGTGCAATAGATTAGCTTTGATTTTACCAGATATCATTGACCTTGTTCAAGGAGGTTTTATAAGGAATAGGAGTATAATAGAAAACATACTCATATGCCAGGACTTGGTCAGGCTGTACACAAGACAAAATCTCTCTCCCAGATTCATGTTTAAACTTGACTTGCAGAAAGCTTACGATACGGTGGAGTGGTCTTTCCTGCAGCAAATGCTTCAGAAGCTTAATTTTCCGGACCATTTCATTACACTCATCATGCAATGTGTTCAAACTGCTTCTTACTCATTAACTTTGAATGGGGATTTGTTTGGTTTCTTCCCTGGGAAAAGAGGGCTTCGTCAAGGAGACCCCCTTTCCCCCCTGCTTTTTACCATCTGCAAGGAGTACCTCACCAGGCTGTTGAAACATACCACCACAACTATGAACTTTAAATTCCATCCTCTATGCAAAGCTATGAAACTTTCGAGCTTAATGTTTGCAGATGACCTGTTGTTGTTCAGCAAGGGTGATGTTCAGTCCATAATGATTTTATTGCGAACCTTTGCCACTTTCTCCGAAGCTTCTGGACTCACTCTTAGCCCTGGTAAGTCCAATGTCTTTTTCAATGGAGTGGGTCAGGCTACTAAACAAGATATTCTTGCAGTCTCAAGATGTCAGGAGGGTACACTCCCTTTTAAGTACTTAGGAGTCCTAATTAAAGCATCCAAATTAACAGTGCAGGACTGCCTTCCTTTGGTCAATAATGTAAGTGACAGGATTCGAAGGTTTGGAGCAAGAAAGTTATCTTATGCTGGCCGGGTGGTTCTAGTCAAACCAGTTCTAAGTACACTGCATAATTACTGGGCTTCGATTTTTTTACTCCCAAATGGTATAGTGAAGTAGATTGAAAAGCTGTGCAGAACATTCTTATGGGCAGGAGGCATGGAATACACCAGAGTGCCACTAGTATCTTGGCCCAAAATTTGCAGGCCTTACAAGGAGGGGGGTCTGAATCTGGTTCAGAGTGCCAATTGGAATAAAGCTGCTATTGGCAAGCTTGCTTGGTGGGTCTTCTCTCAACCAAACAAGTTATGGGTCCAGTGGGTTCATGCAGTATACATAAAACATCGAGGGTGGATGGATTACACTGCCACTCCAAACTCTAGTTGGGGCTGGAGAAAAATTTGCAGTATCAAAGACAAAATAAAACCACTTTTACAGGAACTCAACACTGATGAGGAGCAAACATATACCATAGCTAAGGGTTATCACTGGCTAAGAGATAAAGGGGAGCTGATAGTATGGCATCATTCAACGTGGAATAAGTGGACAATCCCTAAACACAGGATGGTTGCCTGGTTGTTCCACCATCAAGCAATGAACACCAAACAGAAGCTTTTTGATCTGAATCTGATACCAGATAACCTCTGTTGTCTGTGTGGACAGGAACCAGAGGACCTGAGACATCTGTTCTGTGGCTGTGAATACAGCAAACAACTGATTAATATTATATCTGACTGGTTGGGCTATAAACTGCCACCTGATCTACACATTCAATTCAGACCAAGACTGAGGGGATCCAGACTGCAGAGATCAGTGACAAATGGAATCATCAATGCTATCATTTATAGCATATGGAAGCAAAGAAACCAGAGCAGAATGGAACATGTGCTACTTAGGCCAACAATTTTGGGAAAAATGATAAAGAAAGAGTATGCTATGTATTGTAAGACTGTGAATAAAGGGGCTTTGTCCAACAGAGATAGAAGATTAGTTGATAGAATCATGGCTTGATGTACATACTCCTTTTTCTCTTGATTAATATACTTACCTTTTACCAAAAAAAAAAAAACAAGAAAATCACATGTCCAATTAATTTAAGACAAAGGCCGAGCTTTCTCATTATCGTCACCTTAAAGAGCGATTCTTCACTTCTAGTCTTCTACTATGTACGAATCCTTGTCCGGGTCGTCCAAGTTAACACCTACAAACAACAAAGACGGGTTATAAATGGGTAATTTCGAGTAAACCTCAAAACAGTCCCAAAATCAACTTTGACGGAACGGAAATTGAAAGAGATAGAAAGAACGGAAATGAAGAGAGAAAAGTGTAGGTGAAAACCTTGCGTCAATCGGAGTTGAGATGAGTAAATGGATGATGATTTTGTGAAGGAGAAAAGAGTAACAATGGAGAAATAAATGTTACTGTATCTTATTTTGGTGAAGGAGGAAGTAACGTTGGAAAGGGGAAGAAGGTGTCCTTTATATTTAACTTGAGTCGGGTTTCTAAAATGTAAGGGGCGGAAAAACTTAAAACGGGATTTACCAAGTAAACGTGAAATCATTAGATTAAACAACTTAAGACGGAACCTAACGACATTTCTTAAAATAAAACTTACGAATTATAATTAAAATATCATTAAATCCCGAAAATTACTTTATATTATTAAAATATACTTTTATAAAAATACGGGATGTTACAATCACCCCATCTTTCAAAAGTTTCGTCCTCCAAACTTGAAAGCAGTTACAAGGACAACATTAACAACTAAAACTTTCACAGAAACCTTGATATACAAAAACTTAGATTTCTTTCCAAAAATTTCAGAAGTAAAAACCATAGTCCAGCCTCCATCAAGGAACGTTTGGGTTCTCGTTGCGCATTCAAGAACCTGACATTCTAATCCGAAGGCAAAACCAAGGTGAAAATCAACGAAGAGTTTCAAAATTTAGAACGATCCGGTGTTGATAGGCATAGTACAGGTTATCAGACGTCTCCAATAACGAGTTCAAATGGCAAACCAACGCTGAAATTCATCAAAATTGTAAAATTATCCAACTTCTTAAAACCAGGTTTTCTAAAATCAACCTTTTTAGATCTTTTTAACCTTTGAACGAATAAAGTTTGTAAAACAAAAGCAGTAGAAACTCTACCAACGACATCCTTCCTCTCAGGGCACTCAAAGGAGCGATGTCCGGTCTTGTTGCAAGCAAAGCAGGTGTAGGGGTCGCCGTTGCAGTCAACTCCAAGGTGAAGATCCTTATGACACTTGAAACACTTTAGAGGAGCATTAGGTACAGGCACCGGGTCCTTGACCTTAGATGGGTCGAACCTCTTAAACTTTTTAAACTGAGGTACCGGAGAGTCAGGTGAAGGATCAAAGGGTCTCTTCTCAAGGGAGGAAGTCTGTAAGGAAAATGGAGTAAAAGAAGAAGCTTTAGCCTCAGCATCTATGGCTCGGATGGAACTCTCTGCCCAAATAGCATCATCATAAACCTCAACGAAAGAAGTCGAGTCACGGCGGACCATACTCTCGATGCGATAGCCCAACTTTCCTCGATAGAAGTAAACCCTCTCAGCCTCATCCCTCACAAATCTCGAGGCAAAATGTGCAAGCTGATTAAATTTGTCGGAGTACTCCTGAACGGACATCTTACCCTGCTTCAAGTCCATGAACTCCTTAAGCCTCTGTGATCTAAGCTCCTTAGAATAAAATCTCGTCTCGAGCTTATCCTTAAAAGCCCCCCAGTCGAATAAAGGATCCAGAATGAAAGTCGGTCCAGTCAATGCCCACCATCTATCGGTTTCCAAGGTCAAAAAGTGAGTGGCTAGACGCACTCTATCCTCTCTGACTACCGAATACATGGTGAAGCTTTTCTCCATCTCCGGGAACCATTCAGAAAGGGCAACAGGATCAACTTCGCCTCCATAAGTCTTCACGTGGCTCCTGGACATCCGTGATGCTATCCAAGAGAAGCTACCAAGTCGGTTGGCATCACTGCCTGGCGGTGGAGGAGGAGGAGCAGTCTCAGCCTGATGCCTCTGGTTCTCAAGCAACTGATGAAGTGCTTGCATTATCGTATTCTCAGCAGCAGTGGTTCTCACCATCCTTCAAAAGAGAAAACAGTGTTAACCTAACAATTAACAATCACAAACAGTCTACCACTTGTCCTTAAAACTACCCAAATCTCTCATTCATTATTCAAGTTTTTGGTCAAGTTAAGTTTGGGGATTACATGAGTGCGTCGGGAGCGATAACTCTCTGATACCAACTGTAAAACCCCTCGCGAAAGCGTAAAAGTAAACATACAAAACATGCCAAAAATGCAGTGGAATTAAAACTTTTGACATGATAAGAAAACATGCGAGGTGTCTTAACAATATAAAACATGCGGAAGAAAAGAAACATAAATAAGTATATAAGTGCGATACAAAACAGCCCGGGATAGCATATCCCTACAGGCACAAAATACTGAAACTTAAGTCTAAGGTCTAGCTAACGAAAGGTAAAAGTCCACGATGAAGGATCATCGCTCGCTAGCCTCAACGTAACCCCCGCAGAACAGCCTCACGTACCTACACACATACAACATGTGCGCCACAGTCAGTGGGGAGTGACTAGAGTGCTCCTAGCCACCTATTGTCAATAACATGTAACACGTAAAGCATCCAACATACTCCGACATCTATAACATGTGAAGAATATATAACAATATCTCATCTTTCGTAACATCATGCAATATTATGCAAAGACTCTCAACCAGCTTCAGAAACTATTTGGAAGGAGAGCCGGTTTCCCTTCCGGTTGCCCGGCCGGGGGGTCTTTCAATCCAAACCATTTACGAAACTAGACTAAGAGTCGTCCAATGCCTTGGACGAACAATACTAAGATAACCCAGGTAATACATTCTTATACACAAACTAAAGCATCCTCAACATCCAATTATATCAACAAGAGATAGGTCACCTAGTGACTCGACCCCAACAACTATAGGTCAACCAAGTGACTCTACAAACAAGAGATAGGCCAACAATTGACTCGACTCTAACTAGATTGGCCAACAATTGACTCGACTAGACTACTATGAGCAGGCCGACAATCGACTCGTCTTGTAACACCCCCATTTATTCAAAGGCCTGCACTAGGACTCCCTGAATAATTAAGGGTGTTACCATCTCGGTTACCCGAGGCAGTAGTCAACAAAGGAAGAAACCAGTACTTTATTAAGTAAACTTTAAACCAACATATGTCTCCAAGGATTACAACTGTTTATAAAATAGATAAAACCGAAACTTTAAACTTGTCGACATCTACAACTGGGCTATAACTAAGTTGGTCCGGTTTGTTTCCTCTCCACCCTTCCATCATGCACAAGTCTAAACCTGTCATTCTGCTCCCCAATAAATTGGATCAACACAGACACAAAGAAAACCAAAGAAGGGTCAACACGAGGTTGAGTAGGTAATATAATCGCAACATGAATTAAACAATCACAATATCTCCTCCAGCTCCTCCACCACCACCACATCTCCAACACACCTCATCACCAACACACACCACACCTCCCATGGCCATATCACAAGACCCATATCACAAGACCCTTTTATCACAAGACCCGATCTCCACAATAACTGTTCTCATTCGATCATGTTATAACATTCAATAAAGATATATATATGCCAATCAAATACGATGTATTCATGTCAGGTCACAATTACAACACAGATATTCCCCTACCTCAAAGTTGCAGAAGATAAATGGCAAGTGAGCAACGGCTACTAAAAATGTTCCACGCGGAAATCACCACCTAGACATGAATTATATAAATAATAAGGTTCCCTAAACTTGTAATATACCCACATCTATTTATCGCACTCCCTAACACATAGAATACACATATCGTTACTATAAATTGACCTTTCCTAAAAGGCACCTTCCAAAAATAGTAACTTCTATATTAGGAAACTTTCCAAAATTAGATATTGAGGTTTGAAATTCAAATCTATTTAAAATATGCATTAGTATCAAATCTTACATTAAATGCCAAATCTTTTCCTTTAAAACCATCATATTTTTACTAATAATAAACTAATACCATAAATAATTGATAAATAAATGAGTGAATAATAATAATAACATTAATAATAATAATAATAATAATAATAAAAATAATAATACAAATATGTTACCAAAACAGCCCCCTTACCCGAGCACTACACCCCGTGACAACAGCCCCCACAAGACCACCGTGACACATCCTACCACCATCTACCACCACGTCACAAACACCCACTCAGCCATCTACCACCACGACCACCAACCACCTGACCGACTGCCACCGACGGTCTGAACCATAGCCCTGATCAGGCCTGGTTCTTCACCGTGACTCTGACCACCCTACCTTAAACCTCTCCTCGACACAAACCCCACCATGACAACCACCTGCCGTGACCACCCAGACCGTCCCCAGACTCCAAACTCCAAACACGGTGGTGACCTTGCACTGACCTTCCCCGAGTCATCAACGCCACCACCCCCAAACACCCCCTGTACACGCTCAAACACCCAGATCTGGACTAAGACAGACTCACCCCACGACAACCACCCCTGTCAAACTCCCTTGTACCACCACGATCTGACACCATCAGCCCCAGAGACCACCACCACGTAAACCCCCATACAACAACCAGTGTCGTGACTCAAAAACCCATAACAACCAACTCCCTCGACAGACCTAAAACCGACTCCAAAACACCCCCGAAACAATCCCCTATTTGAGACCGTAACACCCCCTTCCCTGACACCATTTTCGACACCATCGACAACTGCTACGACAACCAACGACACCATAACACTGAACAACATATAAACACTCTACTTCATAGAATACATAAATGTTAAAGCAACAATAAGAAAACGTATATGCATCCCTCAAAACTGATGACGAAATTACATGCTTAAACTGTATTTAAAACAAGTATGGTGACCATACCAGATTCGTGACTACTTCGAACCACCCTAGGACCACCCTCTACCACCGTGAGCAAGTTGTTCTTCTTCTCCACACTGTCTGCTAGGGTTTCGTGAGATCAGAAATGTGTTTGGTTAGGTTTTAGTGCACAGACTCCTATAGTTTATATAAGGCGGCTGAGGCCTAAAGCTGACTATTTTGAAATTCCGTGTGGGCTTGGTCTTTTGTCACGCCAATCGAGGCCTAGTGTAGGGTGACAACAGGTCCCAAGTTCGAACCCCACCTTCACCATTCCACATATATTGTTACTAGGTGCTTAGGTCCCCCAATCGAATCCCATAGTAGTACGAAAATCACTCAACAAAACGAGTATGCGCAAGCTTATAAAACGACTATCTAATACTACTAACTCATCGCTCGATCATAACTATCCTACGAAACCACATTTAAATAATAAAAATTCGGGTTATTACAGTCTTCCCCCCTTAAAATGAACTTCGTCCCGAAGTTCACCCACTCATAAACTCGGCACAAAACCCTCAACATGCAAAAACATGTTAAACCATATGAAATGTTACATTCTACCCCCCTAAAAGAAAAGTTACGTCCTCGTAACTTACCTGAAACGAATAGCTGCGGATAACGCTCCTTCATGGACGCCTCAGACTCCCAAGTAGCTTCCTCCGTGTTATGATTGGTCCATAAGACCTTGATTAACACCGTCTCGCCATTCCGCGTCTTTCGAACCTTCCTATCCAGAATCTCCTTCGGAAGCTCAACATAAGTAAGTTGCTCATCCACCTCAATTACCTCATGGCTCAACACATGTGACGGATCACTCAAATACTTCCTCAACTGGGATACATGGAACACATTATGGACCCTGGAAAGAGCTGGTGGCAAAGCTAATCGATATGCCACCTCACCAACCCTGTCCAAAATCTCAAATGGTCCAATAAACTTTTGGCTCAGTTTACCTCGCTTCCCGAACCTCATTACTCCCTTCATAGGAGATACCTTAAGTAATACCTTCTCGCCCACCTCAAAGGAAATGTCACTTCTCTTGAGGTCTGCATAACTCTTCTGTCTGTCCTGAGCGGCCCTCATTTTCTGTCGAATTACCTGTACTTGTTCAACCATCTCCTGAATCATTTCCGGACCCAAAACCACCGCGTCAGCTCGATCATCCCAGCACACAGGACTCCGACACTTCCTTCCATACAATGCTTCAAATGGAGCCATACCAATACTGGCGTGGTAGCTATTATTGTAAGAGAATTCTATCAGTCCCAACCGTTCTTCCCATGATCCCCCAAACTCCAGTACACAAGCTCTCAACATATCTTCCAGAGTCTGGATGGTCCTTTCCGTCTGACCATCTGTAGCAGGGTGAAAAGCGGTACTCATCTTCAATTGCGTGCCTAACGCGGTCTGCAGCTCTTGCCAAAATCGAGAAATAAACCTCGAGTCGCGATCCGAAACAATATCCTTAGGAACTCCATGCAGCTTGACCACGTTCTGCACATAGGACTTTGCTAATTCAGCCTTGCTCCAGGTATCCTTCATTGGAATGAAATGAGCGGACTTAGTCAATCTATCCACGATTACCCATATCATATTGTTGCCCTTCTGAGTGCGGGGCAACCCCACAATGAAATCCATAGAAATATTCTCCCACTTCCATTCAGGTATATCCAGTGGCTGGATCTTCCCTTGAGGTCTCTTGTGCCCGCCTTTTACTTTCTGGCATGTCAAACACCGGGACACGAACTCAGCAACTTCCTTTTTCATATTGGGCCACCAAAAGGTCTTCGTGAGGTCCTTGTAGAGTTTATCGCCCCCTGGGTGAACGGAATAAGGCGTAGCATGAGCTTCAGTTAAAATCTTCTTTTTCAACTCGTCATCATCTGGAATACACCACCTCCCACTGAATCTCAGGCTACCATCCTCATGGACACAGAATTTGGATTCGGTCCCTCTATCACCGCCTTCGATCATCCCTCGCCACTTCTGAATCCTCAAATCCCCTTTCTGTAATTCTCTAATTTCACCATACAATTCCGGCTCCACTGTCAGATCGCTAAGAGTACCCCCTTTTTGAATCATGTAAATTCCAATTTCTCCCAACTCACTGAGCAGTCTTACCCTTGACCTGGCACTTATCAAGGCATGAACCGATTTCCTACTCAAGGCGTCAGCGACCACGTTAGCCTTGCCCTCATGATAGAGAATCTGCATATCGTAGTCGCCCATCAACTCGATCCACCTCCTTTGCCTCATATTTAATTCCCTCTGGGTGTAGATGTACTTCAAGCTTTTGTGGTCGGAAAACACTTTAAATGTGGCCCCGTACAGATAATGGCGCCACAGCTTCAATGCAAAGACCACCGCCCCTAACTCCAAATCATGAGTAGGATAATTCTCCTCATAGGTCTTCAGTTGCCGGGATGCATAGGCTATCACTCTCCCATTCTGCATTAATACACACCCTAGCCCATGCTTCGAGGCATCAGTATACACTTCAAAGTTATCACTCCCGTCTGGCAATGCTAGGATCGGAGCCGTTGTGAGACGTTCCTTAAGGGCCAAGAACGCCTTCTCACAGCTCTCATCCCATATGAAACGATTCTCCTTTCTCATTAATGACGTCAGCGGCTTAGCTAGCTTTGAGAAATCCTTGACAAATCTCCTGTAGTACCCAGCTAACCCCAAGAAACTCCGGATCTCTCCCACATTCTTTGGACTTTGCCATCTTATCACAGCCTCGATCTTGCTGGGGTCCACAGACACCCCCTCTTTGGAAATCACGTGCCCCAAGAAGGCAACCTTCTCTAACGAGAATTCGCATTTACTCAGCTTAGCATATAACCCATTCACCTCAAGAGTCCTCAATACTGTTCTCAGATGCTCCTCATGCTCTTCTTTGTTCTTGGAATACACCAAGATGTCGTCGATAAACCCGACCACGAACTTATCCAGGTACGGGCTGAATACCCGATTCATCAAATCCATGAACACTGCTGGTGCATTAGTCAACCCGAATGGCATAACCACGAATTTATAGTGGCCATACCTTGTCCTGAAAGCGGTCTTGGGAATGTCTTGATCTTTAATCCTCAATTGGTGATAACCCGATCTTAGATCAATTTTTGAAAAGACCCCGGCTCCACTCAACTGATCAAATAGGTCGTCAATTCTTGGCAAGGGATAACGGTTCTTGACAGTCACATTGTTCAACTCCCGGTAGTCAACGCAGAGTCTCAGACTCCCGTCCTTCTTCTTTACAAAAAGTACTGGTGCTCCCCACGGCGACACACTAGGCCGGATGAATCCCTTCTCAGCCAGTTCATCCAGTTGCTTTTTCAATTCTTCCATCTCCTTGGGTCCCATACGGTAAGGTGACTTTGATATCGGTCCCGCACCAGGCTTGAGGTCGATAGAGAAGTCGACCTCCCTCCTAGGTGGTAATTCTAACACATCGTCTCGGAACACACCCTCAAATTCCCTCACCACAGGTATTTCACTCACACCTGGAGTTTCCGCCTCACAGTTCCACATTTGACATAAGATTAAACTTTCCCCCTTCCGCAGACTCGACTTAAGTGTATTGACTGATATAAACTTGACCTTAGGTTTTACCACGAATCCCCTATAGGTCACTCTCACCCCTCTAGGTCCTTTCAGAGAAATTTTCTTTTGGTAACAATCAATAAAAGCCCGGTACTTCCCCAGCCAATCCATTCCCAGGATTACTTCAAAGTCCCCCAAAGGAAATTCAATAAGGTCGCAATGGAAAACCGCCTCCCCAATCTTGATGGGTACACTCCTAAAGACTCTATTACAGGATACCGACTCCCCGGATGGTATTGTTACAGAATCCTCAACCCAATCATAGATAACGAGCCCCAACTCCCTAGCATGATCTCTAGATACAAAAGAATGAGTTGCGCCGGAATCAAAAAGTACAAAGGTAGGTTTAAGATTCACAAGAAATGTACCAGTCACAACATGGGCGTCATCCTGGGCGGCCTGCTTCTCCATGGCAAAGAGCTTGCCACTTGACTTCACTCCACCTTGGCTAGTAGAGGCTACTCCTGTCTGTTGATTGCCCTCAGCTGCGGTCTTTTGGTTACTACCACCCCCGTTGTACTGACTATGTTGGGAACGGTTTTGATAATTGTTGTAACTCTTCTGGTAGTTATTGTTAGTACCAGATCTTGAATTCCCTCCATAGCTTGACATAGGGGTACGGTAACCTCCACTCCCCGAAGTGTTCATGCGGGGCCCACTGTACCCCGAGGTTGGGGTACGGTAACCCCCAGATTGGTATCCGCCCGAAGATCGACATACAGCCTGCTTATGTCCCGTCTTTCCACACCCATAACACACAATCCCCACAGAACTGGTTCCCGAATTCCCACTCCTAAAGTTTCCTCCACTCTGGTTCCGGGTACCAGCCGAGGCACTGTTGTTAAAGTATCCGCTGTACTTGTTAGAATTTTGCTTTTTCGACCCTGAGTTGTCACTCAAAGTCTCAACCTTCCTCTTATCACTCCTCGTCTTCTTTTCCTCCTTGATCATATCAGCCAGTCTCTCAGCTGCCCCAGCCCGCAAATAGATGTCACGAACTGTGGTGGGTGGTGCAGCAATAAGTCTCTTCTTGACAGCAATGGTGAGTCCCCTCTCAAACTTCATGGCAAGCATTGGCTCATCCATCCCCATCTATCCCACATGGCCGAGCAGTTGAAGAAACTTCCTATAGTACACCTCCACCGTCATCTCATCAGTCATTCTGAATAGCTCAAATTCCTCTCTCAGTTTGCTCTTTTGAAATTCAGGTAGGAAAACCTCGAACAAGATTCTCTTGAATGCGACCCACTCCACATGATTGATTCCATCCCCGACAACAGCTTCTCTGATCTCCCCCTTGTTTCCAGTCCACCAATCGCCAGCCATACCCCTCAAGTAGTGAGCAGCTTTTTCCACTCTCAGCTCTTCTGGACAGTCTATCAGCTCGAACAGGTTGCTGAACTCCCGACACCATTCACCAAGGAGGTGAGGTTCCCCTTCCCCGGTGAATTGTGTAGGGTTATGCCTTGCGATTATGGTACTCATTTTAGCAGAATCCAAGCGTTTGGCCCGAAGAGCCTCATTCTCTGCTAGTATTCGATCTAGTTCTTCTTGCGTGATGTCAACTGCGTTATTCCTTCTCGGAGGCATTCTATAATATACAAGAAAACAATGAGCCCTGATTAATGTAAGGGTACTCACTTAGACTTACATTGATATCACGGAAGTACCATTATTCTCATGCCTTACAGTATTAAATCTTTTCGTCACATCGTATCTAACATGGAAGCTTAGGATCACATAATCGCATATCATTAAGCATGCATAACTATGAATATAATACTGATTATCGCATATGCCTACCTCATCATGTACTCCATGTAAAACATCCATATAATCCATACTAGCCACATAACGGGAAGATTCATGTTACCCTTATCATACTTGACCACAACTTCCCATCACTTCCTATTCTACCCTTTTCGCTCGTATTCACTCAAGGTATCCGGGTAGAACTGAGAGGGCCTATGGTTTGGTGTGAGGGGGCCCCAGACTCATACTTCCCCTTTAGTGTGCTCCTAACAGTTCTATCCCGGGGTTCATTTTATTTAGACTCTTCCTATTTTCATTGGTTCATTAGGTTAGGCCTCAGGATCGTTCGCTCTGATACCACTTTGTAACACCCCCATTTATTCAAAGGCCTGCACTAGGACTCCCTGAATAATTAAGGGTGTTACCATCTCGGTTACCCGAGGCAGTAGTCAACAAAGGAAGAAACCAGTACTTTATTAAGTAAACTTTAAACCAACATATGTCTCCAAGGATTACAACTGTTTATAAAATAGATAAAACCGAAACTTTAAACTTGTCGACATCTACAACTGGGCTATAACTAAGTTGGTCCGGTTTGTTTCCTCTCCACCCTTCCATCATGCACAAGTCTAAACCTGTCATTCTGCTCCCCAATAAATTGGATCAACACAGACACAAACAAAACCAAAGAAGGGTCAACACGAGGTTGAGTAGGTAATATAATCGCAACATGAATTAAACAATCACAATATCTCCTCCAGCTCCTCCACCACCACCACATCTCCAACACACCTCATCACCAACACACACCACACCTCCCATGGCCATATCACAAGACCCATATCACAAGACCCTTTTATCACAAGACCCGATCTCCACAATAACTGTTCTCATTCGATCATATTATAACATTCAATAAAGATATATATATGCCAATCAAATACGATGTATTCATGTCAGGTCACAATTACAACACAGATATTCCCCTACCTCAAAGTTGCAGAAGATAAATGGCAAGTGAGCAACGGCTACTAAAAATGTTCCACGCGAAAATCACCACCTAGACATGAATTATATAAATAATAAGGTTCCCTAAACTTGTAATATACCCACATCTATTTATAGCACTCCCTAACACACAGAATACACATATCGTTACTATAAATTGACCTTTCCTAAAAGGCACCTTCCAAAAATAGTAACTTCTATATTAGGAAACTTTCCAAAATTAGATATTGAGGTTTGAAATTCAAATCTATTTAAAATATGCATTAGTATCAAATCTTACATTAAATGCCAAATCTTTTCCTTTAAAACCATCATATTTTTACTAATAATAAACTAATACCATAAATAATTGATAAATAAATGAGTGAATAATAATAATAACATTAATAATAATAATAATAATAATAATAATAAAAATAATAATACAAATATGTTACCAAAATAGCCCCCTTACCCGAGCACTACACCCCGTGACAACAGCCCCCACAAGACCACCGTGACACATCCTACCACCATTGTCAGCCCCCGTCACAAACACCCACTCAGCCATCTACCACCACGACCACCAACCACCTGACCGACTACCACCGACGGTCTGAACCATAGCCCTGATCAGGCCTGGTTCTTCACCGTGACTCTGACCACCCTACCTTAAACCTCTCCTCGACACAAACCCCACCATGACAACCACCTGCCGTGACCACCCAAACCGTCCCCAGACTCCAAACTCCAGACAAAGTGGTGACCTTGCACTGACCTCCCCCGAGTCATCAACGCCACCACCCCCAAACACCCTCTGTACACGCTCAAACACCCAGATCTGGACTAAGACAGACTCACCCCACGACAACCACCCCTGTCAAACTCCCCTGTACCACCACGATCTAACACCATCAGCCCCAGAGACCACCACCACGTAAACCCCCATACAACAACCAGTGTCGTGACTCAAAAACCCATAACAACCAACTCCCTCGACAGACCTAAAACCGACTCCAAAACACCCCCGAAACAATCCCCTGTTTGAGACCGTAACACCCCCTTCCCTGACACCATTTTCGACACCATCGACAACTGCTAGGACAACCAGCGACACCATAACACTGAACAACATATAAACACTCTACTTCATAGAATACATAAACGTGAAAGCAACAATAAGAAAACGTATATGCATCCCTCAAAACTGATGACGAAATTACATGCTTAAACTGTATTTAAAACAAGTATGGTGACCATACCAGATTCGTGACTACTTCGAACCACCCTAGGACCACCCTCTACCACCGTGAGCAAGTTGTTCTTCTTCTCCACACTGTCTGCTAGGGTTTCGTGAGATCAGAAATGTGTTTGGTTAGGTTTTAGTGCACAGACTCCTATAGTTTATATAAGGCGGCTGAGGCCTAAAGCTGACTATTTTGAAATTCCGTGTGGGCTTGGTCTGTTGTCACGCCAATCGAGGCCCAGTGTAGGGTGACAACAGGTCCCAAGTTCGAACCCCACCTTCACCATTCCACATATATTGTTACTAGGTGCTTAGGTCCCCCAATCGAATCCCATAGTAGTACGAAAATCACTCAACAAAACGAGTATGCGCAAGCTTATAAAACGACTATCTAATACTACTAACTCATCGCTCGATCATAACTATCCTACGAAACCACATTTAAATAATAAAAATTCGGGTTATTACACGTCTATATACTACGACATCCCAATCTCAGACTATACAACCCCCTGGTAGGACGACATCAAAAGACTGTCCTAGTCTAAACCTGGCCAGACTCTCGGAGCGCAAACGAATTGCGATCCCCGATTCGACAAGTGCACAAGGCACCCCCAAGACCCGAACTAGCTAGGAACGAGATATGCCCGAAGGCGGGCAGACAATCTAAGACCTGACCGTGAGACCAAGTCACTACGGCCAACCAGCTACACAATGCATTCAAGTAAGAACTCGAGTACTATAGCAGCGCACAACAGGTTTACACAAATCACAATATGTCATCTCAAAGATGTACAACAACTCAAACTCGAATGACAATCATTTCGTATATATCTCATCTCTAAACATCCATGTAACACTTAGCCGGCTTCGGGAACTAATTTGAGGCGAGAGCCGGTTTCCCTTCCGGTTGCCCGACCGGGGGGTCTTTCATCCTCAAATCCATTACCGAACCCGACATAAGCGCCGCCCAATTCCTTGGGACTTCAAACAAGCATACAATTCATATTAAATAACGTATATTCTTTACGGAAATCATTACGCATATAAAATAACAAAAGAAACGTAAATTAAATATATAGTTCATTCGGAAAATAGAAACAAGAACTAATTTAACATTTCACATTATATCCTCATATTGTCTAAATAAAATTAACATGTGAGAAATTAATATAACAAGTCGTATTTTAATTATTCGGAAAACTGATTAACTAATTAATCATTTAGACATGCTTCTTAAAATAAAACCGTAACCCATTACTAATTCATAACGATTTCAAACGTATAATATTTAAAAGTAAACAAGCCAGCAAGAACATACATAAATTAATTAATTCAAGCAGGCTAACAAGCACGTACGTAAAATAATAATAAAATAATAATAATCATATTATGTAACATAGTTTGAGCGTAGTAAAACTAATAATTAAGTAGGATAGAGCAGTGAACAACAACACACGATAACGATAATGTGGGTAGCCACCATTAAACAAATTATATTAACTACAGAATGTAGAGGCAGAGGCATAATTCAGGGTCAGATTTGTCATACTTGTATATGCACACACACTTATAATATCTTTCTCAAATACAAATCTACTGCCAGTTTTACTTACTCTTAGCTATCTCAACAACACAGTACAACAACACCAGACCAGTAATGTAGTAGGTAGAAACGTGATTAAAAGTAGTAATAGGAGGTGGTGATAAACAATAGTAGTATGCAGCAGTAAAACTATGTAGCAGTAAGAATAATAGAAGTAGTAGTTGCACAGTGGCAGCCGTGTAGGAGCAATGAACACAACTATGTAACAGATTTGATAAGAAGAGAATTATTTTGCCTGAGTGTAAATAATTACATAACATCCTATATATAACAAAAAGACTATAGGTTAGGTAACTTACAATCCTAGTGGGTATACAATACTACAACTAGCAACAGGGATACTGCAAAATAGCAACTGATATACAATATTGATTGAGTATGTGCAAAACGACCGTAGGATATTTGACATAATCTAATACTATGTACAACCACAAACAACAACAATAATTTATAGTAGTATGACAGTGGGTAGTTGTTGTAATAACCAATAGTACACAAATAACACATTAAAAGCATGCTGCACACAAGGAGCAGTAGCAACATAACATACCACAGACAACACGCAGTAGCAGACAAAGCAACACTCTATAGCAGCGACAGTATGCAGCACAACAACGACCAACATCAATAGAGTGACAATAGCATAAAACAAACACAAGAAAAAGAAATGTCCAGCAGCATAAGCACACATATGAGATGAATAACACTAATATGTGACGGATATAAATTACCCATAAACTATTAAACATAAAAACCACATAATTTCACATAAACAACAAGAAAATCACATGTCCAATTAATTTAAGACAAAGGCCGAGCTTTCTCATTATCGTCACCTAAAAGAGCGATTCTTCACTTCTAGTCTTCTACTATGTACGAATCCTTGTCCGGGTCGTCCAAGTTAACACCTACAAACAACAAAGACGGGTTATAAATGGGTAATTTCGAGTAAACCTCAAAATAGTCCCAAAATCAACTTTGACGGAACGGAAATTGAAAGAGATAGAAAGAACGGAAATGAAGAGAGGAAAGCGTAGGTGAAAACCTTGCGTCAATCGGAGTTGAGATGAGTAAATGGATGATGATTTTGTGAAGGAGAAAAGAGTAACAATGGAGAAATAAATGTTACTATATCTTATTTTGGTGAAGGAGGAGGTAACGTTGGAAAGGGGAAGGAGGTGTCCTTTATATTTAACTTGAGTCGGGTTTCTAAAATGTAAGGGGCGGAAAAACTTAAAACGGGATTTACCAAGTAAACGTGAAATCATTAGATTAAACAACTTAAGACGGAACCTAACGACATTTCTTAAAATAAAACTTACGAATTATAATTAAAATATCATTAAATCCCGAAAATTACTTTATATTATTAAAATATACTTTTATAAAAATACGGGATGTCACAATCACCCCATCTTTCAAAAAGTTTCGTCCTCGAAACTTGAAAGCAGTTACAAGGACAACATTAACAACTAAAACTTTCACAGAAACCTTGATATACAAAAACTTAGATTTCTTTCCAAAAATTTCAGAAGTAAAAACCATAGTCCAGCCTCCATCAAGGAACGTTTGGGTTCTCGTTGCGCATTCAAGAACCTGACATTCTAATCCGAAGGCAAAACCAAGGTAAAAATCAACGAAGAGTTTCAAAATTTAGAACGATCCGGTGTTGATAGGCATAGTACAGGTTATCAGACGTCTCCAATAACGAGTTCAAATGGCAAACCAACGCTGAAATTCATCAAAATTGTAAAATTATCCAACTTCTTAAAACCAGGTTTTCTAAATTCAACCTTTTTAAATCTTTTAAACCTTTGAACGAATAAAGTTTGTAAATCAAAAGAGGTTTGCAACTACCAAAAGGAAGGAATTTCCAAAGAAGTCACAAGGAGCAGAAAAAGGAAGCGGTTATAGGGGGAAAATTTCAGTGTGCGACACGAAAGAAGAACAAGGTTGAGCTCAAGACAACGTCCTATAGGCAAAAATGAAAACATCAATGGAGACATACCGGTGACCAGGTGAGGGTAAGCCTCGGCTGCAGCACGACTCATCACGTACACAGTACCCTTGGGCTTCGGTCTCTGAACGGTACCAGCAGCAGTAGAAACTCTACCAGCGACAACCTTCCTCTCAGGGCACTCAAAGGAGCGATGTCCGGTCTTGTTGCAAGCAAAGCAGGTGTAGGGGTCGCCGTTGCAGTCAACTCCAAGGTGAAGATCCTTATGACACTTGAAACACTTCAGAGGAGCATTAGGTACAGGCACCGGGTCCTTGACCTTAGATGGGTCGAACCTCTTAAACTTCTTAAACTGAGGTACCGGAGAGTCAGGTGAAGGATCAAAGGGTCTCTTCTCAAGGGAGGAAGTCTGTAAGGAAAAGGGAGTAGAAGAAGAAGCTCTAGCCTCAGCATCTATGGCTCGGATGGAACTCTCTGCCCAAATAGCATCATCATAAACCTCAACGAAAGAAGTCGAGTCACGGCGGACCATACTCTCGATGCGAGGCCCTAACTTCCCTCGATAGAAGTAAACCCTCTCAGCCTCATCCCTCACAAATCTCGAGGCAAAATGTGCAAGCTGATTAAATTTGTCGGTGTACTCCTGAACGGACATCTTACCCTGCTTCAAGTCCATGAACTCCTTAAGCCTCTGTGATCTAAGCACCTTAGAATAAAATCTCGTCTCGAGCTTATCCTTAAAAGCCTCCCAGTCGAATAAAGGATCCAGAATGAAAGTCGGTCCAGTCAATGCCCACCATCTATCGGCTTCCAAGGTCAAAAAGTGAGTGGCTAGACGCACTCTATCCTCTCTGACTACCGAATACATGGTGAAGCTTTTCTCCATCTCCGGGAACCATTCAGAAAGGGCAACAGGATCAACTTCGCCTCCATAAGTCTTCACGTGGCTCCTGGACATCTGTGATGCTATCCAAGAGAAGCTACCAAGTCGGTTGGCATCACTGCCTGGCGGTGGAGGAGGAGGAGCAGTCTCAGCCTGATGCCTCTGGTTCTCAAGCAACTGATGAAGTGCTTGCATTATCGTATTCTCAGCAACAGTGGTTCTCACCATCCTTCAAAAGAGAAAACAGTGTTAACCTAACAATTAACAATCACAAACAGTCTACCACTTGTCCTTAAAACTACCCAAATCTCTCATTCATTATTCAAGTTTTTGGTCAAGTTAAGTTTGGGGATTACATGAGTGTGTCGGGAGCGATAACTCTCTGATACCAACAGTAAATCCCCTCGCGAAAGCGTAAACGTAAACATACAAAACATGCCAAAAATGCAGCGGAATTAAAACTTTTGACATGATAAGAAAACATGCGAGGTGTCTTAACAATATAAAACATGCGGAAGAAAAGAAACATAAATAAGTATATAAGTGCGATACAAAACAGCCCGGGATAGCATATCCCTTCAGGCACAAAATACTGAAACTTAAGTCTAAGGTCTAGCTAACGAAAGGTAAAAGTCCACGATGAAGGATCATCGCTCGCTAGCCTCAACGTAACCCCCGCAGAATAGCCTCACGTACCTACACACATACAACATGTGCGCCACAGTCAGTGGGGAGTGACTAGAGTGCTCCTAGCCACCTATTGTCAATAACATGTAACACGTTAAACATCCAACATACTCCGACATCTATAACATGTGAAGCATATATAACAATATCTCATCTTTCGTAACATCATGCAATATTATGCAAAGACTCTCAACCAGCTTCGGAAACTATTTGGAAGGACAGCCGGTTTCACTTCCGGTTGCCCGACCGGGGGGTCTTTCAATCCAAACCATTTACGAAACTAGACTAAGAGTCGTCCAATGCCTTGGACGAACAATACTAAGATAACCAAGGTAATACATTCTTATACACAAACTAAAGCATGCTCAACATCCAATTATATCAACAAGAGATAGGTCACCTAGTGACTCGACTCCAACAACTATAGGTCAACCAAGTCACTCTACAAACAAGAGATAGGCCAACAATTGACTCGACTCTAACTAGATTGGCCAACAATTGACTCGACTAGACTACTATGAGCAGGCACACAATCGACTCGTCTATATACTACGACATCCCCAATCTCAGACTATACAACCCCCTGGTAGGACGACATCAAAAGACTGTCCTAGTCTAAACCTGGCCAGACTCTCGGAGCGCAAACGAATTACGATCCCCGATTCGACAAGTGCAAAAGGCACCCCCAAGACCCGAACTAGCTAGGAACGAGATATGCCCGAAGGCGGGCAGACAATCTAAGACCTGACCGTGAGACCAAGTCACTACGGCCAACCAGCTACACAACGCAGTCAAGGGAGAACTCGAGTACTATAACAGCGCACAGCAGGTTTACAAAAATCACTATATGTCATCTCAAAGATGTACAACAACTCAAACTCGAATGACAATCATTTCGTATATATCTCATCTCTAAACATCCATGTAACACTTAGCCGGCTTCGGGAACTAATTTGAGGGGAGAGCCGGTTTCCCTTCCGGTTGCCCGACCGGGGGGTCTTTCATCCTCAAATCCATTACCGAACCCGACATAAGCGCCGCCCAATTCCTTGGGACTTCAAACAAGCAAGCATACAATTGATATTAAATAACGTATATTCTTTAAGGAAATCATTACGCATAGAAAATAACAAAAGAAACGTAAATTAAATATATAGTTCATTCGGAAAATAGAAACAAGAACTAATTTAACATTTCACATTATATCCTTATATTGTCTAAATAAAATTAACATGTGAGAAATTAATATAACAAGTCGTATTTTAATTTTTCGGGAAACCGATTAACTAGTTAATCATTTAGACATGCTTCTTAAAATAAAACCGTAACCCATTACTAATTCATAACGATTTCAAACGTATAATATTTAAAAGTAAACAAGCCAGCAAGAACATACATAAATTAATTAATTCAAGCAGGCTAACAAGCACGTACGTAAAATAATAATAAAATAATAATAATCATATTATGTAACATAGTTTGAACGTAGTAAAACTAATAATTAAGTAGGATAGAGCAGTGAACAACAACACACGATAACGATAATGTGGGTAGCCACCATTAAACAAATTATATTAATTACAGAATGTAGAGGCAGAGGCATAATTCAGGGTCAGATTTGTCATACTTGTATATGCACACACACTTATAATATCTTTCTCAAATACAAATCTACTGCCAGTTTTACTTACTCTTAGCTATCTCAACAACACAGTACAACAGCACCTAACCAGTAATGTAGTAGGTAGAAACGTGATTAAAAGTAGTAATAGGAGGTGGTGATAAACAATAGTAGTATGCAGCAATAAAACTATGTAGCAGTAAGAATAATAGAAGTAGTAGTTGCACAGTGGCAGCCGTGTAGGAGCAATGAACACAACTATGTAACAGATTTGATAAGAAGAGAATTATTTTGCCTGAGTGTAAATAATTACATAACATCCTATATATAACAAAAAGACTATAGGTTAGGTAACTTACAATCCTAGTGGGTATAAAATACTACAACTAGCAACAGGGATACTGCAAAATAGCAACTGATATACAATATTGATTGAGTATGTGCAAAACGACCGTAGGATATTTGACATAATCTAATACTATGTACAACCACAAACAACAACAATAATTTATAGTAGTATGACAGTGGGTAGTAGTTGTAATAACCAATAGTACACAAATAACACATTAAAAGCACGCTGCACACAAGGAGCAGTAGCAACATAACATACCACAGACAACACGCAGTAGCAGATAGAGCAACACTCTATAGCAGCGACAGTATGCAGCACAACAACGACCAACAGCAATAGAGTGACAATAGCATAAAACAAACACAAGAAAAAGAAATGTCCAGCAGCATAAGCACACATATGAGATGAATAACACTAATATGTGGCGGATATAAATTACCCATAAACTATTAAACATAAAAACCACATATTTTCACATAAACAACAAGAAAATCACATGTCCAATTAATTTAAGACAAAGGCCGAGCTTTCTCAATATCGTCACCTTAAAGAGCGATTCTTCACTTCTAGTCTTCTACTATGTACGAATCCTTGTCCGGGTAGTCCATGTTAACACCTACAAACAACAAAGACGGGTTATAAATGGGTAATTTCGAGTAAACCTCAAAACAGTCCCAAAATCAACTTTGACGGAACGGAAATTGAAAGAGATAGAAAGAACGGAAATGAAGAGAGGAAAGCGTAGGTGAAAACCTTGCGTCAATCGGAGTTGAGATGAGTAAATGGATGATGATTTTGTGAAGGAGAAAAGAGTAACAATGGAGAAATAAATGTTACTGTATCTTATTTTGGTGAAGGAGGAAGTAACGTTGGAAAGGGGAAGGAGGTGTCCTTTATATTTAACTTGAGTCGGGTTTCTAAAATGTAAGGGGCGGAAAAACTTAAAACGGGATTTACCAAGTAAACGTGAAATCATTAGATTAAACAACTTAAGACGGAACCTAACGACATTTCTTAAAATAAAACTTACGAATTATAATTAAAATATCATTAAATCCCGAAAATTACTTTATATTATTAAAATATACTTTTATAAAAATACGGGATGTCACAATCACCCCATCTTTCAAAAAGTTTCGTCCTCGAAACTTGAAAGCAGTTACAAGGACAACATTAACAACTAAAACTTTCACAGAAACCTTGATATACAAAAACTTAGATTTCTTTCCAAAAATTTCAGAAGTAAAAACCATAGTCCAGCCTCCATCAAGGAACGTTTGGGTTCTCGTTGCGCATTCAAGAACCTGACATTCTAATCCGAAGGCAAAACCAAGGTGAAAATCAACGAAGAGTTTCAAAATTTAGAACGATCCGGCGTTGATAGGCATAGTACAGGTTATCAGACGTCTCCAATAACGAGTTCAAATGGCAAACCAACGCTGAAATTCATCAAAGTTGTAAAATTATCCAACTTCTTAAAACCAGGTTTTCTAAAATCAACCTTTTTAGATCTTTTAAACCTTTGAACGAATAAAGTTTGTAAAACAAAAGAGGTTTGCAACTACCAAAAGGAAGGAATTTCCAAAGAAGTCACAAGGAGCAGAAAAAGGAAGCGGTTATCGGGGGAAAATTTCAGTGCGAGACAAGAAAGAAGAACAAGGTTGAGCTCAAGACAACGTCCTATAGGTAAAAATGAAAACATCAATGGAGACATACCGGTGACCAGGTGAGGGTAAGCCGCGGCTGCAGCACGACTCATCACGTACACGGTACCCTTGGGCTTCGGTCTCTGAACGGTACCAGCAGCAGTAGAAACTCTACCAGCGACAACCTTCCTCTCAGGGCACTCAAAGGAGCGATGTCCGGTCTTGTTGCAAGCAAAGCAGGTGTAGGGGTCGCCGTTGCAGTCAACTCCAAGGTGAAGATCCTTATGACACTTGAAACACTTTAGAGGAGCATTAGGTACAGGCACCGGGTCCTTGACCTTAGATGGGTCGAACCTCTTAAAATTCTTAAACTGAGGTACCGGAGAGTCAGGTGAAGGATCAAAGGGTCTCTTCTCAAGGGAGGAAGTCTGTAAGGAAAATGGAGTAGAAGAAGAAGCTCTAGCCTCAGCATCTATGGCTCGGATGGAACTCTCTGCCCAAATAGCATCATCATAAACCTCAACGAAAGAAGTCGAGTCACGGCGGACCATACTCTCGATGCGAGGCCCCAACTTCCCTCGATAGAAGTAAACCCTCTCAGCCTCATCCCTCACAAATCTCGAGGCAAAATGTGCAAGCTGATTAAATTTGTCGGTGTACTCCTGAACGGACATCTTACCCTGCTTCAATTCCATGAACTCCTTAAGCCTCTGTGATCTAAGCACCTTAGAATAAAATCTCGTCTCGAGCTTATCCTTAAAAGCCTCCCAGTCGAATAAAGGATCCAGAATGAAAGTCGGTCCAGTCAATGCCCACCAAATACATGGTGAAGCTTTTCTCTCTGACTACCGAATACATGGTGAAGCTTTTCTCCATCTCCGGGAACCATTCAGAAAGGGCAACAGGATCAACTTCGCCTCCATAAGTCTTCACGTGGCTCCTAGACATCTGTGATGCTATCCAAGAGAAGCTACCAAGTCGGTTGGCATCACTGCCTGGCGGTGGAGGAGGAGGAGCAGTCTCAGCCTAATGCCTCTGGTTCTCAAGCAACTAATGAAGTGCTTGCATTATCGTATTCTCAGCAGCAGTGGTTCTCACCATCCTTCAAAAGAGAAAACAGTGTTAACCTAACAATTAACAATCACAAACATTCTACCACTTGTCCTTAAAACTACCCAAATCTCTCATTCATTATTCAACTCTTTGGTCAAGTTAAGTTTGGGGATTACATGAGTGCGTCGGGAGCGATAACTCTCTGATACCAACTGTAAAACCCCTCGCGAAAGCGTAAAAGTAAACATACAAAACATGCCAAAAATGCAGCGGAATTAAAACTTTTGACATGATAAGAAAACATGCGAGGTGTCTTAACAATATAAAACATGCGGAAGAAAAGAAACATAAATAAGTATATAAGTGCGATACAAAACAGCCCGGGATAGCATATCCCTACAGGCACAAAATACTGAAACTTAAGTCTAAGGTCTAGCTAATGAAAGGTAAAAGTCCACGATGAAGGATCATCGCTCGCTAGCCTCAACGTAACCCCCGCAGAACAGCCTCACGTACCTACACACATACAACATACATGTGCGCCACAGTCAGTGGGGAGTGACTAGAGTGCTCCTAGCCACCTATTGTCAATAACATGTAACACGTAAAACATCCAACATACTCCGACATCTATAACATGTGAAGCATATATAACAATATCTCATCTTTCGTAACATCATGCAATATTATGCAAAGACTCTCAACCAGCAACTTCGGAAACTATTTGGAAGGAGAGCCGGTTTCCCTTCCGGTTGCCCGGCCGGGGAGTCTTTCAATCCAAACCATTTACGAAACTAGACTAAGAGTCGTCAAATGCCTTGGACGAACAATACTAAGATAACCAAGGTAATACATTCTTATACACAAACTAAAGCATGCTCAACATCCAATTATATCAACAAGAGATAGGTCACCTAGTGACTCGACTCCAACAACTATAGGTCAACCAAGTGACTCTACAAACAAGAGATAGGCCAACAATTGACTCGACTCTAACTAGATTGGCCAACAATTGACTCGACTAGACTACTATGAGCAGGCCGACAATCGACTCGTCTATATACTACGACATCCCCAATCTCAGACTATACAACCCCCTGGTAGGACGACATCAAAAGAGTGTCCTAGTCTAAACCTGGCCAGACTCTCGGAGCGCAAACGAATTACGATCCCTGATTCGACAAGTGCACAAGGCACCCCCAAGACCCGAACTAGCTAGGAACGAGATATGCCCGAAGGAGGGCAGACAATCTAAGACCTGACCGTGAGACCAAGTCACTACGACCATCCAGCTACACAATGCAGTCAAGTGAGAACTCGAGTACTATAGCAGCGCACAGCAGGTTTACGCAAATCACAATATGTCATCTCAAAGATGTACAACAACTCAAACTCGAATGACAATCATTTCGTATATATCTCATCTCTAAACATCCATGTAACACTTAGCCGGCTTCGGGAACTAATTTGAGGCGAGAGCCGGTTTCCCTTCCGGTTGCACGACCGGGGGGTCTTTCATCCTCAAATCCATTACCGAACCCGACATAAGCGCCGCCCAATTCCTTGGGACTTCAAACAAGCATACAATTCATATTAAATAACGTATATTCTTTACGGAAATCATTTCGCATATAAAATAACAAAAGAAACGTAAATTAAATATATAGTTCATTCGGAAAATAGAAACAAGAACTAATTTAACATTTCACATTATATCCTCATATTTTCTAAATAAAATTAACATGTGTGAAATTAATATAACAAGTCGTATTTTAATTATTCGGGAAACCGATTAACTAATTAATCATTTAGACATGCTTCTTAAAATAAAACCGTAACCCATTACTAATTCGTAACGATTTCAAACGTATAATATTTAAACGTAAACAAGCCAGCAAGAACATACGTAAACTAATTGCAGGCTAACAAGCATGTACGTAAAATAATAATAAAATAATAATAATCATATTATGTAACATAGTTTGAACGTAGTAAAATTAATAATTAAGTAGGATAGAGCAGTGAACAACAACACACGATAACGATAATGTGGGTAGCCACCATTAAACAAATTATATTAATTACAGAATGTAGAGGCAGAGGCATAATTCAGGGTCAGATTTGTCATACTTGTATAAGCACACACACTTATAATATCTTTCTCAAATACAAATCTACTGCCAGTTTTACTTACTCTTAGCTATCTCAACAACACAGTACAACAGCACCAGACCAGTAATGTAGTAGGTAGAAACGTGATTAAAAGTAGTAATAGGAGGTGGTGATAAATAATAGTAGTATGCAGCAATAAAACTATGTAGCAGTAAGAATAATAGAAGTAGTAGTTGCACAGTGGCAGCCGTGTAGGAGCAATGAACACAACTATGTAACAGATTTGATAAGAAGAGAATTATTTTGCCTGAGTGTAAATAATTACATAACATCCTATATATAACAAAAAGACTATAGGTTAGGTAACTTACAATCCTAGTGGGTATACAATACTACAACTAGCAACAGGGATACTGCAAAATAGCAACTGATATACAATATTGATTGAGTATGTGCAAAACGACCGTAGGATATTTGACATAATCTAATACTATGTACAACCACAAACAACAACAATAATTTATACTAGTATGACAGTGGGTAGTAGTTGTAATAACCAATAATACACAAATAACACATTAAAAGCACGCTGCACACAAGGAGCAGTAGCAACATAACATACCACAGACAACACACAGTAGCAGACAGATCAACAATCTATAGCAGCGACAGTATGCAGCACAACAACGACCAACAGCAATAGAGTGACAATAGCATAAAACAAACACAAGAAAAAGAAATGTCCAGCAGCATAAGCACACATATGAGATGAATAACACTAATATGTGACGGATATAAATTACCCATAAACTATTAAACATAAAAACCACATAATTTCACATAAACAACAAGAAAATCACATGTCCAATTAATTTAAGACAAAGGCCGAGCTTTCTTATTATCGTCACCTTAAAGAGCGATTCTTCACTTCTAGTCTTCTACTATGTACGAATCCTTGTCCGGGTAGTCCATGTTAACACCTACAAACAACAAAGACGGGTTATAAATGGGTAATTTCGAGTAAACCTCAAAACAGTCCCAAAATCAACTTTGACGGAACGAAAATTGAAAGAGATAGAAAGAACGGAAATGAAGAGAGGAAAGCGTAGGTGAAAACCTTGCGTCAATCGGAGTTGAGATGAGTAAATGGATGATGATTTTGTGAAGGAGAAAAGAGTAACAATGGAGATATAAATGTTACTGTATCTTATTTTGGTGAAGGAGGAAGTAACGTTGGAAAGGGGAAGGAGGTGTCCTTTATATTTAACTTGAGTCGGGTTTCTAAAATGTAAGGGGCGGAAAAACTTAAAACGGGATTTACCAAGTAAACGTGAAATCTTTAGATTAAACAACTTAAGACGGAACCTAACGACATTTCTTAAAATAAAACTTACGAACTATAATTAAAATATCATTAAATCCCGAAAATTACTTTATATTATTAAAATATACTTTTATAAAATACGGGATGTTACACTTTGAGTTGACTTTACCTCGTTCGTTGGTCATGCAAAAATCCCGAGGGTAGAAATTTGATATAAAATCGTCTCTTTTCCGCATAATTCTGCAAAACAGCATGAAAGTAGACAATTGTTGGGAAATAAGGGCTAAAACATAGTAAATGAGCGACAAAATGCGTGTAAAAAATAGATGTAAAACATCATAAAATAGACACGCATCAGTTCTAACGTGTTTGTTGATTGTCATTGATCATACTTTTATGTCTTTGAATCGACACTGGTAGAAAAAGCCCCTATTACGACGTCTTAATCGTGCCGGTTCTTTTAGAAAAGTCGTAAAAGGCCCAAAAAATTGGCGGGAGTGAGTTTTTCATATTTTAGAAAGTCTAGTACGACGGTTTAAATTAAGAACCGACGTAATGGTAGTAGCTATTTATGGCGATTTTGATATAAACAACGCCATCATAAGTCAAATATGGCGGTTGTATTTACAACCGCCGGTAATAACGACGTTAAAAGTTAATAATACTTGACAATACTTTTAATAAAAAAACCGCCGTTATATGTTTTTAAGACGGGTTTTATGAAAAACCGACGTAATTAAATTGGAATAAGTCAATTACATAGTGATTATCTTTCAAAAAAAAATTATATATCTTGTAAGACCCATTTACCGTCAAATACTAAACACAGTACCTTCATCTTCCCTGGTGAACCGCCTCTGCTCACCCCCACCGCGCGCGCCATATTGTCAAGGCAGCTGTCAATAATCACCGCTAAAACCTCAATTATTAATCACCGTCGTCCTTACTGTGCTCTGCCTCAATCCAAAGTACCTTCTATTACGGTTTTTCGAACTCCTTCTACATCGCACTGCAACTACGATTTTTCGAACATGTACTTTATTTTGCCCCTATATAATTCTAATTATAGTTCTTCATTCAATTATACTAGTAACAATTGTTATTAATCGAGTTTAATTTCTGGTAATTTTATCAAATTGATTGAATTTACTGTTTTATTGAATTACTGTATTATTGAATTACTGTTATTGAATTATATGAATTACTGTGATTGAATTATTTGTATTCATATCTTCTTTTTGGTTTTGGTGTTCAATGACAAACTCCAACGGATTGGTTGTGGGAACTATTGTTGAATTATTTGTTTTTATTATAATCTTTCTAATGTTGCATTATTGATAATTACTTGTTATAATTGTTAAGTACTGCCTACATCTTTTGTAGTAAGATCAAGTTCATAGTGCACTCGATCGAGTGCGCTTACCCGCTGTGAAGTTTTCCGCGACTTTCCTAATTTCGCTTTTAGACCTTTTGTAAAACCTCTCGCGAAAGCGGAAATGTAAACATACAAAAGTACCAGAAATGCAGCGGAATTAAAACTTTTTAAAAGATAAACACCATGCGAGAAGTCTTAAACTGAAACGGAAACTGAAACAGAAATAGATAAGTAACAGTTCTAAGTATCAAAAACAAATATGTACAACAGCCTGGGATGGAACATCCCTACAAGCACCAAAACAACTGTATCAAAAGACTAAGAGTCTAGCTAGGCGATATAAGTGTAAGTCATATGATGACAATAGGATCATCACTCGCTAGCCCTCTCGTGAACCCCGCTCCAACCTGCATGTACCTACATACATGAAAACATGTACGCCACAATCAGTGGGGAGTGACTAGAGTTCTCCTAGCCACCTTTTGTGACAACACGTAACACATAAAGCAATACAGAATACTCCAACATATATAAACATGTGAAGCAATAACATCTCATCAACTGCTCTCATACTATCATGCAAACTCTAGTGCACGGCTCTCAACCAACTTCATAAACTGTTAGGAAGGAGAGCCGGTTTCCCTACTGGTTACCCAGTCGGGGGGTCTTTCAATCCAACTATTTATGAAATTGATCATAGAGTCATCCAATGCCTTGGATGAACAAACTATAGCTCAAACAATATAAACATCAACTTCATCATGTATATCTGACACTGTACCAACCTAGGCAAGCAGATATAACATAACCACTGGCAATGGGTCCAGAGGTGAACTTAACACATATCCCACTACCAAACAAATCAAGTAAAGGGTCCAGAGGTGAGCTTAACACATATCCCTATACTTTACAATTCAAGAAAAGGGTCCAGGGGTGAGCTTAACACATATCCCTAATCATCCAAAAGCAAAGGGTCCAGAGGTGAGCTTAACACATATCCCAATGCTACAAACAAGTATTGGGTCCAGAGGTGAGCTTAACACATATCCCAATACACAGCTATCGCACAACGGGTCCAGAGGTGAGCTTAACACATATCCCGTGTACGACAACCGATCACGTGTCAGGTCCAGAGGTGAGCTTAACACATATCCTGACACGCCACAAGCAAAACACGTAACGGGTCCAGAGGTGAGCTTAACACATATCCCGTCACGCGACATACAAAACACGTAATGGGTCCAGAGGTGAGCTTAACACATATCCCATCACGCGACATCCGACTTAACCATTAACATCCAAAGATAGAAACTAACCTATAGTTCTAACTTCTTAAACCGCTAATCGACACTTAATTGATCCCGGGAACTAAGACGAGGTAGAGCCGGTTTCCCTTTCGGTTACCCGACCGGGGGGTCTCTATCCTCACTCCATTCCCGAACCCAATATAGTGCCGCCCGTCCTCCGGGGACCTCAAATACATATCAAAGATGCAAGGAACGAGTTTCAATCAAAACCGATTAAGCGTTTGAAAGATACGAACGATTACAAACCAAAACAGCCTACAGGGATCCCCAGCCGGTCGGCAGGCAGCCGGTCGGCCGGCTGGTGACCCTCTCAGCTCCTTTCCTTTAAAAACGAGAAAAACACAAAGGACTCCCAGCCGGTCGGCAGGCAGCCGGTCGGCCGGCTGGGAACCTCAATCCTAGGTCCTCAACAATGCGTAACCCAAACCCCAAAGCACTCCCAGCCGGCTGGAAGGCGGCCGGTCTGCTGGCTGGGCTCCCTTTCCCTAAGTTCATCGCAAAAGCAACCAAAACAACACAAAGAGACTACCAGCCGGTCGGCAGGCAGCCGGTCGGCCGGCTGGCAGTCCCAAGGCCAAATACTTCAAAATTTGCAAAAACACTATAAGACGCTCCCAGCCGGTCGACCGGCGGCCGGTCGGTCAACCGGCTCAGAGAGCCTGTTCGACATTTTCGCGTTTTCCAGCCTACACACAATTCGACAATTCGACATACAAACTTTCACAATTGCTACATGTAAGATTTACCCAACATCATGAATCATCTAAAATCATTATCTATCAGCAAACAAATCCCATAACAATCCTCAAACGATTATATCAAGTATCCGTCTTAACTTTGTGAAAACTGAAATTTAACTTAAGAACACATAACAACATCACAAGCATGAATTCTTCACATAAGAACAATCCTAAACATGAACATTAACAAAAAAATCAGAAACTAACATAAGAACACATCAAAACTTGCTAATATTCAAATTAAGGCCGAGTTTCTCATTATTGTCACCTTAAATGCACTCCGGCCTAAAGATCCTCCTCTACCACGAAGCTATCAATGTCCGGGTTGTCCAATCCTTCACCTACAACCACGAAAAACGGGTTTAAGAACTTAAAAACGGAATTTATGTAAAACAGCCCCATTTTCGAAATTGACGAAACACAAAATGAAAGTGATGGATGGCTTGGAAATTAAATGAGGATTCCGAAAATGTTATTATTACCTTCAATAGGTAGACGGATGATGAAGAAAAGAGCAAAAGAAGATGATGTTTATGAAGGTTTTAGGAGAAATATGGTTTACAGTGAAATGTTTGAAGGAGATGAAAGAATATGTCGACTAATGTGTTTTTAGGGGTTTAAGTAAGTGTCCTTTCCGAGTCAATTAAACGGGTTAGGATACTTGAACGGATATTTAAGTTGGGAACTTAACCTTACCAAGTTTGTATTCGTCTTAAGGACTTAAGGTTCTTAAGACGGATCTTACTAATTAAATTAAAATCTTTCACAATAAATTATTAAAATATTATTTATTACTTAAATAATTTAAAACGCTTAAATTAGATTTTACGAAAATACGGGATGTTACACCTTTTATTATAAATACCTAATTCGAGACATTTTTTTAGGTCATGCTTTGGATGCTTTAGAATATTTCAGAATTTTTAGTTTAATTTATGTTCTTAGATTGCTACTTTATTTTACTTCCGGATCTACGATAATCGACGGTATTAATCTTTCTTCATTAATTCGTTTTATGCAAATTATATTTCATTCAATTGCTCCTTTACTATTTATCATGTTTTTATCTACTTTTATCGTTGTTGATTTCGTTAGTATGCGTAGCTAATTTATTTGTCTAGGGTGAAAAGGGATCTAGGTGATTAGAAAGGGGAATTAAAATTTAATGATCTTTAATTGTTAAACTGCTTATTATTATTGTTCTATTGTTTTCTTAAATCTGATTAGTTAATTACAGGCCAGGATTAGTTAATTAGTCGTAAATCCGACCGTAGATTGAGACTAAGATAGGCCATAACAATCGAATACACTGACCTAATTATAGCGACCCCATATTAGGTTTAGATCTAAAGATTATATGAATACCGACCGGACATATGATCTTAAATAATAATTTTGCCCAATTGAACTAGTTAGATTCCATTCCCTTGGATAATTGCGTTTGTGAACTTGATCCCTAGATCTTTCTTAATACTTGTTTACATCTTTATTTACTTACTTGCAATTAGTTGAATAGAAAACAAAAACAATCAAATAACCAAACTTGCGACCCCTTAAGACGGATATAAATATTAACAAACTGAAATTAACCACCGCCTCCCTGTGGATACGATACCCTACTTACCTCTAGCTATTTGTTAGTAGTAATCAAGGATTACTTTGATATAAGTGATACGACTTTACCAAAACTAAGCTTATAAAATAAAGAACATATTTTTGTATTTTATGAAATTTTTAATTTTTATGGATTTTTCATATAAATTGCACACAAACATAATTAAAACACGCAACATAATTAAATCACACAACATAATGAAATACTCCCCCAAACCTAAATGTAACAGTTCCTCAATGTGACTCTATCAGCACATCAGTCACTAACATATCCAGCAAACCTAAAGGAAACTACTAACAATAGACAGGGAGAGAAAAAGATAGTACAATAAAAGAAGGTACAAGGAAGGAAAGTACCAAGTGATAGCTGAAATTCCCCCAAACCATCATCAAAAGAGGGGAAGAAGACCATCCAGGCGATCTCAGTAGTTGAGGTGAACTCGATCGAGTTTGCATCTGCCGAACAGAACCTGCATTTAAAACAAATGCCTAATAAAGGCATAATCAATACACGATAAAGCACGTAACAGTAAATCAAAAAGTCAAGCATATGCTACACAAACGGACAAGTAGCACCAATAAATAGTGCGGGCTAAGACAATGAATAAAGAAGAATAGCCCGGTATAGCAAAATCAAAATCAAGCTTAAAAGAAGAGCGGGGGTGTTTTTAGCTTTTTAAACCAGCTTCAAAAGGTGGAATATATCTGATGTCTTCCACCACGTGAGCTTGTTCTGCTATAATGGCCTCATCCTTGAAGATCTCGGCCTCTAAAGCATCTAGTTCAGTTTCTATGACGTCATCTAATTCGGAATTGTAGATTGGAGGAGGATGAGGCTCATCTCCATAGAGCAAATGTTTGATTTCATCTAGCTGTGTGACACCCCGCGATATAACATAAAAATAAACAAGCAATTTAAAGCGGAAATATAATACTTTTAAAAACTTTTCGACATTTTTATTAAAACTTTTTTCGCGGAATATCAAAACAACAAGCGGAAGACTAAAACTAATAAGAAAGTATAAATTATACACGAATACTTAAATAAACGAGGGATAAGGTATCCCACGATAACAACACCAATTAAATCTAAACTAAGCGAAAGGGTAATTGTCGAATGATCAACAATGCTCGCTAGCCACACGTCTTCCCCTAACAGCACCAACCTACATTCATGAAACATGAACGCCACAGTCAGTGGGGAGTAACTCAGGGTTCTCCCAGCCACTTTAGTCAAAATACAAATAGATAACAATAACAACATATTGTATATGTAGTAGTACATGTGAATATGAGAAATATCAAAACATGGTACTCAAAATCAGGTAAACAACCAGGTGATCGACTGAGAGACCAACACTTGATGGCATGTCCAATCACACAAACAACAACAACCAAGAATAGAAAGAACGTCGTCAGGTAGCATAATCGCTACAACTGACAGTCAGGGAGTATAACCGCTCCACTAACAGGCTAGGGCGTATAACCGCGCCCTAGCTACCGGAGCGCATAACCACGTCATCCGGATACTATGTATAGCGCATAACCGACAACTATATGCCTAAGACCTGGCCAGACCTCTCGATGTAATAACCTACACCGAACGACACACGGGGACCGGGCCGCATAACCACGGACACCGACCAATCCCGAACATAGTTAGATAAAATCCCATAACAGGAGTGACATTTGTTCATTACAGTGATACACAAATCGTATCACCGCTATGTATTCACAACCAAGGCAACATAACCGTTACCAACACAATTTAGGGTGACATAACCATCACCTAAACACAAGCACGGCAACATTGTAACATCCCCATTTATTTAAGAGCCTTTAGCCAAAAATTCTCAAATAAATAGGACTGTTACCATCTCAGAATGACCGAGGCAGTGAATAACAAAGTAAAACTTCCCAAAATACGTTATATAAAATTGATAAAATTTAAACTCTGATATTACAAAACAACATAGAAGAGTAAAAGTACAACTGATGACTACTCTATACGTGATGTAGTTCTAAGTCGGTCCCAAGTCGGCATCTCACATTCCCGTCCGAGCTCCTAGCTTATCTGTCTCTTTCCTGTAGATGTACTCCCCATTCCGGATCATCGTAGGTGTCACACGAATACACAGGGTCAACCACGAGGTTGAGTAGAAAAACATCAACAAGACATGAATAAACATATTACAACTTCCTTCCATCTCCACATCATCCAGTCCTCCACATCACCTCCATCACACCACTCCTTCCATCACACCACACCTTCCATCACACCACACCTTCCATGGCCATATCACAAGTCCCGTATCACAAGTCCCATATCACAAGTCCCGTTCTCCTCAACAATTAATAACAATTAAATATTCCACAACACATTCAATATCAATTATAACAATCTCGTAAAAAGCATCACATACACACTTCATGTCATAACACAAACCACAGATATATCCCCTACCTCAAACCATAGAATGACAACCGAACAGCTGCCAGAAATGTTCCACGCGGAAGCCGTCACCTAAACATATATATTACATAACGATTAATCATTCTTCCCAAACCCCATATCAGACAAGGTACCTACTATAATTAGCAACCTTCTACAAATGGAAAGTTTCCGAAAATGGAAACTTCCTGAAATAGTAGCTTTCTTGAAAGGGAAACGTCCCGACTCAAAACACCTTCAACTAACACAATTTAATAATTTACCAACTATGACCAATACCACCAACACAATAATAATAATCTTAATAATAATAATAGTAAAATACTTAAATTAACAATGATAATAATAATATCACTAGTAACCATAATAATAATGATAACAATAATAATAATAATAAAATTAAAACAAAACACTAAAAAATAATAATAGTAAACTAACCCCTAACTACAAACGACCCACGATATTTACAATTACCCACGACATCCCCATACATACCCGCGTCACACCAGCCCCCACAACCGCGTGACACCACCGCCCCTGCCGGCAACAACCACACGCGACACCCAACACCGACTACCTCACCACCGACACCCAGCAACCCCTTCGACTCCTGCCGGCGATGACTGACCCGCCCGCACCAACACTGTCGACGCCACAAGGAACCCTAACACCACCCATAAACACCACCATGACAACCCCTAGCACCAGACCTAGACGACCACCGTGGTACCACGGTGTCGACCTCCCCCGAGTCAACGGTGGTACCACCCCAACACCCTTACACGCAACCGACGCTGAACGCGAAAATCACTGCCGACAACCCTCCAACCACCACGACCACCCTGATACTCAGGCCACCACCAAAACCCGACCCCGGCGATAGTTTACTACGGCAGGTGCGAAAGAGAAGCAAAACGAAAGAGGGAACGATACTCACCTTGGGTTCGCCTGAAACCGACTCGAAACTTTCCTGAAACCACACGTGACCAACGCGGCTGCCGCCTCGCTCTCTCTCTCCCTCTCTCCTATGACCGATGCTACTGCTGGTGTCGAGTGGAGGCGGGTGAAGTAAGAAAAAATAGGGTTTTTTGGGAGGCCATACGCGTTCATACGGTTGAGAGCGTGTTTTAGGGTTTGTATGGGGTTTTGTATTGTTTAAGGATTACGCGGATCTTAAACGTGTGTATAGAGTGGGGTTTGTATAAGGGTTGTGATTGGGTCACGTAACCCTTGGCCCAAACACAAGTCATAGACTATTAAGACCATCTACACAATTCTTTTACGTAAAACGAACCGGGCCCAACTAGTCATACCCGTATTAACTCGTAACATTATTATTAACTTCATTTATCTACTTACGATAGCAAATAATATAAAATCGTAGCACCAAATAAGACCTATAACGTTAACTCCGAGTCAAAACCCGAGTTTCAAAAAAAAAAATGAGAAGTATTACAGTCTGCTCATGTTAGACTTGTATCTCGAGGCCCAATGCAAACCTTTAAGATACGGTTTACTGCTAGCACGCACATACGACATAACATTAGCAACATATAAAACATAAAACACTTATTCGAAAATTAATCATCGCATATTAATGTTCAAATACGACCAATATAAACAAAAAATATTATTATAAAATACGAGGTATTACAGTCTTCCCCCTCTTAAAATGAACTTCGTCCCGATGTTCTCATCCAGCAGTCAACAAACCGGTCACTAGGAACATAATGAATTCAAAGTGTGACACCCCATCCCATCAAACTAATTTTAACACCCTCATTTATTCAGAGACCTGAACAAGGACTCCCCAAATAACTAAGGGTGTTACCATCTCGGTTAGCCGAGGTAGTAGTTAACAAAGGATGAAACACAGTACTTTATTAAGTAAATTAAATTTAAACATATGTCTCGGAAAGATTACAACTGTTTAAGAAATCAAAACTAAAGTTCAACATGTCGGAGGCTATAAAACTGAGCTATAACTAGACTGGTCTGGTCCATATCCTCTCCACCCTTTCCGCATCCACATGTCTATACCTGTCATTCTACTCCCCAATAAATTGGATCAACGCAGACACAATCAAACAAAAAGAAGGGTCAACACGAGGTTGAGTAGGTAATATAATCACAACATGAAATAACACAATCAATACTTCCTCCACTTCCTCCACAACCACCCCATCTCCACACATCACATCTCCACACACCACACCACCGATGGCCATATCACAAGTCCCTTATCACAAGACCCATATCACAAGACCCATTTCACAAGACCCGTCCTCCACAAATATCAGTTATCATTCATTCGCGTTATATCAGACATATATATATACATATATATATGTATATATATGTATATATATATATATGTATATACATATATATATGTATACATATATATATGTATATACATATATATATATATATATATACATATATATATGTATATACATATATATATAGAAACCAAATAACAGGTGTTCTCATGTCAGATCACAATTACAACACAGATATTCCCCTACCTCAATAGTCGGATGAAGTCGTCCGACGCACCGCTGCTAAATATGTTCTACTCGGAAATCGTTACCTAAACGTGTAATGCGCATAATTAATAAGACTCCCTAATTTATGTGATGCAATTACGACTTACTAAATATAGAAACCTTCCCTAAATAGACACCTCCCAAATATAGCAACTTCTAAATTAGGTAAACTTCTAATCATGGCAACTTTAATTTGAAATTCAAACTACTCAAAATACTCATTAAGAGCATATCAAAACCTTCCCATAATAATTATTAATATGCCATAATAACAAACATATTATCATTAATAATATACATTAATAATACAATCAAATATAATAATTCTAATAATAATAATAATAATTATAATGATAATAATAATAATAATAATAATAATAATAATAATAATAATAATAATAAACACAACTATAACTCTCGACAACAACTACCACCAACCCTCGACTAAACAGCCCTCGCGCCACCCCTGCTACGCCATACAACCACCGCCAGCCACCAGCACCTACACACCGAGACTTCCCTCTACAACCACGACCACCGGCCACCTGACCGACAGTCACCGGTGAGTCGAACCAAAGCCCAGATCAGGCCTGGTTGCTCACCCACGACTCTGACCACCCTACTTTAACCCACTCCTCGACGCAAACCCCGCCATGACTACCACTAACCGTGACCACCCAGACCACCTCTAGACTCCAGACTCCAGACACGGTGGTAGCATTGCACTGACCTCCCCCGAGTCATCAATGTCACCACTCCCAAACACCCCTGTACACACTCAAACAAACAGACCTGGACTAAGACAAAACACCATCTCACGACCACCCTTGTCAAACCACCCTGTACCACCATGACCAGACACCACCGACCCTAGAGACTACCACCACGAGAACCCCCCATAAACCACCAGTCTCAACACCCTAAGACCCATAACAAAAACTATACGAACAGATGTAAAACCGATTATAAAAACGCCTCAAAACAACCCACCTTCTGAAACCGTATTACTCCCCTTCCCTAACACCGTATTTGACACCTTCGAAAGTGTGCTAAAACAACCAACGACACAACGATTATGAACAACATATAATCACTATATATCATAGTATAAACGTACGTAAAAATAACAAGAAAAAGACGTGAATGCATTCCCCTAAACAGATGACAAAGATCGTGCTTAAACTGCGATTAAAGAGAATGTGGCGACCATACCAGATACTTGACCACTTCGAGACACCCTAGGACCACCTTCTACCACCGTGAGCAGGTTGCTTCTTTTCCCTACAGTGACGGCTAGGCTTTAGTGAGATCTAGTTTTTGTTTGAATAGGGTTAGGGTATGAGAAACATGAGCTATATATGGCGGCAAACAAGCCTTTGCTCAGTGTTTCTGCATTTTCCGTGTGGGCTGCCACATTGGCACACCTATCGAGGCCCACTGCAGGCCTCACCACAGGTCGCCAGTTCGAGCCACAACAACACCATACATCAAATATTATTACTTGGTGCCTTGGTCCCTATTTCGAACCCCACGGCAGTACAAACAACACCCATCAAAACGAGTGTGCAAAAGCTTATAAAACGACTATCTAAAAAAAAGTAACTCATCGCTCGATCATACTAGCCCACGAAACACTATTTTTAATAATAAAAAATTCGGGTTATTACAGTCTTCCCCCCTTAAAACGAACTTCATCCCGAAGTTCACCCAGTCATAACGTCAACACACACCCTAATCATGTTAAAACATGTTAAAACATGAAATGTTACATTCTACCCCACTAAAAAAAAGAGTTACGTCCTCGTAACTTACCTTAAACGAAAAGCTGCGGATAACGCTCCTTCATGGACGCCTCAGACTCCCAAGTAGCCTCCTCCATGTTGTGATTAGTCAATAAGACTTTGACCAACACTGTCTCTCCATTTCGCGTCTTTCGTATCTTCCTATCCAAAATCTCCTTTGGAAGCTCAACATAAGTAAGTTGCTCATCGACCTCAATCACCTCATGGCTCAACACATGTGAGGGATCACTCAAATACTTCCTTAACTGAGATACATGGAACACATTATGGACCCTGGAGAGAGCTGGTGGTAAAGCTAATCGATATGCCACCTCCCCAACCCTGTCCAAAATCTCAAATGGTCCAATAAACTTTTGACTCAGTTTACCTCGCTTTCCGAACCTCATTACACCCTTCTTAGGAGATACCTTAAGCAATACCTTCTCGCCTACCTCAAAGGAAATGTCACTCCTCTTGAGATCTGCATAACTCTTCTGTTTGTCCTGGGCAGCCCTCATTTTCTGTCGGATGACCTGGACTTGCTCAACCATTTCCCGAATCATTTCCGGACCCAAAACCACAGCGTCAGCTCGATCATCCCAGCACACAGGACTCCGGCACTTCCTGTTGGAGGAAGTGTCCTCGACAATAGTGTGTTGACATAATTAAAACTCATTTGAATGAAACACAACTGGGAGTGTTACTCTTTTAAAGTCAACTGATCAACATTTATCGATAATGATTGGCTGTCTAGAGTTTGACATTATCGTCATATGATGGTGGTGATCAGTTGATCCCTTAAGGTCATATCTTTAGGGAATTCCGTCTCAATAGAATAATTAATTAATATTGTATTGGATACAAATTAATTAATAACTGGAAATTTTGGAAATGATTTTATATGACGAATATTTTTATAATAGGATTATAATAATAAAAGTCAAAGTAATAAAATCGTTTTATTACTCGGTTTTATTTATTCGTTTGGGAAACGATTAAATTGAGAATGAACACGGTTGATCATAAAATTACAAAGAGTTGTAACTAAATTATTACATTACATTTTTGTACAATAATAATTTCGAAATTATTAGTGTAAATTATTTAAATGTAATAAATTTGTAAATTATGAATTTTAATAGTTAAAATTGCACAATTAACAAATTGGGTCATGTGTTATGAAACATGTGTGACATGTTACAAATTAACACAATTAACAAAGATAAAATGGGGTCTTAAATAACCCCATTTCAACCGTGTATTAGTATGTATGTATGTAGGTTTTGTGTTTGAATGAATGAATTGATTGTGTGCATCTTACACAATACGGGTGTAAGGTATCTTGCATGCTTTATGTAAGAAATAGTAAGCCATGCATTGGCCTTAAAAAAGGCTTGAAGAAGCTGGCCAACATGCAAGCAAATGAGCTCATTTTTGCTCTATATAATGCACACACACACACACACACACACCTCATTTGTACTAGTTTTTGGCTAAGTCTTTTGGTGCTAACACAAAACATACTACAAACCTTATTCTCATATTTTCTTTAGTAAAATAGTTTTTACTAAGAAAGTTATTATTTCCATATTAATAATATTAAGAGTAATATTATTATTATCTCTAGTTAACTAATACATTTTTCTAGTAACAAAATTGTGTTGGTTTGAGATCGGGTCCTTGATACGCACCTTTAGGAGACGATTTTTGTTAGATCGTTTAAGGGTAATTTCGGTGGATTGAAGACTCAAATAATAGGTGATTATTGAGTATAAACCTTCTAAAACCAATGTAAGGACTACTAAATCTTATGATATCATCATGCATGCATAAGATCTAATTAAGTGTTATGACTAAACTTAAATAATTTAAACTCACATTAGATTTGAGTATAATATAAGGGAACTTAGTTTCCAACAATTGGTATCAGAGCATTACGGTTGTTGCATGCATGATCGGATTCATGTTTTATGTTAAAATCGGATTAACATACACATTTCGGTATTTTCGAAATATTTTGATTTATTATGATAAATCACAAAATAATTTTGCATGTTAAAGTTTCTGATTCTAAAATGGTTTTAGGACATAAAAATAATTTTATGGATTTTTATTGTTCATTTTTATATTTATTTGTATATTTTGTAGTTTAAATCGGTTTTAAACAACAATTAATGGGAAAAATAGCTAAAAATAGTTTCTGGCCGAGATTTTTTGATATGTTCTCACATGCATATTTAATATATTGTATATGATTTTTCGTAAGAAATGGAGTTAATATGCATGGATTATGAATATTATGAGATAAATAGTCATAATATGAGTAAAAATGGGTATATAAGGTTATATTTCGAATTTGACCTTAAAAATTTTATGAGACGTCACATGCAATATACAAAGTTCCTGTATGAATTTTCGAAATTATTGGACTTATTTTGCATGATTAATGATTTTTATAGTAAAAATCGTATTAATAGTGACTTAAATTCGACTTTAATAGTTATAGTTGGAATTTTGCCATAAAGAATTTACACAATGTCACATGCAATATTTAAAGTATGTATGTAAGTTTTGGGAATTTATTCTCAAGTGATGCATGATTTATGATTTTAATGGTTAAAATCGGATAAATAGTGACTTATTGTGTTAAAAATAGTTAATCTTAATATTATGGCATGAAATTTTACCCATAGATGTCTTATATAATAGGAACATCAGATCTAAAAGTTGGATATCAAAAAGTTTCTGTTTTTATGATTATTAATTTTTAATAAGTTAATTAGCTAATAATCGTAATTCATGAGTCGAAAATAAAATTTTCGAGTATGGTCTGTAATTTTTGGTCATTTTCAGATTCTAATATATATTTTAGGATGAATAAAAATTTATGGCAAATTATTGCAAGTTTTTATAATTTAAATCGGATTTTTAACCATAAAAACGACTTTTATAGGATTTATTTAAGAAATAAACCATATATAATTGCAAAAGACCATTTTAATAATTTCTGGATTTTTAGAAAATTTCCAGAAAGTTTAAAATTTTGAATTTTAAATTTCGAATTTTAATTAACTCATTTGGCCATATTTTGTTTGTTTTTCCCGAAAATACAAGTAATTTATGAACAATAATGCAAAATCAAGTTAGATCATGATCAAATATTAGTAGAGACTAAACATTGATTCCTAAAGTAAGTTAGGATGATTAACTTGGACATAAATGAGATTTATGTAATTTTGGATGATTTTAATAGTTAAAATCGCGCATATCCGTAAAAACCGTAAACAAATATGAGATATTTGCTCCCATAAGGCGATTTGGCATTAAAAATTGAGCATGTGCATACATATTTTATTTATTGCAATTTATTTAATATGAATGTCATATTTTGAATGTTATTTATATAATTTGGAATTATGTAATTTTCTTAGTATGGCCTTAGTTTTAATCAATATTACCCGTAATGTAAGGGAATATTGATTCGGTTGTAATTTATGTGATCTCGTATCACGGGTTTGTAATTTAATTTAATTTTCAGTTTTACAATAGAATAGTTGTATTATTTTATTGTAATTCCGGAGATCGAAAAGACGGTGCCATACGGAAAGGAGTTCCGACAAGACGGTGTTTTCTTGGATGGCGTGCCAATGATGTTCAAGGGACCATGGAGTTGGTTTCCGAATTTGTAATAGTTGATTAGTTTTTACTATTACTAGGAAGGCCATACTAGGATTTTATTGCTTTATTGCTTTTACTTTTGCATTTTAATATGTTTGCATGCATAGCCAAATCGCCATGAACATGCATATTAGTTTAGATCGTTATAAACGACCGTGTCAATTATAATTATCGAGTTCACCAATTTAATTCACTTAAAGGAGATAGATAATAAATTGACAAGACCTCTATATTAAACAAAACAATTGAGGATTAGCCTTACCAAATAGTAGAAGCCATGAGCTTCTATTTCGTGGGGTGGTGCTAGTCCAGTGGGCAGTACGAACCCCATTACGTAGGATAAGTGGGGCGATGGGGTGGATTCAGTCCAGTGGGCGGATCGCATCCCGATGCATTTGAAATTTGGTTTGTACTCAACGGAAGTGTAGAGGACCAGTGGTCAATGTGTTCCGGGCTAAGATGAATAAATTATGATTTGTCATCAACCAAGAGTTCTAGGGTAGAACCGGTTTATTTTTACCCACCAAACCATATCATTGGGTCGGAGTTCCAGTGGTTCACGATTTCTATAGTATGGGTTTGGGTCTTGGAATCATTTATAAAATTGGATAGAGGTCATTTTATAGATGCATCAACTTAGTAAATATGTTTACAAGTTAAAAATGAAAATTAAAACGATTAGCATTTAATTTCTTCATATGTTTAAAATTTTGTAGTCTTCGTATCAATCATGACTACTTCCACTACTACAAACACTTCATGGTTACGTTCCTTCATGGATCGTTGTAAGCTAGAAAAGAATGGGGCGAACTTTGCCGATTGGGATGCCCAACTATTGTTAGCGGCAGAGGGAGACGGTAAGACCGAATTCCTCATTGAAGAATCACCTCCTGAACCTGCAGAAAATGCCACCGCCGCAGCAAGACGACCCTATGATACTTATCAGAAGGAGTCTGCGACAATCAAAAATGTTTTGATCTTCTCGATGGAGCCAGAACTCCAAAGGAGTGCCATAAAGATTGGCACGGCCTATGAGATCTACTGCAGGCTTGTGACAATGTTCTCAAAGGCTTCGAGAATTGTCCAATACGAGGCGGCATCGGCCTTCTTTGATCTCAACCTTAAGGAGGGGCAAAAGGCTAGCCCACATGTGCTCAAGTTAATTGAGCATGTAGAAACCCTAAGGATGAATCAAGTGGACATTCCTAAAGAACTAGTGATTGACAGAATCCTACACTCCTTGTCTAAGGTGAAAACTTATGTACAATTCCGGGTGAATTTCAACATGAGAAACCAAGACATCTCTCTCGAAGAATTGCACAATATGATCGTGCAAGCTGAAAGGGATATGGGACTAAATGTTAGTGCCCCTAAGGATGTGCTCAACATTAATGTTAAGAGCAAAGGAAAGTTCAAGAGGAAGGGTAAGGCAAAGGGGAAGCAACCTTCCAAAGGTTCAAAGAAAGTGTCTTCTGAGGCAAGCACCTCCAATTCCAAGAAGAGCCCTCATCAAGGGGCCAAATGCTTTTACTGCAATGGCAAAGGACATTGAAAGAGGAACTGTTCCAAGTATCTCAGCGATCTCAAAGCTGGGAAGATTCTTCCCGTTGGTACGATAACTATCCCGATTTTATGTTAATCTCAACTAATGTATTATGATACAAGTTGTGATATGAATGCTCTTCTTACTTGAATTAGGGCATGAAAGCAAAGATAAGGGAAAAGAGAAACAAGCTTGATGGATCAAGGGAACTAAGAGTAGCTCCACTCGGGATGATCAAGGAGCTCTGTTTTTCGCTTACTTTGCTAGTATTTCAAGTGTTGTATGAACAATTAAAACCTATGTTTTATTTCCTTGTTGGAAAAGGAAAGGATAATCCTTGAACAATTGGTTGTAATTTGGATAATATAGTGACTTGGTTTTCAGCCCAAGTCACTATCGGTTTTATTATTATGTTCATGTTTAGTTTAACACTTGCAAATCTTAAACATAAAATAGAATTGATTGTGAAAACCGAATTGGTATAGGATACCCAATTCAAATCAAATCAAAATCAAAATCAAGTTTAAAACTCAATTATGAGGAAAAGTTATCAACCATCCAAAACTATCTAAGCTTTAAATTGAATATTTTCTGTAATAAATCATAAGGATACACAAACCAACATCAAAGCCATTGCTTGTGGCCTTAGTGGCTATCTTTGGTGATAAAATGGGATTATTATTACAAAGATAGAGTGGGAGAAATTTGAAAAGCCACAAATAGCATATGATTTTGACAAGCACAATGGATGTGATCTATTAGTGAATAGTAGGATTTATTGTGTTTTGGTTGTGTAAGAGATTTAGAAGGTAGATAAAGTTGTGGATAGGATCTACGATTTAGAAAATCTACACCTTATGGTTGTAAAAGGTAGATTAGGCTGTGGATAAGATTCTACGCCTTATCATCCCAAAAGTCGTGGATAAGCCCAAAGGTTGTAGATAAGATCTACGGTCTGGTAAAAATCTACGCCTTATATCCCAACGGCCCCGGCCCTAGAGTATACTTCAAAGATAAATTCTTGAAGTCTGTAAGGAAAAATTCTATACATGGATAAGATCCATGATAGAGTCCTCGTACAGTACAAGATAAGATAAATGTGGGGAACTGAAAGTTCCCACACAAAGAAAAGACTCTTATAGAAACTACGGGAGGACACTCGAAGAAAATTATTCAAAAGACTTTGTAAAGGCTCAAGAAAGGGAGGACACTCGAAGAAAATTATTCAAAAGACTTTGTAAAGGCTCAAGAAAGGGTTCTTGGATTTAGATGGTGATCTAAATGTGCCAATGCAAAGAACCATGAAATTTATAAGATATACGTGCTGATAAATGAGATTTGTTGAGAGAAGCATAAGCAGACATGTGGATGTCTGCAGTCTACAAAGTTAAGGGTAACTTTGTTGAAAGTAGTAAAGTAATTCATTGAGAATGAATTCAGTAAGCTCAGTAACCGCTTTTCAAAAGGGTATTTGAAAGGGATGTGACTATTAGCACATATGGTTGAAGTCCCAACCATTTCAATTCATTAAATGTTAAGGAACATTGAATTGAGTGGGAGCTTTATGATTTACGGTTAAATGTAAAGTTCAGTGGGAGTTCTCGCTCCAGGATTTGAAGCTATTGAGTCATGGGTATGACTTCGGGATCTTCAGAATCAGGCAAGAACAAGAGTTTAGTGGGAGTAAACGTTATCTAAAACAACTCATTACTCGTTTGGAATGAAGCATTGATACTCATGAAAGGTACACGAGTTTTTGGTTCTAGATGACATATTGATATGAATTAAATCTAATTAAACATGGGATGTTTAGTTAAGATTATAAGAGACATCTTGATGTTAGTATTAAGGTTGTTCATGGAGATGAAGATAGTGTAACCATGATGGGATCATGGAAATTTATCGAACCTTAAGTACTATTGTTTACACGTTTAAAACACTAATGTTTCCGCCATTAGTATAATCGTGTAAAGTGGATGCGCGCCGCTTACAGGACAACCTGTTGAGCAAGTGTTAAACCAATGATTAAACCTTGATCAATTGTCAAAGTATTCTCCAATGAAGATGAAAGACAAATTCAAGATTTTGGAAGATAACTTAGTCGTATGGTAAAAGGTTTGCAACGACTGAAGTTCCAAGATACCAAGCGAAGATTTGTGATAATCTTTGGCTTATATTCATTGACTATGCATCTCAATGACTTGTATTTTAACTACATGGTCATCACAAGATTCTACAAAATGTGTAAGTTCACAAATTATGTAAAAGCATTGTTGTGGCTGGGAGTTACACAATGCACATAATCTTATTCACTAGTCATTAGAATGACTTGTCTCTTTCAGAGGAAAGATCAATGTATGGATATGATCCGCAAAGTGAACGCTCGCACGAACCGTGGTAAACCTGGTTTACTCAAAGTGAAGATAATTACAATTTTAAGGGATGTAAACGAGAGACCCTAAAGCTGATTGTAAATTAAATGGTGTTCAAAGGTTGACCACTTGGATGGTGGAATCCACTAATTGTTTAAGTTATTTATAACTCACAAAAGGTCAAGTAAAATTCAAATGGGATGGTAAGACCATATTGAACCCCATTAAAGTGAATTGAATTATCATGACCTCGCCCCTAGTTGCTTAAGTGAGGTGACATCTCTATGCAACCGGATGTGTGATGCGATTGATGGCGAGTTCAATTGCCATAGAGTCATACGGGATGACTAATCGATCACCTAGGCATAGACATGTTAAGATACATTTGCCGGGCTAATGACCGCTGATAGAGCTCTGGCGTACTCTTATTAAAAGACTGCCTGGTCGTGGCGGGAGCATCTATCGTGTTTCACATGAGTCAGTTCTTGGACTGATGACTGTTCTCTGAGGTGGCATAGTTTTCAGATTAACTTTGATTTATGTCCTAACACCTTCGTAACTGGGGTTTATAAGGAAATATTTTGGGTTATGATGGGTTGTGGCCAGCCGGAAGGAATAAGTCAATTAGGAATTGTCCACCCCTTGTCAGGGTTGAGAAATATCTCTAGGCCACTCGAGGAGAATAATAACTAGAATTGCGTGGCCACGCTCGGAAGGTATCTATGGTAGATAATTCCGGTCAGTAGTTATAACTCCAGATCGAGATAAACCACTCTAGATTTTAATCAATTGCCGGCACGACCTGAGAGGACGCCATGCATTGAGTGGGAGATAGTAATAGGGCAAGAGAATTGGTAACACACACTTGTCTCGGACAAGTGGGAGATTGTTGGAGGAAGTGTCCTCGACAATAGTGTGTTGACATAATTAAAACTCATTTGAATGAAACACAACTGGGAGTGTTACTCTTTTAAAGTCAACTGATCAACATTTATCGATAATGATTGGCTGTCTAGAGTTTGACATTATCGTCATATGATGGTGGTGATCAGTTGATCCCTTAAGGTCATATCTTTAGGGAATTCCGTCTCAATAGAATAATTAATTAATATTGTATTGGATACAAATTAATTAATAACTGGAAATTTTGGAAATGATTTTATATGACGAATATTTTTATAATAGGATTATAATAATAAAAGTCAAAGTAATAAAATCGTTTTATTACTCGGTTTTATTTATTCGTTTGGGAAACGATTAAATTGAGAATGAACACGGTTGATCATAAAATTACAAAGAGTTGTAATTAAATTATGACATTACATTTTTGTACAATAATAATTTCGAAATTATTAGTGTAAATTATTTAAATGTAATAAATTTTTAAATTATGAATTTTAATATTTAAAATTGCACAATTAACAAATTGGGTCATGTGTTATGAAACATGTGTGACATGTTACAAATTAACACAATTGACAAAGATAAAATGGGGTCTAAAATAACCCCATTTCAACCGTGTATTAGTATGTATGTATGTAGGTTGTGTGTTTGAATGAATGAATTGATTGTGTGCATCTTACACAATAGGGGTGTAAGGTATCTTGCATGCTTTATGTAAGAAATAGTAAGCCATGCATTGGCCTTAAAAAAGGCTTGAAGAAGCCGGCCAACATGCAAGCAAATGAGCTCATTTTTGCTCTATATAATGCACACACACACACACCTCATTTGTACTAGTTTTTGGCTAAGTCTTTTGGTGCTAACACAAAACATACTACAAACCTTATTCTCATATTTTCTTTAGTAAAATAGTTTTTACTAAGAAAGTTATTATTTCCATATTAATAATATTAAGAGTAATATTATTATTATTATCTCTAGTTAACTAATACATTTTTCTAGTAACAAAATTGTGTTGGTTTGAGAGCGGGTCCTTGATACGCACCTTTAGGAGACGATTTTTGTTAGATCGTTTAAGGGTAATTTCGGTGGATTGAAGACTCAAATAATAGGTGATTATTGAGTATAAACCTTCTAAAACCAATGTAAGGACTACTAAATCTTATGATATCATCATGCATGCATAAGATCTAATTAAGTTTTATGACTAAACTTAAATAATTTAAACTCACATTAGATTTGAGTATAATATAAGGGAACTTAGTTTCCAACACTTCCTCCCGTACAATGCCTCAAATGGAGCCATACCAATACTGGCGTGGTAGCTATTATTATAAGAGAACTCTATCAATCCCAGTCGGTCTTCCCATCATCCCCCGAATTCTAACACGCAAGCTCTTAACATATCTTCCAAGGTTTGGATAGTCCTCTCTGTCTGACCATCCGTAGCTGGATGAAAAGTCGTACTCATCTTTAACTGTGTGCCTAACGCGGTTTGCAGCTCCTGCCAAAATCTAGAGATAAATCTCGAGTCGCGATCAGAAACAATATCCTTAGGAACTCCATGCAACTTGACCACGTTCTGCACATAAGACTTTGCCAACTCAGCCTTACTCCAGGTATCCTTCATTGGAATGAAGTGAGCGGACTTGGTCAATCTATCCACGATTACCCAGATCATATTGTTGCCCTTCTGAGTGCGAGGCAACCCCACAATGAAATCCATAGAAATATTCTCCCACTTCCATTCAGGTACATCCAGTGGCTGGATCTTCCCTTGAGCTCTCTTGTGCTCACTTTTACCCTCTGACATGTCAAACACCGCGACACGAACTCGGCAACCTCCCTTTTCATATTGGGCCACCAAAAGGTCTTCTTGAGGTCTTTGTACAACTTGTCACCCCCAGGGTGAAGGAAGTACGGCGTAGCATGAGCTTCAGTTAAGATTTTCTTTTTCAACCCTTCATTATCCGGAATACACCATCTCCCACTGAATCTCAGGCTACCATCATCATGGACACTGAATTTGGATCCGGTTCCTCCATCACTGCCTTCGATCATCCCTAGCCACTTCTGAATCCTCAAATCTCCTTTCTGCAATTCCCTGATTTCACCATACAATTCTGGTTCCACCGTCAGATCGCTAAGAGTATCCCCTTTTCGAATCATGTAAATCCCCATTTCTCCCAACTCACTGATTAGTCTTACCCTTGATCTGGCACTAATCAAGGCATGAACAGATTTCCTACTCAAGGCGTCAGCAACCACGTTTGCCTTACCCTCGTGATAGACAATCTGCATATCGTAGTCGCCAATCAGCTCTATCCACCTCCTTTGCCTCATATTTAATTCCCGCTGGGTGTAGATGTACTTCAAGCTTTTGTGGTCGGAAAACACTTTAAATGTGGCCCCGTACAGGAAATGGCACCACAGTTTCAGTGCAAAGACCACCGCCCCTAACTCCAAGTCGTGAGTAGGATAATTCTCTTCATAGGTCTTCAGCTGTCGGGAAGCATAAGCTATCACTCTCCCATTCTGCATTAGCACACATCCTAGCCCATGCTTCGAAGCGTCAGTATACACCTCAAAGTTATCACTCCCATCTGGCAAGGCAAGGATAGGAGCCGTTGTCAGACGTTCCTTAAGAGTTAGGAACGCCTTCTCACAACTGTCATCCTAAATGAAGCGATTCTCCTTCCTCATTAACGATGTTAATGGCTTGGCTAACTTTGAGAAGTCTTTAACAAACCTCCTGTAGTACCGAACTAACCCCAAGAAACTTCGTATCTCTCCCACATTCGTTGGAATTTTCCATCTTGTCACAGCCTCGATCTTGCTGGGGTCCACAGACACCCCCTCCTTGGAAATTACGTGACCCAAGAAAGAAACTTTCTCTAACCAGAATTCGCATTTGCTCAACTTAGCATATTACCCATTCACCGCAAGAGTCTTCAACACGGTTCTCAGATGTTCCTCATGCTCTTCTTTGCTCTTGGAATACACTAAGATGTCGTCGATAAACACAACCACGAACTTATCCAGGTACGGACTGAATACTCGGTTCATCAAATCCATGAACACTGCTGGTGCATTAGTCAACCCGAACGGCATAACCACAAATTCATAGTGGCCATACCTTGTCCTGAAAGCGGTCTTGGGAATGTCTTGATCTTTAATCCTCAATTGGTGATAGCCCGATCTTAGATCAATTTTTGAAAAGACCCCGGCTCCACTCAACTGATCGAATAGATCATCAATTCTTGGCAAAGGGTAGCGGTTCTTGACAGTCACATTGTTCAACTCTCGGTAGTCAACGTAGAGTCTCAGACTCCCGTCCTTCTTCTTGACAAAAAGTACAGGTGCTCCCCAAGGCGACACACTAGGCCGGATGAATCCCTTCTCAGCCAATTCATCCAGTTGCTTTTTCAATTCTTCTATCTCCTTTGGTCCCATACGGTAAGGTGATTTTGATATCGGTCCTGCACCCGGCTTGAGGTCGATAGAGAAGTCGACCTCCCTCCTAGGTGGTAATCCAGACACATCGTCCCGTAACACACCCTCAAACTCCCTCACCACAGGTATCTCACTAACACTTGGAGTCTCTGCCTTACAATTCCACATCTGGCACAAGATTAAACTTTCCCCCTTCCGCAGGCTCGACTTAAGGGTATTAACTGATATGAACTTGACTTTAGGTTTAACCACGAATCCCCTATAGGTCACTCTCACCCCTTTAGGTCCTTTCAGAGAAATTTTCTTTTGGTAACAATCAATAAAAGCTCGGTATTTCCCCAGCCAATCCATTCCCAGGATTACTTCAAAACCTCCTAATGGGAACTCGATAAGGTCGCAATGGAAAACCACTTCCCCAATCTTGATGGGTACACTCCTAAAGACTCGATTACATGACACCGACTCCCCGGATGGTATTGTTACAGAATCCTCAACCCAATCATAGATAACAAGCCCTAACTCTCTAGCATGATCTTTAGACACAAAGGAATGGGTTGCGCCGGAATCAAAAAGTACAAAGGTAGGTTTAAGATTCACAAGAAATGTACCAGTCACGACATGGGCGTCATCCTGAGCAGCCTGTTTCTCCATGGCAAAGAGCTTGCCACTCGTCTTCACTCCACTCTAGCTAGTAGAGGCTTCTCCGGTCTGCTGATTGCCTTCAGCTACGGTCTTCTGGTTACTGCCACTCCCGTTGTACTGATTATGTTGGGAACGGTTTTGATAATTGTTGTAACTCTTCTAGTAGTTATTGTTAGTACCAGATCTCGAATTCCCTCCATAGCTTGACATAGGGATACGGTAACCTCCACTCCCCGAGGTGTTCATGCGGGACCCACTGTACCCCGGAGTTGGGGTACGGTAACCCCCAGATTGGTATCCGCCCGAAGATCGACATACAGCCTGCTTATGTCCCGTCTTTCCACACCCATAACACACAATCCCCACAGAACTGGTCCCCGAATTCCCACTCCTATAGTTTCCTCCACTCTGGTTCCGGGTACCAGCCGAGGCACTGTTGTTAAAATATCCGCTGTACTTGTTAGAATTATGCCTTTTCGACCCTGAATTGTCACTCAAGGTCTCAACCTTCCTCTTATCACTACTCGTCTTCTTTTCCTCCTTGATCATTTCAGCCAGTCTCTCAGCTGCCCCAGCCCGCAAATAGATGTAACGGACTGTGGTGGGTGGTGCAGCAATGAGCCTCTTCTTGACAGCAATGGTGAGTCCCCTCTCAAACTTCTTGGCAAGCATTGGCTCATCCATCCCCATCTCTCCCACATGGCCCAGCACCTGAAGAAATTTCCTATAGTACACCTCCACCATCATCTCATCGGTCATTCTGAATAGCTCAAATTCCTCTCTCAGTTTGCTCTTTTGAAATTCAGGTAGGAAAACTTCGAACAAGATTCTCTTGAATGCGACCCACTCCACATGATTGATTCCATCCTCGACAGCAGCTTCTCGAATCTCTCCCTTGTTTCCAGTCCACCAGTCGCCAGCCATGCCCCTCAAGTAGTGAGCAGCTTGGTCCACTCTCAGCTCTTCTGGACAGTCTATCAGCTCGAACAGATTGCTATACTCCCGACACCATTCACCAAGGAGGTGAGGTTCCCCTTCCCCGGTGAAGTGTGTAGGGTTATGCCTTGCGATTATGGTACTCATTTTAGCAGAATCTAAGCGTCTGGCCTTTAAGGCCTCATTTTCAGCTAACAGTAGATCCAACTCCTCTTGGGTGATATTAGCGGCATTGTTCCTTCTTGGAGGCATTCTAAAACATATAAGAAAAGATGAGTCCCGATTTTAAGTATGGGTTCTCATTTATAGTAAGGTTATGACCTTAAACATCGGCCCACATAAGCAACTGAGGTCTAAATTGATAGTACTTTCCTACACATGGCTCAGGGATCACTTAACCGCATATCATTAGGCATGCATAACTATTAATTATAACACTGATCATGGTATGTATGCACATCATTATATATACGCTTGTAAACAACCATATAGTTCTGATATTCTTACTTCTCTTTACATGCATGCCCTTCATTTACACATAGAAAGGTTCTTACAACCTTTATCATACTCTTACCATAAACTCCACCACATCCTATTCTACCCTTTTCGCTCGTATTCACTCAAGGTATCCGGGTAAAACTGATAGGGCCTATGGTTCGGTGTGAGGGGGCCCCAGACTCATACTTCCCCTTTTGTGTGCTCCTAACAGTTCTATCCCGGGGTTCATTTTAATTAGACTCTTCCTATATTCATTGGGTTCATTAGGTTAGGCCTGAGGATCGTTCGCTCTGATACCATTTGTAACACCCCCATTTATTCAGAGACCTGAACTAGGACTCCCCAAATAACTAAGGGTGTTACCATCTCGGTTACCCGAGGTAGTAGTTAACAAAGGAAGAAACACAGTCCTTTATTAAGTAAATTAAATTTAAACATATGTCTCGGAAAGATTACAACTGTTTAAGAAATCAAAACTAAAGTTCAACATGTCGGAGGCTATAAAACTGAGGTGTAACTAGACTGGTCTGGTCCATATCCTCTCCACCCTTTCCGCATCCACATGTCTATACCTGTCATTCTACTCCCCAATAAATTGGATCAACGCAGACACAATCAAACAAAAAGAAGGGTCAACACGAGGTTGAGTAGGTAATATAATCACATCATAAAATAACACAATCAATACTTCCTCCACTTCCTCCACAACCACCCCATCTCCACACATCACATCTCTACACACCACACCACCCATGACCATATCACAAGTCCCTTATCACAAGACCCATATCACAAGACCCATTTCACAAGACCCGTCCTCCACAAATATCAGTAATCATTCGATCGTGTTATATCAGACATATATATATATAGCAACCAAATAACAGGTGTTCTCATGTCAGATCACAATTACAACACAGATATTCCCCTACCTCAATAGTCGGATGAAGTCGTCCGATGCACCGCTGCTAAAAATGTTCCACTCGGAAATCATTACCTAAACATGTAATACGCATAATTAATAAGACTCCCTAATTTATGTGATGCAATTACGACTTACTAAATATAGAAACCTTCCCTAAATAGACACCTCCCAAATATAGCAACTTCTAAATTAGGTAAACTTCTAATCATGGCAACTTTAATTTGAAATTCAAACTACTCAAAATACTCATTAAAAGCATATCAAAACCTTCCCATAATAATTATTAATATGCCATAATAACAAAGATATTATCATTAATAATATACATTAATAATACAATCAAATATAATAATTCTAATAATAATACTAATAATTATAATGATGATAATAATAATAATAATAATAAACAGAACTATAACTCTCGACAACAACTACCACCAACCCTCGACTAATTAGCCCTCGCGCCACCCCTGCTACGCCATACAACCACCGCCAGCCACCAGCACCTACACACCGAGACTTTCCTCTACCACCACGACCACCGGCCACCTGACCGACAGTCACCGGTGAGTCGAACCAGAGCCCAGATCAGGCCTAGTTCCTCACCCACGACTCTGACCACCCTACTTTAACCCACTCCTCGACGCAAACCCCGCCATGACTACCACCAACCGTGACCACCCAGACCACCTCTAGACTCCAGACTCCAGACACGGTGGTAGCATTGCACTGACCTCCCCCGAGTCATCAATGCTACGGCCCCCAAACACCCCTGTACACGCTGAAACAAACAGACCTGGACTAAGACAAAACACCATCTCACGACCACCCTTGTCAAACCACCCTGTACCACCATGACCAGACACCACCGACCCTAGAGACTACCACCACGAGAACCCCCCATAAACCATCAGTCTCAACACCCTAAGACCCATAACAAAAACTATACGAACAGATCTAAAACCGATTATAAAAACGCCTCAAAACAACCCACCTGCTGAAACCGTATTACTCCCCTTCCGTGACACCGTATTTGACACCTTCGAAAGTGTGCTAAAACAACCAACGACACAACGACTATGAACAACATATAATCACTATATATCATAGTATTAACGTACGTAAAACTAACAAGAAAAAGACGTGAATGCATTCCCCTAAACAGATGACAAAGATCGTGCTTAAACTGCGATTAAAGAGAAAGTGGTGACCATACCAGATCCTTGACGACTTCGAGACACCCTAGGACCACCTTCTACCACCGTGAGCAGGTTGCTTCTCTTCCCTACAGTGACGGCTAGGCTTTAGTGAGATCTAGTTTTTGTTTGAATATGGTTAGGGTATGAGAAACATGAGCTATATATGGCGGCAGGCAAGTCTTTGCTCAGTGTTTCTGCATTTTCCGTGTGGGCTGCCACATTGGCACACCTATCGAGGCCCACTTCAGGCCTCACCACAGGTCGCCAGTTCGAGCCACAACAACACCATACATCAAATATTATTACTTGGTGCCTTGGTCCCTATTTCGAACCCCACGGAAGTACAAACAACACCCATCAAAACGAGTGTGCACAAGCCTATAAAACGACTATCTAAAAAAAAAGCAACTCATCGCTCGATCATACTAGCCCACGAAACCACTATTTTTAATAATAAAAAATCCGGGTTATTACACTAATCAAATACTTTAAAACACGAGATAAAACACGAAATGTTACATTCTACCCTCGTTAAGAAAACTTTGTCCCCAAAGTTTAACGTATAATTAAAATAAAGGATCCTTTATGAAACACAATAAAATGCATAACATGAATAATCAAGATTATCAGGTATATTCAAACGATCACGACATACTAAATAGCCATGTCATAACATCTATCCATATTATAAATCAAAAGATTTTACAATCTCATCCTCCTTAAAACATGGTTACGTCCCCGTAACCCATTATAAAACTCCAGCGCATTACTCCGTCTTTCCCACTACTCTATCTCATAAAAATTACTCCAAGTAACCAATTATCGTATTCTCATCGTCGAACCTAAGACTTAAGACAAGGGGTGATTGAACTGGCGGGATAAACTGCAAATCAATACTTCGATCTCAGAATCGATTTCAGAACTCCGAATATAACTCAATAACCAAGGCCACACTGGGCCGTAAACATAATATGACGCAACGGCCTAATAACTCATAACTAAAAGCCAGTAACCAATTCTCATCTCAATTTCAATATCAATCTTGTCAAATATTCCACTAAAGGATCTGCTCAACACTTAGAGAGTAAATCTCTAAGCTACTCACCCACGTGTCAAGGTCAAAGAATACGACAATTCAATAAAACACTGAACTGCAATCTCAATCTCAATACAAAATCAATCATGGTCTTCGTGCTAAACTTTATCCATTCAAACTCTATCCCATCAGTACTTACCTTCCAAATTCATTGACATGCTTTTATGTATACATACAATTCCACAGTTCATAAAATGAGAATTTGGACGCTATACCAAACCAACCTAATGCGGAACCATTATGCATAAATCAACTAATCAATTACCAAAAGTTTGCCCATCTCACAACTCAACCCGTCTCACAAACAAAATAATTATCTTACCAATAGAAAATTATAACTATCAAAATAGAACAACAACTACTAATACTCAACTCAAATAAGCACTCATAAGAAATCCATGTCAATTATCATGTAAACATATATCCTCGAACAATAATAAGAGTATTAGGATCGGTAGACTAGTGTTACGCCGTAAAACAGAATCAGAGTGGCTAACACCTATATACCCTTGAAACTTTAACATATAGCTATATACTTACACCAATGTAGACAATCAGCAACTCGTAGTTCATAATTGACATCAAAGAAAACATTTCATGTTCGTACTCATATTATAGAAGCAAAATCATATTTTAGAAAAGACATAGGGCAATATTATTTGACGCTAAAATATGGAGTATAGACATATTTTATGAGATGTACACCACCATAGACTAACAAGACCGCTTAACATTCCTAGACATCAATAAGTTAAAAATAATCACTTAGGCACATCTCCTATCCATTCACATTACATCATTTATCATGAAACTATTAATATATGCGACTTGCAAAATAAGGGGTTTACCTAATGCGCAACAATTAAATTTTCGTGCAGGATTTCATTAACACATAGTTACAGAATATGTCATATTGCAAACAATCATCATAATTATCAAACATCAAGTTTAATGGTTTATCTCTGTGAAAATATTTCGTGAGAGAGCCCACGGCGAGGGGATTATACACCGTTGTCGACACAGTGAACACCCCAGTTTAGACCAAAAAAAAAAATTCCATATGTGAAAATATTTTGAAACGTTTGAAACATTGAAGCGGTAATTTGTGACCATTTATAAATAAGAATCAAAAGGCAATTTCACAAGCTATAGATCGAAACAAGACTACGCGGAGACATTCTTACTCTTCTTTACTAAGACGTTGTTCTTGTCGCTCATGAATTATGGGAATTTTAACGATAAAAGTAAACGAATGCACAAGACTAGTATTTCATACTTCACATGTCAACCAATTACTAATTCCAATACATCGTGATCATATTTTATACATATCAATATGCACTTCACTTTATGGCATACAGTACACATGAAAAGTTATAAAGATTGTTATCACAGGGAACTAGTCAAAGATATACCATGAATATACGTAAGAACATCAACAAGATTCACATTGTTCAAAATAATCACAATTACGTATAATCATTAAATTGATGTGCTGATAAGTTACCAGTTAAATTTATTTCTACCCCTTGTCAAGACTCTTCACTGATAAACACGAATTTTAACATCACCTACGAACATCACATAATTATCTTGAGGTCATAACACTAGAAAATAAGAGTGTTTGTATAGTAGAACTATCTTATATGAACTTGATGAAATGGGCAAGGTTACATTATCATATGGTAAGGTTCATATTCATTTTATATTCATATTATTCATGTTACTAATGCCATGACAAGATATCACGTGCTCATATCACAGATTCACCTTTGATTAAACTTTTGTATGAAACCTACATACTCACAATTCCACCAATTAAACATTACGCAACAACTTACAAAATCATAATTAAATAACCGCTTGTCTATCTTGCGAGCTATTATAGTTTTTAGAAAAAAAAATGAATTAGCTAGCCATAGGAAAAGAATCGAATGCATATCTCATGGGAATTATTTATAACAATTTTCACAACTCAATTGGTCTGGGCAGGAACTTTACAACAATTCAACAGAAGATTGGGCAACTTGCAAAATCAAAATTAACTATCGACTTGTTAAGATTGTACACGGTTTATCATTCGGAAAATGTGAGCGAACATTCTAAACAGGGGAGTTAGAATTATGCATAAACAATAAACATGTTTTAAATGATTCATTTTTCAATGCAAAAGTCAAAACAGAACAATTTGAGCACTGTCGGCTAAAATATTTATTTCTCACAAAATATAACACCTCTTGACATGAAACCAAAAGCATTGAAAGTTAACTCAAAAGATATCATACATAAAATTTGCATACCCATATATGGCACACGTGTAAAATGGAAGCCCGTACAAACAAGGTAACATTCTGGGAACTTATTAAAATTTTGGTTCCTTTGCAATTTCACGTTACCACGTTGAAACTCAACCATTCTTATTCCAAATCACGTGGACATATCATTGGAAACATAGACATCATTTTGTACCATATTAACATTCATTCCTCATTTCAATTGTAGTTGTCATCTAAAACACAGTAAAGATTTCGAAACTGAAAATACAACCAACCAAATAACTCATTACTTATACATATATATACAAATGTAACACATAACTACATGTCATTCATGGCTTGGGGCAACACATTCCGCATATCACTAGATAAGTATTACTAATTTATATAAGTCTTATCATTCGTGTTCAATTACCAACAATATATTACATAGATACTATAGTCATTTAAATACCAGATAATCGTATGAACACTTCAAAATACCAAAATCATATGATCACATCACTCTAACCATGGCTCAACAAATACACCTCCAAACTTTGATAATTTCAACTCAATCATCCATATCGATCCACATTTCATATCGCACATATCCTTACATAGAACTCACATATTACTTACCTCATTCTTCTCCTACAAGAACGTTAGCACAATATAACCAGGTCACTATATAGTCTACCCCACTCTTCAATTACTCTCGTTGGGTTCCCGAGACAGAACCGAAAGGGCCCATGGTTTGGTGTGAGGAGGCCCCTAACTCATCCCGTTCCTTTTTGGGGCTCCTATCAGTTTCATCTCGGGGTTCATTTTATTTGACTCTTCCTACATTCATTATTATTCATTTGGTTTAGGCCTGAGGATCGTTCGCTCTGATACCACTTTGTAACACCCCCATTTATTTAAGAGTCTTTAGCCAGACATTCTCAAATAAATAGGACTATTACCATCTCAGTTGTATTTTCTTTTCCGTTATGTAGTAACTGTAATAACCAAGTTCAAATTTTATCAGTTTTATTTAAAGTACTTTGGTTGTTCTACTTTGTTATTCACTACCTCGGACAATCCGAGATGGTAACAACTCTATTTATTTGAGAATGTCTTGCTAAAGGCTCTTAAATAAATGGGGGTGTTACACCCACATACAAAGGAGTCTCAGCCGGTGGACCGGCGGCCGGCCACCCGGCTGAGCACCCCATCTCACGTACCGGCTGCCGGTCGGCCTACTGGCTGGGAGTCCCTGTTTCGCGATTTTCGCCAATTTCACTCAATAAGAACATTCAAATCCTCCATCAAATCTTCCCAAACATGATTCTAAACAACATCTCAACAGTCCCAACAAGTTACTAGCATCAAACAACTATAAGAAACATATAAACAATAACAAATTCATGGATTCACATCAAAATCCCCAACTTATACCCATCTTTATGTATACTCCCAAAATCAACTCAAATGATGATTTCAACATAAATTCTCAACAACAATCTGAATAAAAAGTATACTAAAGATGTTTGCAACTTATCTCATGCTTTCTAAACATATAGACACATTAACTTTAACACAAAGCTTGCTAATTTAACAAATAGGCCGAGTAAGCTCATTATTGTCACCTTCAAGCGTCTTGTGCTCCCAAATCTTCCTCCACGACGTAAGTATCAACCTTGGGGTCGTCCAAGCCAACTCCTAAGAACATAAAAACGGAAATTAGGGGCTTAAAATGAATTAGGGCCAAAACAGCCCGGAAACGGAAGTTCGAGAAACGAAAAATAAAAGTGATAGAAAGATCATAAATTTCGAGAGGATTCCGAATATATAAATTTTACCTTGATTCGAGTTGAAGAAGGCCTTGAGATGATCTTTTAAAACTTTTCAAAAAAATGAGAAAATTGAGTTTTGGTTTACAGTGTTTGTGTTTTGTTGAGAAATGAATGTCGTAAGAAGGAAGCTAGAAGGTGTCCTTTATTTAAGTGAGTCGGGTTTCCTCAATTTAACTGGAACGAAACCTAAGACGGGAAATGCCAAGTGAACTAACATCTTAAGATTAAATAATCTTAAGACAGAGCTTAACGGAAATTATAAATTAAAACTTACGAAATGTTATTAAAATATATTATATTCCGAAAAATACATTAAAATATTACTACCTCCGATTTCTTATGATGTTCCCCTTTCCGTTTTGGTCTAATAACATTGATGATCCCTCTTTCCTCTTTTGGACAACTTTGTGTGGTTCAAAATCAATTTCATGTGGGGTCATGTGTATTGTGTGGTCCAAATTAATTTCCTTATTTCTTGTGTTAAAATCAAAAGGGAACAACACAAGAAATCGGAAAGAGTAAAATATTAATTTACGAAAATATGGGATGTTACAAGAATAATCCGGCTCAAGGGCCTCAAGGGGAGGCAAGTTCTCCTCGTCCGGAATTCTCATGTAAAGAGCCGGTTTCACCAACCAATAGAGATCTTCACCATTCAGAATTTTCAACCATTGAACACCATACCAAAAATATTGCTCATCAAGTAAGTCAGGATCAAACTCAGTCATAGGCACGTAATTCTTATGCCCATCAAAACCACAAGTTCGCCTAGCTAGGCGAGTAAAATAATAGCACCACAACCAAGAACACCGGAAGCGATGGCCATCTTTGCCAAAGCATGGAAAACAACCCCAGGTGGGATAAACTGTAACACCTCAAGAGTATGAGAGGAGATTTGTCCCACATCGGTAGAATGTGAGGCTTTTGATATGTTTATAATAACTTCCACCCACCACTTAGTAACAAGGCCTTGTATTTTTGGGCTTAAGTGAGGACAAATAATGGGCTCAAAAGTGTGCACCCATCTTATTGGGGTTGTGTTACGACCGTGGTGGGTCGGGTTGTTACAAATGGTATCAGAGCGACCCTGCGACCGTGTGGTGAGCCTGTGGTCAGGAGTACCCGGGTCACCCACCTAGCGGGGGAGGATTCTGGGCTTGGCTGCGGTCAAGTTTGAGGCACAACGAGGACGTTGTGTTCTTTAAGTGGGGGAGTTTTTAACACCCCAAGAGTATGAGAGGAGATTTGTCCCACATCGGTAGAATGTGAGGCTTGTGATATGTTTATAATAACTTCCACCCACCACTTAGTAACAAGGCCTTGTATTTTTGGGCTTAAGTGAGGACAAATAATGGGCTCAAAAGTGTGCACCCATCTTATTGGGGTTGTGTTACGACCGTGGTGGGTCGGGTTGTTACATAAACATAAACACTACTTCTCTAAACGGGTTTAGATAGGAAGCAATCAGCAGAACCTCCATCTTGTGAACTTTACTCATATCCGCTCGACCATAGATTAAATGAGACATGATCCTCATAAATAGTTTGATGACGATATGTTGAACATCACTAAGTGCGAGAGCACTTGGAATTGGATTAGGAAAACTTGTAAACAATGGGAAGTACCTAGTAGCGGTTAGCTCCTTTGGAGGCATGACAAGCAAATTGTAGTCGGAGTGCTTTTGCAACCTAAATGACGAGAGAACTCGTCCATTGTTAAAGTCTTTTCTTGGTTCAACAATCGGAAGCTGATGGAATGGGAGTTGGTATTGTAAGAGAAGGCACTGAAGAACTCAAGAGTGAGAGCTCGATAGGAAAGCTCGCTAAGGTTGAGGAGCCCGAGTAATCCAAGCTCCTTGAAGATCTCCTTCATTGGTTCCAAGATTTTGAAAGTATCTAGGGTCTTCTTACAAACGACCCGAGTTGTGAACATTTTCCGCTTAGCAAGCGCCACAAACCTCTCCCTTTGGTGTTTATCCCGAAATGTAATCCAAAGAAAATCCGAAAAAGGCTCACAACCCGGGATCACCGGAATTGGGATGTTGCGCGTAGTTCTATTCCTGTTATTTCCTCTTGAAGAACTTGCCATAGCCTGGAAGTAAAGTAGAAAAAAAAATCAAACACCATTCCATACTTAGTGAACTCGATTTTCTATGGTATAAGGGTCAAAAATCCGTTTGTCTACACTAATTAAACACATCATATAATAGCATGAAAAGCATAGGAATCATGTGAGTAGACAACATATTGAAGACTTTAAGTAAATAACACAAGGTTTAAGCACAATTTGTAGCAAAAACGAATTAAACCCTAGAAATCTCGAAAATTACCTCAAAGATGAGCAAATTGGATGAATTAATGCAAAAGAAGAACAATGGAATGATCTGAGATGAAGCAAATGATGATAGCAACAAAAACTAGGTGATTTGAGTGAGTACAATGGAGATTGAAGACAAGGGTTGTCGAAATTAAAAGTGGAAAGGGAAAGGGAGTGTCGAATTTTTGGGGGGAAATGGGGATTATTTTTCTCATAACCGTAAAAAAGCAAACAAGGGCCTGGATTGGACTGGGCACTCGATTGAGTGTTGGTGGCACTCGATCGAGTGCTCCAGAATTCTCGAATTTTTGTTTACTTTAGCTACGACGTAGATAAAATATACAATTGTTCCAGGTTCCTCGATCGAGTACTGGTGGTACTCGATCGAGTGACCTAGATTATGCATGAAATTCACTAATCAAGGGATTGAACAACTTAGTTATATTTCAACAAAAAAGACCGTCGATCAATGCAAGTGTCCTAAGCACTTGATCGGGAACCCAGGATGACACGATATCCATCATCTGAGCACCAAAGCCTGCCCTTAGCATCGTACTTCTTTCTCCTGAAAACACTTCACAAAATTCATTAAATTCGCTCACTCACTCATAAAGACATATAGAGAAGAAAAGTAAGTCTACGTGAAAAATATAAAAAAAATTACAAGGATCTGGGCTGCCTCCCAGTAGCGCAGGTTTATGCGGTCCCGCACGACCGTATTTCCTCAAAACTAGGAAGAATCCGAGGGGAAAAGGTTTAGGGCCTCTATCTTCCCAACATAGGCACCTTCATGATATAACTTTACGCGTTGCCCATTTACTTTGAATATCTCACCTTCGTTAGATTTTAGAGTAACTGACCCAAACTTATTCACCTCAACAATGGTGAATGGTCCACTCCATCTTGACTTGAGCTTACCTGGAAAGAGATGCAGACGGGAGTTAAATAACAATACCTTATCACCAACTCGAAGTTCCCTTTGCATGATATGCTTGTCATGCCACTTCTTGGTTCGCTCCTTATACACTCGAGCACTTTCGTAGGTATGCAATCGAAACTCATCTAGCTCGTTCAATTGCATCAATCGTTTCTCACCCGCCAGTGAGGGATCCATATGTTGGAGTAGAGTCCTCCACAATAGTGCGTATACATAATAAATCTCGTACAAGGAATATCAGGGATTTATGTTGTAATATACTTGTGAACTGGTTAACGTAAATCAGTAACGCTCAGCTGACTAGAGTTTGACGTTATTGTCGTATGACGGCGGTGATCAGTTGATCCCTCGAGGTCACACCTATAGGACGATGCCCAAATGGATAGACTAATTATTTATATGAGATATAATATAATTTTTTTTTTTTTTTTGTTAAAAGGTAAGTATATTAAGAAAAGATAGTCTGTACAACAAAACTAGCCATCATCAGCTAGTATCAAAACTGAACAAAAGCAACTAATACGTCACTTTCCTGGGACATGCCCCATAAACTTGCTATCCCTCGTATTTAATTTCCCTTGGACAGACTTTCTTAAATAGCAGCTCAACTCTTGTTTAATCTGTTTGTTGACCCACACAGGACTGGCTAGTACATTATCCATTCTGCTCTTGTTACGATGAAACCAAGCATCGTAAATCACAGCGTTGATGACCCCATTTATCACTCCCCTCTTCAGTTTTGAACCTCTTAGCTTCAGGCTCCATTCATTGAGGATGTGGCCACGCAACTCATAATGTATCCATTCATTCATAGATTCCAGTAAGAGAGTACTATACTCGGATCACATCTGCAGAACAGGTGCTCGTGATCTTCAGTTTCCTTATGACATATACAACACAGAGCATCATCAACCAGATGCAGCCTGTGTAGTTTAACCTTCACATTCATGGCAGCATGTTGATAAAGCAAGGCTATGAGCCTATGCTTGGGTGTAGTCCATTTCTGCCATACAAGCTTACTCCATTCCACTGGCTCCCCAATATAATATAATTCTTAACTTGTATATAATGACTTTATATAAGTCAAGTGAATTTGTTGATGACGAGTTACGAACTCGGGATAAATAAATTTATTATTTAATTATGTGATAATTAATTAATAAATGTTAATTGGTGATTAGTTATTAATTGTTAATTACCTAAATTATTTCATAATATGTGTATAGAGTACAGTGATGCAGAGGTAATTTGTTAATAATATTTACAAGAGGTTGTAAAATTAACTAACTATTTATTATAAGACACGTTTTATATTGATAAAATGATAAAATTTCATTTAATAATTAAGTGTACTTAATTTGTTATTTAAGTGTTAAATAATTAAATTAATATTAAATTATATAAGATAATTAAATATAATTATTATAAGCATTTGTAGGACAAATGTCGGAAATCGAAATGGACCGATCCACCTTATATTGCCCCCATGAGGTTTGGCATGTTTTCCACTACAAAGTGTTTGTAATAAGGTGAATTGTTTACATTTCATAATCCTATATATACCACACCTATACATTTGTAAAGTGAGATTTTTTTTTACGAAGAAAAAACTCTTTAAAATGCCATAATTGTGAGTGGAAAAATACACCATTTTCCACTTGTTTTTCATCATCTTTTCATCTCCTTTATGATCAAAAGTTGATCAAATTTCATCATCAAAAATTCAAACATCAATATTATACATAAATTAATATTATTAAAGTAATAATATTAGATATATACAAGTGTTCTCTTAACTTTATCTAGTTAATAATATTAAGAGATTTTGGGCTAGTTTTGGGTGCAATCAAGAGGAGACTAACTATTTTGGTAATTAGAATATTGAATTACCATCCATTACACTATTATACCTCAAGAACTACCAAGGTAGGAGATCTTTGTAGTGCCCAAAATACCATCTTAACAATGTAAGCAAATTTTCTTCTTACTTTTTTTGCATGCATGTATTATTTAGACCACCTTATCAAATTAGCTTGTAATTTTTTTATCATTAGAGAGTTTAATGTGGGTCTAAATTCCTAAAAAGTGGTATCAGAGCATTGTTACATACATGCATGTTGTCTTAAGACGATTTTATGATTTTATGAAATAATTTAGTAAAATTGATATTTTGATGTTAATTAGTTTTATCACAAAATATGGTCTTGCATTTATATAATCTGGTTATATAGTGATATGGGTCAAATATTTAATTTATGTAAAAATTTATTACTTATTTTTACTTAATATGACATAAAATTGGAAGAACATGCATTAAAATTGATTAAGAGTTAATTAAATTAAGTTGCATGTTAATTTTATGTATGTTTATTTGGAAATAACCACATTCATGTTCTACTTGTGATAAATAGAAATTTTTAAGTTAATGTGATTAATTTAGATGGTTTATTGATTTTTATTTGATAAAAATTGAGATATAATGGTTATTTTACAAATAAATATTTAGTTAACTTTTGGGCACGAAATTTTTTGTTTTTGGCTCCTGGAAAGTGTTCCATAATGTTAAACTTTTTTTTTTTAATATTTTATTTGGAATTAAATAATAAAATTGCAATAACCGATAAATATTGTGATATATGTTTGAATCAATTTCATAACCATTTTTTTTCCACATGTATGGCATTTTAGTACAAGACCAGAATGTATGAAATTTTAAAATTTTATTTTCCATAATTTTTTATTAATTTAATGGATTGTTTTCATAATAATCATGAATTATTATGTTATTTTTATCATAAAATATATTTTAAACTCATATAATGTCAAATTAATTAGTGTGACTAATCATTTTGAGTTTGGACCAGATTATAACGAGATATTCATCTTAAAATTGTTAAAGAATTGATTAGGAATTTTTAATGGTTAAAAATCCCGTTTAACAGGCTCGCATGATCGTTGTTGGTAAGTCGGACGATTTGGCATGTCATATTTATTACAATGCATTTTATTATTCATATGGATGAATGTATTTAAATTAATGTAATTTTACCTTATATGGTCATAGGTAGAAATTGGTATTACCCGCAATGTTTGGGAATACCGGTTTAATTTGTAATTTATTGCGATTTCGTATCGCTAATTTGTAATTAATTAATAGTTTTGTTTTAGTTACAATTTGTATATTAGGATATTGCCATGTAATTTTATTTCTATTAGTATTATTGATTTTGTAAAAGACGGAGTTTCCTAAAAGACGATGTTATTTTCGGAAAGGAGTTCCGAAATCCTAAAGAAGGAGGCCATTTCATTGAAGACCGTAGGGACCAAGGATTTGGTTTCCAAAGTGTAATAGAAAATTTAATTAGATTACCTAGGTGGTCATACAAGGATTTTATTTGTTGCTTATCTTCATGCCAAATCGTCACTACATGTTTTTTATTTATTTTTCCGTTGTTATCGATTCAATTGTCTACCATTCACCAATTTTGTTCACTTAAAAGTGATAGACAATTAAATTGATAAGATCTCTCACTTTTAAAATTGAGATAAAGCCTTACCAAGTATTAGCACCTATGAATCCCTTCTTCATTATAGAGGTAGGCTCGGCTCACCGGGGTACTCTCTTTTTACGTTGGGTAAGTAGGGTAATGAAAGTTATTACACATGAAAATTGGTTGAACTCAACGGGATTAATGTGGGATGAATCGGCCGCACCGTGCCCATGATTAGTTCCGGGGCTAACAGATAGTTTTTGAGAAAATCTATCAACCAAGAGTTCTAGTGGTAGAATCAATCAAATTGTTGACTCATCAAATTTATATAAATAAGGGATGAATCGGCTCACCGTGCCCGTGTTTATATAAAGATGGGTCTTGGAATTGTTTATATAATTCAGTGGGAGATCATTATATAAATGCCTATTTATTGAAACTTGTTAAACTTATTTTTCAAGTATTTATTTACGATGAATGTTAAATTTCCCACTTATTCCGTTTATTATTTTATATCGCGCAATTACTATATATATTTAACTCGCTCTTCCATTTATAAAATCGATAATCCGTTATACTTGAAAATAGTTTTCTAAGAGTATACGGTAACTTATTTGATCAATTATTGATCTTTTCTCCGTTTTACCACCATAGCTAATTAGAAAAATGCATTTACATTTGATCCTCATATTGTCCGTTGTAAAGATCTCTTGTGAAGAGGATAAACTGGATTTAGCTTAAATCAAAAGTGTTTTAATTTTACAATATCATTTTATTTACAACAATATTACTACAATCTTATTGTTTGTGAGATAAATGGTTATTCATACTTAGATTGTTTAAGTACTTAAATCGTTGGGAACTGATTGGTAATATGATTTGCTTGAAATCATGATTAACCAATGACCACAATCACTTCACTAAGTTTCTTAGAAGTGAGTGGGAGCTCTAAGAGGGATGTATATATCTTAATAGTTAAGATTAGGACGAGGTTCAAGAGGGAATTTGGTTGAAGTTTTTGGTTTAAGGCAAAGGTTAATAAGGATAAGCTATTTTAAATAGCAACACCAAACCATAATGCAAGGCCAATCTTAACCAAATTTGTTGATATTTTAATTGAAATATTACATTAATAGAAAAATATCCCTAATTTTTGAGAATAATAAAGTTAGGTGTGTGACACCTAAAAGGTTCCTTTCTCTAGATATCTATATGATTGACATTATTTATACGTGTACCACTTCATCAATATTTGATATCGATAGAGGTTATAATAATTGTTATTAGTTCATGGGATAATAATCGTATGACGATTAGATTTTAACTATTGTCAATTATCTCGTAGGAAATGGAACTACGGTAGTGGTCATTTCATTATGAGGCTTATAAGTGTTATAAAAATTTACTTAATCTAGTTTTCTGTTTTAGAATAGTGCTTTAATAAAGGTTTTATTTAAGGCACATAGGGTTTCACTCATGTGATATAAACAAATTTTGTACCTAAATTTGCCGTGATTTGATCTATGGCTATACCAATCTAAATGTTGGTTATTTTTCACCTAAACTAGATACATTTATATATATCATATAGAATATAAAATATAAAAGTCTCATAATTATTTTGGTGTGACCCCGATCTAATCTTAGTTCTGGATTGAAATTGCATTCAAAGACTATTGTAAAATAGGTCTTCATGAATCATTTGATTGTGAATCTTATGATATATGTGAATCTTGAATTCAAAGCAAGATAACTCGTACCTTTTTCGTTGAAAAGGAAATCGAGTATAAGATTATTCATCCTAATCACATGTTGATGTGGATGATCGAATAACAAATTCAATCAGAGTAGTTTACATTTACTTCTTTTCTTTTACCAACAGTTTAGAAAGATAGTGGTTTCTCTACTAAACGAGGTATAAAGAAAAACTCTTGATGAGATCAAAGAGTTTTTATTGTAAATATGATAACCAGTAAGACTATAAGATCATATTTCACGTTCCGAACGTGGAAAGTATAACTAAGTGATGACTTTTGTTTTTCACCAAAAGAAATGTGATATAGTATCACAAGTTAACTTTCTCTAACACACATTATTTGATAAGGCGTGGTAAGAAAAAGATATCAAACCTACATGATATGGTTTGATTTTAGTCAAGTTTTATTGAACCACTTGATTATACAATTGGGGTCTTTCTATTTTGTCTACTAATTTTTTTCCAACTAAATCAAAGTACCTTTTTAAACAACCATATTCACTCCATATTAGATATGGAGAGGTAGAGTACCTAATTTGTAATTTATCCGGATAAAAACATGTGGTCATTTATCCTATAAGTTCATGAGAATAAAGTGTTTGTCGCTCATGAGACTGTCTTTATAGAAAAGAGGTCTATTTCTAAATGACAGAGTGGGAGAAAATGTTGAAGAGCCACAAATGACGGAAGAAAATTGTTTTCTTATTGTCTAATAGAGTATTTATTTGTTCGGAATCTACGAGGCCAGGTTAAAATCCATCACTCTTTAGAGATGATGATATAGTGTAACTTTTTGAAAATGACAAAGGTGATAAAGCGTTATTTTTTAAAAAAAATATAAAAAAAATTATGATACCTCTTACTTAGAAAGAGGTTGTTTAACAGGTTGTTTCTAGTTTCAACTCTATTCAATGGCTATAGAAGCCATCTTAATCCGAATTAGAATTCAAGTGTAATTATCAGGTAAATAACCTGGTATATTTACATTAAGAAGTTTGACCTCTTCAATGTAATTGACTTGAATAAAAAGATGTTTTTTAGGCTTAATTGGTAAAAAAGGGTTTGCACCCGTTTCAATGCTTCTATAAACTCGGATTATACTGGCAATTGTTGCATTTCATAATTGTTAATTTGATAGTAGGATGATTGGTTGATCATATTATAGATTGGACCTAACTTAAGAAGAAATCTTAAGAGAGCATCATGGAGTTGGGATGATTGGTTGATCATATTATAAAGCATTTCTCAAGATGTTGAGGAATTATGTTTACACATGAAGTTTAGTGGGAGTATGGTAGTCTTATGAGTCTTTATATAGTTGGTATATAAATCATTTGGAATGATGAAAGACTTAGGAGAATATTAATACATCTTAAAATATCCAGATTTATTAGATAAATCAAGGAGGGATATAGGCTTTTTATTAGGAGTCTTATGTAGATGAGATTCTTGAATAGTTCAAAAAAGTTGAACTCATGAATAGAATTGATTCCAATTGCTTCCGCTGGCGGATTAATTTTATACGCTATGATGTATTATTGTCTTGACAATTCATCTACTTTGAGTATTGCGAGTTTTATTAATCAAAGTTAAGTGAAGGTTGTTTAATAGCCAAATTAGTTATCATTTAGTACTTGAGAAGAATAACTAAGAAAATAAAACTAAGTGTTTTGATATTTTGATATTTATAATTCATGTAAGGAGTTGCATGAATGTTTGTTGTGGTTTATGTAAAATATACATTAAACACCATACTTTAAAACATATAGGGATTGTTTGAAATCCCGTATTGGCTATGAGGAGTTGATCTGCTGAAAGAGTTTCAGACAGTCATACATTGCGGATTTTACAACGGAAATTGAGTACTTCATAATATTCGATTGCGATACGAAGTAGCTTAGATTTGACAATATGCAAGGACTAGTAGTAGCTCGTGCAGCCGCATATCCTATCATGATATACCGTGAAAACAATAGGAGCTATCTTCGAGGCAAGGGTGCCATAGTCTAGAGTAAGTCTAGACATGTACTTAACTAAGTTACATGTGATTTCAGTCATGTGAAACAATGGGAAATAACAATTGTTGGTTTGGTAAGATGAGGTGTCATTGATTTTAAACCAAGGTCTTATTGAAGGCTAAACATGATAGTCATGTCGTTTCAATGTGATTGAAATAGGGTAATTGAATTGTTGCAGATTATATGATGTGTAATAATCTGATAGTGTATCAATTATTTTTACATATATGAGAATAACATTTATCGTTTGAGTTTTAAAAAACTATTATATATTCAGTGCTAACTGGATATTAGTTATACTTTGTTTTTATCCAAATAGGTTGTAGTGACAATTTCGAACCCTATTAAGTGAATTGTATTAACATTGTATATTGTCCCTAGTTACTTAATGAGGTGACGTCTCGGAGTGACTAGATTGTATGGCGATAGATGACGAATTCGACTGTCATATGGCCATAGAGATGGCTGGTCGATTACATAGGCAGAATGTAGAGACATTTTGTCGGACAGTGACCATTTATAGAGTCCTTTATGTTGCCTGGTCGTGGCGAGGATTTCTATTTATTCCTTCGTATCGATTCTTTTGACTTATGACTATTTGTCTAAGTTCGTTCAGTTTCCCGTGGCTTTGGTTTTTGCTCTACGTCGTGCTGTAACAGGAGGCTAATGGGCATCTTATGGGTCATTGTGATCTGTATCGAACGAGGAAAATACGTCAACAGGATTGTCCTTCTATGTTAATATATAAATATATCTCTAGGCCACTCGAGGAGAGGTGACTGGAAATGCGTGGCCACGCTTGGATGTGATCTATAGTAGATTATCCGGTTAGACAGTCATTCTCCTGATCGAGGAAACCACTTTATGATGTGATCACGTGCAAGAACGACCTGAAAGACCTCTTGCATTGAGTAGGAGATTATTATATTGGACAAGAGAATTGGTTACGCACACTTGTGTCAGACAAGTGGGAGATTGTTGGAGTAGTGTCCTCTAGAATAGTGCGTATACATAATAAATCTCGTACAAGGAATATCAGAGATTTATGTTGTAATATACTTGTCAACTGGTTAACGTAAATCAGTAACGCTTGGCTGACTGGATTTTGACGTTATTGTCGTATGACGGCAGTGATCAGTTGATCCCTCGACGTCACCCCTATAGGACGATGCCCAAATGGATAGACTAATTATTTATATGAGATATAATATAATTATTAACTGTTGGGAAATGTGTCCTCAACAATAGTGCGATCACGTCAGTGAATATTAATCATTGATAAATCTACAATAAGAATACTCATGGGGTGATTCTTCATCATATAGTCGATTGATCAACATTAATCGGTAATGATTGGCTTGCTAGAGTTTGACATTACTCTCGTATGACGGTGGTGATCAGTTGATCCCTTTAGGTCACACCTTTAGGACAGCTCTATTAATAGAAAATGATATTACTATATATTGATACTAGTCATATCGATCCTAGTTTATATTTTGTGTAAGGAGAATATATATAATATGATTATAAATTGTAAGATTTTAGTAAATGAAATGTCATTACTAAAATTAAATGTTTATGAAACATTATTTCGAGAATGAATTAATTATATTAGAAATGTTTTAATATAATATTATAAAATAAATAAAAGTAATAATCGGATTATTACTTGTTATGAGAATTAATGTTTAAATTGGTTAAACTTATAAAATGTTTTATTATTCATTACATAATTGATAAATGTATATTATTTGTAATATGGACCATGTGAGGTGGTCACACAAGACATATTACAAATTGTGTATTGTAACATTTTATAAGATAAAATAAAATAAATATTTTTTATTCTTTATTTTGCATGTGATGTCAAGTGGTGTTGGCTTGGTGCCCATGCATAGGGCACCCTTACCAACCGGCCACCTATATTGAGAAGAGAAAAAGAGTTGTTCTCTTCTCTCTAGAATTATTCATTTTTCATATTGTGCATGAGGTTTGAAATAAGAAGAAAGAATTGTTTTTCTCTCTTATTATTTTAGCCGTGTAGTTCCTCCATTTTCTCCATCAATATTTGATATTGTTTTTACATAGTAATATTATTATAAGATAATAATAAGTAACTAGGTTATTTGTAATTATTTCTAGCACAAGTAATTACAAATTTTATTAGAGTGTGTCTTGGTGCAATACTTTTGGAGGTCTTCTATTTTGGGGACTTAGGAGGATCAATCCGAGTATATAAGCTCAAGAACAAACAAAGAAGGTGTCTTTGTTTGTGCCCCTTTTTAGCCGAAATAGAATCAATGTAAGGATAAATTACTTCTCTATATTTCGGTTATTTAGTTATGCATGCATAAGATCTTTTGTATTATGAGATAATTATATTTAGTATGACTACATTGAGTTTAAGAAAGTAACATTAACTTGTATATAATGACTTTATATAAGTCAAGTGAATTTGTTGATGATGAGTTACGAACGCGGGATAAATAAATTTATTATGTAATTATGTGATAATTAATTAATAAATGTTAGTTGGAGATTAGTTATTAATTTTTAATTACCTAAAATATTTCATAATATGGGTATAGAGTGACGCGGAGGTAATTAGTTAATAATATTTACAAGAGGTTTTAAAATTAACTAATTATTTATTATAAGACACGTTTTATAATGATAAAATGGTAAAATGTCATTTAATAGTTAAGTGTACTTAATGATGCGTGTCTATTTATGATGTTTTACATCTATTTTCACACGCATTTTAGAGCTCATTTACGATGTTTTAGCCTTTATTTCCCAACAATTGTCTACTTTCGTATTTTTATGCTCTTTTGCAGAATTATGCGGAAACGAGGCGCTTTCAGGCCAATGCTACCCTCGGGAAGTTTGCATAACCAAAGGAACCAAGGAACAGGGAGGAAACAACACCCAATGCGCAAACCAAGGACCATAAGACCGACTTAAGGAGAATTCAAGAGCTGACACTCAGGAAAACCGGTCGACCGACCCAGAACCTTGGTTGGTCGACCAGAGTACCTGATACCTCAAGTTCGGAATTCATATTTGGAAGACAGAAGACTTGTTGGGCCCGAGAACCGGTCGACCGACCGCATCACCTGGTCGGTCGACCACAGCGCGGATTTCAGAAAAATCCAAAAAGCCCGTGTTGGGATTAGGTCAAGCAAGAGAATTCTTATTTTAGCCAATCCGTCATTTGGACTGATTATGAGATTTCATAGGAGTTTTACTTAGTTTCCAGTCTTACAATAATCTTTCCACAAAAAGTTACTGTATTCCTTAGTTTTTAGCATTGTTCTTAATTCGTTCTTTCAAACACTCGTTCCACGCAATTCAATAAGTTCTATCTTCTGCCCTAATTCTCTTTTCGCGGTAATTCTCTTTTAATTTCAGTTTCTTATTGTTATTTATTATAGAATTGCTAGTATCCGGTTAGTGTAGAATCCCAAAACGTTATTGTTAATCGCATGTTTATCATATTGTTTGCTATGAATTCCGTTATTTCAATTGTTATTATCATTCTTGCTGTGGTTATGAGTAGCTAAACCCATATGTTAGGATGTAGGTAAGTATTTGCGTAGACGGTATAAACCTGGACAACCTGTAACAGACTCTGGTCGGCCCGACCGACTTAACTGGTCGGTCGACTAGGGTTGTTGGTCGATCGACTGAACTAGTCGGTCAGTCGACCAATGCGGCGTATGTTGAGAACCTGTTTTGCTTCGTTAATTATAATACCCTATGACGAGACTGAAAGGAGACTTGTAGGATGTTAGTAATGACTTACCCAAGATTGAAAGATACGGGAAGGGCATTGGTTAACGTTTTAAGACGGCTAGGTCACTAAGACTGAAAGGTATGTGACCTAGACTTTAGGAATCACCTTTATTGTTGACACCCAATATTGTGAGACCTAGGAACTAATAGCATAGGCCGAAAGGAGCTATTAGGTAACATAGACCTGTTGGAGGAAGTGTCCTCGACAATAGTGTGTTGACGTAATTAAAACTCATTTGAATGAAAGACAACTGGGAGTGTTACTCTTTTAAAGTCAACTGATCAACATTTATCGATAATGATTGGCTGTCTAGAGTTTGACATTATCGTCATATGATGGTGGTGATCAGTTGATCCCTTAAGGTCATATCTTTAGGGAATTCCGTCTCAATGGAATAATTAATTAACATTGTATTGGATACGAATTAATTAATAACTAGAAATTTGAAATGATTTTTCGTAACGAACATTATTATAATAGGATTATGATAATAAAAGGTAATAAAATAGTTTTATTACATGATTTTATTTATTCGTTTAGGAAACGATTAAATTGAGAATAAACACGATTGATCATAAAATTACAAAGAGTTGTAATTAAAATTATGATATTACATTTTCATAAGATAGTAATTTCGAATTACTAATAGTATTATTTAAATGTTATAAAATTGTGAATTATATATTTTAAAACGGTAAAATTGCATAATTAACAAATTAGGTCATGTGTTATAGGACATATGTGACATGTTACAAATTAACACAATTGACAAAAATAAAATGGGTCTATTGTAAGCCTCATTTCAGCCGTGACATTGGACACACAATGTGATTATGTGTATTACACACTAAACCTATGTTTAGGTGTGTAAGGATGTGTAAGATATGTAAGGCATATTATGTGCTTTGTGTAAGTAATAGAAGGCCATGCATTGGCTTTGGGTTGCTTGAGATGGCCGGCCATCTTGCTCCAACAAGCAAGGTCATCTTGCTTCCTATATATATACACAACACTCTTCATGAATACTTGAAGTTGTTCAATACTTAGTCCTTATTCTTACAACATCCAATTCTCAATATGCTTACTAGAGATTAATAATTCTAGTATTGAAAATCATTTTATTCGAATAATATTAAGTGTAATATTATTATTATTTCTAGTATACTAATTCTATTTTTCTAGTAACAAAAATAGTATTAGTTTGAGATCGGGTCCTTGATACGCACCTTTAGGAGACGATTTTTGTTAGATCGTTACAAGAGGATTTCGGGTTTTGAAGACTCAAATAATAGGTGATTATTGAGTATAAACCTTCTAAAACCAATGTAAGGACTATCACATCTTATGATATCATCATGCATGCATAAGATCTATTTAAGTTTTATGACTAAACTTAAAGAAACAAAACTCACATTAGATATGAGTGTAATATAAGGAACTTAGTTCCTAACAAGTGGTATCAGAGCTTTACGGTTGTTGCATGCATGATCGGATTCATGTTTTATGTTAAATGAATTAACATATAAATCTCGAAAATTTTGTGTTTATTATGATAAATCACAAAATAATTTTTCATGTTAAAGTTTCTGATTCTAAAATGGTTTTAGGACATAAAAATAATTTTATGGATTTTTATTGTTCATTTTTATATTTATTTGTATATTTTGTAGTTTAAATCGGTTTTAAATAACAATTAATGAGAAAAATAGTTAAAAATAGTTTCTGGCCGAGATTTTTTGATATGTTCTCACATGCATATTTAATATATTGTATATGTTTTTTCTTAAGAAATGGAGTTAATATGCATGGATTATGAATTTTATGAGATAAATAGTCATAATCTGAGTAAAAATGGGTATAGAAGGTTATATTTCGAATTTTAACTTAAAACTTTTATGAGAAGTCACATGCAATATATAAAATACCTGTATAAATTTTCGGATTTATTGGACTTGTATTGCATGATTAATGATTTTTATAGTAAAAATCGGATTAATAGTGACTCAAATTCGACTTTAATAGTTATAGTTGGAATTTTGCCATAAAAATTTTACACAATGTCACATGCAATATTTACAGAATGTATATAAATTTTGGGAATTTGTTCTCAAGTGATGCATGTTTTGTGATTTTAATAGTTAAAATCGGCCAAATAATGACTTATTGTGTTAAAAATAGTTAATCTTAATATTATGACATAAAATTTTACCCATGGATGTCTTATATAATAGGAACATCAGATCTAAAAGTTGGATATCAAAAATTTTCTGTTTTTATGATTATTAATTTTTAATGAGTTAATTACCTAATAATCATGATTTATGAGTCGAAAATAAAATTTTCCAGTATGGTCTGTAATTTTTGGTCATTTTCAGACTCTAATATGTATTTTAGGATGACTAAAAATTTATAGCAATTTATCACAAGTTTTTATAATTTAAATCGGATATTTAATCATAAAAACGACTATTATACGATTTATTTAAGAAATAAACCATATATATTTGCAAAAGACCATTTTAATAATTTCTGAATGTTTAGAAAATTTCCGGAAAGTTTAAAATTTTGAATTTTAAATTTCGAATTTTATTGACTCATTTGGCCATATTTTGTTTATTTTTCCCGAAAATACAAGTAATTTATGAACAATAATGCAAAATCAAGTTAGATCATGATCAAATATTTGTAGAGACTAAACATTGATTCCTAAAGTAAGTTAGGATGATTAACTTGGACATAAATTAGATTTATGTAATTTTGATGATTTTAATAGTTAAAATCGCGCATATCCGTAAAAACCGTAAACAAATATGAGATATTTGCTCCCATAAGGCGATTTGGCATTAAAAATTGAGCATGTGCATACATATTTTATTATTTCATTTTATTTAATATGAATGTCATATTTTGAATGTTATTTATATCATTTGGAATTATGTAATTTTTTCTTAGTATGGCCTTAGTTTTAATCAATATTACCCGTAATGAAAGGGAATATTGATTCGGTTGTAATTTATGCGATCTCGTATCACGGGTTTGTTATTTATTTGCAGTTTTACAATAGAGTATGTATATTATTTTATTGTAATTCCGGAGAACCAAAAGACGGTGCCATACGGAAAGGAGTTCCGACAAGACGGTGTTTTCTTGGATGGCGTGCCAATGAAGTTCAAGGGACCATGGAGTTGGTTTCCGAATTTGTAATAGTTAATTAGTTTTTACTATTACTAGGAAGGCCATACTAGGATTTTATTGCTTTATTGCTTTTATTTTTGCATTTTAATATGTTTGCATGCATAGCCAAATCGCCATAAACATGCATATTAGTTTAGATCGTTATAAACGACCGTGTCAATTATAATTATCGAGTTCACCGATTTAATTCGCTTAAAGGAGATAGATAATAAATTGACAAGACCTCTATATTAAACAAAACAATTGAGAATTAACCTTACCAAATAGTAGAACCCATGAGCTTCTATTTCGTGGGGTGGTGCTAGTCCAGTGGGCAGTACGAACCCCATTACGTAGGATAAGTGGGGCGATGGGGTGGATTCAGTCCAGTGGGCGGATCGCATCCCGATGCATTTGAAATTTGGTTTGTACTCAACGGAAGTGTAGAGGACCAGTGGTCAATGTGTTCCGGGCTAAGATGAATAAATTATGATTTGTCATCAACCAAGAGTTCTATGGTAGAACCGGTTTAACCCACCAAACCATATCTTTGGGTCGGAGTTCCAGTGGTTCACGATTTCGGGGGTATGGGTTTGGGTCTTGGAATCATTTATAAAATTGGATTGAGGTCATTTTATAGATGCAATAACTTGTCAATCTCATTTACAAGTTTACAAAACGATAAATGTTAATTTTTCCTTCATCTCTTGTAGTAATTGAAAAATGGATGCTTTCAATAATCTCATTCCTATCACCATTGATAACTGGCAAAAATACTGTGAAGATGATCCGACTAGAGAACTGCGCTTTACGATCGACAACAATGGAAAACTTTGTCTAGTAACCACTTCTGCTCCGCCTAAACAGATCGTGATGACTGATCATGATTATGATAATCTTATCTCTCAAATGAACTCAATGTCTTTAGAGACAAAAGGGGATGAGAAGATGAGTGGGAGCACAAGTGGAACACCTCTTTCCATTAAGAATGGAAGGAAGTTTAAAAGGATGAAGAGAGGAAAGCGACCCATGAAGGGAGTAGCTAGTGGGACTACTACAACCAGAAAGAGGGGTGCTAAACCTTTTGAAATTTGTCACCATTGTTTTGAGTTTGGCCATTGGAGGCGTAACTACCCCACATATTTGGAGGACATCAAAGATGGAATCATCACTCCAAAGAGTAAGACTCTATGTGAAATATATGTTATTGACATTAATTTCACCTCCTCTATAACATGGGTATTAGATACTGGTTGTGGATCTCACCTGTGTTATCATTTACAGGGGCTAAGAAATGTGGAGAAGCTAGACAAAAGTGACGTGGATCTCAGACTTGGAAATGGGGCTAAGGTAGCCGTTTCTTCAAAGGGAACCTACGTATTACATTTAGCTAGTGGTTATGAGTTGTATTTGAAAGATTGTTATTATGTACCTTCTTTATCTAAAAACATCATTTCGGTTGCCACGTTAGACATGGAAGGTTTTTCATTCATGATCAAAAATATTTTTTGTGAAATACATCGAAATGGCTTGGTGGTAGGACAAGCAAATTCCGTAAATGGGATTTATGTACTCAACAACTCAAAATCTATTGATGTCCATAATGTGCAAACAAAAAGACTAAAATCAAGTGATCCAAATGAATCGTTCATTTGGCATTGCCGTCTAGGTCACATAAATAAAAATCGCATTAAGAGATTAGTGTCGACTAATATCATCAAACCACTCGATTACATATCATATGGAGTATGCGAATCATGTCTTCTTGGTAAGATGACTCGATCACCTTTTAGTGGAAAAGGTGAGAGAGCGAGTGACTTGTTAGGACTAATACATACCGATGTGTGTGGTCCAATGACAATCACCGCAAGAGGAAATTTTGACTACTTTATTACTTTTACTGACGATTTAAGTAGATATGGGTATATCTACTTAATCAAATACAAAAGTGAAGCATTTGAAAAGTTCAAAGAATTTCAAAATGAAGTAGAGAACCAAACCAATAGAAAGATCAAAGCACTTCGATCAGATCGTGGCGGCGAATATCTAAGCAATGAATTTGATTCTCATTTAAAAGTGTAACACCCCAAGAGTATGAGATATGAGATTGTGATGAATTGTCCCACATCGGTAAAATGTGAGGCTTGTGATATGTTTATAATAGCTTCCACCCACCACTTAGTAACAAGGCCTTGTGCTTTTGGGTTTAAGTGAGGACAAATAATAGGCCCAAAGGCTTACCTCCCATCTAATTGGGGGTGTGTTACGACGGTGGTGGGTCGAGTTGTTACAAATGGTATCAGAGCGACCCTGCGACCGTGTGGTGAGCCTGCGGTCGGGAGTACCCGGGTTACACACCTAGCGGGGGAGGATTCTGGCCTTGGTTGCGGTCAAGTTTGAGGCCCAACGAGGACGTTGTGTTCTTTAAGTGGGGGAGTTTGTAACACCCCAAGAGTATGAGATATGAGATTGTGATGAATTGTCCCACATCGGTAAAATGTGAGGCTTGTGATATGTTTATAATAGCTTCCACCCACCACTTAGTAACAAGGCCTTGTGCTTTTGGGTTTAAGTGAGGACAAATAATAGGCCCAAAGGCTTACCTCCCATCTAATTGGGGGTGTGTTACGACGGTGGTGGGTCGAGTTGTTACAAAAAGATTGTGGCATAGTATCACAACTTACTCCACCAGGAACACCACAACTCAATGGTGTTTCTGAAAGGAGAAATCGAACCTTATTAGATATGGTTCGATCAATGATGAGTCTTACAGATCTCCCTGATTCATTTTGGGGATTTGCACTCCAAACCGCAATACACTCCTTAAACAGGAGTCCGACTAAAGCTGCAAATAAAACTCCATATGAGATATGGAAAGGGAAGGTCCCGAATTTGTCATTCATTAAGATATGGGGTTGCAAGGCTTATGTTAAGAACAAGTCTTCCGATAAACTTGCACCCAAATCTGACAAATGCACATTCGTAGGATATCCACTCAATACTCGTGCATACTACTTCTATAATTCTCAAGAGAACAAAGTGTTTGTGTCTCGAGAAGCTGTCTTCTTAGAAAATGACTTCATTTCTAAAAGACAGAGTGGGAGAAAATTTTAACTTGAAGAAATACAAGATCAAGAGCCACAAACAGAAGTATAGATGACGCAAGAAAACATTCCTTCGTCATCAAATGCCATAGTTCATGCTCCAGTACCTAGGAGGTCTGGGAGGGTGAGTCACCAACCTCAGAGATATATTGGTGTCATTGAGGTAGGAGACGCTTTAGACGTTTTTCTAATGGAAAATGATGAACCATCAACCTACAAAGGAGCTATATCTAGTCCAAACTCAGCTTTTTGGCTTGAAGCCATGAAATCCGAAATTAAATCTATGGAAGATAATCAAGTTTGGAAATTGGTTGATTTGCCTGAGAACGTTAAACCGCTTCAGTGCAAATGGATCCTCAAAATCAAGAATGGCATAGAGGGACATGATGATGTTTACAAAGCTAGGCTTGTAGCAAAAGGTTTCACTCAAATTCATGGTCTACACTATGATGAAACTTTTGCTCTTGTTGCTATGTTGAGATCAATTCGGATTATGTTAGCAATTGCCGCATTTCACGATTATGAAATATGGCAAATGGATGTTAAAACCGCCTTCCTAAATGGGCATTTAGAGGAGGAGGTGTACATGGTACAACCTAAAGGTTTTAAGGATCCTAAAAATCCTAACAAAGTATGCAAGCTAAATAGGTCCATTTATGGGCTTAAGCAAGCATCAAGAAGCTGGAATCATCGATTCAATCATGTGATAAAAGAAAATGGGTTCACTCGAAGTGTCGAAGAACCTTGTTTATACATGAAATTCAGTGGGAGCAAAGTTGTGTTCTTAATCTTGTATGTAGACGACATACTCCTTATTGGTAACAATGTTACCATGTTGACTTCAGTCAAGGAATGGTTAGGAAAGCATTTCCAAATGAAGGATTTGGGAAATGCACAACGCATACTGGGTATAAGGATCTTTAGAGAAAGATCCAAGAGAATATTGGCACTAAGCCAAGAATCTTATGTGGATAAAATACTTCGTCGTTTCAACATGGAAAATTCTAAGAGAGGACTAGTTCCTATGGGGAGTGGTATTTCTTTGAGCAAAACTCAATCACCCACTCCTGATCAAACAGAACATGTTGAACGAATGAAGGACATACCCTATGCTTCAGCTGTTGGGTAAATCATGTATGCCATGACTTGTACCTGTCCAGATGTGTCATATGCTTTAAGCATGACGAGTAGATACCAAGCCAATCCAGGTGAAAAACACTGGATAGCCGTTAAGAATATCCTTAAGTACTTGAGAAGAACTAAGGATCTATTCTTAGTGTTTGGAGGAGAAAGTGAGTTTAGTGTAAAGGGTTACACCGACTCAAGTTTTCAAACAGATGCGGATGATATGAAATCCCAGGCTGGCTTTATCTATATGATCAATGGTGGTGCGGTAAGCTGGAGAAGCTTCAAGGAGCCAGTTGTTGCAGATTCTACTACAGAGGCTGAGTATATTGCAGCATCAGAGGCTGCGAAGGAAGCTGTGTGGATTAGGCAGTTCTTGGAAGGACTAAAGGTAGTCCCCGTAGCCAAAGATCCAATCACAATTCTTTGTGATAACAGTGGGGCTATCTTTCAAGCAAAGGAGCCTAAGTCTAGCAATAAGTCCAAACATGTACTCAGAAAATTTCATGTAATTAGAGACTTTATTGAAAGGAAGGAAGTTGCGGTTTGTAAGGTTGGGACAGAGGATAATATTGCTGATCCTTTAACCAAGCCTTTATCGCAGGCTAAGCATGACCGACATGTAGCATCCATGGGTCTTAAACGCATGCCAGATATGTACTAGATTATGAGGATGAAATAAAGTGTTATTTTTCGAGTTGTTCACAATTCATTTATCGTAATAGAGTTTAAGTACTCAAAACCAAGGTCATAAAATTCAAATGGGATGGTAAGACCATATTGAACCCCATTAAAGTGAATTGAATTATCATGACCTCGCCCCTAGTTGCTTAAGTGAGGTGACATCTCAATGCAACCGGATGTGTGATGCGATTGATGGCGAGTTCAATTGCCATAGAGTCATACGGGATGACTAATCGATCACCTACGCATAGACATGTTAAGATACATTTGCCGGGCTAATGACCGCTGATAGAGCTCTGGCATACTCTTATTAAAAGACTGCCTGGTCGTGGCGGGAGCATCTATCGTGTTTCACATGACTCAGTTCTTGGACTAATGACTGTTCTCTGAGGTGGCACAGTTTTCAGATTAACTTTGATTTATGTCCTAACACCTTCGTAACTGGTGTTTATAAGGACATATTTTGGGTTATGATGAGCTGTGGCCAGCCGGAAGGAATAAGTCGATTGGGAATTGTCCACCCCTTGTCAGGGTTGAGAAATATATCTAGGCCACTCGAGGAGAATAATAGCTAGAAATGCGTGGCCACGCTCGGAAGGTATCTATGGTAGATAATTCCGGTCAGTAGTTATAAACTCCAGATCGAGATAAACCACTCTAGATTTTAATCAATTGCCGGCACGACCTGAAAGGACGCCATGCATTGAGTGGGAGATAGTAATAGGGCAAGAGAATTGGTGACACACACTTGTCTCGGACAAGTGGGAGATTGTTGGAGGAAGTGTCCTCGACAATAGTGTGTTGACGTAATTAAAACTCATTTGAATGAAACACAACTGGGAGTGTTACTCTTTTAAAGTCGACTGATCAACATTTATCGATAATGATTGGCTGTCTAGAGTTTGACATTATCGTCATATGATGGTGGTGATCAGTTGATCCCTTAAGGTCATATCTTTAGGGAATTCCGTCTCAATGGAATAATTAATTAACATTGTATTCGATACGAATTAATTAATAACTAGAAATTTGAAATGATTTTTCGTAACGAACATTATTATAATAGGATTATGATAATAAAAGGTAATAAAATAGTTTTATTACATGATTTTATTTATTCGTTTAGGAAACGATTAAATTGAGAATAAACACGGTTGATCATAAAATTACAAAGAGTTGTAATTAAAATTATGATATTACATTTTTATAAGATAGTAATTTCGAATTACTAATAGTATTATTTAAATGTTATAAAATTGTGAATTATGAATTTTAAAAGGGTAAAATTGCATAATTAACAAATTAGGTCATGTGTTATAGGACATATGTGACATGTTACAAATTAACACAATTGACAAAAATAAAATGGGTCTATTGTAAGCCTCATTTCAGCCGTGACATTGGACACACAATGTGATTATGTGTATTACACACTAAACCTATGTTTAGGTGTGTAAGGATGTGTAAGATATGTAAGGCATATTATGTGCTTTGTGTAAGTAATAGAAGGCCATGCATTGGCTTTGGGTTGCTTGAGATGGCCGGCCATCTTGCTCCAACAAGCAAGGTCATCTTGCTTCCTATATATATACACAACACTCTTCATGCATACTTGAAGTTGTTCAATACTTAGTCCTTATTCTTACAACATCCAATTCTCAATATGCTTACTAGAGATTAATAATTCTAGTATTGAAAATCATTTTATTCGAATAATATTAAGTGTAATATTATTATTATTTCTAGTATACTAATTCTATTTTTCTAGTAACAAAAATAGTATTAGTTTGAGATCGGGTCCTTGATACGCATCTTTAGGAGACGATTTTTGTTAGATTGTTACAAGAGGATTTCGGGTTTTGAAGACTCAAATAATAGGTGATTATTGAGTATAAACCTTCTAAAACCAATGTAAGGACTATCACATCTTATGATATCATCATGCATGCATAAGATCTATTTAAGTTTTATGACTAAACTTAAAGAAACAAAACTCACATTAGATATGAGTGTAATATAAGGAACTTAGTTCGTAACAAGACCGAGTGGATTTGTTACACCCCTTAGGCGACTGCAATACATGTTGACCTAGACTATATACCGTCGTAGCTTTTATGAACCGATCATCCTAGCATTCTTTTAATCATAAGTTTTATTCATATCTTTATTTTTGTTTCATCTTGCCTTTATTTTATTAGACTTAGCATCAATCAAACCCCCTATTTTGTTACCTTAAGACATCAACATAAAACAATAAACATTCCCCACCTCCTTGTGGTTCGACCCTTGACTTTCACTATCTAGTTAAAGCTGAGGACTATAAATCTTATCTTTGGCACCCTCAAGGACGGGTGTCAAATTTTGGCGTCGTTGTCGGGGAGGTGACGCCAATGTTTATTGTTTTTTGTTTTTGTTTTGGTGTTTAAGGAACTTTGTTCCTTAAACCTTTCTCACTCTTTTCTTGTAGTTTACATCTTATGCGCAGGTCAGTTCAAGGAGAACTCCTACCACTTGACCTAGAACTTGAGAGGACGCTAAGAGCAAAGAAAAAGCTTTTTCAACAGAATAACGAAGGAGGTTCTCCATCTTCGATATTCCAAGAAGATATTTTTGACCAACCACCATCACCAAATCACCCTTACACACCAAATCAACCACATTCACCATATAATCCACCCACACCCACATCACTTATAAATACCAACTTTCCGAACCAAAACGAAGAAGAAAAGATGACTGAGGAAGCCAGTATCGCGAGTCACTCCATGCCACAGGTGAAGGACCTTTATAAGGGGTTCACGATACCTGCTGGCACGAGGAAACCCTTCGAAGCTAAACCATCATATATCTCCATGGTGGAGAAAAACCAATTTGGGGGGGCAGCTAATGAGGATGCGGCAAAACATATAGAAATTTTTACCGACTATATATGTTTTATCCCACCGCCAGATGCGGTGACTCAAGACCAAATAAAGCAGACTATGTTTATCTTTTCCCTTCGAGACTCGGCAAGGGAGTGGTACAGAGATCTTGACCGCACTACTGCTGGAGTTACTCACTGGAACACACTAGCGTTGGCCTTTTACCGGAAATACTACTCCGCGTCAAAGACTAACGCCTTGAGAGCCCACATTACAAGTTTTATGCAAGGTGCTAGTGAAGACTTTAGTACAGCTTGGACTCGGTTCAAGAGACTCGTTCGATCCATCCCTTATCATGGGTTCGAACAGTGGTTTCTTTGCAACCAGTTCTACAATGGGTTGTATGATGACAACCGAGCCTATCTTGACGCTGCATCGAATGGGATATTTCAGGAGAATTCTGGGGAGACCAAAGGTCTCAAGATTATTGAGGATGTTGCAGTGCACAGAGCTGAACACGGGACTTCCCGTGGAAATCAAATGAAGGCCGAGTCTTCTGTCGCGGCTATTGAGGCTCTCATGGCTAGGTTGGATAAATTTGAGGTACGAGGGGGAAGCAAGGGTGGTATTTATCAAGTGAATGCTGTTTCAGATGGGCCATTCACTTGCGAAAGATGCGGAGGGGAAGGCCATGTCTCAAAATTCTATACATCTTCAAATGAAACGTGCGCGGGCTTCCAACATTACCGTGGGAATAACTTCTATGATCCCAACAACAATAACATCCACCCTAACATGAGATGGACGAGTCAAAACGTCCTAAACCCACAACCTCCACAACAACAACAAAATCAAGCCTACATCCCTCCACATAAGCAAAGCTTCCAAAAACCACCCTTTGTCCCACAACAACCTTCGAAACCACCACAAAATACTGATGCCTTGATTCAAAACCTCATTGGGTTGGTCTAGAAGGAGTCGCAGGCAAGGGAGGTTGAAATGAAAATGCTTGAGTCTCAGATTGCTCAAATCGCGAGCAATAATAATACACGGGCTCCGGGTCAACTTTCGACCAAGACGGACCAGAAAAAAAAGACAAAAAAGTTGAATGCGAAGTGGGGCAAAGGTGGGAGGTGATAAGGCCGTGGGGAAGGGAAAACAAAAAAGTTGAATGCGGGTAGCAGTGCAGAAGGTCGACCGACCACTGAAGCCAGTCGGTCGACCATAGACGATGTTCCAGTAGCGTCTGGAAATTCTGAGATACCAGAGGTAGGTCGACCGACCGAGGAGGGTGGTCGACCGACCACAGATGCTGAACAGGCAGATTCGTTCAGGCCCGAGATGCCTGAAAACCTAAGGGAATTCCTTTTCCGGGGTGATAGAACCCCGAACTTCTTGAAGAGAGTCATACATGCTAAAGGCACCACTCCTCCTTATCCAGAAAGACTACTACCCACGAAGGAACAGGTATCCTTCGACAAATTTAAGGATGTGATTCGTTCTCTTAATGTTTAAGTCTCTTTCTTAGAGTTGGTCCAACAAGTACCTTCATATTTAAAATTTATGAGACAACTCTTAACTAGGAAACGGTCTCTATATAAAGTCGAGTCAGTAGCTCTTACTAAAGAGTCTTCCAGTTTTCTTTCTCATGTAATTTCACCACATAAGTTAGAAGACCCGGGTAGTTTTTCCGTACCTTGTAACATAGGCACCTTCCCAGTTAAGAAGGCCCTATGTGACTTGGGGGCTAGCATTAGTGTTATGCCCTTAAGTGTGGCTAAGAAGTTAGGGATGACTACTTTTGCTATGACTAGTATGACTGTACAAATGGCTGATCGAACTTCAATGAAACCTGTAGGGGTGTTTAAAAACATCCCAGTGCGCATTGATAGGTTTTTATTTCCTGTTGACTTTGTGGTATTGGACATCCCCGAGGATGCCCATATACCCATCATTTTAGGGAGACCTTTCTTGCACACCGCGGGTGCTATTATTGACGTGGGGAGTGGGACCTTGACCTTCAAGGTGGGAAAACATTCTATTATCTTTGGGTTGTCCTATCGAAAAAAGGAGGCCATGACCCCCATTACTTGCAATGCTATCACTTCCGTAAAGAAGTATGAGGTCATTACCACGTCCCCCATTTTAGAGCCTATACCAATTCCTGTTTTTACACCTCCGCCCCAGATTGGGAGCAATATGGAGGATGCTCTTGTTTTACCTTGTGCAGGAAGCGCTTTGGGGAAGCAAGAAGGAGTACCTAAGGTCAAAGAGGCTATCGTGCAAAGAGAAGGACTTGGATGTTTGAGCTACCAAGAGGATGATGACCCGGACGAGGTCGATAAGGAGGACAAGGAGAATAAAGAGGAGGCCAAAGAAGACAACCCGTCACATATGTTTTGTGACGAGGTAGAGACGTGTTTCATGATCAAGGCAAACACGGTGGAAACCACGGCCTATAGCCAAAGGCCGTGGTCCGAGATTTTCCGCACTTTCGCGGATGTGTTCTTTAAGTTTGAAGTTTTAAAGACAATTTTCTGTTTTCGTTTAAGACTCTTAGTTTTGTTTTTTGCGTTAGTTTTAGACAATTTTTGCTTTTTTTGCTTGGTTGAGACTTTTAGACTTGGTTTTCTGGATTTTTGCGCATGTTTTGGGCGCGTTTATAATGTTTTACAGGTTTGAGGGAGGTTAACTCGGTTGAAACGAGTTAAATTCGAGAAGAAAACAGACCATTGTACAGGAAGAGCGGTCGACAGACCTACATCATTGGTCGGTCGACCCGGTCCCTGCAACCCAGAATGCACTGTAACCTGTCATCTGGTCGGTCGACCACTGCAACTGTTACAGCCTGTTCGTGTCTACCTTGGGAAGCGTGCAAGCGCGATAGGGGAGTTCTTTTCCTTATTCAGTCTTTTATGCTTTCACTTCTCTTCTTATATTCAAACCTTTAACCCATTATTTATCACCCAAAACATCATTAATCCCCGAAAAAGGGTTTTCTTCGTCTCTTTTTCAGGTCCTTGGAGTGGCACTGCTGGCCACCGAAACCTCCTAAGCCTACAATGGTTTGCGAGGTTTCCATTGCGCTAAATATCCGGTGAGTTCTTTCCATGTTTCCTTGTTTTTCTTTTTCGCATTTTCCTTTATAAACCTTTACTTATGTTAATGCACAATGGAGACATTGTGCGGTTTGGTTTGGGGAATGGTTTTGTGTCACATGCATTTGTTCCATTGCATTTTTGTCACACGTTTATTACATTTCTGTCTTGCATTGTTCTTTCTTTATTTTCCTTGCATATACAAGAAAAATCCAAAAAAAAATATGAAAAATTCAAAAAATTTCAAAAAATGCACGTTTACTTTAACATATAGGTCGAGTCGGAATGAGAGTATTTCAATGATGATTTTGCATTTCAACATGTCTATGCCTATACCTTGCTTCGTCAACATGTTTTAGTATAAGAGTCATATGCATATCTACGAGTTTTTGTCAAACAACCTGCTTTTCTTGAGACTTGACTTGTACTTTGACAAGCTACTATACATTCTATGTTTTAGAGCTTTATTCCTGGTTTCATTCATAACCAGTTATCTAGGATGTGAGTAGTACTCCCTTTGAAACATGTTACATCAATATGCATAAACATGAACGTGAATTGCTATATACCTATATGCTATCTTGTTTTGTGAGTCTTGTTACGTGCACTTGTTATCCCCTAAAACTATATCTTATACTTAGCCTACCCTACCAAGCTAGTATTTGTGGTCGATGGAAATTTTTTGAGACACTTTGGTTTTGTATGTCCTCATGAGAAAAGAAAGAGAAAGAAAAGAAAGAAGAAAAAGGAAAAAGAAAAGAACAGAAAAAATCAGAAAAAGAAAGAAAAAACTGAAAAAGTCGAAAAATCACTGCGAGTCAGTCGACCGACCGCACCACTTGCTCAGTTGACCAACTGACAGAAGTAGGAAATCAAAAATCGTTCAGAAAATCCCTTTCTTTTACATCTTATCACTCCCGTACTTCATTCAAAATATTTGAGAGTCCTTACCTTAAAATTATATGAGATTGGTGCTACAAAATAGCACTTTAATAATGCTGAAAGTCGTGAAATATGTTGTTGGAAACCGGTTTTGCTAGCTTGGCTACTAACCCCACTTTTCCAAAAACGTCTTAACCTCTTTTGCCCTTCACCTCACATATCCTTCATTACCTCAATGCATGTGTCAAGGTCACATAATGAGTATGTTTATGCACGGTTGTAGAATTCTTTTTCATATTAGATTGTAGGCATGTCTTCATGGGTCGAAGTTAGGTGAGTGTCTTTACAATATACTTCTTTCTATCTTTTACATACACTCACCCTTTGCTTAATGTGTGATTTGAGCGACCCGCGAGAGTCCATGGTATAAAGTCTCCATAGTCGATAGATTTGCAAAGTTTGACAACCCCATAACTCGTTTGCGTGATTCTTTTACTTTTGCTTTGTTGACATTGCATTAAATTGGTTTAGGCTAACATGTAAATTTCGCTCTGAGATTGAAATCGTTCCATTAGTTTAAGATCGAGTCTAATTCTTGCTTGAGGGCAAGCAAGGTTTGGTTTGGGGAATTTGATGCGTGTCTATTTTATGATGTTTTACATCTATTTTCACACGCATTTTATAGCTCATTTACGATGTTTTAGCCTTTATTTCCCAACAATTGTCTACTTTCGTATTTTTATGCTCTTTTGCAGAACTATGCGGAAAAGAGGCGATTTCAGGCCAAATGCTACCCTCGGGAATTTTGCATAACCAAAGGAACCAAGGAACAAGGAGGAAACAACACCCAATGCGCAAACCAAGGACCATAAGACCGACTTAAGGAGAATTCAAGAGCTGACACTCAGGAAAACCGGTCGACCGACCGAGAACACTGGTCGGTCGACCAGAGTATCTGATACCTTAAGTTCAGAATTCAGATTTCGAAGACAGAAGACATGTCGGGTCCCGAGAACCGGTTGACCGACCGCATCACCTGGTCGGTCGATCACAGCGCAGATTTCAGAAAAATCCCAAAAGCCCGTGATGGGATTAAGTCAAGCAAGAGAATTCAGATTTAAGCCTAATCCGTCATTAGGACTGATTATGAGATTTCATAGGAGTTTTACTTAGTTTCCAGTCTTACAATAATCTTTCCACAAAAAGTTACTGTATTCCTTAGTTTTTAGCATTGTTCTTAATTCGTTCTTTCAAACACTCGTTCCACGCAATTCAATAAGTTCTTTCTTCTGCCCTAATTCTCTTTTCGCGGTAATTCTCTTTTACTTTCAGTTTCTTATTGTTATTTCTTATAGAATTGCTAGTATCCGGTTAGTGTGGAATCCCAAAACTTTATTGTTAATCGCATGTTTATCATATCGTTTGCTATGAATTCCGTTTTTTCAATTGTTATTATCATTCTTGTTGTAGTTATGAGTAGCTAAACCCATATGTTAGGATGTAGGTAAGTATTTGCGTAGACGGTATGAACCTGGACGACCTGTAACAGACTCTGGTCGGCCAACCGACTTAACTGGTCGGTCGACTAGGGTTGTTGCGGTCGATCGACTAAAGTAGTCGGTCGGTCGACCAATGTCGCGTATGTTGAGAATCTGTTTTGCTTCGTTAATTATAATACCCTATGGCGAGACTGAAAGGAGACTTGTAGGATGTTAGTAATGACTTACCCAAGATTGAAAGATACGGGAAGGGCATTGGTTAACGTTTTAAGACGGCTAGGTTACTAAGACTGAAAGGTATGTGACCTAGACTTTAGGAATCACCTTTATTGTTGACACCCAATATTGTGAGACCTAGGAACTAATAGCATAGGCCGAAAGGAGTTATTAGGTAACATAGGCCAAGAGGATTTGTTACACCCCTTACGCGACTGCAATACATGTTGACCTAGACTATAAACCATCGTAGCTTTTATGAACCGATCATCCTAGCATTCTTTTAATCATAAGTTTTATTCATATCTTTATTTTTGTTTCATCTTGCCTTTATTTTATTAGACTTAGCATCAATCAAACCCCCAATTTTGTTACCTTAACACATCAACATAAAACAATAAACATTCCCCACCTCCTTGTGGTTCGACCCTTGACTTTCACTATCTAGTTAAAGCTGAGGACTATAAATCTTATCTTTGGCACCCTCAACGACTGGTGTCACTTAATTTGTTATTTAAGTGTTAAATAATTAAATTAATATTTAATTATATAAGATAATTAAATATAATTCTTAAAAGCATTTGTAGGACAAATGCCGGAAATCGAAATGGACCGATCCACCTTATATTGCCCCCGTGAGGGTTGGCATGTTTTCCACTACAAAGTGTTTGTAGTAAGGTGAATTGTTTACATTTCATATTCCTATATATACCACACCTATACATTTGTTAAGTGAGATTTGTTTTTAAGAAGAAAAAACTTTTTAAAATGCCAAAATTGTGAGTGGAAAAATACACCATTTTCCACTTGTTTTTCATCATCTTTTCATCTCATTTATGATCAAAAGATGATCAAATTTCATCATCAAAAATTCACACATCAGTATTATACATAAATTAATATTATTAAAGTAATTATATTAGATATATACAAGTATTCTATTAACTTTATCTAGTTAATAATATTAAGAGATTTTGGGCTAGTTTTGGGTGCAATCAAGAGGAGATTACCTATTTTGGTAATTAGAATATTGAAGGACCATCCATTACACTATTATACCTCAAGAACTACCAAGGTAGGAGACCTTTTTAGTGCCCAAAATGCCATCTTACCAATGTAAGCAAATTTTCTTGTTACTCTTTTTGCATGCATGTATTATTTAGACCACCTTATCAATTTAGCTTGTAATTTTTATATCATTAGAGAGTCTAATGAGGGTCTAAATTCCTAACACCATATTCAAGTTTTTGATGGCCCACAGAGCCTTATACTCGAGTTCGACTGGAAGATGACAAGCTTTGCAATAAACTAATCTGTAAGGTGATGATCTAATCGGAGTTTTAAACGCAGTACGGTAAGCCCAAAGGGTGTCATCAAGCTTAAGACTCCAATCCTTCCTATTCTTGCTGACTACCTTTTCTAAGATAGACTTAAATTCTTTGTTAGAAATATCTACTTGCCCACTTGTCTAGGGATGATATCCCAATCCTCTACGGTGTGTAACGCCATATTTTGATAACAAGGAGTTGAGATGACGTTCATTGAAATGCTTTACCTCATCTCTTATGACAACACGAGGGACTCCGAATCGTGGAAAGATGGTGTTTTGGAACAGTTTGACAACGGACTTGGCATCACATGTAGGAGTAGCAACGACCTCTACCCACTTGGAGACGTAGTCAACGGCTACCAATATGTAGAGATTCCCGTGAGAAGAAGGGAAGGGTCCTTGGTAGTCAACACCCCAAACATCGAAGATTTCCACTTCCAAGATCCCAGTTTGAGGCATCTCATGTCTCTGCGAAATATTACCTGTTCTCTGACAAGCATCACATGAACGCACAAAAGTAGTAGCATCTTTCAAAATAGTAGGCCAAAAGAACCCAGATTGTATTACCTTGGAAAAAATCCGTGAGGGACCGTGATGACCACCATAAGAAGAAGAGTGACAATGGGATAAGATAACATGTACCTCATTATCTGGTATACATCGTCTGTAAATACCGTCAGGGCATTCACGGAAAAGGTAGGGATCATCCCAGAAATATCTCCTTGCATCATGTAGAAATCTCTTCCTTTGATGATAAGGCAAGTCAGGAGAAAGTATGCCTACTACTATAAAATTAGCATAATTGGCAAACCAAGGAACACCTCTAGTAATAGCAAGGAGATTGTCATCTGGGAAAGAATCATCAATAGGGACTAAATCCCCTCCATGGAATCTCAGTCTGGATAGGTGGTCGGCAACTACATTCTCAGCACCAAATTTGTCTCTAATCTCCATATCAAATTCTTGTAGCAATAAGATCCAGCGAATGAGTCGCGGTTTGGCTTCCTGTTTAGCCAACAAATATTTCAAAGCAGCATGGTCAGTATAAACAATAACCTTAGATCCTACCAAATAAGAGCGAAATTTTTTTAAAGCATGGACAACTACAAGTAACTCCTTTTCCGTGGTAGCGTAATTAATCTGCACATCATCGAAGGTCTTGCTAGCATAATAGATCCCATGTAGTGCTTTCTCCTTTCTTTGCCCAAGTACAGCTCCAACTGCGTAGTCACTAGCATCGTACATGATCTCGAAAGGTAGGCTCCAATCTGGAGACCTAATAATTGGAGATGAGATAAGAGCTTGTTTAATCCTGTCAAAAGATTTAACACAATCATCACTGAAAACAAAAGGGGCATCTTTATGTAAAAGCTTAGTAAGTGGTTGAGCAATTTTGGAGAAATCCTTGATGAATCTAAGATAGAATCCGGCATGACCCAAAATGCTTCTCACACTTTTAACGTTGACCGGGTACGGGAGTTTCTCAATCACTTGCACTTTAGCTTTGTCAACCTGTATGCCTTTCCCTGATACTAGATGACCAAGTACCACCCCTTTAGTTACCATGAAGTGACATTTTTCCCAATTCAGGACAAAATTAGTCTCTTCACAACGCTGCAAGACCTTAGACTAATTTCTCAAGCAAATATCAAAGTCAGTACCATAAACACTGAAATCATCCATGAAGACCTCCATAATAGACTCAATATAATCAGAAAGATGGCCATCATGCAGCATTGAAATGTAGCAGGAGCATTGCAAAGCCCAAAGGGCATTCTCCTATAAGCAAAGACGCCATAGGCATAGGTAAAGGTAGTCTTTTCTTGGTCATCGGGATGCAATGTATGGGTATCTGAAAGAATCCTGAATAACCATCGAGATAGAAAAAATACTCGTGACAAGCTAAACGTTCTAACATTTGGTCAATATAGGGAAGGAGGAAGTGATCTTTCTTTATAGCAACATTTAGCTTCCTGTAGTCAATACATATCCTCTACCCTGTCACAAGCCTGGTAGCTATTAATTTATTCTTATCATTCGTCACAACTGTAGTCCCTCCCTTCTTAGGAACCACCTGAACTGGACTCACCCACCGAGAGTCGGAGATGGGTAAATAATACCTGCATCTAAGAGTTTCTGGATTTCCTTTCGAACAATGTCCTGCATAGGAGGGTTAAGACGACGACGACCCTGTGCACTGGGTTTATGACCTTCCTCTAAGTGAATACGATGCATGAAAAAGTCAGGGCTAATACCTCGTAAATCGTCAATGCTATATCCAATGGCTTTTTCATGTTTTCGCAAAATAACCAACAAAGCAGAAAGTTGGCTCGCATTAAGATTAGCATTGATAATTACAGGTTTTAACTCTTTATCATCAAGAAACACGTACTTAAGATGAGAGGGAAGGGGTTTAAGTTCAGGTTTCTTTACCTTGGTAACCTTAGGGGGGTTACCTAAGCTATAAACCTTTTGCACTTTACGTTCCTCTCCAGTCAAAAGCTTTTCCATAGCAACCACTTCGGGGCATTCTGAATGTGTTTCTGCATCACTCTCATCGGACATCAAGACAATCTCCAAAGGCTCATTGTTCAAGGAAAAAGCAAGGGTTTCATCAATAGTTATGTCCACAATATCAATACGATGAAAACTTTCATCTACCATGGGGTGTTTCAAGGCAGTTTTAAGATTAAAAATGATAGTATCATACCCAACAGCCAAGGTAAGGCTCCCATTTTTAACATCAATGACCACTCATGCGGTATGTAAGAATGGTCTGCCTAAGATAATAGGAGTATGAGTGTTCTCGGCCATGTCTAGCACAACAAAATGAATAGGGATGAAGAATTTTCCCACTTTTATAGGTACATCTTCCAAGACACCAAGGGGGTGCTTAACGGATCTGTCAGTCATTTGTAGAGTCATATTAGTAACACTTAAATGACCCATATTTAATTTCTTGCATATAGAGTAGGGCATGACACTAACGCTAGCTCCTAAATCACAAAGAGCTCTATTGATAAAAAAAAGGACCAATAGTGCAAGGGATAGAAAAACTCCCTGGATCCTTAAGCTTAGGTGGTGAAAAGGATTGTAAAATAGCGCTGAATTCCTCAGTGAATGCTACCGTCTCCACCTCTTTGAAGGATCTCTTCCTTGTCAATATGTCCTTCATAAATTTTGCATAAGCTAGTACCTGAGTAATCGATTCAGTAAAAGGACGCTTACTTGAAGATTTTTCACAACTTCCATGAATCTCCCGAACTGTTGATCAAGTTTTGATTTCTGTTGTCGGGTTGGGAATGGTAGAATAATCTTTATTGCTTCAGCTTCCTTTTCATCCTTAGAGACCTTTAGGGGACTCTAACTCGGAATAATAGTATCTGGAGTGGGTACCTGTGTATTAAGCGAAACAGAAGAATCATCAGAAGTACGCAGACGAGGCACTCGATCGAGTGGGGTGGCACTCGATCGAGTGCACCACGAGCTCGATCGAGTGCTTCGGCTTTAGATCGTATTGCTTCTTTTCGTTTTTATTTCTCGTTTTTCTCATGTATACGAGCTTTCTCTAGTTCCTTTTCTTCTTCGTCATCACTGAAAGAGAGATGCCCTAAACTTTTAAGAGAAACATAAGGCACTTCACTATCGTCTTTGGCCATCGCCGACTCTTTATAAGAAGTACCACTCCTCAAGTGAATACCATGAGCTTGTTCATGAGCTTGTTGTCCGTGGGGAGGAAGGTTTCCTGGTTGCCTATTTCTATTTTGGCCTGCTAGTTGGGCAACTTGAGTGTCCAATATCTTATTGTGAGCCAGTATCTGAGTAATTTGTGCCTTTTGCTCCATCTGAGCTTTAACGCTTTGCTACAACATAGCTTTGATCTCTGACATATCATTATTTTCAGTTGGTGGTGGAGGAGGTGGCACCAAAGGTTGAAACTGTTGTTGGCGCTGATTGTTAGACTGAGGACCTCCTTGATTCTGTCTATAATTTCCTTGCTGGCCGCGGTTCTGAGAAATCACATAATTTGAATTTGGTTGCTGCTGAGGTGGGGTAGGGTCTTGAACATTCTGGCTCGACCACTGAACAAAGGGATGTTCCACTGTCCTCTCATTATAAGTGTTAGAAAAAGGATTAGCTTGCTTGTAAGATTGGAAAGCAGGTACCCGTTCCATAGGACTTATACACTCATCAGCAATATGACCCTCTATACCACATCTTCCGCAGAGAATTACTTCCCCTTGGTGAACCATATTAACCACTGGGTGTTGGCCACCCAAAGCTTGTGTTGTTTGCATCTGTGCAATCTTAGCATTCACAGCTTCTAATTGGGCTGCAACGACACTATCTGTACCAATTCCCCTTGCAGACCCTCTTGGATTTCCATATTCGGAAGTATGAGTAGCCATATCATCAATCAATTTATAAGCTGTATCATCAGTAGTGTTATTTTGAAATCTTCCATTAGCAGAAGAATCCAGAAGGGCTCTATGATCATCGAATAACCCGTTGTAAAACTGGTTACAAAGAAACCACTTCTCAAACCCATGATGAGGAACGGCCCGAACCAATCTTTTGAAACGTACCCATGCCTCATTAAAATCTTCAGTACCTCCTTGCTTGAAGTTAGTAATCTGATTCCTGAGATTGTTTGTCTTTCGTTGGGGAAAATACTTCTTGTAGAATGCAAGAGCTAGTGAATTCCAATCAGTAATGGCATGAGCAGTCAAATCCAACTCGCGTAGCCATTCTCTAGTATCATCTTGTAGAAAAAAAGGGAAAAGTCGGTATTTGACTTGATCATAAGTCACTCCTGTTTGCAAAGGGATGGAACTACAGTAAGTGACAAACTTATCCATGTGCTTAGCAGGATCTTCCCAAGGTCTTCCTCCAAACATATTCCGCTCTACCAACGCAAGATGAGAAGGCTTGATATCAAAAGGCTTCTCCTCAGCATTAGTAGGAGGAGGTATAAATCCTGTTGGAATAGAAGCCAAAGTAGGCTTGTTGTAGCTTGCTAAGGTAGCTGTATTGGGTGCAGCCATCTTTGGTGTAGCTATAGAGTTTTCAGAAACAGTATCGTCCTCTTCAGAGGATGGGTTTTCTGAGGTAATTAAAGGCTCAATCCTGTCAAGTATACTCAAGTCTTCTACTTGACCCACTTCTCTATTAAAATTACTTTTGTAGCGAAAAGTCCTCTCTGGTTCAGGATCAAAAGCAATAATCTCGGACCGAGTTGACCTGGGCATATAAGGAACTAACAAGAAAAGGGTAAGAGTAGTCGCAAGGAACTTTCGTTCCTTGAGACAAAAGACAAATTAAACAAGTAACAAACAAATAAATTGTTGCCTTCCCCGGCAACGGCGCCAAATTTGATAAGGTTAAAGTCGTCACCCTAAATCAAAGTAATCCTTAGGATACTACTAACTAATAGCTAGCGGTAAGAAAGGTATCGAATGTAATACCCCGAACTTTTAACCACTCTTTTTCGTTATTTTCGTTACGATGTTCACTCTTATTTTCGTCGTGTTGGTATTTGTAGACGTTTTAAGTGATCATTAAGTAATTTAACCTTTTATGCCGCATGTGGGAGTCGATCTTGTGACTTGTAAGTATGTCGGTTGGGCTCGTGTGTCGGGTAGGGTGTCAGGCCCACTAAAAACCCTAATTAGAAAACAAAACACAAAATAAAACACCTCTCATAAGCAGTTTAATGCCGACTTATAAGAGGCTGTTTTCCCTTACCCTAGTTTCTTATTCACGCATCCCAAAGACCTAGCCCTACTGCCATCACTACATAGAACAACCTAAGACCCGTCGTTTTGACCCGAATTCAGGTAAGTATGTCGGCTGTTTCTTTTGTATATGGTGAATTCATGTATATTCGTATTGATGTCGATGGGTAGTGCGTCTCTGGTCTTAGTCCTTATTTGCGTTTTCTGTACTGGTGGTCTGTGGGGTAGTCAGATGGTGGTGGTGTCAATGGTTGTAGTCAGTGATGTTTGTGTCGAAGGGAGGATTCGTTTCCCCTGTTTGCGTCGGTTTCAGGTATACTGTCCAGGGGGGGTGTTTGTGAGTGGTACCACCGTTGACTCGGGGGAGGTCGACACGGTGGTACCACCGTTGGTTGTAGATTAGGTGTCAGGGTTGCTAAAGGTGGTGGTCTTGGTCTGTGTCAGGCGGGGTACTGTTGTCGGCAGGGATGTTCGTACAGGCGGTTTGTGGTGACTGGGTGAGGAACCGTGTCTGTTTAGGACCACGGTTCATCTCGCCGGTAGCAGTCGACCGGTTTGCCGGTGGTCCCAGGTGTAGTGGGTGGTTCTGGGATCGGTGCTGGGTGTCGGCTGGTGGCTGTGGTGGTGTGCTACGGTGGCTGTGAGGGGATAGATGGGTCGGGTCTTATGTCGGTATAAGGGGTGTAGGGTTTCGTTGGTTAGTCTTTGTTATATTATTATTATTATTATTATTATTAAAACATTATGATGTTTATTATGGTTAATAGTATTACTAAGTTTGCCTTAATACTTTATCCTTTATTTGCGTTGGTCTAAATCGTATTAATTTAAGTTGCGAGTCGGGAATTATTTAAGTCATGGGAGGTCCTATATTTGGAAAGTTATATATTTGGAAAGTTTCTATTTTTGGAAACTTTCCACTTATGGAAGGTTTCTATTTATAGTAAGTGTGGTTTGTTAAGGGGTTCGGGAAGGTTATTTATTCGTTACGTATATGTGTTTAGGTAGCGGGTTTCGCGTGGAACATTTCTAGCAAGCCTTAGATTTATCTGCACTCCTGCTATTTGAGGTAGGGGAATTACTGTGCATACAATGATGATTAATTACTTGATTGATTGATGTTAAGCATGATTATTTTACATTATCATATGGTTTGGAATATTGTTATTTGTTTATATATTTCTGTGATACAATATGAGGTGATGAGAAATGGGCGTTGTGATCGGTGCGGAGTTAATGGGCGTTGTGATCGGTGCGGAGTTAATGGGTGTTGTGATCGGTGCGGAGTTAATGGCCTTGTGATCGGTGCGGAGTTAATGGCCTTGTGATCGGTGCGGAGAAAGGATGATTGAATCCCTATTTATATTGTTCGTTATTTGTTTTCCTCTACTCAACCTCGTGGTTGACCCTGTGTATTCGTGATCACCTGTGATGAACCAAATTATTGGGGAGCAGATTGACAGGTGGCTGAGACTATGGGAAGCTATGGGAAGAGAGAGCTTGGATCCGGACCAGACTAGAGTCTAGATCACCATAGTCAGTTTATCATGAGTTGTATTTTCGTTTCATAAAACAGTTTGGATACAGTTGTCAGAACATGTTATGGAGTTTAACTTTTAGTTAAAGTACTGTTTATCTTTCCTTTGTTTCTACTGCCTCGGGAAACCGAGATGGTAATGATGCCCGTCGTTGAGGGTACCAAAGATAAATTTATAATTCCTAACTTAAACAATAGATAGTGAAAGTCAGGGTCGAACCACAAGGAGGTGGGGAATGTTTATTGTTTGATGTGAATGTTTAAAGTAACAATTTTGGGGGTTTGATTGATTGATTACTATATCTAAGGCAAAGATTAAAATAAACAAAAAATAAAAGATGAGAATAAAATATAATAAAAAGGGATGCTAGGATGTTTGGGTAATAAATAGCTAAGGTAAAATAAATCCTAAGGTCAACATGTATTGCAGTCGCGTAAGGGGGTGTAACATATCTTTTTAGGTCTATGCTACCTAATAGCTCCTTTCGGCCTATGCTATTAGTTCCTAGGTCTCACAATTATTGGGTGTCAACAATAAGGGTGATTCCTAAATTCCAGGTCACACACCTTTCAGCCTTGAGTAACCTATCCGTCTTAAGGTGTAAACCAATGCCCTTCCCGTATCTTTCAATCTTGGGTAGGTCATTACTAACATCCTACAAGTCTCCTTATGGTCTCATTGCAGGATATTATAATTGACAAGAAAAGACGAAATAAGAATACATACGCGGGTGGTCGACCGACCAGCTACTCCAGTCGGCCGACCACGGCCTCGGTCGACCGACCAGCTATTCCGGTCGGCCGACCGTGGTCCTGCTACAGGTCGGTCTTTCGAATTTTATCTACCTACGCATATTTATCCCCTACATCCTAACATATGAAAATTAGTTACTCATGATTGTTAAGACGATTATAAAATTGGGAATAAACATGGAGAACATAGTAAATAATCTTAAGCATGCAAGATTCAATAAAGCTTGGGATTCTAACTTAACAATTGTAATAAAAACAAGAACGATAATAAAGCAAGATTAAAAGAGTAATTACCACAATTTGGAATTAGGGCAGAAAGAAACTAACTTTATTGATGAATGCTTGGATTCTATTGAAAGATTACAAAACTAAAGCTTGAATAAAACTAAGTATGATAAAACTTGATACTAGATGATTTGATGCAAAACTTGATAATAAACCCTAGCTACAAGATTAGCTTATATAGGGTAAGAGATTAGAGTTTCCTAAAGACTCTAATTCTAATTTATTTCCGAAAAAGAATCGTATGGGCTTCTGTTGTGGTCGGTCGACCTACTATATGGGTCGGTCGACCGTTTCTTGCTGGGCTTCTTTTATTTCCGGCATTCCTTGAAATTTGGGCTTCATTAAAATTCAGGACTGGTCGGCCGACCCGTTTGGGTGGTCGGTCGACCGCCTCTGTACGGAAATCTTCGGATTTCTCTTGTTTTGACTTTTGGCACTTGACTTTTGACTCCAGTTGACTTTCCATTAATTCCCTAATTAAGCAAAAGACTTGAGGATATGGATTTGGTGCTAAATTGCTTCTTTTCCGCATAAATCTGCAAAAGTGCATAAAAATACGAAAGTACACGATTTGTGGGAAATAAAGGCTAAAACATAGTAAATGAGCGACCAAATACGTGTAAAAATAGATGTAAAACATCATAAAATAGACACGTATCAAATTCCCCAAACCAAACCCTTGCTTGCCCTCAAGCAAGAAATAGACTCGATCCTAACTAATGGAACGATTTCAATCTCAGAGCGAAATTTACATGTAAGCCTATACCAATGCCAAGAACAAAATGAGAAAGTATATAAATCATGCAAACGAGTTATAGTGTCGTCAAACTTGCAACACTAGAGACTATAGAGACTTTATACTATGGACTCTCGCGGTACGCTCGAGACACTCATGAAGCAAAGGGTGAGTATAAGTAAAAGATAGAAAGAAGTAATTTTGTAGAGACACTCACCTAACTGCGACCCATGAAAACATGCCTGCAATCTAACATGAACAAGAATTCTACAACTTTGTATAACAATCTCATTTAAATGGCCTAGATATACGCAATTGGGGCAATGAAAGATATGTGAGGTAAAAGGTAAAAAGTGGTTAAGATGTTTTTGGGTATGTGGGGTTAGTAGCCAAGCTAGTAAAACCGTTTCCCAACAACATAATTCACAATTTTTTTTTTGATATTAAGAAAGTGCTCCTTTTGTAGCACAACTCTCACATTAAATATAAGAAAGGACTCCCAAATATTTTTGAATGGGGTACGGGAGTGATAACACATAAAAGAAAGGGATTTTTGGAACGAAATTTGCATTTTGATTCTGCCAGGTGGTCGGCCGACCCATGAAAGTGGTCGGTCGACTGGCTCTGTATGTTTTTGACTTTTTCGTTTTTCTTCTTTCCTTTTTTTTTTTTCTGGATCTTTCTGTTCTTCTTCTTTTCTTTCTTTCTTTTCTCTTTTTTTTGCTCAAGATAGCATATAAACCAAGATGCCTCAAAACACAATCCAATGACCACAAATACTAGCTTGGAAGGGTAGGCTAAGTATGGGATGTAGTTTTGGGGGAATAAAAAGGCAATTATGGCTATGTAAGGCTTATGGGTAAATATGAGAAAAGGGATCCCAAATGCACGTATCAAGACTCACAAAACGAGATAGTAAAACAAGTATATAGCAATTCAAGTTCATGTTTATGCATATTGATGTAACATGTTCCAAGGGGAGTACTACTCACATCCTAGACAACTGGTTTAAGAATGAAACCAGGAAATAAGCTCTAAACCTTAGAATGTATAGTAGGTTGCCAAGGTATAAGTCAAGTCTCAAGATATGCAAGTTGACAAAAACTCGTAGATATGCGAAAGACTCTCATACTAAAACAAGTTGACAAGGCAAGGTAAAGATATAAACATGTAAGATAGCTAAATCATCCTTGAAATACTTTCGTTCCGACTCGACCTATATGCTAAAATAAACATGCATTTTTTTTTAAAATTTTTTTTTGAATTTTTTTTTTTGTATATGCAAGGAAGATAAAGAAAAGAAAAATGCAAGACAGAAATGCAAATAAACGTGTGACAAAAATGCAATGCATGTGACACGAAACCATTCCCCAAACCAACCCGCACAATGTCCCCATTGTGCATTAGCCTAAGTAAAGGTTTCACAAAATTAAAAGACAAATGCAAGTAAAATAAAAACTAAGGAAAAACTGGAAAGAACTCACTGGGTTAATAGATGTATGAGAAAAACCTCCCCAAACCAGCGTAAGCTGGGAGGTTTTGGTGGCCAGCAGTGCAACTCAAGTATCCAAGCCAATTTCGCGATTTCCGAGGAAGAGAAACGAAAGACTACAGCGGAGAGCAGGTCGACCGACCGGTGTAACAGGTCGACCGACCTCCTGTAAATCACAGAAGGATCAGCGATACAGTGACTCTGGTCGACCGACTGATGTTTCTGGTCGGTCGACCCTCTGCGTCCTGGAGGTCTTCATTTCTTCGTAAATCCTGAAAAAGCAAGAAAATATGTGCGCCCAACAATGCGCGAGATGCCCGGAACGATTCTTAAAGTTTTAACTACTCAAACATAAAGGAAAGGATCTAAAACTACTAGCAAACAAAATTAAAAAGTCTCACACAACATAAAATAAATTGTCTTAAAACTGCAACTTAAAAACAACTATCCGCTAAAGATGCGGAAGATATCCGACCACGGCTTCTGACGACATGCCGTAGTCTCCACGGTTTTTGCTTTAGTAGCAAAACACATCTTCTTTCCGCCGTCGCAAAGTATTTGCGACGGTCTCTCTTCTTGAGCTTGCCTCCTCTTCTTTTTCTCCTCCCGATCCACGACATCTGGATCCTCATCCTCTTCATAGCTTAAGCATCCCATTCCTCCTCTCTGGACGATGGCTTCCTTCACTTTGGGTTTCCCCAAACCAGTTCCTGCAATAGTCATAATAGAAGTGTCCTCCCTATTGCTCCCAATCTGGGGCGGAGGTGTAAAAACAGATACAGGAACAGGTAATAAAGGTGGAGAAGTAGTGATGACCTCATACTTTTTCTCAGAAGTGATAGCATTACATGTGATGGGGGTCATAACATCCTTCTTCCTATAGGATAGTCCATAGATAATAGAATGCTTGCCTACTTTGAAGGTTAGAGTCCCAGTACCTACATCTATAATGGCACCCGCAGTGTGAAGAAAGGGTCTTCCTAGAATTATAGGTATATGGGCATCCTATGGGATGTCCAAAACTACAAAGTCGACTGGGAAGAAGAACCTGTCGATACGGACAGGGATGTTTTCTAACACCCCTACAGGTTCCATAGATGTGCGATCAGCCATCTGGACTGTCATACTGGTCACTGCAAATTCGGTCATTCCTAGTTTTAAGGCAACGCTTAGGGGCATGACACTTATACTAGCACCTAAGTCGCATAGAGCCTTCTTAACTGGGAAGGTTCCTATATTACAGGGGACAGAAAAACTACCAGGGTCTTCTAGTTTATGAGGGGCAATGACATGCGTTAAATAACTGGATGACTCTTCAGTGAGGGCTACCGACTCAACCTTTTCTAGAGACCTCTTTCGTGACAAAAGTTGTCTCATGAATTTAAGATATGAAGGAACCTGTTGAACTAATTCTAAAAATGGGACTTGAAAATTCAATGAAGGAATCACATCTTTAAATTTGTCAAAAGATACCTGATCCTTTGAAGGCACGAGTCTCTCTGGAAAAGGAGCAGCTGAGGATTCCGTATTTGCAGCCCTTTTTAAAAACCTGGGGGTCTTGTCACCCCTGAAAAGGAAATCCCGCAAGTTATTCGGCAAATCTGGACGAAAGGGAACTTCAGGTTCTGCTTCAATGGTCGGTCGACCAGAATCTTCGGTCGGTCGACCAGTCTCCTGTTCAGGCAAAATTTCTGGATCCTGATCTGCGGTCGGTCGACCAGATTTTTCGGTCGATCGACCGCCTTCGCTGCTACTCGCCTGTTTTTCTTTCTTAGCCCCCACTTTAGCTCCACTTCGCAGGGTTACGACGTTTAGAGTCTCCTTCTTCTGGTCTGATTTGGTCGGAAGTTGACCCGGAGTCCTAGTATCATTCTTGCTCGCGATCTGAGCAATCTGGGACTCTAACATCTTCATCCCTGCCTCTCTAGCCTGTGACTCCTTCTGAACCAACCCGATAAGATTTTGGATAAGAGCATCTGTGTTGGGTGGTGGATTAGAAGGTGGTTGAGGGTTGAAAGGTGGTCTTTGGAAGTTTTGTTTATGTGGGGGTACATAAGTGGAATTTTGCTGAGGTTGCATGTGTTGTGGGTTTTGAACATTCTGGCTTGTCCACCTTAAGTTGGGATGGACATTGTTATTATTTGGGTCATAGAAATTGTTCCCACGATAATGCTGAAAAGCGGCACATGTTTCATTAGATGAAGTACAGAACTTTGACACATGCCCTTCTCCACCGCACCTTTCACAAGCAAAGGGTCCGTCCTGAACGGCGTTCACTTGGTAAATTCCTCCCTTGCTTCCACTCCCTAGATCGAGCTTTCCTGCAGCCTCAAATTTTTCTAACTTGGCTGTCAAGGCCTCAATTGCTGACAGGTTGTACTCGTTTTTTCTCTGATTTCCTCTGGAAGTACCATGCTCAGCACGGTGCACAGCAACATCTTCTATCAACTTGAGACCCTTAGTCTCTCCTGAATTATCTTGGAATCTCCCATTAGCTGCAGCATCTAGATAGGCCCTGTTGTCATCATAGAGACCATTGTAGAACTGGTTGCAAAGAAACCATTGTTCGAATCCGTGATGTGGTATGGATCGAACAAGTCTCTTGAACCTGTCCCACGCCTCGCTAAAATCTTCATTGGGACCTTGCTTGAAATTAGTGATCTGCGCTCTTAAAGCATTAGTCTTTGATGCAGAATAGTATTTTCTGTAGAATGCCAAGGCTAAGGTGTTCCAATCTGTGATTCCCGCAGCAGTGCGGTCTAGATCTCTGTACCACTCTCTCGCAGAGTCCCTAAGGGAGAAGATGAACATGGTCTGTTTAATCTGGTCCTGCGTCACTCCTTCTGGGGGTGCTATAGAGCATATGTAATCTGTGAAGATTTCAATATGCTTAGCAGCATCCTCATTGGCCGAGCCTCCAAATTGGTTTCTTTCAACCATAGTTATGTAGGCAGGCTTGGCCTCGAATGGCTTCCCAGTACCTGCAGGTAAAGTGAACCCTTTGTATAGGTCCTTTGCCTGAGGCATGGAGTGACTGGCAATAGTGGCTTCCTCTGTCATGTTCTCTTGTTCTTTAGGAAAAACTGGAAAGCAGGTAAAAGGTGGTGATCTTGGTGAAAGTGGATTGATGGGTGAATTTGGTTGTGAAGGTGGTGTTTTTGGTGAAGATGGTAATGATGGTTCCTCGAATAAGTCTTCTTGAAATAAGGAAGATGGTGAGCCTCCTTCCTGATTTGCTAGAAGTTGCTTTCTTCTTTCTCTAAGAGTCCTCTCAATTTCGAGGTCAAGTGGTAGGAGTTCTCCTTGAACTGACCTGCGCATAAGATGGAAACTACAAGAAAAAAGTGAGAAGGTTTAAGGAACAAAAAGTTCCTTAAACAAAAAGGGAAACAAAAACAAAAAACAATAAACACTGGCGTCACCTCCCCGGCAACGGCGCCAAAATTTGATACCCGTCGTTGAGGGTACCAAAGATAAATTTATAATTCCTAACTTAAACAATAGATAGTGAAAGTCAGGGTCGAACCACAAGGAGGTGGGGAATGTTTATTGTTTGATGTGAATGTTTAAAGTAACAATTTTGGGGGTTTGATTGATTGATTACTATATCTAAGGCAAAGATTAAAATAAACAAAAAATAAAAGATGAGAATAAAATATAATAAAAAGGGATGCTAGGATGTTTGGGTAATAAATAGCTAAGGTAAAATAAATCCTAAGGTCAACATGTATTGCAGTCGCGTAAGGGGGTGTAACATATCTTTTTAGGTCTATGCTACCTAATAGCTCCTTTCGGCCTATGCTATTAGTTCCTAGGTCTCACAATTATTGGGTGTCAACAATAAGGGTGATTCCTAAATTCCAGGTCACATACCTTTCAGCCTTGAGTAACCTATCCGTCTTAAGGTGTAAACCAATGCCCTTCCCGTATCTTTCAATCTTGGGTAGGTCATTACTAACATCCTACAAGTCTCCTTATGGTCTCATTGCAGGATATTATAATTGACAAGAAAAGACGAAATAAGAATACATACGCGGGTGGTCGACCGACCAGCTACTCCAGTCGGCCGACCACGGCCTCGGTCGACCGACCAGCTATTCCGGTCGGCCGACCGTGGTCCTGCTACAGGTCGGTCTTTCGAATTTTATCTACCTACGCATATTTATCCCCTACATCCTAACATATGAAAATTAGTTACTCATGATTGTTAAGACGATTATAAAATTGGGAATAAACATGGAGAACATAGTAAATAATCTTAAGCATGCAAGATTCAATAAAGCTTGGGATTCTAACTTAACAATTGTAATAAAAACAAGAACGATAATAAAGCAAGATTAAAAGAGTAATTACCACAATTTGGAATTAGGGCAGAAAGAAACTAACTTTATTGATGAATGCTTGGATTCTATTGAAAGATTACAAAACTAAAGCTTGAATAAAACTAAGTATGATAAAACTTGATACTAGATGATTTGATGCAAAACTTGATAATAAACCCTAGCTACAAGATTAGCTTATATAGGGTAAGAGATTAGAGTTTCCTAAAGACTCTAATTCTAATTTATTTCCGAAAAAGAATCGTATGGGCTTCTGTTGTGGTCGGTCGACCTACTATATGGGTCGGTCGACCGTTTCTTGCTGGGCTTCTTTTATTTCCGGCATTCCTTGAAATTTGGGCTTCATTAAAATTCAGGACTGGTCGGCCGACCCGTTTGGGTGGTCGGTCGACCGCCTCTGTACGGAAATCTTCGGATTTCTCTTGTTTTGACTTTTGGCACTTGACTTTTGACTCCAGTTGACTTTCCATTAATTCCCTAATTAAGCAAAAGACTTGAGGATATGGATTTGGTGCTAAATTGCTTCTTTTCCGCATAAATCTGCAAAAGTGCATAAAAATACGAAAGTACACGATTTGTGGGAAATAAAGGCTAAAACATAGTAAATGAGCGACCACATACGTGTAAAAATAGATGTAAAACATCATAAAATAGACACGTATCAGGTAACACCCTTATTTATCTGAGGGGTCCTAGTACAGGCCCTTAAATAAATGGGGGTGTTACATCGAATCCACAAGGAGGCGGTAATAAATTGTTTTCTAGAGTAAATAAGTCTTAAGGTAGCTATTGGGTTGTTTTGATTGTTTTTTAATTCTAATCAACTAATTGCAAGATAAATAAATAAAGATGTAAACAAGTATTAAGAATGATCTAGGGATCAAGTTCACATAGGCAATTATCCAGGGGAATGGGATTTAACTAATTTAATTGGGCAAAATTATTATTTAAGATCATATGTCCGGTCGGTATTCATATAATCTATAGATCTAAACCTAACATGCGGTCGCTATAATTAGGTCAGTCTATTCAATTATTGTGGCCTATCTTAGTCTTAATCTACGGTCGGATTTAAGACTAATTTGCGAGACTAATTAACTAATCATGGCCAGTAATTAATTAATCAGATTTAAGACAACAATAGAACAATAATAATAAGCAGTTTAACAATTAAACATCATTAAAGTTTGATTCTCCCTTCTAATCACCTAGATCCCTTTTCACCCTAGACAAATAAATTAGCTACGCATGGCTTGGGATCGAACTACAGTAATATTGGCTGAAAACATAATTAATAAAGAATGAACTAAGAACGAGAATAATTGAAGAACAATAAAGTATAGATTTTGATTAAATACCGTAAATAGAAGAACAAGATCCGTAGGCAATTGCTAAATAATAATCTAGAGGGCTACTAGTAATAATTAGGGTTGTTGAGTAATAAAAAGCGTATCTAACAATAGGCTACGAAGCCTTTATTTATAATAACCTACTAACCAAATTATGGAAACAACTGGTAAATAAATTATGGAAACTCGGACAGATAAAAACACTCGACCGAGCACTCAAGGCACTCGATCGAGTGTTGATGGCACTCGATCGAGTGCTCTGCCTTGTAAACATAATTCTTCGTTTCTCTAATTTCTTTTGGCAATCTTCCTCGATTCTTGTGCTTAACTTCCTCGTTCTTCACCTTGCCGACTCCGCGGTACTCATGTAATCTTATTTAAACCTCAGGAATGCATCCGTCTACATTAGAAACACCATATTGCAGGAGTATCGACATTTATGATAAAAACGGCATATATGACATGGATTAGCGCACAAAACCATAACAAAAGTATACAAGGGGAGGCATAAAGATGTATATAATTATGACTCATCAACTTACACAGTTAGTTTGGTTTCATTCTTCGTCTCAATGGCAAAGTTTTGAGGTTAAAGATGTCTACGCAAAGCCCTCGGCATTTTCAAGCCGAATATATATAGCAGCGACAAATGCAACAAAAGAGGTGATGTGTAAGATTCACACCAATGCAAATGTCGCAAACTCATTTGATTAAACCGATTGCACAACCTAAGTATAAGAGTCGTACTAGGTCTATTGGAATTAAGATAATAGAATTTTGGCATTAAATTGTATTTGAGGAAATACGGTTATTATATTAAAACATGGTTAATGTTTTGGAATGTTCATCTAGAATATTGATTTCTTATTTAATTTTTTGGTTTTATATTAAATAAAATGTCCACAAAGCGTGTTATTTCTCTATAGGATTATCAAAAGTGTTTTGATAAGCGGAAAACTATCGGTGAACAAAGATCACAACTTCATTCTTTCCGTAGTCAATATCACTAAATTGGACATAAGTGATACATTGACAGACTAGCATGAGATTGTTTGATAGTGCAATTCCATGGACTATGGGAACATGCGGATGTTCACTCAATCACAAAGATATATTGAATATATTGTGATTTGACCAAAGTGGATTCTAAAGTAGAATGAAATAGGATCATATGAGTTTGTCATTTTTGGTGAGTTACACCTTTAAATTTGGACCACTAATCTAATCAAAGATGGATGGCTGAGATTCAATGTTGTCCAACTTACAAAAATCTACTTTTTAATTAAATTAGTTCATTATAACTGAACTCTCTTATCTCTGTAAAACTTCTCATTCATCATCGTTAGTTCTTTTTTTAATTATTAATAAGACGGCAGAAATCTACTTTTAGGATTTAAGGTTGCCCAATTTAATGTTTTCGGCAGAAACCAAAAACATCTACGTAGATTAATAATCAAGTTACACTATATCTTCATCCTACGTACTACTCTTCTTATTTTTTTCCTTCTTCTTCTGATGATTATTTTAGTGATTTTCGTAGTTATTGAAATCAAATTAATCGAGTGATGAATTTCGATGATCAAGTGATGAATTCCGATGATCGAGTGATTTTCGAGAAATCTCCAATTTCAGATTTACTCATTGAATTCCGTTCCGTAGTAAGTTTTAATGCAATTTAATTTCTTTAATGTTTCAATTCCCTTTCCTTCTTATTCTTGTTGTTTTGATTTATTTACTCTTCCCTTCAATTGTTATTCCATGAATATGTTGCCTCGCATGAATTTCATTAGATTCATTAGTTTTAATTCTTTAATTATTTATGAGTAGCTAATTCTCATGATTGAGAATTAGGGGAACCATGGCGAAAATTAGGTTTTTAATGGTTATATGAATTTTGTACCGATCTCAATATTTGTTGTTGAATTCATTCTGCTAGATTGAAAGATTAGAAGAATTGGTTTAATAATAGATTTAGAATTGCCTTTGAACGAAAGTTTTGTGCTTTTCTAGGAACCCTAAGACCGTAAGGAATTGGATGAATATTGACCAACAGGCTTATTCACGTCTCTTGAGATTTTATTCATGAGTTGTCTACCCTTTTCTGACTTACCTTAGCCATGGTGAACCGAAGTTTCCAATCAATTTTTTACCTTGTTCTAGATTTCTCTTATTTTATCGTCTTAGTTGTTAGTTTCAACAAACAAACAAAACCCCCTTTTTATCGTTATTTCAATAGACTTTAAATTCGCAATAGTAATTAGCTTTGTCTCTGTGGTTCGACTTTTACTATCACTATCTATAGTTTTAGTTTGGTTTTTATAAATCTTATCTTTGACACCCACAACGACGGGTATCAAATTTTGGCGCCGTTGCCGGGGAGACGGTATAATTTTGTTTGCTAATTTTTAGTTTATTTTCCTTGTCTTAAGGAACCTCGGTTCCTTAAGACCGTTGCCTACCTTTGCTTCTAGTTTTGTTTTTTGCACAGTTAGAAGACAGGTTTTTAAGAGGAAGGCTTGACTACTCTCATCCAAAGAGATCGTGACTACTATATACGATCACATTCAACCAAAGGTGCAAGATCTACCGAAAGGGTTCAATCTACCTATACCTACTACTGGTTCTATCGAGCTCCACCCCAACTATATCATTTTGGTGGAGCGGAACCAGTTTGTCGGTCTACCAGATGAGGACCCGTTGAAGCATGTAGAAACATTCACGGATTTTTGTTGTTCTATACATATACCGGCTAGGGTAACCCAAGATGAGGTGAAGGCAATGATGTTCTTGTATTCCTTCAAAGATTCTGCACGGGATTGGTACTGCTACCTTGATAGGGTAGATGAGAAAGTAACTAATTGGACAACCCTGACATTGGCTTTCTACAAAAGTATTATCTACTTGCAAAGGCCAATGATTTGAGAAGTCAAATCACAAATTTTCAACAAGGACCTGATGAAGAATTCTGTGAGGCGTGGGGTCGATTCAAGAAATTGGTTCGGTCTATTCCTCATCACGGTTTCCCACAATGGTACCTTTGCAACCAATCCTACAATGCTCTATATGACGACTACAAGGTCATACTTGATGCAGCTGCCAGTGGGAGGTTCCAAAATAACACCGATCATAAAAAAGGATAGAACACCATTGAGGACATGGCAGTTCATAGGGCTGAGTTTGGAAGTTCGCGTGGAAATTCGCGAAGGTTGAATGTAGAAATGGGTCGCGTTTTAGCTCTTGAGACATCCGTTGAAGCTCGTTTTGAAAAGCTTGAGGCAGCCCAGCTGAGGCAAGAGAATTCGAACCAGATTACTACGGTTGACAACACGAGTGAAACGGTGGAGTTAAGGGTGTTAGGTTCTATTAGTTGCTCATAAACTAATTTTAGTCATACTAAACTAACCTTGTGATTAACATATTAATTTACATGTTAAAACGATCTTATGCATGCTAATAATGCGGAAATAAGGAGAGTATTTGAACCCTTACACACGGTCCAAATGTTTAGCAAGGATGATCCTCCGAGTACCCAAAATAGAATACCTCCTTTGGATGCACCAAGACAACCCCTCAATCAACCGAGACTTGAATGAGCTAGTTACAAAATCGGTTTTCTCCTTAAACTTATTCTAATCACTCTTATTAGAATGTTGTTTGAATACTACAAATAGTATGATTTTATTATCTTATAATAATATATTAGAGGTTGTAAAATCTCTCTTACTTAGTGAATTTTCGGCTAAGAGGAGAAGAGAGTTTTTTTTTTATTTTTCTACACTTAGAAAATTATCCAACATTAGGAATGAATTGATTTTGTGAGCAACACACATATAAAACAAGTGGTGCTTGGGTTGTGTGTTGGACGGATATGGAGAAGAGCAAAAGGGGAGACAACTTCTCTTACCCATGCTTCTTAGGGTTGCTTAGGTAGTGTTTCCAAGGCCTTTGTCTAAGCATAATGATTATGGTGTATTAAACACACTAATCATCTACATAACCACCTCCATTTATCCGTCCCACTTAATCCATAAAATGGATTTCATTTTATAAACTTGTCAATTGTATAATTTGTACAATGTGTGACATCTTATATGTCATAAGGTAATAAAATTACAATTATACAAAACATATAAATATTTATCGTATAAATATTGTATCAAATAAATCATATTTATTAATTGACAAGTAATTCGAAATTACAATTATAAAATGATTATTTACAATTATCGTCAATACGATTTACAACCTTTGTAATAATTATAACCCAATTCATTCTAATTTCGATATAATAAAATGTCGTTTACTGTTTAACAATTGACACATTTCAATTTTAAACATAAATCTTACATTAAGATTTAACCTCTAATTTCTCGATATACGAGTTTAAGGAATATGATCAAATCGTATCAATATACATTTGATCAATTTATCAATTAAGGGAATTGTCCTAAAGGTGTGACCTAAAGGGATCAACTGACCATCACCGTCATACGACAGTAATGTCAAACTCTAGCTAGCCAATCATTACCGATTAATGTTGGTCAGTTGACTAATAATTCGTATCATCCCTTGCGCATTCTCGTCATGAGATTTAATTACGTGATCGCACTATTGTTGAGGACACATTTCCCAACAATCTCCCACTTGTCCTAGACAAGTGTGCGTCACCAATTCTCTTGTCCTATTACAATCTCCCACTCAATGCAAGATGTCTCTCTGAGGTCGTACTTGCATTCGATCATATCATGAGTGGTTTCCTCGATCTGGAGAATAACTGTCTGACCGGAATTATCTACCATAGATACCTTCCGAGCGTGGCCACGCATTTCCAGTTAACTTCTCCTCGAGTGGCCCTGAGATTTGAACAACCCTGACAAGGGGTGGACAATTTCTATCGCACTACTTCCTTCAACTAGTCACAGTTAGTCACAACCCAAAACAATCCCATTTGACTCCAGTTACGAAAAGTCGTAGAGAATGGATCAAAGTTATGCCTAAACTGTACCATCTTGGGAGAGTAGTCTTTAGTCTAAGAATTGACTCACAAGAATACTATAGCAGCTCTCGCCACGACCCGGCTATAAAATTTCCAGAACTCTATAAGCGGTCACATTGCCCGACAGAGTGTCTCTTACAGTCTGCCTATGTGATCGACTAGTCATCACATATGACTTTATGGCATTTGAACTTGCCATCAATCGCCTCACACTCTAGTCGCTTCGAGATGTCACCTCATGTAAGCGGCTAGGGGCTATACTAAGTCAATCCAGTTCACTTATGGGGTTCAATATTGTCTCATACAACCCATTTGGATTCTGACAAAGTATCTTTCATTTTGAGTTAATCATAACTCAAATGATGTTGTCATGCAACAATAGTCAACACTATTACATTGCTTTTTGATGTACAATCATCTATTTGTATTAGTGTTTTCCAAATAAACCTTTTATTCATGATTGCAAAACCTACAAATCTTGGTATCCTTCAATCTCATATTATCCCGTATAATATGATTCTATTTGAGTACATATCTAGAACTCTTTCTAGATTTTGAGTTTCCTTTACGGAGGAAAGCTCCCACTGTTATCTTATAACTTGTGATGTATCGATATACAGTCACTTATGTACTGAAAACTTTATTGTAGTCTATTTATGATTTCATCATTCTAATAATTTTCACTCATCTTGGCTATTTATGGTTTCATTCATCATTATGAATAAAGTATCCAACCATTCTAACTTCTAGTGGGCGACCTTTTATTATCCATATAATAAACCTTCCCGTAAGCTCCATCATCTTATGATATAAATTATTTGATCATCTAGAATTGAAAACCTCTTATTCTTTACACCTTAAAGAATCACCCATTCTCTCTAAATGGTAGGCTTAATTCTCTTAATGAAAATTGCTCCCACTAAAATCAATATCTCTCGGTATCTTAAATGAACCTTTCATTTCTCGCATGTTAAACTATTACTTGAATCATTATCACAATCACTATCCCTATAGTGATCTGTTTCCATTCAATCAATCATTACCTTCTTATAATGTCTTTGTTTCCTCGAGACGAAAATGACATGATAATTTCTTTATAACTACTTTGAGAGGATTGAGATGATTTCTTCTCTTTTATCTTATAAACTTAGAAAAATCATTTGTTAAGGAACCTTTTTCCTACTGATTTCATACGGGGTTTCAAGTTTCCTCTCTATGAAACAATGAACACAAAGAACCTTTCTTCGAGTGTCCTCCCGTAGTTTCTTCAGTGTCCTCTCGTAGTTTCTTCAAATCATTTAGGGCTCTTCTTAAGACTCCCAAGTAAGAATCTTCTCTAAGATCCTTCCTTTGTTTTCATCATTGGTTTGCGAGCGAAATATTTTCTCCCGCTCTATCCTTCTAACAATAACCTTTATTCGTTTAAGGATAGCTATTTCGATTAACCAATTTATCTGAATGTTTGAAGTTTGATAGGTGTGATGAATACATTCTCATTTTCACTTAAAATGAAAATCTTATAATGAACTGATATAGTCTCATTTTGATTGAATTTATCTCATGGGGTGTAGTTCTCCGTTTTGATCAACTCTTTGATTATATTATATTGATCGTACCAATAGTTTGTTTCGTGATAAAATCACTATTATTCATGTTTAAACAAGGTATGCGATTTATTTGAGAAATCAAAACATTGATTAAGAACAAAAGTAGTGACTCGGATTGAAAACCAAGTCACCAATATCCAAAACTACAACCATTGTTTTAGGATTTTAATCCTTGTCTTACAAGAAAATAAATTGTTCCATAAATAAATGCAAAATATGAAAGAAGACGATATGAAAATTAGAGGCTAGCTCTTCAAGTCTTCGATCATTTGGATGCTACCATAGCCATCCAAGTAAGGAACTTCAAGCTTCCTTCTCCTTGCCCTTATCATTATTAGGAGGCGCCCCTTTAAAACAATTAAAAAGGGTAAATATCAACACATTTGTATCATTATACATAAGTTGATAAATGACATGAATTTAAATGAGAATTATTATTACCTACGGCGGTTGCCTTCCCATTTTTGAGATCACTTAAGTATTTGGGGCAATTTCGCTTCCAATGACCGATCCTCGTGCAATAATGGCACTTGTCTTGCTCTTTTGAAGACGAGGTGGAAGCGCCTTTCGAAAAGGTCTTTTCTTTGGTCGCCTTGGGTTTGAACGTTTTCTTGCCCTTGCCTTTAGAGGCATTCCTCTTGAAGCTCGTTTTCCCTTTCTTTTCGATGTTCAAAACATCCTTGGTGGAACTTTCATGAAGTCCCATGTCCCTCTCGGCTTGGACTAGCATCTTATGCAACTCGTCCAACGTGGTCTCTTGGTTTCGCATATTGAAATTCACCCGGAATTGAGCATACGCCTTAACCTTATTGAGCGAGTGAAGAACTCGGTCAATAATTAGAGAGTCGGGAACATCAACATCTTGAGCTTTTAGAGTCTCCGCGAGCTCAACGAGTTTGAGCACATGAGGGCTTATCTTTTGCCCTTCCTTGAATGTAATGTCAAAGAAGGCGGAAGCCGCCTCATATTGAATCACCCTTGGAGTTTGCGAAAACATGGTCGCAAGCTTGGTGTATATTTCATACGATGTGGTCAACTTTATCATACTCCTTTGGAGATCCGGCTCCATGGAGAAGATGAGCACATTTTTAAGAGCGGAGGACTCTTTCATGTAGGCTTCATATGCCTCACGAGTTTGGACCGACGAACGAGCGGTCGGAGCGGTCGGAGCGGCTTCGGATAGGTAACGACTCTTATCGTCACCTTGAGCGGCCAAAAGTAATTGCGCATCCCAATCCTTAAAGTTTGAACCATGCTTATCGAGTTTGCAACGATCCATAAAGGATCGAAGCCATGATACGTTAGTGAGAGGTGGAGCGTTGGTTGCCATTGATGATGATGTTTGAAAATTAAACTACAATAATAAAAGGAAAAACAACATCATTTTAAAATTCTTAATTTAAAATAAAAACTTTAACAAGTTTAGTTATATATTTACTTAATGATCTCTTACCCAATTAAGTAAACAATCCCGAGACCCAAACCCATACTAATCCGGGCACGGTGTAGCCGATTCAACCCGTATCGGTATAATTTGGTGGATTAACTCTTTAATCGGTTCTACTCTTAGAACTCTCGGTCGACAATTTTCTTAAAATTATCTTTAGCCCGAACTTATTGCAACTACGGTTACGAATACTTTCGTTGAGATCAACCAAATTTCAAGGTGTAATCTTATTACCCCACTTACCCAACGTGACAATTTTAGTACCCCAGTGTAGCCGAGCCTACGTTCTTGTGAAGAAGGGATTCATGGGTCCGTACTCTTTGGTAAGGCTAAGTCTCAATATTTATATGTAAGAGATCTAGTCAAAATATTATCTATCTCCGTTTAAGTGAACTAAGTCGGTGAATTATTGATAAAATAAAAGACTAGGTCGACTAGGTCGAAACATGCATGATACGATGTATGACGATTTGGCTATGCATGCAAACATATAAAAAGCAAAATAAAAGCATAAATAAACCCTAAGCCAAATCGTCCTATTTAAAACACTTATTTAAATAGTTATCGCAAACCTTGGTTTATGGAATCGCGTGTTTTAACGGTTAACAACACTTATGCATTATATGAAACGGTTTTCATCCTTAAGTTAATCATCCCAACTCTTATAGGATTCAAAATTTAGTCTTACTCAAACTTTGAACATGACTTAACTTAATATATTTCAATATTGATCGGTATTAGTCGGTTTTACGGGAAAAATAATATAAAAATCCAAAAGAGTCATTAAAATTTCTAAAATTCAAAATTCAAATTTTGAAAATTCCAGAATGTTCTTAAAATTTTCAGAAAGTTAAAATATTAGTATTTTATACGGTTTTAACATTATTTCGTAAATAAGACGTAAAACGAGCAATTTAAGTCGGAAAATTCAATAATTAACTCCATAAATGCAAATTAAATACTAACAATATTTTTATACCTTCCAAAACATTTTAAGAACACAAAATGGACAGAAAATTAAATGGCACACTGCCCAATGATCCGAAATTTAAAAGCATGACTCCTTTTATTTAACTTTAAATGCTACTTTTAACAACATAAAATTAAATCAAATCTGAAACTTTTGGCTCCCAAGAATATTTTCATGATGAACATATCACATATGACTAATATGGGTTACATTTTTCGGCCATTTCAACAACATTTGCAAATTTTAACGATTTTCGTCATATATCGTACGATTTTAACCCTTAAAATTATTTCTCAAGCATAAAATAAGATAAAATTCTCGAAAATTTTATACATGCTGGAAATAATATATATGACATAGTGTTAAATTTTTATGGCCAAATTTCAACTTAAACTATTAAAGTCGAAATTATGTCACTAATTACCCGATTTTTACATTAAAAATCTATAATATTGCAATATTTGAGATAAATTTCTGGAAAATTCAACATAAACTTTAAATATTGCATGTGACATCCTCATAAATTTTTATAGTCAAATTCATAATATAACTATTTTAACCCAATTTTATTCATCTTGTTGCATTTTAACACTTAAAATTCATATCACACGATTTATAAGTCCATAATTTACGAAAGTTCATATTCATATTATAGAAAATACATGTGATAACATACTGAAAAATCTCGGCCAAAAGATGATTTTTGCTATTTTCCCAAAATAAACGATTTTAACCATTAAAACTCAATAAAATCCGAGATTTAAAATACCATAAGTCAATATTCATGCAAAAATTATTCCAAATATTCTAAAACATTATAGAAAACAGTAGGTATTCATGCCAAATTAATTTCGTGCATATCATATATCAAACGAAAATTTCAAGTTTTATTTTGTTATCTCTATAACTCCGTAAAAACATAAACGGAAAGCATGCAAACAACCTAATGCTCTGATACCAATTGTTAGGTTCTATTAGTTGCTCATAAACTAATTTTAGTCATACTAAACTAACCTTGTGATTAACATATTAATTTACATGTTAAAACGATCTTATGCATGCTAATAATGCGGAAATAAGGAGAGTATTTGAACCCTTACACACGGTCCAAATGTTTAGCAAGGATGATCCTCCGAGTACCCAAAATAGAATACCTCCTTTGGATGCACCAAGACAACCCCTCAATCAACCGAGACTTGAACGAGCTAGTTACAAAATCGGTTTTCTCCTTAAACTTATTCTAATCACTCTTATTAGAATGTTGTTTGAATACTACAAATAGTATGATTTTATTATCTTATAATAATATATTAGAGGTTGTAAAATCTCTCTTACTTAGTGAATTTTCGGCTAAGAGGAGAAGAGAGTTTTTTTTTTATTTTTCTACACTTAGAAAATTATCCAACATTAGGAATGAATTGATTTTGTGAGCAACACACATATAAAACAAGTGGTGCTTGGGTTGTGTGTTGGCCGGATATGGAGAAGAGCAAAAGGGGAGACAACTTCTCTTACCCATGCTTCTTAGGGTTGCTTAGGTAATGTTTCCAAGGCCTTTGTCTAAGCATAATGATTATGGTGTATTAAACACACTAATCATCTACATAACCACCTCCATTTATCCGTCCCACTTAATCCATAAAATGGATTTCATTTTATAAACTTGTCAATTGTATAATTTGTACAATGTGTGACATCTTATATGTCATAAGGTAATAAAATTACAATTATACAAAACATATAAATATTTATCGTATAAATATTGTATCAAATAAATCATATTTATTAATTGACAAGTAATTCGAAATTACAATTATAAAATGATTATTTACAATTATCGTCAATACGATTTACAACCTTTGTAATAATTATAACCCAATTCATTCTAATTTCGATATAATAAAATATCGTTTACTGTTTAACAATTGACACATTTCAATTTTAAACATAAATCTTACATTAAGATTTAACCTCTAATTTCTCGATATACGAGTTTAAGGAATATGATCAAATCGTATCAATATACATTTGATCAATTTATCAATTAAGGGAATTGTCCTAAAGGTGTGACCTAAAGGGATCAACTGACCATCACCGTCATACGACAGTAATGTCAAACTCTAGCTAGCCAATCATTACCGATTAATGTTGGTCAGTTGACTAATAATTCGTATCATCCCTTGCGCATTCTCGTCATGAGATTTAATTACGTGATCGCACTATTGTTGAGGACACATTTCCCAACAAAGGGGGTTAGTTCAAGCCATCATGACTCAAATGTTGGAAATGGAAAGGGCTCAAGTTGCATCATTGAAGACCTTTGAGAGCCAATTAGCAATCCTAGTTGCTAATCAGATTGCTAACTCTCCGAGCAAGTGTGAGAGTCCTGTAGAGACGATTAATGCCATTAATCTCCGAAGCGGTCTTTCATATGATGGACCGGCATTCCAGGAGAAATCTGATAAAGTTTCTGATGCGGAAACTAATTTCGTCCCCAGTAAATTTGGTCGACCGACCAACATCCACGGTCGATCGACCGACACACCTGATGACTCGTCAGTTTCTGGAAAACAAAAACCTTCTAACCTTAGTTCGACCGGTCGACCGACTGACATTCTTGGTCGACCGACCAAGGCGCCTGAGCAAAACACGGATTCATCTCTTGACTTGCATGATTCTTCTCTCATCAATGACCTAACGGAGATCCTATAGTTAAAGAAGCAGAAGATTGTTGAACCTACGGCAAGTGTTGCAGTTCCGTATCCGGAGCGATTGAAGAACTCGAAAGCAGAACGGAAGTTTGGTAAGTTCTTGGAGATGGTGAAGAACCTCGAGGTAACCATTGCATTCACTGATCTAATTAGCCAGGTACCTTCTTACGCTAAGTTTATGAAAGATATTTTGAGTCGTAAGAGGAATTTTCAGGATGAAGGTGATATTACTTTTGTGGAAGAATGTAATGTTCTTTCACAAAACAATATTCCACCTAAATTAAAAGACCCAGATAGTTTTTCTATCCCATGCACCATAGGTAACCATGTGATTGAGAAAGCCCTTTGTGATCTAGGGGCTAGTGTCAGTGTTATGCCATATTCAGTGTGTGAAAGACTTAATATAGGTAGACTTAAGGTCACCAATATTACTCTTCAGATGACAGATAGATCCACTCAAAGACCTTTAGGAGTCTTAGAGGATGTCCCAGTTCGAGTGGGAAAGTTCTTTATTCCTGCCGATTTCGTAGTTTTAGACATTGCTGAGGATAGTCAAATACCTATCATTTTAGGTAGACCATTTCTACACACAGCTGGGGTTGTGATAGATGTCAAACGCGGGATCATAACATTAGAAGTCGGGGATGACACCATTGAGTTCAGTCTTGCCCACAAGGCAACCACACCTGCTGATGATACGTGTTTTTCCATTGATATTGTTGACAGAAATGTTATCCATAATTGGAGGGAATCCTTAGCCAAGGATCCCTTAGATGATCTGACAATTTTGGATGAGTGTGCAGGTAATCCAGTGGAGAATGCTGTTGAGCTGGATGTTTTGGAAGCAGCGATAGAGGATCGCGAGCTCACTGAGGAAGAGGATGAGAGGCTTACAAGCTTGGCTAATGCAAATCCGGTAAACACATGTTATGCAATTAGCACCGATTCTGTTCATGTTATAGATGTAAATGTAACACCTCGATTTATTAAGGAGCCTTTGGCAAGACATCCTCAGTAAATTGAGCTGTTACCATCTCGGAATATCCGAGGTAGTGAATAACAAAGTAAATCAAACCAAAATACTTTATATAAAAACTGATAAAAATAAAACTTCGATGTTACAAATGCTACACAGCGGAAACTAAAGTACAACTGATAACTACTAAGTATGTGATCTACATCTAAGTCGGTCCATCCGAGTGCTCACGCCATCCCATGCTCCCACAGTACCATCTTTCCTGTCAAAACTGCTCCCCATCACGGATCATCACAGGTGTCACACGAATACACAGGGTCAACCACGAGGTTGAGTAAAGGAAAAGTAAACAACCAAACATTACAATAAATAGAAATTCAATCATCCCCACTCCGAATCACAAGGCCCAATTACTCTGCACCGATCACAAAGCCCATTAAATCCGCACCGATCACAACGCCCATTAACTTCGCACCGATCACAAGACCCATTAACTCCGCACCGATCACAAGACCCATTAACTCCGCACCGATCACAAGACCCATTAACTCCGCACCGATCACAAGACCCATTAACTCCGCATCGTCTCGTATCACAGAAATATACAGTCAATTAAATACAACAAAACACCTTTCATACAATAAGATGTACATAGTTAACATCAGATAATAAACAGATTACTCATCACCATGTATACAGTATTCCCCTACCTCAAATAGCATAAGTGCAGACAATCCAAAGCTCGCTAGAAATATTCCACGCGAAACCCGTCACCTAAACATGTATACGTAACGAATTAATAAACTTCCCAAACCCCCATAAGTCAACTTACACTTACTATAATTAGTAACCTTCTACAAGTGGAAAGTTTCTCGAAATGGAAACTTTCCCGAAATAGTAGTTTCCTCAAAACATTAACTTCCCGACTCATAAACAACCAATTACCGCCCTTCACAAATTAACGACGTTAACATAGATACCATTATTAACATTTACTAATCATGTAATTAATAAAACATTATTATAAATAATAATATCCATTATGAGAAATAACAACAACAACAATATGAATAAAGATAAAATAATAATACTACTACTACTACTAATAATAATAATAATATCCTAATAATAATATAGTAACCAACTAACCCGACTAACCCTACCCACGATAACACCCGCGGTAACAGCCCCCATCACCACGCGTGTGACACGGCCACCACAACCGACAACCACCGTTCCCAAACCCACGACCGCCTGCTCCACCACCTGGGTTTGGGGACGTAACCACCTTATGTTGCAAGACATATATTTTATTAGTCTTATGATAAATAATGTAATATGAATGAACGGGCAATGTACCTGAGTTAATTTAGTAACTAATTGATATCTGGGAATGTTAAACGATTTTGTGTGTCTCTGAGTTAGGTATGTCTTGTGAAATATGTCCATGTTCCATGTTTAATTACGTTAATTAATGTTGCACTATGTCTTCTCCTTAATATGGTTTTGCTTCAAAAATATGTTTATGAACATGAAACGTTTTAAATTGCCAATTATGAACTATGAGTTTCTTGACTATTTATGTTGTTGTATATACTAGCTTTGCGTTGAATTTCATGGGTGTGTAAGTGTTATCTACTCAGATTCTGTCTTACTGTGTAACCCGAGTTCTACAGATCCTAATACTCTTGTTATTTCTTGAGGTTGTATGAGTACATGATACTAGCTATGAGTCTCTTTTGAGTACTTATTTGAATTAAATTTTAGTAATTGTCCTTTTATTTTGATAGTTAAAATCTTGTATTGATACGATAACTCTTTTGTTGTGAGAGCGGTAAACTTTTGGTAATCGATTAGTTGTTTATGCATAATAGTTTTGTATTAGGTTGGCTTGGTATAGTGTCCGGATCCGTATGTTATGAACTGTGGAACAGTATATATACATACAATTATGTCAAAGAACTTGGAAGGTAAGTACTGATGAGATTGAGTTGCCCGTGAGTCTGGAACAAAGGCCATGATTGATTTGTATTGAGTTTGAGATTGCAGTTCAGTATTTTATCGAATTGTCGTATTCTTTGACCTTGACTCATGGGTGAGTAGCTTAGAGTTTGACTCTCTAAGTGTTGAATAGTTCCTTTAAGGGAATATTTGACAATATTGGTATTGGAGTTGAGATGAGGATTGGTCACTAGTACTGAGTTATGAGTTATGTGACCGTTCTGTCATACCGTGTTTATGGTCGAGTGTGACCTTGGTTATTGAGTTATATTCGGAGTTTGAAATCGAAATTGAAATGGAAGTGTTGATTTGCGGTTTTATTCCGCCAGTTCACTCACCCCTTGTCTTTGGTCTTAAGTTCGACGATGATAATACAATACTTGGCTTCTTAGAGTAAGATTTTATGAGATAGAGTAATGGTAAGACGGAGTAATGGCTGGAATTTTATAATGGGGTTACGGGGACGTAACCATGCTCTAAGGAGGATAGGATTGTAAAATCTTAATGATTTATGACATGGCTTTTGACATGTCGTGATTGTGTGAATACCTATGATACTCCTGATTGCTTCTGTTGTGCATTTTATTTTATTTCGTGAAGTATTCTATAATGTAGTATACGTTAAACTTTGAGGACAAAGTTTTCTTAACGAGGGTAGAATGTAACATTTTGGGTTTTAAAGTACTCTTATCAGTTTTAGATGTAATGTGGTGTCACATTTAACATGTTTGTTGACTATGGGGTGGTGAACTTCGGGACGAAGTTCATTTTAAGGAGGGAAGACTGTAATACCTCGTATTTTATTGTTAAGGTTATTGTTTATTTTGACGTGTTGGTCACCATTTAGCGTTATACTCGATAATTTATTTATCGAACTAGTGTTATATTTCTTTATATGTTGTTAAGGGAAGGGTCGAGTATAAGAGTCAGTTAATAGATCATGTTTTGAATAGACGCTCGGACCTCGATATGCGTCTAATATCTCGTATTTTCATAGTTCGTATTCGTAGTTTGTTATAATAATAATATTATTTATAAATATACTCGTTAAGTGCGATTTTTATAATGTACATCGATGTTTTGATAATTAAGTTAGTATCGAAACTCGGGTTGTGACTCGAAATTTATTGTTATAAGCCTTATATTATGTTATCGTACTATATTTATCGCTAGCGTAAGCATATCAACTAAGTTAATAATAATGTTACGTGTTATAATAATTAAGATGAGGGATGGTGTGTATAAATGGGCCGAGTAAAACGTTTCACCCGACCCAAATGTTTTGCAATCTGCTCGTGTATACCTATTACTACAAACCTACTACAAACCCTCACGCTCATGATAAGCTCCCTCCCTGCCGCCTCATTTTAACTCCTTTTCTACCCTACTTCAAACCCAATCCTTACACAACCTTCACCCCACGTTTCAGCCACCACATCAGAGAGGATAACGGAACCTTGCACGACGGGTTTAAGACGGTCTAGGGCTTCTCGATTCGAGTCGTAAAACAGGTATGTCAGCCGTGTTGTAGGGTTGTATAGCGTTTTGTATTCTGTCTATGGGTAGTTCGTCCAGTTATCGGTTTATTATTGTGCGTATGTGCTTGTGGTAGTCGGGGTAGGGGTTTAATGTTAGTCACGGTGATGCAACGTCGGAGCGTCGCCGGAAATAGGGGTATTCGTTTTCAGCGTGTATCGGGTGTTAGTTTGAACAGGGGTGTCTGGGGGTGGTACCACTGTTGACTCGGGGGAGGTCGACACGGTGGTACCACCGTTGCGTAAGAACGACGTAGGGGGTGGTAATTGTGGTAGTTGCAGGTGGGTTACATGGAGGGTGTTGTCGAAGGGGTTGGTGCAGCGGGTCTCGTCGGCGGTTTTCGAAGTGGTTGTCGAGGGTAGGTGGTGGAGCAGGCGGTCGTGGGTTTGGGAACAGTGGTTGTCGGTTGTGGTGGCCGTGTCAGACGCGTGGTGATGGGGGCTGTTATCGCGGGTGTTATCGTGGGTAGGGTTAGTCGGGTTAGTTGGTTACTATATTATTATTAGGATATTATTATTATTATTATTATTAGTATTATTATTTTATCTTTATTCATATTGTTGTTGTTATTTCTCATAGTGGATATTATTATTTATAATAATGTTTTATTAATTACATGATTAGTAAATGTTAATAATGGTATCTATGTTAACGTCGTTAATTTGTGAAGGGCGGTAATCGGTTGTTTATGAGTCGGGAAGTTAATGTTTTGAGGAAACTACTATTTCGGGAAAGTTTCCATTTCGAGAAACTTTCCACTTGTAGAAGGTTACTAATTATAGTAAGTGTAAGTTGACTTATGGGGGTTTGGGAAGTTTATTAATTCGATACGTATACATGTTTAGGTGACGGGTTTCGCGTGGAATATTTCTAGCGAGCTTTGGATTGTCTGCACTTCTGCTATTTGAGGTAGGGGAATATTGTATACATGGTGATGAGTAATCTGTTTATTATCTGATGTTAACTATGTACATCTTATTGTATGAAAGGTGTTATGTTGTATTTAATTGACTGTATATTTCTGTGATACGAGACGAAGCGGAGTTAATGGGTCTTGTGATCGGTGCGGAGTTAATGGGTCTTGTGATCGGTGCGGAGTTAATGGGTCTTGTGATCGGTGTGGAGTTAATGGGTCTTGTGATCGGTGCGGAGTTAATGGGTCTTGTGATCGGTGCGAAGTTAATGGGCGTTGTGATCGGTGCGGATTTAATGGGCTTTGTGATCGGTGCAGAGTAATTGGGCCTTGTGATTCGGAGTGGGGATGATTGAATTTCTATTTATTGTAATGTTTGGTTGTTTACTTTTCCTTTACTCAACCTCGTGGTTGACCCTGTGTATTCGTGTGACACCTGTGATGATCCGTGATGGGGAGCAGTTTTGACAGGAAAGATGGTACTGTGGGAGCATGGGATGGCGTGAGCACTCGGATGGACCGACTTAGATGTAGATCACATACTTAGTAGTTATCAGTTGTACTTTAGTTTCCGCTGTGTAGCATTTGTAACATCGAAGTTTTATTTTTATCAGTTTTTATATAAAGTATTTTGGTTTGATTTACTTTGTTATTCACTACCTCGGATATTCCGAGATGGTAACAGCTCAATTTACTAAGGATGTCTTGCCAAAGGCTCCTTAATAAATCGAGGTGTTACATTTACATCTATAACATGAACAGAATCGGTGCTAATTGCATAACATGTGTTTACCGGATTTGCATTAGCCAAGCTTGTAAGCCTCTCATCCTCTTCCTCAGTGAGCTCGCGATCCTCTATCGCTGCTTCCAAAACATCCAGCTCAACAGCATTCTCCACTGGATTACCTGCACACTCATCCAAAATTGTCAGATCATCTAAGGGATCCTTGGCTAAGGATTCCCTCCAATTATGGATAACATTTCTGTCAACAATATCAATGGAAAAACACGTATCATCAGCAGGTGTGGTTGCCTTGTGGGTAAGACTGAACTCAATGGTGTCATCCCCGACTTCTAACGTTATGATCCCGCGTTTGACATCTATCACAGCCCCAGCTGTGTGTAGAAATGGTCTACCTAAAATGATAGGTATCTGACTATCCTCAGCAATGTCTAAAACTACGAAATCGGCAGGAATAAAGAACTTTCCCACTCGAACTGGGACATCCTCTAAGACTCCTAAAGGTCTTTGAGTGGATCTATCTGCCATCTGAAGAGTAATATTGGTGACCTTAAGTCTACCTATATTAAGTCTTTCACACACTGACTATGGCATAACACTGACACTAGCACCTAGATCACAAAGGGCTTTGTCAATCACATGGTTACCTATGGTGCATGGGATAGAAAAACTATCTGGGTCTTTTAATTTAGGTGGAATATTGTTTTGTGAAAGAACATTACATTCTTCCACAAAAGCAATATCACCTTCATCCTGAAAATTCCTCTTACGACTCAAAATATCTTTCATAAACTTAGCGTAAGAAGGTACCTGGGTAATTAGATCAGTGAATGCAATGGTTTCCTCGAGGTTCTTCACCATCTCCAAGAACTTACCAATCTTCCGTTCCGCTTTCGAGTTCTTCAATCGCTCCGGATACGGAACTGCAACACTTGTCGTAGGTTCAACAATCTTCTGCTTCTTTAACTATGGGATCTCCGTTAGGTCATTGATGAGAGAAGAATCATGCATGTCAACAGATGAATCTGTGTTTTGCTCAGGCGCCTTGGTCGGTCGACCAAGAATGTCAGTCAGTCGACCGGTCGAACTAAGGTTAGAAGGTTTTTGTTTTCCAGAAACTGACGAGTCATCAGGTATGTCGGTCGATCGACCGTGGATGTTGGTCGGTCGACCGAATTTACTGGGGACGAAATTAGTTTCCGTATCAGAAACTTTATCAGATTTCTCATGGGATGCCGGTCCATCATATGAAAGACCGCTTCGGAGATTAATGGCATTAATCGTCTCTACATGACTCTCACACTTGCTCGGAGAGTTAGCAATCTGATTAGCAACTAGGATTGCTAATTATATTGGCTCTCAAAGGTCTTCAATGATGCAACTTGAGCCCTTTCCATTTCCAACATTTGAGTCATGATGGCTTGAACTAACTCCCTTAACTCCACCGTTTCACTCGTGTTTTCAACCGTAGTAATTTGGTTCGAATTCTCTTGCCTCAGCTAGGCTGCCTCAAGCCTTTCAAAACGAGCTTCAACGGATGTCTCAAGAGCTAAAACGCGACCCATTTCTACATTCAACCTTCGCGAATTTCCACGCGAACTTCTAAACTCAGCCCTATGAACTGCCATGTCCTCAATGGTGTTCTATCCTTTCTTATGATCGGTGTTATTTTGGAACCTCCCACTGGCAGTTGCATCAAGTATGACCTTGTAGTCGTCATATAGAGCATTGTAAGATTGGTTGCAAAGGTACCATTGTGGGAAACCGTGATGAGGAATAGACCGAACCAATTTCTTGAATCGACCCCACGCCTCAAAGAATTCTTCATCAGGTCCTTGTTGAAAATTTGTGATTTGACTTCTCAAATCATTGGCCTTTGCAAGTTGATAATACTTTTTGTAGAAAGCCAATGTCAGGGTTGTCCAATTAGTTACTTTCTCATCTACCCTATCAAGGTAGCAGTACCAATCCCGTGCAGAATCTTTCAAGGAATACAAGAACATCATTGCCTTCACCTCATCTTGGGTTACCCTAGCCGGTATATGTATAGAACAACAAAAATCCGTGAATGTTTCTACATGCTTCAACGGGTCCTCATCTGGTAGACCGGCAAACTGGTTCCGCTCCACCAAAATGATATAGTTGGGGTGAAGCTCGAAAGAACCAGTAGTAGGTGTAGGTAGATTGAACCCTTTCGGTAGATCTTGCACCTTTGGTTGAATGTGATCGTATATAGTAGTCATGATCTCTTTGGATGAGAGTAGTCAAGCCTTCCTCTTAAAAACCTGTCTTCTAACTGTGCAAAAAACAAAACTAGAAGCAAAGGTAGGCAACGATCTTAAGGAACCGAGGTTCCTTAAGACAAGGAAAATAAACTAAAAATTAGCAAACAAAATTATACCGTCTCCCCGGCAACGGCGCCAAAATTTGATACCCGTCGTTGTGGGTATCAAAGATAAGATTTATAAAAACAAAACTAAAACTATAGATAGTGATAGTAAGAGTCGAACCACATAGACAAAGCTAATTACGTTTGCGAATTTAAAGTCTATTAAAATAACGATAAAAAAGGGGTTTTGTATGTTTGTTGAAACTAACAACTAAGACGATAAAATAAGAGAAATCTAGAACAAGGTAAAAAAATGATTGGAAACTTCGGTTCACCATGGCTAAGGTAAGTCAGAAAAGGGTAGACAACTCATGAATAAAATCTCAAGAGACGTGAATAAGCATGTCGGTCAATATTCATCCAATTCCTTACGGTCTTAGGGTTCCTAGAAAAGCACAAAACTTTCGTTCAAAGGCAATTCTAAATCTATTATTAAACCAATTCTTCTAATCTTTCAATCTAGCAGAATGAATTCAACAACAAATATTGAGATCGGTACAAAATTCATGTAACCATTAAAAACCTAATTTTTGCCATGGTTCCCCTAATTCCCAATCATGAGAATTAGCTACTCATAAATAATTAAAGAATTAAAACTAATGAATCTAATGAAATTCATGCGAGGCAACATATTCATGGAATAACAATTGAAGGGAAGAGTAAATAAATCAAAACAACAAGAATAAGAAGGAAAGGGAATTGAAACATTAAAGAAATTAAATTGCATTAAAACTTACTACGGAACGGAATTCAATGAGTAAATCTGAAATTGGAGTTTTCTCGAAAATCACTCGATCATCGGAATTCATCACTTGATCATCGAAATTCATCACTCGATTAATTTGATTTCAATAACTACGAAAATCACTAAAATAATCATCAGAACAAGAAGGAAAAAAATAAGAAGAGTAGTACGTAGGATGAAGATATAGTGTAACTTGATTATTAATCTACGTAGATGTTTTTGGTTTCTGCCGAAAACATTAAATTGGGCAACCTTAAATCCTAAAAGTAGATTTCTGTCGTCTTATTAATAATTAAAAAAAGAACTAACGATGATGAATGAGAAGTTTTACAGAGATAAGAGAGTTCAGTTATAATGAACTAATTTAATTAAAAAGTAGATTTTTGTAAGTTGGACAACATTGAATCTCAGCCATCCATCTTTGATTAGATTAGTGGTCCAAATTTAAAGGTGTAACTCACCAAAAATGACAAACTCATATGATCCTATTTCATTCTACTTTAGAATCCACTTTGGTCAAATCACAATATATTCAATATATCTTTGTGATTGAGTGAACATCCGCATGTTCCCATAGTCCATGGAATTGCACTATCAAACAATCTCATGCTAGTCTGTCAATGTATCACTTATGTCCAATTTAGTGATATTGACTACGGAAAGAATGAAGTTGTGATCTTTGTTCACCGATAGTTTTCCGCGTATCAAAACACTTTTGATAATCCTATAGAGAAATAACACGCTTTGTGGACATTTTATTTAATATAAAACCAAAAAACTAAATAAGAAATTAATATTCTAGATGAACATTCCAAAACATTAACCATGTTTTAATATAATAACCGTATTTCCTCAAATACAATTTAATGCCAAAATTCTATTATCTTAATTCCAATAGACCTAGTACGACTCTTATACTTAGGTTGTGCAATCGGTTTAATCAAATGAGTTTGCGACATTTGCATTGGTGTGAATCTTACACATCACCTCTTTTGTTGCATTTGTCGCTGCTATATATATTCGGCTTGAAAATGCCGAGGGCTTTGCGTAGACATCTTTAACCTCAAAACTTTGCCATTGAGACGAAGAATGAAACCAAACTAACTGTGTAAGTTGATGAGTTATAATTATATACATCTTTATGCCTCCCCTTGTATACTTTTGTTACGGTGTTGTGCGCTAATCCATGTCATATATGCCGTTTTTACATAAATGTCGATACTCCTGCAATTTGGTGTTTCTAATGTAGATGGATGCATTCCTGAGGTTTAAATAAGATTAAATGAGTACCGCGGAGTCGGCAAGGTGAAGAACGAGGAAGTTAAGCATAAGAATCGAGGAAGATTGCCAAAAGAAATTAGAGAAACGAAGAATTATGTTTACAAGGCAGAGCACTCGATCGAGTGCCATCAACACTCGATCGAGTGCCTTGAGTGCTCGGTCAAGTGCTTTTATCTGTCCGAGTTTCCATAATTTATTTACCAGTTGTTTCCATAATTTGGTTAGTAGGTTATTATAAATAAAGGCTTCGTAGCCTATTGTTAGATACGCTTTTTATTACTCAACAACCCTAATTATTACTAGTAGCCCTCTAGATTATTATTTAGCAATTGCCTACGGATCTTGTTCTTCTATTTACGGTATTTAATCAAAATCTCTACTTTATTGTTCTTCAATTATTCTCGTTCTTAGTTCATTTCTTTATTAATTATGTTTTCAGCCAATATTACTGTAGTTTTATGATCAACCGTGTTCATTCTCAATTTAATCGTTTCCCAAACGAATAAATAAAAACCGAGTAATAAAACGATTTTATTACTTTGACTATAATTATTATAATCCCATTATAAAATATTCGTCATATAAAATTATTTCCAAAATTTCTAGTTATCAATTAATTTGTATCCAATACAATATTAATTAATTATTCTATTAAGACGGAATTCCCGAAAGATATGACCTTAAGGGATCAACTGATCACCACCATCATATGACGAGAATGTCAAACTCTAGACAGCCAATCATTATCGATAAATGTTGATCAGTTGACTTTAAAAGAGTAACACTCCCGGTTGTGTTTCATTCAAATGAGTTTTAATTACGTCAACACACTATTGTCGAGGACACTTCCTCCAACAAAGAGGTCATTAAGTAAATGCTAAACTTGTTTAATATATTTACGAGTTTTAAATATAAATGATGTTGTTTTTAATTCCTTCACTTTTATTTGTAGTTTAATTTTCAAACATCATCAATGGCCACCAACGCTCCACCTCTCACTAATGTATCATGGCTTCGATCCTTCATGGATCGTTGCAAATTCGATAAGCATGGTTCCAATTTTAAGGATTGGGATGCGCAGTTGGTTTTGGCCGCTCAAGGTGACGATAAGACTCGTTACCTTACCGAAGCCGCTCCTCCCGCTCCAACCGCTCGCTCCGCGGCTCCAGCTCGTGAGGCTTATGAAGCCTACATGAAAGAGTCCTCCGCTCTCAAGAATGTGCTTATCTTCTCTATGGAGCCGGATCCCCAAAGGAATATGATCAAGCTAAGCACGTCATATGAGATTTACACCAAACTTGCGACTATGTTCTCGCAAACTCCAAGGGTTATTCCATATGAGGCGGCCTCCTCCTTCTTCGACATTTGTTTGAAGGAAGGACAAAAGGTTAGCCCTCATGTACTCAAATTGGTTGAGTTAGCGGAAACTCTCAAGTTGCAAGGAGTTGATGTTCCCGACTCCCTCATCATTGACCGAGTTCTTCACTCTCTCAATAAGGTGAAATCGTATGCTCAGTTCCGGGTGAACTTTAACATGTGAAATCAAGAAACCACATTGGACGAATTGCATAAGATGCTCGTCCAAGCGGAGAGGGACATGGGACTTCATGAAAGTTCTACTAAGGATGTTTTGAACATCGAGAACAAATGGAAAGGCAATTTCAAGAGGAGTGCCTTCAAAGGCAAGGGAAAGAAAACGTTGAAGCCCAAACCGGCTAAAGAGAAGACCTTTTCGAAAGGCGCTTCCACCTCATCTTTAAAGGCTGAAGACAAGTGCCATTATTGCACGAGGTTAGGGCATTGGAAACGTAATAGCCCCAAATACTTGACCGATCTCAAAAATGGAAAGGCTCTCGCCGTAGGTAATAATTCTCGTTTAAAATTCATGTTATTTTGTCAACTTATGTATGGTGATACAAGTTGTTGACTATTACCCTTTTCAATTGTTTTAAAGGGGCACCTTCTAGTGACAAAGGCAAGGGGAAGGAAGCTTGAATTTCCTTACATGGATAACTATGGTAGCATCCAAGTGATTGAAGACTTGAAGAGCTTGGCTCTAATTTTCATTATTGTCTTCTTTCATTTATGCATTTTATTTTCAAGAACAATTTCTTCTCTTGTAAGACAAGGATTTAAATCCTAAACAATGGTTGTATTTTGGATATTAGTGACTTGGTTTTCAACCCAAGTCACTCCTTTTGTTCTTAATCAAATTATTGATTCCTAAAATAAATTGCATGCCTTGTTAATCATGAATTAAAGTGATCTTAATAAATCACTAAGCAAGTACCCTGAAACGTTCATTGTAAAATTACATTGATACGATCAATATAAAAGAATCAAAGTGTTGATTAAAAACGGAGAACTACACCACATGAGAAACTCTCAATCAAAATGAGATATAATTAGTTCATTATATAATGATCATTTTAAGTGAAAATGAGAATTAATTTATCACACCTAAAAACTTTTTCAACATTCATATACATTGGTTATAGAAAAATTGCTATCGTTATATAAATAAAGGTTATTTTAAAGGATAGAGTGGGAGAAAATATTTCGCCCGCAAACCAATGATATAAAAAGTGGGATCTAAGAGAAGAATCCTACATGGGATTCTTAAGAAGAACCCTAAATGAATGGATATAAGAAACTACGAGAGGACACAGAAGAAACTACGGGAGGACACGAAAGGAAATGTTCCTCATGTCATTGTTTCTTAGAGAGGATAAAAGAAACCCCGTATGAAATCGGAAGGAAAATCGGTTCCTTAAATATGATGTTTCTCAAAATTATAAGATAATAGAGGAGAAATCATCTCAGTTCTCTCGATGGTAGTCTCTTTTGTATCGAAAAATGTAATTAGGAAATATCGCAAGAAATGAAGAGTTCATTTAAGAAGTGATAATTGATTGATAAAGTAGATCACTATAGGGATAGTGATACTGGTTCAAGTAGAGGCAAAATAATAACATGCGAGAAATGAAAGGTTCATTTAAGAAATAACATCGATCACTATAGAAAGAGTGATATTGGTTTTAGTGGGAGCGATATTCATTAGAGTATTGAACATACCATTTAGAGAGAATGGTGATTCTTTAGAGTGTGAAGAATAATAAGTTTTCAATTCTAGATGAATAAAATGTAATATATCATAGAATGATGGAGCTTCATGGGTAGGTTTATTATATTGATAATAAAAGGTCACCCATTAGAAATCAAAATGGTTGGATACATTATTCATATTGATGAATATAAACCTAAACCTTTTGATTAAGTAGCCAAGATAATTGAAAATGTTGGAGTGATGAAAACATAAATAACTACAAATTAGATTTCAGTACATAAGTGACTAGGTACTTTAGAGCGATAATTTTATCCCTCAGACATACCAATACGTCACGAGTTATAAGATAACAGTGGGAGCTTCCCTCAGGAAAGGAAACTCAAGATCTAGAATGAGTTCTATTTTTTTTGGTGAAAGGTAAAAAATATATTAAGGTAACCAAAATAGGAAGGCTAGCCTTCCTTACATAGTCTCATTACATCATCAACAATCCGTCTATCCAGGACTTATCTCTACTAGGGATGAGTCCCATACATCGAGTTTTAATTCTAACACTTAACTCTTCCTGTATCAGCTTAACTACTTTTTGAGGTCTAAGTAAAACATCCTCCACTCTTGCTTTGTTCCTCTGGTTCCATAAATGGTTTATGTATATGGTAGCATTGAGTATACTATTAATCACCCCCCTTCGAAGTTTTGAGCCTCGTAGTGCCAGACGCCATTCAGTTACCCTTGACAGTGGTATATGCAAACCTGTCCATGTATTTATCAACTTAGAATGAGTTCTAGATATGTACTCAAATGAGATCATATTATACGAGATAATATGAGTTGGAAGGAGACCAAAATTTGTAGGTTTTGAAAACATGAATAAAAGGTTTATTGGCATATTCAAACCACTAATACAAATTGATGATCATGCATCAAATCCTATGGAGTAGTATTGACTGTTATTGCATGACAATGTCGTTTGAGTTATAATTAACTCACAATGAAAGATACTTTGTCAAAATCCAAATGGGTTGTAAGAGACAACTTTGAACCCCATAAAGTGAACTAGATTGACCTAGTATAGCCCCTAGCCGCTTGTATGGGGTGACATCTCGAAGCGACTGGAGTGTGAGACGATTGATGGCAAATTCAAATGTCATAGAGTCATATGTGATGACTGGTCGATCATATAGACAAACTGTAAGAGACACTCTGTCGGGCAAAGTGACCGCTTATAGAGTTCTGGAAATTTTATACTAGCCCGGTCGTGGCAAGAACTGCTATAGTACTGCTATAGTATTCTTATGAGTCAATTTTTAGACGAAAGACTACTCACCGAAGATGGCACAATTTTGGCATAGCCTTGATCCATTCTCTACGACTTTTCGTAACTAGAGTCAAATGGGATTGTTTTGGGTTGTGTCTGACTGTGGCTAGTTGAAGGGAGTAGTGCGATAGAAATTGTCCACCCCATTGTCAGGGTTGTTCAAATCTCAAGGCCACTCGAGGAGACGTTAACTTGAAATGCGTGGCCACGCTCGGAAGGTATCTATGGTAGATAATTCCGGTCAAACAGTTATTCTCCAGATCGAGGAAACCACTCATGATATAATCAAATGCAAGTACGACCAGAGAGACACCTTGCATTGAGTGGGAGATTTTAATAGGACAAGAGAGTTGGTGACGCACACTTGTCGAGGACAAGCGGGAGATTGTTGAGATTTATGTCCTCAACAATAGTGCGATCGCATAATTAAATCTCATGACGAGAATGCGAAAGAGATGATACGAAATTATATTGTCAACTGACCAATATTAATCAGTAATGATTGGCTAGCTAGAGTTTGACATTACTATCGTATGACGGTGGTGGTCAGTTGATCCCTTTAGGTCACACCTATAGAACAATTCCCTTAATTGATAAACTGATCAAATGTATATTGATACGAGTTGATCATATTCCTTAAACTCGTTTATCGAGAAATCAGAGGTTAAATCTTATTATAAAATTTATGTTTGAAATTGAAACGTGTCAATTATGAAACATTGAACGATATTTATGAAATGTCGTAATTAGAATGAATCGGGTTGTATATTATTACAAGGGTTGTAAATCGTATTGACGATTATTAATAATAACCATTTTATATACTAGTAATTTCGAATTACTTGTCAATTTGTTAAATGTGATTTGTTTAATTTATAAATGATATTTATTTGATTAATATACTTTTTAAATTAAAAAAATTATTGTTTATAACATTGTGACATAATGTATGTCACAAATGTAAAATTGTACAATTTGACAAACATAAAATGGATGTCCATTTTACCTTAAATGTGACGGTTTGGGGGGGGGGGGGGTTAAGGTGTGATTATTGTATCTTAATTACCCTAAGACATGATGATTAAAGGGGTGCCTTGAGAACTCATACCTAGAGCCACCCTAAGAGCATTGAAAATGGAAAATGTTCCCTTTTGCTTCTTCCCATGGCCGGCTATGCATGCCCCAACACAACTCTCTTAAATCATGTGATTAACTCACAAATGATTCATTCTAACCCTAAGTCACATTTTATAGTGATAGAAAATCTTAAGAAATCCTCAAATATTATTATAAGATAATAACAATCATACTATAATAGTTGTAGTATTAATTTTAATATATCTAATAAAAGATTATAATATTATTTAAGGAAATACCGATTCTTGCCCTAGCTTCATCAAGTTTCGGTTCTTAAGGGTTGTCTTGGGTGCATCTTGGAGGAGATATCCTACGTTGGATATTAGGGTTGGAGGATCATCCTTGCACTATTCCGTCGAAATTGTGAGCTTTCGATTCTTTATTCCGCACTGTCATTAGCATGCATAAGATCTTGTAAAAACCTAATTAAAATGTTAATTAGTAATAATGTTAGTAAGACTATGTTTTTGGGCTTGTGAGACCTTAGAACCTAACACTAACACCACCCCCCTCTTTGACCATGAATTGACACTTCTCCCAATTTAAAACAAGGTTGACATCAATACAACGCTGCATGACTTTATCAAGATTAGCTAAGCATTGATCAAACTCATTACCATAAACTGATAAATCATCCATAAATACCTCCATGATGTTTTCTATGTAATAAGAAAATATCCCCATCGTGTACCTCTGAAAGGTGGCGGGGGCATTACATAACCCAAAAGGCATTCTACGGTATGCAAAAACACCCTGTGGACAAGTAAAAGTGGTCTTACTCTGATCATCTGGATGAATGGGAATCTGAAAGAAGCCTGAATATCCATCTAAAAAAAAAAAGAACTTGTTAGAAGCAAGTCTCGCAGTCATTTGGTCAACAAAAGGGAGGGGGGAAGTGGTATTTCTTGCTGGCGGCATTTAACTGTCTATAATCAATGCACATCCGCCACCCTGTTACAACTCTAGTAGGTATTGATTCATCTTTGTCATTTTTCACAACGGTAGTTCCTCCTTTCTTAGGAACTACCTGAACTGGGCTAACCCACTTGAAGTTGCCAACTGTATAAATAATACCTGCATCGAGTAATTTCATCACCTCAGACATAACTACCTCCTGCATCTTTGGGTTCAACTTACGTTGACCTTGTCTGTAAGGCTTATGCCCTTCCTCTAGCTCTATCCTATGCATGCAAATTTCAGGGTTGATGCCCTTAATGTCATCCAAAGAATAACCTAAAGCCTTCCTGTTCTTTTTGAGAATAGTCATCAAGGCAGAAAGTTGGTTAGCATCAAGTTTAGCACTAACAATAGCTAGGTACTGCTCAGTATCATCTAGAAAAACATACTTCAGATTAGGAGGAAGTGGCTTACGCTCTGGTACCTTTACTGTAACAACCCGACCCACCACGGTCGTAACACATCCCCAATAAGATGGGAGGTATACCTTTGGGCCCATTATTTGTCCTCACTTAAGCCCAAAAGCACAAAGCCTTGTTACTAAGTGGTGGGTGGAAGCTATTATAAATATATCACAAGCCTCACATTCTACCGATGTAGGACAATTTTCTTTTCCTCTCATACTCTTGGGGTGTTACAAACTCCCCCATTTAAAGAACACAACGTCCTCGTTGTGCCTCAACCTTTACCACAACCAGGGCCAGAATCCTCCCCCGCTAGGTGTGTGACCCGGGTACTCCCGACCACAGGCTCACCACACGGTCGCAGGGTCGCTCTGATACCACGTTGTAACACCCTGATTTATTAAGGAGCCTTTGGCAAGACATCCTCAGTAAATTGAGCTGTTACCATCTCGGAATATCCGAGGTAGTGAATAACAAAGTAAATTAAACCAAAGTACTTTATATAAAAACTAATAGAAATTAAACTTCGATGTTACAAATGCTACACAGCGGAAACTAAAGTACAACTGATAACTACTAAGTATGTGATCTACATCTAAGTCGGTCCATCCGAGTGCTCACGCCATCCCATGCTCCCACAGTACCATCTTTCCTGTCAAAATTGCTCCCCATCACGGATCATCACAGGTGTCACACGAATACACAGGGTCAACCACGAGGTTGAGTAAAGGAAAAGTAAACAACCAAACATTACAATAAATAGAAATTCAATCATCCCCACTCCGAATCACAAGGCCCAATTACTCCGCACCGATCACAAGGCCCATTAACTCCGCACCGATCACAACGCCCATTAACTCCGCACCGATCACAAGACCCATTAACTCCGCACCGATCACAAGACCCATTAACTCTGCACCGATCACAAGACCCATTAACTCCGCACCGATCACAAGACCATTAACTCCGCACCGATCACAAGACCCATTAACTCCGCATCGTTTCGTATCACAGAAATATACAGTCAATTAAATACAACATAACACCTTTCATACAATAAGATGTACATAGTTAACATCAGATAATAAACAGATTACTCATCACCATGTATACAGTATTCCCCTACCTCAAATAGCAGAAGTGCAGACAATCCAAAGCTCGCTAGAAATATTCCACGCGAAACCCGTCACCTAAATATGTATACGTAACGAATTAATAAACTTCCCAAACCCCCATAAGTCAACTTACACTTACTATAATTAGTAACCTTCTACAAGTGGAAAGTTTCTCGAAATGGAAACTTTCCCGAAATAGTAGTTTCCTCAAAACATTAACTTCCCGACTCATAAACAACCAATTACCGCCCTTCACAAATTAACGACGTTAACATAGATACCATTATTAACATTTACTAATCATGTAATTAATAAAACATTATTATAAATAATAATATCCACTGTGAGAAATAACAACAACAACAATATGAATAAAGATAAAATAATAATACTAATAATAATAATAATAATAATATCCTAATAAGAAGCAATCAGGAGTATCATAGGTATTCACACAATCACGACATGTCAAAAGTCATGTCATAAATCATTAAGATTTTACAATCCTATCCTCCTTAGAGCATGGTTACGTCCCCAAACCCAGGTCGTGGAGCAGGCGGTCGTGGGTTTGGGAACGGTGGTTGTCAGTTGTGGTGGCCGTGTCACACGCGTGGTGATGGGGGCTGTTACCGCGGGTGTTATCGTGGGTAGGGTTAGTCGGGTTAGTTGGTTACTATATTATTATTAGGATATTATTATTATTATTAGTAGTAGTAGTAGTAGTAGTATTATTATTTTATCTTTATTCATATTGTTGTTGTTGTTATTTCTCATAGTGGATATTATTATTTATAATAATGTTTTATTAATTACATGATTAGTAAATGTTAATAATGGTATCTATGTTAACGTCGTTAATTTGTGAAGGGCGGTAATTGGTTGTTTATGAGTCGGGAAGTTAATGTTTTGAGGAAACTACTATTTTGGTTGTTTACTTTTCCTTTACTCAACCTCGTGGTTGACCCTGTGTATTCGTGTGACACCTGTGATGATCCGTGATGGGGAGCAGTTTTGACAGGAAAGATGGTACTGTGGGAGCATGGGATGGCATGAGCACTCGCATGGACCGACTTAGATGTAGATCACATACTTAGTAGTTATCAGTTGTACTTTAGTTTCCGCTGTGTAGCATTTGTAACATCGAAGTTTAATTTTTATCAGTTTTTATATAAAGTACTTTGGTTTGATTTACTTTGTTATTCACTACCTTGGATATTCCGAGATGGTAACAGCTCAATTTACTGAGGATGTCTTGCCAAAGGCTCCTTAATAAATCGGGGTGTTACAAAGTGGTATCAGAGCGACCCTGCGACCGTGTGGTGAGCCTGTGGTCGGGAGTACCCGGGTCACTCACCTAGCGGGGGAGGATTTTGGCCCTGGTTGTGGTCAAGGTTGAGGCACAACGTGGACGTTGTGTTCTTTAAGTGGGGGGATTTGTAACACCCCAAGAGTATGAGAGGAAAAGAAAATTGTCCCACATCGGTAGAATGTGAGGCTTGTGATATATTTATAATAGCTTCCACCCACCACTTAGTAACAAGGCTTTGTGCTTTTGGGCTTAAGTGAGGACAAATAATGGGCCCAAAGGCATACCTCCCATGTTATTGGGGATGTGTTACGACCGTGGTGGGTCGGGTTGTTACAGTAAAGGTACCAGAGCGTAAGCCACTTCCTCCTAATCTGAAAGGAGGAACTACCGTTGTGAAAAATGACAAAGATGAATTAATACCTACTAGAGTTGTAACAGGGTGGCGGATGTGCATTGATTATAGACAGTTAAATGCCGCCAGCAAGAAAGACCACTTCCCCTCCCTTTTGTTGACCAAATGACTGCGAGACTTGCTTCTAACAAGTTCTTTTGTTTTTTAGATGGATATTCAGGCTTCTTTCAGATTCCCATTCATCCAGATGATCAGAGTAAGACCACTTTTACTTGTCCACAGGGTGTTTTTGCATACCATAGAATGCCTTGTGGGTTATGTAATGCCCCCGCCACCTTTCAGAGGTGCATGATGGGGATCTTTTTTTATTACATAGAAAACATCATGGAGGTATTTATGGATGATTTATCACTTTATGGTAATGAGTTTGATCAATGCTTAGCTAATCTTGATAAAGTCATGCAGCGTTGTATTGATGTCAACCTTGTTTTAAATTGGGAGAAGTGTCAATTCATGGTCAAAGAGGGGGTGGTGTTAGTGTTAGGTTCTAAGGTCTCACAAGCCTTAAAACATAGTCTTACTAACATTATTACTAATTAACATTTTAATTAGGTTTTTACAAGATCTTATGCATGCTAATGACAGTGCGGAATAAAGAATCGAAAGCTCAAAATTTCGACGGAATAGTGCAAGGATGATCCTCCAACCCTAATATCCAACGTAGGATATCTCCTCCAAGATGCACCCAAGACAACTCTTAAGAACCGAAACTTGATGAAGCTAGGGAAAGAATCGGTTTTTCCTTAAATAATATTCTAATCTTTTATTAGATATATTAAAATTAATACTACAACTATTATAGTATGATTGTTATTATCTTATAATAATATTTGAGGATTTCTTAAGATTTTCTATCACTATAAAATGTGGCTTAGGGTTAGAATGAATCATTTGTGAGTTAATCACATGATTTAAGAGAGTTGTGTTGGGGCATGCATAGCCGGCCATGGGAAGAAGTAAAAGGGGAACATTTTCCATTTTCAATGCTCTTAGGGTGGCTCTAGGTATGAGTTCTCAAGGCACCCCTTTAATCATCATGTCTTAGGGTAATTAAGATGCAATAATCACACCTTAACCCCCCCCCCCCCCCCCCCCCAAACCGTCACATTTTAAGGTAAAATGGACATCCATTTTATGTTTGTCAAATTGTACAATTTTACATTTGTGATATACATTATGTCACAATGTTATAAACAATAATTGTTTTAATTTAAAAAGTATATTAATCAAATAAATATCATTTATAAATTAAACAAATCACATTTAACAAATTGACAACTAATTCGAAATTACTAGTATATAAAATGGTTATTATTAATAATCGTCAATACGATTTACAACCCTTGTAATAATATACAACCCGATTCATTCTAATTACGACATTTCATAAATATCGTTCAATGTTTCATAATTGACACGTTTCAATTTCAAACATAAATCTTATAATAAGATTTAACCTCTGATTTCTCGATATACGAGTTTAAGGAATATGATCAACTCGTATCAATATACATTTGATCAGTTTATCAATTAAGGGAATTTTCCTATAGGTGACCTAAAGGGATCAACTGACCACCACCGTCATACGACAGTAATGTCAAACTCTAGCTAGCCAATCATTACTGATTAATATTGGTCAGTTGACAATATAATTTCGTATCATCCCTTGCGCATTCTCGTCATGAGATTTAATTATGCGATCGCACTATTGTTGAGGACATAAATCTCAACAATCTCCCGCTTGTCCTCGACAAGTGTGCGTCACCAATTCTCTTGTCCTATTAAAATCTCCCACTCAATGCAAGGTGTCTCTCTAGTCGTACTTGCATTTGATTATATCATGAGTGGTTTCCTCGATCTGGAGAATAACTGTTTGACCGGAATTATCTACCATAGATACCTTCCGAGCGTGGCCACGCATTTCAAGTTAACGTCTCCTCGAGTGGCCTTGAGATTTGAACAACCCTGACAAGGGGTTGGACAATTTCTATCGCACTACTCCCTTCAACTAGCCACAGTCAGACACAACCCAAAACAATCCCATTTGAATCCAGTTACGAAAAGTCGTAGAGAATGGATCAAGGCTATGCCAAAACTGTGCCATCTTCGGTGAGTAGTCTTTAGTCTAAGAATTGACTCATAAGAATACTATAGCAGTACTATAGCAGTTCTTGCCACGACCGGGCTATTATAAAGTTTCCAGAACTCTATAAGCGGTCACTTTGCCCGACAGAGTGTCTCTTACAGTTTGTCTATATGATCGACCAGTCATCACATATGACTCTATGACATTTGAATTTGCCATCAATCGTCTCACACTCCAGTCGCTTCGAGATGTCACCCCATACAAGCAGCTAGGGGCTATACTAGGTCAATCTAGTTCAGTTTATGGGGTTCAAAGTTGTCTCTTACAACCCATTTGGATTTTGACAAAGTATCTTTCATTGTGAGTTAATTATAACTCAAACAACATTGTCATGCAATAACAGTCAATACTACTCCATAGGATTTGATGCATGATCATCAATTTGTATTAGTGGTTTGAATATGCGAATAAACCTTTTATTCATGTTTTCAAAACCTACAAATTTTGGTCTCCTTCCAACTCATATTATCTCGTATAATATGATCTCATTTGAGTACATATCTAGAACTCATTCTAAGTTGATAAATACATGGACAGGTTTGCATATACCACTGTCAAGGGTAACTGAATGGCGTCTGGCAGTACGAGGCTCAAATCTTCGAAGGGGGGTGATTAATAGTATACTCAATGCTACCATATACCATTTATGGAACCAGAGGAACAAAGCAAGAGTGGAGGATGTTTTACTTAGACCTCAGAAAGTAGTTAAGCTGATACAGGAATTGTTAAGTGTTAGAATTAAAACTCGATGTATGGGACTTATCCCTAGTAGAGATAAGTCATGGATAGACGGATTGTTGATGATGTAATGAGACTATGTAAGGAAGGCTAGCCTTCCTATTTTGGTTACCTTAATATATTTTTTACCTTTCACCAAAAAATATAGAACTCATTCTAGATCTTGAGTTTCCTTTCCTGAGGGAAGCTCCCACTGTTATCTTATAACTCGTGACGTATTGGTATGTCAGAGGGATCAAATTATCGCTCTAAAGTACCTAGTCACTTATGTACTGAAATCTAATTTGTATTTATTTATGTTTTCATCACTCCAACATTTTCAATTATCTTGGCTACTTAATCAAAAGTTTTAGGTTTATATTCATCAATATGAATAATGTATCCAACCAATTTGATTTCTAATGGGTGACCTTTTATTATCAATATAATAAACCTACCCATGAAGCTCCATCATTCTATGATATATTACATTTTATTCATCTAGAATTGAAAACTTATTATTCTTCACACTCTAAAGAATCACCATTCTCTCTAAATGGTATGTTCAATACTCTAATGAATATCGCTCCCACTAAAACCAATATCACTCTTTCTATAGTGACCGATGTTATTTCTTAAATGAACCTTTCATTTCTCGCATGTTATTATTTTGCCTCTACTTGAACCAGTATCACTATCCCTATAGTGATCTACTTTATCAATCAATTATCACTTCTTAAATGAACTCTTCATTTCTTGCGATATTTCCTAATTACATTTTTCGATACAAAAGAGACTACCATCGAGAGAACTGAGATGATTTCTCCTCTATTATCTTATAATTTTGAGAAACATCATATTTAAGGAACCGATTTTCCTTCCGATTTCATACGGGGTTTCTTTTATCCTCTCTAAGAAACAATGACATGAGGAACATTTCCTTTCGTGTCCTCCCGTAGTTTCTTCTGTGTCCTCTCGTAGTTTCTTATATCCATTCATTTAGGGTTCTTCTTAAGAATCCCATGTAGGATTCTTCTCTTAGATCCCACTTTTTATATCATTGGTTTGCGGGCGAAATATTTTCTCCCACTCTATCCTTTAAAATAACCTTTATTTATATAAGGATAGCAATTTTTCTATAACCAATGTATATGAATGTTGAAAAAGTTTTTAGGTGTGATAAATTAATTCTCATTTTCACTTAAAATGATCATTATATAATGAACTAATTATATCTCATTTTGATTGAGAGTTTCTCATGTGGTGTAGTTCTCCGTTTTTAATCAACACTTTGATTCTTTTATATTGATCGTATCAATGTTATTTTACAATGAACGTTTCAGGGTACTTGCTTAGTGATTTATTAAGATCACTTTAATTCATGATTAACAAGGCATGCAATTTATTTTAGGAATCAATAATTTGATTAAGAACAAAAGGAGTGACTTGGCTTCAAAACCAAGTCACTAATATCCAAAATACAACCATTGTTTAGGATTTAAATCCTTGTCTTACAAGAGAAGAAATTGTTCTTGAAAATAAAATGCCTAAATGAAAGAAGACAATAATGAAAATTAGAGCCAAGCTCTTCAAGTCTTCAATCACTTGGATGCTACCATAGTTATCCATGTAAGGAAATTCAAGCTTCCTTCTCCTTGCCTTTGTCACTAGGAGGTGCCCCTTTAAAACAGTTGAAAAGGGTAATAGTCAATAACTTGTATCACCATACATAAGTTGACAAAATAACATGAATTTTAAACGAGAATTATTACCTACGGCGAGAGCCTTTCCATTTTTGAGATCGGTCAAGTATTTGGGGCTATTACGTTTCCAATGCCCTAACCTCGTGCAATAATGGCACTTGTCTTCAGCCTTTAAAGATGAGGTGGAAACGCCTTTCGAAAAGGTCTTCTCTTTAGCCGGTTTGGGCTTCAACGTTTTCTTTCCCTTGCCTTTGAAGGCACTCCTCTTGAAATTGCCTTTCCCTTTCTTCTCGATGTTCAAAACATCCTTAGTAGAACTTTCATGAAGTCCCATGTCCCTCTCCGCTTGGACGAGCATCTTATACAATTCGTCCAATGTGGTTTCTTGATTTCACATGTTAAAGTTCACCCGGAACTGAGCATACAATTTCACCTTACTGAGAGAGTGAAGAACTCGGTCAATGATGAGGGAGTCGGGAACATCAACTCCTTGCAACTTGAGAGTTTCCGCTAACTCAACCAATTTGAGTACATGAGGGCTAACCTTTTGTCCTTCCTTCAAACAAATGTCGAAGAAGGAGGAGGCCGCCTCATATTGAATCACCCTTGGAGTTTGCGAGAACATAGTCGCAAGTTTGGTGTAAATCTCATATGACGTGCTTAGCTTGATCATATTCCTTTGGAGATCCGGCTCCATAGAGAAGATAAGCACATTCTTGAGAGCGGAGGACTCTTTCATGTAGGCTTCATAAGCCTCACGAGCTGGAGCCGCGGAGCGAGCGGGAGGAGCGGCTTCGGTAAGGTAACGAGTCTTATCGTCACCTTGAGCGGCCAAAACCAACTGCGCATCCCAATCCTTAAAATTGGAACCATGCTTATCAAATTTGCAACGATCCATGAAGGATCGAAGCCATGATACATTAGTGAGAGGTGGAGCGTTGGTGGCCATTGATGATGTTTGAAAATTAAACTACAAATAAAAGTGAAGGAATTAAAAACAACATCATTTATATTTAAAACTCGTAAATATATTAAACAAGTTTAGCATTTACTTAATGACCTCTTTGTTGGAGGAAGTGTCCTCGACAATAGTGTGTTGACGTAGTTAAAACTCATTTGAATGAAACACAACTGGGAGTGTTACTCTTTTAAAGTCAACTGATCAACATTTATCGATAATGATTGGCTGTCTAGAGTTTGACATTATCGTCATATGATGGTGGTGATCAGTTGATCCCTTAAGGTCATATCTTTCGGGAATTTCGTCTCAATTGAATAATTAATTAATATTGTATTGGATACAAATTAATTGATAACTAGAAATTTTGGAAATAATTTTATATGACGAATATTTTATAATGGGATTATAATAATTATAGTCAAAGTAATAAAATCGTTTTATTACTCGGTTTTTATTTATTCGTTTGGGAAACGATTAAATTGAGAATGAACACGGTTGATCATAAAATTGCAAAGAGTTGTAATTAAAATTATGATATTACATTTTATACAATAATAATTTCGAAATATTGGAATTATTATTTAAATGTGATAAATTTGTAAATTATGAATTCTAATAGTTAAAATTGCATGATTAACAAATAGGGTCATGTGTTATAAGACATGTGTGACATGTTACAAATTAACACAATTGACAAAGATAAAATGAGTCCATAATAAGACCCATTTTCAGCCGTGATAATGTATGTATATGTGTGGATTGTGTGTTTAAATTAGCAAGTGATAGTGTGTGTAAGTAAGGGGATTGTGTGTAAAATACACAAAGCATATGTGTAAGGCATATTTGAGCCTTTGTGTAAGAGTTTAAGAGAGCATGCATAGGCCATGAAGGCTTGACATGGCCGGCTATGTGCCCTCTCATGTGAGCATTGTTGCTCTATAAATACCACACTATCCACCACCACAAGTTCACTTGTTGCTAGTTGATGCTTACATTTATCTCACATTACTACAACATCATTCTCTCTAAGTTTTCTAAGCAAAATAGTTTCTTAAGAAAATAAATTATTTCCATGATAGTAATATTATAAGAGTAATATTATTATTAATTCTAGTATACTAATACTAATTTTCTAGTAACAAAATTGGTGTTAGTTTGAGATCGGGTCCTTCAGACGTATCTTTTGGAGACGATTTTTGTTAGATCGTTAGGGTATTTCGGTATTGAAGACTCAAGTAATAGGTGATTATTGAGTATAAACCTTCTAAAACCAATGTAAGGACAATCACATCTTATGATATCATCATGCATGCATAAGATCTTATTAAGTTTTATAACCTAAACTTAAAGAAACAAAACTCACATTAGTTTTGAGTATAAAATCAGGAACTTAGTTCCCTACAAGTGGTATCAGAGCATTACGGTTGTTGCATGCATGATCGGATTCATGTTTTATGTTAAACGGATTAACATATAATTTTCGAGAATTTTGTATTTATTATGATAAATCACAAAATAATTTTGCATGTTAAATTTTCCGATTCTAAAATGGTTTTAGGACATAAAAATGATTTTATGGATTTTTATTGTTCATTTTTATATTTATATGTATATTTTGTAGTTTAAATCGGTTTTAAAGACAATTAATGGGAAAAATAGTTAAAAATGGTTTCTGGCCGAGATTTTTTGATATGTTCTCACATGCATATTTAATATATTGTATATGATTTTTCGTAAGAAATGGAGTTAATATGCATGGATTATGATTTTTATGAGATAAATAGTCATAATATGAGTGAAAATGGGTATAGAAGGTTATATTTCGAATTTGACCTTAAACATTTTATGAGAAGTCACATGCAATATATAAAATACCTTTATAAATTTTCGGATTTATTGGACTTATTTTGCATGATTAATGATTTTTATAGTAAAAATCGTATTAATAGTGACTCAAATTCGACTTTAATAGTTATAGTTGGAATTTTGCCATAAACAGTTAACACAATGTCACATGCAATATTTACAGAATGTATATAATTTTTGGGAATTTATTCTCATGTGATGCATGTTTTGTGATTTTAATAGTTAAAATCGGCTAAATAATGACTTATTGTGTTAAAAATAGTTAATCTTAATATTATGGCATAAACTTTTACCCATACATGTCTTATATAATAGGAACATCAGATCTAAAAGATGGATATCAAAAAGTTTATGTTTTTATGATTATTAATTTTTATGAGTTAATTAGTTAATAATCGTAATTTGTGAGTCGTAAAAATATAATTTCGAGTATGGTCTGTTATTTTTGGTCATTTTCAGATTCTAATATATATTTTAGTATGACTAAAAATTTATGGCAAATTATTGTTTGTTTTTATAATTTAAATCGGATTTCTAACCATAAAAACGGCTTTTATATGATTTATTTAACAAATAAACTATAAATATTTGCATAAGACCATTTTAATAATTTCTGAATTTTTAGAAAATTTCCAGAAAGTCTAAAATTTTGAATTTTAAATTTCAAATTTTATTTGACTCATTTGGCCGTATTTTGTTTATTTTTCCCGAAAATACAAGTAATTTATGAACAATAATGCAAAATCAAGTTAAATCATGATCAAACATTAGTAAAGACTAAACATTGATTCCTAAAGGATGTTAGGATGATTAACTTGGACATAAATTAGATTTATGTAATTTTGATGATTTTAATAGTTAAAGTCGCGCATATCCGTAAAAACCGTAAACAAATATGAGATATTTGCTCCCATAAGGCGATTTGGCATTAAAAATTAAGCATGTGCATACATATTTTATTATTGCATTTTATTTAATGTGAATGTCATATTTGAATGTTATTTATATAATTTGGAATTATGTAATTTTCTTAGTATGGCCTTAGTTTTAATCAATATTACCCGTAATGAAAGGGAATATTGATTCGGTTGTAATTTATGTGATCTCGTATCACGGGTTTGTAATTTAATTTAATTTTCAGTTTTACAATAGAATAGTTGTATTATTTTTATTGTAATTCCGGAGATCCAAAAGACGGTGCCATACGGAAAGGAGTTCCGACAAGACGGTGTTTTCTTGGATGGCGTGCCAATAAAGTTCAAGGGACCATGGAGTTGGTTTCCGAATTTGTAATAGTTAATTAGTTTTTACTATTACTAGGAAGGTCATACTAGGATTTTATTGCTTTATTGCTTTTATTCTTGCATTTTTAATATGTTTGCATGCATAGCCAAATCGCCATTAACATGCATATTAGTTTAGATCGTTAAAAAACGACTGTGTCAATTATAATTATCGAGTTCACCAATTTAATTCACTTAAAGGAGATAGATAATAAATTGACAAGACCTCTATATTAAACAAAACAATTGAGAATTAGCCTTACCAAATAGTAGAACCCATGAGCTTCTATTTCGTTGGGTGGTGCTAGTCCAGTGGGCAGTACGAACCTCATTACGTAGGATCAGTGGGGCAATGGGGTGGATTCAGTCCAGTGGGCGGATCGCATCTCGATGCATTTGAAATTTGGTTTGTACTCAACGGAAGTGTAGAGGACCAGTGGTCAATGTGTTCCGGGCTAAGATGTATAAATTATGATTTGTCATCAACCAAGAGTTCCAGGGTAGAACCGGTTTATTTTAACCCACCAAACCATATCATTGGGTCGGAGTTCCATTGGTTCACGATTTCAGGGGTATGGGTTTGGGTCTTGGAATCATTTATAAAATTGGATAGAGGTCATTTTATAGATGCATTAGCTTGGTAAATATGTTTACAAGTTAAGATGAACATAAAAACGATTAGCATTTAATTTCTTCATATGTTTAAAATTTTGTAGTTAAATCTTCGAATCAATATCAATCATGACCACCTCCACTACTACAAACACTTCATGGTTACATTCCTTCATGGATCATTGTAAGCTAGAAAAGAATGGGGCAAACTTTGCCGATTGGGATGCCCAACTATTGTTGGCGGCAGAAGGTGACGGTAAGACCGAATTCCTCATCGAAGAATCACCTCCTGAACCTGCAGAAGATGCCACCACCGCTGCAAGGCGACCCTATGATACTTATCAGAAGGAGTCTTGGGCAATCAAAAATGTTTTGATCCTCTCGATGGAGCCGGAACTCCAAAGGAGTGTCATAAAGATTGGCACGGCTTATGAGATCTATTCCAGGCTCGTGACAATGTTCTCAAAGGCTTCGAGAATTGTCCAACACGAGGCGGCATCGGCCTTCTTTGATCTCAACCTTAAGGAGGGGCAAAAGGTTATCCCACATGTGCTCAAGTTAATTGAGCATGTAGAAACCCTAAGGAAGAATCAAGTGGACATTCCTAAGGAACTTGTGATTGACAGAATCCTCTACTCCTTGTCTAAGGTAAAGACTTATGTACAATTCCGGGTGAATTTCAACATGAGGAACCAAGACATCTCTCTTGAGGAATTACACAATATGATCGTGCAAGTAGAGAGGGACATGGGCCTAAATGTTAGTGCCCCTAAGGATGTGCTCAACATAAATGTTAAGGGCAAAGAAAAGTTCGATAGGAAGGGTAAGGCAAAGGGGAAGCAACCTTCCAAAGGTTCAAAGAAAGTATCTTCTGAGGCAAACACCTCAAATCCCAACAAGAGCTCTCAAGAAGCTAAGTGCTTTTATTGAAATGGCAAAGGACATAGGAAGAGGAACTGTTCCAAATATCTCAGCGATATCAAAGCTGGGAAAATTCTTCCAGTCGGTACGATGACTATCCCTATTTTATGTTAATCTCAACTAATGTATTAAGATAAAAGTTGTGATGTGAATGCCCTTCTTACTTGAATTAGGGCATGAAAGCAAAGGTAAGGGAAAGAAAAACCAAGCATGATGGATCAATGGGAACTAAGAGTAGCTCCACTCAGGATGATCAAAGAGCTTTGTTTTTCACTTATTTTGCTTAGATTTGGAGTATTATAAGAGCAATTAAAATCCGTGTTTTATTTCCTTGTTGGACGAGGAAAGGGTAATCCTTGAACAATTTGTTGTATTTTGGATGATATAGTGACTTGGTTTTCAACCCAAGTCACTATCGGTTTTATAATTATGTTCTTAATAAGTTTAAAGACTTGCAAATCTTAAACATAAAATAGAATTGATTATTACATTTCAATGTATAACCATTGAAATAGAATAACTATAGGATACTTAATTCAAATCAAATCAAAATCAAATTAAGTTTAGAACTCAATTACGAGGAAAAGTTATCAACCATTCAAAACTATCTAAGCTTTAAACCAAATATTTTCTGTAATTAATCATAAGGGTACACAAACCAACATCAAAGTCATTGCTTGTGGCCTTAGTAGCTATCTTTGGTAATGAAATGGGATTATTATTACAAAGATAGAGTGGGAGAAATTTGAAAGCCACAAATAGCACATGATTTTGAGAAGCACAATAGATTTGATCTATTAGTGAATAGTAGGATTTATTTTGTTTTAGTTGTGTAAGAGATTTAGAAGGTAGATTAAGTTGTGGATAGGATCTACGATTGAGAAAATCTACACCTTATGGTTTTAAAAGGTAGATTAGGCTGTGGCTAAGATTCTACGCCTTATCATCCCAAAAGTTGTGGATAAGCCCAAAGGTTGTGGATAAGATCTACGGTTTGGTAAAAATCTACGCCTTATATCCCAACGGCCCCGGCCCTGAGGTATACTTCAAGAATAAATTCTTGAAGTTTGTAAGGAAAAATTCTATACATGGATAAGATCCATGCTAGAGTCCTCGTACAGTATAAGATAAGATAAATGTGGGGAACTGAAAGTTCCCACACACAAAAGTTATACACCATAAGAAAAGACTCTTATAAAAACTACGAGAGGACACTCGAAGAAAAATATTCAAGAGATTTTGCAAAGGCTCAAGAAAGGGTTCTTGGATTCAGATGGTGATCTAAATGTGCCAATGCAAAATCTCAGACCATGAAATTTATAAGATATATATGCTAATAAATGAGATTTATTGGGAGAAGCATAGGTTGACATGAGGATGTCAGCAATCTACAAAGTTAAGGGTAACTTTGTTGAAAGTAGCAAAGTAATTCATTGAGAATGAATTCAGTAAACTCAGTAACCGCTTTTCAAAAGGGTATTTGAAAGGGATGTGACTATTAGCACATATGGTTAAGTCCAAACCATTTCAATTCATTAAATGTTAAGGAACATTGAATTGAGTGGGAGCTTTATGATTTACGGTTAAATGTAAAGCTCGGTGGGAGTTCTCGCTCCAGGATTTGAAGCTATTGAGTCATGGGTATGACTTCGGGATCTTCAGAATCAGGCAAGAACAAGAGTTTAGTGGGAGTAAACGTTATCTAAAACAACTCATTGCTCGTTTGGAACATTGATACTTATGAAAGGTATACGAGTTTTTGGTTCTAGATGACATATTGATATGAATTAAATCTAATTGAACATTGGATGTTTAGTTGAGATTATAAAAGACATCTTGTTATTAGTGTTAAGGTTGTTCATGGAGATGAAGATAGTATAGTCATGATGGGATCATGGAAATTTATCGAACCTTAAGTACTATCGTTTGCACGTTTAAATCGCTAATGTTTCCGCCATTAGTATAATCGTGTAAAGTGGATGCGCGCCGCTTGCAGGATAACCTGTTGAGCAGTTGATTGAACCAATGATGAAACCTTGATCAATTGTCAAAGCATTCTCCAATGAAGATGAAAGACAAATTCAAGATTTTGGAAGATAACTTAGTCGTATGGTAAAAGGTTTGCAACGACTCAAGTTCCAAGATACCAAGCAAAGATTTGTGATAATCTTTGGCTTACATTCATTGACTATGCATCTAAATGACTTGTATTTTAACTACATGATCATCACAAGATTCTACAAAATGTATAAGTTCACAAATTATGTAATAGCATTATTGTAGCTGGGAGTTATACAATGCACATAATGACTTATCTCATTGAGATAAAATAGTATGTGTGGATATGATCCGCAGAGTGAACGCTCGCACGTGGTAAACCTGGTTTACCCAAAATGAAGATAATTACAACTTTAAGGGATTTAAACGAGAAACCCTTAAGCTCATTGTAAATTAAATGGTGTTCAAAGGTTGATCACTTGGATGGTGTAATCCACTAATCGTTTGAGTTATTTATAACTCACGAAAGGTCAAGTAAAATTCAAATGGGATGGTAAGACCATATTGAACCCCATTAAAGTGAATTGAATTATCATGACCTCGCCCCTAGTTGCTTAAGTGAGGTGACATCTCAATGCAACCGGATGTGTGATGCGATTGATGGCGAGTTCAATTGCCATAGAGTCATACGGGATGACTAATCAATCACCTAGGCATAGACATGTTAAGGTACATTTGCCGGGCTAATGACCGCTGATAGAGCTCTGGCGTAATCTTATTAAAAGACTGCCTGGTCGTGGCGGGAGCATCTATCGTGTTTCACATGAGTCAGTTCTTGGACTAATGACTGTTCTCTGAGGTGGCATAGGTTTCAGACCAACTTTGATTTATGTCCTAACACCTTTGTAACTGGGGTTCATAAGGACATATTTTGGATTATGATGGACTATGGCCAGCCGGAAGGAATAAGTCGATTAGGAATTGTCCACCCCTTGTCAGGGTTCAGAAATATCTCTAGGCCACTCGAGGAGAATAATAACTAGAAATGCGTGGCCACGCTCGGAAGGTATCTATGGTAGATAATTCCGGTCAGTAGTTATAACTCCAGATCGAGATAAACCACTCTAGATTTAAATCAATTGCCGGCACGACCTGAGAGGACGCCATGCATTGAGTGGGAGATAGTAATAGGGCAAGAGAATTGGTGAAACACACTTGTCTCGGACAAGTGGGAGATTGTTGGAGGAAGTGTCCTCGACAATAGTGTGTTGACGTAATTAAAACTCATTTGAATGAAACACAACTGGGAGTGTTACTCTTTTAAAGTCAACTGATCAACATTTATCGATAATGATTGGTTGTCTAGAGTTTGACATTATCGTCATATGATGGTAGTGATCAGTTGATCCGTTAAGGTCATATCTTTAGGGAATTCCGTCTCAATAGAATAATTAATTAATATTGTATTGGATACAAATTAATTGATAACTAGAAATTTTGGAAATAATTTTATATGACAAATATTTTATAATGGGATTATAATAATTCTAGTCAAAGTAATAAAATCGTTTTATTACTCGGTTTTTATTTATTCGTTTGGGAAACGATTAAATTGAGAATGAACACGGTTGATCATAAAATTGCAAAAAGTTGTAATTAAAATTATGATATTACATTCTATACAATAATAATTTCGAAATATTGGAATTATTATTTAAATGTGATAAATTTATAAATTATGAATTCTAATAGTTAAAATTGCATGATTAATAAATAGGGTCATGTGTTATAAGACATGTGTGACATGTTACAAATTAACACAATTGACAAAGATAAAATGGGTCCATAATAAGACCCATTTTAAGCCGTGATAATGTATGTATATGTGTGGATTGTGTGTTTAAATTAGCAAGTGATAGTGTGTGTCAGTAAGTAAGGGGATTGTGTGTAAAATACACAAAGCATATGTGTAAGGCATATTTGAGCCTTTGTGTAAGAGTGTAAGAGAGCATGCATAGGCCATGAAGGCTTGACATGGTCGGCCATGTGCCCTCTCATGTGAGCATTGTTGCTCTATAAATACCACACTATCCACCACCACCAGTAATTCTTCTGTACGACCGTCTCACCCGTGCTTTTTTACAAAATGTGACCATTTTGTGGTAAAATGTGACCACTTATTGATAAACAGTGACCACTTTTGAAAAATAGGTCATTTTTTTCTTATAAAGGTGGTCACTATTTACTCAAAAGTGGTCACTACTTATCACAATATGGTCACTTTTCAACTGGTCGCACGTGCGACGGTCTTATACAAGTTTTTGTGCCACCACCACAAGTTCACTTGTTGCTAGTTGATGCTTACACTTATCTCACATTACTACAACATCATTCTCTCTAAGTTTTATAAGCAAAGTAGTTTCTTAAGAAAATAAATTATTTCCATGGTAGTAATATTATAAGAGTAATATTATTATTAATTCTAGTATACTAATACTAATTTTCTATTAACAAAATTGGTGTTAGTTTTAGATCGGGTCCTTGATACGTCTCTTTTGGAGACGATTTTTGTTAGATCGTTATAAGGGTATTTCGGTATTGAAGACTCAAGTAATAGGTGATTATTGAGTATAAACCTTCTAAAACCAATGTAAGGACAATCACATCTTATGATATCATCATGCATGCATAAGATCTTATTAAGTTTTATAACCTAAATTTAAAGAAACAAAACTCACATTAGTTTTGAGTATAAAATCAGGAACTTAGTTCCCTACACTCTTACCCAATTAAGTAAATGATTCCGAGACCCAAATCCATACTAATTTGGGCACGGTGTAGCCGATTCATCCCTTATTTATATAATTTGGTGGATTAACTCCTTAATCGGTTCTACCTTAGAACTCTCGGTCGACAATTTCCTATAAATTGTCTTTAGCCCGAACTTATTGCAACTACGGTTACGAATACCTTCGTTGAGATCGACCAAATTTCAAGGTGTAATCATATTACCCCACTTACCCAACGTAACAAGCTTAGTACCCCGGTGCAGCCGAGCCCACTTTCTTATGAAGAAGGGAGTCATGGGTCTATACTCTTTGGTAAGGCTAAGTCTCAATATTTATATTGTAAGAGATCTAGTCAATTCATTATTTATCTCCGTTTAAGTGAACTAAGTCGGTGAATTATCGATAAATTTAATTGACTAGGTCGATGTACTCGAATAAAATGCATGACATGAAATGACGATTTGGCTATGCATGCAAACATAAAAAGCAAAATAAAAGCATAAAACTTAAGGCATAAGTAACCCTAGTATGGCCTAACTAGAAAAGAAAAATAATAAAAGTACAAATTCGGAAACCAACTCCTTGGTCCCTAAAACATAGTATTACTAACATTATTACTAATTAACATTTTAATTAGGTTTTTACAAGATCTTATGCATGCTAATGACAGTGCGGAATAAAGAATCGAAAGCTCACAATTTCGACGGAATAGTGCAAGGATGATCCTCCACCCTAATATCCAACGTAGGATATCTCCTCCAAGATGCACCCAAGACAACCCTTAAGAACCAAAACTTGATGAAGCTAGGGCAAGAATCGGTTTTTCCTTAAATAATATTCTAATCTTTTATTAGATATATTAAAATTAATACTACAACTATTATAGTATGATTGTTATTATCTTATAATAATATTTGAGGATTTCTTAAGATTTTCTATCACTATAAAATGTGGCTTAGGGTTCGAATGAATCATTTGTGAGTTAATCACATGATTTAAGAGAGTTGTGTTGGGGCATGCATAGCCGGCCATGGGAAGAAGCAAAAGGGGAACATTTTCCATTTTCAATGCTCTTAGGGTGGCTCTAGGTATGAGTTCTCAAGGCACCCCTTTAATCATCATGTCTTAGGGTAATTAAGATGCAATAATCACACCTTAACCACCCCCCCCCCCCCAAACCGTCACATTTTAAGGTAAAATGGACATCCATTTTATGTTTGTCAAATTGTACAATTTTACATTTGTGACATACATTATGTCACAATGTTATAAACAATAATTGTTTTAATTTAAAAAGTATATTGATCAAATAAATATCATTTATAAATTAAACAAATCACATTTAACAAATTGACAAGTAATTCGAAATTACTAGTATATAAAATGGTTATTATTAATAGTCGTCAATACGATTTACAACCCTTGTAATAATATACAACCAGATTCATTCTAATTACGACATTTCATAAATATCGTTCAATGTTTCATAATTGACACGTTTCAATTTCAAACATAAATCTTATAATACGATTTAACCTCTGATTTCTCGATATACGAGTTTAAGGAATATGATCAACTCGTATCAATATACATTTGATCAATTTATCAATTAAGGGAATTGTCCTATAGGTGTGACCTAAACGGACCAACTGACCACCACCGTCATACGGCAGTAATGTCAAACTCTAGCTAGCCAATCATTACTGATTAATGTTGGTCAGTTGACAATATAATTTCGTATCATCCCTTGCGCATTCTCGTCATGAGATTTAATTATGCGATCGCACTATTGTTGAGGACATAAATCCCAACAGTTAGGGCATCTAATTTCTGATAAGGGTATTCATGTAGATAAAGCAAAAGTGCAGGTGATTGAGCAATTGCCCCCTCCTATGAATGTCAAAAGGGTGAGAAGTTTCTTTGGTCACGCAGGTTTTTACTGGCGTTTCATTAAGGACTTCTCTAAGATTGCTAAACCACTTACACAATTGCTCCTTAAGGATGTCGTCTTTAATTTTACTGATGAGTGTCTTTTAGCTTTTAACAGGTTAAAGGAGGCTCTAATTTCAGCATCGATCATTCAGCCACCTGATTGGGATCTCCCATTTGAGATCATGTATATGCCAGTGACTATGCAGTGGGTGCAGTGCTAGGACAGAGGAAGAACAGGGCATTGAATGCCATTTACTATGTGAGCCGAACTCTGGGTGAGGCTCAAGTCAACTATTACACCACAGAGAAGGAGCTTCTAGCTGTAGTTTTTGCCTTGGAAAAATTTCGTTCTTACTTATTGGGTTCTAAGGTTATTGTTTACACTGATCATGCAGCATTGAAGACTCTCTTCCTGAAGAAGAATGCAAAGCCGAGGCTTTTGAGGTGGATACTCCTTTTGCAGGAGTTTGACTTGGAGATCAAATACAAGAAAGGCGCGGAAAATGTAGTAGCTGATCACTTATCGCGTTTACAGTTGACTGATAGGGAAGATCCTTTACCTATTGATGATTCTTTTCCTGATGACAGTTTGTTGATCATTAATAGTCCAGGTTCTTATCCACCTCCATGGTTTGCTGATTTTGCTAACTTTGCTGTGATAGGTAAAATCCTACCCAAGCTCTCGTGGCAGCAGAAAAAGCGATTTGCCTATGATTCGAAGTAGTACTTTTAGGATAACCCTTATGTTTTCAAGGAATGTGCAGACGGACTTATCCGGAGATACGTCGCCCAGTGGAAGGTGAAGGATATTCTGGAAGCATGCCACTCTTCTGCTTATGGTGGTCACCACGGTCCATCTCGGACCGTGGCAAAGGTACTCCAATCTGGATTTTATTGGCCTACTTTACATGATGACAGTAGGAATTTTGTGAGTAGTTGTGATGCTTGTCAAAGGTCAGGTAACGTTTCAAAGAGACATGAGATGCCACAGGTTGGTATTTTAGAGGTCGAGATTTTCGATGTTTGGGGCAGTGATTATCAAGGACCCTTCCAAAGCAGTCAAGGTAACAGGTATATTCTTGTCGTCGTTGATTATGTCTCTAAATGGGTTGAAGTTATTGCTACTCCCCATTGTGATGCTAAAGCTGTGATAAAACTGTTTAAAAAATCATGTTACCTCGTTTTGGCGTCCTTAGGGTTGTCATTAGTGATGGGGGAATGCATTTTAAAGAGAAACAACTGAGTGCTTTGCTAACTAAATTCGGTGTCCAACATCGAAGGGGTCTAGCTTTTAACCCTAAAACTAGTGGTCAAGTTGAGATTTCTAATAGAGAACTCAAAGAGACCCTAGCAAAAGTTGTTTCTAAATCACGAAAGGATTGGAGTATTAAATTAGATGATGTCTTATGGGTGATGGCCGGTTTTTGTCGTCGATTCCGGCACCAAAAACAATTTATAAACTCCCAAATTAAGTAGTATAATTTAGGGTCGAACCAAAAAGACGGTGGGGAAGTTGTATATTTAAGTTCTAGTTCGAGCCCGAGTTGGGTAATAAGTTTGTGATTGATTAACAACTACTAAAGATAAATTAAAGCAAAAGTGTCAAGATGAAATCGATGAATAAAAGATACTAAGGTGTCGGGGGTACTAAGGTAGGTTGGTAACGAATCATGCAAGGGAATCTAAGGTCTCCACTATACTAGGCCTAGGTTTGTCTCGTCTATCGATTTGACTCACCTAAAGTCGATCCCTATCCTACCTTTCGCTACAAATAAGGCCAACCTAACATACATACATGTCCATGAAAGCCCTAGACTATCATCAAAGGCCAACAACAATGAGAATCATGTCCAACCGTCGTTGAGACATTTCATCAAACATGTAACATGCATAAATGAAAACCTAGCAAAGAAGAGTACCAAATATTAACCCTAAACAAGATTCATAGCTATCAACAAACCAAAGCACACCCCTAACCCTAGTAGGGGAACTACTCACACATGGCTAACATAAATATGTAAACAAATGATGAGGAAATGCTAAACATGATGGATTAAGTAAGAGTAAACAATTGAACAAGCAAAACTTAAAGGAAATGCAAAGATAAAGTAAAGATGAAGAAGATTATACCATTAACTAAGGGAAAGGAAGTAGCTTGGATGACAAGATGAAAGATTCTTTCAAATCTCCCAAAATACAACCCAAAATAAAACCTCTACAATTGCTTCAACACAAACCTAAGGAGAATCCTCTAGAGAGATTAACTAATAATGAAAGATTAAGTAAAGATCTAAAATAAGATTAAAGTATTTTTTAGTGTTTTTGAGTCTAAGTGTTAAGTATTCAAAACAGTAGAAAACCCTAAAAAAGCTTAAGAAAATTGCGTAATAAGTAATGACACAAGTGCGGGTTTATATAGGGCTCGAAAATACGAAAAGGGCCTCTCAGCCGGTCGACCGGCTGCCGGTCTGGGACCGGCTGAGAGTCCAAGTGAGGACTTCTGACTTTTTCTTCGTTTTTTCTTCGATGAGCATGCATTCCCAGCCGACCGGCCGGCTGCCGGTCTGGCACCGGCTGGGAAGCCTATTCTTCAGTTCTGACTTTTTCTCTTCTTTTTCTTGGCTACAGGTACCCTCAGCCGGTGCACCGGCTGCCGGTCGACCACCGGCTGGGAGCCCTTTTGTAGCAATCTGCCCAATCTCTGCATAATTCTTCATTTTACGAAATTGGCTAAGTATGTGAAAGTCTCCCCAGCCGGCTGACCGGCTGCCGGTTGGCCACCGGCTGGGAGCCTTGTTCCATGAATCTGCAACTTTTCTTCTTTTTCGCCAAAATTCTTAAGTCAGAGCTCCTAGCCGGCCCACCGGCCGCCGGTTGGGGACCGGCTGGGAGGGCCTGGGAAGCAACATTCACAATTCCTTCACAATTCTTCATAAATCGCTCCAAATTCGGCTCGATTTGTCTCGTTTCTTCGCCCCCGCCGTAATGCCTACAAAAATTAGACAGAATAGGAATATACGAGGCAACGGACGTAAAAACATCTAAAGGCACGCAAATCGAGGTCGAATCGTGACCGAAAACAAAGAAAATGTAAAGAAAATGATGACCAAAATGGAGCTCATCAGAATTCCCCACACTTAAACCTTACTAGTCCTCGAGTAAGAGATCAAGTAACTATATAACCCTTATTAAAAACAAAGAAACAAACTAGCTAATCTATCTATAAGCCGAATCGGGTTTAGCTACACCCGTAGCTCTTTCAACTCACAATTTGACATTCATGAGGGCGAATGCCCTATTGCAAGGCAAGTAAGGTCTTGCTACAAAACTTTTGATGCCAACAAGTAAAAACAAAACACGTATAGACAAGCAACATGCATCGGAAAAGAAAGAAGACCGCTTGCCTCATTCAAGCGGCGGAAAACAACTAAAAGGGAACAAATTCAAAGTCGTAAACTCCCCTACAAATATTAATTCTACAAGTCACTAAGGCAAGAAGGATGACAACAAAACACCGCCAAATCATGCTAAACTAGGCTACTTTCATAACCGTTATCCAAATACTTTTGTCAAGGGCGATCGGATGGAATGGAATGATGATCCCCGCAATGCTAAAGGCAAAAGATACAACAAGTCTAGATTCTTCACAAAGTAAAGGTCATGGGTCGTCCCAAGATCGACAAAACGGCAAGGCAAAATTGATTTTTTGGAATGAAATGCTCAAATCAATACAAAATGGTGGATGACAATCAAAATTTGACCTCATTCAACTTTTTTCATCTCTTTTTCACGCCATGAGTTAGGATGGGGTTTGTCCCACGCGTGCTAATGTCCTTTGTTTTCGCCAATCGCTTATTAGGCAACCGGTTAACCTCTAGACAATAGCTTATCGGGGTGACAATCACTCTGTCTTTGGGCGGTCGAATTCACAACCAAGTGGGAAGCCAACTCAATGGCTACCCTCCAAAGCACATCGAAGTGGTACGCCTCCACCAAAACAACATGTCCTTATTCTTTTTCATCAACCATTTTCTTTTCTTTTCCTTTTTCACTTGAGGTTTCTCTTCTCTTTTTTTTTTTTTTTTTTTTTCAAAACATCTCCACTTCTTATGATCATTGACAAGAGCATTCCAAATTTATTCATGAAAGTTATTTTTGGGTCGCCAAACCGTCAAGTCGAACAAGGTCACCAAGACAAGATAATCAAAACCACTTCACATCACGGGGGTGGACAAGGTGACTCACATGCAAACCCTTGACTTGGTATTGGACCATGGTCAGAAAGATACTAGAAAAGCATGACTTAGGGTGTTTTAAAAATCATTCTAAAAGACAAAGTCATAAGTAGAAGAATTATTTGCAACGGCCTAAACGATTTTGTCAAAGTTCTCAATTAGGCATTTTCAAACCATTATCCTAAATGCAACTATATGCCATGAATGCAACTAATATAGACATGTTATAATGCAAGTGAAACTATCAAACTACATGCCAAACAAAGCTAATGCATCTCCTAACAGCACAAAAGCACACAAGCCACACACAATCTCCACAATGTACTCCACATCCTCCAAATACAAGCCCATCCTCCTCATTTGCAACAAAAGAATGAAAATGAGAGTGAAATAGAGGTTGGAACGATCATACCGTGGTATCTTCAAGATCCAAAGCGGTGCTCAAGCGAGTGTTATCTATGCGAAAGGAGAGAAAGCAAACACAAGTATATACAATTCTACATTAATAAGGTAAAAACATGTTTTTGAATTTTTCAAATTTTTCGATTTTTTTGGTATTTTTGAAGTTTTTCATACTTACAAAAGCAATCAAATATTCACAAGGTGGATATTTTCCCTCCCCACACTTAAGATTTACATTGTCCTCAATGTAATAAAGTGCAAAGGGGGAAATGAAGTAAAAGAACGAAAACAACATGTTTTTGGCTTTTTTGAAGTTTTTGAGAAAATAAAAACTTGTTTTTGTATTTTTTGAAATAAATGAGAAAATAAAAACTTGTTTTTGTATTTTTTGAAATAAACGGTTCTTCCTCCCCACACTTATTTATATGCATAATGTGAGGAGGAAAACCGGAAAATAAAGAACATATTTTTGAAAGTTTTTGGTTTTTCAATTTTTTTTTTTGGATTTTTGATTTTTAAGAAGGCATTAAAAACAAAGGTAAACAAAACAAAAGAAAAACTAAAAACTAGACTAAAAGCAAACTAAATGCTCTAAACTACATGTATGCAATCTATATGTGACAATATGATACAAAAATATAAATCTAATGCATCTAAATGAATGCAACTATATGCATCTAAACTAATTATATGAAAACATGAAAAGGAAACTAAAACTAACTAAGTAAACTCAACTAACTACTCTAAATGCATGCTAAAAAGTAAAATGCAAACTAAATCGAAATTTGGATTAAGGGAGTTACTTGTCTTGTTTTGGATTTTCCCATGGGAGCAAAGTCATCACCAACCACCTCCAAAGGTGGTCACTCATCACCATCATCTTCATCACCATCACCGTTTCCATCATCATTTCCATCATCATCATTGACATTGCCTCCATCAACGACCATGAAGTCGCTAGGGTTGTTCACGAAATCGCGGAAGGGGGAGGCATGCGATCCACTAGCTCCCGCATCACCATACCCGCCATGGAAGGATGAATGCCTCGGAGGGCCCGAATCCTCATTTCCCCGAAAGTTGGGGGGAAAGATCGGGTTTGAAAAATAACCCGGGGCGACGTTAATCTCCCCGTAAAAACGACCCTCAGGAGGCACATAACCCCTATCAGGAGGCATGTAATATGATGGGCGACCACCATCCGGATGATGATAACCCTCGCGGACGGACCGATCATAACTCGGAAATGACCCATAAGCTTGATCATGGTAAAGGTAATCAAGCCTATAGGTCAAATCCCTATGCCGCTCATCGGCTATGGCTTGGCGCTGGTCCGCTAGATCTGCTGCACTCTTCATGCCCAAGTCAACTCGGGCCATGAAATCAATAAGCTCTGGGGGGGCATGAGTAAGAAGATGGACCGGAGGCGGAGGTGGATCCCTGGAAGTATGAGGGACCACTCTGAAACTGGGACATGGAAATGGAGGGCTGCTGAAAAGCCTCATACGGGAGGTCGGTAGGAGTGGCACCGACTCTATCTCTGGTGTAAACTCTAGGAGCACGCTGGTCTGGTGGGAGGTCCTCGGGGTCCGCCTCGATATCAAGGAGGTAAGAGGTCTTCCCCGGCACAACTTTCATCAACTCGGTGTTTGGCAAAGGGACTGAATTCTTGAACTTGTTGTCAACCCGAATCTGCCAATACTCTTTGCGATCACTGGGGTTATACCGTACCCACCCCAAAGCATCCTGCAAGTATCGGCTAGATAGTACATTCTCGCCCTGAATGAAGTCGACCGTGAAGTGCCTCTGACAACGGTTGTTGGCAATCAAGGTGACCATCCCCCCAACACAAATGGGGGTAGTAAGATGAGGTTGGGATGCCAACCTACTCAAGTGAAGGGCCATATGGTGAGCAATGTTCAATTTCGGGCCACCAACCAAGTAACAACCAAGTATCTCAAGCTCTGTAGTAGTGAAGTTGTGAGGCTCATCCCTAGAGAAAACGGTCCACCCCATGAACCTATGCCATATCCTAATTGGTGCCAAATGCACCCTATTAGCCGGTTTCTTTCTGCTTCTGTCACTTACAAGACCGGTGATGGCTGTCCAGATAAGCTCGGTATCAAAGCCCTCCGGAGGCTTAATGGCTAATTTTCCGTCTAGCCCAAAAATCAAAGCAAATTCATCTAAGGTGAGACAATGTTCCTTATTCATCAATCGGAACTCTAAAAATGCAACTTTCCCCAAAGTTCGGTTCTTAGTCACAACCAAAGAACTCAAAAATTCCCAAGTTAACCGGGGAGATGTGCGAACCGGTTTTGTCTCATACAAGGTTTTCATACCTAAACCCTCAAAAAGAGCCGCTGTTATTTTCTCAATCCCTAATTCTCTCAATCCGGCTCTATCAATAAACCTAGTTGGGTGAAGGGGGCGATTCTTAAAATATGTGAAATTACCTTTTTGTTGGATTGAGGCAAAGGTGAGACCGGGAAAGCAAGGATCCGGGCCAATGTTGCCACTCCCCATTACATTTTCGAACTCTTGCTCAACCGAAGGGTCGTGCCTTGATTTGGATCGCCTTTCTGTTCTTCCCGACATGGTTAATTGAAGGAGAGGTGATGAGGGAGTAAAGGGGGTTTTGATTTGAGAGAGTTTGGTGAAGTTTGTTGGGGTTTTTGAAGGTTAGGGATGAAGAGGAGTGAAGGAAATAAGGAAGAGGGATAAAGAAATGAAGAAGAAATGAGGAAAAATGAGGGAGGTTTGTGTTTTAAAATTCGCGACAGATGCTTCCCAGCCGGTAGGGGACCGGCCGCCGGTCGACCGGCTGGGGGTGAGGGTTTGGGTTTTTTCCACTTTTTCGAATTTTTATAAGGGGATACGATTCTGAGCCGGCGGACCCGGCTGCCGGCCGACCGGCTCAGAGGCCGACTCAACTTCTTTCACCTTCGCTTCTTCTTCTTTATTCACTCACAAAAACTCCCAGCCGGCGGACCGGCTGCCGGCCGACCGGCTGGGGATGCTTTCTTCGTCTTCTTTTTCTTCAATGGCTTCACTTACAAAAACTCCCAGCCGGCAGACCGGCTGCCGGCCTACCGGCTGGGGATTCCTTCTCCTTGTTTTTTCTTCACTTGGGTTCACACATCACATGATTCTCAGCCGGTGGACCGGCTGCCGGCCTACCGGCTGGGAATCACTTCCTCTTGAATTTCGATTTTTGAATAAGTACTCGTCTTCTCAGCCGGTTGACCGGCTGCCGGTTTGGTACAGGCTGGGAATGCAAAATCTGAAATCTGCCCAAATAAACTATCAAAAACAGAAATGTGTCCAGGGCCTCCCAGCCGGTAGGGTACCGTCGGCCGGTGGGCCGGCTGGGAGTACCTGTACACAATTTCGAGAAATAATTTAATTTGAACAGAAAAATCAACTTTGCCTACAACGGTTTTGCCAATATTCCTCCGACTACACTCATGAATCATCCACCAACAAGCAACAAACATATCCAAATATCTTATGCAATCTAAAAATTAAACTAAAAACCGAACTAACAAAGAAACTAACATGAAAACTAGATGAACTAAAGGGAACTAATACTTACAACCGGTGGTTATTGAGGGACTCCACCAAACCTTTCATGATCAAACTTCAATCTTTGTAGGTGGAAACTTCGTCCATGCTAACTAGTGACCTTAAGAAAAGGTCAAAAGCCGCGGAAGGGGCTTCCACTTTGCTCTCACTTCGAGTTTCCATCTTGCTCATCATCAACTTTCGAGCTTTGACATCTTTTCCGGCAATTAGCTCCTCTAGGTCCCCTTTTTCAACCAAAGGGTCTTTAAAAGAACTAGCACAACTTGGTCTTCCTTGATCTTTATCATGGTCTCTCTTCTTCGGACTAATCAACTTCCCGCTAGTAAAACTAGCATCCTCATTCTTCAAGATCATACTTTTCATGATTCCCTTCTCATCAAACTTCCTAGGGACATCATTCACCAACAAACTTGCAACCATGCCAACATTCTTTTCCTTAAAATTTGTATCGGGGGCTTCCGGAAGCACGAATTCACAACACTCATTTTCGACTTGAAAGGTTAGCCTACCTTTTTTCACATCAATGATTGCTCCCCCGGTGGCCAAGAAGGGCCTCCCAAGAATAATGAAAGAGCTTTCACCGACCGGAATATCAACGACCATAAAGTCGGTGGGGATGGAAAGCGATCCAACCTTGACCACCGCATCTTCAAGGACCCCAATAGTAGCTCTAACCGTCCCGTCGGCAAGAGTGATGTCCGTTATAGGAGGGGACAAGTGCTTAATGTTCAATCTTTTGGCCATGGCAAGTGGGATAACACTCACACTCGCCCCAAGATCGCACAAGGCGTGCTCAATGTTTGTTCCTCCTACGGAGCATTGAATAGAGAAGCTCCCCGGGTCTCCTAATTTAATTGGCAAATCTCTTGGGACCTTTTTCGCCACTAATGAAATGGCATTGACTTCTCTCTTCTCTTGGGTGGAGGGGATTGTGGCCTCTACTTCCTCAACGAGTTTGATCAACTCATTGCAACGAGGGTCACCCTTGGTGATTTTACGAAAGAATTCGCACATCTTTCTCTCCATGAGGCTCTCCACATATCCATGGTCCTCCTCTTCTATCACATGAACCCTTTTTCCTTTGGCACTAGGGCCTTCATCACAATTCTTCTTCGTAGTGTTCAAGACTTGTTGCATCACAAAGTTCAAGTCATCAATGTCGACTTCATTACAATCATCCGGAGGAGTGTTGGGCACCATCACCATCACCTCCTCCTCAACATGTTCCTCACTTCCACTCCCAAATACCGTCATAACTTGCTCTACCTTGGATCCTCCTTCATCATCCCTCTTCTCAAGCATTGGTTGTTCATGCTTGCTTGTCATAATAGCATTGACACCATGTGGTTTTGAAGCATCCCGGGAGCTTTGACCTTGGGCAAGAAAGCCGCCCGGTGGCCTTTGTGGGTTAGCTAAGGCTTGTGAAGCAACTCTAGCCTCCATCTCCCGGATCTCTTTTTGATTTGCCGTCTTCAAATTCATCATTTCTTGATTATGTGTCGCTTGCATGCCTTTCACAAGTTTAAGCAACTCTCCAACTTGGGAGTCACTTGAGAGATCTTGATGAGGTGTGTTGGTAAGGGGCAAGGGAAATCCGTAGTCATTCCTTGCACCCCCACTTTGTTGATTTGCTTTGGGACCTTGGTTGTTGAAGTTTGGGTTTTGGTGGTGGTTAGGAAATGGTTGGTTGAAATTTTGGTCATTGAGACTTTGATTGTTGAAATTGTTGTTGTGGAAGTTTTGTTGGTGGTTTGGGTTGTGGAAATTTTGTTGGTTATGGTATTGGTTGTTGTTTTGGTAGTTGAAGTTTGGATTGTTGTTATTGAAATTTGCATTGAAATTTTGTGGGTTTTGGTTGTTTTGGAAATTTGGATTAAAGTTCGGGTCATTGAAACTTTGTTGGAAGCCTTGATTGGCTTGGTTGGTTTGATTCCCTTGGTAAAAGTTGTTGTTGTAATTGTTTCTCGGGTTGAAGTTTCCTCCCCTTGGTTGAAAACCGGGGGGATTTTGCCCTTGAGGTTGTTGAATTTGATGAGGGTTCAACACATTGGTGCTTTTGTAACTCATATAGGGGCTTCCTCGGATCCCTTGATGGTAATAGTTCGAATTTGGATTGAAAGTATTGGGGTTTTTTGGGTTGTTAAAGGCTTGAAAAGCATATACCTCCTCCATACTCTCACTTCCCTCATAGGAATTGTTGTTTGCACACACATCAAAAGTATGCCCGCATCCCCCACATAAGTCACATGAAGCAACACTATTTACTTGGTACATTCCCGGGACTTTGCTCTTGGTTTCTTTGGTAGTGGAGCCCTTAGTCAACTCTTCCAATTTCTTGGTTAACATATCCAACTTGGCATTGGTTTCTTCGTTTGCCTTTGCATTGGAAAGGTGCTCACTAGGGTACTTGCTACTCTTCCTCAAGACATTCCCTCTAGTACCGTAATTTTCCTCCGAATCAACAATCTTCTTGATGAGTTCCGTTCCCTCCTCATGTGGCAAGTGGTCAAAGCTACCACCCGCCGATGCATTAACCATTTCCTTAGTCCGGGGGAGAAGAGTCTGAAAAAAAGTTTGGGTTGTGTACCAAGGTGGTATCCCGTGGTGTGGGCACTTGGCTAGCAAATCTTGGTATCTATCCCAAGCTTCTCCCAAAGATTCTCCCTCGTCTTGTTGAAACTGAGTTATCTCATTTCGGAGCATCGCGGTCTTAGAGGATGGGTAGTACTTGGCAAGGAAAGCCGTTGCCAAGTCGTCCCATGTGGTGAACGTATTCGGAGCATGGACATTTAACCACCTATCCGCCTTGTCGGTTAAGGAATAGGGGAAAAGCATAAGCCTTAGTGTCTCCTCGGGAACTCCCGTTTTCTTTATCATTGCGACCTTACCCTTGAACTTTCTCAAGTGCCCATGAGCGTCTTCGTGGGAAGCCCCGCTAAAGGCATTCTTTTCGATTGAACTCATTTGCGAAGGGTGTATTTCGAAATTTTGAGGAACAAGGACCCCGAAGTTGATTGGATTGGTGGTGTCATTGTGATTGGGCCGGTTATGATCACGAAGAGCGGCCATTATGTGAATTTGATGGTTGTTTGGAAAGTGTGGTGATTGTGGTGGTGATTGATAAAATGGATTGTCAAAATTGTCGGATGTTGGGCTAGGATTGCTTTGATTGGGACTTGGTGGCTCGGATGAAGAGGGGTTGTTTTGGCTAGTGGATGCTTGGGACGCAATTCTTACCCTTGCAATAGTCTTCCTCCTTAGGGCCCGAAAAAGCCTCTCCGGTTCGGAAGATGACAACAAAGAGTTAGAGTCACCCCTAGGCATAAAACTTAGCAAAAAAATTAGTCGTCCTAGTGCTTGTTAAACACTAGGGTGAGCAATAAAACAAGCACTCTACAATTAACTACCAAATCTTTGATCAAAACAAAACAAGTTCAACTAACTCTAGACTAAAACTAAAACTAAACTACACAACTTCTAAACACCGTCCCCGACAACGGCGCCATTTTGATGGCCGGTTTTTGTCGTCGATTCCGGCACCAAAAATAATTTATAAACTCCCAAATTAAGTAGTATAATTTAGGGTCGAACCCAAAAGACGGTGGGGAAGTTGTATATTTAAGTTCTAGTTCGAGCTCGAGTTGGGTAATAAGTTTGTGATTGATTAACAACTACTAAAGATAAATTAAAGCAAAAGTGTCAAGATGAAATCGATGAATAAAAGATACTAAGGTGTCGGGGGTACTAAGGTAGGTTGGTAAAGAATCATGCAAGGGAATCTAAGGTCTCCACTATACTAGGCCTAGGTTTGTCTCGTCTATCGATTTGACTCACCTAAAGTCGATCCCTATCCTAGCTTTCGCTGCAAATAAGGCCAACCTAACATATATACATGTCCATGAAAGCCCTAGACTATCATCAAAGGCCAACAACAATGAGAATCATGTCCAACCGTCGTTGAGACATTTCATCAAACATGTAACATGCATAAATGAAAACCTAGAAAAGAAGAGAACCAAATATTAACCCTAAACAAGATTCATAGCTATCAACAAACCAAAGCACACCCCTAACCCTAGTAGGGGAACTACTCACACATGGCTAACATAAATATGTAAACAAATGATGAGGAAATGCTAAACATGATGGATTAAGTAAGAGTAAACAGTTGAACAAGCAAAACTTAAAGGAAATGCAAAGATAAAGTAAAGATGAAGAAGATTATACCATTAACTAAGGGAAAGGAAGTAGCTTGGATGACAAGATGAAAGATTCTTTCAAATCTCCCAAAATACAACCCAAAATAAAACCTCTACAATTGCTTCAACACAAACCTAAGGAGAATCCTCTAGAGAGATTAATTAATAATGAAAGATTAAGTAAAGATCTAAAATAAGATTAAAGTATTTTTTAGTGTTTTTGAGTCTAAGTGTTAAGTATTCAAAACAGTAGAAAACCCTAAAAAAGCTTAAGAAAATTGCGTAATAAGTAATGACACAAGTGCGGGTTTATATAGGGCTCGAAAATACGAAAAGGGCCTCTCAGCCGGTCGACCGGCTGCCGGTCTGGGACCGGCTGAGAGTCCAAGTGAGGACTTCTGACTTTTTCTTCGTTTTTTCTTCGATGAGCATGCATTCCCAGCCGACCGGCCGGCTGCCGGTCTGGCACCGGCTGGGAAGCCTATTCTTCAGTTCTGACTTTTTCTCTTCTTTTTCTTGGCTACAGGTACCCTCAGCCGGTGCACCGGCTGCCGGTCGACCACCGGCTGGGAGCCCTTTTGTAGCAATCTGCCCAATCTCTGCATAATTCTTCATTTTACGAAATTGGCTAAGTATGTGAAAGTCTCCCCAGCCGGCTGACCGGCTGCCGGTTGGCCACCGGCTGGGAGCCTTGTTCCATGAATCTGCAACTTTTCTTCTTTTTCGCCAAAATTCTTAAGTCAGAGCTCCTAGCCGGCCCACCGGCCGCCGGTTGGGGACCGGCTGGGAGGGCCTGGGAAGCAACATTCACAATTCCTTCACAATTCTTCATAAATCGCTCCAAATTCGGCTCGATTTGTCTCGTTTCTTCGCCCCCGCCGTAATGCCTACAAAAATTAGACAGAATAGGAATATACGAGGCAACGGACGTAAAAACATCTAAAGGCACGCAAATCGAGGTCGAATCGTGACCGAAAACAAAGAAAATGTAAAGGAAATGATGACCAAAATGGAGCTCATCAATGGGCTTATAGGACTGCGTTCAAAACTGCAATCGGAATGACACCATTCCGGTTGATTTATGGTAAAACATGTCATTTACCAGTTGCGTTAGAACGTAAGTCCTGGTGGGCTATCTGTGATCTTAATCTAGACTCTAACTTGTCTTGTGAGAAGCGTATGACACAGCTAAACGAGCTTGAAGAATTTAGGCTGTTGGCTTATGACAATGCACGAATCTACAAGGAGAAGACCAAACGCTGGCACGATAAGAGAATAATCGAGCGTGATTTCCAGGTAGGTGATAAGGTACTCCTTTTTAATGCTCGTATACGTTTGTTTCCCGGTAAACTGAAATCCAGGTGGAGTGGACCTTACACAATCACCGTGGTCACGAAGTTTGGGTCAGTTGAATTGGAAACCTCAGCTGGAGAGAGGTTCAAGGTGAATGGTCAATACGTGAAGCATTTCCATGGAGCAGATGAGTTTGTTGGGAAGGTCGAAGTATTGTACTTCGGCCCATTATTAGATGCTTTAGAGTGAGGTAAACAGGTCGTGCGAGACCTCTTAAACCAACGCTAATCGGGAGGCAACCCGAGTTGTAGTTTTTTTTTTTTCCTTGTCTTTATAATTTTCTTAGTTTAGTAGTTTTTGTTTATTCTTACTGCTTTTATTTGGAGTTATTAGGCTTGAGCATGAATTTTGAAGAAAGTTACCAGTGGTTTTGGTCGACCGGCCGAGTAGCAAGGTCGACCGACCACTGTTCCTCACGAAACAACTATTGGAAAATAAGGTAATCATGGGTCTTGGTCGACCGACCTAACATATTGGTCGATCGACCAAGTGTCGATAGAATCGGGTTGCATAAGTGTAATTTTTGAAAAACTTTGTTTCTTATTCTTTCAAAAATCAGAAAACCCTTCCCTCTCCTTCGATAAAACCCTAGCCCCTTTCCCTCATTCTTTCAACTCAATTCCTTTCTCAATCCTTCAATTTTCCTAACTAAAGATATGCTTTCTTTCTTTTTCTTTGTTTTCCTTCCGTTCTTTACTTCTTTTTATTTGTTTTCTGTAGTAAACATCTCCTTAATTCAAGTTTTTTTCAATTTAAGGATTTGTTTTAGTTGTGGGTAGTTCTTAATTGAGTTTGTTGCTCTTAGATCTAGGTTTTCAGCCTTGTTTACTTTTGTTTAGGGTTTATCTTTTGATTTTTCCCATTAACCTAACTGAAAAAACTTGCAATCTGCGATTTCCATAGTGAACTTTTCCGTGATAGGTCGGTCGACCAGAAACATAAGTCGGTCGACCAGACCAATTTTCCAGAATCTACTGTGCTTGTCGATTCTCGGTCGGTCGACCACAAAGGGTGGTCGGTCGACCAACACAGCTGATACAGGCACTTTCTTTTTCAATATAAGCTGAGGATTGACTTTGCATCTTTGTAGGTTTTAATTGGGAATCCGGTTACTCAAACTGTGGTATTAATTTTTGCAGGTATACCATGTGGGGAAGGTCAAGAACCAACAAAAGGTCCTGAACATCGGAAGCAAGCAGCTCGAGAGGTCACGCAGGAGGCACAAGAGCGATGGCAGAACAATCTACGGATAGTCTACCTGACTATATATCCACAGGTTATTTTTCAAACTCCGGCCCAAAGGGCCCGCTTCTTACATCTATCATCTAGATGTCTGGGGACGCCAACTAGATTTCTGCATCAGCCCATTGTCCAAGCCTTAGGGTGCTACCCGGCTGTTGTTGACCTACTCAACTGCACGGGTCTTTCAGGACTCATAACTATGGATGAGTTCACCTACCCCACCTTGACCCTAGAGTTTTTCTCATCTTTTGGCTTCGATGTCGACGCCTGGAGGGAAGGGGTACTGCTTGCATTGTTTTCCGTTTGTTCAATGTCACTTACTCTTTGACTTTAGAAGAGTTTGCAGGATATTTGGGACTTAGCTCTGAGGGTCGTACTGCTGACCCGGCGGAATCATACAAGGTCATTTGGTCTTGTATCTCCGACTCTCGTGGCGGAAAAAGAAAGGGCAGCTTTGTGCATTTACCCGCCTTGCGATATTACCTCAGGTTGTTGGCCAACACTGTCTTTGGTCGGAAAGAATCGAACAACGTTAACAACAACGAGCTCTCCATCTTAGCGGGCTACCTCAATGTGAGGCGTATGGGGTCCATGGTTTATAACATTGCTTACTTGACTGCATCACATTTCATGGCGGTTGGGGAAGGGACTTCTTTGACTACCATCGTCTGTGGGGGGGTTAGTTACTCGTTTATCTAACCGCCTTATGATGCAATTCCCCCATTTTGAGGATGCCATTGCTCCTCAATCCCGCTACATGGACTTAGCTTATGTTAAGTCCGTGAAGTGGGTAGACCGCAAGAGGTGTTGGAAGATCGACACCTACACTTGTGACCCAATCCCCATCACCGCTTTTCCACCCCTGCTACCCCTCACTGACGTAGCAGGCGAGCGCAGACCACCCCTCCCATCTTACCGCCTTCCGCTTAGGGGTGGAGGTGGGACCTCCCGAGGATCTAGGGGAGCTGGCCCTAGTACCTCACATGCTGCATTTGGGACGGGCTATCCTCCCAACTTCACTCCCCCACCCCTTATTGATATCCATGCTGTGTATGATAGCATGTCGGTCTCACACATGATGGCAGATATGTGCAGGGCGTTCAACAGGCAAAATTTGGACAACGCCATCGTCGATTTCACAATCTACTCTGAGTATGATGCACTCAACAAGCTTCCCACCGGCCCTTGGACTCATCCGTCTTACTACACTTACCTGGAGGGCGGTTATGGATCTGAGGAAGCCTCTTGGGCTGCATCGGAGGAGGGCAGTGGGTCTGAGGAGGAGGAGGAGGCGGAGGCTAGTGGGTCTGAGTACGACCCCGAGGACTAGATTTCGTGCCCAAATCTCCCCTCTCCGATGTTCGGTTTGGGGAGGTACATCTTGTGAGTTTTTCCCTCTTTTGTTTTCTTCTTTAGTTTTTCATTTCTTCTTTTAGAATGCTATTACTTTTCCTCAACATATTCTGCTGCGGATTTGTGTTGTTGAGCACAATGAGGGCATTGTGCGCTTTGGTTTGGGGAGGGTATATGCATCCTTTTGTTGAGTCTGCATCTGTCTTTATTTCATTTTTTTCTGTCACATGTTTATCGCATTTCCGTTTTGCATTGTTTCTTTTATTTTTCTCGCATTTACACAAAAATTCAAAAAAACTCAAAAAAAACTGCACGTTTATTTTAGCAAGTAGGTCGAGTCGGAACGGAACGGATGGTTGCTATGATGATTTTGCCTTACATTTCGCCTCATTGCCTTGCCTTGCACTTTCAAATTTATCAAGCATGTCTTTTGCATAATCTAAGAGTTTTTGTTGGTTTTATGCTAAACAATTAGACTTGACTCTCTATTGGCAAGCTACTTCATTTCTGAGTTTTAGAGCCTAATAAATCGGTGACATTCATGACCGATTTCATGTAGGAATGAGAGTAGTTTCTCCGCCTAAGTCATGTCACATAAACTTGCATAAGCATGAGCATTGTCTACTTGATACCTATATGCATTCGGGTTTGTGGTTTGTTGACACATGTGGTAGAGGTTTCCTTTTCTTGCTTGACCCGTAACCCTCACATAGCCAAATTGCCTCTTTCACCCCATATACTACATCCTAATTTAGCCTACCCGAACCGGGCTAGTAACATGGTATAGTGGGACTATCTTTATCATCTTTGGTTATGTTGCTTTCATTGAGAAATGTGGGAAGTGATGAAAAAAAAAAGGAAGGAAATTTGAGTTCAAAAAGAAAAAACACAGAAATAAAAACTCAATAAAAAAAACAAAAACAGAAACATCCTGGAATTCTGGGTGGTCGACCGACTGAATCTGATGGTCGGTCGACCACAATTACTGTGCAGGAAATTTGTTTTTCAAAAAAAAAAAAGGAGAGGGAAAAGAAGAAAAAAAGAGAAAGATTTGATGTGTTTTAATGAAGGATATGTGAGTACCATGCTTATGAAATTTAAGCATTGGTTCGTTTTGGAAATGAGAATGAAAAGTGTTTTTCTTTCGTAGTTTGGTTTGATGGTTGTTAGCTCGGTTTAACTCTTATTTCCCAAATTCATTCTAGCCTTTTCTTACCCATAGCCTCACAATCCCAAATTACCTCGGCATATGTCATGGTCATTAAGTGGTGGAATGCATATGTACGGCTGTAGAGATTTTGTTCATGTTAGAATGAAGGCATGTTCTTACGGGTCGTAGATAGGTGAGAGTCTAATTTCTGATCATTCTTTTGTCTTTCACATATATCTCACCTTGTGCTTGCTTGAGTGAATGAGTGATCCGTGAGAGTCCAATATGAACGAGTCTTGCAAGGTCGGAAGTTTAGCATTTTCCTCAACATGTTTAATTGGTTTGCATTTGACAATTTGCTTGGTTTTTGGAAGTTGCATGAATTTGGTTAGGCATGGCGTTTTGTTTGGTTCTGAGCATGAAATCCGTTCCATTAGAAGTTTTCTTTTTAGTCGAGTCATAGTGCTTGCTTGAGGACAAGCAAGGTTTGGTTTGGGCATATTTGATACGTGCATATACTATACACTTTATCTGTAGTTTTAGCACGTATTTCTATGCATGTTTGGTAGCTTTTAGCTATTTTTCCTCCCGAAACGGTTACTTTGGCATTTCTATGTTTTAAATGTAGGAACAACCAAAAGTGAGCTAAACCAAGCTTTAATCGTCCCTCGGGAGCATTCTTAGGGGAACTCACAAGATAAGGGTCCAAACTCGTTGTTATAGGGATGCGTGCAAGAAGATCAGGAGCTGCTGGGAGCAGTAAGCGATCGACCGACCAGTCCACTTGGTCGACCGACCAAGGTGTCAAGTCAGAAAGTCAAGATCACAGCATAAGTTGTCGACCGACCACTATGTCCGGTCGGTCGACCAGTTCACGGGCTGAGCAAACTTTAATTTCTTATTTTCGGTTTTTTTTTCTAAGGTTGTAATTTGGAAGACTATTAAGAGAAAAACAGTAATTAGATTAGAAAAAGCTTTTCATTAGTAAAAAACACATTAGACTTAAGGAGAGAAAACTCCAATTTCAGATTTGCTCATTGAATTCCGTTCCGTAGTAAGTTTTAATGCAATTTAATTTCTTTATTGTTTCAATTCCTTTTCCTTCTTATTCTTGTTGTTTTGATTTATTTACTCTTCCCTTCAATTGTTATTCCATGAATATGTTGTCTCGCATGAATTTCATTAGATTCGTTAGTTTTAATTCTTTATTTATGAGTAGTTAATTCTCATGATTGGGAATTAGGGGAACCATGGCGAAAATTAGGTTTTTAATGGTTATATGAATTTTGTACCGATCTCAATATTTGTTGTTGAATTCATTCTACTATATTGAAAGATTAGTAGAATTGGTTTAATAATAGATTTTTAAGTGCCTTTGAACGAAAGTTTTGTGCTTTTCTAGGAACCCTAAGACCGTAAGGATTTGGATGAATATTTACCGAGAGGCTTATTCACGTTTCTTGAGATTGTATTCATGAGTTGTCTAATACCCTTTTCTGACTTACCTTAGCCATGGTGAACCGAAGTTTCCAATCATCTTTTTACCTTGTTCTAGATTTCTCTTATTTTATCGTCTTAGTTGTTAGTTTCAACAAACATACAAAACCCCCTTTTTATCGTGATTTCAATAGATTTTAAATTCCCAAACGTAATTAGCTTATTTGTCTCTCTGTGGTTCGACCCTTACTATCACTATCTATAGTGTTAGTTTGGTTTTTATAAATCACATATTTGACACCCACAACGACGGGTATCAAAAAGTTATTGTATAGTGTAATAATAGTTATTGCAAGTTATTGTATAGTATAATAATAGTTATTGTATAGAGCAACACAAGTTATTGTATAGTGTAATAATATTTATTGTATAGAGTAACACAAGTTATTGTATAGTGTGATAATAGTTATTGTATAGGGTAACACAAGTTATTGTATAGTGCAATAATAGTTATTGTGTGGAGGAATAAAGAGACACCATCACCAAAACTAATCCATAATCCTCAAATAAATTTAAATATAGACACCATCACGAAAATTAATCCATACTCCTCAAATAAAAATCCTTCTCAAGATCTAAGTCAAAACACTGAAATTATTTTATTTTACTCCTCGATTCTGACACACGTGAAATTGAATTTAGTAATGACAACAGTTGTTGGATTTAGTAATTATTAGATAATATCATAAAGTAGTGTAATAGTGATGACAACAATATGGATAATAGTTATGACCCACTTGACTCAAAATACAATGATATCATCAAAAGTCACTACATATTTTTTACCACCTAAAGACGGATAATTGCGAAAAACACATAAATCACTATAAATAAGTTTAAGCACATGTGAGATCCTAGACACATTACCAAATGATTGCCTTGTGATTTTTGTCAACATACAAGTATTACACTTATTAATGTTTATGTTAAAAGATGGAAGTTCTACGATGTACCCCTGTGTTTTTCGATTTTCTATGTTGTACCCCTACATTTTATAATTTCTATGTTATACCCTCAAGCTTCTTACTTATTTTCCATAATGACCTCTTTCAAATCTCCAATAACTTTATCACTACAAATAGTCGTAATTTGGCCTTTATATTGACTCATAAAAGTGGTATCACCATTCTATATAGGGAGTATCACAAATAACTTTAAATAAGTATAAACTTCTATTAAAAACATATGTTATGAAGCATGAAATAATAACAACAATTTGATGAAATTGAGTTAGATTTGTATACTATTTGGTTGGTTAATGGTAATTCGGCGAACTAATAAGTAAATGAGTAGGTTATCGAGTAATTGAAATGTTAAATAGACGATTAATAGATAAATTAAAAAATTAAGCTAGCAACGCCAATAAATAAGGTCATTGTATAGACTAATGTATAGAGTTTAAGGGCATACTATAGAATTAAAAAAATGTAGGAGTACAACATAGAAGATTGAATAACTCAAGGGTACACCGTAGAATATCTCAAGATGGAATTAAACCATCTTTAGACATAGTTTCCAATCTTTTATAATGTACATGTCCTAGTCTCACATGCCAAAGATATGAAGTATTATTCATAGAGGAAGCAATAAATATGGAACTTTCATTTGGAACAACATTAAACATAAACATGTCATTGCAATAGTAACCAAATCCAATAAACACACCATGCTTAGATAAAACATACTTATTAGATTCATACACTTGTTTATAGCCAAGTTTACATAAACAACTACCGAATACAACGTTTTTTCTAATTTCGGGTACATGCAATACATTATTTAATTACAACATTTCCGGAACTAAATTCCACAACCACCGTGTGACGGCCAATTATAGGAGCGGTAGACTCGTTGCCCATATAAAGAACGGATCCATCCTTCACTAGTTCATAATCCTTGAACCAATGTCGATCCTTGCAAACATGATTGGTTGCACCCGAGCCTATCCATCATGCCATTACATCATCCTGCACATAAAATGCTTCAAAAATTAGTGGTACATAATTCACAACCGAACCAAAACCATAGTCTAAAATATGACCTTGATTAGTGGGTGGACCTTGGTCATTAGACCCTTGTCCTCTTTGGCTAGTACTTGCACCCTTGTTCTTTTTGTGCTTCCTAACCTTGCAATTTGCTTTCAAATGCCCTGTCTTTCTACAAATCCAACAAGCACCTTTTGGTGCCTTGTTAGACTCGTCATTGGTGTTGTTAAAAGGACGTTTTTTACCCTTAAACTTGTTATTGAAACCCTCTCCCTTTTCCATCATATTGATAGAAGAAGATCTCATAACATCCTTACCTTTACTCTTGCCACTATCTTGCGCCCTTAGATATTCCTCTATACGCAAATGGCTTCCAAGTTGAACAAGAGTCAACTCTTCCTTTTTATGTTTAAGCATATGTTTAAAATCATTCCAAGAAGAAGGCAACTTGTCTATAATACTAGACACCGAGATAGATTCATTCATCTCCATTTTATGTTGTGCAAATTGTCCCAAAATTCGGAGCAGTTCATTGTATTGTTCAATAACCGGTCGAGCATCAACCATTTTATACTTCATAAAATTTCCAAAAAGAAACTTCTTACTAGTAGCATCCTCGTCCATGTACTTAGATTCGAGTTCATTCCATAAGTTTTTAGCGGACTCTACATTTTGATAAATGTCAAAAAGAGAGTCAGACATACCGTTCAAGATGTGACTGCGACATATGTAGTCATCATTTTCCCACTTGTTTCTTTTTCGTTGAATTTCCGCAAGAGTTTCATCTCCAACAATTTCCGGTATAGGAGTACTCAACACATACACAACTTTCAAACGGTGAGAAGGAAGTGCATCTTCTTTTGCCAACGACGGAAATCAACACCCTCAAATTTCTCCAACTTTCAAAACTTTGTAGTCATGTCTCTTATTGAATCCATTTCCAATGCTGAAAATACTCTAAGAATGTTGTAATTTTTGTATTACAAAATATTATACACTAGTAATTAATACAACCAAAGACACTAAAAACAGGAATGAAAACAATAAGACGGTATATTACACCCAATCAAATCGTGTTGAACACACTTTCCTTAGAGTATTTCGACCCTATTAGCCTTTGAGTATCACGAAATGTCTGTAGGATAAGACGATTCCATTGTTTAAGGTAAGAATAAAGAACTTATAAACAATAAGAGGTTTTGTTTTACTCTGTCTTTGTCAAAATCTGAAAACCAAAAAAATTGTGCGTAAAAAAATGATTACACACCAACTCCTTTCTATATATACGAAGTAGTATTTATATTAGAGTCATAAAAGGATAAGAAGATTTTGTTTGTTACGTACAAACAAATAACTAACTGCCAAAGACAAAAATAACTTCCATGCATGTAGAGTTTTTGACCAGATGCAAAGTCACGCATGAACTAGAATGCAGCCCCATTCGGGGGCCAAACCCCGATCGAGATTGTAACTTTTCTTATTTTTGCTGATTCGAATTTTATTAAATATGTAATATACTTTCACCCCGAGTATATAACCCCGATAGGAGATATAATATACTATGATAACACTTTAAAAATAGTGTCCCTTATCCATTAAAAACATGAACTCGATATTCAATTATATGAGCATACACTCCGTATTCCCGACTCACATTATATCCATTACGAGCTCAAACCATTCTAACATAAAAAATCCGAATGCACTTTAATGAACTTGTGATCAATGTCACTAACATTAGAAAGCATAACCACCCACATTCACAATTTGCCTCATAAAATTGCTAAAATCTCAAAATGATAGAAGTAGCTTTGATAGTTAGTTTCATAGAGCGCCAAGAAATGGTACAACTCATAATTTTCAACTACATGACGATCCAACTAGTACTCTTCTACTACTACTACTACTACTTTGAGTTCCGCCTGGTCCAACTCGTATAACTGTCAAAACTACTATGAATTTGGATTTTGGAGTGATCCAAAAGTTTAGTAGTTTTGAGTTGTTTTTAATAAGTTGGAGATTTCACTAACATGCATCATCAGTTTCTCAATCCACACGTTTGTATGCAAAAGGTAAGTAATTTTGAGCTCTCTTCGTAATGAACTACTTGGAGATCTCACTTATAACGTATCAGATCCTCAATCCACAGGGATGTAAACTGTGACAGATCTTGATATACGGAAAACACCCAAACGTAAGTCTCTATCTCGGTACACCTAACATTTGTGATTCGGCTTCTTGTCTTGAATCTTAACTACATTACAAATTCATGGTAGTTAATACATTAGGCGGCACTAATCAACGTTGTTTTGATACACACCGCACCACCCAAGTCTTCGGATCCGAGACGTGTAGCACCACAAGGGTGGCACAAATTTCCTTAACATGGCCGAGCTTTAACATGGCTTTATTCTGAGGACATCGAACTCAACACCTCTAACTAAACCATATAGATCAACCTCTAGCCAATGGAGTTATCAACCACCCATATTTTCGAGGTTTCAAATCAGATGCACAAGATATAGCAAGTTACGTAAACCAATAGCCGTCAATATTCTCAACTTTTAGCTATTCTTCTTACCAAAAGTAACAAGTCTTATTTGAACTGGTAGACATTATTAAATTGAAAGCTATGTTACAAGCGACAGTACAGCTTTTACACTCACAACCAGCAAACAGAAACTTACGGCTCATCAGTATTTTGAAGCTGCATATAAGACCCTCAAACAGAAGCTTTTCACCATTCATGCCTGTCAAATACGGAGTATAGCAGAAAATAACTCAGACACAACCGCTATGAAAAAATAAAACAAGAAAAAATATATCTGGTTTGAAATCGTCTTGTGTCCAGACCAAGACATCGCACCCACTCAATATAGGTTTGAAGGTTACCAATTTATGACAAACTTACAACTGCATTAATGATGTATCAAGTTATTTCTTTAATTATCAGGTAATCAGTATCAAAATAAACCTTTAATCCATTCTACATTTATGATGTATTGGTATTTAGTACTCACTATTTTGCTCAACTTTCCTAAGCAGCAGTTGCCTTGGCGGTCTCATATCTCGCACTAACTGCATCCCAGGAAACAAGACTCTCCATGAAAATTGAGATGTAATCAGGCCTTCGATTCTGCCAAAAGAAAAGCAGCAGGGCAGAAAACAAATTACCAAGTTATTAAGTATTGAGGTAAGCTTATAGTTATAACATGTCTTCTTCCTTTCTTTCATCCCTTTCGTTTCACGTAAAAAATTTTTGGAGGAATATCGAGATTTCTCAAGAGAGTATGATTTTCAGAAACCCGCCTTACCTGGTAGTCCAAGTAATATGCATGCTCCCAAACATCAATGGTCAGAAGAGGCTGGATGATATACAAACCATAGATCAGAGAGGAAAGTATATATAATGGACGAGAAAACCGAAAAGTCTGTATAAAACACGCCTTTAAATGATACACGATACTCACATTATAACCCCAAACAAGAGGATTTACAGCATTGGGCGTCTTAACAATCACAAGCTTTTTGTCATCTTCAGACGGTTTAGGGTTTACCGCATTACCCACATCCAACTTATCCGTTTTGTCTGCAGTCAAAAATACACAAAACTTTGTAAAAAGTAAAAAATCACATTCTGAGAAAGCTAGGTACTCCCTCTGTTACTTCTCTTTTCTTTGAATTTTCTAAAGGCCACTGGGTCGTTCTTACATTTGAGAGACGCGCATAAACCTTCAGTGTCTCTCAAAAGATAAGCTAATATCATGAATGAAACTGAAATGTATAATGTTGTGAAAGCAATTTGTAACGATGCTAAAGATAGTTTTCCTTCAAAAATCTTTTTTGAAAATGAAACTTAAACCGTCTAAAATAATGTCATACAATTATGGATAAAAGACGTGGCAAAGCCATGCAGATTTAACAAGTTAATTCACGTCCAGTAAGTTTTGGATATAAATAACTCACAAGCAAGCCAAGCCCAACCAGAACCAAATTGCGTGGCAGCAGCAGACTTGAATTCTGTAACAAATGCTTCAAAAGAACCAAAATCTTTCTCAATTTGAGCCAAAAGTTCTCCAGATGGCTTCCCCCCGCCACCAGGTTTCATCGACTCCCAAAAGAACTCGTGGTTCCAAGCCTAAATAGAAAATGCGAACAAATTAAATTGACAATTTTACAGTAAAAGCGTGTCAATAAGAGAATATATATGTGTATACCTGTGCTGCATTATTGAAAGATGGAAGCATGTCACCTTCATTATATGTTACACTCACTACGTCTTCAAGTGACATTCCATCTAACTCTGTTCCAACAATTTGTTTGTTCAGGTTATCCACATATGCTCTGTGATGCTTCCCCCAATGAAACTCAAAAGTCTGTTTACTCATGTGAGGCTCCAAGGCATCCTATAATACAAAAAGAAATTTTTTGTTTCAATATGAAAGTATCTACCATTAGAAAATCACGAGTCAACAACTGTACTTTAAGCTTCAGCTGCGCTTCATAATAATGTATGATATGAATCCCACTGGCAGCTAGTCCCACTGACTAGCAGTTCATGTTAATTGGCAAACCCAGAGATAATTGTCTACGGGATCATATTGAAACTTTCTCAAGGCACTTTTACAAAAACTGCATATTTAAAATTGAGTTATCTCATAGGAATAATCCAACCTATACCTCATCTTCTCATATTAATCTCTACTAACGATTAACTGAGAAAAATCCAACCTATGACCTCAATTATCTTTCATTGAACTTTGTCTATTTTTGAACTCTTATTTTCGATAAGCAAGCACATCACCTTGACTTACCTTTTGTTTTTCCTTCTTCCTGGACAAAAAGTAAGTGAAGGTGACATGCTAACCTACCGATAATAAGAGTTTAGAAATAGTCAAAGTTCAATGAAAGTTAAATGAGGTTATAGGTTGGATTTTTCTTAGTTAATCGTTAGTATGGATTAATATGAGAAGATGGGACATAGGTTGGATCATCCCTATGAAATAACCCTTTAAAATTTGGGTTTCTCTACATTGTACCCCTTGTCTTTTATCAACATTACCGGTAAGTGGTACCTCTAAACTTAGTAAATAGTTCTTAAAAAACTCAAATCACTAGAAATCGAGTTTTTAAACAGTTAGATTATGTAAAGAAAATATGTTTATGAGCGAGTATATGATATTTATGGTAATGGTCTGACAAATTATTAAAAATCATTAGAAAGTGCATAAACTGAACATTTAAACGAGACAGATTAGAGCATTTAATGTATTTTAAGAAGTATCCGTTAAATTTAGGAGTATCAGTGGAAATTTTACCCCAACAAAATTAAGAAATGGTATTCTGGGATCCCATAGAGAATTCAAAAAATTAGGAGGGTGCCATGTAGAAAAACCCTTACAACAGTTTTACCCCAAAAATTAAGAAATGGTATTCTGGGATCCCATGTTACACAACATGGATCAGTTCCTGATGTTTAAGCTCCATGTCTGCTTCTCTAGTGGGGTGGTGGTGAAATATCAAACCCATAGACTACTCTTTCAAAGCTCCTCACCGGGAAAAATATGGTGTATGAAAAGCCTGACCGCAAAAAATTCACCAAAACAGCTAATTTCAACAAATATATGAGAATACTGTGACTAAAATTGACTACATGCTAAGTATAGAAAATGTGATAAAACCTAACCAAGAACTCCACCTAACCGTTACACGGTTACACCCATCTCTCTTTTGTCAAGGGTACATATTCTCATTAATGAAATGTCATAATTGCCTATAGAACAACTTGATGTTCCTCTCTTAACTATAAATTTAGAACACTCTTAAAAGAAGTCAAAACAGCATATCAAATCCGGTAAATTAAGCCACACAGATCCTGTTCAAATGATCATAAATGAAAAAAACAATTTCACTCCTTTACAGGAATGCATACTTTCAGAGCTCAAAGCCATGGGAGTATCAAAGAAGTAAATTAGAAAAAACAAGTTGTAAGTAGCATAACCAGAATCTTACAAATGGATATGGCGGAGGCTTCAAGTCAAACTTCGCTACAACAGCAGCTCCAGCTCTTCTTACACGTGTCTGCACCATTGCACAATAAGAGGATGAACAAACAGGAATTTAAGGGTTATACAAATTATTACACACATTAAGAGATGATGCAGACTAGCCATATTTATTCTAGTTTCACAGCCAGGTTAGCAGAGTGTACACAGAATGAACTGCCAGAAAATTGAAGACATAAATAGACATGCAGCAGAATTCAACTAATATGTATCTGTCTACAAGATGGATTCCATCCTACAAACCCTGTTGACTTCCTCTAATAATCAGCTTGAAAACCGATAAAGCAAAACTTGAAAACTGAATAACCACGGGATTCAAATGCAAATTCGACAAAAGTTTCCATAGATAAAGTAATCTAACAGTGAAACGAATTCACTTTTTTGTTCATCTTTTGGAAGCAAGAGGGTATCAGTTGTGAGTTGTGACTACTTGTTCCTCGCGGCTTTACAGGAATATTGCACATTTTATTTCCACAAGGAGAATAGAATAGTGAGTAGTCCATGGACATCCTCTTCTAAGATGTATTTAGTGTATAGTCTGATTATTGTACTAACTTTTATTTATCCCTTTTATATTGTCCCATTTTGAGTTTAATGATGAAGGCCCTTGCACAGGAATCCCGCGCCCTAGGTGGAGCAATCCATGGGTAAAAGAGGCAATATGAATCTGGTAGGATATCATTTATGCTCTCAGCCGGCTGAGGAATTCACAATATTATCACACATCACCAAATTTCAAGCAAATTACTGTACATCCTACCATCAACTAAAAACCATTCACTAACAAAATAATTCCCAAAGCATATAGTACATCACAACAAAATACAAAAAAAGGGACTATATGTTCCCCTTTTTACTATGTGAAAAATTCCTACCGGAGGACCGTCTCCTGACACCTAAAGAAAATCCACCAAAATAGAATATTATAATGGCTTGGGTGTAAGTCCTGTTAAATTTTCATATAAAATAATTAAGTAATATTATTACCCATAATATTAATTTAAGTTTTTTTTTTGAAACCCTATTTTGTGGCCCATTATTTTGATAGTCAAATCATGGACACAAACTGCCCTATTTTATCTCCCCACTTCATTTAGTTGACTAACACTTACTTCTCTAGGTTTCCAACTGATTTTTAATGGCAACGGGATAAATGGAACACATATTCTCATTAATAAGGTCACCAAAATCTGCTCTCTCTTAAATATACTACATCTAAATTAGCGAGTGTGAAGGTTTGGAACCGTAATCACTATAGCAACGGGATATTCGGAGACGGGTTTAACAATCGGATATTTGTGAAAAGTTGTTCAGGAATTCAATAAACAATGACTGGAGGTTTATATTCTCGATTTTTTTATCGCTTACGCTAATTTATTTTATTGTATGTTTGTTCAGTAATTAAACATACTAATTAAGAGCATAAAGAACTTACATTTGGTATGAGAGCTTTGGTAATCGCCTCTGTCTTGTTTGTTGTTTTTCCGATTTTCGGTTTCCATAGCTTGCTTTTGAATCTGTAGTTTCGTTTCCGTTGAAATTATGTTTTAAATATGCGAAATGGTTCATGTATGCGCATAATTTATGAACTGTATATTCTGATTTCATGTATGTGCATACTGGGAAATGGATCTTGAGCATAATTTAATGACAAAAGGTTGAAGATGAACTATATAGTATTATTTATTTATTTATTTTTGTGAATTGTTTATGCGCATATAATTTTTTTTAAATTTGTAGGTCGGTTTTATATGGACAAGTTGTACTATCAAACAATATATACATGGTCATTTGCCCATCCATATTGCTTCTTAAAATTCTGAAATCAAATTTGTTTGACCCCACATGTTGACATATTATTCATTGGGTCTTTCTGTTGTTCGGTCTATATACAGTGTATAAATTATCTTTGGAATTTCTGTAAATACTGAAACCAGAGTCCATAAAATTAAAGGAAAATCTGAAAGGTACAAGTCTAGGAACTGAAATTAAATTCTGAGCAAAATTCAAAACATAAAATGTCTTTTCCAAAACCAAAATAAAACCACTACTTAAAATTAAACTGCATGTCCCCACGGCCTCAACGTGCAAGCCTATCTTGTTGCCTGAATAGATAGATCTTTCACTTGCCACTGGTTTCCGAAGGTTTGTCATACCCTGCAAGGTATTTGAAATATGAATTGTAGTACCAGAGTCAATCCACCAAGTAGTATATTAACATTGACCATATTAGATTCATAACCAACGCATCAAAATTACCTTTCTTTTTCAAACAAGCCTTAAACTTTTCGCAGTCTTTCTTCACATGTCCCTTCTTTTTACAGAAGAAACATACAGACTCCTTCTTAATGGTAGGCTCAGCTGGTATCTTACCCTTTCCCTTGTCTTTATTGTGACCCTTAAACCTCTTACTGGATGATGCTTTATCAGTAGAGATAGTAAGGTTCATCTTTTCGCCTTCTTCCATCGAAAGCCTACCCTCCTCTTGAACACACATGGCCAACAATTCATTAAGTGACCATTTATCTTTATGGGTGTTGTAGGAGATCTTAAAGGGGGCATACTGTGACGGAAGACTGCACAATATGAAGTGTACAATAAAATTATCAGACATGTTAACTTCCAAAACCTTAAGTCGAGCTGCAATGTCCCTCATGCGCATAATGTAATCACGCACCCCTTTAGTGGCACTTAACTTTAAAGATGTGAATTTCATAATCAAGGTGCTTGCAAGAGCCTTATCAGAAGTTTGAAATTGTTCATCAATTGCCTTAATGAGATCCCTTACATTCGTGTGATGCTAAAAGGAACCCCAAATACTAGCACTCAATTTAGTTTTAATAAATAGCAAGCAAATACGGTTGGTCCCACTTATTACGAGCATCAACTTCCTTAGGAGTGGTATCTTCAGTTACCTTAGGGGGTTCGTTATTAAGTATAGCATAATCAAAACGAATGAATCTCAGATGCAATAAAATTCTTTCCTTCAAACCTTGAAATTATATCACCAGTAGGAATTTCCATTTTAATATTATACGAACTACCAACTAAAATTTCTACAAATTAATATATATGCATGCCTAGTAATAAAAATTGAGACTTAACTTTATCACAACTCACCAATGTCTACTCAATTTTGATAAAATTGTGTTAAAAATTTCTACAATTTAATTTTTATCACAATTTTTGTTACTAGGCATGTATATATATATTAATTTGTAGAAATTTTACCTGGTAGTTCGTATGATATCAAAATGTAAATTACTGATTTAACTGGTGATATAATTTCAAGGTTTGGAAGGAACGAATTTTGTTGCATTTGGGATTCATTCGTTTTGATTATGCAATACTTAATGACGAACCCCCTAAGGTAACTGAAGATACCACTCCTAAGGAAGTTGATGCTCGCAATCAGTGTGACGAATTCAACCGTATTTGCTTGCTATTTATTAATACTAAATTGAGTTCTAGTATTCGGGGTTCCGTTGAGCATCACACGAATGTAAGGGATCTCATTACGACAATTGACGAACAATTTCAAACTTCTGATAAGGCTCTTGCAAGCACCTTGATTATGGAATTCATATCTTTAAAGTTAAGTGTCACTAAAGGGGTGCGTGATTACATCATGCGCATGAGGGACATTGCAGCTCGACTTAAGGTTTTGGAAGTTACCATGTCTGATACTTTCAGTACACTTCATATTGTGCAGTTTTTCGTCACAGTATGCCCCCTTTAAGATCTCCTACAACACACATAAGGATAAGTGGTCACTTAATGAATTATTGACCATGTGTATTCAAGAGGAGGGTAGGCTTTCGATGGAAAAAGGCGAAAAGGTGTACCTTACTACCTCTACTAATAAAGCATCATCCAGTAAGAGGTTTAAGGGTCACAATAAAGACAAGGGAAAGGGTAAGATACAAGCTGAGCCTACCATTAAGAAGGAGTTTGCATATTTCTTCTGTAAAAAGAAGGGACATATGAAGAAAGACTGCGAAAAAGTTTTAAGGCTTGGTTGAAAAAGAAAGGTAATTTTCATGTGTTTGTTTGTTATGAATCTAATATGGTCAATGTTAATCATAATACTTGGTGGATTGACTCTGGTTCTACAATTCATGTTTCAAATACCTTGCAGGGTATGACAAACCTTCCAGTGGCAAGTGAAAACTCTATCTATTTAGGCAACAAGATAGGCTCGCACGTTAAGGCCGTAGGGACATTCAGTTTAATTTTTAATAGTGGTTTTATTTTGGTTTTGAGAAAGACATTTTATGTTTCGAATTTTGCTCAGAATTTAATTTCAGTTCTTAGACTTGTACCCGTCGGATTTTTCTTTAATTTTATGGACTCTGGTTACAGAAATTCCAAAGTTATTGGTAATGGTATTTTGTCTGATAATTTATATCATCTTTGTTTACAAAATGATACCACTTGCATGTTAATATTGGTTTAAAAAGAAGGATTATAAATGAGGAGTCCTCTATGTGAGATTGGGACACATCTCCATTGAGATGGTCAAGAGATTGGTAAAAGAAGGGGTACTTAGTACTTAAGACTTTACCGATTTTGAGACTTGTGTTAGTTACATTAAGGAAAAGCAAACTAACAAATCTAAGAAAGATGCTAAGAGGAGTTCTGGCCTACTAGAGATCATACACACAGATATATGTTGTCCGGAATGAACGCTAACGATCCGAAATACTTTATTACTTTTATTGATGATTATTCACGATATATGTATCTTTACTTACTTCGTTCCAAAGACGAAGCTTTAGATGTCTTTCAAAATTTTAAGGCTGAACTAGAGAAACAGTGTAATAAACACATTAAGATTGTGAGATCAGATAGAGGTGGTGAGTAGTACGGTAGATATACTGAGGATGGACAAGCATTTGGTCCTTTTGCTAAATTTCTTCAAGAGCATGGGATTGTTGCCCTGGTTCTCCGGATTAGAATGGTGTAGCGGAAAGAAGGAATCGGACATTAATTGATGGTGCGTAGTATGAGACGTAATATTAAACTTCCTTCATTTTTGTGGGTTGATGCGCTAAAGACGGCTGTGTATATATTAAATCGGGTTCCTTTCAAGGTCGTCTCTAAGACGCCTTTTGAGTTATTCAAAGGTTGGAAACCGAGTTTGCAACATATACGCGTTTGGGGATGTCCGTCCAAGGTGAGAATTTACAACCCACAAGAAAAGAAACTAGACCAAGGACTATCAGTGGGAATTTCATTGGATATGCCGAAAAATCCAAAGGTAATAGGTTCTATTGTCCGTCTCATAGTACTAGGATTGCGGAATCTAGAAATGCAAAATTTCTAGAGAATGACTTGATCAATGAGAGTACTATAGAAGTTGAACCTGAAAAGGATCAACATGAAGCTTCACCGCAAGGTTGAACAAATTCCATTAAGAAAATCTACTCGAGAAAGGAGATCGGCGATTCCCGACGACTACGAAGTATATCTACAAGAATCGGATTGCAATTTTTAGAGCTGATAATGATCCTATGTCATTTTAACAAGCCATAAGTTCTACAAATTCAAACTTATGGATGAATGCTATGAAAGATGAGATGAACTCTATGACATCTAATCGAGTTTGGGATCTCATCGAGTTTCCCAATGGTGTAAAAATCATTGGATGTAAGTGGGTTTTTAAGACTAAAAAGGACTCACTTAGCAACATTGAGAGAAATAAGGCTAGACTCGTTGCTAAAGGGTTTATTCAAAGAGAATGGATTGACTACACGGAGAAATGTATCAAAGAAAGACTCTCTTCGAGTTATCATGGCATTAGTAGCTCATTTTAATTTCGAGTTACATACTTACATCAGATGGATGTGAAAACGGCATTTCTTAATGGCAATTTAGAGGAAGAGGTTTACATGAAACAACCTGAATGATTCCCCTCTAAGGACGGTGACCATTTGGTTTGCAAGCTAAATAAATCCATATACGGTTTAAAACAAGCCTTGCGTCAGTGGTATAAAAAGTTTTATGAAGTAATTTCTTCTTTCGGTTTTGAAGAAAATATCATGGATCAATGTATATACCTTAAAGTTAGTGCGAGTAAGATTTGTTTCCTTGTGTTATACGTGGATGACATTTTGCTGCAATCATTGATAAGGGGTTGTTATATGATTTGAAACAATTTCTTTCAAATAACTTTAATATGAAAGATATGGGTGAGGCATCTTATGTCATTGGCATTAAGATCCATAGAGATAGATTCCGAGGCATTTTAGGCTTGTCTCAGGAGGCCTATATCAACAAAGTGCTTGAAAAATTAGAATGAAAGATTGTTCACCAAGTGTAGCACCTATTGTGAAAGGTCAACGATTCAGTTTAAATTAGTGCACAAGGAATGATTTAGAAAGGGAATAAATGAAAAATGTTCCTTATGCTTAGCTGTTGGTAGCAATATGTATGCTCTGTACCAGACCTAACATTGCATATGTTGTTGGAACATTAGGCAGATATCAGAGTAACCCAGGCATGCTGCAAAGGAAGTGCTGAGATATCGTCAGGGTACTAAAGATTACATGCTTATGTATAGACGGACAAATAGCCTTGATGTGGTGGAGTATTCCGACTCAGACTTTGCTGGCTGCAATGATTCACGAAAATCCACATCAAGATATGTGTTTATGCTAGCTAACCGAGCTGTATCATGGAGGAGTACTAAGCAGACATTGACAGCCACTTCTACTATGGAGGCCGGGTTCGTTTCTTGTTTTAAGGCTACCTCACATGGTGTTTGGCTGAAAGGTTTCATATCTGGGCTAAGAGTTGTTGACTCTATTAGTATGCCGATTCGAATGTATTGTGATAATTCAGCTGCGGTATTTATGGCTAAGAATAACAGAAGTGGAAGTCGAAGTAAACACATCGACATTAAGTATTTGGCCATAAAAGAGCGTGTTCAGGAAAAGAAAGTGATCATAGAACACATTAGCACTGAATTGATGATTGCAGATCCCTTAACTAAATGCATGCCACCTAAGGGTTTCAAGGGTCATGTAGTGAATATGGGACTTGGTCCCTTAATGTGATACAGTCATTTATATTATGTTTTTTGAACCTTTCATTTAGTTGGATATTTCTCTTTTAATTATATACATACGTTTTTTGGTTATTTTTTATTGAGAAATATCATTGTGTTTTGACCTAGAGTAAACATATGGTTTATTCATTAAGTTAAGTGTGAGTGGCGAGAGACTAGGTGTATCGTAATACATGGAAGATTAATTCTCGCTCTAGAGAATTTGTCGGTATGATTCATATATGAAGTCTCTCTTGCTTAAATGGGCTAAGTAGGAGAATGTTACATTTTCACATAAAATAATTAAGTAATATTATTAACCATAATATTAATTTCAGTTTTTTTTTTCTAAATCTTATTATTTTGGGCTTTTGGCAGTCAAATCATGGACTCAAACTGCCCTATTTTATCTCCCCACTTCATTCAGTTGACTACCACTTACTTCTCTAGGTTTCCAACCATGGTTTTAAATCTCGGTATCGGTCGCAGTCGCGGTAGCGGTATAACCGGACCTTAATCGGTCATCGCGGGCGGATCACGGTGAATCTCGCTGATTTCTCGGGTGATATCTCGTATCGGTAGAGCGATAGTCTGATACAACTCGGCCGAGTCGTATCGTATCGGTGATTTTTGATGGCAAGATCACTATAAATGGAACACATTCTGATTAATAAGGTCACCATAATCTGCTCTCTCTAAAATATACTCCAATTAGTGAGTGTGAGGGTTTGCAACCGTAATCAGTTTACACTATAGCAACCGGATATTCGGAGACGGGTTTTAACAATCGGATATTTGTGAAAAGTTGTTCAGGAATTCAATAAACAATGGCTGGAGGGTTATATTCACGATCTTTTCTCGCTTCTGCTAATTTATTTTATTGTATGTTTGTTCAGTATTAAACATACTAATGAAGAGTACAAAGAACTTACAAGTCCTGCTGGACTGACACAAGACGGACTGAAAAATTAAAACTTTTTCTGCCGCCGGAAGGAGATTTATCTACGGTAAAACTTGAAAATTACCAACAACAAGAAAAAAGCAAAAAAGCAAAAGGCTAAGAGCAAAATACTCACCTCCTTAAATCTCAAAGGCGTGACAGTGATAGACTTGGATCCCCAATTATAGCCTGAAAACAATAAAGAAATTTGAAAAGTAAGAAAGTTGAAGTAAATAGGTTGGTTAAAATGAAAATTTTTCATGGAAGAGATGAAAAGGGTAAAACCTGGATGTGAAACGAAGGTTGAAGACAAGGATATGGAAAAAGTCGCAGCAACAGCAGACATTTTTGCGAGATATTCTAGAATCACAAAGGAATTGTGTAGATGGATAGAGCTCAATATAAATAAGTAAAAGCTATGGGGTTTGATTTATTTTGGTTGGAATTTTTGTGACAAAAATCAATTCGCCAAAAAAAATGCTTGTGAGTTGTGAAGAATGGAGAGTGCTAGATTATGGCCTTATGGGTAATAGTGAAGCCATGATGTCGATCGATGTTGGTCTTTTGTTTTTTTCGTTGTGACTGATGCTGTTTTGTGACAGTACAACATATTGTGCAATTGCAGTACGTGTGTACTGCACACTCTTACATTTTCCCAATTTTTTTTTTTTTGTGACGAGGGTACCGCAGTCGCTATCTTTGGTGCGCACTGAGTAAACCCGCGGGTATATGTGATAGTCTGCAAACCATATACACCAGGTAAATCACCCGAGGGTGACAGGCTCGAAGTCTATTTAGGCATGGACTCGGACCAAGAATGCTCCACAAGATTACATAAATCATGTTCCCATGCGAGCGATATATGCGTCGCAAGCTTGTAACGAAATCTCTTAGTTTTGTATAAAAGATAAAATATTGAATCTCAAAGGTTTTGTCTTTTGCTACCCAAGAAGTTATATTTGATCCGTCGCAAATTTGTAACGAATATGTCCGTCACAGATGACAATTTGTAAATCATGTTTTAGTTACCCTAAACGGGCATTTTCCATGGTACCCCTCTGGTTTGTCAAATTGTCCATGGTACCCTCTTCTAAAAATGTGTCTCTCGTATCCATAAGTTTGTTATTTGTGTCAAGGGTACCCTTGTTGGATTATGGACGTTAGTAAAGATGTCAATGGGGTGGGTCTTGGGGCGGGTCTCATGTAAAACCCGCACTCGCCCCACATGTCCCCGCCCCGCTTATACCCACCTAATAAATAATAATATCTAATAGTAATATATAAGAATAATAAGATAAAATAAATATAACTTAAAATAATAAAAAAAACTTTTAATAAATTAAATCTATCTTACCCAGCTACCCACTTCCCCAGGCCCAAACAAGTAAATAAGTAAATTAACCCACTAACCCAGACTACCCATTATCCAGACTACCCACTTCCCTAGTCCAATAAGGCAATAAACAATAATCATTCGTAAATCGTTATCACTACATTTCTGGTCATTCACTAACTACCCAAATTCCCCTAAATCCCCATTTTCCCAAACTAATAAAACAAACGGAGCTGAAGAATTGAAGAGTATTTGTTGTGTAGTTTTGTTTACTCTTCTAGCACTCTGTCAGAATTTGGGCTTTTGGCTACTGTTTGTGCATGTTTTTGGCGGTATATTTGTATGTAAAACCGTTTTATGGCTCCACAGACTCTACTTAATTGAATGTTAAGGCATTTTGCGAAAACTTATTTGTATAAGGAGTACGACAAGTATATTTTAGATTTAAGATTTACATTTCTTGAGGAGATATGCAGGTCAACCGCGGGTCCCCGCGGGGTGGGGATGGTTTTGAATAGTTCAACCCGCCGCAGGTCGCGGGGCGGGCGCGGGTGTGAATTAAAAGTTCGCGGGGCGGGCGCGGGTTGACCCCCCTCCGCACCCGCCCCGCCCCGCCCCATTGACATCCCTAGACGTTAGATTTGATGTAACAGAGTTAAATTAAGGACAAACTTCCGTTAAATTAAGGATAAACTAAATTTGGCGGGAAAGTTAGTTTTTTAATAACTTTATAAAAAAATGGAGTTTGCACCAGATACGCGAGGTTTGCAATATAGCTTTTTCTCCATCAACAGCTACTCATCATCTTTTTTTCATTGTAATGCATATTCAACATCTCCTCATAATACATATCCAACATCTCTATTTAATAACTTCATTCAAATTTCATTCATCCAATTAGTTCATCCATCCAAAAAATTACAATACATCATATGCCACCAAAAAATTACAATCATCAAACCATTGATAAACAAATTAAACAGAATATCATGTTAATTTTAGTTTGAAGAAAAAATAGATAATCTTTTTGCGGAAAAAAATTGCACCTTTTATGATGATGAAAGTATCTCTTGATGAATAATCAACAAGTATGATATTAATTAGTTTAGGATCAAAATGATGAATAATCGACCACTATTATGAACGAATGTTGCTGGATATGATTACGGAGAATGTTGATGATGATTGTGAAGCAAAAGCAGGAAGCTTTGTTTAGGGTTTTCGGTTGTCTAATTGTGTTTGTGATTGTATAAAGGTGATTAAAAAAAAGTTTTGTTGCTTAATTGTAGGCTAATAAAGAGAGTTGTAACCGCGGTGACACACTAGGCATAAATAATAAACCTTAGGAGTATGGTAGACGCATTCTTAAAAAGAGGGTGTCATAGACAAATTGACAAACCAAGAGGATACCATAGACAAATTGACAAACCACAAGGTATATTTTCTTCAGGTATATTTTTTCATTATCTTTCCATCTAATTCCTTCTTACTTAACCCTAATCAAATTACCTTTTCTATGAATTTCCCACCAAAATCTAATCCAATTGCTTAAAAAACTTGCAAATGGACTGGAGATTTTCCAATTAATAAACCAACTATCTGATTTTATCTTATAGTCCATTTAGTGCGTTATATTAATACCATTGAGTAAAATCCACCTTCAGCCACTTGATTTCGAATAAGCACAATTAGCACAACATGAGTGTATATATTTCGTGTAGATCTAACCTGTTACCTAGAATACTTAGATTCCTTCATTTATTTGATAGTTTGTGATGCGGGAGCATCCTCCTATGAACTACTCCTTAACCAGAATGTGAGGTCTCTAATCTACGGGTCCGACTTTGGGTCGAATACAGTGTTCAAGATAGCATGGAACTGATTCAGCCAGAAGTCCGTCCAAGAAAGACCTAGGACGTGTGATTTCACACGGTCCTAATAGTAGTTAGTTTTATTTTATGTTATGTTTAAAATACGGACTAATATGTTTCATAGTCCAAGTAGGAGTCTTTTGTAAGAGTCCTATTACAAATAGGAAATCCTAATTTAAATAGGAATACTAGTTGTGATAGGATTCATAGTCCTAGTAGCATTAGGAGTCCTAATTGTTGTAGTATTCATAATCCTAATAGGAGTAGGAGTTCTAGTTAATATAGGATTCACAATCCTAGTAGAATAAAGAATCCTAGTAGTTGTAGGATTCATAATTTCTGTAGGAATAGAAGTCTTAATCCTAGTCAAACTAAGTTGTTTGAACCTAGGTAGGATTAGGGTTTTCTAATTAGGTTAGATTAAGGTATTCTTACCTTAATAGTAGTAGGATAGTCGGCCATTATGTCCTATATAAGGGCAGCCGTGCTCATTATTTGAACTTATCTTTGAATTATTATTATTGAGTGAAAACTTAAAACCAAAGTATTTGTGTGAGCTTTACAAATTATTGATTAAGTATCTTAGCGAGCTTGATCTTTAGGTTTAATCGTGGATTCGATTAAATTGCAGAATAATCAAATCTTCTTGGATTAGAGGGCGAGATTATTAACTATCCTTCTACAAACCACTCACAATACATACAATACATCGTTCCATCAATATTTCATAATTCATCAACGATCACAACTATTCGTGTACCATACACGACCGTCAACATCACCGATCACCACCGTTATCATCACCGTGCATCACCATCATCACCGTGCATCATCATCACCATTGTTGTTCATCATCTTCATCGATCATCATTCGTTAGTCGTTGTTTTACGTTATTTATTTATCCTAATTCGTGATATCTCACAAGTATTATTTTTCCGCTGCAACTTTAGTATTCTTGTTGATCGTCTTATTTGATTATCTTGAAGAATACGCATCAAATAAGACGATGCGTATTTTTCAAGATAATCAAATAAGACGATCAACAAGAATACTGAAGTTGCAGCAGAATAATAATACTTGTAAAATATCACGAATTAGGATAAATAAATAACGTAAAACAACGAATAATGAATGATGAATGATGATGGTGATGAACGACGATGGTCTTGATGATGCACGGTGGTGATCGGTGGTGACGGTTGAAGAGTCTATTGACCTAGATATACTCAAGAAGGGGGGGGGGGGTTGAATTGAGTATGCCAACTTTTTCGATTCTTCTTCGATGTATGTTGATGACGCGTTGTAATAGCAAGTGACGAGTAAGAACAATAAAGTAAAGGAGACACGATCTTTTGAAGTGGTTCAGTTTCACAAATCGAAACCTACGTCCACTATTCTCGATTAATAAAATTAGTACCTTCTCCGGATTACAATTTTATCAACCCACTCGTACAACTTTGATATTAGTTGTAACTCAATCTAGATACCGTAAAATATCTAACTACGACAAGTACCGTGAAATACTTGCTTACAATGAGTACCGTTAAATACTCGAAACTATCTTAAGTAAGTAAGATAAACTTTTAACAACTTCTTGTATTGAAGATCTTGAATATATGAAAATATTCTTCAATGCTTGTAGTCTTGTATACGAGATTTGACAATGATTAGCACGAATATCGAGACGTGTGAGAGACTACGTTCGTTTGATTTTCTTTGAGCGTGAGGCGTGTTGATCGGGGGTCTTGAACATGAAATATGATGCATATATATAGTAATTTAGATCTAGGTTGAATACTAGATAGTTTAGGAATATTACTTTATCTAGAATACTAATTCTAGGTAATATTTAAAACTTAATCTTATATGAATTAGGAAAGGACTCTAATAAGATAATATTAATTTAAGACATAAGATAATATTTCCACAATCCTATTTGATTTAGGAAACATCTTATACCATAAAATATAGAATCCTACTTTGAATCAAATCCTAATTCTTGTCAATAATATAATAAATTATATCTTTAATCAAATCCTAGTTAATCTTTAAGTAGATTAAATAAACAAATTTATTTATTTAATTAACCATAAAGATAATATGAAACATGTTAGTAGTTGTGTAGGAAACGTAAGGAATACTTCCTTGACACGCTTCCCCACGCACGTCCCAACGTGTGCTTCATAGATCACGCTCTTCGAGACATATTTCTCGAAGCTCGTTTCCCTAGGAATTTAGATTTTGACAATAACGGTTAAAATAATATCCTTAGTATTTTAGAATTAATATTTACCTCATAAGATAAATACTCTAATTCTTGTTAACTAAAGAATATTTCTATTTTAAAACTGTTTATAAGATTACTAAATTAATATATAATAATATATTAATAGCACGCATAAATCTTCACGCTTTGACTTATTCCACGCAAATCTCATTTCTTCAATAGTTATAGATACGACTTATAACTTAAGAACTCTTGATATTGCAATAAAAACTTTTGTCTTGTAAGTCTTCAAAAAGACTTTGATACGAGCTTGATCTTTTTCTTCAATCTACGATTGTATCTATACTTTGATAAACTATGATCTTCGCTCTATAATTAACTGTACACTTAACCGCACGATTACACGCATATGCATATAAAATATAATCACCTAGACTTGTCATTATTAAAACATAAAACAATATATTACATATATAGAATATATTACTCAACAAATTCCCCCTTTTTAATGATGGCAAGTCTTTACCTAGAATCGTGTCTAAGTGTAATATTGTAACGTTCCCCCTCAACATAATATTGGTCATTCATAATATAGATCAACTAGAGTTTCTATTTTTAAATTAAACCAATTTCTTAAAGAACTATGAGAGACAATACGTTACGACAAGGAGCAATCTTAGGCAAATTCGTAATCTAGGTCGCATTCTTTTCCCCCTCTTGACATCATTGAAAAGACGGAAACAAAGACATAAAACGACTAGAATGATATAATACGAAACAAACCTAAGTGTGCAATTCTAAATCAAACACACAAACGTAATTAAAATCAAGCAACTATGAAATACAAACGGGAAAACGACACACAACCATATACTACAATGCCAAAGGGCCGAATATGCAAAATAAAGCCACATGGGCCGAATGTGTCGAATAAGAGCCTAATGGGCCGAATGTAGTAGGATAGGAAAAATTGGGCCAAAGATAGGGTAAAACAAAAGGTAGGCTAATGTTTTGAGGATTAAGGAAATAAAAGATAGTGAAAGGCAATTGGGTAAGGAATATGGATATCCACCAAGAGAGCACCCAAACACATTCCGTCAAAACAGTTCTTGCACACAAACCGAGACAAACAACTTTCAATCTTCCTCGTTTACGAACTTTAACTCTCGGGTAAAACTAACAAGGTTGCCATTAATTTTCTCCATCCATTCCCGTACATCATCATTCATCCCCGACCCGGTAGCTTTGTCAGATTTTGGTTCCTTCAACCCAGAAACAATAGAAACAAGTTTATCAACTTTGGGTTCCAAACCATCCAACCCACTCTGTTTTCCATCTCTATTACTTCGTCCAAATTGCAATTCATGCTCATCACTCAAGATACCCATCAACTTCATCATCTTATCACCCATGCGATCTCGGGGTTCGACACCATAACTACTTCAACCCTTCTTTTGCAACAATTCATAGCCAACGTCTACCACCCCTTCGCCTTTTTTTTTTTTTTTTTTAATTCGAACTTTTTCAACCCTTCTTTTGCAACATCCCCGGAAACATCACGGAACAGAGGACGAGGTATTTGATCATAATCTTGAAATTCCTCTTCCATATTAACGATTTCCCTTTCTCTAATTTTCGTCTCTTGCTTGCTTCTGATTTCGGAACGGTGACGGAAAATGGGTTCGGGGGACGGTGGAGGCGAGGGTGTTGGTGTCGGAGTATGGTGTTTGAGTAGATGATTTTATTTTAGCTTGGTTAACGGGTTTTATGAAGCGTTAATGGTGGTTTCTTGAATTTTTGGTTTTAGTAAGATTTGGGGACGGTGAGGAAAGAGTGTGAGAGTTGTGATGGTGGGGTAGGCACACGTGGGGGTTAGGTAGTAGAAATAAATAGGGTAAGTTTGGAGGATAAACAAATAAGACGGGTTTAGATATTACGGAAATTTTGGTACGTATATAATTGGGATATGGTGATAATAATTTACGTACCTGAGACACGTAAATATATATATATATAATATTAATATAATAATATTGTGGGCATAAATTATTAATATGTGAATATTATTATTTTGATCTGAGAAATTGGTTGTGTACGTTCGTATAACACGTAGCAAGATATAATCAAAATCGAGCATTTAATAAAGAATAACACACATAGGCATGCAGCGGAATATACGGACACAGTCATATAATTCAGTCTTTTCATAGTCAATCATTGGGTTATTTTCTGCTCTTAAGATCGATTAGGTGCCACCGATTAAACCAATTTCCAATCGTAGAGTCTCAAATCGTTCCCTAGCCAAAGGTTTAGTAAAAATATCCGCCCATTGTTTTTCCGTACTACAAAATTCCAACTTAATGTTTTTCTTTTCTACATGGTCACGTAAGAAGTGATGTCTAATCTCTATGTGTTTTGTTCTCGAGTGCTGAGCCGGGTTTTTAGAAATTATAATAGCACTCGTATTGTCACATAATATAGGTACACATCCCACGTCAATACCATAATCAAGTAATTGTTGTTTTAACCATAGGAGTTGGGAACATACCAGTGCGGCTGCAATATATTCTGCTTCTGCGGTTGACAAGGCGACTGAATTTTGTTTCTTGGATGCCCAAGATATAATACATGGTCCAACGAAAGTCGCAAGTCTAGAAGTACTTTTCCTGTCTAAAGAACAACCTGCATAATCCGCATCTGAATATCCTAATAGGTTAAAATTACAGTCCATAGGATACCATAGATATAATTTTGATGTTCCAATTAGGTATCTTAAAATTCTCTTAACCGCAATCATATGTGATTCTTTTAGTGCAGATTGAAACCGAGCACGGACGCAGACACTAAACATTATATCTGGACGACTTGCAGTAAGATAAAGAAGTGAGCCAATCATACCTCTATAAGTAGTTTTATCTACCGACTTACCGTCCTCGTCTTTGGTGAGTTTCTTATCTGTTACCATTGGAGTAGGCATAGGATGAGAGGATTCCATTCCGAATTTCTTGATTAGTTCTTTGACGTATTTTTGTTGATGCACTTTGATACCCTCGTTCGTTTGTTGGATTTGAAGACCAAGGAAGAATTTTAATTCTCCCATCATACTCATCTCGAACTCGGATGTCATCAACTCTGAGAAGTACTGGCACAACTTTTTGTTGGTTGACCCAAATATAATATCGTCAACGTAGATCTGGACTATTAGAAGGTCGGAATTCTCGTTTTTTAGAAATAGTGTTTTATCTACTGAGCCTCTTTTGAATCCGCTTTCCAACAGAAACTTTGATAGTCTGTCGTACCATGCTCGAGGGGCCTGTTTCAGCCCGTAGAGAGCTTTGTCCAATCTGTACACATGATCCTTGAGTTTGCTGTCAGGAAATCCAGGAGGTTGTTCAACATAGACTTCCTCCTGAAGATATCCGTTAAGGAATGCAGTCTTAACATCCATTTGAAATAATTTCATTCCTTTATGTGCAGCAAATGCTATGAGCAAGCGAATCGCTTCAAGGCGAGCAACAGGAGCAAAAGTTTCGTCATAATCGATCCCTTCCTGTTGGTTGTATCCTTGAACGACCAATCTTGCTTTATTACGAACGATGACTCCATAGTCATCTAATTTATTTCTGAATACCCATCTTGTTCCAATTACTGATCTATCTTTTGGACGAGGAACAAGATGCCATACTTTATTCCTTTCGAATTGTTGTAGTTCTTCTTGCATGGCGACTATCCAGTCAGGTTCTGCAAGAGCTTCTTTTATGTTTGTAGGTTCAATTGTGGAGAGAAAGGAGTAGAAGGAACATAAGTTGTTTAAGCTTCTTCGAGTTTGAACTCCTTCTGTAAGGCTTCCTATGATATTATCCAGAGGGTGAGAGCCTTTATATCTCCAGTTTCTTGATTGATCGTTTTCATTGCTACTGCTTGACTCGGGATTTTGACTTGTTCCCCCTGAATCCAAACCAGGGTTTGTAGGAGAGTCAGGTATAACTATGACCTCTTCCCTTTGGTTTTGATTCAAAGTTGTAGCTTCATTAGCTACAACTCTGGGTTCTAAGTCATTAGTTTGAGAGTTATTTACAGTATCATCAACTGTAGTTTCATCTCTCGTACCATTTCCTTCCAAGTCATGTTCATCATTGTTTCCTTGAATTTCGCCTTCATCGTTATTTTCTATTTCAGGAGGATCTTCCCTTGACAACCTAAAGTCAGGTTCGTCTAGGTTTTCCTCTTCGTCCTGTAAAGGCTTGTCGAAGGCATTATTCTCATCAAAGATAACATGTATGCTCTCTTCTATGCATAAAGTACGTTTGTTAAAAACTTTATAGGCTTTACTATGATCAGAATATCCTATGAAAATTGCCTCATCACTTCTAGGGTCAAATTTGCTTAAACGATTTTTACCATTGTTATGAACAAAGCATTTACTCCCAAAACATCTTAGATGAGATATATTAGGTTTACGACCACGTAAAAGTTCATAGGGTGTCTTTTTAAGGATAGGTCTAATCATAGCACGATTATGAATATAGCAAGCTGTGCTAATAGCCTCAGCCCAAAAGTTTCTAGGTAGGCCACTACAAAGAAGCATTGTTCTAGCCATGTCTTCTAGGGTTCTGTTCATGCGTTCTACTACTCCGTTTTGGTGTGGTGTTCTAGGTGCAGAGAAGTTATGTCCAACACCGTTGGATTTACAGAATTCTATAAAAGCATGGTTGTCAAACTCAGTTCCATGGTCAGTTCGAATAGTTACTAGATTAGTTTTTAATTTTTTTTGAACAAGTTTCATAAGACTAACAAATTCATCAAATGTTTCGTCTTTAGAGTGAAGAAAGATAGGCCAAACAAATCTAGAGTAATCATCAACTCGAACGAAAACATACCTGGAACCGCCTCTACTTCTTACCTTCATAGGGCCACAGAGATCCATATGTACTAGATCAAGAGCTTGGTTAGTACTTACTATTCTTTTTGGTTTGAAGGATGATCTGACGTGTTTACATCGTGCACATGTGTCGCACATCTTTTCTTGGTCAAACTTAATCTTGGGAAGACCTTCGACCAAGTCCCATCTCTTCAATTTGCTAAGAATAGGAGAACTAATATGTCCAAATCTCTTATGCCAGAGACATGGATCATCTAACGTAACTTTCATACATGAGAGAGAGTCAGTAGGCACAACGTTTAAATCAATCATGTAAACATTTTTCTTTCTATGACCTTTAAGAATAACTTTACTTGTACCTTCCATAATTATACGACAAACATTTTTATGAAAAACAACTTTGTTTCCTTTGTCGCATAATTGGGATATACTAATTAAGTTATGTTTAAGACCACTTACCAGATATACATCGCTAATAGAGTGAGAAGATGAGACGCATATCTTACCGACACCTATTACCTTTCCCTTTTTGTTGTCACCGAAGGTAACTTTTCCTCCGTCGAATGTTTCTAAGGTAGTGAATAGGTTGGCGTCACCTGTCATGTGTCGGGAGCATCCACTGTCGAGGTACCATAGATTATTTTCTTTAGCGATTATCTGCACAAAATAGTTTAAAGACAGGACTTAGGTACCCAAGCATACTTGGGTCCTTTTGAGTTAGTAATAATAAAAACATCTTCCTTTTTAACCCAGACTTGTCTCACTATAGGTTTTTTGTAACTGTGGTAGTTAGGCTTTGTTGGTCTAGTGTGAGTCTTTGGGTTTTGTTTTTTGTAGGTTGTAGGTTTATGAGTTTGAGTGGTTCTATTTTTCTTTTCTGCGTAATCGAAGGACATGTCATAGAACCATCTATGGTCATTGTTTCTTTCCTCAACCTTTTCATTACTTTCCTCACTATCAATGATAGATATGGAGTCATTTGGTATACCTAGAGATTTAACAAATTTGACTCCAGTTTTGAAGTCGAGTGCGTGTTTTACACAGTTTTCTCGTAGATGTCCATCATGACCACAATAAGTGCAAATTAAATATTCAGGTAAGTCTACATACTTTCTTTTTCTGAAGTCACGTTCATCAGGTTTTTGTTGACATTTAGAATGGTCTCTTCTACCATAGCACTCATGTCCTAGACCCATCTTCATGTTGTTATCAGATTGTTCAGTTAGGAAGTTTAGTACGTTAGTACTTCCTTCCCATTTTTCGTGAACTTTACGAGCATGAAGAAGAAGGTCTTTTAAGGAATATATTTCTTTTATGCAGGAGGAATGGTCAACATTGTTATGATCTTTCAAGTCTTGAATGTCTTTATTAAAATTGAACACGATTTGCGCATGTTCCTTTTTAACTTTGGATAAGTTGAATTCTAGATCCATGATTTTTTGCTCGAGGATTTCAACTTCTTCTAGATGAGTTTCATCTACAACAACTGGTGCAAATTTACTCTTTAGAAGTTCATTAGACCTTTTTAGATCTGAGGTTATAGCATCATTGGCTATAATCTTAGATCCAAGCTCTTTAATGTTGAGTTTTAATTTTGAGATTACAACTTCATTGGCTGTAACTTTAGACTCAAGAATTTTCTTCTCAGACATTACTGTTTCCAATTTAACATTTGTATCAATGTTAACCTTGGATTTCAGTTTCTTAGCTTTGGCCTTTAGGAGTTGATTTTCCTCAGCAATGTCAAGAATCTGTTCTTTCAGCTCGTCTAATTCAAGACTTTGTTCGTGACATTGATCTAGGGTTTGTTCGAAGTAATTAATTAAAGCAGACTTAGATAAATTTTTAACTTGACTCTTAAGCTGTAAAAAATTTACCTCTTGGTCTTCATCCTCTGAGTCAGATTCTCCGTAGAGGCAAAATTGTGATGAGTCATGATCGTCGGAGATAAGATCCAAGCTCACATTGATTAGGCACAGGTTAGCAACTTCCTCTTCTTCAGAGTCTTCGTCATCTTCGGAATCTAATTCTCCCCAGCAAGATGCGAGCATAACCTTCTTAAATTCAGTTTTGGTCTTATCTCGTTTGGATTTGTCTTTAATCTTGTCCTAGCTTGGACAGTCCTTGATCATATGCCCTTGATCACCACATTTAAAGCACCCTCGTTTGAAGAAGGTTTGCTTAGAGTCACTCTTTTTCTTGTCGTTTGCTTTATTGTTGGATTTGGTAAATCTCCCTTTGAAGACTGCCTTTTTAAAGCGTCTTGCGAAGAGAACTGTTTCATCTTCCAGTTCAGGTTCGCATTCTCCACTTGTAGAGGCTTGTAGTGCAACGTTTTTATTTGTAGAATGATCATTGTCGTCTCTATTTAGCATGATCTCATGAGCCATTAGAGATCCAATGAGTTCTTGATAAGTTAAGGTCGTGAGATCACGAGCCTCTTCAATTGCAGTGACTTTTGGTTGCCACTTTTTGGTTAGGCTTCTAAGAACTTTTCTGACTGTGTCCTCAGAATCATATTTCCTACCAAGGTTCCGTAGTTCATTAAGTATGCAAGAGAATCGCGCAGACATGCTATCAATCGATTCATTCTTTTCCATAGTGAAAAGTTCATATCGTTGAATGAGCAAGTCTATGCGATGCTTCTTGACTACGGAAGTACCTTCGTAGGCTAGTTCTAGGCCATCCCATATTTCTTTAGCTGAGTTACAAGAAGAGAAGCGATCAAATTCAGAAGTAATCATACCGTTTTGAAGTAGACTCATGGCTTTTGAATTTTTCTCAGCAATCTTGTAGTCAGCTTCCACATAGTCACTTTCTGGTTTCTCATATGTGGTTCCATTTGCAGATGCAACCAAGATCTTTCTTGGTCCAGTTTGAATTATTTTCCAGCATTCCCAGTCGCATTATTTGACGTAGTGGGTCATCATGTTCTTCCACAAGCTATAGTTCTTTCCATCGAAGATAGGACACTTAAGGTGTTTTGAATCCATTGGAAATCAATAGAAGGATCAATCTCAAGTTGTAAGGCTTTCAAGAGCACGAGGCTCTGATACCAATTGAAGAGTCTATTGACCTAGATATACTCAAGAAGGGGGGGGGTTGAATTGAGTATGCCAACTTTTTTGATTCTTCTTCGATGTATGTTGATGACGCGTTGTAATAGCAAGTGATGAGTAAGAACAATAAAGTAAAGGAGACACGATCTTTTGAAGTGGTTCAGTTTCACAAATCGAAACCTACGTCCACTATTCTCGATTAATAAAATTAGTACCTTCTCCGGATTACAATTTTATCAACCCACTCGTACAACTTTGATATTAGTTGTAACTCAATCTAGATACCGTAAAATATCTAGCTACGACAAGTACCGTGAAATACTTGCTTACAATGAGTACCGTTAAATACTCGAAACTATCTTAAGTAAGTAAGATAAACTTTTAACAACTTCTTGTATTGAAGATCTTGAATATATGAAAATATTCTTCAATGCTTGTAGTCTTGTATACGAGATTTGACAATGATTAGCACGAATATCGAGACGTGTGAGAGACTACGTTCGTTTGATTTTCTTTGAGCGTGAGGCGTGTTGATCGGGGGTCTTGAACATGAAATATGATGCATATATATAGTAATTTAGATCTAGGTTGAATACTAGATAGTTTAGTAATATTACTTTATCTAGAATACTAATTCTAGGTAATATTTAAAACTTAATCTTATATGAATTAGGAAAGGACTCTAATAAGATAATATTAATTTAAGACATAAGATAATATTTCCACAATCCTATTTGATTTAGGAAACATCTTATACCATAAAATATAGAATCCTACTTTGAATCAAATCCTAATTCTTGTCAATAATATAATAAATTATATCTTTAATCAAATCCTAGTTAATCTTTAAGTAGATTAAATAAACAAATTTATTTATTTAATTAACCATAAAGATAATATGAAACATGTTAGTAGTTGTGTAGGAAACGTAAGGAATACTTCCTTGACACGCTTCCCCACGCACGTCCCAACGTGTGCTTCATAGATCACGCTCTTCGAGACATATTTCTCGAAGCTCGTTTCCCTAGGAATTTAGATTTTGACAACAACGGTTAAAATAATATCCTTAGTATTTTAGAATTAATATTTACCTCATAAGATAAATACTCTAATTCTTGTTAACTAAAGAATATTTCTATTTTAAAACTGTTTATAAGATTACTAAATTAATATATAATAATATATTAATAGCACGCATAAATCTTCACGCTTTGACTTATTCCACGCAAATCTCATTTCTTCAATAGTTATAGATACGACTTATAACTTAAGAACTCTTGATATTGCAATAAAAACTTTTGTCTTGTAAGTCTTCAAAAAGACTTTGATACGAGCTTGATCTTTTTCTTCAATCTACGATTGTATCTATACTTTGATAAACTATGATCTTCGCTCTATAATTAACTGTACACTTAACCGCACGATTACACGCATATGCATATAAAATATAATCACCTAGACTTGTCATTATTAAAACATAAAACAATATATTACATATATAGAATATATTACTCAACAACGGTGGTTGAATGGTCGTGTATGGCACACGAATCAATGTTCTGATCGTAGATGGAATATGAAAGATTATGGAACGATGTATTGAATGTATTGTGAATGATTTGTAGAAGGATAGTTAATAATCTCGTCCTCAAATCCAAGAAGATTTGATTATTCTGCAATTTAATTGAATCCACAATTAAACCTAAAGACTAAGCTCACTAAGATACTCAATCAATAATTTTAAAGCTCACACAGATACTTTGTTTTTTTAAGTTTGCACTCAATAATAATAATTCATAAACTCCAACAATTGTGCACGACTGCCCTATTTATAGGGTATATGGTCGGCTATCCTACTACTATTATGGTAAGAATACCTTAATCTAACCTAATTAGAAAACCCTAATCCTACCTAGGTTCAAACAACTAGTTTGACTAGGATTAAGACTCCTATTCCTACACAAACTATGAATCCTATCACTAGTAGGATTCCTTATTCTATTAGGATTGTGAATCCTACACACACTAGAAAACCTAATCCTATTAGGATTACAAATCCTACAACAACTAGGATTCCTAATTCTATTAGGACTACGAATCCTATCACAACTAGGATTCCTATTTAAATTAGGATTTCCTATTTGTAATAAGACTCTTACAAAGACTCCTATTTGGACTATAAAACATATTAGTCCTTATTTTAAACATAACATAAAATAAAACTAACTACTATTAGGACCGTTTGGAATCACACGTCCTAGGTCTTTCTTAGACGGACTTCTGGCTAAATCCGTTCCATGTTATCTTGAACACTGTATTCGACCCAAAGTCGAATTTGATGCGTGTCGTTTATGCACCAAAGACAACCTAGGTCTACTAACTGGAAGCTAGTGGAAGTAGGGTCGAAATTCCACAGGGAGACATGGTCTTAAGTAAAGGTCAGTCTATAAGTCACAAAATTGGGGGATTTTGTTTGAGATTAAAACTAAGACGGATATAAAAAGAACTTAAGATAGAGATGATAAAAACGAGTTTCAAACAATAAAAAGAGAATATGTCAGGATTCAGGTCGTCGCGGTAATTAATGTCACATGAAGATTAGGTCAGTCGATACAACAACGAAGTGGGAACGATTAATATCCTTTCGGTCTGAAATCACCCCTGGACTCCCCTATCTATCAATCTTTAGATCTATAGATAGGTTACGTAAATCAACCTGAACAAGCCTACCTACTAATCTTTCGATCCAGGTAGGGTTTTACTAGGTAAACTGGTCTCCTGCGTGCACTCAATCAACAAGTTTTATAAATATATTGTTTATGGGTGAACTTCGTCGTAAGGACGACTAACATGCAATTCCTACGACATAACTACCGCGAGTTCCTTCATCCTAACATATTATGGGGATTAGCTACTCATGCTTTGGGGAACTAAACTAACAACAACGATAACAACAACATTCAACATAGTAAATAAAGGTAAATTGCTATAAATCATAAAACGACGAAAAACAAGAACAATAAATAAAGTAGAGAAATGAATTACAGTAATGGTAGAAGGAAAGAATAGGATCTGATGCTTGAAAATGGAAGAAACCCTAAATAAACTGTTTAGATCTAAGTGACTGCTAAAAAATGTAAAAGTGTCTGATGAAAAGTGTATGCTCCAAAGTGAATACTCCAAGTGAATACTAACCTAATCCTTAAATAAGGATTAGGTTAACCCTCAAAATCTTAACCTAAAAACGGAAATAGCAAATCCGGTACGCTTAAGTGAGTTACTCGATCGAGTGACTGAACCACTCGATCGAGTAGCTGTTCTTCAAAAAGTGCTCGATCGAGTAACTTCGAGCTGGCAACTGCTCGATCGAGTAACTCTGGGAACCTCGAAGGTTGGGTCCTTCCTGCAGACTCCTCGATCGAGTATCACACTGTTCGATCGAGGCTTTCTCCTCCTGCATCCACTCGATCGAGCTCTGGTGTTTACTCGATCGAGTAGATGACAGATACACTACTTCTTTTTCGCTTCTTTCTTGCTTTTGTCCTTCGTCTTTGCCTCGGTTACCGTTCCTTTAAGCCTATGGTACTACAAAATCGGGGCTATGGGACTCCTTGACTTGCTTCATCTTCAAAAAGAGCTTAAAATGGACAGAAAAGGCATGTTTTCTTCAACTTTCGCATAATTCCTGCAAAATAACAGAAAATACACCAAAGGAAGAAAAATGGGGTAAAATGGCACGTAAAGTGCATGAAAATGCATAGAAATGCGTGCTAAATGATGCCAAAAAGTGTATAAAATAAGCACGCATCAAATATCCCCAAACCAAACCTTTGCTTGTCCTCAAGCGAACTAATGCAATTAAAAGAAGAAAAGCAACTAACTAACTACCTAATGGAATGGAATCGCCTCAGAACCGACTAAGGACCATGTTGTTGACTATGCAAATGCAGAAATTACTCATCATAAAGTTCAAAACCAAAAGCAAAGAATTCATACATGTAATGAAAACAACTTGGACGACTGACTCGAATGACTTGTGTACTTTGGACTCTCCCGGATCGCTCTTCTCTCAATAAATGGGTGAACATATATGTGTAAGAGAGAAGAATAAGAAAATGAAGACACTCTCCTAACTACGACCAACATATCATGCAATGCAACTAGTATGACCAAAGATTCTAACTACCGTACACACGCACAACAACCTGTCAAAGTCTATCACATGCCGAATACTTGCATAAATATGGTTATGTGAGGTAAAATGGGTAAAAGGAGGCAAAAAAAACTGTATGGATAAGAGAAGGTAACGGCTCGAGCTAGCTACCAAGACTCAACCAAAAGTGAAACCTTCCAAAATACTCAAAAACAATGCCATGCTCGGCATATCACACAACTAACCCCGGAACTTGAATCGGTCAAACAATCATGCTTAGCAAACACTTTCTTTTCTTTTCTTTTATTTTTCTTTTTCTATTCCCAAAAGATATAAATAAAGGACGAGAATCATATTTTTCTTCTTTTTTTCTTTTTTCTTTTTCTTTTCTTTTCTTTTGTTTATCTTTATCTTTTTCTTTTGCTAAGTTCTTGACAAAAATCATACTCCCGAATTCAAGCTCCAAAATCTCAAATACCAACTCCGAAAATGAAGATCAAACCAAAAACTGATACAATGAAAATATACCACAAAACAACACTAAGGCTAGCTCGACACAAAGTAGGCTAAATCTGGGTGTAGTTTATAGGTCAACTGGCAGTTTTTTTTTGGCTAAAAGTGGAGTTATATGGGTATGATGAGAAAAGGGAAATGCAAGTACTCTCCTAACATGTGATACCAACCACAAACCATGCGTGCAGATAGAAAGCAATCAAAAGTCATACATGTGAATGCAATGATATGAAGGGAGTACTACTCTCAATCCTAGATAAACTGGTCATGGATGTCACCAGTTATGGCTCTAAAAACTCAGAAAGTATACGTAGTTTGCCAAATACAAGTCAAGTCAAATTCAGAAGTCCAAGTATAATTTCCAAAACGGAATTCGAGACATGCTATATGGTTCTTACAAAATGATGATGAAAAACTACAAAAGACAATCAACTCGAAAATCCTAGAAGGCAATATCATCACAGAAAACTCCATTCCAACTCGACTATATGCAAAAGTAAACGTGCATTTTTTGTATTTTTTGAAAAAAAAATGCAAAAAGTGAAAAAAAGATAGAAATGCATAAAGGAAACGTGAATGCATGCATGACAAATGAAAAATGCAGACGCAAAAGGATGCAACTCCTCCCCAAACCAAACTAGACAATGTCCTCATTGGCTACAAAACAGGGGAAAGGGGGTATACAACCTAATACATGCTCCTACGGGGTGAAATATATACAAAAATAGAAAGCATAAAAAAGAAAAATCTAAGATGAAAGCAAGGCAAGAAATACATAACCTCCCCAAACCAGTTGTAGTTGTCACTCCGCATCCTCCGAACTCTCCGCATCACCACTACCACTCTCATCACTCCCACTACCACTCTCATCCTCCTCCCCGGAGCTCTCTTGTGCCTCTCCTCCTCCACTGGCACTGACATGCTGAGCGGCCTCCTCCGCACGTTGCCTCACCTCCCTCTGTACCGCTGTCTCCCCAGGTGCCTCAGTAGAGGTCTGGGGGTACCCGCCATCTGGGTATCGTTAAAAAGAGGGGTGAGGACCACTGGGAGGTCGGAATGTGCTAGTGCGCATCCTCGCGTAGTATTCCGGAAAGCTGACCAAGGCAAGGTCCCTCTGAAGAATGGACTGGGCCCTGAGAAACTCAAAAAGTAGAGGATCACGGTACCCCCGGTCTGCGGCCGGTGGTACCTCAAAAATGGGAGGTAAAATGAAATGCGCAGGGAAGCCTGGGGTGGATGATGATGATGAAGAAGGGGTAATGAAAGGTGAAGGTGAAGGTGTGAGTGTAGGAATGGTGGGGGTGTGTGTAGTGGTATGAGAGGTGGTCGGCTGAGAGTATGATGATGGTCGTGATGACGGTGAAGGTCGACGACGTGAAGTGTCTCCGACCTCTCTCTCAGGTGAGGTGCGCTTCCTCTTTGAAGAGGAAGGAGTGAAAAAGATGCGGTAGAAGGGTGGGTGATACCCGTCGTTGAGGGTACCAAAGATAAATTTATAATTCCTAACTTTAACAATAGATAGTGAAAGTCAGGGTCGAACCACAAGGAGGTGGGGAATGTTTATTGTTTGATGTCGATGTTTTAAGGTAACAATTTGGGAGTTTGAATTGGTTGTTACTAAGTCTAAGATAAAGGTAAAATAAAACAAGTGATTAAAGACGAGAATAAGATTATAATAAAAGGGATGCTAGGATGTTTGGGTAATAAATAGCTAAGGTAATATAAATCCTAAGGTCAACATGTATTGCAGTCGCGTAAGGGGTGTAACATATCCTTTCGGTCTATGGTACCTAATAGCTCCTTCCGACCTATGCTATTAGTTCCTAGGTCTCACAATTATTGGGTGTCAACAATAAGGGTGATTCCTAAATCCTAGGTCACATACCTTTCAGTCTTAAGTAACCTAGCCGTCTTAAGGTGTAAACCAATGCCCTTCCCGTATCTCTCAATCTTGGGTAGGTCATTACTAACATCCTACAGGTCTCCTTTCGGTTTCATTGCAGGTTATTATAGTCAACAGGGAAAGACGAAACATGATTCATGCGCGAGTGGGTCGACCGACCAGCTATTCCAGTCGGCCGACCACCGCCTTGGTCGACCGACCCATTATTTGAGTCGGCCGACCACGGCTCTGCTACAAGTCGGTCTCGGAATCTATACTACCTACGCATATTCATCCCCTACATCCTAACATATGGAAATTAGCTACTCATGGTTATTAAAACAATTATGAAAACGGGAATAAACATGGAAAACGTAGTAAATAATAATCTAAGCATGCAAGATTCAATAAAGCTTGGGAATTCTATCTTAATTGAATGCAATAGTAATAAGGACAATAATAAAACTAGATTAAAAGAGTAATTACCAGAGTCGGAATTAAGGCAGAAAGGAACAAACTTTATTGAATGCTTGAGAATTATTGAAAGATTACAAACTAAAGTTGAAAACTAGAATTAAGAACTAGATAATAACTGATGCTAGATTATAAACTGAATGCCAAACCCTAATCACAAGATTAGCTTATATAGGGCATAAAATTCAGAGTTTCCTAAAGACTCCTACTTCTAATTGCTTTCCGAAAACGTTCCTGGGCTTCGCTGAGGTCGGTCGACCTACTTAGTGGGTCGGTCGACCTCTTTTACGGGCTTTAGGAGAATTCTGGGCTTTCTTTAAGATTCTGGACTTCTAAAACTTCAGGCCCGGTCGGCCGACCCATTAAGTAGGTCGGTCGACCGTTTCTGCGCGGAAATTCCTCGATTTTTTTCTTGTTTTGACTTTTGGTACTTAAATAATGACTCCAGTTGACTTTCCTTCGTTCCTTAATTATGCAAAAATCCCGAGGGCATGAATTTGGTGTAAAATCGTCCCTTTTCCGCATAAATCTGCAAAAGTGCATAAAAAATACGAAAGTACACGATTGTTGGGAAATAAGGGCTAAAACATAGTAAATGAGCGACAAAATGCGTGTAAAAATAGATGAAAAACATCATAATATAGACACGCATCAAATTCCCCAAACCAAACCTTGCTTGCCCTCAAGCAAGAAATAGACTCGATCTTAACTAATGGAACGATTTCAATCTCAGAGCGAAATTTACATGTAAGCCTAAACCAGTGCCAAGTACAAAATGAGAAAGTATTCAAATCATGCAAACGAGTTATAGGGTCGTCAAACTTGCAAACATAAAGACTATAGAGACTTTATACCATGGACTCTCGCGGTACGCTCGTGACACTCATGAAGCAAAGGGTGAGTATATGTAAAAGATAGAAAGAAGTAATTTTGTCATGACACTCACCTAACTGCGACCCAAGAAAACATGCCTGCAATCTAACATGAACAAAAATTCTACAACTATGTAAAACAAACCCATTAAGTGACTTGGATACATGCAATTGAGGTAATGAAAGATATGTGAGGTAAAAGGTACAAAGTGGTTAAAATGTTTTTGGATAAGTGGGATTAATAGCCAAGCTAGTAAAACCGGTTCCCAACAACAAATTTCACAACTTTTTTTTGATACTAAGAAAGTGCTCTTTTGTAGCACAACTCTCACATTAAATATAAGAAAGGACTCCCAAATATTTTGAATGAAGTACGGGAGTGATAACACATAAAAGAAAGGGAATTTGGTTCGAATTTTTTTTTTTTTTTTCATTCTGATGCTGTCAATGGATCGGCCGACCCATTAAGGAGGTCGGTCGACTTTGTTTCTGTACGTTTTGACTTTTTTTCGTTTTTCTTTTCTTTCTTTTCCATTTCTGGATTTTTCTGTTCTTTTTCTTTTCTTTCTTTCTTTTCTCTTTTTGCTCAAGATAGCAATACAAACCAAGATACCTCAAAATAAACCAAGGACTACAAATACTAGCTTGGAAGGGTAGGCTAAGTATGGGATGTAGTTTTGGGGGAATAAAAAGGCAATTTTGGCTATGTGAAGCTTATGGGTAATTATGAGAAAAGGGATCCCAAATGCACGTATCATGACTCACAAAACGAGAAAGTAATACAAGTATATAGCAATCAAGCTCATGTTTATGCATATTGATGTAACTTGTTCCAAGGGGAGTACTACTCACATCCTAGACAACTGATTTAAAAATGAAACCAGGAAATAAGCTCTAAAAACTCAGAATGTATAGTAGGTTGCCAATGTATAAGTCAAGTCTCAAGATATACAAATTGACAAAAAACTCGTAGATATGCAAAATACTTTCATACTAAAATAAGTTGACAAGACAAGGTAAGGGCATAAACATGTAAGAAAGCAAAATCATCCTTGAAATACTCTCGTTCCGACTCGACCTATATGCTAAAATAAACGTGCATTTTTTGGAATTTTTGAATTTTTTTCATTTTTTTGTATTTTTTCTTTTGTATAGGTAAGGAAAATAAAGAAAAGAACGATGCAAGATAGAAATGCAATAAACGTGTGACAGAATGCAATGCATGTGACACGAAACCATTCCCCAAACCAACCCGCACAATGTCCCCATTGTGCATTAGCTTAAGTAAATGCTTCAGAAAATTAGAAGAAAGATGCAAGTAAATAAAAACCAAGGAAAACTGGAAAGAACTCACTGGATTAATAGACGTATGAGAAAAACCTCCCCAAACCAGCGTAGGCTGGGAGGTTTTGGTGGCCAGCAGTGCCACTGAAGTACCAAAGACAGTTGCACGATTTCCGAGGAAGAAACGAAGAGACTGCGACGGATAGGTAGGTCGACCGACCCATATATTAGGTCGACCGACCCTCCTGCAGATTATAGGAATTTTAGCAATACAGCGACTAGGTCGACCGACCCGTATATCTGGTCGGTCGACCCCTCTGCGTTACATCGGTCTTCGTTTCTTTGTCCAACCTGAAAGAAATCAATAAATATGCGCCCAACAAATGCGCGAGATGCCAGAAACAAGTCTAAAGTCTTAACTACGCAAGCATAACGGAAAAAGTTCTAAGAAAACAAAAATAAAAAGTTTCACACAACAAAAGTAAATTGTCTTAAAAGCTGAAATTTGAAATAACTATCCGCTAAAGATGCGGAATATATCCGACCACGGTTTTTGACGACACGCCGTAGTCTCCACAGTGTTTGCTCGAGTAGCAAAACACATCTTTTTTCCGCCGTCGCAAAGCATATGCGACGACCTCTCCTCTTGAGCTTGTCTCCTTTTTTTCTTCTCTTCCCGATCTACAACATCTGGGTCTTCATCTTCTTTGTAGCCCAAGCATCCCATTCCTCCTCTCTGTACTATGACTTCCTTTATTTTGGGTTTCCCCAGACCAATTCCTGCATTAGCCATAATAGAAGTGTCCTCCATATTGCTCCCAATCTGGGGCGGAGGTGTAAAAACAGATACAGGAGTAGGTAATAAAGTAGGAGAAGTAGTGATGACCTCATACTTCTTTTCAGAAGTGATAGCATTACAAGTGATGGTGGTCATAACATCCTTCTTCCTATAAGATAGGCCATAGATGATGGAATGCTTTCCTACTTTGAAGGTCAAAGTCCCAGTGCCTACATCTATGATGGCTCCCGCAGTGTGGAGGAAAGGCCTTCCTAGTATTATAGGTATATGGGCATCCTCTGGGATGTCCAAAACTACAAAGTCAACTGGAAAGAAAAACCTGTCTATACGCACAGAGATGTTTTCCAACACCCCTATGGGTTCCATAGATGTACGATCTGCCATCTGGACAGTCATGCTGGTTACTGCAAATTCGGTCATTCCTAGTTTTAAGGCAACACTTAGGGGCATGACACTAATACTAGCTCCTAAGTCGCATAAAGCCTTCTTCACTGGGAAGGTTCCTATATTGCAGGGGACAGAAAAACTACCAGGATCCTCCAGCTTATGAGGGGCAATGACATGCGATAAGTAGCTAGATGACTCTTCAGTTAAGGCAACTGACTCAACCTTATCTAAAGACCTCTTTCTTGATAAAAGCTGCCTCATAAATTTAAGATAGGAAGGAACCTGTTGGACTAATTCTAGAAACGGAACTTGAACATTTAATGAACGAATTACGTCTTTAAATTCGTCAAAAGATACCTGATCCTTCGAAGGTATAAGTCTTTCTGGGAAAGAAGGGGCTGAAGATTCGGTATTTGCAGCCCTTTTCAGAAACCTGGGGGTCTTATCACCCCGAAAAAGAAAATCCCTTAAGTTATTCGGCAATTCGGGACGAAAAGGGGCCTCTCCCTCCGCATCGGTGGTCGGTCGACCCTCTTCTTCGGTCGGTCGACCACTTTCCTGTACAGCGAGATTTTTCGGATTCTGCTCAGAGGTCGGTCGACCTGGCTTCTGGGTCGGTCGACCTTCCTCGCTGTCAGTCTGCTTCGGCTGCTTTTCTTTTTCTTTTTCTCCTCCCACTTTAGCTCCGCTTCGTAGGGATATGATGTTTAGAGTCTCTTTTTTCTGGTCCGTCTTGGTCGGAAGTTGACCCGGAGCCCTAATATCGTTCTTGCCCGCAATTTGAGCAATCTGAGATTCTAACATCTTCATCCCTGCCTCTCTAGCCTGAGATTCCTTCTGAACCAACCCGATGAGATTTTGGATAAGAGTATCTGTGTTGGGTGGTGGATTTGAAGGTGGCTGAGGGTTGAAGGGTGGTTTTTGGAAACCTTGCTTATGTGGAGGAATGTATGTGGAATTTTGCTGAGGTTGCATGTGCTGTGGGTTGAGAACATTCTGGCTTGTCCACCTCATGTTGGGATGGACATTATTATTATTTGGGTCATAAAAAATGTTCCCACGATAGTGTTGGAAAGCGGCACATGTCTCGTTGGATGAAGTACAGAATTTTGACACGTGCCCTTCTCCACCACACCTCTCACAAGCAAAGGGCCCGTCTTGAACGGCGTTCACCTGATAAATACCTCCCTTACTTCCACTTCCTAGATCGAACTTCCCTCCACCCTCCAGTTTCTCTAACTTGGCTGTCAAGGCCTCAATAGCTGACAGGTTATACTCAGGTTTCCTTTGATTGCCTCGGGAAGTTCCATGTTCAGCACGGTGTACAGCAACATCCTTTATCAATTTGAGACCCTTAGTCTCTCCTGAATTATCTTGGAATCTCCCGTTAGCTGCAACATCTAGATAGGCCCTGTTGTCATCGTAAAGGCCATTGTAGAACTGGTTACAAAGAAACCATTGTTCGAATCCGTGATGTGGTATGGATCGAACAAGTCTCTTGAACCTGTCCCATGCCTCACTAAAATCCTCATTGGGGCCCTGCTTGAAATTTGTAATCTGCGCCCTCAAAGCATTAGTCTTGGATGCAGAATAGTATTTTCTGTAGAATGCTAAGGCTAGGGTATTCCAATCTGTGACTCCCGCAGCAGTGCGGTCCAAGTCTCTGTACCATTCCCTCGCAACGTCCCTAAGAGAGAAGATAAACATGGTCTGCTTAATCTGGTCCTGCGTCACTCCTTCTGGGGGTGCAATAGAGCATATGTAATCTGTGAAGATTTCAATATGCTTTGCAGCATCCTCATTGGCCGAGCCTCCAAATTGGTTTCTTTCAACCATAGTAATATAGGCAGGCTTGGCCTCGAATGGCTTCCCAGTACCTGCAGGTAAAGTGAACCCTTTGTATAGGTCCTTTGCCTGAGGCATGGAGTGACTGGCAATAGTAGCTTCCTCTGTCATGTTTTCTTCTTCTTTCGGAAAAACTGGAAAGTAGGTAAAAGGTGGTGTTTTTGGTGAAGGTGGATTGTTGGGTGAATTTGGTTGTGAAGGTGGTGTTTTTGGTGAAGATGGTAATGATGGTTGTTCAAATATGTCTTCTTGAAATAAAGAAGATGGTGACCCTCCTTCCTGATTCGCTAGAAGTTGCTTCCTTCTTTCTCTAAGAGTCCTCTCAAGCTCGTGGTCAAGTGGTATGAGTTCTCCTTGAACTGACCTGCGCATAAGATGGAAACTACAAAAAAAAGATGAGAAGGTTTAAGGAACAAAAATTCCTTAAACAAAGAGAAACAAAAACAAAAACAATAAACACTGGCGTCACCTCCCCGGCAACGGCGCCAAAATTTGATGCCCGTCGTTGAGGGTACCAAAGATAAATTTATAATTCCTAACTTTAACAATAGATAGTGAAAGTCAGGGTCGAACCACAAGGAGGTGGGGAATGTTAATTGTTTGATGTCGATGTTTTAAGGTAACAATTTGGGGGTTTGAATTGGTTGTTACTAAGTCTAAGATAAAGGTAAAATAAAACAAGTGATTAAAGACGAGAATAAGATTATAATAAAAGGGATGCTAGGATGTTTGGGTAATAAATAGCTAAGGTAATATAAATCCTAAGGTCAACATGTATTGCAGTCGCGTAAGGGGTGTAACATATCCTTTCGGTCTATGGTACCTAATAGCTCCTTCCGGCCTATGCTATTAGTTCCTAGGTCTCACAATTATTGGGTGTCAACAATAAGGGTGATTCCTAAATCCTAGGTCACATACCTTTCAGTCTTAAGTAACCTAGCCGTCTTAAGGTGTAAACCAATGCCCTTCCCGTATCTCTCAATCTTGGGTAGGTCATTACTAACATCCTATAGGTCTCCTTTCGGTTTCATTGCAGGTTATTATAGTCAACAAGGAAAGACGAAACATGATTCATGCGCGAGTGGGTCGACCGACCAGCTTTTCCAGTCGGCCGACCACCGCCTTCGTCGATCGACCCATTATTTGAGTCGGCCGACCACGACTCTGCTACAAGTCGGTCTCGGAATCTATACTACCTACGCATATTCATCCCCTACATCCTAACATATGGAAATTAGCTACTCATGGTTATTAAAACAATTATGAAAACGGGAATAAACATGGAAAACGTAGTAAATAATAATCTAAGCATGCAAGATTCAATAAAGCTTGGGAATTCTATCTTAATTGAATGCAATAGTAATAAGGACAATAATAAAACTAGATTAAAAGAGTAATTACCAGAGTCGGAATTAAGGCAGAAAGGAACAAACTTTATTGAATGCTTGAGAATTATTGAAAGATTACAAACTAAAGTTGAAAACTAGAATTAAGAACTAGATAATAACTAATGCTAGATTATAAACTGAATGCCAAACCCTAATCACAAGATTAGCTTATATAGGGCATAAAATTCAGAGTTTCCTAAGGACTCCTACTTCTAATTGCTTTCCGAAAACGTTCCTGGGCTTCGCTGAGGTCGGTCGACCTACTTAGTGGGTCGGTCGACCTCTTTTACGGGCTTTAGGAGAATTCTGGGCTTTCTTTAAGATTCTGGACTTCTAAAACTTCAGGCCCGGTCGGCCGACCCATTTAGTAGATCGGTCGACCGTTTCTGCGCGGAAATTCCTCGATTTTTTTCTTGTTTTGACTTTTGGTACTTAAATAATGACTCCAGTTGACTTTCCTTCGTTCCTTAATTATGCAAAAATCCCGAGGGCATGAATTTGGTGTAAAATCGTCTCTTTTCCGCATAAATCTGCAAAAGTGCATAAAAAATACGAAAGTACACGATTGTTGGGAAATAAGGGCTAAAACATAGTAAATGAGCGACCAAATGAGTGTAAAAATAGATGAAAAACATCATAAAATAGACACGCATCAGTGGGTCTGGTCTAGGCCCCTCAACAGTTGTGACAAGGGTGAGTGCAGGTAAAGAGTCAGAGGGGAGGACTACTGTGGGTGTCCCAGCAATCCTCCAAGTCTGGCGGTCAGCGTGAGCAAACCAGGTCAACTGGACCATGGCGCTCATAGAAATGTATCTATCGTCGGTGATAGGCTCACCACCAGACAAAGTCTCGAAAATGTATCTGTATATCCTGGTGACAAGTCCACTGCCTACGATAGCGCCAGTGACTATGCGACCTATGTCGCCTAGATGGGTAGCCACGAGGTAGGCTATGTTAAGGACAAAAGGGGTACCATTGTCAATGTTCAGGTACCCCGCGACAATGGCCAACTCAGGGTTACGGATGTTGTTTGGCTCAGGTCGCGCAAAAATGGTCTCTCCTAGCAAGCGGAGAAAAATACGAACTATAGGACTGTGGACGTGGGCGACCCTTCGGCTAGCGAAAGGTACGTGTGAAAGGGCCTCCCACATCTCTGAAACCAAGTTACTATGTGGTCTCAGGTGTCCGTCACTAGCCAGCCCTAAAACCTGTCCAAACCTAGCTAAGGTCCAGGCATACGACTCATTTCTGAGTCTAAAATGAATACATGGCTCAGTTGGGTGGGCCAGAAAGGTCTCAGCAGAAAAAGAGTAGGAGCTGAAAAACTCCAAAGTGGGTACTCGGTAAGTCGCCTCGGACATGGTCGCCAACCCAGCCATCCCCGTACCGGTCAAAAGGTCAACTAGGGCCTAAGCAATCCTAGCTTATCTAAGTCTGAACGATACAAAAACCTACTACCGCGGATAATATTATCAACTAAAACCTCCATCTGATCTCTCTGATGGGTGTCAGCGAAAATTCCCTCGGGGATTTCCTCAAGTGAGGGAATCGTAGGTGGAGCTGGTGGGCGTGGAGCACGTCGAGGTGGCATGCCAAGTACGGACTTTCGTCCTATCTGCCCTAGAACAAGAACCTTCTCCTCCCCCTTATCAGTTGAGGAAGAAGAACCCACTGGTGCCATGGTTGTGACGGAGGTGGCTTGGTAGGTTGTAGTGTCTGGCAGCGGTGGTCGGATAGGAGCTGGAACACGGGGTGTGGCAACCACCATAGGAGAGGTGGTTGCTGCGGTAGTGGTGGAGGGAGCACGAGCGGCTGCCGTGGTGCTGCTGGTAGCTACAATGGTCGCTTTCTCGTCCATTTCTGCATAACACCACACAATCAATCAAAATCATAACTACAATCATCCAAAATCGCAAAAAACGTTCAACCCCTAATTCAAAACCCTAAATTCGACATTTGGGGCAAAACTAATCAATTTGAAGTAGGATTTAAACATAAAACGACTTACTTGGATGATTAGAAGGACGATTAGAGCAAGAAAATCACAAATTAACAACCAAAATTCGAAATACTCGAACGAACAAACCCTAGCTTTTCGAAAACTTCGAATTACTCGAAATGAGGTTTGAAAATGATGGGGCTTTTACTCGATTACTCAAATTAAGGTGATAACAAGCAATATTATATGATTTGATTGTTGAAAAACAAAGAAAATGAGAGGAATCGAAAAGAGAAAAGTGCGAAAATCTGAATTCGAAGGAAATGAGGGAGCATCGAAGACTTCCCTTTTAAATAGGCTGAGAGTTGCTCGATCGAGTAGTGAGAACTGCTCAATCGAGTAACTCACTTAAGGTATTTTCGCTCGATCTAGTACTGAAGTCCACTCGATCGAGTGGTTGTCAGCACTGATCTTCCCTCGACTGAGTTTTCCTCGATCAAGCTCTTACAAACTCGATCGAGTGTTTCTTCGCTGGTGATCACTCGATCGAGCGTATTATAGAGCTCGATCGAGGCTTTTCTTCTGCGAAGCTTGTTCTTTCCTCGACTCTTCTCTTTCCGACTCTTTTTCTTTGTTCTTGCCCGGTTCAGTCCTGTATAAGATGACCAAACACTACAAACATACAGAAACTCATAAAAATTGTCTCGGATCCATGCATAGTCTTATTCTACCTACGGGTTACTACTAAAAAGTCTAGGGATTAAGCATAAAAAAGTAGTCTAAGTCTAAGAAAACAGTAAATTGTCTAACAAGTTGCACGGGGTTGCAAACCCAGCGAGAAAGTTCAGAAAAATTAAAATGTTTATTGCCCAAGACTGGGCTCCTGACTAGCGAAACTCCCTTCCGCAGTTGTGACATCAACTTCTTCTCTCATCTTCCAAACGACGGAGTTATCAATTGGATTGTATGTCATGACATATTGCGGTCTCTTCTTCTGTGGCTTCGGTCCGTGAGGATTCTTCTTTCTGTTCTGCAGTGCTAGCCAACCCCAACCATCTGGGTTGTAGTCCGGTTCTGTATCTGCATCAGTAATGACCAGGAAATCGTCTTCTATCTTGCTCTCAAACTGAGGCAGAGGAGTTAGTTCTAAAAATTCTAAATCTGCAGATATATCATCAGTCATGGAATAACACGAGACAACAGACATGGGCGACCGTGACGTACTCAACTGCCTAAAGATTAGGTCTTCGCCACCAACCTGGAAGGTCAGTGTCTTAGTACCTACGTCTATCACTGCCTTCGCAGTGTGCAGAAAAGGTCCACCCAAGATGATCGGTGTATATGAATCCTCAGGTATATCAAGGACCACAAAGTCAACAGGTATGAAAAACTCTCCTGTTTGCACAAGAATGTCCTCTAGGATGCCTAAAGGTCTTGATACACTACGGTCAGCCATCTGGACCGTCATGTTAGTACATTTAAACTTTGAAAAACCTAGTTTACTTGCTAACGATAGGGGTAACACACTAACACTCGCCCCTAGGTCGCATAAAGCATTGTCTATGACATGGGTTCCTATCTGACACGGGATAGAGAAGCTTCCTGGGCCGGCTAGCTTAGGTGGGGTCTTATTTTGGAGGAACGCGTAGCATTCCTCCGTCAAGGCCACGGTCTCACTCACATCAACGGTACGCTTGCGCATCAATATATCACGCATAAACTTTAAATAGGAAGGTACCTTAAGCAATAACTCCAGAAAAGGAACGTGTACCTTCAACTCCCGCAGCGTATCTGCGAATTTTGCGAACTCTTTCTCCACCAATCTAGACGGGTACGGGATATCTCTCATATCAGCTCAAAGTCCCGCCCTTTGCTTCTTGTATTCTGCCTGCTCCAGCTCACGCCTTTCTCTTCTTTTTTCAAGAACACTCGATCGAGTGTTTTCTGCCATGGGATCACTCGATCGAGTGATCTCCTCTTCTGCTATGCTCAATCGAGCAAGTGTTACTGCTCGATCGAGGGCCTCTTTGTCAACCTCACTCGATCGAGCTCTGACAACTCCTTGATCGAGTGATTCTTCCTGGTTTTCATTCGATCGAGCTCTGTCAACTGCTCGATCGAACACATCTCCGCTAACAGCCTCTTCGACTCTGGTTTCCTCACCATTCTGATCAGCAACTCTCATCCTCGGTCCCTCATACTCACGCCCACTCCTCAGCCTCACCATGTTAATGGTCTCATTGCGTTGTTCGGTTTGAGAGGGTAGTTGCCCTTGGGGTCGTGATGATTTCTTGATCGCCAGTTGAGCGATTTGCAACTCCAGCAACTTAATGGACGCATTCCCAGCTTGCATTTGGGATGCCAAGGACTGAACTAGAGTTTTCAACTCTCCAATTTCTGAATTTCCTCCAGATGAGGAAGCACCGACTTGTGACAGTTGGAATTGGGGTGGCTTCTGGAAATTATTTTGGTTGCGGTGAGGGAGGATATATGTTTGTTGTTGTGGTGGGGTTGGGTTGAGCACATTTTGACTAGTCCACCTTAGGTTAGGGTGAACATGGTTCTGGTTATAAAAGTTTCCTCCCTGACGAAACTGTTGGAAGGAAAACACTTGCTCTTTCTCGGCTAGGCATTCAATAGCGGAATGCCTAGCACCTCCACAACACTCACACATCAATGGTTCACCTTTTTGCAATAGGTGAACCGTCTGTTGACCACCCTCTTGTTGTTTGTCCCAAAGGTCAAACCTTGCAGCCAGTTTGTCAAGTTTAGCCTCAACACCCTCAGTATTAATTCTGGCCACTGTTCTATTCCCGGATCTCGAATTTACATACTCTGCACAATGATTTGCCATTTCCTCAATAATACTCCACCCTTTATCGTCCTCGGTCTCCTTTTGGAACCTCCCCTTTGCAGCAGCATCCAGGATGGCTCGGTGGTCATTAAACAACCCGTTATAAAACTGGTTGATGATAAACCATGGTTGGAAACCACGGTGAGGACATGCTCTCACGATCTTCTTGAATCTGGTCCAAGCTTCATGTAAGTTCTCCGTCCCAAACTGTTTGAAGTTTGTAATTTGGGAACGGAGAGCATTAGTCTTCTAGGGTGGGTAGTACTTCTTGTAGAAGGCCAGAGCTAGGGACTTCCAATTAGTGATCTCCGCAGCTTCCCTATCCAAATCCCGGTACCATTCTCTAGCCCCGTCGGATAAAGAGAAAGGAAAAAGGACTTCCTTTATCTTATCTTGCGTGACTGTCAGAGATGTTGGAATGGTGGAATAGTAGTCTGTAAAGATCTCCATGTGCTTCCTCGGGTCCTCTCCCGCTGTGCCCCGGTACATATTCCTCTCGACCAGATTAATATAGGATGGTCGAATGTCGAATGTGTTCCCGGCCTCATCAGCAAGGAGAGTGAAACCCTTTGGAATAGAGTCAGCTTTCGGTTCGGAATGGCTCGCGATGTTCGGCATTCTTAAAATTTGGTTGACTGGCTCAACAGTAACTGGTTCAGGAATACTCAAGACTTCTTCCTGACTCGCCCTTCTTCTTTCTCTTATGCGGCGTCTGAAAGCTCTTTCCGGTTCCGGATTAGCAACAACTAATTCGTACCTGGAAGACCTGGGCATACACAGCACTGAGAAAAGAATAAGAACGGTCTTAAGGAATTAAAAGAAATTCCTTAAGACAAAAACAATAATAAACTAACAAAAAACTTAAAACCTATTGCCTCCCCGGCAACGGCGCCAAAATTTGATGCGTGTTGTTTATGCACCAAAGATAACCTAGGTCTACTAACTAGAAGCTAGTGGAAGTAGGGTCGAATTCCTCAGGGAGACATGGTCTTAAGTAAAGGTCAGTCTATAGGTCACAAAATTGGGGAGTTTTGTTTGAGATTAAAACTAAGACGGATATAAAAAGAACTTAAGATAAAGATGATAAAAACGAGTTTCAAACAATAAAAAGAGAATATATCAGGATTCAGGTTGTCGCGGTAATTAATGTCACATGGAGATTAGGTCAGTCGATACAACAACGAAGTGGGAACGATTAATATCCTTTCGGTCTGAAATCACCCATGGACTCCCCTATCAATCTTTAGATCTCTAGATAGGTTACGTAAATCAACCTAAACAAGCCTACCTACCAATCTTTCAATCCAGGTAAGGTTTTACTAGGTAAACTGGTCTCCTGCGTGCACTCAATCGACAAGTTTTATAAATATATTGTTTATGGGTGAACTTCGTCGTAAGGACGACTAACATGCAATTCCTACGACATAAATACCGCGAGTTCCTTCATCCTAACATATTATGGGGATTAGTTACTCATGCTTTGGGGAACTAAACTAACAACAACGATAACAACAACATTCAACATAGTAAATAAAGGTAAATTGCTATAAATCATAAAACGACGAAAAACAAGAACAATAAATAAAGTAGAGAAATGAATTACAGTAATGGTAGAAGGAAAGAACAGGATCTGATGCTTGAAAATGGAAGAAACCCTAAATAAACTGTTTAGAACTAAGTGACTGCTAAAAAATGTAAAAGTGTCTGATGAAAAGTGTTTGCTCCAAAGTGAATACTCCAAGTGAATACTAACCTAATCCTTAAATATGGATTAGGTTAACCCTCAAAATCTTAACCTAAAAACGGAAATAACAAATCCGGTACGCTTAAGTGAGTTACTCGATCGAGTGACTGAACCACTCGATCGAGTAGCTGTTCTTCAAAAAGTGCTCGATCGAGTAACTTCGAGCTGGCAACTGCTCGATCGAGTAACTCTGGGAACCTCGAAGGTTGGGTCCTTCCTGCAGACTCCTCGATCGAGTATCACACTGTTCGATCGAGGCTTTCTCCTCCTGCATCCACTCGATCGAGCTTTGGTGTTTACTCGATCGAGTAGATGACAGATACACTGCTTCTTTTTCGCTTCTTTCTTGCTTTTGACCTTCGTCTTTGCCTCGGTTACCGTTCCTTTAAGCCTGGTACTGCAAAATCGGGGCTATGGGACTCCTTGACTTGCTTCATCTTCTAAAAGAGCTTAAAATGGACAGAAAAGGCATGGTTTCTTCAAATTTCGCATAATTCCTGCAAAATAACAAAAAATATACCAAAGGAAGAAAAAGGGGGGAAAATGGCACGTAAAGTGCATGAAAATGCATAGAAATGCGTGCCAATGATGCCAAAAACGGCATAAAATAAGCACACATCAAATATGATGCGGGAGCATTGGCTAGGAGGAAGGGTCGTGACCCACGACCTACACAGGAGCTAAAAATGTTCGAGTTGGGTTCAATACAGATATTTAAGTTGGCTTGGCAAGACGTATTAAAAGAACGAGGTATATCACAAGATGGCTCGTTGGTGGTTAGCTAACGTCATGGCTCGTTGAAGGCTGGTCCACGTCACCTTGGGACGTGTGCCACACGGTTCTAGTATTATTAGTATTAGTATTATTTAGTATTATTTTATTTATGTTTAGTTTAATTAAGTTTGTTACAAAGTTGTTATATTTAGTTATAATAGGTTTGTTACAAAGTTAGTTAAATTTAGTTAAGTTTGTTAGGAGTTTGTTATCAGGTTGTTAGGAGTTAGTTACAACCTAATCTTTTTATTTTTATCTTTTAAATTAATAAGGATTTATTTAATCCATTAGGATAGAAGTAGGATTCCTAATTTGGAAAAGAATCTAGGGTTGAGTCGTGTGGATGGCCGAGTATTCTACTCGTGTAGGCTTTCCTATTTTGTGACGGGTGTCCTTACAATAAATAGGCATCCTTAGTTATTGTTTAAATCAGTTCATGAATTATTACTAGTGAGTGCAAACTTAAAAACCCAAAGTATCTGTGTGAGTTTTAAAATTATTGATTGAGTATCTTAGTGAGCTTAATCTTTAGGTTTAATCGTGGATTCGATTAAATTGCAGATTAATCAAATCTTCTTGGATTAGAGGACGAGATTATTAACTATCCTTCTACAAATCATTCACAAAACATACATTATATCGTTCCATCAATCTTTCATATTCCATCTACGATCACAACTTTGATTCGTGTGCCATACACGACTACCGTTCACCACCGTCACCACCGATCACCATCGTCATCATCACCGAGCATCATCACCATCACCATCGTTGATCATCATCATTCATCTTTCGTTATTCGTTGTTTACGTTATTTATTTATCCTAATTCGTGATATTTCACGAGTATTATTATTCCGCTGTAACTTTAGTATTCTTGTTGATCGTCTTATTTGATTATCTTGAAGAATACGCATCAAATTGGTATTAGAGCTTCGACTCTTGGTCTAATTTTTCTTATATGAGGTTCTTGGGAATTTTACTACAATGGTGAATACTAGTGACGGAGAAAGGGGAGAGAAACCATGGGAAGGAAATCATCTCGAACTTAAGGCCGAGATGCAAGAACTTAAATACCTCATTAAGTCCATGATGACAAAGGGAGGTAACAAGAGAACGGGGGAATCATCATCCAGGGTTAGCGAATCCGAGGAGGATGACGAACCTAAGGGTCGAGTTTGGGATAAAAACGACGACGATCGTGGTCTCAAACTAGATATTCCTGAGTTCAAGGGTGACATGGATAAGGAGGATTTCTTGGATTGGCTAAAACAAACTGAACGAGTCTTTAAATACAAGGAATATGATGACCGGAAACAATTCAAGGTTGCCATATTAAAACTTACCATGTATGCTTCACTTTGGTATGAAAATCTGAAGAAACAAAGGAAGAAGCAACACAAGGAAAAGATCAAGTCTTGGTCAAAATTAAAGAAACATATGATGAAGAGATTCCTACCAAGGGACTATGATCAAGAAAACTACTTTAAGCTCCATTCTTTATCGCAAGATAATATGACCGTCTCAGAATACATTAGGGAGTTTGAAAGAATGATTATTGTATGTGACCTTGATGAGAGGGAGGAGTTAAAAGTAGCTAGATTTATTTGTGGTTTATCACCAACCCTAACTTCAAGGGTTGAGGTTCAAAACTATGATGACTATAATGATGTGTGCAGGATAGCCTTGAAGTTTGAGAGGCACAACAAGGCAAGGAAAACAAGTATCTATAATAAAAGCACAAGAGTCGGTGAAGGCTCAACATCATCAACCGTCAACGCCTCATCTAAGGCGAAGGAAACGGTCAAAGAGGAAGTCGCCGGCAAGGGAAGGGACGTAACAAAGACTACTATTCTTGATCCTAAAGGGAGCACCATAAGAAGATGTTATAGGTGTCAAGGCTATGGTCACATTGCGATAGATTGCCCACAAAAGAGGATCTTAACCATTCAAGAACTACAAGGTATGGTTCCTAATTTTGTTATGCCTGAGGTCGAAGTTGAAAAGGTAAAGGAAGAAAATTTGGAGGTAGAGGCTGAGAGTGAAAGCGATGTGGAGTGTTTGGTTGTTAGAACTCTAGATATGGAGGCTACTACAAAAGAGGAGGAGCAAAGGGAGAATTTGTTCCATACGAGATGTAAGGTTGAGGGGAAGAAGTACGACTTAATGATAGATAGTGGTTCATGCACAAATGTCGTATCCAAAACCTTAGTGTCGGAGTTGGAATTGACCATTAGGGCTAGGGACAAACCCTATAAAATTCAGTGGTTAGATGGAGACCAAGGGGTGCGGGTTGAGAAGCAAACCTAAATAGCATTCAATATAGGGCCTTATGAGGATAAGTTATGGTGTGACGTTGTACCTATGTGTGCATGTCACATACTTCTTGGTAGGCCGTGCCAATTTGATAGGAACGTTGTTCATGATGGGAGGACCAACGTGTATAGCGTGACTAAAGGGAAATCCACTTACCATCTCCAACCGTTATCTATAAAAAAATCTAAACCACCCGATTCCAAAAGGGAGAGCTTGGTTGCAATTTTTGGAGAAGATGGGGGGGCTAGTAAGGGAACCGAGGGGTTGGAGGTACGACCGTTTGGTTTGGATGCGATCCACGGAGGTTATGGCAGGTGTGAGGGTGTTCCAAAGGAGGGTTGCGTAGGTTTGGTGGAGCACGGACGCCGCGGGTATGCTAAGGCCGTGGGCGAGGTTGAGTTCGAAGGTCACGGGGGTCCTAGGGGCGTGAGTTTGGTTGATCAAAGGAGTCGTGGTCCAGTAACGTCAAGGGCAAGCTTGTCGAAGGCTAAGCGTGGATTACTCGATTTAATTTTGAGGTCAAATTCTCAAAAACAAAGGGAGTATGATGCGGGAGCATGGGTTAGGAGAAAGAGTCGTGATCCACGACCTAAACGAGAGCTCAAAATGTTTGAGTTGGGTTCGATACATATTTTTAAATTGGCTTGGCAGGACGTATTGAAAGAACAAGGCATAGCACAAGATGGCTCGTTGGTGGTTAGCCAACGTAGTGGCTCGTTGGAGACCGTTCCACGTCACATTGGGACGTGTGCCACATGGTTCTAGTACTATTAGTATTAGTATTATTTAGTCTTATTTTATTTATGTTTAGTTTAATTAAGTTTGTTACAAAGTTGGTATATTTAGTTATAATAGGTTTGTTACAAAGTTAGTTAAAGTTAGTTAAGTTTGTTAGGAGTTTGTTATTAGGTTGTTAGGAGTTAGTCACAACCTAATCTTTTTATTTTTATCTTGTAAATTAATAAGGATTTATTTAATCCATTAGAATAGAAGTAGGATTCCTAATTTGGAAAGGAATCTAGGGTTGAGTCGTGTGGATGGCCGAGTATTCTACTCGTGTAGGCTTTCCTATTTTGTGACGGGTGTCGTTACTATAAATAGGCATCCTTAGTTATTATTTTAATCAGTTGAGGAATTATTATTATTGAGTGCAAACTTAAAACCCAAAGTATCTGTGTGAGCTTTAAAAATTATTGATTGAGTATCTTAGTGAGCTTAGTCTTTAGGTTTAATCATGGATACGATTAAATTGCAGAATAATCAAATCTTCTTGGATTGGAGGGCGAGATTATTAACTATCCTTCTACAAATCATTCACAATACATATAATACATCGTTCCATCAATCTTTCATATTCCATCTACGATCACAACATTGATTTGTTTGCCATACACGACCGTCCACTACCGTCACCACCGTGCATCACCATCATCATCACCGAGCATCATCACCATCACTATCATTGATCATCATCATTCATCTTTCGCTATTTGTTGTTTACGTTATTTATTTATTCCAATTCGTGATATTTCACAAGTTTTATTATTCCGCTGCAACTTTAGTATTCTTGTTGATTGTCTTATTTGATTATCGTGAAGAATACTCATCAATTGGGATAACGCATTAGACCAATTTGATGCGTATTCTTCAAGATAATCAAATAAGACGATTAACAAGAATACTAAAGTTGCAGCGGAATAATAACACTTGTGAAATATCACGAATTAGGATAAATAATAACGTAAACAACAAATAATGAAAGATGAATGATGATGATCAACGATGGTGATGGTGATAGTGCTCGGTGATGATGACGATGGTGATTGGTGGTGACGGTGGTGAACGGTCGTGTATGGCACACGAATCAAGTTGTGAACGTTGATGGATTATGAAAGATTGTTAATGGTTTCTAGAAGGATAGTTAATAATCTCGCCTCCAATCCAAGAAGATTTGATTATTTTGCAATTTAATCGAATCCACGATTAAACCTAAAGACTAAGCTCACTAAGATACTGAATCAATAATTTGTAAAGCTCACACAGATACTTTGGTTTTAAGTTTGCACTGAATAATAATAATTCATAAACTGATTTTAACAATAACTAAGGATGCCTATTTATAGTAAGGACATCCGTCACAACTAAGGAAACCACACGACACAAACCACACGACTAGAAACACTCGGCCAATAGGCTTGAGTTCTTCCTAGACTAGGTTTCCTATTTTCTATCCTAATGGATTAAAATAAATCCTTATTCATAAAATTATATAAACTAGTTTAGGTTGTAACTAACTCCTAACAACCTAACAACCTAATAACAAACTTAACTAACTTAACTAACTTTGTAACAAACTTATTATAACTAACTATAACAAACTTGTAACAAGCTTAATTAAACTTAAACATAAATAAAATTAAGACTAAATAATAACCCTAATTATAATACTAGTAGTAACGTGTGGAAATCACACGTCTACGGTTTTGGACGGTGGCCACAATTCCCATCAAAGTTTCTTGGAAGCTTCCCTTGCTCTTTCAACACACCTTCCAAGCTAACTTGAATATACGTATTGACCCTAATTCAAACATCTTATGATCAAGTTTAGTCCTTGGACGTAATTCTTTTCTTGAGGCTAATGCTCCCGCATCATACTCTCCTTGTTTTTGAGAATTTGACCTCAAATTAATTCCGAGCAATCCGCTATTAGCCTTCGACAAACTAGCTTTGGGCCTTATCAAACCGTGACCCCTTTGGCCAACCAAGCACACGGTCCTAGTCTTCCCGTGACTCTCGTGCTCAACCAAACCCACAGTTTTAGATTCCTCACGACTCCCGTGCCTCACCAAACCTATGCAACCCTCCTTTGGCAATTCCAGTCCACTCGGTAACCCTTCACACCCACCATGACCTTCGTGGATCTCAACCAAACCCGCGGACCTCTTATCCTCTCGTGACACAAGTCCTAATTCCCTTGTAATAGTCACGCAATCACCATGACTCTCTTGACTACCGTGCTCCTCCTCCAACCCCTCGTCCTCTCCACTAACCCCTTCGTCCTTCCCCATAGTTACAAAGAAGCTTTCCTTCTCGGACTTAGAAAGTTTAGGCTTGTTTATGGACAATGGTTTTAGATTGTAGGTGATGTCACCTGGATCAAAATTACATCTTACAAGTCGAACCACCATTGTAATAACAAGACTAGGTAATCCCACAGTTTCCTGTATAGTAGCAATTTTTTTACGACTTCTATGGTCTTCAATCCAACTCGGTTTACGCTTCTGCTTTGTCCTTCCCACGTTTCCTCCATTAATCCATTTTTCTTGCACAAATAGATTATGAACAGAATGAATTGTTTGTGGTATAGCAACCTTACCTTTAATCATCATAGGATTAGAGCTTAGCAATGGGTTAGAACCTCTACCATGTACTCCCTTACCAACCTCCTTTATTCGCATAGGTAAACTTAGAATAAAGCAGGTCGCTTGGAATCCAGTAGTGATACTTCTAATGAACATAAGACTAGCATTCCATATTTGGCACGAATTCTTATCATCACTTTCAACAATAGCTAATGAACCCGACGTGTTGATATGACGGTCTCTGGCCACTATATTATACATGGATTCCCTGATCAACATAGGCAAAAAATCAGATTTACTTTGATTATTACCGTCACCATTATCGTTACCCTTGTTACTCCGAACTTCCCCACCGTCTAACATTTCCAACGTTAGGTTAGTAACAATGGTTGTCTCGGCCTTGGATGGATCTTGAAATAAACCTTGATTACCTATACTTGGATTATCAACAAGGGTCCTCTCACCCTCTTGCTCGTCCCCTTTATCAACATTAACAACATCAAGGTTTTCTTCTATAAACGAATCTTCTTCTTTTGGTTTATCTTTCTGAATATACGAGCCCTCCTCTAGACAGTCCTTTTGAATGTTCGTTTCTACAACATCAAGTACCTCACGGCTATTCCCTTTGTTCTCGACCTCACGACTCCCCACGTCCTGGACTACCATCATGAATGTTGGTTCTCTGTTTACAATCGCCTCTCGAACTGATGCATATTCTTCAAGATAATCAAATAAGACGATCAACAAGAATACTAAAGTTGCAGCGGAATAATAATACTTGTGAAATATCACGAATTAGGATAAATAAATAACGTAAACAACAAATAACGAAAGATGAATGATGATGATCAACGATGGTAATGGTGATGATGCTCGGTGATGATGACGATAGTGATCGGTGGTGACGCTGGTACTCGGTGATGTTGGTGGTCATGTATGGCAAATCAAGGTCGTTGTGATCGTAGATGGAATATGAAAGATTGATGGAACGATGTAATGTATGTTTTGTGAATGATTGTAGAAGGATAGTTAATAATCTCGCCCTCTAATCCAAGAAGATTTGATTATTCTGCAATTTAATCGAATCCACGATTAAACCTAAAGACTAAGCTCACTAAGATACTCAATCAATAATTTTAAAGCTCACACAGATACTTTGGTTTTTAAGTTTGCACTCAATAATAATAATTCATAAACTGATTAAAACAATAACTAAGGATGCCTATTTATAGTAAGGACATCCGTCACAAAATAAGAAAACCTACACGAGTAGAATACTCGTCCTAAGGCTCGAGTTCTCCTCCAACTATGCTTCCTAATTCTATCCTAATGGATTAAATAAATCCTTTTAATAAAATAACATAAACTAGATTAGGTTGTAACTAACTCCTAACAACCTAATAACAAACTCCAAACAAACTTAACTAACTTAACTAACTTTGTAACAAACCTATTATAACTAAATATAACAACTTTACTTAATTAAACTAAACATAATTAAAATTAAGACTAAATAATAATACTAATAGTAATAGTATTAGAAAACGTGTGGTCCATCACACGTCTAGGGTTGTGGACGGTTGGCACGCTTCCCCATGAAGCTTCTTGGAAGCTTCCTTGCTCTTTCAACATGTCTTCCAAACTAACCTGAATATCCGTATTGAACCCAACTCGAATATTTTGAGCTCCCGTTAAGGTCGTGGGTCACGACCCTTCCTCCTAGCCAATGCTCCCGCATCATACTCCCTTTGTTTTTGCGAATTTGACCTCAAATTAAAATTGAGTAATCCACGCTTAGCCTTTGACAAGCTTGCCCTTGACGTTTCTAGACCACGACTCCCTTCACCAATCAAACTCACGCCCCTAGGGTTCCTGTGACCTTCGAACTCAACCTCACCCACGGCCTTAGCATTCCCGTGACACTACAAAAAAATACTGCCATTGCGACGGATTTTTTGCGACGGACAGAAAATCCGCCGCAAAATTAGTTTTGCGACGGAATTTACGACGGATTTTTTGCTTGCGACGGAATTTGCGACGGACCTGAATTTCCCAGACCCGCGAAATGAAAGTCAAATGGCGGGAAGGTTTGCGACGGAAAATCCGTCGCAAATATTGACTTTTGCGACGGAATTTCCGTCGCAAACATATTGACCAGACTTGCCCAAAAGTTGGTCAAGGTCAAATGTTGACCACATTTGCGATGGACATTCCGTCGCAGGAGTCAATATTTGCGACGGAATTTCCGTCGCAAATTTGGTCAACATTTGACCTTGACCAGATTTGCGACGGAAATTCCGTCGCAAATTTCCGTCGCAAATCTTTTTTACACAAACCCGCGGATCTCCTTCTTTTCCCCAAATCGATTTCTAAATTAAAAAAAAAAAAAACCCTAAGCGATTGGCGATCCACGATAGCACCACCCTACCACCCTACCCTACCCCCTACAACCCCCCCGCCGCCGTCGCCGGAGCCACCGCCGCCACGCCGCCACGCCGTCACGCCACCACTGCTCCTTCCTCCTTCTCCTTCCTCCTCCTTCCTCCTCCTTCCTCCTCCTTCTCCTTTCTTCTCCCTTCCACCTGCCACCTCACCGCCGTCACCACCTCACCGCCGCCACCTTCCCGCCGCCACTTCTTTCTTTGTTATGTATGTATACTAACTTTATTAATATACCGTCTTAATTTTTTATGTTTAATCCGTCGCAAAATTCCGTCGCAAATTCCGTATTATTGTTTTTTTATTGTTATTAGGAATAGTTAGTTTAGTTTAATTGTTATTTGATTAGTTTAGTTAGTATTGTTAGGTGGTTAGTGATATTAGGTTAGTAGCTAATTCCGTCCCAAATCCGTCGCATATTGTTGTTAAGTTGTTTAGGACGATTGTTTTTTTATATAAAATTTGCATTGTTGTTGATTGTTAGTGTTGTTGATTTTTTTAGAATATTCTTGAATAGTACCCGTTCAATAATTACACATTAGGTGTAATTGTTGAATAGTCCCCGTTTTGGGACTGTCTTTGAATCTTTCATGCCATTTAGGTAGTAAACATTCTTATATTTTCTTGATTGTAATGAAACAAAAATTGGGCAACACTTCCTTATTGTTCTCCAAATACATTCTATATAATGTATTTGGAGAACAATAGGGAAGTGCTGCCCAATTTTTGTCTCATTACAATTAAGAAAATATAAGAGTGTTTACTAATGGTATGAAAGATTCAAAGATGGGTTTAGGCTGGAGAGATAAGGACCCCAGACCAATATATGTAAATTGTTCTTTTTTGCAGGTTGGTGTTGGTGTTGGTGTTGGTGTTGGTGTTGGTGTTGGTGTTGGTGTTGTTGTTGGTGTTGTTGTTGGTGTTGGTGTTGGTGTTGTTGTTGTTGTTGTTGTTGTTGTTGTTGTTGTTGTTAGTTGTTGTTGTTAGTTGTTGTTATATATGTAGTTGTTATTTAATTGTTGTTGTTAATTAATTGTTATTGTTGTTAATAAGTTGTTAACTAGTTTTTGTTGTTAGTTGTTGTTATATATATATATATGTAGTTTTTATTTAATTGTTGTTGTTAATTAGTTGTTGTTATTGTTTGTTAAAATATGTAGATTTACTATGAAGAGATTAGAAAGAAAATGGATGTATGAAAGGTTGGATTCTAGGAAAAAAATAAGGCAGGATTTCGTAATTGGTGTTAATGAATTCATTAACTATGTTAAGCAACAAGACGAATACGTTAGGAATAGAGAAATTAGGTGTCCATGTTCTAAGTGTAAGAATACAAAGTATTTAGTTGAGCAAGATGTACGGAAACACCTTGGTTTGAGAGGGTTTTGTGATAACTACTACGATTGGGTGTGTCACGGAGAGAAATTCTCCGTTGAGGAAGAGGGAAGATCATCAATGCACTCCGACAATCCGTATGGCTTAATGTCAATGAAATTATCTTATTAATCTTATTATTCAAGTTTTTAATTACGTAAAGCATTTCTTTCTAATTGTTGCTATATTAGTTTGATAATAATATGCCGGGCGGAAGACGACGAGGTGGTGGTAGTCGTCAGCCTGAGGGAGGACGATCGGGAGCTAATCATGATGAGGACGAGATTGTACCTGAGACTCAGCCGCCTACACATCGAATACACCTCGATCCGACTGATTACGAAGGCGCCAAGTGGTAAGTATCTTATTTGTTTACGGATAATTGATTATATATACGTATATATTGATTATAATATGATTACTTGTTGATTATTTTATTTTCACATTTAACTCTTTTTCAGGTTCAGTGACAAAGACGTTTCTACTCTTATAACACAGACCATTATTTGCAACTACAAGGAGTATGCGCCCAACTGGTCAGAAGCGTCGGATTACATTAAGGAAGAGTGGTGGAATTAGTTTGAGGTATTTATTAACTGTTTACTACCTATTTCCGTTTTATTATTTATTACCTGGCCTATTTATTGTTTCATATTTATTTAACTATTTTTTTTCTTGAAACAGAAAAAAGTTACCTTTCACCCTCGTGATAGAGCAGCGGTTAGGTCGGCGTGGGAAGACATGATGAAAGACCGTCTTCGCAAAAGAATCCACTACGCTATGCAGAAACCAACGGAGAAAAGGCCGCACTGGATACCCTTGGATATTTTTGAACAACTGAAGGGTAGAAAAGAAGATCCAAAATTCCAAGAGAAATCCGACAAAAACAAGAGCAACCGGATGTCGGGAAGTACCGAAAAAGGCAAGGCCTTAGGTACTCACATAATGGGTCGTAAAAACACCCTACAGATGATGGATGAAATGGTAATTGTTTAGTTTTTACTTCATTTTTCTTGTCTTCAATAATTTTCACCCTTTGACAATATTGAATGTTTTTTTCAACAAGTGTCGTTGGATTTAAATTGCAGGCTGGAGAAGATGGGAGGGATGTACCATCGGCCTTGAAGTTGCTTGAGAGGACAAAAAAGAATGCCAAGAAGGGTTGGCTATCAACGAAACCCAAAGCACTATTTGTAAGTTAACAGAAATTTTTCTTTATATTTTAGTAATTTGGTTTACTAATTAATTAACGTATACTAATAACATTTTATTTTTGTTTTGTAGGAAAAAGTTTTTTCAAGAAAGAACAAAATGATAAGTGAAGGGATCCCGGAGCAAGATATCGACGACAACGAGATCTACTTCGAAGAAGTAGGCGGTTTCAACAAGAAAGGGTTGATACTCGGTATGGGAAATGCAGCCCCAGTCCTTTACGAGCGTCGTCGCCACTCAAGTGCTGGGACCCAGTCACAATACACCCCAGGTTTGTATTTTATAGTTTATTAAAATTTAAGATTAACCAATTATTTAACCGTTTACTAAATGAATATAATATCATGTTTGACTATTCATTGCAGGTATCCTCGGCAAAGTTCTTCGAGAGAATGCTCAGCTAAGACAAAACGAGCTCGAGACATCCCAAAGGCTGAAGGCAATTGAAGAATACTTAAGTCAACAGGGGGCGCAGTTCACTACTCAGAGCTGCAACCCGGGAGGCTTTTCTCAGCCGAGACGCGACTTTGACGATGATGGCGGCGACAATGCTAGGGCGGCCAGTCATTTCGCCACCCCACAGCCCACCGACACGACCGTTAGATAGATTTCATTAGGTTGTTTAGTTGATGTACCGCGGACTATGTTTAGTTTTGAGTTGGATTATCATTTGTAAAACTTTCTTATTAGTTATGAAAAGAGATATTAAAAACCCTTGTCTCCGACAAGTTTTTGTTGCTGGGTCGTTTTTCTGAAATTGCAGGTTTACAGATCATGCAAAAGGGAAAAAATGAATCATTTCAATGGAAATGGGGAGCTGGAAAAACGGCTGAAACCGGAAAATCACACAGGAATTTGCGACGGAAATGTCTCAATTTGCGACGGACATTCCGTCGCAAACCTTGACCAGAAGTCAAGGTCAGTCCAGATTTGCGACGGAATTTCCGTCGCAAATGGTCCTATTTGCGACGGATTTTCCGTCGCAAATCTTGACTGACTTTGACCAGAAGTCAGGGTCAGTCAACATTTGCGACGGAAAATCCGTCGCAAAGAGGACCATTTGCGACGGAAATTCCGTCGCAAATCTTGACTGACCTTGACTTCTGGTCAAGGTCAATCCGTCGCAAAATGAGGTCAATCCGTCGCAAATAAGTTGCGACGGAAAAATCCGTCGCAAATTAACTTTTTGCGACAAAAATATGGGACAGACGCAGTCCGTCGCAAATCCGTCGCAAAAACATCATTTGCGACGGATTTCACCCTTTTTGCGACGGAAAGTTCCGTCGCAAAGCGAGCATTGTTTTGTAGTGTGACCTCCTACCTCAACCAAACCTACGCAACCTTCCCTTGGAACACCCTCACACCCGCCATATCCACTATGGATTTCACCCAAACCAACCGACCTCGCCTCCAACCCCTCGGTCCCCTCTTCATCTTCTCCATAGAGTACAACCAAGCTCTCCCTTTTGGAATCAGGTGGTTTAGATTTTTTTATAGATAACGGTTGAAGATGGTAAGTGGATTTTCCTTTAGTCACGGTCCTCCTATCATGAACAATGCTCCTATCAAATTGCCACGCCCTATCAAGAAGTATGTGACACGCACTCATAGGTACAACGTCACACCATAACTTATGCTCATAAGGCCCTATGTTGAACGCTATTAAGGCTTACTTCTCAACTCGCACCCCTTGGTCTCCATCTAACCACTGAAGCTTATAGGGTTTGTCCCTAACCCTAACACTCAATTCCAACTCCGACACTAAGGTTTTGGATACGATATTAGTGCATGAACCACTATCAATGATTAAATTGCACTTCTTCCCCTCAACCTTACATCTCGTATGGAACACGTTCTCTCTTTGTTCCTCCTCTTTTGTAGTAGCCTCCATATGTAGAGTTTTAACAACAAAACACTCCACATCACTTTCACTCTCGGCCTCTACCTCCAAATTTCCTCCTTTATTTTTTCAACCTCGATCTCGGGCATAACAAAATTAGGAACCATACCTTGTAATTCTGGAATGGTTAAGGTCCTCTTTTGTGGGCAATCCGTCGCAATGTGACCATAGCCTTGGCACCTATAACATCTCCTTACGGTGCTCCTTTTAGGATCAGGAATAGTAGTCGTCCCTACCCTTGCCGTCGACTTCCTCTTTGACCGTTTCCTTCGCCTTAGATGAGGCGTTGACGGTTGATGATGTTGAGCCTTCACCGACTCTTGTGCTTTTATTATAGATACTTGTTTTCCTGTCCTTGTCGTGTCTTTCAAACTTCAAGGCTATCCTGCACACATCATTATAGTCATCATAGTTTTGAACCTCAACCCTTGAGGTTAGGGTTGGTGATAAACCACGAATAAATCTAGCTACTTTTAACTCCCCCCTCTCATCAATATCACATACAATAGTCATTCTCTCGAAGTCCCTAATGTATTCCGAGACGGTCATATTATCCTGCGATAAAGAATGGCGTTTTAAATAGTTTTCTTGATCGTAGTCTTTAGGCAAGAATCTTTTCATCATATGTTTCTTTAGTTTTGCCCAAGATTTGATCTTCTCCTTCTTTTGCTTCTTTATTTGTATCTTTAAATTCTCATACCAAAGCGAAGCATACTTGGTAAGTTTTAATATGGAAATCTTGAATTGTTTCCGATCGTCGTATTCCTTGTATCAAAAACTCGTTCAGTTCATCTAAGCCAATCCAAGAAATCTTCCGGATCGATGTCACCCTTGAACTCAGGTATATCAAGTTTGAGACCTCGATCGTCTTCGTTTTTGTCCCAAATCTTGCCCTTGATTTCGTCCTCTTCCTCGGACTCACTCGCCCTGGACGATGACTCTCCCGTCCTCTGGTTACCTCCTTTGGTCATCATAGACTTGATGAAGTATTTAAGTTCTTGCATCTCGGCTTTAAGTTCGAGATGATTTGCTTCCCATGGCTTCTCTCCTCTTTCTCCGTCACTAGTATTCACCATTGTAGTAAAATTCCCAAGAACCTGATATAATAAAAATTAGACCAAGAGCCGAAGCTCTGATACCAATTTGATGCGTATTCTTCAAGATAATCATATAACACGATCAACAAGAATACTAAAGTTGCAGCGGAATAATAATACTTGTGAAATATCACGAATTAGGATAAATAAATAACGTAAACAACAAATAACGAAAGATGAATGATGATGATCAACGATGGTGATGGTGATGATGTTCGGTGATGATGACGATGGTGATCGGAGGTGACGGTGGTGAACGGTCGTGTATGGCACACGAATCAAAGTTGTGATCGTAGATGGAATATGAAAGATTGATGGAACAACATAATATATGTTTTGTGAATGATTGTAGAAGGATAGTTAATAATCTCGCCCTCTAATCTAAGAAGATTTGATTATTCTGCAATTTAATCGAATCCACGATTAAACCTAAAGACTAAGCTCACTAAGATACTCAATCAATAATTTTAAAGCTCACACAGATACTTTAGTTTTTAAGTTTGCACTCAATAATAATAATTCATAAACTGATTAAAACAATTACTAAGGATGCCTATTTATAGTAAGGACATCCGTCACAAAATAAGAAAACCTACACGAGTGGAATACTCGTCCTAAGGCTCGAGTTCTCCTCCAACTATGCTTCTTAATTCTATCCTAATGGATTAAATAAATCCTTATTAATAAAATAACATATACTAGATTAGGTTGTAACTAACTCCTAACAACCTAATAACAAACTCCTAACTAACTTAACTAACTTAACTAACAAACATATTATAACTAAATATAGCAACTTTGTAACAAACATAATTAAACTAAACATAAATAAAGTTAAGACTAAATAATAATACTAATAGTAATAGTATTAGAAAATGTGTGGCCCATCACACGTCTAGGGTTGTGGACGGTTGGCACGCTTCCCCATGAAGCTACTTGGAAGCTTCCCTTGCTCTTTCAACACGTCTTCCCAAGCTAACCTGAATATCCGTATTGAACCCAACTCGAACATTTTGAGCTCCCGTTTGGTCGTGGGTCACGACCCTTCCTCCTAGCCAATGCTCCCGCATCATGTGATGCGGGAGCATCCTCCTATATATGAACTACTCCTTAACTATAATGTGAGGTCTCTAATCTACGGGTTCGACTTTGGATCAAATATAGTGTTCAAGATAGCATGGAACGGATTTAGCCAGAAGTCCGTCCAAGAAAGAACTAGGACGTGTGATTTCACACGGTCCTAATAGTAGTTAGTTTTATTTTATGTTATGTTTAAAATAAGGACTAATATGTTTTATAGTCCAAGTAGTAGTCTTTTGTAAGAGTCCTAGTACAAATAGGAAATCCTAATTTAAATGGGAATCCTAGCTAGTTGTGATAGGATTCATAGTCCTAGTAGCATTAGGAGTCCTAATTGTTGTAGGATTCATAATCCTAATAGGACTAGGAGTTCTAGTTAATATAGGATTCACAATCCTAGTAGAATAAAGAATCCTAGTAGTTGTAGGATTCATAGTTTCTGTAGGAATAGGAGTCTGAATCCTAGTCAAACTAAGTTCTTTGAACCTAGGTAGGATTAAGGTTTTCTAATTAGGTTAGATTAAGGTATTCTTACCTTAATAGTAGTAGGATAGTCGGCCATTATGTCCTATATAAGGGCAGCCGTGCTCATTATTTGAACTTATCTTTGAATTATTATTATTGAGTGAAAAATTAAAACCAAATTATCTGTGTGAGCTTTACAAATTATTGATTAAGTATCTTAGTGAGCTTGATCTTTAGGTTTAATCGTTGATTCGATTAAATTGCAGAATAATCAAATCTTCTTGGATTAGAGGGTGAGATTATTAACTATCCTTCTACAAACCATTCACAATACATACAATACATCGTTCCATCAATCTTTCATAATTCATCTACGATCACAACTATTCGTGTACCATACACGACCATCAACATTACCGATCACCACGGTTATCATCACCGTGCATCACAATCATCACCGTGCATCATCATCACCATCGTTGTTCATCATCTTAATCGTTCATCATTCGTTATTCGTAGTTTTACGTTATTTATTTATCCTAATTCGTGATATTTCACAAGTATTATTATTCCGCTGCAACTTTAGTATTCTTGTTGATCGTCTTATTTGATTATCTTGAAGAATACGCATCAAATTGGTATCAGAGTTTCGGCTCTTGATCTAATTTTTATTATATCAGTTCTTGGGAGATTGCTAATTATGGAGAAGAGTTGTTATGTACTTAGAAACTTGCATATTGAAGGCATAACCGAAGAAGTTGATCAAAGGGAGAAAATTCTCCGCACAAGATGTCGAGTAAAACAAAAATTATGCACCTTGATCATCAATAGTGGTTCATGTACCAACCTAATGTCCACCGAAGCAGTCGAGAAGCTATAATTGCCAAAGATCGATAAAAAAAATCCCTATACGTTATATTGGCTCGATGGAGAGGATGGGATCAAAGTTAAGAAACAAGTCTTGGTTACATTCAAGATAGGACCATACACTAGTACAAAACACCTCTACGGTGGCGGTCATAAATGACCTTTTGTGGCGGTTTTGAGAGGTTTAGGGTGCGTCGTATATCGCGGTGTCGTATAAAGTTTACAACCGTCGTATAAAATTTCTACAAACGTCGTTTTAGCTATCTTATTGTGGCGGTTGTTTATTTTACAACCGTCGTTAAATGTTCTAAAAACCGCCATTATAGCTACAGAACCGTCGGGAAAGATATTTATCATGTCAGTTTCCTTTACAAAAACCGCCACTAAAGATAATTAAAACGTCGATTCTTTGGTGTTAAACCGTCGTTAAAAGTTCTAAAAACCGACATTATAGCTACAGAACCGTCGGGAAAGGTATTTATCATGTCAGTTTCATTTACAAAAACCTCCGCTAAAGATAATTAAAACGTCGATTCTTTGGTGTTAAACCGTCGTTAAAAGTTCTAAAAACCGTCGCTATAGACGTTTGAAAGCTAATTTACTACGGAAACATGTTTTCTGTTACGACAATTATAATTACTGAACCGCCAAGAAAGGTGGTTATAATGTCGGTTTCCTTCCAAAAACCGTCATTAAAATGATTACAACGTCAATTGTTTGTGAAAAACCGTCATTAAAAGCGAATTTATTTAACCTTATTACGTCGGTTTTAAAGAAAACGTCGTAACAATTATACGAAAATTTGATAATTCCAAATGGTATATGCTATAAATAGAAAGGTAACCACATAAATAGTATTCCAAACAATATTTGTCCAACAAACGTACACTAATCTTGCATCAGTATGAGTCTATGACCAAGAATACATCCGAAGTGTATGAAAAACATACACGCTCTAGTTGATAAACTAGTAGATAAACTAATCTACAAGTTCGCTATGGTAGCCCACTCTTCTTTGATGTCATAAATATCGCATGTTTCAGTGAACCTGGGAAGTGGGAACATCTTACAACTTATCAATACTTGTAAAGACCAGACGGATCTGCATTTTGGACTATCCATGGATGCTCCAGAATCTTGTGCAAAGAAAGACGTTGTGTCGAGGCTTTAACGAGCGTCTGATATACAATTACGTAGTGCAATAAGTTTCACCTAGTAAGCTAAGCCAAGAACAATTGTAATATGACACCACTGATATTAGTGTACAGAAGCTTACCTGAGTTATAAGGTCCTTTGCAGCTGAAGAGACAAAGGGTTTCAGAGGACACTATATATAAATCAACTTGCACTATCCTGCAAACATTATTGTCAGCTTAGTGAGATTTATTAATGTAACACCCCCATTTATTTAAGAGCCTTTAGCAAGACATTCTCAAATAAATAGAGCTGTTACCATCTCGGAATGTCCGAGGTAGTGAATAACAAAGTAAAACAACCAAAGTACTTTATATAAAACTGATAAAATTTAAAACTTGGTTATTACAGTCAGTACATAACGGAAAAGAAAATACAACTGATGACTTCTCTAGATGTGATATAATTGTAAGTCGGTCCAAGGTATGCATCTCACATTCCTGCCCCAGCTCCTAGCTCATCTGTCTCTGACCTGTAGAATCTACTCCCCATTCCGGATCATCGTAGGTGTACACGAATACACTGTCAACCTCGCGGTTGAGTAGGGTAACACAATAATTATAATGCAACAATTATGATATGCAAATGCAATGATATGCTCGAGCTCAATCTCAATCTCAATTCTCAATCTCAAACTCATACCCTTGCACCAAGCCATACCGAACCTCCCGGCAGACTATAATCGGTCGTCACCGAAACACCAGCTCAATAGCTGATAAGACACCAGGCCTGGTCTGCAGAACCACCCTGGGCTTTATATCAGAACAATATCTGATCCATAACTTTCTCAGTAACCAATGCATATGCTATGCTCATGAATGCCACAATATAATTATTTAATCATGCTATCAAATACTGAAATACTCATGCCATTGCCAATAATCCACAATCAATCCAACCAATATCATGCTTACATAATTCATGCTTGCATCCATCACATACAAGGCAACATCCTTTCATAACACATCACAGAGTAAACATCCATTCATATCACTTCATAAAGTATAGTGTCAGTGTATCCTACCTGGATAGCAATGTAATCCAACAACAAGCCAGCAAGTAAACCGCGTTATGCCTCGTCAACATCGTCACCTAACAATTATAGTATACTTAATCACTAACTAATACAATTATGCAAACTAATATAATATATAAATCATTTCAATTAGTTATTCGTTCATATTTATATTTTATTGCTCATAACCACGTACATGTAATTATCACAATATTATATCACTAATCATTCATTAACAAATATATTAACCAATTGTAAAACATTATAACAATATTGTCATACAATAATAGTTATAAATATACTAATTATAATTATTGCTTAACATTACGATACATGTTAAATCATCACAGATAAACGTCATTAAACCGTCCAAAACCTTATTTATTAACTATCACCGAAATAATGATTAAATATGAATTACACAGATTACAAGCAATAAGTAAATAAATAAATAGAGTTTAATGTTTACAATTAAAACAAAACACGACTTATGAATAAAATTAACACATACGAAAATATAAATTCCGAACTAATGAAGCGATTTAACGACTAAAACATGTGGCCCACAAAATACTAATAACACAATTAACTCACCCTTGCCCCAACATGTCCAGAACCCAACTACCCAGACCCATCACCCGACACCATTACTCAAAAGACCCGGAACCCAACCAAAACAAACTTACCACGCCAACTCTAACACTACCCAAGACTCGCGCAAACCAAAACCACTAGCCACTGCCCTAATCCGACACCGAGTACTACCATGTACACGCCCACCTTCATCACCACGCCACCAACATCACCACCGCATCTCTGCCTCGCCACGACGTACACCAAAACGTTTATAAAGACACTTCGAAACCCGCACTACCGACTCTTCATCTCTCTCATTTGTACACTAAAAACCCGACCACCACCGTCACCATCTACAACATGACCATCACCTGAAACTCGTAAAAGACGACCCATTAACCCCCTAACCAAACCTACTATTCAGATATCAACCCAGGTCTCCAAAACGGGTCCGCAATACGGGTTGATAACCTGTCGTCCTCTCCCTATTTCTGTTGTTTCCCGCCAAAATTCAAACCCACGCCACTTTGGACCACCACTAGGCCACCACCAAGGTCTACTACCATCCAGAGCCAGACCCACAACCCCAAGGTGCAGAGAGTGGGTAGTAACAAGATAAAAGTTTGGACCTTGCCTATTTTGCCTATATTGTACTATATAGGCAAAATAGGACGTTGTGTTCTGTTCTTTGAGTGGGGGAGTTTGTAACACCCCAAGAGTATGAGAAGAAAGTTGTCCCACATCGGTAGAATGTGAGGCTTGTGATATGTTTATAATAGCTCCCACCCACCACTTAGTAACAAGGCCTTGTGCTTTTGGGCTTAAGTGAGGACAAATAATGGGCCCAAAAGTGTGCACCCATCTTATTGGGGTTGTGTTACGACCGTGGTGGGTCGGGTTGTTACAATTAAGTACTCAAGTAATGCTCATCAAAGCTTCATACAAATACAGGTCTGTCTATTAAAGTTTTACCTTCTATTATTTTGTATGTGAAAAATATAAAGAAGGAATACTCAAACATAAGCATTAGGTAGGTCTCATATGTGAAATTGTACTCCGTATTAAAGCTTTTACCTTCTGTATGTGTCTGAATGCTCCCTTGCCTCAAAAGGAGGAAACCCATAGAGAAACTCGTAACATAGAACACGTAGGCTCCAAATGTCGACGCTTGCATCATGCTCAACACTCTCCACAGTGAAAGAAAACAAGCACAAATATTATCTCAGTGTTTAACTAGTCCACGCATAAAACACTAAAATAAATATAATGCGCTCAAATGCATACCCATTTTGGGAGGAAAGTAATCGAGTGTCCCAACATCGTCTTCCTGCGGTTGAATGTAACAATAAGGAAGTGCGGACGAAGATAGTAAAAAACAGTACAGCTTTCTGAAACATACCTGGACATTGAACTCCTGTCGTCTGATAGATTTGATGAGAATAGAAAAAAGAGACAAATCAAATCCACTGGGCAGCAATGTCGCCTCCACCAGAAGAACTGCAACTGACATGCAACCAAGAACGACTAATTTCTCTGAAAGGATCTTAATGAAAAAGGGGACGAAGAATTCCATATTTCGGACATCAAATAAGTACCCCGCAATCATTACCAACTGACAATAAAAATCTGAAGATCAAAACCACGAGTTAATTTCACCATTTAGACTTTAGAGATGTAGAGTAGACATTATAAGATAGACCCAACTGAGCCGGAATGACTGCCTCTCAATCTTGAAACATACTTCCTGAAGAGATGGCACAAGATATTGTGAGTCGTAAGAATAGCCTCTGGAGCATGGCACAAATCAAACAAAAAAGCTGAGACACACATTAACATCTGCACTACCACCAAATTTCCCAATATCCCAAATTAGCTTCAGGTATGCCTTATATACTAAAGCGCAGAAAGAATTTCAAGCATCTTAGAAGGAAACACCTAAAGCATACTAAATTGCTAACAACAAGTGTACAATACTAAATTACTGTTAGATGACACCGGAAAACATATTGCCAACCAAAAACTCTAATCACCAGCAGCGGAGCACCCGTTCAACTTCATAAAGCAAATAAGACGATACCAGTTCAATGTGCTCATCCCCAAAAACAGCCTCAAGTTGCCTAAATAAGTTACCTATATATTTTTAAACGATGAGTCAGCCAATTCTAAGACGAAATTTTACAATAAAGTAAGTGTGTTAATTGCTCAAGGACCAATAAGAGCAACATGAAAATTAGCTGGCTGCAAAGCATACTTTTGTTTGGCAGGATTTTTTTTGTTGTGTATCTATATCATTAGACAACTCACATGGTACCAAAATAATCTGAGGAACTATACTAGGACAAAGTACAGACATACAAAACAACATTAATATATATAGTTTACTGGACTTTCCTGTTGAAGTCGTTGTCTAGCTTGAAAATATTTGGGATTCACATGGATACTGTGTGACTGACGCTGAGTTTGTGATTCAGTTTTTGATGAGGCGGATCCGGATGATGAGCCATTGACAGTAGTTGAAAATCCCAACTCCATCTCAATAAGCTGTAGCTGCCGAGGAGGGCAAACTCCTATCCAGGTTCCAAAAAAGATGTCGGATACTAGAATGGATTGGAGGGTCAACTTGTCTTTAAGCCTTGCAAAATACCTAAAGAATCCCAACTAAAACGTAAGGTGGCATAGGAGAAAATTTTTCATATAATTTGGAAAATAAAGGTTAAAAAGCATGGTTGGTTCTTCTTAAAATTGCTTTACAAGAGGGAAGAGTTTTAACTCGTGATGCAGCATTGGGGAAAAAAAAACAAATGCCACACAAAATAGTTACTCTTTGAAAAAAAATCAATCCGAAAGTTCAAACGAACACAATAAAGCTTTATCTGTAATTACTAAAGATACGAGGACACGAGGACAACACAGGTAACTATGAGATAAAACCATCCATTCTTCAATATACTGGCTAGATGATTGGAAAAGACAAGGCACTTGAACTCGTCAAACTTATTTTGGAAAACTAGTCTTGAGTCCTGAGGGATGGGAAAGTGTAAAGATTAGGGCCATATAGCATAACCCAAATGTAAACTGAAACAGAGTAAAAATTATAATATTGTTACCTTAGTCCTCAGGTAGTCTTATTGCAAAAACTTGATGTAATCTCTACCAATATTCTTGACAAATTGTGACACCCCGCGATATAGCATAAAAATAAACAAGTAATACGCAGCGGAAATACGATACTTTTAAAAACTTTTCGACATATTTATTAGAACTTTTTCGCGGAATATCAAAACAACTTGCGGAAGACTAAAAACTAATGAGAAAGTATAAATTATACAAAATAACTTAAATAGACGAGGGATAAGGTATCCCACGATAACAACATGAATTAAATCTAAACTAAGCGTAAGGGTAATTGTCTTATCAACAATGCTCGCTAGCCACACGTCTTCCCGAAACAGCACCAACCTACATTCATGAAACATGAACGCCACAGTCAGTGGGGAGTAACTAAGGGTTCTCCCAACCACTTTACGTCAGAAAACATGTAAACGGTAATACTAAACATCTTATACATATGAACATGTCTATAATTTCATAAACAATTATATATATTACCAAACATGAACAACATGATCAATGCGTGGGCGATAAGTCAAAAACATGTGAAAACAGCATGAATCAACATGTATAACAGAATTAAAGCCAGCATATGAGATAGTATCACAAACAAGGAAACAACCAAGGAAAGAATACACATAGTCAGAGCGTATAACCACTGCCTCTGACATACCAGAGCGTATAACCACTGCCTTTGGCTACTAGAGCGTATAACCACTGCCTCCAGTTACGGAGCGTATAACCACTGCCTCCGATTACCAAGCATACAACTATCAAACAACACATGAATAGAATGAACGCCGTCAGAGCGTATAAACACTACCGCTGACGTACCAGAGCATATAACCACTGCCTCTGGCTACTGGAGCGTATAACCACTGCCTCCAGCTACAGAGCGTATAACCACTGCCTCTAAATACTATGTATAGCGTATAACCACTGCCTATATGCCTAAGACCTGGCCAGACCTCTCGATGTAATGCCTTACACCGAACGACACACGGGGACCGGAGCGTATAACCACTGCCTCCGACCTGTGGGGAATATAGCATGTATTCGCCCTAAAACATGAAGGATTATAACGAATTTTACAGTTGTGAATACAGTCATAAGATAATTAAAAGCATGAAAAGGAATACAACATTTGGTCCTTGTGCTAAAGGCCTAAGAATAGCAATTAAAGCAAATTCCCTCCTATAACTTGCTCCCAAGACTTTGTTTAAGACGATGCCACGTGTGCTAGAAAGGCTCTCCAATTGCCTTGCAATATGGGGAGAGTTTTGTGAGGTTTTGATGTGAGATCTGAGTTTTGGGAAAAGAATGTTCTCAAAACCCTAATTATTGAGATTGTGAATTACCAGTGTAAGAGTCATCTGACAAAAGGAGAAGGTCTCTCCTTATGTAGCCTCTCGGTCGGCCGAACGGGTTTTAGGGCAAGAGTGGGCTTTTTCCACTCTTGCCTTATTCCTTTGCGTGATTCGGCCCGTTTTGCTAAAAATATAATTCACGGGTTTTATTTATAAATCGCATACATGTTATCAGATATTAATGCAGTCGCTGTATTAATAATGGTCTGATAAAATTACGATATTGTATAATTACCCAAATTAATATAACCGTTTATATTAATACGCGAATACAATATTTAATTAAATATAACCGTTTATATTTAATTTACGAATTAATCATGTAATCCGTGTTAGCTAAAATTATTTAATCCGTATTAAATAATAATCTCAACATCTTATTGACTAATTTAATAGTCAATACCTCTGACTAACTGTTTAGTCGTATCCGGCATAAATGTGACTGTATTTTCATACCTTCACATCTCTCAAACGTGTCCTATAGGTGTGACGTATAAGGACCAGTTGATCACCGCCATCCGTATGACAATAACGTCAAACTTATCTAGCAAGCCAACCGTTATTGATAAACGTGGTTCAACTGATAATAATACTGAAGTATGCCCTTGTGATCCTTTAAGAAATTTAGTAAGTCATTGTACTAACTGTCAAGGACACCAGCCCCAACAATCTCCCACTTGTCCGTACAAGGGTATGTGCAATGACGTTATCACACTACATGTGGAGGACAGAAGCTCCAACAAACTCCCACTTGTCCGTACAAGTGTAGGTGCGATAACCGATTCTCATATCCTTTTAAAATATCTCCCACTCAACGTAAGACAATTTGCAAATCCGCATTCGCAAAGGTCGTATCTCACAAGCGATCTGTATCAAGAGTGTTTTCCTCGACTAGAGAGTAACTTAACTGATAAAACGAATCTGTAATCGAGCATGGCCATGCATTTCAGTTACTACTCCTCGAGTGGCCCTGAGAAAAGATAAAATCCTGATAAGGGTTTGGATATTTCCCTCAACTCGAATCCTGCCGATGTTCGCGCAGCATGAAATAACCCAGAAAAAATCCTCTTGGCCCCTGTTACGGTGACCGTGGGAAAGAAACCAAAGTTACCCAAAATCTGCCTTAATCTAAAGAGACAGTTGAAAGTCAAAAGACTGGACTCTAAGGAACACTATGGAGGTCCTATCCACGACCTGGCACCCAATGTTATAAAACATTTAGGACTCCATAACGTTGTCACGGGGTGTCCTACGAGATATCCGTATAACTCGCCTTTGTGATTGGTCAGTCATCCGTTTGACTTATGGTTCGTTGAACCCACCATCAACCAACGTCACAAAATGATTACCTGAGTAATCACCTCAAGTGGGTAATCAAGGACTAAAACGATGTAATATTATTCAGTTCACTTTGTGGTGTTCAAAATTGGCGTACAATTCCACATGAAAAACAAAACATTATTTATCATAACAATGAGGTTAAATAGAATACACGAGAAAATGAATTATTACATGAATTCATAAAAGAGTACTACAACTTAGGAACACATCTAATTCCCTATGGAATGAATGTGCCCTTCATGCTTATCACGTGGTAATGCTTTTGTGAGAGGATCAGCTATGTTGTCATCCGTAGCTATCTTATCAATAAATATCTCCTTTTGCTCCACGTAATCTCTGATTAGATGAGCTTTCCGTTGTACAAGTCTAGCTTTGTTGCTAGACTTATGCTCCTTAGCTTGGAAGATGTCACCGTTATTGTCACAATAAACGGTGATTGGGTCATTCGAACTAGGCACTACTGAGAGTCCTTGTAAGAATTGACGCATCCATATTGCTTCCTTAGCTGCTTCCGAGGCGGCATAGTACTCGGACTCAGTTGTAGAATCTGCTGTAACACTCTGTTTAGAACTTTTCCAGCTGACAGCAGCGCCATTAAGAGTAAAAACGAATCCAGACTGAGATTTCGAGTCGTCTCGATCGGTTTGGAAGCTAGCATCTGCGTAACCCGTGGCGCAGAGCGTCGAGTCGCCTCCGTAAGTCAATCCCCAATCTTTAGTCCTCCGTAGGTACTTAAGAATTTTTTTTCCGGCCATCCAGTGTTGTTCACCTGGATGAGCTTGAAATCGACTTGTCATACTCAATGCATATGCAACGTCTGGACGTGTGCATATCATGGCATACATGATCGATCCTATAGCCGAAGCATAAGGAATCCGACTCATGCGCTCTTTCTCTTCCAATGTCTTAGCTTCTTGAGTCTTGCTCAAGTGAAGCCCAGTAGTCATAGGAAGGAACCCTTTCTTGGAGTTCGTCATGCTGAATCCCTCTAGAATCTTATCAATATAAGACTCCTGACTGAGAGACAACATCCGTCGTGATCTATCCCTGTAGATACGGATGCCCAAAATTCTTTGTGGCTCTCCCAGATCTTTCATCTGGAAATGGTTTTTCAACCATGCTTTAACCGAAGAAATGAGAGGTATGTCATTCCCAATCAAGAGTATGTCATCGACATACAGTACTAGGAAGACAATCTTGCTCCCACTCGACTTGATATAGAGACAACGTCCTCGATTGATCGAATAAACCCATTATCTTTTATCACTTGGTCGAAGCGATGATTCCAACTCCGTGATGCTTGCTTAAGTCCATAGATAGAACGCTTAAGCTTGCAAACCTTCTTAGGATTTTCTGGATCAATAAAACCCTCGGGTTGTACCATGTACAACTCTTCCTCCAAATAACCGTTTAAGAAGGCGGTTTTAACGTCCATCTGCCATATTTCATAGTCATGAAATGCGGCGATCGCTAAGATAATCCGAATGGAACGTAGCATGACTACGGGTGCAAAGATCTCACCGTAGTGCAAGCCTGGCACTTGGGTGAAACCTTTAGCAACTAGTCTTGCCTTTTGGATATCTTGTTTTCCTTCTACGGCATGCTTTATTTTGTAAAGCCATTTGCATTGAAGGGGACGTACCTTTGTAGGTAGGTCCACAAGATCCCACACGTTGTTCTCATACATGGAGTCCATCTCGGATTGCATGTCTTCTAGCCATAGCTTTGAGTCAGAACTGGTCATGGCACCTTTATAGGTTGTGGGTTCATTACCCTCTAGGAGTAAGACGTCATCTATATCGCGTTCCTCGACCATACCAATGTATCTGTCCGGAGTAATAGAGAATCTTCCCGACCTTCTAGGTTCCTCAGGAATATCTACCGCAGCCTCGGTTGAAAGAACTGTCTCCTCCAATGGTTGCTCAGTAGTTGGTTCTTGAACCTCCGATAAATCGAAGGTTCTATTACTCGACTTGTTCTCGAGAAATTCTTTCTCTAAGAACGTCGCACTAGCCGCAACAAAAACACGTTGACCGATCGCGGGCCGAGCTTATCCTCGTGTCTCCACTTGACATAAGCCTCGCAGCCCCAAACCCGAATAAAGGACAAGTTAGGGACCGTTCCTTTCCATAATTCGTATGGAGTCTTGTCAACAGCTTTAGACGGAATTCGGTTAAGTATTAGAGCGGCTGACAAAAGAGCATAGCCCCAAAATGAATCAGGCACAACGGTGCGACTCATCATGGATCAAACCATATCAAGTAGAGTTCGATTTCTCCGTTCGGACACACCATTTAATTGTGGTGTTCCAGGTGGAGTCAACTGTAGAACGATAACACAGTTTTTAAGGTGTTGATCAAACTCGTGTGAAAGATATTCGCTACCACGATCAGACCGTAGTGTTTTAATCTTTCTGCCCAGTTGGTTCTGTACCCGATTCTGGTATTCTTTGAACTTGTCAAAGGATTCACTTTTATGTTTCATTAAGTAGACATAGCCATATCTACTCAAATCATCCGTGAAAGTGATGAAATACCTATAGCCTTCTCGTGCGTTGATCGACATAGGCCCACATACATCCGTATGTATGAGTCCTAATAGATCGACAGCGCGCATTCCAACACCTTTGAAGGAAATACAAGTCATCTTACCGATGAGACATGATTCACACGTGCCATATGATTCGAAATCAAAGGCCGAGATAGCTCCATTCTGTATGAGCTGTATTACGCGTTTCTCATTTATGTGTCCCATACGACAATGCCATAGATAAGTTTGATCTTTGTCACCTACCTTTAATCTCTTGTTATTCACATGTAATATTTCGGTGGTTTGATCTAAAACATAAATTCCATTCATGGAAACTGCCTTGCCATAAATCATATTGTGTAATGAGAAAATACAACTGTTATTTTCTATTACAAATGAAAAACCAAGTTTGTCAAGTGCAGAAACTGAAATAATGTTTTTGGACAAACTAGGAACATAATAACAGTTATATAAAGATAACTCGAATCCACTTGGAAGCTGAATCACGTATGTTCCCCTCGAGACTGCAGCAACACGTGCTCCATTCCCGACATGCAGGTCAACCTCACCCTTGATGAGGGGTTCTTGGTTTCGGAGGCCCTACACATGATTACATAGATGAGAACCACAACCAGTATCTAGTACCCAAGTTCCGTAACTTGCATGGTTAATCTCAATCATGTGAATAAAAGAAGAAGAAGACATACCAACAGGAATAACGCGACCTGCCTTAATGTCCTCACGATACACGGGGCATGTGCGCCTCCAATGCCCAGTCTTGTGGCAATGGTGGCATTCCATGCTAGTATCCTTGCTCTTTGTTTTGCCCTGTGAGTTGCTCGACTCACCTGGCCCACTCTTAGTAAATCCTGGTTTCTTGAACCTGGGCTTACATACCGCTAGGTCGCCCTGAGCTTTAGCTTTCCCCTTACCCTTACCCTTGCTGGAGATCATGAGAACATCCTGCTTCACGCTCCCACTTAATTTCAGGTCCTTCTCGGTCTGTACGAGAAGGGAGTGGAGCTCATGAGGAGTCTTCTTCATGTCGTTCATGTAATAGTTTGCCCTGAAGAGGGCGAACCCATCATGAAGCGAATGAAGCATTTCATCAATGATTATGTTCTCATTGATCTTGTAGTTTAGGGCCTCCAGTTTCTCGATATTCTCAATCATGTTGAGAATATGTGGGCTAACAGCTTGGCCCTTGTGGAGTTTCGCCTCAAAGAAGCGACATGTATGCTCATAAGAAACGATTCTCGGAGCTTTCGAGAATTCGTTAGTGAGCGTGGTGAAAATCTTGTATGAAGCGTCTTTGCAAATTGGATTCCATTGCATAAATGAGTACGTTCTTTATCGCACCCGCTTCCATGATGAAGTCGCTATGAGCGCGAACTTCGTTAGCTCTAGCCCCAGTTCCTGGGTGTGCCGGAATGGGCTCAGTTAAGTACTTGAGCTTTCCGTCAGCAATGACAGCATTCCGTAGTGCTACCTCCCAGTCAGAGAAGTTTGACCCATCATTCCTTAGTCTAGTAGACTGATTCATGGAGTCCATGAAGGCTTTTAGCCAGGATTCACGTGCTAGCTTGGCACTTGGCATTGGGTCTTCACCAGCCATTAGTTATGCAGTAGTTTAAATGAACGTGTTCTACACTGAAAAGAAGATAAAACAAAACCATATAAGCAACTCATTGTTGTGATTTAAGTCTATATTAAAGTATATTTAAACTCGTAGACTCATGCATTTATATAATTTATCTCCCTCAAGAATTATATAAACGATCCTAAGACTCAATTTCCGTATATTGATAAGCCCACAGCTTGGCTAATTCCACCGTTGGAACTCTTGGTCGATAGATTTCCGTAAATCCTATCTATTAGTCCATCACAGTCGCTAGATAGTATCGAGTGACCACGATGTTGAGATAAAAGAAATCATCTGTTCCCACTTACCCGACGTAGAAGGGGTCATATTATGCCTACCGACGAAGAAGGGATTTATGAGAGTCTGATTTATAAAGACTAGTCTCAATTTTTGGTTATACGAGGAAGACCCCATCAACTTATATTTATCCATTTTAAGTGAACTAATATCTAGCATATACGTGAATGAATGAAATAAAGTGATGGCTTTGCATTTGACATGTGACATCTGTATGGTCACAGAAAACTAACGCGTAACCTCTACATGAGTCAGTTTTTAGGCATGTTATATGTGGTTTGGTTTTAGGCGGAATATGATGCAAGCTATTATCGATGAAAGCATAAAATAAATGCGATAAACGTCAATAAAAGTCCTAGTGTGGCCTATCCTACCAAAATAAACATAAAAACAACTATGGAATCCACCGTTGGACCCTAGAAGTTTGTCTTGATGTTCATCTTGGTCCTTGCAGCGGGAGTGAGCATCCGGTCTTCGTCTTTGGTCTTCACAAAATTACTAATTTAAATTACAAATATAACCCTATATACATTTTAATTTAAATACAAAAGTAATTACATGGCAAAAACCCAAAACGGAGATTCAAGATCTCAAAATTACAAACAAGATTGTGTTCCATCATTACGGTAACACAATCTACTAAGGCCACACTAAGTTACAACCGTTTGCAAAATTAAATACGTTATAGAAAGCATTCAAAAGGCATTCAATAAGACGATAAATAAAATGCATCAACTAAAATTAAAATTCATTCATGACATAATTGTAACACCCCGTAATTTCCAATTATTTATATATTATTAAAATCTTGTTTTAGTAATAATAATGTTCCACAATAAATAAAATTCCATTTAGAATATATCGTTTTTGACAATGATATTAATATGTCCGTCTTAAACTTATACTTCTTAAAGTCGCAAACAACTACTCAGTCCTTGTTACTAATTTTAAGATATTTTACAGGCAAATTTGGCTCTTGCTTATTAAATAAAAGTTTTATCTCTTTTTCTTAGCTTTCTAACGCCACCAAAAACACCTCAATCGGACTTCTGTGGAGGAAATTATGCCGCAAATACGAAAGGCTGTCGCAGCATATCCGCCGACGAGATGCTCGCTCGTGGCTACCTCTTTCACTTGGCCTAAAAACTTCGACACATGGGCTTAGCACCTCTTACACTTGGCCTAAGAACTTAGACACCTACCTTAATCACTTCTTCCACATGTCCTAAGACTCTCGACACATGGTTTAACCGTCTCGACACTTGGCGTAAGAGTTTCGACACTTGGCGTAAGAGCTTCGACACTTGGCAATAACTTCCGACACTTGGCTTGAACATGCAAAGCATGTTCCTTGCTGCCCAAGGGCTTCTTCATTCTTCTTCCTTTCTTTTTTTCAGCCATGCACACAAAACACAAAAGAATAAGGAACACCATTGTTGCTTGTGCACCTCCACCGTAAAACGATCGTAAAATCTTCGTTTCTTATCGGTTTTCGACGATTTTCGCGCCTATCTCTTCCTCTCCTCGCCCTCCATCTTTCTAGGTAAGAAAAGTATCCAATTTCTTCCTTAATATCCTCTGGTCGTGGCCTTTAAGGCACGGTTCTCTAAGCTAACCTCGTTTATTTGTGTGTAGCTAGTTCGGTTATCCAAACCGGAGTGGCTTTAAGTCAAAATCATCCGTATTGAAGAGCTATAAGGTAACGGTGATGGGTTACTCGACTTATCGTCTTTGTTTGTATGACTATATGCTTGTAATGTTTAGTATACTAGAATTGTGTTTGATTAAGTAGTAGCATGATTAGGTTCATAAATCATATGTTTGGATGAATTTCATCATGCATGCTTGTGTTGGATGAGATTTTAATTGTGGAAATTCATTAAGGAGTGTATGGTTAAATGAGTTTATGATCATTGAGGATGATTATTTTGATAGTCTTTCAAGTTCATAGTGTTCTGCTAACAATGGTTAATTCATGATGTTTCAGCACCTTGACAAATCTGTTCATTGTCTTGTACAATTTATTTCGACATCTTAGAGTATCCTCCTTTGAAAATGTTGAAAATAGACCCCTGTTTATTTTAAGTGTAGAATATACCTCTAAAATATCGTAATTTTCTTGCATGTCGTTTGTTCACAATAAATTATTTACGAACAATGCGCTGAAATACTCGCAGAACGGACAGTAGCTCAAAGATTGTTTTGAAAACCATTTTTAAACTTTGAAATGATTCTGGTCCTTTTCAATAATTAAACTTTGAAGAGTTTAGATGATGATAGGAGTTTGTTTTGCCCCAAAATGATTTGTTAAGCACGTTTTATGAAGCAATACATTTTGTGTGACGGTTTCTGACACACTGTAAAGATCAGTCAATAATCCCCTGTTAAGTTCGTCTTTTGGAAATGGGTATTTGACAAATATTGTAGATAAAAGTCTTATTAAACCGACCCAATTGGCCTTGTATCGTTTCGATTTTATTTGAATTAATTATGAAGTTTACGGCAGAGCACAGCTGTAATGTGAAATGCGTTTATAACTTTTGTTTCATTATTCAATCCCGTGTGTTCTCTTTCGGCATGGAACGGATATAAGTGTTGCATTATTGATCTTTTATTGGCTCATGTATGTTTAAATGAGTGGGTTAACGGTTATGTTATCCTAAGATGTGATGGTGACGGTTATGTTACCTTGTTTGTGAATAGATAGCGGTGGTACGATTTGTGTACCATTGTAATGAACAAATGCCACCCATGGAATGGGATTTTAGCTATGTTCGGGATTGGTCGGAGGTCGTGCTATATGCGCTCCGGTCCCCGTGTGTCGTTCGGTGTAGGTTATTACATCGAGAGGTCTGGCCAGGTCTTAGGCATATAGGCAGTGGTTATACGCTATACATAGTTACGGAGGTCGTGCCAAAGCGCTCCCGTTGTAGGAGGTCGTGCCTAAGCGCTCCGGTAGTTGGAGGTCGTGCCTAAGCGCTCCCGTCGTTGGAGGTCGTGCCTAAGCGCTCCATTAGTCAGAGGTCGTGCATATGCGCTCTGATGGCGTTCATTCTATTCTTGGTTTGTTGTATGCGTGATTAGACATGCCACCTAGTTGTTGGCCTCTGAGTCGATCACTTGGATGTTTACCTGATTATGATGATTGGACATGCCACCTAGCTGTTGGCCTCTGAGTCGATCATTTGGATGTTTCCTTGATTTTGATACAATCTCATATGCTGGCTTTAATTCTGTTATACATGTTGATTCATGCTGTTTTCACATGTTTTCGACTTATCGCCCACGCATTGATCATGTTATTCATATTTGGTAATATATATGATTGGTTATGAAATTATATACATGTTCATATGTATAAGATGTTTAGTATTACCGTTTACATGTTTTCTGACGTAAAGTGGCTGGGAGAACCCTGAGTTACTCCCCACTGACTGTGGCGTTCATGTTTCATGAATGTAGGTTGGTGCTGTTTGGGGAAGACGTGTGGCTAGCGAGCATTGTTGATAATTTGACAATTACCCTTACGCTTAGTTTAGATTTAATTTATGTTGTTATCGTGGGATACCTTATCCCTCGTCTATTTAAGTTATTTTGTATAATTTATACTTACTCATTAGTTTTTAGTCTTCCGCATGTTGTTTTGATATTCCGCGAAAAAGTTTTAATAAATATGTCGAAGAGTTTTTAAAAGTATCGTATTTTCGCTGCAAATTACTTGTTTAGTTTTATGTTATATCGCGGGGTGTCACAGTTGGTATCAGAGCAGTAATGCTCCCGACGCACGCACATGTACCCCAACTTAAATATGAACTTGACCTGAAATAATGAATGAGAGATGGGTAGATTTAAGGACCAAGTGGTAGTCTGTAATGTGATTGCTCCTTGTTAAGTCTAACATGTTTGTTAATTGTCAAAGATTTTATTTTTGTGCTCAAGAATTGGTGAACCATGAGCTTACCTGGATGGCGATCAAGATTATTGTCTACTACCGAAGATGGAAGATTCGTGCTATCTTGAAGGATGCTTCTATGTCCCCGAAGATAATCCTTGCTCATCCTGCATCATCTTCTTCCTTATTTCTTGATGCATATCCTTCCTTCCCGAACTATCTTCTATCTTAACTCGGAAGCCACTTCCGTAACTTCTCGACTTAACCTTATCCTTGTTACTTGCCTTTTCCCATGGCGCTTCGTAGGTAGCCTAACTTAGTTGGATATTGAGGATTTTGTTCGAGGATAACGCCTAACCCTTATTTTGAAAAGTAATAAGACTAAAAACGTTTAGGGAGTATAGTAAGGCGTGTCTTGGTGATCCTAATGCATAGTTGTTTACCCTATATATTGAAGTGGAATTGGCTGGTAGAATTCTTGGTTTACATACTGAATTGTATGTCTGTTATTCGGTGGAGTTTAACCTTGGGAATCATAATTGCGATTTAGAACTAGTGGATTGAAATGTGTCGCTTTAAGAGTATGAACGAAGTATGGGCACTCTTAGAATGAATTGGATAATATACTTGGAATGCGAGTAAAGACGAATGGTTGAGTGAAGTGAATTAGTAATGCTTGACTTTGGGAATTAGGTTTGACTTTAATTGGGATGTTACTTTTGGAGGATAAGAATTGTGTATATTGATGGATGAGTATTGAAATGGTTAGTGATGTAAACTTAGAGGAGCTACCTAAAGTTACGTCTTTTAATGTCTGATTGAACTAGTGAGGTGCAACTTACGGATTTGTGAGATTTTGAGGTTGTGACGTTTAAAGGACATTTGGATTTATATATAGAGGTTTGAGGACGTCAATAGTGGATCTTAGTGTTCACCTTTTGAGGTATTGATGAATTCAAATGATTTACTCCTTGTGTGAGATTAGAATTGAGTATTTTGATGAGTAATAAAAGATTTCGGAATTGAAGAAATAAGAGAGTTGATAATCTATGAAGTATAAAGATTGTGAAGTAGCAATGATACATAAATGGTTTATCATGGAGTATTACAGAAATGTCGTTTGAGGGATTTAAGACATAGAGATACCTGAAACGTTATAGAATAGTCGAATTTGGGATAATCGTACACCCTTATCTTTGAAAGGACTTATAGTATGGTAAGCCATCTGGGAAAATTATTCTTGGAAACTGATAGTTCAGTGTGCTTGAATTGGTAAATAGGAGATGAGAACCTTGTGAGAATTTTAGGAGGCCTGAGCCTTGGGAATTGTGTCAGTTCAAATCATAACCTTTCCTCAACGCTTCTCTTCTTCTTTCTTCTTCAGTGCTAATCCCGTCGAGTTATGCTTTCATAACCAAGCTTACTTGACCTCTTTTTACGTCATATATCTTGTTACCTCTAACGCTTATCCTTCTACTTTTAGCTTCACTTTTGTTGGAACCCATAATCTAGTGCCTCTTAGCCATCATCTTATGTATCTCTCCCTCAAGTTTCTATTTCGCGTTTGTTTCCGAAGTTTGTATCATATCTTTAACCGTTGTGAGCCTTGTCCCTTTCTTCTTGGACTAGTTGTGAGGTTGACTTCGTTTGTGGAATAGTGATATATGCTTCGAGGATCCTTGGCCTTGTTTTATCGGACATAGTTGAGAGAGTTAGCGTTGGGTGACGTTTGAGTAATATTAGCCTATTAGGTAGTGTGCCATCTTGATGGTTTCAAGTTAAAGGTTTGAAGGTATGAGTGCTTCTTATGGATTGGTATCAACCCTGATGCTAATAATTTTGGTCTTATCTATGAGGGTGTTGATGGTTATCTAGAGACCGCTTGGGTGAAAATTATTACTTTTATGAGACTTTCTTTTGGGATGATCACTTTACGGTAATTATGGTAGTCAAGGTTTAAACGATGTTTTCTTGATTTGGGTCGATGAGATTTGAGTAGTTTGGGACTAAATGCTTTGGATGTTTAACTCGTAGTCCTAGGTTTGCGAATAGTTACAGTTTGAAGAATACCGTGTTTATGCTTTTGGGATTATATGTTTTGGATGTTTATCTTATAGTCCTATGTATGAAAGTAAGTACAGTTCCGAGAGTGTCGCTTCTATATCTTTTTTTGTTGGTATGAGCGTAACAGATTTTCGTTTATAGGTCTGGAAGTACGATGGATTCAGGTTTAAGATCCTTGTTTTTGTGATTCACCTTGTTTGGAGATCTGTAACATATGCTAGTTGAGTATGAATGCAACCTTGTTAGTAATTTTGGGTCTAGCTCTATGAAGGATGTTGGTTGTAGAGTAATAACCGAGAGTTGTGAAGTCCGTTTGGTAATGGGATAGCTTGTATCGTGGTTGAACTAGATGTGAATGCCCAAATTGAGTTGAGGAAGCCTTGAGAGTTTTGCGGTTGAAAGAGCTGTCTTCTGAGGTATGTAAGGAATCATGATGATGATGATGTTTCATTTATGGATTGAGTGGTTAGTGATTTCCGTAATCCGAAGAGTTATCTCCCTCTCCTAACCTTAAACCTCTTTTGTTCATGCTTCAGTTTCTTTGTTGTTTTTGCCTCTTTGCCCTCTTGTTGAGTACCGTCTTTAATCCTGAAGATGGTAGTTTTGATGCCTTGTTTTTGTTAGCTTCCTTATGACCTTTTGTGTTGTGATTTCTTGGATGGTCCGACCCAACCATCTTTGGTTGTTAATATGTAGCTTTCAACATTGTGTTTTGTTTGAAGTGATTTTCAAATTATTTTTCATTTATGTATTTTATAAGCTATATGAGTTACCTTACTTTTGTTGTTGAAAAACATTAATTTATGTTACAACCTTACTTATTTTTCCGGATTCAAAAATGGAAGTTTACTTTCGAAATGACATGTTTTGAAAAACTTGAAATGGTTTATAATTTAGGTTGGTTTTAGCGTTGATTTGATGTAAGACTTGTTATTGGAGACGTCTAATAACTCGTATTACGCTTGTCGTCGCATGATATGATTTGGTTTTGGACTATTTCTTGATTTGGAATGTGGGACTCTTGAATGCGCAACGAGAATCCTCTTCACTAGTACAGAAATGACTTTAGGCATGGACAAATGGCAACGGTCATTAAAAATAACCGTTGCCAATTAGAAAAGGCAACGGTTGTTAACAACAACCGTTGCCATAGATAGAGAAAAAACTCATACGGCAACGGTCCACTCAGGAACCGTTGCCATATGTGTTGTTTATACACACTTAAGGTAACGGTTTTGTAATGACCGTTGCCATTTCTTGAGCTAAAATTTGGCGCAAAACTGAAAATTTGGGCGCCATATACAATATTACCTAAAATCGTAAATTATATTACTCTTATTCCAAAAAGTTATACTAAAAATATTAATTAAATAAATTAATACTACTCCAGTACTCCTACTCCTAAATACTTCGTAACACTCTCCTAAATAAAGTAATAAATTAATACTAATACTCCTAAATAACACTGTACTGCTCCTAAATATCAATTTCAATTCGCTCGTCAATATCGTCTTTCATTCATCAGTTTATCAATTTCGTTCATCAAGTTCATCAATTTCATTCATCAAGTTCATCAATTTCGCTCTCTTCTACAGCAATTTCGCTCTTCTTTATCAATTTTGCGTTATCAATATTGTTACTGCTCCCATCAGGAAGAACCCTAATTCTGCGCAATCAGGTATTTTTTGCTTAATTTGGTATATGTATTGAATTCTTTGCTTAATTTGATTTAGGGTAAGTTTAATTCGGCTTATTTGTAATTGATTATTAATGTAATTGATGGGTATTTCTAGTTATGTTGATGTATATTTATTTGTAATTGATTGTTAATTTGGTACATGTATTGAATTCTTTGCTTAATGTAATTCTGCATCTGTTATACCCGGCCTTTAGAATTTGTTTAAGCTGGTATATATCCCGCTCTCTCAGGACCATGACAAATTTACGCCAGTCAAGAATATCGTTAAATGGTAGATCATAGTAATCAGATATAATGTGTGAATCATACACTTGCAGTAACTACACACATAACTTCCCTTATGTCGTGCTTCAGGTACTTGAATAGCTCTGCCTCGACCGATCGAGTTGGGCCTACTCGATTGAGTTAAGTCTACTCGACAAACTTGAGTCTGCTCGACAGGAATTTGGTGTTCCTCTGTAGACTGAGATGAACTTGGTCTAGGAGTCTGAAGCGTACTTCCTCCAGAAGGAGCTCTTTTACTGCCTTCTTCAATCGATATTCTAGATGATTTCTTCAGATTCTTTAGAGAGCTTATTTTAGAACTGACAGGAGTTTCTTGCTCTGCGGTAAGTTGGCCTTGAAGTTTCTTTTGTTCCTGAATCAGTGATATTCCTTGTTACTTCCTTCTCAGATTATACCACCATTAGGCTGCTGATTTTACTGTTGTAATGTTACCATTTTACTACTGCGTTGCTACTGCACTGTCATTGTTGTTATTGTTGCTGCTTGTCCTTCATGCCTCAAGTGAGGATCCCTGGATAACAGACCCAAAACGTCGTCCTTTAACCGACGAAATTTCATTCAAATAGCCAGAATCTAATTAAACGCCGTTCTGATGCAATTTTTCTTGTTTTTTGTAAGTGTCCCAGTAAATCCCAGTTCAGGAATAATGTTTACATCGGGGTTAGCTATGGTTTCTATATAATCCTTTTGTTTACATCGGGGTTAGCTATGGTTACTTCTAGCATCTCTAACTTTGTTTAAGACTTTAAGTATATTGTTAACCAAATCCTGCAACTGAAGCCACTTCCTGTTTTTGTAAATTAACAACGCACCAGCAGATACCATTGGGTTTGAAGTTGAACGTTCTATTACTATGAAAGGTTATGAATCATGATAAAGATAAAATGAGAAGCATTCATGATTTGACGTTGTGATAGTTCTGATCTTGTATTTTCTTCCCTTATAAACATTGCATATGATTATTGACCCCCTGCCCAACTCTTCTGATCTCGACACATTGGATAATATATTTCATGGTAGTTAAGTTTGGTGGTATACTGTATTACTGTGAAATGTTTACTGTTTGTGAGTAAAATATGATAGGGTAACCTTTCTCTTTTGCTACTATGTACTAATGTTGGACGAACATCTGCCTGTAATTCAATGAGTTTATTATCTTCTAACTACTACGCAAGGGCAGCACGAACTGATTTTTTGTTTACAAAACTCTTTTCTTACTAGGTTGCCTGTAATATTTCAAGGTGACTTGGCATATACTGCTATGATGCATTTGAAGGAAAATGACGTGGTGCACATAGATGGACACTTGAGCCCAGAGCCAGTGCCAATCAAATTTGCAAATAACCATGCCAATTTCAAGGTATTGTATGTTGACCCGTCTTCATCAGTATTTGTGTGACATTCTTAAACAATTAAAGTAACCCGTCCCTAAATGTTTTGATATTGAATGGCTCTTATTAGCCATGTTCTCCCCCCCATGTTCTCAATAGACGAAGGAGATAACAAGGCTCGTGAATCAGGGGCAATGTTCCTTGAGACTAGCGCAAAAGCAGGTTTCAACATCAAGGTATAATTCGACTCAATTTTTATACTCCCACTCAATTTTTACACACCGTAGTTCGATCAGAAACAAACTCAAATACCTTAGACCTACTTAGATAGTACACTTTATTCTCAGCTTATATTTAACTATTCAACCGACCCAAACTGCTAAACTCAGACTCATTATCAGTAGCCTACACTATCCCCAGAACCAGTTCATACCTTCATTAGACACATTCTTCATATGACATAAAGGCTGCCTAAGTTCATATTTCCCCTTTCAAGATTGATTTTCATCGCTGGACAATAGATTAAAGCGTTTAATGAAGGTTTCATTGTACAGATTCAAGATTCCATCACCCATGTGATTACAAAACAAACAGAAGCACTTGATAAGAAGCAATATGGAAATAAGGACACGGCAGGCCCATCTGCAGCCAGGTCTCAAAGAAATTATCAAAGTAATCAGGCAAAGAGGAGAAGGAGAAGAAGAAGAAATGGTTTAGCTTGAAGTAATATTGTGGCAAAGAGAAGGAGAAGAAGAAGAAATGGTTTAGCTGGAAGTTTTCTTAGTTCACTTGAGCAGAAGATGTATTTATATTGCTTTGTAATGTTGATTATATGTTAAACATTTGTTTGTAATGAATTATTATCTTAATAGAAAAATTTACATATATCCAAAAATATATTATTGGAATATATATATTTTTTTAAAAAAATTTTAATTGAGCAACGGCAACGGTTGTTAAAATGAACCGTTGCCTTTTATATACATAAGGCAACAGTTGCTGTTAATAACCGTTGCCTTTTATATACATAAGGCAACGGTTGCTGTTAATAACCGTTGCCAAAAACACCTTTTGGCAACGGTTCCTACTTGCAACCGTTGCCAAAAATAACATTTGGCAACGGTTAACAACCGTTGCCGTAGGTGATTGTTTAAGGCAACGCCCCGATTTACAACGGTCGTGGAACCGTTGCCATTTGTGTTTTTTGACCGTTGCCAAATGACATTTCTGTACTAGTGCTTGTTCCATTGATGAGGACTTGTGCCTTTAGAAACTGTTTTTGAAGTTTTTGAAATAACTCTAAGTTTTGTAATATCAAATATGGTAAACGCTTTAGTTATTTACCTTGTCTTTATGACTTACCGTTTTTCTACTTTCAAGTTTCGAGGACGAAACTTTTTAAAAGGTGGGGTGATTGTAACACCCCGTAATTTCCAATTATTTATATATTATTAAAATCTTGTTTTAGTAATAATAATGTTCCACAATAAATAAAATTCCATTTAGAATATATCGTTTTTGACAATGATATTAATATGTCCGTCTTAAACTTATACTTCTTAAAGTCGCAAACAACTACTCAGTCCTTGTTACTAATTTTAAGATATTTTACAGGCAAATTTGGCTCTTGCTTATTAAATAAAAGTTTTATCTCTTTTTCTTAGCTTTCCAACGCCACCAAAAGCACCTCAATCGGACTTCTGTGGAGGAAATTATGCCGCAAATACGAAAGGCTGTCGCAGCATATCCGCCGACGAGATGCTCGCTCGTGGCTACCTCTTTCACTTGGCCTAAAAACTTCGACACATGGGCTTAGCACCTCTTACACTTGGCCTAAGAACTTAGACACCTACCTTAATCACTTCTTCCACATGTCCTAAGACTCTCGACACATGGTTTAACCGTCTCGACACTTGGCGTAAGAGTTTCGACACTTGGCGTAAGAGCTTCGACACTTGGCAATAACTTCCGACACTTGGCTTGAACATGCAAAGCATGTTCCTTGCTGCCCAAGGGCTTCTTCATTCTTCTTCCTTTCTTTTTTTCAGCCATGCACACAAAACACAAAAGAATAAGGAACACCATTGTTGCTTGTGCACCTCCACCGTAAAACGATCGTAAAATCTTCGTTTCTTATCGGTTTTCGACGATTTTCGCGCCTATCTCTTCCTCTCCTCGCCCTCCATCTTTCTAGGTAAGAAAAGTATCCAATTTCTTCCTTAATATCCTCTGGTCGTGGCCTTTAAGGCACGGTTCTCTAAGCTAACCTCGTTTATTTGTGTGTAGCTAGTTCGGTTATCCAAACCGGAGTGGCTTTAAGTCAAAATCATCCGTATTGAAGAGCTATAAGGTAACGGTGATGGGTTACTCGACTTATCGTCTTTGTTTGTATGACTATATGCTTGTAATGTTTAGTATACTAGAATTGTGTTTGATTAAGTAGTAGCATGATTAGGTTCATAAATCATATGTTTGGATGAATTTCATCATGCATGCTTGTGTTGGATGAGATTTTAATTGTGGAAATTCATTAAGGAGTGTATGGTTAAATGAGTTTATGATCATTGAGGATGATTATTTTGATAGTCTTTCAAGTTCATAGTGTTCTGCTAACAATGGTTAATTCATGATGTTTCAGCACCTTGACAAATCTGTTCATTGTCTTGTACAATTTATTTCGACATCTTAGAGTATCCTCCTTTGAAAATGTTGAAAATAGACCCCTGTTTATTTTAAGTGTAGAATATACCTCTAAAATATCGTAATTTTCTTGCATGTCGTTTGTTCACAATAAATTATTTACGAACAATGCGCTGAAATACTCGCAGAACGGACAGTAGCTCAAAGATTGTTTTGAAAACCATTTTTAAACTTTGAAATGATTCTGGTCCTTTTCAATAATTAAACTTTGAAGAGTTTAGATGATGATAGGAGTTTGTTTTGCCCCAAAATGATTTGTTAAGCACGTTTTATGAAGCAATACATTTTGTGTGACGGTTTCTGACACACTGTAAAGATCAGTCAATAATCCCCTGTTAAGTTCGTCTTTTGGAAATGGGTATTTGACAAATATTGTAGATAAAAGTCTTATTAAACCGACCCAATTGGCCTTGTATCGTTTCGATTTTATTTGAATTAATTATGAAGTTTACGGCAGAGCACAGCTGTAATGTGAAATGCGTTTATAACTTTTGTTTCATTATTCAATCCCGTGTGTTCTCTTTCGGCATGGAACGGATATAAGTGTTGCATTATTGATCTTTTATTGGCTCATGTATGTTTAAATGAGTGGGTTAACGGTTATGTTATCCTAAGATGTGATGGTGACGGTTATGTTACCTTGTTTGTGAATAGATAGCGGTGGTACGATTTGTGTACCATTGTAATGAACAAATGCCACCCATGGAATGGGATTTTAGCTATGTTCGGGATTGGTCGGAGGTCGTGCTATATGCGCTCCGGTCCCCGTGTGTCGTTCGGTGTAGGTTATTACATCGAGAGGTCTGGCCAGGTCTTAGGCATATAGGCAGTGGTTATACGCTATACATAGTTACGGAGGTCGTGCCAAAGCGCTCCCGTTGTAGGAGGTCGTGCCTAAGCGCTCCGGTAGTTGGAGGTCGTGCCTAAGCGCTCCCGTCGTTGGAGGTCGTGCCTAAGCGCTCCATTAGTCAGAGGTCGTGCATATGCGCTCTGATGGCGTTCATTCTATTCTTGGTTTGTTGTATGCGTGATTAGACATGCCACCTAGTTGTTGGCCTCTGAGTCGATCACTTGGATGTTTACCTGATTATGATGATTGGACATGCCACCTAGCTGTTGGCCTCTGAGTCGATCATTTGGATGTTTCCTTGATTTTGATACAATCTCATATGCTGGCTTTAATTCTGTTATACATGTTGATTCATGCTGTTTTCACATGTTTTCGACTTATCGCCCACGCATTGATCATGTTATTCATATTTGGTAATATATATGATTGGTTATGAAATTATATACATGTTCATATGTATAAGATGTTTAGTATTACCGTTTACATGTTTTCTGACGTAAAGTGGCTGGGAGAACCCTGAGTTACTCCCCACTGACTGTGGCGTTCATGTTTCATGAATGTAGGTTGGTGCTGTTTGGGGAAGACGTGTGGCTAGCGAGCATTGTTGATAATTTGACAATTACCCTTACGCTTAGTTTAGATTTAATTTATGTTGTTATCGTGGGATACCTTATCCCTCGTCTATTTAAGTTATTTTGTATAATTTATACTTACTCATTAGTTTTTAGTCTTCCGCATGTTGTTTTGATATTCCGCGAAAAAGTTTTAATAAATATGTCGAAGAGTTTTTAAAAGTATCGTATTTTCGCTGCAAATTACTTGTTTAGTTTTATGTTATATCGCGGGGTGTCACAGTTGGTATCAGAGCAGTAATGCTCCCGACGCACGCACATGTACCCCAACTTAAATATGAACTTGACCTGAAATAATGAATGAGAGATGGGTAGATTTAAGGACCAAGTGGTAGTCTGTAATGTGATTGCTCCTTGTTAAGTCTAACATGTTTGTTAATTGTCAAAGATTTTATTTTTGTGCTCAAGAATTGGTGAACCATGAGCTTACCTGGATGGCGATCAAGATTATTGTCTACTACCGAAGATGGAAGATTCGTGCTATCTTGAAGGATGCTTCTATGTCCCCGAAGATAATCCTTGCTCATCCTGCATCATCTTCTTCCTTATTTCTTGATGCATATCCTTCCTTCCCGAACTATCTTCTATCTTAACTCGGAAGCCACTTCCGTAACTTCTCGACTTAACCTTATCCTTGTTACTTGCCTTTTCCCATGGCGCTTCGTAGGTAGCCTAACTTAGTTGGATATTGAGGATTTTGTTCGAGGATAACGCCTAACCCTTATTTTGAAAAGTAATAAGACTAAAAACGTTTAGGGAGTATATTAAGGCGTGTCTTGGTGATCCTAATGCATAGTTGTTTACCCTATATATTGAAGTGGAATTGGCTGGTAGAATTCTTGGTTTACATACTGAATTGTATGTCTGTTATTCGGTGGAGTTTAACCTTGGGAATCATAATTGCGATTTAGAACTAGTGGATTGAAATGTGTCGCTTTAAGAGTATGAACGAAGTATGGGCACTCTTAGAATGAATTGGATAATATACTTGGAATGCGAGTAAAGACGAATGGTTGAGTGAAGTGAATTAGTAATGCTTGACTTTGGGAATTAGGTTTGACTTTAATTGGGATGTTACTTTTGGAGGATAAGAATTGTGTATATTGATGGATGAGTATTGAAATGGTTAGTGATGTAAACTTAGAGGAGCTACCTAAAGTTACGTCTTTTAATGTCTGATTGAACTAGTGAGGTGCAACTTACGGATTTGTGAGATTTTGAGGTTGTGACGTTTAAAGGCCATTTGGATTTATATATAGAGGTTTGAGGACGTCAATAGTGGATCTTAGTGTTCACCTTTTGAGGTATTGATGAATTCAAATGATTTACTCCTTGTGTGAGATTAGAATTGAGTATTTTGATGAGTAATAAAAGATTTCGGAATTGAAGAAATAAGAGAGTTGATAATCTATGAAGTATAAAGATTGTGAAGTAGCAATGATACATAAATGGTTTATCATGGAGTATTACAGAAATGTCGTTTGAGGGATTTAAGACATAGAGATACCTGAAACGTTATAGAATAGTCGAATTTGGGATAATCGTACACCCTTATCTTTGAAAGGACTTATAGTATGGTAAGCCATCTGGGAAAATTATTCTTGGAAACTGATAGTTCAGTGTGCTTGAATTGGTAAATAGGAGATGAGAACCTTGTGAGAATTTTAGGAGGCCTGAGCCTTGGGAATTGTGTCAGTTCAAATCATAACCTTTCCTCAACGCTTCTCTTCTTCTTTCTTCTTCAGTGCTAATCCCGTCGAGTTATGCTTTCATAACCAAGCTTACTTGACCTCTTTTTACGTCATATATCTTGTTACCTCTAACGCTTATCCTTCTACTTTTAGCTTCACTTTTGTTGGAACCCATAATCTAGTGCCTCTTAGCCATCATCTTATGTATCTCTCCCTCAAGTTTCTATTTCGCGTTTGTTTCCGAAGTTTGTATCATATCTTTAACCGTTGTGAGCCTTGTCCCTTTCTTCTTGGACTAGTTGTGAGGTTGACTTCGTTTGTGGAATAGTGATATATGCTTCGAGGATCCTTGGTCTTGTTTTATCGGACATAGTTGAGAGAGTTAGCGTTGGGTGACGTTTGAGTAATATTAGCCTATTAGGTAGTGTGCCATCTTGATGGTTTCAAGTTAAAGGTTTGAAGGTATGAGTGCTTCTTATGGATTGGTATCAACCCTGATGCTAATAATTTTGGTCTTATCTATGAGGGTGTTGATGGTTATCTAGAGACCGCTTGGGTGAAAATTATTACTTTTATGAGACTTTCTTTTGGGATGATCACTTTACGGTAATTATGGTAGTCAAGGTTTAAACGATGTTTTCTTGATTTGGGTCGATGAGATTTGAGTAGTTTGGGACTAAATGCTTTGGATGTTTAACTCGTAGTCCTAGGTTTGCGAATAGTTACAGTTTGAAGAATACCGTGTTTATGCTTTTGGGATTATATGTTTTGGATGTTTATCTTATAGTCCTATGTATGAAAGTAAGTACAGTTCCGAGAGTGTCGCTTCTATATCTTTTTTTGTTGGTATGAGCGTAACAGATTTTCGTTTATAGGTCTGGAAGTACGATGGATTCAGGTTTAAGATCCTTGTTTTTGTGATTCACCTTGTTTGGAGATCTGTAACATATGCTAGTTGAGTATGAATGCAACCTTGTTAGTAATTTTGGGTCTAGCTCTATGAAGGATGTTGGTTGTAGAGTAATAACCGAGAGTTGTGAAGTCCGTTTGGTAATGGGATAGCTTGTATCGTGGTTGAACTAGATGTGAATGCCCAAATTGAGTTGAGGAAGCCTTGAGAGTTTTGCGGTTGAAAGAGCTGTCTTCTGAGGTATGTAAGGAATCATGATGATGATGATGTTTCATTTATGGATTGAGTGGTTAGTGATTTCCGTAATCCGAAGAGTTATCTCCCTCTCCTAACCTTAAACCTCTTTTGTTCATGCTTCAGTTTCTTTGTTGTTTTTGCCTCTTTGCCCTCTTGTTGAGTACCGTCTTTAATCCTGAAGATGGTAGTTTTGATGCCTTGTTTTTGTTAGCTTCCTTATGACCTTTTGTGTTGTGATTTCTTGGATGGTCCGACCCAACCATCTTTGGTTGTTAATATGTAGCTTTCAACATTGTGTTTTGTTTGAAGTGATTTTCAAATTATTTTTCATTTATGTATTTTATAAGCTATATGAGTTACCTTACTTTTGTTGTTGAAAAACATTAATTTATGTTACAACCTTACTTATTTTTCCGGATTCAAAAATGGAAGTTTACTTTCGAAATGACATGTTTTGAAAAACTTGAAATGGTTTATAATTTAGGTTGGTTTTAGCGTTGATTTGATGTAAGACTTGTTATTGGAGACGTCTAATAACTCGTATTACGCTTGTCGTCGCATGATATGATTTGGTTTTGGACTATTTCTTGATTTGGAATGTGGGACTCTTGAATGCGCAACGAGAATCCTCTTCACTAGTACAGAAATGACTTTAGGCATGGACAAATGGCAACGGTCATTAAAAATAACCGTTGCCAATTAGAAAAGGCAACGGTTGTTAACAACAACCGTTGCCATAGATAGAGAAAAAACTCATACGGCAACGGTCCACTCAGGAACCGTTGCCATATGTGTTGTTTATACACACTTAAGGTAACGGTTTTGTAATGACCGTTGCCATTTCTTGAGCTAAAATTTGGCGCAAAACTGAAAATTTGGGCGCCATATACAATATTACCTAAAATCGTAAATTATATTACTCTTATTCCAAAAAGTTATACTAAAAATATTAATTAAATAAATTAATACTACTCCAGTACTCCTACTCCTAAATACTTCGTAACACTCTCCTAAATAAAGTAATAAATTAATACTAATACTCCTAAATAACACTGTACTGCTCCTAAATATCAATTTCAATTCGCTCGTCAATATCGTCTTTCATTCATCAGTTTATCAATTTCGTTCATCAAGTTCATCAATTTCATTCATCAAGTTCATCAATTTCGCTCTCTTCTACAGCAATTTCGCTCTTCTTTATCAATTTTGCGTTATCAATATTGTTACTGCTCCCATCAGGAAGAACCCTAATTCTGCGCAATCAGGTATTTTTTGCTTAATTTGGTATATGTATTGAATTCTTTGCTTAATTTGATTTAGGGTAAGTTTAATTCGGCTTATTTGTAATTGATTATTAATGTAATTGATGGGTATTTCTAGTTATGTTGATGTATATTTATTTGTAATTGATTGTTAATTTGGTACATGTATTGAATTCTTTGCTTAATGTAATTCTGCATCTGTTATACCCGGCCTTTAGAATTTGTTTAAGCTGGTATATATCCCGCTCTCTCAGGACCATGACAAATTTACGCCAGTCAAGAATATCGTTAAATGGTAGATCATAGTAATCAGATATAATGTGTGAATCATACACTTGCAGTAACTACACACATAACTTCCCTTATGTCGTGCTTCAGGTACTTGAATAGCTCTGCCTCGACCGATCGAGTTGGGCCTACTCGATTGAGTTAAGTCTACTCGACAAACTTGAGTCTGCTCGACAGGAATTTGGTGTTCCTCTGTAGACTGAGATGAACTTGGTCTAGGAGTCTGAAGCGTACTTCCTCTAGAAGGAGCTCTTTTACTGCCTTCTTCAATCGATATTCTAGATGATTTCTTCAGATTCTTTAGAGAGCTTATTTTAGAACTGACAGGAGTTTCTTGCTCTGCGGTAAGTTGGCCTTGAAGTTTCTTTTGTTCCTGAATCAGTGATATTCCTTGTTACTTCCTTCTCAGATTATACCACCATTAGGCTGCTGATTTTACTGTTGTAATGTTACCATTTTACTACTGCGTTGCTACTGCACTGTCATTGTTGTTATTGTTGCTGCTTGTCCTTCATGCCTCAAGTGAGGATCCCTGGATAACAGACCCAAAACGTCGTCCTTTAACCGACGAAATTTCATTCAAATAGCCAGAATCTAATTAAACGCCGTTCTGATGCAATTTTTCTTGTTTTTTGTAAGTGTCCCAGTAAATCCCAGTTCAGGAATAATGTTTACATCGGGGTTAGCTATGGTTTCTATATAATCCTTTTGTTTACATCGGGGTTAGCTATGGTTACTTCTAGCATCTCTAACTTTGTTTAAGACTTTAAGTATATTGTTAACCAAATCCTGCAACTGAAGCCACTTCCTGTTTTTGTAAATTAACAACGCACCAGCAGATACCATTGGGTTTGAAGTTGAACGTTCTATTACTATGAAAGGTTATGAATCATGATAAAGATAAAATGAGAAGCATTCATGATTTGACGTTGTGATAGTTCTGATCTTGTATTTTCTTCCCTTATAAACATTGCATATGATTATTGACCCCCTGCCCAACTCTTCTGATCTCGACACATTGGATAATATATTTCATGGTAGTTAAGTTTGGTGGTATACTGTATTACTGTGAAATGTTTACTGTTTGTGAGTAAAATATGATAGGGTAACCTTTCTCTTTTGCTACTATGTACTAATGTTGGACGAACATCTGCCTGTAATTCAATGAGTTTATTATCTTCTAACTACTACGCAAGGGCAGCACGAACTGATTTTTTGTTTACAAAACTCTTTTCTTACTAGGTTGCCTGTAATATTTCAAGGTGACTTGGCATATACTGCTATGATGCATTTGAAGGAAAATGACGTGGTGCACATAGATGGACACTTGAGCCCAGAGCCAGTGCCAATCAAATTTGCAAATAACCATGCCAATTTCAAGGTATTGTATGTTGACCCGTCTTCATCAGTATTTGTGTGACATTCTTAAACAATTAAAGTAACCCGTCCCTAAATGTTTTGATATTGAATGGCTCTTATTAGCCATGTTCTCCCCCCCATGTTCTCAATAGACGAAGGAGATAACAAGGCTCGTGAATCAGGGGCAATGTTCCTTGAGACTAGCGCAAAAGCAGGTTTCAACATCAAGGTATAATTCGACTCAATTTTTATACTCCCACTCAATTTTTACACACCGTAGTTCGATCAGAAACAAACTCAAATACCTTAGACCTACTTAGATAGTACACTTTATTCTCAGCTTATATTTAACTATTCAACCGACCCAAACTGCTAAACTCAGACTCATTATCAGTAGCCTACACTATCCCCAGAACCAGTTCATACCTTCATTAGACACATTCTTCATATGACATAAAGGCTGCCTAAGTTCATATTTCCCCTTTCAAGATTGATTTTCATCGCTGGACAATAGATTAAAGCGTTTAATGAAGGTTTCATTGTACAGATTCAAGATTCCATCACCCATGTGATTACAAAACAAACAGAAGCACTTGATAAGAAGCAATATGGAAATAAGGACACGGCAGGCCCATCTGCAGCCAGGTCTCAAAGAAATTATCAAAGTAATCAGGCAAAGAGGAGAAGGAGAAGAAGAAGAAATGGTTTAGCTTGAAGTAATATTGTGGCAAAGAGAAGGAGAAGAAGAAGAAATGGTTTAGCTGGAAGTTTTCTTAGTTCACTTGAGCAGAAGATGTATTTATATTGCTTTGTAATGTTGATTATATGTTAAACATTTGTTTGTAATGAATTATTATCTTAATAGAAAAATTTACATATATCCAAAAATATATTATTGGAATATATATATTTTTTTAAAAAAATTTTAATTGAGCAACGGCAACGGTTGTTAAAATGAACCGTTGCCTTTTATATACATAAGGCAACAGTTGCTGTTAATAACCGTTGCCTTTTATATACATAAGGCAACGGTTGCTGTTAATAACCGTTGCCAAAAACACCTTTTGGCAACGGTTCCTACTTGCAACCGTTGCCAAAAATAACATTTGGCAACGGTTAACAACCGTTGCCGTAGGTGATTGTTTAAGGCAACGCCCCGATTTACAACGGTCGTGGAACCGTTGCCATATGTGTTTTTTGACCGTTGCCAAATGACATTTCTGTACTAGTGCTTGTTCCATTGATGAGGACTTGTGCCTTTAGAAACTGTTTTTGAAGTTTTTGAAATAACTCTAAGTTTTGTAATATCAAATATGGTAAACGCTTTAGTTATTTACCTTGTCTTTACGACTTACCGTTTTTCTACTTTCAAGTTTCGAGGACGAAACTTTTTAAAAGGTGGGGTGATTGTAACACCCCGTAATTTCCAATTATTTATATATTATTAAAATCTTGTTTTAGTAATAATAATGTTCCACAATAAATAAAATTCCATTTAGAATATATCGTTTTTGACAATGATATTAATATGTCCGTCTTAAACTTATACTTCTTAAAGTCGCAAACAACTACTCAGTCCTTGTTACTAATTTTAAGATATTTTACAGGCAAATTTGGCTCTTGCTTATTAAATAAAAGTTTTATCTCTTTTTCTTAGCTTTCCAACGCCACCAAAAGCACCTCAATCGGACTTCTGTGGAGGAAATTATGCCGCAAATACGAAAGGCTGTCGCAGCATATCCGCCGACGAGATGCTCGCTCGTGGCTACCTCTTTCACTTGGCCTAAAAACTTCGACACATGGGCTTAGCACCTCTTACACTTGGCCTAAGAACTTAGACACCTGCCTTAATCACTTCTTCCACATGTCCTAAGACTCTCGACACATGGTTTAACCGTCTCGACACTTGGCGTAAGAGTTTCGACACTTGGCGTAAGAGCTTCGACACTTGGCAATAACTTCCGACACTTGGCTTGAACATGCAAAGCATGTTCCTTGCTGCCCAAGGGCTTCTTCATTCTTCTTCCTTTCTTTTTTTCAGCCATGCACACAAAACACAAAAGAATAAGGAACACCATTGTTTCTTGTGCACCTCCACCGTAAAACGATCGTAAAATCTTCGTTTCTTATCGGTTTTGGACGATTTTCGCGCCTATCTCTTCCTCTCCTCGCCCTCCATCTTTCTAGGTAAGAAAAGTATCAAATTTCTTCCTTAATATCCTCTGGTCGTGTCCTTTAAGGCACGGTTCTCTAAGCTAACCTCGTTTATTTGTGTGTAGCTAGTTCGGTTATCCAAACCGGACTGGCTTTAAGTCAAAATCATCCGTATTGAAGAGCTATAAGGTAACGGTGATGGGTTACTCGACTTATCGTCTTTGTTTGTATGACTATATGCTTGTAATGTTTAGTATACTAGAATTGTGGTTGATTAAGTAGTAGCATGATTAGGTTCATAAATCATATGTTTGGATGAATTTCATCATGCATGCTTGTGTTGGATGAGCTTTTAATTGTGGAAATTCATTAAGGAGTGTATCGTTAAATGAGTTTATGATCATTGAGGATGATTATTTTGATAGTCTTTCAAGTTCATAGTGTTTTGCTAACAATGGTTAATTCATCATGATGTTTCAGCACCTTGACAAATCTGTTCATTGTCTTGTACAATTTATTTCGACATCTTAGAGTATCCTCCTTTGAAAATGTTGAAAATAGACCCCTGTTTATTTTAAGTGTAGAATCTACCTCTAAAATATCGTAATTTTCTTGCATGTCGTTTGTTCACAATAAATTATTTACGAACAATGCGCTGAAATACTCGCAGAACGGACAGTAGCTCAAAGATTGTTTTGAAAACCATTTTTAAACTTTGAAATGATTATGGTCCTTTTCAATAATTAAACTTTGAAGAGTTTAGATGATGATAGGAGTTTGTTTTGCCCCAAAATGATTTGTTAAGCACGTTTTATGAAGCAATACATTTTGTGTGACGGTTTCTGACACACTGTAAAGATCAGTCAATAACCCCCTGTTTAGTTCGTATTTTGGAAATGTGTTTTTGACAAATATTGTAGATAAAAGTCTTATTAAACCGACCCAATTGGCCTTGTATCGTTTCGATTTTATTTGAATTAATTATGAATTTTACGGCTGAGGACAGCTGTAATGTGAAATGCGTTTATAACTTTTGTTTCATTATTCAATCCCGTGTGTTCTCTTTCGGCATGGAACGGATATAAGTGTTGCATTATTGATCTTTTATTGGCTCATGTATGTTTAAATGAGTGGGTTAACGGTTATGTTATCCTAAGATGTGATGGTGACGGTTATGTTACCTTGTTTGTGAATAGATAGCGGTGGTACGATTTGTGTACCATTGTAATGAACAAATGCCACCCATGGAATGGGATTTTAGCTATGTTCGGGATTGGTCGGAGGTCGTGCTATATGCGCTCCGGTCCCCGTGTGTCGTTCGGTGTAGGTTATTACATCGAGAGGTCTGGCCAGGTCTTAGGCATATAGGCAGTGGTTATACCCTATACATAGTTACGGAGGTCGTGCCAAAGCGCTCCCGTTGTAGGAGGTCGTGCCTAAGCGCTCCGGTAGTTGGAGGTCGTGCCTAAGCGCTCCCGTCGTTGGAGGTCGTGCCTAAGCGCTCCATTAGTCAGAGGTCGTGCATATGCGCTCTGATGGCGTTCATTTTATTCTTGGTTTGTTGTATGCGTGATTGGACATGCCACCTAGTTGTTGGCCTCTGAGTCGATCACTTGGATGTTTACCTGATTATGATGATTGGACATGCCCCCTAGCTGTTGGCCTCTGAGTCGATCATTTGGATGTTTCCTTGATTTTGATACTATCTCATATGCTGGCTTTAATTCTGTTATACATGTTGATTCATGCTGTTTTCACATGTTTTTGACTTATCGCCCACGCATTGATCATGTTATTCATATTTGGTAATATATATGATTGGTTATGAAATTATATACATGTTTACATGTATAAGATGTTTAGTATTACCGTTTACATGTTTTCTGACGTAAAGTGGCTGGGAGAACCCTGAGTTACTCCCCACTGACAGTGGCGTTCATGTTTCATGAATGTAGATTTGGTGCTGTTTGGGGAAGACGTGTGGCTAGCGAGCATTGTTGATCATTCGACAATTACCCTTACGCTTAGTTTAGATTTAATTCATGTTGTTATCGTGGGATACTTTATCCCTCGTTTATTTAAGTATTCGTGAATAATTTATATTTTCTTATTAGTTTTAGTCTTTCGCTTGTTGTTTTGATATTCCGCGAAAAAGTTTTAATAAATATGTCGAAAAGCTTTTAAAAGTATCGTATTTCCGCTGCAAATTACTTGGTTATTTTTATACTATATCGCGGGGTGTCACAGTTGACTGTTATTATGATTAACAAATTTTACCAAACCACCTTTACGGGATTAAAATTATGTGATTATACCGTTTTAACCACTTTAATTTTAACAAGTTTATAATCCATTATCTTAAACCGTTTTAAAATAATATGTATCATGCGAGAGTGAACCGTTTCACAAAAATAATATACTATTTCCGTATACAGCATATTACTTTTGGCCAAGGGAAAATAAAGACAAGTTATTTTCGGGAAAAATAAAACGACTGGTACAGGGTAGTGGTCGACCGACCTCAACATGGGGTCGACCGACCTACTGACAAAAAAACAAATTTCTTGTAACAGCAGAATGGTCGACCGACCACAAAACACAAATCGAGATTCTGAAAACGCAAAATAGCTGCACTTGAAATCAAAACAAGTTTTTACCTTTGATTCAAAACGTGTAAATCAAAATAAACAGCAACAAGGGTTCACATATTGTCAAGAATATCAATTAATTAACAATATGTAAACAGGAATCAAAAACAAGATCGATTACACAAAAGAGAAACTGCCGAAAAACAGAAACCCTACGCGGGAGGTGGTCGACCGACCTCAATAATGGGTCGACCGACCCACACGGCAGACAGAAACGATTTTCAAATATTTTAAATTAAAACTTATGAAAAACACAAAAGTAAAATTTGGTGGCCTTGGCTCTGATACCACTTGTGGGGAATATAGCATGTATTCGCCCTAAAACATGAAGGATTATAACGAATTTTACAGTTGTGAATACAGTCATAAGATAATTAAAAGCAAGAAAAGGAATACAACCTTTGGTCCTTGTCCTAAAGGCCTAAGAACTGGAATTAAAGCAAATTCCCTCCTATAACTTGCACCCAAGTGTTGAACCATATATTCAAATATATATATAGTATATATGTTTATGTTTTGATAATGACAAGTCTAGCTATTTATATATTATATACTCGTATGTATAATCGTGTGCTAAGTGTACAGAAATTTAGTAACAAGATCTAATCAATCAAGTGTAAAAGATTCAAGCATATTAGTCAATGAGTTGACTAAGTCGAAGATTGATAGAAGATCACAAGCGCGCATAAAGAAGTAAAGTTATAATTATCAACTATAACTTTAGTACAAGTTTGATTCAAGTTATAGCTCGTAGCTATACCTCTACATTATGAAGAAATGATCGATATATATGTGGATAAGTTGAAACTTTGGTTTCCTTATCTGTGTCGTGTGAATTAGTGTTTAAATGGTATTCTATTTAAATATGGAATTGTTAATCTTAATAGGATTATATAAAATATCTTTTGGTCAAATAAGAAATAAATAAATATCTTATGAGATAATTATTTATTACTAAAATAAACTAAAGATTTTTATATGATTTTAATTGTCAAAAATATATAGTCTAAATATAGTTTGTTTCGATTTTGGTAAATCGTGTGATATGCCACATTACCAAAATCGTGTAGGACTTTCTTAAATAAATATTATGTATTTATTTAATGTCCTAAATAAACTAAGATTATATTATGGTAATATTTTTTATTATCTTTGACATGGTTTAGGAAGTTGATTTAGTATGGATACTAATTGTTTATTATATAAAGATCTTTCCTAAATATGAATTAGGAAATTGTTTCCTTATATAATACATGTAGTATATTATTAAATCTTTCCTAAATATATTAAGATTAGATTTAAGGTAATATTACTAAAAGACTAGTATTCTAGTTTAAGTAATATTCCTAAATCATCTAGGGTTTGAAATACCTAGATACATATTCTATATAAATAGACTAACCATGACACATTAAAGAACACGAAATACACAACACACATACACGCAAATCAAGAGAAAACCGCCGATCTTGTTCTTCATATTCGAGCTTTAATTGTCAAATCCGATTCAAGATTCAAGTGCTCAAGCATTGATCTTATTCATTCAAGATTGTGACACCAAGAAAACTTTGAAGACTTTATCTTATTTACGTAAGATAGATTGAGTATTTAACGGTACTCGTTGTAAGACAAATATTTAACGGTATTTGTCGTAGCTAGATATTTAGCGGTATCTAGATTGAGTTGTGACTAACATCAAAGTCGCACGAGTAGGGTTGATAAAATTGTAATCCAGAGTTGGTACTAATTTTATTAATCGAGAATAGTGGACGTAGGTCTCAGAGTGTGAGACTGAACCACTTCAAAAATATCGTGCCTCTACTTTATTATTGCTCTACTCAACGATCATCATACAACTACACACACATCGAAGAAGATCTGAAAAAGAAGGCATACTCAATTCAACCCCCCCTTCTTGAGTATATTATATCAATAGACTCTTCAATTGGTATCAGAGCCTCGTGCTCTTGATCGCCTAGCCGCGTGAGTTTTGATCCTTCTATTGATTCTATATTATATACTCGTTCATCAATGGATTCCAAGCATCTCAAGTGCCCTATCTTCGATGGCAAAAACTATAGTTTATGGAAAAATATGATGACTCATTACATCAAGGGTTGTGATTGGGAATGTTGGAAGATCATCCAAACTGGACCAAAGAAGATCTTGGTCGCCGCCGCCAATGGAACAACCTATGAAAAAATGGAAAGCGATTATGTGGAAAGTGATTACAAAATTGCAGAGAAAAACTCTAAGGCCATGAGCCTCCTACAGAACGGTATGATAACCTCAGAATTCGATAGATTCTCATCCTGTAGTTCCGCTAAGGAAATATGGGATAGTCTCGAACTTGCTTATGAAGGAACATCCGCAGTCAGGAAACATCGTATAGACTTGCTCGTTCAAAGATATGAACTTTTCAATATGGAAAAGAATGAATCTATTGATAGCATGTCTGCACGATTTTCTTGTATTATTAATGAACTGCGGAACCTTGGCAAAAAGATTGATTCTGAGGATATCATTCGTAAGATTCTTAGGAGTCTCACCAAAAAGTGGCAACCTAAAGTCACGGCCATAGAGGAAGCACGTGATTTATCTAAAATCACTTACCAAGAATTGATTGGATCCTTAATGGCTCACGAGATCATACTAAATAAAAACGATGATGATCCAAAGGGAAAGGGAGTCGCTTTACAAGCCTCCACAAACGAAGTAAGCGAAGAAGAACTTGAGGATGAAACAGTTCTATTCGCTAGACGATTTAAGAAAGCAGTTTTCAAAGGTAGATACAAAAACTCGAACAACAAAACATTCGACAAAAAGAAAACTGACTCCAAACAAACATTCTTCAAAAGAGGATGTTTCAAGTGTGGACAACAAGACCATATGATCAAAGATTGTCCAAGTTGGGACAAAATCAAAGACAAGTCAAAAAGAGAAAAGACCAAAACAGAGTTTAAGAAAGTAATGCTTGCGTCATGCTGGGGAGAATTAGAATCTGAAGATGACGAGGACTCTGAAGAAGAAGAGGTTGCAAACTTGTGCCTAAGCAACGTCAGCCTAGATCTAATCTCAAACGACAATGATGAAGATGACGCATCGAATATGTGTCTCCTTGGAGAATCAGACTCAGACGACGACGACGAAGAGGTAAATTTCCTTCAACTCAAAAGTCAAGTTAAAAACTTATCTAAGGCTATGCTAATTAAATATTTTGAGAAAACCCTAGACCAATGTCATGAACAAAATCTTGAGTTAGATGACTTGAAAGAGCAGATCCTCGATATTGCTGAGGAAAATCAACTTCTGAAAGCCAAAGCTAAGAAACTGAAATCCAAAATAAGCATTGAAGTAAATGCTAAGTTGGAAACAGTTATGTCTGAGAAAAAGGTTCTTGAGTCTAAAGTTATAGCTAATGAAGCTATAACCTCAAAACTAAAACTCAACATTAAAGAGCTTCAATCTAAAGTTATAGCTAATGAAGCTATAACTTCAGAATTAAGAAAGGTTAATGAACGGCTTAAGTCAGAATCTTCGACTATGGTCGAAGATGAGACTCATCAAGAAGAAGTTGAGATTCTCGAAAGCAAAATCATGGATCTAGAATTCAGTATATCTAAAATCAAGAAAGAACATGCCAAAATAGTGTCTGACTTCCATAAAGACATTCAAAACCTAAAAGAGTCTAGCAATACTGACCATAGTGAATGTAAGAAAGAAATAGACTCCCTAAAAGAACTCCTTCTTCATGCTCGGAAAGTTCACGACAAGTGGGAAGGAAGTACTAACGTTCTGAACTTCCTAACTGAACAATCCGACAACAACATGAAGATGGGTTTAGGTCACGAATGTTATGGAAGAAGGGATCACTCAAAATGTAAACAAAGTCCAACAGATAGAGACTTTAGAAGAAGAAAATATGCAGACCTTCCTGAGTATTTAATATGCACTTATTGTGGCCATACTGGACACCTCCGAGAAAACTGTGTAAAACACGCACAAGATTTTAAAACCGGAGTTAAGTTTGTTAAATCCTTAGGAATTCCAAGCGACACTAATTCTGTCTCTGATAATGATAATGATAAAATTGAGGAAAGAAACATTGACCACAGATGGTTCTATGACATGACATTTGACTATGAAGAAAAGAAAAACAGAACCAAACAGACTCCTCAAACATCACACAAAAAATGGTCACCAAGAGTCCAAACTAAAACCTACACAAAAACATCAAAACCGAATCACTACCGATATAGAAAGACCTACGTAAGACAAGTCTGGGTTAAAAAGGAAGATGTATTTGTGATTACTAACAACAAAGGACCCAAGTATGCTTGGGTACCTAAATCCTGTCTTTAAAATTATTTGTGCAGTTTGTCGCCAAGGAAAATAACCTATGGTATCTCGACAGTGGATGCTCAAGACATATGACAGGCGACGTAAACCTATTCCAAACCCTAAAACCTTTTGACGGAGGTAAAGTCACATTCGGTGATAACAAAAAGGGAAAGATCATCGGAATTGGTAAGATAGGTATCTCATCCTCTCATACTATAAATGATGTATACCTTGTAAGTGGTCTCAAACACAATCTTATCAGTATATCACAATTATGTGACAAAGGAAATAAAGTGGTCTTTCATTCAGATATATGTCGTATAATCTTAGAAGGCACCAGTAAAGTGATACTTGAAGGTCACAGGATAAAAAATGTTTATATGATTGATTTAAATGTTGTACCTACTAATTCTCTATCATGCATGAAAGTTACGTTAGATGATCCATGTTTATGGCACAAGAGATTTGGTCATATTAGCTCACCTATTCTGAGTAAGCTGAAAAGATGGGACTTGGTCGAAGGTCTTCCAAAGATCAAATTTGATCAAGAAAAGATGTGTGACACATGCGCACGATGTAAACACGTCAGATCATCCTTTAAGCCAAAAAGAGTGGTAAGCACAGAACAAGCTCTTGAACTAGTACACATGGATCTATGTGGCCCTATGAAGGTAAGAAGCAGAGGTGGTTCCAGGTACGTTTTCGTTCTAGTTGATGATTACTCTAGATTTGTTTGGCCAATCTTTCTTCATTCTAAAGACGAAACATTCGATGAATTTGTTAGTCTCATGAAACTTGTCCAAAACAAATATAAATCAAACCTAGTAACAATCCGTACTGACCATGGAACTGAGTTCGACAATCATGCTTTTATTGAGTTCTGTAAAACCAATGGTGTTGGTCATAACTTCTCGGCCCCTAGAACCCCTCAACAAAATGGAGTCGTAGAACGAATGAACAGAACGCTAGAAGACATGGCTAGAACAATGCTTCTTTGTAGTGGTCTACCTAGAAACTTTTGGGCTGAGGCTATTAGTACAGCTTGCTATATTCATAACCGTGCTATGATTAGACCTATCCTTAAAAAGACTCCTTATGAACTTCTTCGTGGTCGTAAACCAAACATATCTCATTTAAGATGCTTTGGTAGTAAATGCTTTGTTCACAACAATGGTAAAAACAGATTAAGCAAATTCGACCCTAGAAGTGATGAAGCAATCTTTATAGGATATTCAGATCATAGTAAAGCCTACAAAGTTTTTAACAAACGTACTTTATGCATAGAGGAAAGTATTCATGTTATCTTTGATGAGAATAATGTCTTCGATAAGCCATTACAGGATATAGAGGAAAACCTAGATGAACCTGATTTCAGGTTATCAAGGGAAGATCCTCCTGAAATGGAAATTGAAGAAGGAGAACCTCAAGGAATTCATGATGAACTCAACTTGGGAGAAAATGGTACGAGAGATGAAACTACAGTTGATGATACTGTAAATAACTCTCAAACCAATGACTTGGAACCCAGAGTTACAGCTAATGAAGCTGTAACTTTGAATCAAGACCAATGGGAAGAGGCCAGAGTTATACCTGACCCTACTATAAACCCAGGTTTGGATTCAGGGGGAACAAGTCAAGATCCCGAGTCAAGTTCAGGGAATACAAACGATCAATCAAGGAACTGGAGATATAAAGGCTCTCATCCTTTGGATAATGTCATAGGAAGCCTGACAGATGGAGTTCAAACTCGAAGGAGCTTAAATAACTTTTGCTCATTCTACTCCTTTCTCTCCACCATTGAACCTTCAAATATCAAGGAAGCTCTCGCAGAACCAGACTGGATAGTTGCCATGCAAGAAGAACTCCAACAATTTGAAAGAAACAAAGTTTGGCATCTTGTTCCTCGACCTAAGGACAGAACTGTCATTGGAACTAGATGGGTATTCAGAAACAAGTTGGATGACACTGGAGTCATTGTGCGAAACAAGGCCAGATTGGTAGTTCAAGGATACAACCAACAGGAAGGGATCGATTATGACGAAACCTTTGCTCCTGTTGCTCGTCTTGAGGCAATAAGACTACTCATTGCATTTGCAGCACACAAGGGAATGAAGCTATTTCAGATGGACGTTAAGACTGCATTTCTTAATGGCTATCTCCAAGAGGAAGTATTTGTTGAACAACCTCCTGGATTTCCTGATAGCAAACTCAAGGATCATGTATTCAAATTGGACAAAGCTCTCTATGGTCTGAAACAAGCACCTAGAGCATGGTACGACAGATTATCAAAATTCCTATTGGAGAGTGGATTCAAGAGAGGATCTGTGGATAAAACCCTATTTCTTAAAAGCGAAAACTCAGATCTACTAGTAGTTCAGATCTATGTTGACGATATTATTTTTGGCTCAACTAATAAAAAGTTGTGCAAGTACTTCTCTGAGTTGATGACTTCTGAGTTCGAGATGAGTATGATGGGAGAACTAAAGTTCTTCCTTGGACTTCAAATACAACAAACTGAAGAAGGAATCAAGGTTCATCAACAAAAATATGTCAAAGAATTACTAAAGAAATTTGGAATGGAAACCTCTCATGCAATGCCAACTCCAATGGTCACAGATAAGAAGCTAACCAAAGACGAAGATGGTAAGTCTGTAGACGAAACAACTTACCGAGGTATGATTGGCTCACTTCTTTATCTTACAGCAAGTCGTCCAGATATAATGTTTAGTGTTTGTGTTTGTGCGAGATTCCAATCTGCACCAAAAGAATCACACATGATTGCAGTTAAGAGAATTTTAAGATACCTAATCGGAACCTCAAAATTATATCTATGGTATCCCATGGACTGTAACTTTAACTTAGTAGGATATTCAGATGCGGATTATGCAGGATGTTCATTAGACAGAAAAAGTACCTCGGGACTTGCCACTTTTGTAGGTCCATGTATAATATCTTGGGGATCCAAGAAACAAAATTCTGTCGCTCTCTCAACTGCTGAAGCAGAATATATTGCAGCCGCACTGGTATGTTCTCAACTTTTATGGTTAAAGCAACAGTTACATGATTATGGTGTTGATGTTGGATGTGTGCCTATATTATGTGATAATACGAGTGCTATAATTATATCTAAAAACCCAGCCCAGCACTCGAGGACCAAACATATTGAAATTAGACACCACTTTCTAAGAGACCATGTTGAAAAGAAAAATATAAAATTGGAATTTTGTAGTACGGAAAAACAGTGGGCAGATATCTTCACTAAACCATTGGCTAGAGAACGCTTTGAGACTTTGCGATTGGAAATTGGTTTAATCGGTGGCACCTAATCAAATCTTAAAAGCAAAAATAACTCAATGATTGACTACGGTTTAGATGAGATTATATGACTGTGTCCGTATACTCCGCTGCATGTGTATGTATATATTCGATGAAAAATTTTTGTGTTTATAGTTATATTATACGATTTACATATGAATGTGTACACAATCGATCTCACATAATATTACGTCACATATTATAATTTACCTACATATACATATTATACAAATTATAATACACAAATATTACAAAATAAACTAAAAACTTACCAATTTATCACACAAATTTCGTGTGATGGCCCCACCTTTAACCACGTATCACCCTCACTTACCCCACAACCAACTGCCACGTGTCTCCCCTATCACCTAGCCTTTGACTTCACCCAAACCATAATTATTAACCCTCACTTACCCCAACTCCCTCATTTACCTCACCTTCCTCCATTATTACCGACATACATTTTGTAAAAACCAATTAATATACTCAAACCTCCATAAAAACAAAACCTCCATTAAAATCCATAAAAAACCTCCACCATCTCACCGTCTTTCACTCTCAAAATCACCATGCCACCCTCAAAAGCCACTCGCTCACAACAAAAGAAACCTTCTCCACCCTCACCTACACCGTCACCACCACCGTCTCCGACCCCCATTGCCACCATGAGTCCAACCCAAGAAACTGGTAAACGTCGAAAACTTAATCGAGCTGCTTCTCCAAACTCGGACGACATGCAAGAAAGGGATTCCAAGAACCCTCGTCCTCTGTTCAAAGACTATTCCGTCGAAGCTACTCAAGAGGGATTAGAACGTGTTCGCATGACCAAGAATGAAGGTATTCTCATTAACCGCCTTCTTCCTTATGCCATTCATGCCGGTCGATTTTATCCGACAACCTGGGTAAACGGTTCTAAATCTCTGCTCTTCTTTAAAAAGTTTTTAGAGTTTCAAGGGTGGGAATATGTTAGCAATTTCTCAGGGTTAATCTTTCCGGTTGAATTACTTCAATTCTTTGCCTCTGTTAAATCGACTGAAACCGGGTTAAAGGCCGTAGTTAATGGAAGGGATGTCGAAGTTTCTTTAAACGACATATGTGAAATTTTTCAACTTGATCCAAGGGGACTTGAAATTGATACCCGAAAGGAATGGGGGGTAGTTACTCCCGAACAGAAAATGATGATCAAACAATACTTTGATCCCAATGCCACTGAAGTCTCTCCACTACTCACAAATTCCTTCTCCCCGAAATTAAAGTTGTTTGTTAACTATCTTTGGAACACGATTCTGCCTAGAAGAGGAGGTCGTGATAAATTGTCAAGTGTTGAAGCTATCGTCTTATTTCACTGGTTGGAGGGAAACAAAATCAACCTCGCATTCTTGCTCTGTTCGAAAATTTGTCAAGTTTCCTCTGTTTTAATTAAAGAAAAACCAAGTTCGACTCTTGATATTCCTTATGGCATGTGGGTTTCTGAAATTTTGTTGAAGAAAGGTGTTGTGGACGATGGTAGTTTTGGTGTTAAACCCCGTGATCGTATGTGTGACAAGTTACTAAAATTGATGGGAATTACGTTTGATGGTGTTAATTTGGCTTTTGGGAAGACGGGTGAGGAGGGACCCCGTCATAATCCTTCTCCATCTTTTGTAGACTTGGAATCAAAGATGGATCAGATTCTAGGGTTGTGTCAGATTAAAAGGGAAAAAGAACATTCGGGTTCCTCGGAAAATCGTGCAGGTAGTAATCGTGAGTTTGAGATTGAAGTAAAGGAATGGATGGCGAAAGTAGACAAGCATTTGGTGAAAATTGGCTCAGAGGTCTCGGTTGTTTGCTCTGAATTACTGGCGATGAGTGATCGTTTGTCCTTTCTTACGACTCAAGGCGGTGCTTTGGTAAGGGATCATGGGTTCTTGCGCACAGATGCGAGCCAAGCTCTTGAAGCGGTTAAAGCGCTTTCCTTAAAGATACTTAACTTCGAGTTGGCTCTAAATGCTCAAGGAAGGAATGTCAGTAGTTGTTTGGATCGTTTGGACACCCTTGAGTTCCGAACCCGACCCGAGTACGTGAGTCCGTATGCAAAGACCCCTGCTTCCAGCTCTCGCTCCTAATCCGCCATCTCCGTCTCTGTTTCTGTTAAACTTGAAGTCGTTTTGTCGTTATTTTGTTCAAGTCCTGGGTTGGACTTCTAAACACTCTTAGCTTTTATGGCCCAACTTATTACCTAGCCCATTAGGAATCCGAGGCTATGTTATGTTTTGTTTTGCCTACTCGGATTTCCTAATCCCCCCAGCCTTTATAATTGTTTTGATGCGGCCCAATTCCATTACATATCTTTTGGCCCATCTACTTTGTTACCTTTTGCAGGAACTTATTCATCTAAGCCGGCCCAATTTTCTTTAAAACACTATTCATTCGGCCCATTGGCTTAATATTTCGGATTGATTGTGTATATTTTTAACATTCCGTATGTGGTTATGTGATATTTTCTATGTTCATATTATTTCGACTCGTTTATATGCTTGCTTATGTTTCGTAGTGTATTATTCTAGTCGTTTCATGTCTTTGTTCTCATCTTTTCGATGATGTCAAGAGGGGGAAATATGCGACTTAGATTAGAATTTGCCTAAGCTTGCTCCTTGTCGTAATTCATTGTCTCTTAGGGTCCTTAAAGGATATGGGATAGATAGAAGATAAAAACCCTAAGTGACTCTTTGCTATGAATGACCATTATTATATTGAGGGGGAACATACACTTAGACACGAAATCTAAGAAAGACTTGACCATCATCAAAAAGGGGGAATTTGTTGAACCATATATTCAAATATATATATAGTATATATGTTTATGTTTTGATAATGACAAGTCTAGCTATTTATATATTATATACTCGTATGTATAATCGTGTGCTAAGTGTACAGAAATTTAGTAACAAGATCTAATCAATCAAGTGTAAAAGATTCAAGCATATTAGTCAATGAGTTGACTAAGTCGAAGATTGATAGAAGATCACAAGCGCGCATAAAGAAGTAAAGTTATAATTATCAACTATAACTTTAGTACAAGTTTGATTCAAGTTATAGCTCGTAGCTATACCTCTACATTATGAAGAAATGATCGATATATATGTGGATAAGTTGAAACTTTGGTTTCCTTATCTGTGTCGTGTGAATTAGTGTTTAAATGGTATTCTATTTAAATATGGAATTGTTAATCTTAATAGGATTATATAAAATATCTTTTGGTCAAATAAGAAATAAATAAATATCTTATGAGATAATTATTTATTACTAAAATAAACTAAAGATTTTTATATGATTTTAATTGTCAAAAATATATAGTCTAAATATAGTTTGTTTCGATTTTGGTAAATCGTGTGATATGCCACATTACCAAAATCGTGTAGGACTTTCTTAAATAAATATTATGTATTTATTTAATGTCCTAAATAAACTAAGATTATATTATGGTAATATTTTTTATTATCTTTGACATGGTTTAGGAAGTTGATTTAGTATGGATACTAATTGTTTATTATATAAAGATCTTTCCTAAATATGAATTAGGAAATTGTTTCCTTATATAATACATGTAGTATATTATTAAATCTTTCCTAAATATATTAAGATTAGATTTAAGGTAATATTACTAAAAGACTAGTATTCTAGTTTAAGTAATATTCCTAAATCATCTAGGGTTTGAAATACCTAGATACATATTCTATATAAATAGACTAACCATGACACATTAAAGAACACGAAATACACAACACACATACACGCAAATCAAGAGAAAACCGCCGATCTTGTTCTTCATATTCGAGCTTTAATTGTCAAATCCGATTCAAGATTCAAGTGCTCAAGCATTGATCTTATTCATTCAAGATTGTGACACCAAGAAAACTTTGAAGACTTTATCTTATTTACGTAAGATAGATTGAGTATTTAACGGTACTCGTTGTAAGACAAATATTTAACGGTATTTGTCGTAGCTAGATATTTAGCGGTATCTAGATTGAGTTGTGACTAACATCAAAGTCGCACGAGTAGGGTTGATAAAATTGTAATCCAGAGTTGGTACTAATTTTATTAATCGAGAATAGTGGACGTAGGTCTCAGAGTGTGAGACTGAACCACTTCAAAAATATCGTGCCTCTACTTTATTATTGCTCTACTCAACGATCATCATACAACTACACACACATCGAAGAAGATCTGAAAAAGAAGGCATACTCAATTCAACCCCCCCTTCTTGAGTATATTATATCAATAGACTCTTCACCAAGACTTTGTTTAAGACGATGCCGCGTGTGCTAGAAAGGCTCTCCAATTGCCTTGCAATATGGGGAGAGTTTTGTGAGGTTTTGATGTGAGATCTGAGTTTTGGGAAAAGAATGTTCTCAAAACCCTAATTCTTGAGATTGTGAATTACCAGTGTAAGAGTCATCTGACAAAAGGAGAAGGTCTCTCCTTATGTAGCCTCTCGGTCGGCCGAACGAGTTTTAGGGTAAGAGTGGGCTTTTTCCACTCTTGCCTTATTCCTTTGCGTGATTCGGCCCGTTTTGCTAAAAATATAATTCGCGGGTTTTATTTATAAATCGCATACATGTTATCAGATATTAATGCAGTCGCTGTATTAATAATGGTCTGATAAAATTACGATATTGTATAATTACCCAAATTAATATAACCGTTTATATTAATACGCGAATACAATATTTAATTAAATATAACCGTTTATATTTAATTTACGAATTAATCATGTAATCCGTGTTAGCTAAAATTATTTAATCCGTATTAAATAATAATCTCAACATCTTATTGACTAATTTAATAGTCAATACGTCTGACTAACTGTTTAGTCGTATCCGACTTAAATGTGACTGTATTTTCATACCTTCACATCTCTCAAACGTGTCCTATAGGTGTGACGTATAGGGACCAGTTGATCACCGCCATCCGTATGACAATAACGTCAAACTTATCTAGCAAGCCAACCGTTATTGATAAACGTGGATCAACTGATAATAATACTGAAGTATGCCCTTGTGATCCTTTAAGAGATTTAGTAAGCCATTGTACTAACTGTCAAGGACACCAGCCCCAACACGACCAATCCCGAACATAGATAAATTCCCATTGCATGGGTGGCGTTAGTTCATTACAGTGATACACAAATCGTACCACCGCTATCTATTCACATGTCACAGCAACATAACCGTCGCCAACACAATTCTAGGATGACATAACCGTCACCTATACAAGCTTAGGATAACATAACCGTTAACCCACTCATTTAAACATACATGAGCCAATAAAAAAATGAATAATACAACACTTACATCCGTTCAATGCCGAAAGAGAACACACGGGATTGAATAATGAAACAAAAGTTCTAAACGCATTTCACATTACAGTTGTCCTCTGCCGTAAAATTCATAATTAATTCAAATAAAATCGGAATGATACAAGGCCGATTGGTTCGGATTAATAAGAATTTTATCTACAATATTTGTCAAATAAACATTTTCAAATTACGAAATTAACATGGGGTTATTGTCTGATCTTTACAGTGTGTCATAAATCGTCACATAAAATGTATTGCTTCATAAAACGGGTTTAACAAATCATTTTGGGGCAAAGCAAACTCCTAACATCATCTAAACACTTCAAAGTTTAATTATTGAAAAAGACCAGAATAGTTTCAAAGTGTAAAAATGGTTTTCGAAACAATCTTTGAGCTACTGTCCATTCTGTGAGTATTTCAGCGCAATGTTCGTAAATAATTTATAGTGAACAAACGACATGCAAGAAAATTACGAAATTTTAGAGGTAGACTCTACACCCAAAATAAAAAGGGTTCTCTTTGCAACATTTTCAAACATGGATACTCTAAGATGTCGAAATAAATTGTCCAAGACAATGGACAGATTTGTCAAGGTGCTGAAACTTATTATCAAATAACCAAAGTAAACCAAGCATTATGAACTTGAAAGACTATCAAAATAATTATCCTCAAAGATCACAACCTCATTTAACAATACAATTCTTAATGAATTTCCAACAAGAATATCATCGAACACAACCATGCAAAATGGAATTCATCCAAACATATGATTTATGAACTTAATCATGTCACTATTTAACCAAACACAATTCTAGTATACTAAACATTACTAGCATATAGAACACATGCAAACATAGACGATAAGTCGAGTAACCCATCACCGTTACCTTATAGCTCTTCAATAAGCATGATTTTGACTCAAAGCCACTCCGGTTTGGACAACCGAACTAGCTACACATAAATAAACGAGGTTAGCTAAGAGAACCGTGCCTTAAAGGCCACGGCCAGAGTATATTAAGGAAGAATTTTGATACTTTTATTACCTAGAGAGATGGAGGGCGAGGAGAGGAAGAGATAGGCACAAAAATCGTTGAAAACCGATAAGAAACGAAGATTTTACGACCGTCTTAAGGTTGAAGGTAAAGAGTGTAATAATGGTGTTTGTGTTTGGGTGTTCTAGCTGAAAAAAAGAATAAAGGAATGAAGAAGAAGGAAGGAAGTAGAAGGAATGACCTTGGGCAGCAAGGCAAAGTTCTCATACTTAGCTAAGTGTCCCTAAGGACATGTGGAAAAGAGTAAAGAGTAAGCAACGAGCGAGTGTCTCGTTTGCGGATGGTCCGTGACAACCTTTCGTATTTTCGGCATAATTTCCTCCACAGAACTCTTAATGAGGTGTTTTCGGTGGCGTTGGAAAGCTAAGAGAAAGAGCTAAAACTTTTATTTTATAAGAAAAAGCTAGATATTCCCTTACAATATCTCAAAATTAGTAACAAGAACAGAGTAGCGTTTCACAAGTTTAAGGAGTAATAGTTTAAGACGGATATATTAATATCATTATCAAAAAACGATAAACTTTAAAAGGAATTTTATTTATTGTGGAACATTATTATTACTAAAATAATATTTTAATAATATATAAATACTTGGAAATTACGGGGTGTTACAATCACCCCACCTTTTAAAAAGTTTCGTCCTCGAAACTTGAACGTAGAAAAACTGTAAGTTGTAAAGACAAGGTAAATAACCAAAGCGTTTTCCAAAATTTGATATTACAAAACTTAAATTTATTTCAAAGACTTCGAAAAGAGTTTCGAAAGGCACAAGTCCTCATCAATGGAACAAGAGGATTCTCGTTGCGCATTCAAGAGTCCCACAATCCAAATCATGGACTAGTCCAAAACCAAATCATATCATGCGTCAACAAGCGTAATACGAGTTATTAGACGTCTCCAATAACAAGTCTTACATCAAATCAACGCTAAAACCAATCAAAATTATAAACCATTTCAAGCTTTTTAAAATATATCATTTCGAAAGTAAACTTCCATTTTTGAAACTGTGAAATAAGTAAGGTTGTAACAGAAATTAAAGTTTTTCAACAATAAAAGTAAGGTAACACAAATGCGGTTATAAAATATATAAATGGAAAATATTTTGAATATCACTTCAAACAAAACACAAAGATGAAAGCTACATATTAACAACCAAAGAGGGTCGGTTCGGATTATCCAAGAAATCAAAACACAAAAGGTCATAAGGAAGCTAACAAAAACAAGGCATCAAAACTACCATCTTCAGGTTTAAAGACGGTACTCAACAAGAGAACAAAGAGGCAAAAACAACAAAAGAACAAAGCCATGAACAAAAGAGGTTTATGGTTAAGGAGGAAGATAACTCTTCGGATTACGCAAATCACTAACCACTCAATCCATAAATGAAACATCATCATCATCATGATTCCTTACATACCTAAGACGACAGCTCTTTCAACCGCAAAACTCTCAAGGCTTCCTCAACTCAATTTGGGTCACTCACTTCCAGGTCATCCACGATAAAATGTAACATCCAAATATTTCGGGACTTTTAAATTTAAAGATTTTAAGTTCTATTTCGAGAATAATTTATATTTCGGAATTTCGTAATTTTATTTAAATAACTGATTAGTTTATGTGAAAAAATTCTAAAGGATTTTATAAAACTCGTTAATATCAGACTACTTTTCTAGAGTAATATGGTTCCATAGCCCTTCTGCACATAATGAACCAAATTTATAAAAAATATAAATTCCCAAGCCTGGACCATGGATTTGACAATGGAAAAGATTTTGTAAATATTTAATGAGCCAAAATTATTAAGGCTAAATCACACAAAACAAAAATATTAAAATCACGTAAAAGATAAACGGTATGCTCCAGTATTAGCTGTTGAGTAATGGATCAGATAACCTTTGTTAATAGCTCTTCCCTCATTGTTGTAGCGTGCAAACAATGCCACTCCAACAAAATTCAGTATAACAGCAGGCTGATATTTTAAAAGAGCAGAAACAGAATAAGAAACATCATAGCGTTGATCAGATGAAACATACAACGCCAAAAATTAAAATTCGATTCGAACTAAAACTAGAGCTAGAAGTTGAGATTGTCTCTAGGATTAGGTCTTGACGCTTAGTTCCCTTGTCTTGGTGTTTAGCCGACTTCTTTCCTAAGAACAAAATCTGAACTAAAGTATTAAATTAAGATGATTTAAAAACCCCTTAACCCTAATTCCTAAGTTGATTTGAAAAACGAATGTTGGAGCAGTCTTCAAGTGCAACAGTAATTCAATTGAATATTCTATCTCCCTTCTTCAACTATACTCGGTAAAAGACGAATTATTTCCAAGTTGACCAAAATTTAATCGAAACCCCTAACCCTAAAAGATAACCATTTTACCTTATTGATTTCCTAATCCCAAACTCACTGAAAATCGAAATTCATTGCAAACGAAATCAAATCTTAGAAAATCAGATGAATTTTGATGACTTTATTAAAAAAATTGCAATAAAACTCATACCTTATTGGGAACCGTAAGTCGGCGAAGTGCGAGAAGTGGTTGTGGTCACAGCCTCACAGGTTGGTTCCCGACGACGATATCAGGCATGATCGAACGATTGTACTTATGAGCATCTTGAAGTCTTGATAATGAAGGAGTGATTTTGGGTGAGATTGATTATGGGGTGATAAGAAATAATGAGACGGTTGGGAGTACATCTGAACTCCAAATTATCATTTTTTTTCTTTTGCTTTTTATTTAATTATGGATTATCAATTATCCTAACAATATTGCAAGAAATTAAAAAAGTGTTGCAAAATGTTTCACTAAATGCAACAGTTACTAAGAAGTGTTACTAAATGTGTTATAATTGCAACATTTTTCTAAAAGTGTTGCATTTTCAGATTAAATGCAACATTTTTAAGATAAGTGTTGTATAACTAGTATCACTATTAAAAATTGCAACACAATAATAAAGTGTTGCATTGAAAATGTTGCAATAGACCTTAATTGTAGTAGTGTTATAGGATGATGAATGCCATATTTTGGTTTTCGAGGTTCGGTGTCATGGTAATAGAATTCTGGTTTGAAGTGCTGAAAGTGCGTGAACCTTGGTCTGAAGTATGTGTATTCGGCTTCCACCTTGAGTGAGAGATCCTTAACCGTGGTTGAACGGATTTTAGTGTGAACTGAGTGAGAGTTTTGGAAACCTTCTTGTTGAGGAATACCTTGTTCTATGGATGAGATGATAGTGAGAGGGATCGTGAAACCATTGTGAGTCTAGAGATTACTGAAATCGCCCTTCTTGGGATATACTAGGAATCGTTGTAACGATGTTTTGATTATTGATTGAGCGGTTAGTGTACCATGTTAAGGCAAGAATTACCGCCTCCCTTGACCTCCAACCTGGTTGTTTCTTTCCTTCGATCCTTCTTTGCATGTTTTGTCAGCCGTGAAACTAGAACTTCTGATCCTTCGCGTAGGAAGTAATCTCTTTGATCATTTCTGCGCTCCCGGTGATTGTTTTTGGAATTTGTTCCCTATTGTTAACCCTAAAAGTTGTAATTTTTGGAAATCTTAATTGTTTTGAGGATTTGGAAACTGCTCCCTCTTTTGTTGAAAGTAAATAAAGGTCGATTTTGAAGAAAACTTGATTTTAAAGAGCAGAATAACGTTTTACAACTTTGATGGATTTCAGCGTTGATTGCCACTGGAACGTGTTATTGGAGACGTCTGATAACCTGTGATATGTTTATCAACACCGTATCGATCTAAATTTCAAACTTTTACTGATTTAATTTTGGGACTTGTCTCAGATTTGGAATGTCGGACTCTTGAATACGTAACGAGAATCCCAATGTCCATTGACAGAGACTTGTGCCCTAGATTCTATTTCCTTTTAAAACCGTTCGAAAGTTAAAGTTTTGGGTTGCCATAACCCGGGTGGTACGTTTTGGTAACTAGAGTTGTTTTCGTACTTATTTCCGTTTTCAAGTTTCGAGGACGAAACTTTTTGAAAGATGGGATGATTGTACCATCCCAATATTTCGGGACTTTGAAATTTAAAGATTTTAAGTTCTATTTCGAGAATAATTTATATTTCGAAATTTCGTAACTTTATTTAAATAACTGATTAGTTTATGTGAAAATATTCTAAAAGATTTTAAAGGAGATTTCATTTAACTGCGTAAACCTTGCCTTAGTGATTTAATTTTATGATCCGGAAATAATTATCTCATTCTAAATTGATTGTAAAATAAGACGGTGTTCTTAGCTCAAATCGTCTTAAAACTCGTCTTATGGGTCTAACTTGTTAATGGATCCATTTTTCCTCTTTTTCCTCACAAAACCCTAACCCCACCATCTTCTACCTCTCTCCTCCAATTCATTTTTCAGATTTAACAAAAGAAACAAAACACCATTTTTTATTTCCTCCTCCTTCAATCTTAAAACTCTCATAGAATCTTCGTTTCTTATCCGATTGAGGCGATTTTCGCGGCTACGGGTTCCTCTTCTCGAGCCCGTCGTTTTAAGGTAATAAACCTTGTAATTTGTGACGGTTGGATTTTCGGCCTGTTCATTTAATTTCCGACTTCGTGATTTTCTCCGATGTTTGTGTTGTTTTAGACGTGTTTGTGTTAACCCGGAAGAAGGCTTGGTGATTATTGAAGAAGATCTCGAAGATTTCAAAGATTTCGCTAAGTAAAGGTGATTATGAGAAACTCGGCCTTATTTGTAATATTAACACTTTTCTTGGTTTGATTGATTAAGTTTCTGATTTTACGTGTTGTTTATGTCCAATGGACTTAGAAATCATGCTAGGAATACAAGTGTATGATGTTTATATGCTTTGATGGTGTTTCACATGCTCATAGTTCAATTTTTCAGAATTTAGTGCTTAAGACGAATACAAAGGATAATCTTGTTGAGGCTTAATTGTGGGATTTGATGCTTGTATTTGATGTATTTGATGATTATATATGCTGGGTAATCCTTGTATGTTGCGATTTTAGAAGTTTAGAATCGATTTGAGATGATTTGGGTCTTGTAAGAAGATGTCGATTTTTCGTGCAGGGACTCTGAGCCGGTAGGCCGACCGACAGCCGGTCGGCCAGCTCAGAGTCGGGGTGTTAAATTTTGAATGTTCTGAGATTAAGGAAAAAGGGTTCTGAGCCGGTAGGTCGGCCGCCGGTCGACCGCCTCAGAATCTTAATTGGTGTTTTGTGAAATTTTTGCAAAGGCTTGGGAGAGGACTCCCAGCCAGCTGACCGGCGGACGGATTTATGGGAAGGGACTCCCAGCCGGCTGGCCGGCGGACGGTCCACCGGCTGAGAGCCTTTTCTCATTGTTTTTCAGATTTTTGCAAGGGCATGGGAAGGGACTCCCAGCCGGCTGACCGGCAGACTGTCCCGGACCGGCTGAGAGCCCCTCTTCTCATTAATTGGTTTATAACTTTCAAACGGTTAATCGGTTTTGTTTGAGATTCGTTCCGTGTACCTTTTATGTGTGTTTGAGGTCCCCGGAGGATGGGTGACACTATATTGGGTTCGGGAATGGAGTGAGGATAGAGACCTCCCGGTTGGGTAACCGAAAGGGAAATCGGCTCTCCCTCAACTTAGTTCCAGGGATCAATTAAGTGTTGATTAGAAGTATTAGAAAGTAGATCTATAGATTAGTTTCTATATTTGGATGATATTGTATTGATGCGTATTAAGGTATGCCTTACGCTGGCCTCTGAGCTTAATACGTGAGCTTGTTGTCATATATGGGGATATGCCTTAAGTTGGCCTCTGAGCCCTATATGTGTATGGTTGTCGTGTCTGGGATATGCCTTAAGCTGGCCTCTGAACCCAGACATGTTTGATTGTGATCGCGTTGGAACATGCCTTAAGTTGGCCTCTAAGTCTGACGAGTAGAGCAGCTGCACAACGAGGTAGCTAAGGTACTAACACGTTGCCCGGAGTGCAGATGTTGATGCTAGGACATGCCTTAAGCTGGCCTCTGAGTCTAGTGTCTTGTGATGCAGTGAAGGGACATGCCTTAAGCTGGCCTCTGAGTCCTTTACTTTTGGGTGCTAGTCTATGCCTTGAGTTGGCCTCTGAGTCTAGTGTCTTGTTGATTGGCAGTTCTATGCCTTAAGATGGCCTCTGAGTCCTTGCTTGTGATTGGTATTTAGGTTATGTCTTAAGTTGACCGCTGAACCTTTATACTTGCTGAATGATTGGTATTTAGGTTATGCCTTAAGTTGACCGCTGAATCTTTATACTTGTTGAATGATTGGTATTTATATTATGTCTTAAGTTGACCGATGAACCTTTATACTTGCTGAATGATTGGTATTTAGGTTATGTCCTAAGTTGACCGCTGAACCTTATACTTGCTGAGTTTTATCTGCTTACCTAGAGTTGGTACTGTGTCAGATATAGATGTTGATATTGATGAGTATGATACTTGACTTTGATATGGTTCATCCAAGGCATTGGATGACTCTTTAGTCAGTTTCGTAAATGGTTTCACTAGTAGAAAAACATTCTTTTGCGGCGCCTTATTTGAGGCGTTTTTGCCTAAACGCCGCAAATAACAAATCAAGTTTAAAAAAAGAAAAAAGAAAAAAATGGTAGTTGATGCGTTTTTCTAAAATAACGCCTCTAATATATCATATGCGGCGTTTTATAATCAAACGCCTCAAATGTGCGTTGAACAAAATAAGTAAATAACCCACATCTTCTTCCGCTACCACATTATCTTCATACGCGGCTGCATTTTTCTCCCTTTATTCAATTTCCCCATTATCAACTCAATCTCTTCAGTCCACCGTCCACCGTCAACCGCCATGACGGCCCAATAATGCTCACCCATCAGTAAACAAGTTTACACCTCTGTAAGTTCGCATTATTTGTAAATTAGGGTTCCTAATTGAATTTGGGATTTTGTATATAATCGATGTTTTCATGATATATTGTATAACTAAGTGCTTAAGATGTTCCAAAGTGTTAATTCTATTGTTTGAAAATTAGATTTTGAACAGAACATTAAAATTAGGTTTATTTTGATAACGCGGAAACTAAAACTTGTGCTGTGATGTTCGTTAATTTGAGTAAAACGACCCAAAACTTGGAATTTCTGCTGATTCTAATCGAAAAAATGTTAATGCCAATAATCAGAAAAGAGAAAGTGAAGAAGATGAAGTTGTTCGGAATAAATATGTTGTTGTCAGTAACTCAATTTTATGCATCAGTGTGCTGGCCAGTAACTCTATATATGTAGAAGGTGAATTATTTAAAGTCCATAATCGAAGCTCAACTACACGGTCGTGGGTTGGAGTCGTTGTGACTTTGTTACATCCGGTGCTGGCAGCGGGTTTGTTCGTTTGTGGGCAATTGAAAGTTAGGCCAGGGGGATTTGGCCCATGTTTGTCATTCCTATGGTGAGTTTGGAGGCCAGAAGCAGCGGATGATCTGTTCAGTGCTATAGATGCGCAAACTGCAACTAATATTTTCAGAGTAACTATTCAATATTCACTTGTTATTTCCCAAGTCAAAGTACATTCCTTAATGTATAATTAACATGATGGCAGGAATATGTCATCGAAGCTCTATCGTTATGTTTCAGGTAATTTTTTTTTTGTGTAGCTAATGTCAGGTGGCGAAATTCTGCAAGCAGGAAACTATAACGAGTTACTAACTTCGTCATCAGAAAACTGCTTATTTTCATCTCAGTCGCCTCCCATCTATTGGTTTTTTTAAACACTAAATAGATAAATAAATAATCCTTCTTTTTATCCAATCATCTTGATCATCTCTCCAAAAAGTCCGGGTTTTGATCGAAGATGGCTAATTATCATCTGGGTTTTTCTTCTTTTCTTCTGCTGTTAGTGACATCTCTGGTAATCATCCTATCTATCATCTTAATTTTTTTATATAAATTTTGTTCTATAAAACTTGTTTATTAGTTTATATAAGTGAAATGAATTACTCACTAATTAAGTAATAATTGACCAATTCATATACATAATTCAAAAAAATCTGATCTTGTTTAAATATTTAAATCTTTGATTGAGCTGACTGCTTAATCATCATTTGATCATAATAATTTGCTGTATTTCGGGCATAAACATGATTCTTTGTAGGAGTATCATATTAATCGTATTAAAGATGAAAGCTTTGGATGCTTTTGGCTGTCAGACTGTCAGAGTGATCACTAAATGATTTATTTTTGTTATATGAGGGCGGAATGGTCTACTTTTATGAAATAACTGATTAAATTTTTGGGATTTGAGGTTTAGTAGTGGCCTTATAGATAAATTTGCAACTTATGTCTTAATATAGTCCTTTAGACTCTTTTGGTTGTAAAAGGTGAAAGCTGTAGTGTTTATTGTAAGAGATAACCTATGTTACTCTGACTTCGTTTCAAGTGTCGGACATGAGCTGGTATCGAGTATCATATATAGTTATTTTTTCGAAAAGTTTTCAGTTTCTTGGTCTAAAATGAAGTGAAGTATTGAGGACTTGTGAGATTTCGCCCTTGTTTGGAATATTGGATGGACTGCAAGGAAGAGAGGAAGGGACAAATCCCCTTGTTTGGATTAATCTAGTTTTCGTCTTACAAGTCTAATTTGAATCTTTTCCACCTATTGTGAATTTTGGAATATTGGATTTGGCCCATGTTTGTCATTCCTATGGTGAGTTTGGAGGCCAGAAGCAGCGGATGATCCGTTCAGTGCTATAGATGCGCAAACTGCAACTAATCTTTTCAGAGTAACTATTCAATATTCACTTCTTATTTCCCAAGTCCAAGTACATTCCTTAATGTATAATTAACATGATGGCAGGAATATGTCATCGAAGCTCTATCGTTATGTTTCAGGTAATTTTTTTTTTTGGTGTAGCTAATTTCAGGTGGCGAAATTCTGCAAGCAGGAAACTATAACGAGTTACTAACTTCGTCATCAGAAAACTGCTTAGCAAATTCCGTGTCATAATACAGTTTTTAACCATAGTTTTCATCAATGGTCTATTGCTACATATAAAGCTACATTCTATTGTTGTCAAAGGACAAGAAGAGGAGGGTAATATTTAACAAAAGACCAATACTTGGTTTCTGCTTGAAAATCAATTTGAACACTTCTTATGTTGAGTTGTTATGCACAGATATATGTTTGAGAGGGAGAAAGTTGTGACTTATCTTAATGTGTGTACTTGTGTGAGTCATGTTCGTGACCCATAGCAGACGCTTTTGTGGGTTTTTTAACTTTAGTTGTCACATCTTTAGTTCTCCCAGGATGTTTGTGGAGTGGGCTACTAGACTACTACCATCAATTAATGTAAAAGAATTGAAATTTTTAGTCTAATCTCGTATGCTTCGGAAATAAATCATATGCTATGAGCCTATGAGACACCTTGAATCAGTTAGGATCTTTTTTATAAGTATAATCCCTTTGCTTTGTGTCTGGGGTCTTTCAGTTCTGAAATCGAGTTTGTTCATTTAACTGATCTTAATATTATCTTATAAATCAGATCTTAAATGCTGATGCTGCACTCTTGGTCTGTGGCCTGGTTGGTAGCCTAAGAGAAGGGGTTGACCTTACTCGGGAAACTCAACAATCTGGAGTTGTATCGAGGACGCTGGAGTCCTGGAAACTGATATCTAATGTGAGCATAGCCTTGTCTTTAACTTTTAAACCTTGAGCTATTATCAGCTAGGGAAACCTAACATTTCAGACTATATTCCTTGTCTTGCGGTGTTTGATTTACAGGGAATAAGGCGGAGAATGAAGTCGGTTGCTGAAAGATTTGAAAAGCTGTTTGATTTAGCCAAAGAACAACGAAGTGTTTCGGATTGCATTGATCTGCAGAAGGATTTCTTAGGATGTCTCTTAAAGTTCACCAAAGCGGACGATCCTGCAATATCATTATCATCGTCTCAAGTGAAGGGCATTCTCCTGGTATGTAATCTTCTCATTTCTTTCAGTTGCTGCTACATATTTCTCAACGTAATTTATCAATATCGATGAAAGGTTCTCGTATCACGCTTGCAGCGTATGAGTAAGAATGTGACTATGTGAGTCTAGTTTTTCCCCCGTAGGAGCTATTGTCTATTGAGAAACTGGGGTAATTTCTAACCTGAAGTTAGTTCAAATATCATTACTTGTAAATCGATTCATTCTCGTAAGTCGTAATTTCTTTTCCGTTCATTGTAGTTTTATCTAGTAAATCACACCCTAAATAAATACCATGTTACCTTGTACTGAAGTGCACTAACACTGCAATAAGACCCAGTTCTGAACAGGGCTGATATACAGCAGCACCTTATTAAGAAATCTGCTCTTATCAGCATCAAGTCCTGCAGACCAGACACGCAGTACGCGGCAGCAACTCGTGAATCGTACATCACTGCTGTAACCAGACCTGCCCTACATCAACTGATCTATCTTATTCCTGCAACCAATACTCTACTTCAGACATGTACACGCATATCTGCTTACTCTAGCACATGCAGACCCAATACTGTGCCCCCAGCAGACAGTAGGCCATGTGACCCAGCTTCACTGCCGATAACTGCCGATGATGAGATATTTGCTGTTATGAAGAGTATCCCTAATGGAAAGGCCCCTGGGAGATATGAGATATGATGGTCATTGTATTCAGAAGCCAAGGTTGATGAGTCGTCCAATTTAATCGTGAGCATCGATCGCACAAAGAGCAATGAGTGGACTGGTTCAATGTTCGAAGCCACTGATTGCCAACTCCAAGTTGATAGTTTTCTATTTAAGTTTTTTCTCTTTATTTTTATTCCTCACTTTGTGAGCATTGTATACTTTTAGAATAATTTATAATAATTACGAAAATCATGTAAGATTCTCTTGTGAAAAAATGCATTTGAGAGTTATTATATTTAAATAATTTGTTTCCATGATTTCATTTGTAAAAAACCCAAAAAAGAAATTTATTTTTTTTTTTTTTTTTTTGAGTCACCTATTTGCGGCGTTTTTCTCAAAAAATGCCTCAAATAGAGGTACTATTTGCGGCGTTTTTTTAGAAAAACGCCTCAAATAGAGGTTCTATTTGCGGCGTTTTTTAGAAAAACGCCTTAAATAGAGGTTCTATTTGCGGCGTTTTTTTCCGCCGCAAATAGCTTTTTCTATTTGCGGCCCCCTTATTTGCTGCTACTGCTAAAACGCCGCAAATGGGCCTTAATATGACGCCGCAAAAAGGTATTATTCTACTAGTGTTTGGTCTGAAAAACCCCTCCGGCCGGGCAACCGGAAGGGAAACCGGCTCTCCTTCGAAATAGTTTCCGAAGTTGGTTGAGAGCCTTGCATAGTATTTGCATGTTGACTTGAGATTCAGATATTGAGATTTATATGCTTCACATGTTTTATATATGTTGGAGTATGTTATTTTGCTTGTGTGTTACGTGTCGTTACAAAAGGTGGGTAGGAGAACTCTAGTCACTCCCCACTGATTGTGGCGTACATGTTTAAATGTATGTAGGTACATGACAGGTTGGCAGAGGGGTTGCATGGAGCTAGCGAGCGATGATCCTTCATCGATTGACTTACACCTTTACGTTAGCTAGACTTTAGATTTACATTTCAGTTCTTGAGTGCCTGTAGGATAATGTGCCATCTCGGGCTGCTTTTATATTACACTTATGTACTTAATTATGTTTCAGTTTTGTAGTAGGACGCCTCGCATGTTTAGTTATGTTAAAAAGTTTTAATCCCGCTGTATTTTTAGTACTTTGTTTTTTTACCATTTCCGCTTTTGCGAGGGGTTTTACATAAAAGGTATCCCATTACCAAAGGAACTTCACAACTCTCGATTATTACTCAACAATCAACATCCTTCATAGAGCTAGATCCAAAATTACTAACAAGGTTGCCTTCATACTCAACTAACATATGTTACAGATCTCCAAACAAGATGAATCACAAAAACAAGGATTTTAGACCTGAATCCATCGTACTTCCAGACCTATAAACAAAAATCTGTTACGCTCATACCGACAACAAAAGATATGGAAGCGACACTCTCGGAATTGTACTTACTTTCATACATAGGACTATGAGATAAACATCCAAAACATCTAATCCCAAAAGCATAAACACGGTATTCTTCAAACCGTAACTATTCGCAAACCTAGGACTACGAGTTAAACATCCAAAGCATTCAGTCCCAAACTAGTCAACTCTTATCGACCCAAATCAAGAAAACATCTCTTAAACCTTGACTACCATAATTACCGTAAAGTGATCATCCCAAAGAAAGTCTCATAAGAGTAGCAACTTTCACCCAAACGGTCTCTAGGTAACCATGAACATTCTCATAGATAACACTAAAATTATCAACCTCACGGTTGGTACTAATCCACAAGAAGCACTCATACCTTCAAACCTTTAACTTGAAACCATCAAGATGGCACACTCCCTAATACTACCCAAACGTCACCAAACGCTAACTCGCTTAACCATGTCCGATTAAACAAGACCAAGGATCCTCTAAGCAGATATCACTATTCCACAAACGAATTCAACCTCACACCTAGTCCAAGAAGAAAGGGGACAAGGCTCATGACGGTTAAAGATATGATACAACTTAGAGACAAACGCGATATAGGAGCTTGAGAAAGAGAGAGAGAGAGAGAAACATAAGATTGCGGCTAAGAGACTCTAGCTTATGGACTCCAACAATAGCGAAGCCATGAGAATAAGAATGAGCATTATAGGTAAGAAGATATATGACGTAAAGAGAGGTCAAGTAAGCTTTTCTATGAAAGCATAACTCGATGGAATTAGCATGAAAGAAGAAAGAAGAAGAGAAGCGTTGAGGAAAGGGTATGATTTGAACTGACACAATTCCCAAGGCTCAGGGTTCCTAAAATCCTCAAATGGTTCTCATCACCTATTTCCCAATTCAAGCACACAAAATTAGCACTTTCCAAGAAGAATTTTCCCATAAGGTTTACCATACTATAAGTCCTTTCAAAGATAAGGGTGTACGATTATCCCAATTATATCGACTATTCCATAAAGTTTCAGGTATCTCTATGTCTTATATTCCTCAAACGACACTTCTGTAATACTCCAGGATAAACCATTTATGTACCATTACTACTTCATAATCTTTATACTCCATAGATTATCAACTCTCTAATTCCTTAAATTCCCAAAACTTCCATTTCTCATCGAGTTACTCTATTCTAATCCCACACAAGGCGTAAATCCTTATAATTCATTAATTCCTCAAAATGTGAACACTAAGATCCACTATTAACGTCTTCACACCTCTATATACGAATCCAAACGTCCATTAAACATCGCAACATCGAAATCTCACAAATCCACAAGTTGCACCTTATGACATCAATCAGACATCCAAAGACATGATCTTCAAGTAACTCCTCAAAGGTTACACGCACCTCTAATCCAATCAAATAACTAAAAGAGTAAACTTCAGTCAGTTCCTCTAAAGTTATATCGCTAACTCTTTAATACTCGTCCATCAATATACACGATTCTTATCCTCCAAAAGTAACATCCCAATTAAAGTCAAAGCAAATTCCCAAAGTCAAGCATTACCGATTCATTCATTTTCACTAGCATCCCAAGTATATTTTCCAAATTCATTTTTATGAATTCTAACACCTCGTCCATACTCTTAAAGCGACACATATTAATCCACTAGTTCTAAATCTCAATTATGATTCCCAATGTTAAAATCCACCAAATATTGCACATACAATTTTATATTTTAAACCAAGAATTCCACCAACCATTTCCAGTCACTATGTAGGGCGAACAACTACGCATTACGATCACCAAGACATGGCTTACTACACTCCCTAAACGCTTTTAGTAACATTACTTTTCAAAATAAGGGCTAGGGGTTATCCTCGAACAAAATCCTCAATATCCAACTAAGCTAGGTTACCTACAAAGCGCCATGGGAAAAGGTAAGTAACAAGGATAAGGTTAAGTCGAGAAGTTACGAAAGTAGCTTCCGAGTTAAGATAGAAAAGAGTTCGAGAAGGGAGGATATGCATCAAGAAATAAGGAAAAAGGTGATGCATGAGGAGCAAGGAGTATCTTCGGGGACATAGAAGCATCCTTCAAAGAGGGCACGAATCTTCCATCTTCGGTATTAGACAATAATCTTGATCGCCATCCAGGTAAGCTCATGGTTCACCAATCCTTGAGCACAAAAACAAAATCATTGACAATTAACAAACATGTTAGACCTAACAAAGAGCAATCACATTACAGACTACCACTTGGTCCTTAAGTCTACCCATCTCTCATTCATTATTTCAGGTCAAGTTCATATTTAAGTTGGGGTACACGTGTGTGCGTCGGGAGCATTACTGCTTTGATACCAACTGTGACACCCCGCGATATAGCATAAAAATAAACAATTAATACGCAGCGGAAATACGATACTTTTAAAAAAATTTCGACATATTTATTAGAACTTTTTCACGGAATATCAAAACAACTTGCGGAAGACTAAAAACTAATGAGAAAGTATAAATTATACAAAATAACTTAAATAGACGAGGGATAAGGTATCCCACGATAACAACATGAATTAAATCTAAACTAAGCGTAAGGGTAATTGTCGAATTATCAACAATGCTCGCTAGCCACACGTCTTCCCCAAACAGCAGCAACCTACATTCATGAAACATGAACGACACAGTCAGTGGGGAGTAACTCAGGGTTCTCCCAGCCACTTTACGTCAGAAAACATGTAAATGGTAATACTAAACATCTTATACATATGAACATGTATATAATTTCAAAAACAATCATATATATTACCAAACATGAACAACATGATCAATGCGTGGGCGATAAGTCAAAAACATGTGAAAACAGCATGAATCAACATGTATAACAGAATTAAACCCAGCATATGAGATAGTATCAAAAACAAGGAAACAACCAAGCAAAGAATATACATAGTCAGAGCGTATAACCACTGCCTCTGACATACCAGAGCGTATAACCACTGCCTCTGGCTACTGGAGCGTATAACCACTGCCTCCAGTTACGGAGCGTATAACCACTGCCTCCGATTACCAAGCATACAACTATCAAACAACACAGGAATAGAATGAACGCCGTCATAGCGTATAACCACCACCTCTGACGTACCAGAGCGTATAACCACTGCCTCTGGCTTCTAAAGCGTATAACCACTGCCTCCAGCTACGGAGCGTATAACCACTGCCTCCGAATACTACGTATAGCGTATAACCACTGCCTATATGCCTAAGACCTGGCCAGACCTCTCGATGTAATGCCTTACACCGAACGACACACGGGGACCGGAGCGTATAACCACTGCCTCCGACCAATCCCGAACATAGATAAATTCCCATTGCATGGGTGGCGTTAATTGATTACAGTGATACACAAATCGTACCACCGCTATCTATTCACATGTCACGTCAACATAACCGTCGTCAACACAATTCTAGGATGACATAACCGTCACCTATACAAGCTTAGGATAACATAACCGTTAACCCACTCATTTAAACATACATGAGCCAATAAAAAAATGAATAATACAACACTTACATCCGTTCGATGCCGAAAGAGAACACACGGGATTGAATAATGAAACAAAAGTTCTAAACGCATTTCACATTACAGTTGTCATCTGCCGTAAAATTCATAATTAATTCAAATAAAATCGGATTGATACAAGGCCGATTGGTTCGGATTAATAAGACTTTTATCTACAATATTTGTCAAATAAACATTTTCAAAATACGAACTTAACATGGATTTATTGTCCGATCTTTACAGTGTGTCATAAATCGTCACACAAAATGTATTGCTTCATAAAACGGGTTTAATAAATCATTTTGGGGCAAAGCAAACTCCTAACATCAAAACTCTTCAAAGTTTAATTATTGAAAAGGAACAGAATAGTTTCAAAGTATAAAAATGGTTTTCGAAACAATCTTTGAGCTACTGTCCATTCTGTGAGTATTTCAGGGCAATGTTCGTTAATAATTTATAGTTAACAAACGACATGCAAGAAAATTACGAAATTTTAGAGGTAGACTCTACACGTAAAATAAACAGGGGTCTATTTTCAACATTTTCAAAGACGATACTCTAAGATGTCGAAATAAATTGTACAAGACAATGGACAGATTTGTCAAGGTGCTGAAACTTATTATCAAATAACCAAAGTAAACCAAGCATTATGAACTTGAAAGACTATCAAACTAATCATCCTCAAAGATCACAACCTCATTTAACAATACAATTCTTAATGAATTTCCAACAAGAATATCATCCAACACAACCATGCAAAATGGAATTCATCCAAACATATGATTTATGAACTTAATCATGTCACTATTTAACCAAACACAATTCTAGTATACTAAACATTACTAGCATATAGAACACATGCAAACATAGACGATAAGTCGAGTAACCCATCACCGTTACCTTATAGCTCTTCAATAAGCATGATTTTGACTCAAAGCCACTCCGGTTTGGACAACCGAACTAGCTACACATAAATAAACGAGGTTAGCTAAGAGAACCGTGCCTTAAAGGCCACGACCAGAGTATATTAAGGAAGAATTTTGATACTTTTATTATCTAGAAAGATGGAGGGCGAGGATAGGAAGAGATAGGTGCGAAAATCGTCGCAAACCGATAAGAAACGAAGATTTTACGATCGTCTTAAGCTTGAAGGTAAAGAGTGTAATAATGGTGTTTGTGTTTGGGTGTTCTAGCTGGAAAAAAGAATAAAGGAATGAAGAAGAAGGAAGGAAGTAGAAGGAATGACCTTGGGCAGCAAGGCAAAGTTCTCATACTTAGCCAAGTGTCCCTAAGGACATGTGGAAAAGAGTAAATAGTAAGGAACGAGCGAGTGTCTCGTTTGTGGATGGTCAGTGACAGCCTTTCGTATTTTCGGCATAATTTCCTCCACAGAACTCGTAATGAGGTGTTTTTGGTGGCGTTGGAAAGCTAATAGAAATAGCTAAAACTTTTATTTTATAAGAAAAAGCTAGATATTCCCTTAAAATATCTCAAAATTAGTAACAAGGACAGAGTAACGTTTCACAAGTTTAAGGAGTATAAGTTTAAGACGGATATATTAGTATCATTATCAAAAACGATAAACTTTAAAAGGAATTTTATTTATTGTGGAACATTATTATTACTAAAATAATATTTTAATAATATATAAATACTTGGAAATTACGGGGTGTTACACAAATACTATCAAGAAGATAGAGTGGTGGCAGCTTTTGCTCACTAGGAACATGTAGATCAAATGCTAAGATCGTATTAGAAGCCAACGCTCATCCAGTTACATGAAATAAAGTAGTCAAATAACACATGAAATTAGCACCTATATAATTTCACCGACGACAAACATCAAACATTTATCAACACCACAAGCTAAAATACTCCAACTCAACCTTTTCTTATACGAAATTAGCAACCAAGTTTAGAAACATACCAACGCAATGTACTTATGCCCAAAACAGCTTTAAGTTCCCTCAATAAGCTAACAAACTTCTACAAATGCAATTTGGCCAAGTTCAAATTTTCAAATACCACATTTTAGCTCAAGATGTAGAGTAAAAATAACATAGAATTATTCTATACCAAGAAAGATCCGGCTGCCTCCAGCACAATCCAGAGCATGAACACCGCCCGCGCCGCCTTTTCCACAGTCTTATGCCTTTCACTTAAACATTTCGCCACAACTGCATTACACACTTCTTTGGCATACCTATTCACACACACCACAACATACATTACACTAAAACAACACTATTTTCACGAAATCCACAATTTTAAACATCCAAGTCCACTAAAATCCTACCTTCCAACATCCGCATCAACAGCTTTCAAATACGATATCAATGCATCTAATGCCTTATCTTGCGCAGACGCATTCGAAGCCGACACTTCTTCTTAAAATAATGCCCTATATTATACCAACACACTAAAACTACTACTAAAGATAACTACCATGAAAAGAGTGTAGTGGGGACATTATTGTGATAGATTACTTTGAAAGATGACATCTATCTGTCAAGGTTTCGTTCGCCTATTCCCATGAAAAGAGTGTAATTGGGATATTCTTTTTCTCTTTTGTCGCTTAACATATTCATCCTCACTTGATATGATGAGGACGGGGTCAGGGTCACTGAACACTTATAGAGGGAGGAGAAGAATAAAAGAAAAAACAAAGGAAAGAAGGAAAGTTTATAAAAGTAAGATAAACATGAGACAACTCCTTGGCGTTTTTGCCTTGATAAAATACTAATCGTAAAACAACATGACAACACGCAATAGCATGACAATTTACAAACCAAAGTAGCAAAAAAGATCGAGGAGATAAGTGACCATCTGAGCAGTAACAACTGACCTTAACCATTCTGCTACATTCCCATACAATAATAATAAGTAATTAACAACAATGCAAGATCAGAAAGATGATATAATCATAACAAAAAATTCAATAGCAGTTCCCTTACTTCCAGTCAAGACTTTTATAAGTTTTAGAATCTTCCTACTATGACATTATATGAATTATACAATCAATCCGTTGGACTTTGTCATCGAACACCAAAACCAAAAAGAAAATATGAATACAAATAATTCAATAACATTAATTCTTTGAATTCAATAACAGTAATTCAATAACAGTGATTCAATAATACAGTAATTCAATCAATTTGATAAATTACCCGAATTTAAACTCGATTAAGAAATGTTACTTGTATAATTAAATGAGGAACTATAATTACAATTATATAGGGGAAAATAAACTACCTGTTCGAAAAACCGTAGTTGCAGCGCCGTGTAGAAGGAGTTCGAAAAAACCGTAATAAAAGGTCCTTTGGATTGAGGCAGAGCACAGTAGGGACGACCGTGATTAATGATTGAGGTTTTAGCGGTGATTATTGACTGCTGCCTTGACGAACTCGCGCGCACGGAGGAGGCGAGCAAAAGCACTTCACGCGAGCAAGATGAAAGGTGATACCCGTCGCTGAGGGTACCAAAGATAAGATTTATATTCCTAAACTTTAACTATAGATAGTGAAAGTCAGGGTCGAACCACAAGGAGGTGGGGAATGTTTATTATTCTAAGTCAATGTTTTAAGGTAACAAATTGGGGTTTGTTTGTTTGTACGTCACTAGGTCGAAATATAAAGACATAAATAAAACAAGAAGCAAGAATAAGATAAAACTTATGATAAAACGAATGCTAGGATATTCGGGTAATAAAGAGCTATGATGGTATAAATTCTAAGTCAACATGTATTGCAGTCGCGTAAGGGGTGAAAAATATCCTTTCGGTCTATGATACCTAATAGCTCCTTTCGGCCTATGCTATTAGTGTAAGGTTCATAAACCTATATAGACATACTAGATATATTTATCATATAAATTATAGATCTTAAGCATGCTTAACTAGTGATTATGACGAGATTAAGGAGTAAGAATGAGCTCCCTTACATTGAGACTCTCGGCAAAATTAGGGCACAAATGAAGTCACCTACTTCACTTGTTCTTGAGCTAATTCACACGGATGATCCTCCTTGAACCTTCAAAGAGATGATGGCCTCCAAAGATGAACACCAAGACACACTAACTCTCAATGTTTGTATGTTATTGTGCTAGAATCAACAAACAAACTTGCTAGATTGAAGGAGGTGCACGGCTAGGGTTTTAGAAAAATGAACCTTATTTTTCTTTCTTTTCTTTCTCTCTCAAAGACAAACCCTAGTAATGGATGGAATGAATGTTGTGAGGAACAAAAACTCTCTTTTGTTGCCTCTTTTGGTTCGGCCGAGAGGGAGGTGAGAGTGCCCAATGGGTTGGCTCTCAATCCTCACAAATGTCTCAAGCATGCCTCAAAATATTAAATGCATTGTCTTCCTAATGTTCCTATTACATAATGTAATATGTAAAATGAGTGTGTGTGAGTGTGTGACATATCACACGGTCCACACCACCAAAATGGATCCCATCCGTGACATAACATTAGGATTATATTATTTACGTAGTTTAACATTTTAAATCTTTTGTCGTAAATTAGTAATTAAATAATTTCATATAATTATTTAATCGCATTCTATAACTACAACAATTGTAGTTTATCCGATTCATTCATTTTATTATTATGTTTCTTAAAACAAATAATTGATAGTGATGACACTTCGATCACTAAAATAATTTATAATCTTATTGTAAATTATCTCCTCATTTATTCACAATCTAGAAATGTATCAACTCGTATCACTATACAGTTGTTACATTTAATATTGAGATAGCTGTCCTAAAGGTGTGACCTAAAGGGATCAACTGGTCACCACCGTCATTACGACAGTAATGTCAAACTCTAGCAAGTCAATTATTACCGATTAATGTTGACCAGTTGACTTATGATAAGAATCATCCCATGAATATTCTTTTATAGAGTTTTGTCAATTTTATTAATGTAATTGACGTGATCACATTATTGTCGAGGACACTTACTCCAACAATCTCCCACTTGTCCTCACAAGTGTGGATCACCGATTCTCTTGTTCTATTACATCATCTCCCACTCAATGCAAGGTGTCTTTCAGGTCGTACTTGCACGTGATCAAATCAATAGTGGTTTTTCTCGATATGAAGTGTAACTGTTTGACCGGAATTATCTACCATAGACAGTCTCCGAGCGTGGCCACCTATTTTCAGTTCACTACTCCTCGAGTGGCCTTGAGATTTAAGATAACCCTGACAAGGGGCAGAACAATTTCCTTCCAACTGTTCTCCTTGGTCAACATCTTCCATTGTGACCCAAAATATATCCATTTGACCCCTTTTACGGAAGATCGTAGAATATAAATCAAAGTCATTCTGAATAATGTTACCTCTAGAGCAACCAGTCTCTAGTCTAAGAATCGACTCATAAGAATATATATAGCAGCTCTTGCCACGACCAGGCTCCATTGAATTCTAAAGAACTCTATAAGCGGTCACTGCCCGACACAAGTGTACTTTACAGTTGTCTATATGATCGACTAGTCATCCCTTATGACTCTATGGTGTAAGAACTCACCATCAATCGCATCATAATCTAGTCACTTCGAGACGTCACCTCATATAAGTGACTAGGGGCGATACTAAGTTAATCCAGTTCACTTGAACAGGGTTCAACAATTGTCCTACAATCCTGTTGGATTTAACAAAGTATATAAAATAAACAAGTTGTATAAAACTTTAAATGATGAACGAGATTATCTTATATGAACGTAAAAACAAAATTTTTCATTTCATATCGCATAATCGGTTACACATTGGGTAAACTCTTAAGACCCATAGAACGAGCATGAGAATCATGCTTAGCTTGCGACAAGGGTTTGGTTAAAGGATCAGCCACATTATCGTCTGTCCCAACCTTACATATCGCTATTTCCTTCCTATCAATGAAATCCCGTATTACATGATATTTTCTTGGTACATGTCTAGACTTATTACTAGACTTAGGCTCCTTAGCCTGAAAGACAGCACCACTGTTATCACAGTACAGGGTGATAGGATCTTCAGCATTTGGAACTACCCTTAGTCCCTCGATAAATTGCCTTATCCATACTGCCTCCTTAGCAGCCTCTGACGCTGCAATGTACTCTGCTTCCGTTGTAGAATCCGCAACGACTGGTTCTTTGAAGCTCTTCCAACTAATGGCACCACCATTCAAGATAAAGACAAATCCAGCCTGGGATTTAAAATCATCTTTATCTGTTTGGAAGCTTGCATCTGTGTAACCCTTTACACATAAATCTTCTTCCCCTCCAAACACTAAGTATGAATCCTTAGTTCTTCTCAAGTACTTAAGGATGTTCTTGACTGCAATCCAGTGACTTTCACCTGGGTTTGCTTGATATCTACTAGTCATGCTCAAAGCATACGAGACATCAGGACGAGTGCATATCATGGCGTACATGATAGATCCCACGGCGGAAGCATAAGGGATCATTTTCATGCGTTCAACATCCTTGGGCTCTGTGGGTGATTGAGACTTTCTCAATATAATGCCACTTCCCATGGGGATAAACCCTCTCTTGGAATTTCCCATGCTGAACCGTCGAAGAATCTTATCGATATAAGGTTCTTGACTTAGTGCCAATATCCTCTTGGATCTATCTCTATAGATCCGGATACCTAATATGCATTGTGCATTTCCTAGATCTTTCATCTGAAAATGGTTACCTAACCATCCTTTCACTGATGAAAGCATTGGAACATCATTTCCAATGAGTAGTATGTCATCCACATACAAGATCAGGAATACAACATTGCTCCCACTGAATTTCATATATAGACAAGGTTCCTCGACACTTCGAGTGAAACCATTTTCTTTTATGACTTCATTGAAGCGATGATTCCAACTCCTTGATGCTTGCTTAAGACCATAGATGGATCTCTTAAGCTTGCATACCTTGTTAGGATTTTTAGGATCTTCAAAACCTTCGGGTTGTATCATATACACATCCTCCTTTAAATGCCCATTTAAGAAGGCGGTTTTGACGTCCATTTGCCACACTTCATAATCATGAAATGCGGCAATCGCTAACATTATCCTAATGGATCTTAGCATGGCTACCGGAGCAAAAGTTTCATCATAATGAAGACCTTGGACTTGGGAAAAACCCTTAGCTACTAGCCTAGCTTTATAGACATCATCATGTCCTTCTATGCCATTCTTCACCTTGAAGATCCACTTGCATTGGAGAGGTCTCATCTCCTTAGTCAAGTCTACCAAGTCCCATACTTGGTTTTGATGCATAGAATCCATCTCAGATACCATGGCCTCATGCCATTTTATGGAGTCGGGACTAGAGATTGCAGCTTTGTAAGTGGTAGGCTCGTCTCTTTCCAAAAGTAAAACGTCCAGGCTACCATCTTCCTCAATAAGTCCAACATACCTATCAGGTTGATGTGGGACCCTACTCGACCTCCTAGGTGGAATAGGTACCGAAGTGGATGAAGAAGGAACATCTTCTTCAGTCTCAGCTTCAGTTTGTGGCTCTTGAACTTCTCGAACTTCATTAAGTTCAAAATTTCTCCCACTCTGTCTCTTAGAAATAAACTCCTTTTCTAAGAAGACAGCCTCAGAAGACACAAACACTTTGTTTTCTTGAGGTTTGTAAAAGTGGTAGCCACGAGAGGTGGTTGGATAACCAACAAATATGCATTTTTCGGATCTTGGTGCGAGTTTGTCATCGTTTTTCGACTTGACATAAGCATCGCACCCCCATATCTTCATATAGGATAAGTTAGGAACCTTTCCTTTCCACATCTCATATGGAGTCTTATCGGTCGCTTTCGTTGGACTATTGTTCAACGATTTGATGGCGGTGAGTATCGCAAATCCCCAAAATGAATTGGGTAAATTAGTTTGGCTCATCATTGATCGGACCATATCCAATAAGGTTCGATTCCTCCTTTCAGCCACACCATTAAGTTGTGGTGTTCCTGGAGGCGAAAGTTGTGACATAATGCCACATTCCTTTAGATGTGAATCAAATTCATTACTAAGATATTCTCCACCACGATCGGATCGTAATGTTTTAATCTTCTTATCGAGTTGGTTCTCTACTTCATTCTGAAATTCTTTAAATTTCGTAAAGGCTTCACTCTTATGCTTCATTAAGTAGATATACCCATACCTACTTAAATCATCGGTGAAGGTGATGAAATAGTCATAATTTCCTCTAGCGGTGATAGATAATGGTCCGCATACATCCGTATGTATAAGTCCCAATAACTCACTTGCTCGTGTCCCTTTACCACTAAAGGGGTTACGAGTCATTTTCCCTAGAAGGCAAGCTTCGCATGTACCATAAGATTCATATTCGAATGGCTTAATTATGTTGGTCTTTACCAATCTTTTAATGCGATTTTCATTTATGTGACCAAGTCGACAATGCCAAACATATGATTCATTTGGATCACTTGTTTTAATTCTTTTGTTATTGACGTTGTAGACATTATTAGACGAGTCGGAAGTTTCCAAAACATAGATTCCATTAATAGAATTGGCACGGCCAACTACCATGTCATTCTTTGAAATTACACAACAATTGTTTTTAATGGAAAAATCATATCCTTCAATGTCTAACATTGCGACAGAAATAATGTTTTTGGAAAGAGACGGTACAAAATAACAATTATTGAGTTTTAGCTCATATCCACTCGTCAAGGCAAGAGTGCAAGTCCCTTTTGAAGTGGCCGCTACCCGAGCTCCATTTCCAAGTCGGAGATCCATATCACCCTTGTCCACCTTCTCCACTTCTCTTAAACCCTGCATACGATTACAAAGGTGAGAACCACATCCGGTATCCAATACCCATGATGTGTTGGATGTAAAATTTATGTCAATAACAAAAATTTCAGATTTGGAATTACCTAACGGAATCACAAGACCTTCTTGGATATGACGTAAGTACTTGGGGCAATTCCTCCTCCAATGGCCCATGACACTACAATAGTGGCATCGCCCTTTCTCTAACTTTCTCTTCTTCCTTTTATTCTTTGCAAGACTTTTCTTGCTAGAACTCCCACTAGCTTCATCATAAGCTCTTTCCTTCAAGTATAAGGCGTCCATTTCTTCATTTATTAGCTCATCTATATAAGCCGTGTCAAGAAATGAACCTTTGGGAGGTGGGAGAGAAGAAATAAAGTTAATACTGCCATCCGGACCCGTTCCGAAATGAACTTCTCTAGTAGTATCAATGTTGTTTTGGTTGCAAATATCGTCGAAAACATTATGACAAGAATCAATAGTGATAGGGTTGAATGAATCCATTGCGATAAAATAACTACAAAAACGGAAACGAAGGAAAAATTAACGTTTATCATTTTAAAACTTGTTAAACATTTTAAACAAGTTAAGTATTTACTTAACGATCTCTTACACAATTAAGTAAATAAACCCGAGACCCAAACCCATACTAATCCGGGCACGGTGTAGCCGATTCAACCCGTATTGGTATGATTTGGTGGATTAACCCTTTAATCGGTTCTACTCTTAGAACTCTCGGTCGACAATTTTCTTAAAATTATCTATAGCCCGAACTTATTGCAACTACGGTTACGAATACTTTCGTTGAGATCGACCAAATTTCAAGGTGTAATCGTCATTACCCCACTTACCCAACGTGACAATTTTAGTACCCCGGTTTAGCCGAGCCTACATATTTGTGAAGAAGGGATTCATGGGTCCATACTCTTTGGTAAGGCTAAGTCTCAATATTTTAAACGTAAGAGATCTTATCAATTATTATCTATCTCCTTTTAAGTGAACTAATTTAGGTGAATTATCGATAATAAAATTGATACGTTGAAGACCCGGTACTCGATATGCATGACATGTTAATGGCGATTTGGCTATGCATGCAACATATTAAAACAAAATAAAGCAAACGATAAATTCCTAGTATGGCCTTATCCTAGAAAAGAAATAACAAGAGTACAAATTCGGAAACCAACTCCTTTGGTCCCTTGATCTTGACGAGGCACGCAAATCGAGGCAAACACCGTCTTGATCGGAACTCCTTTCCGAATGGCACCGTCTTCAAGGTTGTCCGGAAAATACAAATATTACAACTTTTCTAGTCTACTTTATACATTATAAAATAGAAAATTACAATTGGGTGATACGAGATCACAAAATTACAACCGAATTGGTAACCCCTTACATTACGGGAAATACCAATTTAAATCTAAGGCCATACTAGAATAATTACATGATTCAAAATAATGCAATATAAAATGACATTCATAAGAAAAACGCAGCAATATAAAATGTTATAAATATGTTCTTTTTAATGCCAAATCGCCCTAATAACTTATTATGTCGATATTAACCCGGTTTTATGAGATTTTAGCATTTTTAACTCTTTTAAAAAGCATAAATTAAAACATACACAACTTATGTTCTAAATAATATCCTAACACATTTTAGGATTCAAAATTAGTCATAAATAATTTTGATGATAATTAACACTTTAATTATATTAACATTGTTCATAATGCCTTTAAAATGTATAACATTTACGAATTAAATCCAAACAATTATAAAAATTCGAAATTTTGGATTTTCATTTTCACTAACATTGTGAAAATATTACTTTAATATTTATAATGTAAAATATTGGTCATTTTATCCGAAATAAATTTCGAAATATCGTATATAAATGGCCAAATTACCTCTTTATACGGTTTTAAACCTAAAATCGTAAATCATGCTTATACAAAATCATATTGTACCAAATTTTACATACATTAAGTAAAATTAGCATGTGAGGTCGTGTGAAAATTACAAGGCTAGAAACATTTTCTTTCTATTTTAATCATTTAACTCGATTTTGTCATAAAAATGCATTTAAACGATTAAAATCTTTATCATGAACAATTTATTAAATCTCATAAATTATCATATAACCTAAAAACATTTTAGGACCAGATTTAATATACATGCCAAAAAGTCGAGTGATATATATAAGGGTCTTGAAATATTAGTTTTGTTTTAAGTCTCAAAAACTCGGAAAAACTATAAACCGATTAAGCATGCAACAACAAGTGCTCTGATACCAATTGTAAGGTTCATAAACCTATATAGACATACTAGATATATTTATCATATAAATTATAGATCTTAAGCATGCTTAACTAGTGATTATGACGAGATTAAGGAGTAAGAATGAGCTCCCTTACATTGAGACTCTCGGCAAAATTAGGGCACAAATGAAGTCACCTACTTCACTTGTTCTTGAGCTAATTCACACGGATGATCCTCCTTGAACCTTCAAAGAGATGATGGCCTCCAAAGATGAACACCAAGACACACTAACTCTCAATGTTTGTATGTTATTGTGCTAGAATCAACAAACAAACTTGCTAGATTGAAGGAGGTGCACGGCTAGGGTTTTAGAAAAATGAACCTTATTTTTCTTTCTTTTCTTTCTCTCTCAAAGACAAACCCTAGTAATGGATGGAATGAATGTTGTGAGGAACAAAAACTCTCTTTTGTTGCCTCTTTTGGTTCGGCCGAGAAGGAGGTGAGAGTGCCCAATGGGTTGGCTCTCAATCCTCACAAATGTCTCAAGCATGCCTCAAAATATTAAATGCATTGTCTTCCTAATGTTCCTATTACATAATGTAATATGTAAAATGAGTGTGTGTGAGTGTGTGACATATCACACGGTCCACACCACCAAAATGGATCCCATCCGTGACATAACATTAGGATTATATTATTTACGTAGTTTAACATTTTAAATCTTTTATCGTAAATTAGTAATTAAATAATTTCATATAATTATTTAATCGCATTCTATAACTACAACAATTGTAGTTTATCCGATTCATTCATTTTATTATTATGTTTCTTAAAACAAATAATTGATAGTGATGACACTTCGATCACTAAAATAATTTATAATCTTATTGTAAATTATCTCCTCATTTATTCACAATCTAGAAATGTATCAACTCGTATCACTATACAGTTGTTACATTTAATATTGAGATAGCTGTCCTAAAGGTGTGACCTAAAGGGATCAACTGGTCACCACCGTCATTACGACAGTAATGTCAAACTCTAGCAAGTCAATCATTACCGATTAATGTTGACCAGTTGACTTATGATAAGAATCATCCCATGAATATTCTTTTATAGAGTTTTGTCAATTTAATTAATATAATTGACGTGATCACATTATTGTCGAGGACACTTACTCCAACAATTAGTTCCTAGGTCTCACAAATATTGGGTGTCAACAACAAGGGTGATTCCTAAATTTCTAGGTCACATACCTTTCAGTCTTAAGTAACCTAGCCGTCTTAAAGCGTTAACCAATGCCCTTCCTGTATCTTTCAACCTTGGGTAAGTCATTACTAACATCCTATAAGTCTCCTTCAGTCTCATTATAGGGTATTATAATTAACAAAACAAAACGAACTGAAAACATACGCGAGGTCAGTCGACCGACCAGCTAACCCAGTCGGCCGACCAACTATCTCAGTCGACCGACCAGTTAAGTCGGTCGGCCGACCGAGGTCTCCTACAGGCCGATTCTGTTTTTATACCATCTTCGCAAAATATTCCCTACATCCTAACATATGAAATTAGCTACTCATAACTATGACAATAATGATAATAACAGTAGGAAAAACGGAATTCATAGCAAGCAACAATCTAAACATGTGATAACAACAAAGGTTTTGGGATTCTACACTAAACCGGATGCTAGCAGTTCTATTACGATAACAATAAAGAACTGAAATCAAAAGAGAATTACCGCGAATAAGCATTAGGGCAGAAAAGAAGAACTTTATTGATTCCCGTGGAAGGATTGTTGAATACAACTAAGACCAATACTAAAACTTAAAAGAACAGTAACTTTGTTTTGAACTATAGATTTTGCTAAGAAAACTAGATGAAGACTGGATGATAATAGGTAAAAGATAACTGATTCTCAACCCCTAATCACGAATTAGGTTTAAATAGAGATTACAAAGGCGTTTATTATTAACCTAATCCATGTGTGGGCTTTGCGGAGATTTCTGGAACTGCGCCTTGGTCGACCGACCAGGTGATGCGTTCGGTCGACCGGTTATCGGGCCTAATGGACTTCTGCTTCCGTAAGTTGAATTCTGGGTTTGAGATAACAGGTACCTTGGTCGACCGACCAGGATAGTCGGTCGGTCGACCGGTTTTCCTGTGTGTCAGCCTTGAATTCGTCTTAAATTAGTCCTTGGTTCGCGCTTTGAGTTGTTTCCTCCTCGTTCCTTGATTATGCAAAAATCCCGAGGGTAGCAATTGATACGTGTCTATTTTATGATGTTTTACATCTATTTTTACACGTATTTGGTCGCTCATTTACTATGTTTTAGCCTTTATTTCCCACAAATCGTGTACTTTCGTATTTTTATGCACTTTTGCAGATTTATACGGAAAAGAAGCAATTTAGCACCAAATCCATATCCTCAAGTCTTTTGCTTAATTAGGGAATTAATGGAAAGTCAACTGGAGTCAAAGTCAAGTGCCAAAAGTCAAAACAAGAGAAATCCGAAGATTTCCGTACAGAGGCGGTCGACCGACCACCCAAACGGGTCGGCCGACCAGGCCTGATTTTAATGAAGCCTAAATTTCAAGGAAGGCCAAAAATAGAAGAAGCCCAGAAGGAAGCGGTCGACCGACCCGAATAGTAGGTCGACCGACCACAGCGGAGGCCCAAACGATTCTTTTTCGGAAATAAAATAGAATTAGAGTCTTTAGGAAACTCTAATCTCTTGCCCTATATAAACAATCTTATGATTAGGGTTAGGAAAACGATTATGATCTATCATCAAGTTTTGTATCGAATCGTCTAGTATCAAGTTTTATCATACTTAGTTTTATTTCAAGCTTTAGTTTTGTAATCTTTCAATAGTTCCCAAGCATTCATCAATAAAGTTAGTTTCTTTCTGCCCTAATTCCAAATTGTGGTAATTACTCTTTTAATCTTGCTTTATTATCATTCTTGTTTTTATTACAATTGTTAAGTTAGAATCCCATGCTTTATTGAATCTTGCATGCTTAGATTATTTACTATGTTCTCCATGTTTATTCCCAATTTTATAATCGTCTTAACAATCATGAGTAGCTAATTTTCATATGTTAGGATGTAGGGGATAAATATGCGTAGGTAGATAAAATTCGAAAGACCGACCTGTAGCAGGACCACGGTCGGCCGACTGGAATAGCTGGTCGGTCGACCGAGGCCGTGGTCGGCCGACTGGAGTAGCTGGTCGGTCGACCACTCGCGTTTGTTTTCTTATTTCGTCTTTTCTTGTTAATTATAATATCCTACAATGAGACCAATAGGAGACTTGTAGGATGTTAGTAATGACCTACCCAAGATTGAAAGATACGGGAAGGGCATTGGTTTACACCTTAAGACGGATAGGTTACTCAAGGCTGAAAGGTATGTGACCTGGAATTTAGGAATCACCCTTATTGTTGACACCCAATAATTGTGAGACCTAGGAACTAATAGCATAGGCCGAAAGGAGCTATTAGGTAGCATAGACCTAAAAAGATATGTTACACCCCCTTACGCGACTGCAATACATGTTGACCTTAGGATTTATTTTACCTTAGCTATTTATTTCCCAAACATCCTAGCATCCTCTTATATTATATTTTATTCTCATCTTTTAATTCTTGTTTTATTTTAATCTTTGCTTTAGATATAGTAATCAACCAATTCAAACCCCCAAAATTGTTACTTTAAACATAAACATCAAACAATAAACATTCCCCACCTCCTTGTGGTTCGACCCTGACTTTCACTATCTATTGTTAAAGTTAGGAATTATAAATTTTATCTTTGGTACCCTCAACGACGGGCATCAGCAATTTGGCCTAAAATCACCTCTTTTCCGGTTATGCAAAAGAGCATAAAAATACGAAAGTAGACAATTGTTGGGAAATAGAGGCTAAAATATCGTAAATGAGTTCTAAAATGCGTGTAAAAATAGATGTAAAACATCATAAAATAGACACGCATCAAATTCCCCAAACCAAACCTTGCTTGCCCTCAAGCAAGAATTAGACTCGATCTTAAACTATTGGAACGATTTCAATCTCAGAGCAAAATTTACATGTTAGCCTAAACCAAATTTAATGCCAAGTTAGCAAGGAAAAAGTGTAAGAATCATGCAAACGAGTTATAGAGTTGTCAAAACTTGCAAATCTATCGACTATAGAGACTTTATACCATGGACTCTCGCGGAACGCTCGAATCGCACATGAGGCAAAGGGTGAGAGTATGTAAAAGATAGAAAGAAGTATATTGTAAAGACACTCACTTAACTTCGACCCATGGAAACATGCCTGCAATCTAACTGAAAAGGAATTCTACAACCATGCATAAACATACTCATTAAGTAACCTCGACATATGCAATTGAGGTGATGAGGGATATGTAAGGTGAAAGGTAAAAGAGGTTAAGATGTTTTTGGACAAGTGGGGTTAGTAGCCATGCAAACTAGTAAAACCGAGTTCCAACAACATGTCTCACGACTTTTGACATTATGAAAGTGCTATTTTTGTAGCACAAATCTCACATTATATAAAAGAAAAGCCTCCCACATATTTTGAATGAATTATGGGAGTAAAAAGATGTATAAGAAAGGGAATTTCTGTACGATTTTGTACTTCCTGTACCTGTCAATTGGTCGACCGACCAAGTGGGGTGGTCGGTCGACTGACTTGCAGGTTCCTTTTGATTTTTTTGATTTTTTCGTTTTTTCTTTCTTTCTTTTCTGAATTTTTCCGTTCTTTTCTTTTTTTTTCTTTCTTTCTTTCTTTTCTCTTCTTGCTCAAGGTGGCAAACAAACCAAAAATGCCTCAAAAAAATTCTATCAACCACAAATACTAGCTCGGTAGGGTAGGGTAAATATAGGATGTAGTTTTGGGGGATAAAAAGGAAATTTTGGCTATGTAAGGCTTTTGGGTAAATAAGAGAAAAGGGGACCTCAAGTGCAAGTATCAAGACTCACAAAACAAGATAGTAAACAGGTATACAGCAATTCAAGTTCATGTTTATGCATATTGATGTAACATGTTCCAAGGGGAGTACTACTCACATCCTAGACAAATGGCTTAAGAATGAAACCAGGGATAAATCTCTAAAACTCAGAAAGTTAAGTAGATTGCCAAGGTAAAAGTCAAGTCTCAAGATTAACAACTAGTTTGACAAAAACTCGTAGATATGCATATGATTCTAATACTAAAACATGTTAACAAGGCAAGGCAAGGGCATAGACATGTGAATATTGCAAAGTCATCATTGAAATACTTTCATTCCGACTCGACCTATATGCTAAAATAAACGTGCATTTTTTTAAAATTTTGAAATTTTTCTTATTTTTTTTGGATTTCTTCTTGTATATGTAAGGAAAATAAAGAAAAGAACGATGCAAGACAGAAATGCAATAAACGTGTGACAAAAACAGTGGAACAATGCATGTGACCCAAAACCATTCCCCAAACCAACCCGCACAATGTCCCCATTGTACATTAGCCTAAGTAAAGGTTTTATAAAAATAAAGGAAAAATGCAAAAAGATAAAAACCAAGGAAACATGGAAAGAACTCACCGGATTTTGAGCGCAATAGAAACCTCCCCAAACCAGCGTGAGCTAGGAGGTTTCGGTGGCCATCAGTGCGACTCCAAGGACCTGAAAAAGTCAAACGAAGGAAGACCTTTTTCGGGGATTAATTACGTTTTGTGTGATGGATAATGCATTACAGGTTTGAATAAAAGAAGAAGAAGTAAAGCACAAGAGCAGAATAAGGAAAAGAACTCCCTTATAGTGTTCGCACGCTTCCCAAAGAGATTTCGAACAGGCTGTAACAGGTGAAGCGGTCGATCGACCCTTCTTCCTAATCGACCGACCCGATAACAGGTTATAGGAGCTTCGAATTTGCAGGGTCTTGGTCGACCGACTGATGTTGCCGGTCGGTCGACCGAGATTCCTGTACGGTGGTCTTCTTCTTTTTGGGATTAACTTGTATCAACCAAGTTAACCTTCCCGAAACCTGTAAAACCTGTAAAAAATGTTCTAAAACTAATGCAAACAAAATTAAAGTCTTAACAAAACTGAAAATTGTCTTAAGCATAAAAACTTGAAAATCTCATCCGCGAAAGATGAGGAAAATATCGGACCACGGCTTTTGGCTATATGCCGTAGTGTCCACCGTGTTTGCTTGGATTGCCAAACACGTCTCCACTCCGTCACAAAGCATATGCGACGGACCACTCCTTTTCTCCTCTCCTCTTCTCTTCTTGTCCTCTTCATCGACTATATCCGGATCGTCATCTTCTTTGTAGCTTAAGATCCCGTGTCCTCCCCTTTGCACAACGACCTCCTAGACTAAGGGTTTCCCCAAACCATTTCCTGCAATAGGCAAAACAAGAGCATCCTCCATATTGCTCCCAATCTGGAGCGGAGGTGTAAAAACAGGAATGAGTGTAGGTTCTAAAGTAGGAGAAGTGGTGATGACCTCATACTTCTTTTTAGAAGTGATAGCATTACATGTAATAGGGGTCATAACGTCCTTCTTCCTATAGGACAGCCCAAAAATGATGAAGTGTTTCCCGACCTTGAAGGTCAAGGTCCGACTCCCTACGTCGATGATCGCTCCCGCAGTGTGTAAGAAGGGTCTCCCTAAGATGATAAGTATATGGGCATCCTCAGGGATGTCCAATACTATAAAATCCACGGGAAAGAAAAATCGGTCAATGCGCAGAGGGATGTTTTCCAACACCCATATGGGTTCCATCGATGTACGGTCAGCCATTTGCACCGTCATACTTGTCATGGCGAAGGTAGTCATTCCTAATTTTAGGGCCACACTTAAGGCCATAACGCTAATGCTAGCCCCCAAGTCACACAAGGCCTTCTTGACTGGGAAGGTCCCTATGTTGCAAGATATAGAAAAACTATATGGGTCCTCTAATTTGTGGGGTGCAATGACATGAGATAAGAAACTCGAGGACTCCTAGGTAAGCGCTACAAACTCTACCTTATCTAGAGACCGCTTTCGGGTTAAAAGCTGTCTCATAAACTTTAAATAAGAAGGAACCTGTTGGACTAATTCTAAAAATGGTACTTGTACATTGAGTGAACGAATAACATCTTTGAATTTATCGAAGGATACTTGTTCCTTCGTGGGTAGAAGTCGCTCCGGATAGGGAGGAGTAGAGCTCTCAGCATTTGCAGCTCTCCTTAAGAATTTGGGGGTCTTATCACCCCGAAACAGGAATTCCCTTGGGTTCTCAGGCATCTCGGGCCTAAAGGAATCCGCCTGTTCAGCTACCTCGGTCGGTCGACCATCATCTTTGGTCGGTCGACCATCTCCCTGCTCTGCAGAATTTCCAGAAGCTACTAGAATCACATCAGCGGTCGACCGACTGGTGAAAGTGGTCGGTCGACCGGTATCACTGGTACTCGGGTTCTGCTTTTTCTCCTTTCCTTTCCCACCAGCATTCTCGCCTCCAACTTTGGCCCCGCTCCGCAAAGAAATTATGTTTAAAGTCTCCTTTTTCTGGTCCGTTTTGGTCGTAAGTTGACCCGGGACCCGTGTATCATTCTTGCTCGCAATTAGAGCAATATGGGACTACAACATCTTCATACCAGCCTCTCGCGCCTGTGACTCCTTCTGGACCAACCCGATAAGATTTTGGATTAAGGCATCCGTGTTGGGTGGTGGGTTTGAAGGTGGTTGTGGGACGAAAGGTGGTTTTTGAAAGTTTTGTTTGTGCGGAGGGACGTAAGCTTGGTTTTGGTTTTGTTGTTGATGTTGTGGGTTAAGGACATTTTGGCTTGTCCATCTCATATGTGGGTGGACTTTGTTGTTGTTAGGGTCGTAGAAGTTGGTGCCACGGTAATGTTGGAAAGCTGCGCACGTTTCATTAGAGGAAGTACAAAATTTTGAAACGTGGCCCTCTCCTCCGCATCGCTCACAAATAAACGGCCCGTCAGAAACTGCATTTACTTGGTACATGCCGCCTTTGCTCCCACTTCCAACCTCAAACTTACCGCCACTCACCTCAAGCTTATCCAACTTGGCCATAAGAGCTTCAATGGCCGCTACATTTGACTCATCTTTCATTTGGTTCCCACGGGAAGTCCCGTGTTCAACTCGGTGTACTGCGACATCCTCAATGATCTTGAGACCCTTGGTCTCTCCGGAATTCTCCTGGAATCTTCCGTTGGCAGCAGCATCTAGGTATGCTCGGTTATCATCATAAAGGCCATTATAGAACTGGTTACATAGAAACCACTGTTCGAATCCATGATGAGGTATGGATCGAACGAGTCTCTTGAACCTAGTCCAAGCCTCACCGAAATCCTCAGAAGCTCCTTGCTTGAAGCTAATAATCTGCGCTCTCAAGGCATTAGTCTTGGCCGCGGAATAATATTTCCGATAGAAGGCCAAGGCTAATGTATTCCAGTCGGTCACTCCCGCAGCAGCGCAGTTAAGGTCTCGATACCACTCCCTCGCCGAGTCTCGGAGGGAAAAATTACAGAATCAATAGTGATATATAGTCCGTGAAGATTTCTATATGCTTTGCTGCATCCTCGTTAGCCGCGCCCCCGAACTGGTTTTTCTCCACCATGGAGATGTAAGACGGTTTGGCTTCGAATGGTTTCCTCGTGCCAGTAGGTAGAGTGAACCCCTTATAGAGGTCTTTAACCTGTGGCATGGAGTGACTTGCGATGCTAGCTTCTTCGGCCATCTTTTCCTCTTCTTCAAAGTTTTGGAAGTAGTTGTTTATGGGTGTTGTTGGTGTAGGTGGATTATGAGGTGATTGTGGTTGATTTGGTGTGTGAGGGTGATTATGTGGTGATGGTGGTTGATCAAATATGTCTTCTTGGAATAAAGAAGATGGAGAACCTACTTCTTTATTCTGCAAAGCGAGTTTCTTCTTTGCTCTAAGTGTCCTCTCAAGTTCTAGGTGAGTTGAAGGAGTTCTCCTTGCACCAACCTACTCATAAGATGGAAAGTACAAGAAAAGAGTAAGAGACACTAGTACAAAAAACACATACGGCTACGGTTAAAAAGAGCATACGGCTACGGTTGTCCAACCGTAGCAAATCAAGGGGTAGCCTTAGGTGAGAGACCTATGGCTACGGTTGTATAACCGTAGCCTAAAATATAAAAGGCTACGATTGTCTTGGAGAACCGTAGCCAAAAGTCATGAAAAGACTACGATTATATATGAACAACCGTAGCCATATGTTTAAAAGAGGCTACGGTTAATACAAACAACCGTAGCCAATTTTCAATCAAAAAATTTTTTTAAAAAAAATTATGCAAATATAATTTTGGAGCTCCAAAATTATTATCCAATAATTATGATTTCAATATAAAAAATTTAATACATCAATCTCCAAATACTTTTTAAATATTTCCAAGATTTCCATCTACAAAATTTCGACCCATTACAAAATTTCTATCATTACTGCCACTCTTCCAAGAAACTGCACTAATAAAGTACTGCCCTCTGTCAGCGTCAGCATCGCCAATGTCAGCTGTACTGAATCTATAACGAGCAATGGGACGGAAAATTGCATGTACGTGAGATCAAGCTTCGATTATATACCAACAATAAAATGAATCAAACATTCTTTAAGGTTGAAAATTTAAGATTAGTTACCTTGTGATAAACAAAAAGTTCATTTGTCTCGCTGCCGGATGAAAGGTATTCTGTGTTAACACTGAGACCTACAAAGCCTTTCTCCTTCGTGTGTCCTCTGTATATTGGAGCTGGAAAGAAAATGGCAGAGATGATTAATTTTTGTTGAATTTTATTTTTGTGCACTAAGAGATGGAAAAATGTCGGTACAGGCTACAACGAAGGAGGAGAGCAGTTCGACCTTCAGGCTTGGTGTACCCAATATGTCCATCAAACAAATACCACCTAGTTAGCCACACAACATAAACTGCTCACTGCAACTGACCGAATCCACACTTTGATGGCATCTGTTATCATCGCACTAAAGCTATGTATACGGAATCACCTGTACAGTTTTTCCAAGATAATCACCTTTCTCCTGATGCTAATTGTTGTATCTGTCATCAGGAGGCTGAAACCATAAATCATCTTTTTTTCAGTTGCCAGTACAGTAGGCGAATGCTAGCTGTTCTGCATTCTTGAACAGGTATTCATCTCCCAGTTGCTAATGTCCAGCTCTGGAGACTTAACAAGAAAAATTCCAGACTCAAAACAGGGATCGTAAACAGCATAATCAGTGCTGCTATTTACCATATCTGGGGACAAAGAAACAATACTAAAGCATACCTGTACCCTTTGTGGAATTGAATCAGAGAGCATCCAACATCTATTCTTTGAGTGTGTGTACAATCAGAGGGTCACGGCTATAGTTGTTCGTTGGTTAGGAACTGTCATTTTCATTAAAGAGATTACGGGATGGAGAGATAAAAATACTGGTTTGGTATCTAAAATTTGGGTTCAACATTACAAAAACACAATTTTACATGTAGGAAAGAAGTTATACCTGCTCCGAGTCTCTCCATCTTCGAAAAGTAGAGAACGATTGTAGGCATGTCCAAATGTACTGACCACCCACTGTAGCAATGCAGTATCACATCTTTTGAGCAATTGTTAGCTGATGGGAGTATAATTATTAAAATAAAAGACTTACACTTACAAGATTGACAGCAGAATGCCCTTTACAAACTTCTCTAAGCGGGTAGATTGGTAAAGATCAAAGTAGATTAGGTTCATTTTGAATCCCTCAACCTGACACAAGACTATCAAACCCGGCCTTAATTAGTTAGTTGTCGCTTAGTAATCGACCGTCTTTCAGTAGAAAAAATTACTTGATGGTTAATAGGGTTTTGTTGCAGTCATGTTATGAGCACATGGAGTTATCCAATGTTTATCTAATAAAATGGTCAATCAGTTTACAGAAAAAATTATATGAGACGGTCTTACATGTGAGACCGTCTTATACAAGACTTATAATTATTCATTAAACTTCATGAGTAACAAGGTTTGGTGGCAAAAGACACAAACTTATATTCAAATTTTGTGGATAGTATAAATATTGCAGGTACCATCATTCTGGCATAGGGCCTGCTCCAATCACACCAACAGTCTGCCCAATTCAGCAAGTTTCCAACAAACCTTTTAGAATACATTACCCTCGTATCAACTCATCACTCTTATTTAGTTGATTCAAACTGAAAAAGTGAGAGAAAGAAGTCATACATGTTTGGAAGCCATCCGTCATACAGACCAACCCTCATGAACTCGTCAGCCTCAACCACTCTCCGAGCAGCATCCAAAGACAGTGATGCTGCTAGTTCTGATGTAGTCTCTGTGAGAACCCCCTATAGATAATGAGAAAGAGAGTCATTACTCCGTATCGTTTTTAGAAACAAAAGGCGCTACAGCAAGATAGCAGTGTACAAAAATATCCTAAAAGTACAAAAATATCTTTATTGAGGCCTGAGAGTAACTACTCAACTCTGCTGCCCAAACTAATTTGAGGTTCAAAATGTCGTCGATGGGAGTATAATTATTAAAATAAACACTCTAATGAAAACAAAATGGCAAAGCCAAAAGCCTGTATGCTCACTTTTCTCCAAGGACCTGACTTTGATGTTGAATGCAATGGATGGTCAGCCTTCACATATCCAAAAAAATGTGCAGTAACTCCATGAAAAATATACATTATAGAAGGTTCACAATATACAAGTAATTATTTACCTCATTAAAACTTCTCAAAATCATGTGTGTCTAACTCATTAATAACCTCGGGAATAAAAGTAGCCTCATTTGAAATATTCTCTCCCAGTCAACACCATTGAACTAGGGATGAGCTTGGTGTCAATAAAAACAAGGATAACTTCTTTATCTACATACAAAATTTCTACAGTCTCAACAAGATTGTTGAAGAGGACAGACCATAAAACACCTTTGGACACGGCCCCATATCCATTTTCTGACAAAACAAAGGTAGAAGTTATAATCATATCCCACCTAAAATAGAAACTCCCTCCATCCCAACCATTTGTTTAACTTTGATTAAAATACACTAAAAATAATAAAATAATAGAAACATGATTGAGCTAAGGAAGTAAACAATTCAACAGAAATGAGTGAAATTTGTTGATTTAATAAAATCATCAAACAGCTTTCAGGACCACCAGTTCATCACAAACCGGAACGATATCAATTGGCGCATCAATAAACTTCGTTAATTCTTAAATACTTCCTTTGTTCGAATAATATAAAGTTCTACAAATCTCGCATGTTTCGAAAAATGTGTACAATTCACCGGGACGGAGGGAGAACTAATTGAAAGTAACGAAAAAACTCGCCAATACATCAAAAATAGCTCAACTATAGCAAAAACCAAGTACATTCGCAAGGTAGGGTTTAACAGTGAAAACAACAAAATTCAATTCAATTAAATCAAAATTTAGGGTTTTGAGAAGATGAATTAGTACCGTTAATTGGAAAATTTCATGAGGACAAAGACCAGATAAGAAAAGACGACAAACATCGTCATGATCGAAATACTTGCAATTACCTTTCCTAACATCTCCGTTTCGATTCGCCCCCATTATTACGTCTACCTGCTTTGAAGCTAATCCATCTTTGATTTTTCTTTTTAATTATTCAGTAAATTTATTGAGGATTGTTTGTGATTGGAGAAGAAATTAGGGTTTTGAAACAGGAGTTTCTTTAGAAGAGGGGATGGTATAGAGGTTTAAGGAACAAAGTTCCTTAAACACAAAAACAAAAACAGAAAACAAAAAACACTGGCGTCACCACCCCGGCAACGGCGCCAAAATTTGATACCCGTCGCTGAGGGTACCAAAGATAAAATTTATATTCCTAAAGTTTAAATATAGATAGTGAAAGTCAAGGTCGAACCACAAGGAGGTGGGGGAATGTTTATTGTTCTAAGTCAATGTTTTAAGGTAACAAATTGGGGGTTGTTTGTTTGTTCGTCACTAGGTCTAAATATAGACATAAATAAAACAAGAAGCAAGAATAAGTTAGAACTTATGATAAAACGAATGCTAGGATTTTCGGGTAATAAAGAGCTGTGATGGTATAAATTCTAGGTCAACATGTATTGCAGTCGCGTAAGGGGTGTAACATATCCTTTCGGTCTATGATACCTAATAGCTCCTTTCGGCCTATGCTATTAGTTCCTAGGTCTCACAAATATTGGGTGTCAACAACAAGGGTGATTCCTAAATTTCTAGGTCACATACCTTTCAGTCTTAAGTAACCTAGCCGTCTTAAAGCGCTAACCAATGCCCTTCCTGTATCTTTTAACCTTGGGTAAGTCATTACTAACATCCTATAAGTCTCCTTTCAATCTCATTATAGGGTATTATAATTAACGAAACAAAACGAACTGAAAACATACGCGAGGTCAGTCGACCGACCAGCTAACCCAGTCGGCCGACCAACTATCTCAGTCGACCGACCAGTTAAGCCAGTCGGCCGACCGAGGTCTCCTATAGGCCGATTCTGTTTTTATACCATCTTCGCAAAATATTCCCTACATCCTAACATATTTAATTAGCTACTCATAACTATGACAATAATGATAATAACAGTAGGAAAAACGGAATTCATAGCAAGCAACAATCTAAACATGTGATAACAACAAAGGTTTTGGGATTCTACACTAAACCAGATGCTAGCAATTCTATTACGATAATAATAAAGAACTGAAATCAAAAGAGAATTACCTCGAATAAGCATTAGGGCAGAAAAGAAGAACTTTATTGATTCCCGTGGAAGGATTGTTGAATACAACTAAGACCAATACTAAAACTTAAAAGAACAGTAACTTTGTTTTGAACTATAGATTTTGCTAAGAAAACTAGATGAAGATTGGATGATAATAGGTAAAAGATAATTGATCCTCAACCCATAATCACAAATTAGGTTTAAATAGAGATTACAAAGGCGTTTATTACTAACCTAATCCGTGTGTGGGCTTTGCGGAGATTTCTGGAACTGCGCCTTGGTCGACCGACCAGGTGATGCGTTCGGTCGACCGGTTATCGGGCCTAGTGGACTTCTGCTTCCGTAAGTTGAATTCTGGGTTTGAGATAACAGGTACCTTGGTCGACCAACCAGGGTAGTCGGTCAGTCGACCGGTTTTCCTGTGTGTCAGCCTTGAATTCGTCTTAAATTAATCCTTGGGTCCTTGGTTCGCGCTTTGAGTTGTTTTCTCCTCGTTCCTTGGTTATGTAAAAATCCCGAGGGTAGCAATTTGGCCTAAAATCACCTCTTTTCCGCATAATTCTGCAAAAGAGCATAAAAATACGAAAGTAGACAATTGTTGGGAAATAGAGGCTAAAATATCGTAAATGAGTTCTAAAATGCGTGTAAAAATAGATGTAAAATATCATAAAATAGACACGCATCAAAGGGACTGTGGTATGTGCTTCTCTAATTTGAGTATTTGACGTTAAAGGGTTTTTAAATTATACTACGTATTTTTTTATTCTTAAAAGATAATGGTAAGGGTTCTAATTTAATTAAGTCGGTTTTTAATAAAAACCGTCTTATAAACATAAGACGACGTTTTTTTATTAAAAGTATTGTCAAGTACTATTAACTTTTAGCGTCGTTATTATCGACGGTACTAAATACAACCGCCATAATTAATTATGGTGGCGTTTCTTATGTGAAACCGCCATAAATAGTTACTGCTATTTTGTCTGTTCTTAATTTAAACTGTCGCAATAAACTTTCTAAAATATGAAAAATTCACTCCCACCAATTTTCTGGGCCTTTTACGACGTTTCTAAAAGAATCGGCATGATTAAGGCGCCGTAATAGGGGATTTTTCTACTAGTGATATAAAGATGAGGTTTGGTGTGATGTTGTCCCTATGAGTGCAAGTCATATCTTACTAGGAAAAGCATGGCAGTTTGGTCGGAAGGTTAAACATAATGGGAGGTCCAATGTCTACACTACTACAAAATACATATACGAAGACGGTTAAAAACCGTTCTCCTATGAGTGGCGGAACCGTGCTCCCCTGGCCGTGCTCTTTACCTAAGAGAACGGTTCAACCGTGCTCTTAGTTGTGCACTTACCAGAACGGTTCATTTAAGAACCGTTCTCTTATGTCATGCTCAACCGTTCTCTTTGCCCTTTTAACCGTTCTCTTAGGTGTATTACTAGCACGGTTCAGTATAGAACCGTTCTCTTTGTATAGCAAACCGTTCTCTTTACCCTTTATAACCGTTCTCTTATGCCACTTACAAGAACGGTTCTATTGTGAACCGTTCTCTTTGCACCTCACTTTCCAGCACGGTTGCCCTTTTAACCGTTCTCTTTGCCCTTATAACCGTTCTCTTTTGTTCAAACTTCGCGCCATATGTTTGAATAATAGAGCACGGTTGATAACATAACCGTTCTCTTTGCACCTGATATTTTTTTTTAAAAAAATTGATTTATAATTCATCCGGCCTATATACAATTTTTCCTGCAAAATAAACGTACAATAACATTGCTCCAACAACTGAGCTACATCATTCATATAACATTGCTCCAACAACTGAGCTACATCATTCATATATACAACATACTGGGGCTAAACTTCATCATCGTTCATTCGTATGCTAAACTTCATCATCGTATGCTAAACTTCATCATCGTTCATGGGTGACCTAAACTGGAGCGCAAAGTTAGCCCATATATCTCTCACCTCGTCAATCAGCTCAAGCGGATATGTCAATGGGGCTCTAAGCATGAACTACAAACAAATTTTCAAAAATTGGTTAGAAAATTTTTATCCAAGACTCCTATATATATAAGTAAAATGAACTAAAAAACCAAAAACATACGTACATTTGGAGTAATAGTAACATATCTTCCTTTGATGACGTCCAACATGTATCGACAAACATAATATCCACATAAAACGGAATCATAAGGCTGCAAAGGGGCCTGAAAGGGTAGCTCATATTATAAATAAATACTTCACGCACATGTACTATACTTAATAAGAGAAACAATATTTATGTTAATATATATATATATATAGATATATATACTATATATACAAGAAGTACCTTAATCGTTTTCCAAACAACGCCATTGGCCTCATATTTTGCAAGTGGATCGATAGAGTTCCTTTTCTCAAAGGCCCTGTATATATAGATAGCCAGGTTTATATATTTATTCAGTTTTAGTTGATAATGAAGCGTCAATTTAAAGTATAATAGAAAAACAAGCTAAGGTCTATGATTGATGGCTTTTGGGTGGCTTAACTTTTGTTCCTAGCCTACAGAAACATTTTAAGGCAAATGCAGGGGAGTAACAACGGGAGGTATAATATATGAAGGCAAAATAAAAAAGATCAGAAATAAGTTAGACATACTTGGTAATTGTATCCACGAAAAATTGACGAGGCTCTGTATGTCCGGCAGGATCACACCAATACACTGTACTTTGAGCCGGATTGATCACGCCCAACATCCAATGCTTACTACAAGTTATAGAAAAATACAACGAAGATATCAACTTAAATATTGACACAAAATAATAAAATAATTAATCAAGTCATCAATAATAATACTATGAAAAGAACTTTATAATTACGTACCCCTGGGCATATGGAGCAAATATAAGTTTCCGACCTTTTCCACAATCGGTACATGTCATTGCCCTAGCAACATAATCGGATCGATAATTTTCATCCGGAGCAACGGATTCGAAGGCTAAGGTCTGTGGGCACAAGAATCCATAGTGACTACTAATTTGCATGGTATCGGCAAGATCACTCAAATACCTACAACAATAAGAATCCATAGTAACTATCTAGTACTAGTTTGCATATTATCAGATATATACTAATGGGATTGCAAAGGGGAAGCTTAAACAAAGAGACCGAACCTCATAAAGAGTGTGATGTGAGAGGCACCAATCATTTGTTCATCTAACAAATGAACAACCTCCTCATAACTAATGTAGCAAGTTTGTTCATTGTGTAACACATGTTCGTCAATGGGAACACTGATCATTGTCCCACTTGCCTTTAAAACCCGAGCCTCAGTTGCTAATAACTTCAAATCCATGGTCCTCTGCTTTTGCTTAAAATTGGGACTAACTTCAATTCCAAGGAAAGATGGCGAAATCGAGGGCGAACACTTCTGAGGCTTGGACTTCTTTGCTGCTGCTGCTTTATTTTTTCCTTGATCATTCTTTTTCATGGTTATCTAAAAGTTGGCATAAATAAGTTGATATAAATGGTATAACTCTTAGTAGTGTATCTTATATCATTATATATACTAGCTAGAAATCTTAGTTACCTTCTCAACAGGACTATGTATATGACTTTGCGGCCACTGAATAAATGAACCCTTAGCATGAGTCAATGTTATCATATCACCAACAGGCATTGGTAAATCAACATTTTCCGACCCAGAATAGATTTCCTTGATTGACACTTTGCTAAAACCATCACGAAGGGCAATGCCATGAATGGAAACAAATTCGTCCTTACTTGATAGGTATACCATTCCTGAAGCCACTATCTTCGATGATTTGTTTGGCAGTGATAGCACACAATCTTTCCAAGCCTGAAAATTTAAGTTATAGTAGAATTTCAAACTTTTTTCATTTACTATAAAGTAGCGTCTTTAATGAAAAGCTTACATATATACCTGTTGTGTTACTGGGCCAGGAGTCTTCAAAACATTGGTCACGGGTGGATCCTCAGTCACTTGTAGTGATTGCACCCCTTTTAGTGAGAGTGATTGCATGTGAGACCCCTGCATAGATAGATTAGTGTTTTAAAACTTTTTTCATCGACTAGATAGTGTTTTAAATGCAAAGCTTACAAATCCTTCTTAATGAAAACCTTTTACAACCTGCCGTGGTGATATGGTAGGAATCTTCAGAACATTGGTCTTGGGTGTTTGGTAATCCTCCTCTCGGGGTGTCTCCTCTCGGGGTGTCTCCTCTCGGGGTGTCTCTTCACTCACGTGTAGTGATGCAGAATTTGTCGATCCCTCGGTACTCATAGATGCTCCTCCGTGCATTAAATCGTCTAATACTTTAGTACTTGGCTTCTCACCAGTTAGCCAAAACTGCATCATCACTGATTTCAGCTTTTCCAAGTCATCAATTTGCTGTTGCATATAATTGATCTTCTCGCACAACTCTCCTCTTGTCGGTTTTTTTGGTCCCTTCCCAAAATACTCTGTTATGGAAATACCGTTAGGAATTCCTCGCACACGGCCCGGATGCTCAGGCTTGCCTATCGCCTTAGCGAGTATGTCTTCCCGTCCTTCGGGCACAAATAATCCAGCCTCAACATCCTTTTCAAGGGATTCCTGCAAATCACCAATATTAATTGAGTTTTTAGCAGCCAAAAAAAATGAATAAATAGCACTAATAAATTAAACAACTGAACTAAACCGAGTTAAATTACAAAAATGTTCAACTTACAATTTTCAAAGCAACTTCCTTATCATAATCAGTCATGTCCCCTTTCGCTGACTTGTGAGCCCTTAGCCAAGTTAAATATCGATCAACTTTTTCCACTTGTTTTCCCTTGGCAGCTAAATCTTCTTTCTATCAAAAAAGAAGAGAGTTCATGAAAATTCATGCCAACTTTTGATCTGGAAGTTAGCTAAAAAATGAAACCAATACATAGAACTTACGACTTTAACTTGAATCCCTCGATATCCTGCTCGTGAGCCAAAGTATTTCCCCTTTTTTTTAGAGGCATTCTCCTTGTTCTTATCACTGATCGCCTAATAACATAAATCATATAGAGTGAAAAATAGTACGAGAGATACTATATACATATATATATATTATCATGAAATTATTTGCGTGTCTACAAAAATAGAAATATTACCTTGAATTTTTCACTAGTGTGAGATGCCAGAAACTTGTTCCAATCATCTTGTGTAATCTGCTTATACAAGGGTGGTGGTGTCTTCTGGATAGCTCCCGTCTCATCATACATCCACTCACGAACCAAAGTGCATTTCCATTTTCTCCATAATTCAGCCATCTTTTGGAGACACCAATCGTGACGCTCTTCAATGACATGGAAAGCACCCTGAAATATGAACAAACTTTTAATTAGTTAAGTGTCGACCCCTCAATTGGAAATGGAAACAACACTGTGTCAATATTAACAAAAACATTACCCCAATGCCCAAAATTGGTTACTCATACCGCTAACATTTACAAGTTGTTCTCCTTTGCAGGAAGATCACCTAATAATCGGCAACTTGGGGGATTCGAGAGCAGTAATGTGCAAGGGAAGAGTTTTTGCCCTTGAACAAGAGCCCCATGTACTTATCATTGTTATGGTGTTACTGCACACCTATCATTGTTCCTTAGTCTTTCTATCATCCTACTGCTATTTCATCCTACTGCTGGCCATTTCCTCAGTCTCCTATTTGCCAAATATAGATCAGTCTCCTATTTGCCAAATATAATATGCCAGAACAAACGCTCAACCAGACCTGAACAGACCCATAAACAGACGCGTAACGGACCTGAAAACAGACGCATATCAGACGCGTATCAGTCCCGTAAAACCAGGCGCATTTCATGTGACTGGTTCTTTTTCTGTTTGCAGAACTTGGTTTCTGTACTTATTGTCTCAACTTTCTTTGTTTCGGGTGTGATCTCTACGGAACCGCTAACATGGAGGCTAATTAAAGTATGGTTCCCTGTAAATGTTTTGTTCGTGGGGATGCTCAGGGGCAGTGCAGCACGTAGGGACAGTAGTAAGAGCAGTGGGCAGAGTAGTTAACTGTGGGCAGCAACTTAGGCAAGCCAGAGTGACGGTAGCAGCAGGTAGTAGTGCGTGTGAGCATGAGTGAAGTATATATGCAGTCGGTATACATAGACAATATAGTACAATAGGAGATAGTAGTGCGTGTGGTATGTAGCAGCAGTAGATGGGATAGTGCAGAGTGGCAGTAGCAGAAAAAATAGGAACTAAGTGAATAAGTGAGAGGCACATTTGGCATGACGACCTTTATACTTATTGCCAGTTAGATCATGTTCTCTATACTTAACTTTGAATTCTCGTAAATCCAAGTTAAGACGATTTTATATTAAGATACGATTTTATTATGTGAAAAAATACTCGGACTAATTGAGTAGCTTATATCTCCACGGTTGATTATAGAGGTACTTGGATCCTTTAAAACCAACAAATCGCTTTGACAAGTTCATCATGATAGTTTCCATTGACCAAATTAACTTCAACAATATTTCGGAGCGAGAATGAAAACCGGGTATTTTTAACTTCCCTTTTAAATTAAAGTATTACTTTGTTAAAAATAAGTTATTTCTGTTCTTAGGTTTTCACATGTAAGTCGAAGTAATAATAGTGACTCACTTATATTAAAATCGAAGTTATATGAATAATAAGCGATATCATTATATAGATTGTATTATACTAACTTAGAACATGAAGCAAAAAAACTTAGAACATGGTTAAAATAACATACCGTCAGTTCACTCAGCATAAGGTTCAACGTCGGTTGATCCACATCCTCCCAACTCTCCAGTGCGGGACTAACATTCCCCCGAACAGTCACGCCTATCCATGAACTAAACTTAGATGCATATTTTCCTGTCGGCAATTTATCTTCTTCGTCCCACTCAAGTTGTATGGGTTGTTTCTCTTTAATAGCTCTTGCAGCCATATCTAAAACAGTTCGGCCCCTGTGAGAAGATATCCCCTTCTTTCCGCTTGCGTCCTCAACAGAGTTGTTCTTTCGACTTCTTTTACGTTTTTGCGGGCCCATTGTTCAACTGTACAAAAAAAAACAGGGATAGCAAGTCAGAACAGGGAAAGCAAGTCACAACAGGGAAAGCAAGTCACTGGAACATGCAAGATAGGAAAACATATAAGAAATGTAGATAGGAATGCTTCTGATAAAAAGCGGTAAAATGTGAGAAATTATATTAAAACATCAATAATGGAGCAAATTACAAGAAGTCTCATACTGCCACTAAGCAAAAATAAACAACCAAGAAAACTAAATGATTCTATATGATAATAATAATAATAATAATAATAATAATGGGACTGGAGCGTTGCTTGGACTGAAGCGTTGCTTGGACTGAAGTCAGGTCGTTGCTGCCCATAGTAAAAAAAAGGAAAAGCATTTAATAATAATAATAATAATTTAATAATAATAATATTAATAATAATAAAAAAAAAAAAAAAATTAATAAATCGTACCTAATCATGCGTCAAAACCGCGAGGGCGTTTTTTAGAAGAAGACTCGGTATTGGTCCATATCCCTTCGTCATGGTCATCACGAACATATAAACTAGAAGGCTCGAATATATCCGTATCATCTAAATGTGGTACACGAGGATCAAAGCCCTCAAATACCACATCGTCATCGCAACTATCCATTGTGGTCTTACTTCTTACAGATAGCACAACTGACCACTTTTTATCCGATGGATCGGTGACATAAAATACTTGTTTCGCTTGTGTCCCTATAATAAAAGGATCCTCCTTATGACCAAATTTATTAAGATTTACTAAGGTGAATCCTAGTTCATCCTTGCGAACTCCACTAGTAGTTTCAATCCACTTGCATCCAAATATAGGTATTAGAAAATCTGTGTAATCTAACTCCCAAATCTCTTCAATGAATCCATAATAATGCATTTGACTTAAAACTGGTTTCTTATCTTTCGAACTAGCAAAATGCATGCCTTCTGCCTCTACACTAACACCACTATTTTGCATCGTGCTCATGTCATCTTGCCCACGAGTGTAAAAGGTGGATCCATTAACGGCATAACCAGTATAAGACGATGCAAAAGTCTTAGGCCCAAAACAAAGCCTCTGTAATCTAGAAGAAATATACTCAGGATATTGTTGCAAGTCTTCTATAACTCGACCCTTGAACCAAACTCTAAAAGTCTTATTGTGCTCACTTGCGATCCACATCTCTGATTTATTTCGATGCTTCGCCTTCAACAATGCCTTGTGTTCCTCAATGTACGGCTGTACCTCATCCTCGTTATGAAGAACATATGTATGTGCTATATGCCATTTCTCAGTTGCCATATCTAGACGAACATGACCCCTAAGACCTTTGCCCATCATCCACTCACTGTGCTTATTCTTAGGAATCCCAGGTAGCTCAGAATCTGACAAGTGTGCATAGCAATAAAAAAGTGCTTCATCCGTGATTGCACGCTCAGCAATAGACCCTTCAGGACGATATCTATTAGATGTATAATCCTTATACACTTTCATCAATCTCTCAAAAGGATATTGATACCTTAGATAAACTGGACCAAGGTATTTGATTTCTCTAACCAAGTGTACAGTTAAATGCACCATTATTGTGAAAAATGAAGGAGGAAAGTACATTTCCAATTGACAAAGAGAAGTGACAATTAGTTTTTGCAAAGACTCCAACTCCTTGGGATCTAACACTTTATTGCATATGGCATTGAAGAAAAAGCAAAACCTACTTATGGCGAATCGAACTTTTTTAGGTAAAATCGAACGTATAGCCACTGGTAGTAGTTGTTGCATCAAAGTATGACAATCGTGAGACTTTAAACCAACAAGCTTAAGATCTGTCATTGATACTAGGCTGTTGATATTGGAAGAATATCCCTCCGGCACTTTAACACTACTTAAGCACTCACAAAACTCTGTTTTCTCCTTTCTTGAAAGTGTATGAGCAGCCGGAGGCAAATAATATCGTGTTCCTTTCTTTTCTGGTGCCAACTCAGGTCTGATTTTCATATCCACCATGTCCATCCTAGCTGATGTGTTGTCTTTTGACTTATTCGGAACATTCAGAAGAGTGTTGATTATATTGTCACACACATTTTTCTCAATATGCATAACATCTAAGCAATATCTTATAGAGAGGTCACGCCAATATGGAAGTTTTTCAAAAAGAGGAGACATCTTCTTATATCCCCGAGACGCTAATTTAGAACCCTTCTTCCCATAAGTTATCTCAATTTTTTTCACTCTTTCATATACTTCATGACCGGTTAATATCTTAGGAGGAGATCGATGTTCAGGTTTTCCATTGAATGGTTTTTGTAGCTTACGATATGAATGATCAGGGTCCAAGAACCTACGGTATCCCAAGTACGCTTGCTTACGAGAAAACTTCAAATAACAAGAATCGACATCTTCTCCACACAAGGGGCAAGCCTCTTTCCCGTGCACAGTGTGTCCAGATAGATTACCATACGCAGGAAAGTCAGAAATAGTACATAGTAACATTGCTTTCAAATTGAAATAACTATTCTGGTAGGCATCAAACACTCGTATCCCTTCATCCCACAACAATCTCAAATCGTCAAGAAGAGGCTCTAAGTAGACATCTATATCATTACCAGGTTCTTTAGGACCAGAAATCAATAAAGACAACATCAAATATTTTCGTTTCATGCAAAGATATGGAGGCAAATTGTAAATAGCTAAAAACACCGGCCAAGTACTATGTTGACTACTCAAATTTCCAAAGGGATTCATCCCATCAGTGGAGAGTGCAAGGCGGAGATTTCTGGGTTCTTTGCCAAACTCGGGATATTTTGCATCAATAAACTTCCAGTCTTTCCCATCGGCCGGGTGTCTCAACTTCCCATCATTTGCTTTCGATGTACTATGCCATGTGAGTAATTTGGCATCATCTTTATTCGCAAATAATCGTATCAACCTAGGAATTATTGGAAAGTACCACAAAACTTTAGCTGGGATCCCCTCCTTCTTTTGATATCGCCATTCCTTACACACTGGACAACTAGTGAGATTAGCATATCCTTTGCGATATAATATGCAATCATTGGGACATGCGTGGATTTTTTCATATTTCATACCAATTCCCCTAAGTAGCTTCTTTGCCTCATATGTACGATCGGGAAGTACATTATTTTCGGGGAGCATGTCCTTTAATAATTTCAGGAGGTCTGTGAAACTCTTGTCACTCCACCCATTTGTTGCTTTTAAATTATATAACTTAACAAGAGCTGCCAATTTAGTGTGCTTACAACTACTATAAAGAGGCACTTCGGAATCTTTCAATTTCTCCAATACAACACTGGTATCCTCCAAATCATTTTCATCAAGATCCTCATCAGTTTCATCTACAATACCTTCTTGCTCATCACCTCCAAACATATCTCCCCATGATTTATCCAACATATCGCACCCATCTCCTGCCTCAGTATTCATATTACAACCCGGATCTTCTAGTGAATTAGACTCATCGGGCTCTTCATCGTCACTCAAGCATGTTTCTCTCTCAATCTCCCCAAATTGGACATCTATTCCATCTAAATTTTGTGATTCTCCATGGAAAATCCAACAAGTGTATTTTGGATTAAAATTTGTCTTATTTAAATGTATTCTTACATCTCCAAAGCTCATATACCTAATATTCCGGCACATATCACAAGGGCACGCCATACTAGATTTTTCTTTCACGTTCTTTATTACGAAGTCATAAAATTCAGCTAACCCGGCATCATATTCTACTTCGCCCTTTTTCCCATTAATCATCCAAGTACGAGCCATATTCGGCTACATAATTACAACATAATTCAATTATTAAACTTATAATTCAATTATTAACGATAATAATACTAATAGCAATAATAATACTAATAGTAATAATATAACTAATGTTAAAAACAACAATAAAAGGACGATATTAATATCAACAATACTCAAATAATAATACCGTAATGATAATAATAATAATATCATAAATAAACATAAATAACAAACATCCCCCTACCCTTTGATCCAGGGATCAAACCCCACGACCAACAACCTAACCTAACCATGACCCGACACCACCCTAGACACTACGCAACACCCACGACTCCCTGGTGGAAAGCACCATCCTTCGAAACCACCCAAACACCACGAAAAGCCGTGTAAACAGGCTGACCAGAATGTCCCTGTTTTATAACTGTTTCTGCCGCCCCTAAACAACCTGGCCTCTGGTTGTGCTCCGGCCACCAATGACCACACTACCACCACCGTTATATCCTATGAACACCCTACAACGAGAACCCAGGTACTCGTATCTAGATAAAATCAGAAAGCAGTTCGAAAGACAATTAAAACAATGCAATAGAATAACACAAAACAACACAAAATAACACAAAACGAATAAAACAAAGGCAATTAACAACAGAATTCAGGATTAGCATACTTACATATACTAATTTACACAATGGTATTGACAATTACATCTTAGGTTGATCTCAAACACAAAAATTCAACAAATTTTCGAAACCCATTACTAAATTTCGAAATACCAATATAATTTTCGAACCCATTACTAAATAATTACTAAGTTTCGAACCCCATTACTAAATTTCGAAACCCATTCCCAACCACAACAACTCATATCACGGCCAAATCAAATTGGTAATTCGAATAATTGAGTAAAAAAAAGAAAACAAGAGTAAAGGAGAAAGAGGGCGTACGAATTATCGATGCTTGCTTCAGTTGCTTCGAAAATTGTCGCAGTACTGTATTATTACTTCAGTTGCTTCGTCTTTGTGTTTGAGAGGAGAAGCAATGGCTGTTATGGCTGCTATGGCTGCTGCAGGGTTGTATCGTCTTTGTGTTTGAGAGGTTTCCAAAAACTGACGTTTAAGTTGTATACTGTTCTTTTGTGATTCTGTTTCGAATTATGAAAGACAAAAGAGAACGGTTGTTAGCGGAACCGTGCTCTTTGTTAATGTAAGAGAACGGGTGCCAAGGGAACCGTGCTCTTTGTTAACAACAAAGAGAACGGTTGGAAACAGAACCGTGCTCTTTGTTAACAACAAAGAGAACGGTTGTTATTTGAACCGTCTTGGTTGTTAATAACAAAGAGAAATCTTGTTAATAACAAAGAGAACGGTTGGAAAGAGAACCGTGCTGGTTGATTATGAAGAATAACAAAGAGAACGGTTGTTAATTGAACCGTCTTGGATGTTAATGTCTGAATAACAAAGAGGACGGTTAAGCGTTTAAACCGTTCTCTTTGGTTTTATTTTAAACTATAAAGACGGGCATTTTATAGAACCGTCTTCTATTGCTATATTAAAAACTCGCGCCCACTTTTTGTGACAAATTAAGACGGTTCCGCAAAATTTCGTTCCGTAATCCCCGTCTCCACAAATTAGATCTATAGTGTACTGATACCGTCGTTTAGTACCAAAAATAAATACCTAAGTACTACTAACAGAAGTCAGCGGTAAGTAGGGTTGATCTCCACAGGGAGGCTACGTTGCAAGTTATCTGTTTAAATTGGTCTGTCGGAATGTCAAAAATTGGGGGGTTTGTTGTTTGTTTGATTAACTAATTACTAAAACAAGAAATAAAAAAGACAAGAAAGTTAATAAAACTGAGTTTAAACGATTAAAGGGGAAATATGTCAGGAATCGGGTCGTCGCGGTAGTTCATGTTATGTGAAATGCTAGGTCGGTCAAATCATTGATAAGGTGGGAACGATTAATATCCTTTCGTTCTGAAATCACCCTAGACTCCCTATCAATCATTCGATCCAGATAGGTTATATAGATTGTTCTAAGCAAGCCTACCAACCAATCTTTTGATCCAGGTAAGGTTTTACTAGATAAACCGGTCTCATGCATGCATTCAATTAACAGGTTTTATGATTAGATTGCTTATAAACAAACCTCGTCGCAGAAAATAACTAACATGTGAATCCTACAATATTACTACCGTGATTTCCCTCATCCTAACATACTAAAGAAATTAGCTACACAAGGCTTTGGGGACTATACTAACCATTAAGGCGATAGTACAAAAAGACATGATATAAACTTAATAGGGAGTAATAAAAGAATAAAAGAAACGAGAAATAAAGAAAAAGAAAATTAAATTAAAAGAGGGAAGAAAGATTACAACTTAATTCGGAGTTCGAGGCAAGAAAGAAATGCAGAAGAAAAATAAATCTAAGAGTTTTTGTAAGGGAAAAGGAATAGTAAAAGTGGTAGATAAATATGAGGTGTGCTAATCCCTTTTTATAAGAGAGATTAACCTCCTCAAAAATTTGACCTAAAACCCAGTCGTAAATCTGAAGCCCATTAAGGCATTTTGCTCGATCGAGTTTCAATTATACTCGATCGAGTAAAAATCTCCAAATTCCCCTCGATCGAGTAAAGCAAGGACTCGATCGAGGTCTTCAAAACTGGCAATCACTCGATCGAACAAAGGGTCCCTGAGAAACCCTCGATCGAGTAGAAAGAGTACTCGATCGAGTACTTCTCAGTGCATGTTTCCTGCACCGCGCACTGAATTTTAAACGGCCGCCATTTATTCGTTACTCAGACAAATAAAGCATTTTTGGTGGCGTTGGAAAGCTAAGAAGACAAGATTTCATCTCCAATTAGAATCGCTTGATTATCTGTTGTAAAACGCGAGATATGGCTCTTCAAAGTAGGCACTAGCGAATTCAAGCTCTTCCTTTGCTTGATAGACTTTCATTGCTTCTATGCGCATCTCAAAATGGTAGTAGCAAGCACCGACTCAACTCTTCTCCTAAATTTATGCATAAGGACATTTTTTAGGCTTGATTATGATCTTCTCCGACTCATATATGCAATTAACACAAGACAAACCAAAGTAGACTATTCGGAGGACATTCGTAGTAAAACACTACGAAATAAGCATGAAATGCGTGCTAATATGGCCTAAAAGGTCTATTTAAAATGCACGCATCATGTACCAAGAGGGGCGAAGACTTACCACCTACAACCGTGGATCCCAAAGAAAACCCTAGACCCAACACCAAGGGGTGAGGATGTTTTGATGGAAGCCAAGGAGGTAGAGGAGGCAATTGCCAACGGAGAGCCAACATTTATGATGGTAGTCCGAGACGTGAGGAGTCGTGAGGTCGAGCAAAAGAGTGAAAGGACCATCGTTGACAATCTAGGTATATGTGATCAAGGGCTACTTCAAGATCCATCTAAAGCTCAAACGAACCATGTTATTAATCTAATATCGGGAGTGTTCGGGAGTATTGGAATTCATAAGGAAAGGGCTGATCGCGATGGTAATATTGTTGATCAAAAGAATTCTGAACTTTTACCTACCCGAAGTGAAGAGTCCTTGAGAAGGTCGTTGATGAAAGTCTTCAAATCTATACATCAGATTCATCGTCGGTTGGGGTGTGCGTTGGTAAGGAAGTACATGGTGGAGGTTCTAGTCATGTGGTAGGTTCGAATTCTAAGTCAGTTAGGGATAAAAATACTGTACCACAAATATTTTGTTCTATCCATAATTTATTTGTGTAAGGAAACATGGTAAGAACAAGGCACAAGGAGGAAGCATATCAAAAGGAAAAATATAAGCCTAGTTGGTTTAAATATCGTAGGTGTCATGTCCAGATTGCTACTATGGGAGGATTAGTTAGGTCTGTTACTATAATGATGATTCAGCTTGGAAGATATGTTTTTGATCCAGGTGGTAGCAAACGTCGAAATTTGAGTCCAAATTTTCGAAAATAAGGAGAGTGTGAAGCAGGAGCATCCTCCTATAAACTACTCCTTAACCAGAATGTGAGGTCTCTAATCTACGGGTTCGACTTTGGGTCGAATACAGTGTTCAAGATAGCATGGAACGGATTTAGCCAGAAGTCCGTCCAAGAAAGACCTAGGACGTGTGATTTCACACGGTCCTAATAGTAGTTAGTTTTATTTTATGTTATGTTTAAAATAAGGACTAATATGTTTTATAGTCCAAGTAGGAGTGTTTTGTAAGAGTGCTAGTACAAATAGGAAATCCTAATTTAAATAGGAATCCTAGTTGTGATAGGATTCATAGTCCTAGTATTATTAGGAGTCCTAATTGTTGTAGGATTCATAATCCTAATAGGAGTAGGAGTTCTAGTTAATATAGGATTCACAATCCTAGTAGAATAAGGAATCCTAGTAGTTGTAGGATTCATAGTTTCTGTAGGAATAAGAGTCCGAATCCTAGTCAAACTAAGTTGTTTGAACCTAGGTAGGATTAGGGTTTTCTAATTAGGTTAGATTAAGGTATTCTTACCTTAATAGTACTAGGATAGCCGGCCATTATGTCCTATATAAGGGCAGTCGTGCTCATTATTTGAACTTATCTTTGAATTATTATTATTGAGTGAAAACTTAAAATCAAAGTATCTGTGTGACCTTTACAAATTATTGATTAAGTATCTTAGAGAGCTTGACCTTTAGGTTTAATCGTGGATTCGATTAAATTGCAGAATAATCAAATCTTATTGGATTAGAGGGCGAGATTATTAACTATCCTTCTACAAACCACTCACAATACATACAATACATCGTTTCATCAATCTTTCATAATTCATCTACGATCACAACTATTCGTGTACCATACACGATCGTCAACATCACCGATCACCACCGTTATCATCACCGTGCATCACCATCATCATCGTGCATCACCATCACCATTGTTGTTCATCATCTTCATCGTTCATCATTCGTTATTCGTTGTTTTACGTTATTTATTTATCCTAATTCGTGATATTTCACAAGTATTATTATTCCGCTGCAACTTTAGTATTTTTGTTGATCGTCTTATTTGATTATCTTGAAGAATACACATCAGTTTGTTTAATTGGATTGTTTTAATTATTCATATTTGTTAGCTTATGGACTCTCTTAATTTCGTGCGGTGGGTAAGGGTGACCGTATGGAGTTGGGGGTGGCACGGTTGGTGGTGGATGGGGACGGAGAAGAAGGGGTGCAAGAGGGAAGGGGATTTGAGAGGGAGTGTACTGTGGTACGACTTATGTTTTAGTCTGCTGCATTCGGCGCAGTTGATGGATGAAGTAGAGGGAAGTGGTCGACTGGAAGTCGGCGTGACTAATTTAGCTGGTGTTTTGGCATAAGGTGGCTGGCTAGAAAGGCGGTGGTGGCTATTGGTTATCTATATTTTTTTCAAAATATTAAATGGTTCTGAATGAGAGGGGTGAGATTATGATAAGGATAAAATCATAAAAATCGTATGGAAAAGAGTAAAATGAGTATGTGAAAAAGCACATCCGATAAATAATACTCCATCCTAAACCGGGTGTTGGTTCATCTTTACGTTTCAATGCTAGTTGAGTGTTGGTTCCTGTTTTTTTTTTTGCATATCTTTTGTGGTCCAAAATCATTTTCATATGCAGGATAGAGTATTTCGTCCGGTAAAACTATTTCCTTAATTTAGTGCCCAAAAGAAAGGGAACCAACACCCTAACTAGGAGGGAGTACTAAATATTTTTTTCTTAATATAACGGTAACTAATTGTAATACCCGTAAAATCTGTCAATAAAATAAAATGAGAAATTTATTGACAATACAAGTATCGCTTAAAAGAAACACGTAAAACCGTCGCATGCATCTTTTTATGTCGCGCAAGAAACCGTAATACCACATCAAATCTGATGGGTAAGTATTACCTAAGAAACCTACACTTACCTAGACACATGGGGACTAATAAAAGAAGAAAAACATGGACCCTTCCCCATGCATGCATGCCGCCACCTCCCCCTTCCCTATACTTTTGCTTTCTCATTTTTCCAACATTCATTTAAACCCTCTTAAACCTAATTCAATCCCCCACCATCTTCTATTCCTCACAAATACAAAAAAATAGAGAGAGTGATAGAAAGAGAGAGGGAGAACAAAAAAAAAGGAAGAAGAAGAAGAAGAGAACTAAGGAGGAAGATCTTGCCTAAACATCAACTATTCACTTAGTAAGCCTATGAAAATTGTTTTTATTCTGATTCCTCATCATATAAACACAAATTCACATATTCTTAAATCAAATAACACCACTCAAATAAGTTTTACTCATGCATGCAAAGGATTAAAGCTAGTAAAAACCGTTATTTGTCAAAAACGTAGCATGCATGTAGTAGATCTGAAATCACATGTTAAAATGAGTATTTTCAGAAAATAAAAATTTGGGAGCTTCCTTAAGTTGTTATAAAAACACTCACCAAAAATTAGGATGTTTGCATGTACCGTTTAGAAATGAAAAATCATATACTACAACATGTTTTCTGCTTAACCGCATCACTAGATCTCACTTAAAGAGTCATCAAACCATATTTATAAAAGGAATCCGTGTCTCATCTTTTAATATGTTAAACTACTTTTCGTCTAGATGATAATAGGCTTTTGAATCAACTCGTTTCGATTTGTTAAGAAGGATTTATGATGTAAAACTTTTCATGACTCAGTTTTTGACCATTGTTTTGAAAACGCGTTTTTAGATTTGATAAACCCATTTGTGAGACAACATGCATGGCTAACAATATGTTGTAGACACATAAAAGGGTAATTTAGTCATACATATAAATATAATCAATGACCCATCTCTTCACATGTTAAAGTTTAATGAATGAAAAGTGTAGTAGGCTTTCGTTTCGACGAGTTTCGACCTGTTAAGAGTATTTACCTCCCCGTAACGTTTTAAGACTCACCTTTGGACCAACTTCGGTAGACTGTAACTTTGGACCCCTTAAACACGTTTTTAGACTCTGACCACCAAAACATTAAAGATGGACGACTCACTAAGGAACCAAACCTTACTGGTCTCACCTCAAAAAGTTTAGTAACGAAGGAGATATGACGATTTAAAGTTTCTGTTTTGAATCTGTAAAAATCGAGAAAGTATAGTTATTGCATAATTTACTACAAGTAGCTTAGTAATGGTCGTTCATATAAGTGACTATTATTTTAAATATTATGTAGAGTCGGGATTCGTAGAAGAGGCTCTCTAACTTTTAACCGCTTGCAAGGTAAGGGAAACGCTTATCCGTACACTCTTATTAAACCGTTACGATTTGTTACTATCTTGCATGTTGAGACTTTTGATTATATTGAATTATTTATATTGGTTGGATGTATTTTAAAAAATGATTATGGACAAAGACTGGTTTGTTTTGATCTCTTGAAACGGGATTATATTTAATATGGAAAAGAAGTGCTTTATGATTCTAAAAGTTTTGGGAACCAAAACCGTCTTGCTTTTCTACAAGCTTATTATGAGTTATCAAATTTGAAGGAAATATCTTGGTTATTTTGGAAATGGATTCTCATGTTGGTTTGAAACGGTTTTGGTAGAGGGGTAGGTTGTTCCATAATAAGGGACTTCCTATACAGAGCTTCTAATGGGGGTTAGTTGATCGAGACCCCGTCCTCTTATCTTCCTCTTTGGGGTTGGCCCTTAGAGGGGTGTGCACACTCGGGATTCTAGGACAGTCTAGTACATGATTTGGTGAGCCTCGACTTATCCGATTTAGGGCGAGTGGATCCTCTTCATACGGCCTCTATCCAAGTATATACCGACGTTGGAAATTGTGGGAAAGAAATGTTTTCTTTGGATTGGAATTATCATGAAAAGTCGGATATGGATTTGAATCTTTTGGAACACTCATGTTTATCTTAATCATATTAAATTATTTGTTCCCTTTCAATTAACAGTGGCAATTCTTATACTCTGTTTTCAATCTTTCGAAACACTTTTGTTACGCATTATTTTTTAAAATGTCTTTTAAGTTATGGTTTCATATTCCGTTTATTCATTATTCGGATTGTTTACCTTACTCAACATTATCGTTGACCCTTTTATTTGTTTTGTCCTTGCTTGGACCTGCGGTGATCACAAATTGTGTGAGCAGATCGTGTGACAGGTACTCGTGGGAATTAGTCGTGGGATGCACGGGAGAGCGCGCTTAAACCTTTCAATCAAAGACAAATGCTTAAAGACTTTATCTTTCTTTTGGATCGTTGAACTTTATTTCCGCTTCCGCAAACTTTAAATTTGGTTGTAATCGGATTTTATCCTTCGGATTTTAAATTGCATTAGACAACTACCCATTTTATTTCATGTCTAGGTACTACTACCATATTTGGTTAAATTGTGACACACCCATGATCCGAATTTTACTTGAGAACCATATCTATAAATAAAGAGGATTATGGGGGTGTTACAAAGTGGTATCAGAGCGGGTTTCCTTCTTCGATAGGTGATTAGATCTTCATATCTCTTCACCGCCCGTACATTAACCGACCATATTAAATATTTGTAAAAGTTTAAAAAAAAAAAAAATGTAATATACTAAATGAATAAACGGACTAATCTTATGGAAAAAAAAAAATTAATGACGCGGGTGAGTTGTGTGTGGGATTTATATGGGACGTATATTGGTATATGTGAATTGTTGGAACAAACTTTGATATTTGAGCACTAAGAATTGAAAGGGGTATGGAATGGAATGAAATAAAGTATGTTAATATAATGCGAAATGCAATTGATTGCTCATATATTATGGTGTTATAGAATCGAAGTGTAATTGTGATGATAAACGGGACACATACCTTATTGAATTCGTTGTGATTCATACATGAGATTTTATTTTATAACTTGAGTTATTTTGTGACAATCATCACTACCGGTAATCTATTGAATGACATATTTGTTGGTTATATTTGGAGGTAAAGCGTAACGACTATAGTTATTTGACGTTGTAGTTTCGCCACTTGGGTTACCGCTGAATATAAGAATGGTGTTACCAATGATATATGATATAGCTCAACTTGAATGTCTTTGTAGGTATTGGGTATTATAAGGCAGTAGTACAATAATGATCGAAGTATGCTAGTATTTCATTTAGAGTTATAAATTGTGTAACAAGTATGGATGATAAATGAACCGTATATTTTGGAGATACATAAGATAAATGAAAGTATAGTAGTTAAGTCGGTGAATAAGGTACATTAGTTATATGATCAAAGGAATATTGCATCTTATTTAAGAACCTTTGTGTGTGGAGAAGGAAAATCTAAGTTAAGAAAAGGTTTCATATGACAGGAAGGAAATACCGATATTTAGCCGTTGTAAATTTATGGAGATAGGATTTTGATTGAAATGTTTTGATCCATTATATATCAATGATACCATTAGAAAAAATGGAGAACTTAGAGGATTTTGTACGAATGAATTCACCTATTTGTGGTTACCGATTTAGAGATCCCAAAAATAGTGAGTTGGAAAAATGGAAGTTGCGTATTGAATTTGTGAATATGGAAAACTAGAGATGTTACAAAGAGTTAGTCATGTGCATGAAGTTGCGGAATAATAATCTAACTACTTAGTTGAGGTATCAATTAATTCATTAATGTTAGTATGGTGATAAGAAAAGTATTGAGATATATAAATGGATAATGTTTCTTGGACGATTAAGACACAAATGATTCGGTTTAACTTGAAGGGTTATTAAGAACTATTTGAAAAAAAATAATTAAATAAAGGATTAACTTTTATGCAACGATGTTTGATGAAGATGATGATGTTATGTGGGGATCAGTGGTATATATAGCATGAGCAGAAACTATTTACTGAAAGGTATAAAAGAAAGGAATTAAGGTACTAGGACTTGATCAATTGGAGTGATAGTTACGAATATGAATATTATAGGTGATCATTAGGGTTCGAGTTAGTGCAAGGATATTAAGGTGTAATTTTATCATATTGACTCTGTTTAAGGCATTGAGTGGTATTTATGATGTAAGTATGAATGCGTTATCGGGATGTAAATTTTGTGGGGAATAAAGCATGTATTCACCCTAAACTTGCAGGATTATAATGAAAAATACAGTTGTGTTTATAGTCATAAGATTAAAAAGGATAAGAAAAGAAGTACAACCTTTAGTCCTTGTGCGAAAGGCCTAAGAACAGGAATTAACACAAATTCCCTCCTATAACTTGCACCCAAGACTTAGAATGAGACGTGGCCGCGTGTGCTAGAAATCCTCTCCAACTGCCTTGCAATATTGGGAGAGTTATTTAGGTTTTAGATGTGAGATCTGAGGTTTTGGGAGAAGAATGCTCTCAAAACCCTAATTTTCTTGAGATGTGATTATCAGTAAAATCAGCAGCCTGACAAAAGGAGAAGTCCTCTCCTCTTGTACTGCTTTGGTCGACCGAAATTAGGGTTAGGGTGAGAGTGGGCTTCCCACTCTTACCTTATTCTAATGCGTGATTCGATCCGTTTTTGCTAAAATATAATCGCGGGTTTTATTTATAAATCGTAGCATGTTATCAGATATTAATATAGTCGATATATTAATAATGGTCTGATAAAATACGATATTGTATAATTACCCAAATTAATATAACTGTTTATATTAATTCGCGAATACAATATTTAATTAAATATAACCGTTTATATTTAATTTACGAATTAATCATGTAATCCGTATTAGCTAAAATTATTTAATCCGTATTAAATAATAATCTCAACATCTTATTGACTAATTTAGTAGTCAATACCTCTGACTAACTGTTTAGTCATATCCGGCAAAATGTGACTGTATTTTCATACCTTCACATCTCTCAAACGTGTCCTATAGGTGTGACGTATAGGGACCAGTTGATCACCGCCATCCGTATGACAATAACGTCAAACTTATCTAGCAAGCCAACCGTTATTGATAAACGTGGATCAACTGGTAATAATACAAAAGTATGCCCTTGTGATCCTTAAAGAGATTTAATAAGTCATTGTACTTAATTGTCAAGGACACCAGCCCCAACAATCTCCCACTTGTCCGTACAAGGGTATGTGCAATGACGTTATCACACTACATGTGGAGGACACAATCTCCAACAAACTCCCACTTGTCCGTACAAGTGTAGGTGCGATAACCGAATCTCATATCCTTTTAAAATTTCTCCCACTCAATGTAAGACAATTTGCAAATCCGCATTCGCAAAGGTCGTATCTCACAAGCGATCTGTATCAAGAGTGGTTTCCCCGACTAGAGAGTAGCTTAACTGATAAAACGAATCTGTATTCGAGCATGGCCATGCATTTCAGTTACTACTCCTCGAGTGGCCCTGAGAAATGATAAAATCCGGATAAGGGTTTGGGTATTTCCCTCAACTCAAATCCTGCCGATATCGCCCAGCATGAAAAAACCCAGAAAAAATCCTCTTGGCCCCTGTTACGGTGACCGTGGGAAAGAAACCAAAGTTACCCAAAATCTGCCTTAATCTCAAGAGACAGTTGAAAGTCAAAAGACTCGACTCTAAGGAACACTATGGAGGTCCTATCCACGACCTGGCACCCAATGTTATAAAACATTTAGGACTCCATAACGCTGTCACGGGGTGTCCTACGAGATATCCGTATAACTCGCCTTTGTGATTGGTCAGTCAGCCGCGTGACTTATGGCTCGTTGAACCCACCATCAACCAACGTCACAAAATGATTACCTGAGTTATCAGCTCAAGTGGGTAATCAAGGACGAAAACGATGTAATGTTAATCAGTTCACTTTGTGGTGTTCAAAATTGGCGTACAATTCCACATGAGAAACAAAACATTATATATCATAACAATAAGGTTGAATAGAGTACACGAGAAAATGAATTATTACATGAATTCATAAAAGAGTACTACAACTTAGGAACACATCCAATTCCCATGGAATGAATGTGCCCTTCATGCTTATCACGTGGTGATGCTTTTGTGAGAGGATCAGCTATGTTGTCATCCGTAGCGATCTTATCAATAAAAATCTCCTTTTGCTCCACGTAATCTCTGATTAGATGAGCTTTCCGTTGTACATGCCTAGCCTTGTTGCTAGACTTATGCTCCTTAGCTTAGAAGATGGCACCTTTATTATCACAATAAACGGTGATTGGGTCATTCGAACTAGGCACTACTGATAGTCCTTGTAAGAATTGACGCATCCATATTGCTTCCTTAGCTGCTTCCGAGGCGGCATAGTACTCGGACTCAGTCGTAGAATCTGCTGTAACACTCTGTTTAGAACTTTTCCAGCTGACAACAGCGCCATTAAGAGTAAAAACGAATCCAGACTGAGATTTTGAGTCATCTCGATCCGTTTGGAAGCTAGCATCTGCGTAACCCGTGGCGCAGAGCGTCGAGTCGCCTCCGTAAGTCAATCCCCAATCTTTAGTCCTCCGTAGGTACTTAAGAATGTTTTTCACGGCCATCCAGTGTTGTTCACCTGGATGAGCTTTGAATCGACTTGTCATACTCAATGCATATGCAACGTCAGGACATGTGCATATCATGGCATACATGATCGATCCTATTGCCGAAGCATAAGGAATCCGACTCATGCGCTCTTTCTCTTCCAGTGACTTAGCTTCTTGAGTCTTGCTCAAGTGAAGCCCAGGAGTCATAGGAAGGAACCCTTTCTTGGAGTTCGTCATACTGAATCTCTCTAGAATCTTATCTATATAAGACTCCTGACTGAGAGACAACATCCGTCGTGATCTATCCCTGTAGATACGGATGCCCAAAATTCTTTGTGCCTCTCCCAGATCTTTCATCTGGAAATGGTTTTTCAACCATGCTTTAACCGAAGATAAGAGAGGTATGTCATTCCCAATCAAGAGTATGTCATCGACATACAGTACTAGGAATACAATCTTGCTCCCACTCGACTTGATATATAGACATGGTTCCTCGACTGATCGAATGAACCCATTCTTTTTTATTACTTGGTCGAAGCGATGATTCCAACTCCGCGATGCTTGCTTAAGTCCATAGATGGAACGCTTAAGCTTGCAAACTTTCTTAGGATGTGCTGGATCGATAAAACCCTCGGGTTGTACCATGTACAACTCTTCCTCCAAATAACCGTTTAAGAAGGCGGTTTTAACGTCCATTTGCCATATTTCATAATCATGAAATACGGCGATCGCTAAGATAATTCGAATGGAACGTAGCATGACTACGGGTGCAAAGATCTCATCATAGTGCAAGCCTGGCACTTGAGTGAAACCTTTAGCAACTAGTCTAGCCTTGTGGATATCTTGTTGTCCTTCCACGGCATGCTTTATCTTGTAAAGCCATTTGCATTGAAGGGGACGTACCTTTGCAGGTAGGTCCACAATATCCCACACGTTGTTCTCATACATGGAGTCCATCTCGGATTGCATGGCTTCTAGCCATAGCTTTGAGTCAGAACTAGTCATGGCACCTTTATAGGTTGTGGGTTCATTACCCTCTAGGAGTAAGACGTCATCTGTATCATGTTCCTCGACCATACCAATGTATCTGTCCGGAGGAATAGAGACTCTTCCCGACCTCCTAGGTTCCTCAGGAATATCTACCGCAGCCTCGGTTGAAGGAACTGTTTCCTCCAATGGTTGCTCGGCAGTTGGTTCTTGAACCTCCGATAACTCGAAGGTTCTATTACTCGACTTGTTCACGAGAAATTCTTTCTCTAAGAACGTCGCACTAGCCGCAACAAAAACACGTTGTTCGGTTGGCGAGTAGAAGTAATGACCAAAAGTTCCCTTTGGATAACCTATAAAGTATGTCTTGACGGATCGCGGGCCGAGCTTATCCTCGTGTCTCCACTTGACATAAGCCTCACAGCCCCAAACCCGAATAAAGGACAAGTTAGGGACCGTTCCCTTCCATAATTCGTATGGAGTCTTGTCAACAGCTTTAGACGGACTTCGGTTAAGTATTAGAGCGGCCGACAAAAGAGCATAGCCCCACAATGAATCAGGCACGACGGTGTGACTCATCATGGATCGAACCATACCGAGTAGAGTTCGATTTCTCCGTTCGGACACACCATTTAATTGTGGTGTTCCAGGTGGAGTCAACTGTAGCACGATGCCACAGTCTTTAAGGTGTTGATCAAACTCGTATGAAAGATACTCACCACCACGATCCGAACGTAGTGCTTTAATCTTTCTACCCAGCTGGTTCTGTACCCGATTCTGGTATTCTTTGAACTTGTCAAAGGATTCACTTTTATGTTTCATCAAGTAGACATAGCCATATCTACTCAAATCATCCGTGAAAGTGATGAAATACCTATAGCCTTCTCGTGCGTTGATCGACATAGGGCCACATACGTCCGTATGTATGAGTCCTAATAGGTCGGCAACGCGCATTCCAACACCTTTGAAGGAAATACGAGTCATCTTGCCGATGAGACATGATTCACACGTGCCATATGATTCAAAATCAAAGGGCGAGATAGCTTCGTTCTGTATGAGCTGTTTTACGCGTTTCTCATTTATGTGTCCCATACGACAATGCCATAAGTAAGTTTGATCTTTGTCACCTACCTTTAATCTCTTGTTATTCACATGTAATATCTCGGTAGTTTGATCTAAAACATAAATTCCATTCATGGAAACTGCCTTGCCATAAATCATATTGTGTAAGGAGAAAATACAGCTATTATTCTCTATTAAAAATGAAAAGCCGAGTTTGTCAAGCGCAGAAACTGAAATAATGTTTTTGGACAAACTAGGAACATAATAACAGTTATATAAAAATAACTCGAATCCACTTGGAAGCTGGGTCACGTATGTTCCCTTCGAGACTGCAGCAACACGTGCTCCATTCCCGACACGCAGGTCCACCTCACCCTTGATTAGGGGTTCTTGGTTTCGGAGGCCCTGCACATGATTACATAGATGAGAACCACAACCAGTATCAAGTACCCAAGTTCCGCAACTTGGATGGTTAATCTCAATCATGTGAATAAAAGAAGAAGAAGACATACCAACAGGAGTAACGCGGCCTGCCTTAATGTCCTCGCGATACACGGGGCATGAGCGCCTCCAATGCCCAGTCTTGTGGCAATGGTGACATTCCATGCTAGTATCCTTGCTCTTAGTCTTGCCCTGTGAGTTGCTCGACTCACCTGGCCCACTCTTAGCAAATCCTGGTTTCTTGAACCTGGGCTTACCTACTGCTAGGTCGCCCTGAGCTTTACCCTTCCCTTTACCCTTTCCCTTACTGGAGATCATGAGAACATCCTGCTTCATGCTCCCACTTAATTTCAGATCCTTCTCAGTCTGTACGAGAAGGGAGTGGAGCTCATGAGGAGTCTTCTTCATGTCGTTCATGTAGTAGTTGGCCCTAAAGAGGGCGAACCCATCATGAAGCGAATGAAGCATACGATCAACGATTATGTTCTCACTGATCTTGCAGTTCAGGGTCTCCAGTTTCTCGATATTCTCAATCATGTTGAGAATATGTGGGCTAACAGCTTGGCCTTTCTGGAGTTTCGCCTCAAAGAAGCGACATGTATGCTCATAAGAAACGATTCTCGGAGCTTTGGAGAATTCGTTAGAGAGCGTGGTGAAAATCTTGTTTGCACCATGGGATATGAAGCGTCTTTGCAAATTTGATTCCATTGCATAGATGAGTACGTTCTTTATCGCACCCGCTTCCATGACGAAGTCGCTATGAGTGCGTACTTCGTTGGCTCTAGCTCCAGTTCCTGGGTGTGCCGGAATGGGCTCAGTTAAATACTTAAGCTTTCCGTCAGCAATGGCAGCATTCCGTAGTGCTGCCTCCCAGTCAGAGAAGTTTGACTCATCATTCCTCAGTCTAGTTGACTGATTCATGGAGTCCATGAAGGCCTTTAGCCAGGATTCACGTGCTAGCTTGGCACTTGGCATTGGGTCTTCACCAGCCATTTTAGTTATACAGCAGATTTAATGAACGTGTTCTACACTGAAAAAGAAGATAAAACAAAACCATATAAGCAACTTATTGTTGTGATTTAAGTCTATATTAAAATGAATTTAAACTCGTAGACTCATGCATTTATATAATTGATCTCCCTCAAGAATTATATAAACGATCCCAAGACTCAATTTCCGTATATTGATAAGCCCACAGTTTGGCTAATTCCAATCGTTGGAACTCTTGGTCGATAGATTTCCGTATATCCTATCTATTAGTCCATCTCAGTCACTAGATATTATCGAGTGACCATGATGTTGAGATAAAATAAATCATCTGTTCCCACTTACCCGACGTAGAAGGGGTCATATTATGCCTACCGACGAAGAAGGGATTCATGGGAGGCTGATTTATAAAGACTAATCTCAATTTTTGGTTATACGAGGAAGACCCCATCAACTTTTATTTATCCATATTTAAGTGAACTAAAAAACTAGCATTTGCGTGAATGAATTAAATAAAGTGATGGCTTTGCAAATGACATGTGACATCTGTATTGTCACAGAAAACTAACGCGTAACCTCTACATGAGTCAGTTTTCAGGCATGATATAGGTGGTTTGGTTTTAGGCGGAATATGATGCAAGCTATTATCGATGAAAGCATAAAATGAAAGCAATAAACGTAAATAAAAGTCCTAGTGTGGCCTATCCTACCAAAATAAACATAAAACAACTTGGAATCCACCGTTGGACCCTAGAAGCTTGTCTTGATGTTCCTGTTGGGGCTGGTGTCCTTGACAATTAAGTACAATGACTTATTAAATCTCTTTAAGGATCACAAGGGCAAACTTTTGTATTATTACCAGTTGATCCACGTTTATCAATAACGGTTGGCTTGCTAGATAAGTTTGACGTTATTGTCATATGGATGGCGGTGGTCAACTGGTCCCTATACGTCACACCTATAGGACACGTTTGAGAGATGTGAAGGTATGAAAATACAGTCACATTTATGCCGGATATGACTAAACAGTTAGTCAGAGGTATTGACTATTAAATTAGTCAATAAGATGTTGAGATTATTATTTAATACGGATTAAATAATTTTAGCTAATACGGATTACATGATTAATTCGTAAATTAAATATAAATGGTTATATTTAATTAAATATTGTATTCGCGTATTAATATAAACAGTTATATTAATTTGGGTAATTATACAATATCGTATTTTATCAGACCGATATTAATATATCGACTGTATTAATATCTGATAACATGTTACGATTTATAATTAAATATACCGCGAACAACTTAAAGCTAATTGGGTCGAATCACGAACCAGAATAAGGTAAGAGTGGAAAGCCCACCCTTACCCTACTCGGGTATTTCGGCCGTGTGGTCTATATAAGGAGGAGGACTCTCCTTATGTAGACTACTCTTGTTGCACTGTAAAATAATCTCAAGGTAAAATTAGGGTTTTGAGAGCATTCTTCTCCCAAAACCTCAGATCTCACATCTAAAACTCAATAGCTCTCCCAATATTGCAAGGCAGTTGGAGAGGATTTCTAGCACACGCGGCCACGTCTCATTCTAAGTCTTGGGTGCAAGTTATGGGAGGGAATTTGTGTTAATTCCTGTTCTTAGGCCTTTTGCGCGAGGACTAAAGGTTGTACTTCTTTTCTTATCTTTTTAATCTTATGACCATATTCACGATTGTATTTTTCATTATAATCCTGCAAGTTTAGGGCGAATACGCGTTTTACTCCTAGAGGGTCGGGAAGAGTCTCTATTCCTCCGGACAGATACATTGGTATGGTCGAGGAACGTGATATAGATGACGTCTTACTCCTAGAGGGTAATGAACCCACAACCTATAAGGGTGCCATGACTAGTTTTGACTCAAAGCTATGGCTAGAAGCCATGCAATCCGAGATGGACTCCATGTATGAGAACAACGTGTGGGATCTTGTGGACCTACCTGCAAAGGTACGTCCCCTTCAATGCAAATGGCTTTACAAGATAAAGCATGCCGTGGAAGGACAACAAGATATCCACAAGGCTAGACTAGTTGCTAAAGGTTTCACCCAAGTGCCAGGCTTGCACTACGATGAGATTTTTGCACCCGTAGTCATGCTACGTTCCATTCGGATTATCTTAGCGATCGCTGCATTTCATGACTATGAAATATGGCAAATGGACGTTAAAACCGCCTTCTTAAAGGGTTATTTGGAGGAAGAGTTGTACATGGTACAACCTGAGGGTTTTATCGATCCAGTACATCCTAAGAGAGTTTGCAAGCTTAAGCGTTCCATCTATGGACTTAAGCAAGCATCGCGGAGTTGGAATCATCGCTTCGACCAAGTGATAAAAGAAAATGGATTCATTCGATCAGTCGAGGAACCATGTCTCTATATCAAGTCGAGTGGGAGCAAGATTGTATTCCTAGTACTATATGTCGACGACATACTCTTGATTGGGAATGACATACCTCTCTTATCTTCGGTTAAAGCATGGTTGAAAAACCATTTCCAGATGAAAGATCTGGGAGAGGCACAAAGAATTTTGGGCATCCGTATCTACAGGGATAGATCACGACGGATGTTGTCTCTCAGTCAGGAGTCTTATATAGAGAAGATTCTGGAGAGATTCAGCATGACGAACTCAAAGAAGGGGTTCCTTCCTATGACTCCTGGGCTTTACTTGAGCAAGACTCAAGAAGCTAAGTCACTGGAAGAGAAAGAGCGCATGAGTCGGATTCCTTATGCTTCGGCAATAGGATCAATCATGTATGCCATGATATGCACACGTCCTGACGTTGCATATGCATTGAGTATGACAAGTCGATTCCAAGCTCATCCAGGTGAACAACACTGGATGACCGTGAAAAACATTCTTAAGTACCTACGGAGGACTAAAGATTGGGGATTAACTTACGGAGGCCACTCGACGCTCTGCGCCACAGGTTACGCAGATGCTAGCTTCCAAACGGATCGAGATGACTCGAAATCTCAGTCTGGATTCGTTTTTACTCTCAATGGCGCTGCTGTCAGCTGGAAAAGTTCTAAACAGAGTGTTACAGCAGATTCTACGACTGAGTCCGAGTACTATGCCGCCTCGGAAGCAGCTAAGGAAGCAATATGGATGCGTCAATTCTTACAAGGACTATCAGTAGTGCCTAGTTCGAATGACCCAATCACCGTTTATTGTGACAATAACGGTGCCATCTTCCAAGCTTAGGAGCATAAGTCTAGCAGCAAGGCTAGGCATGTACAACGGAAAGCTCATCTAATCAGAGATTACGTGGAGCAAAAGGAGATTTTCATTGATAAGATCGCTACGGATGACAACATAGCTGATCCTCTCACAAAAGCATTACCACGTGATAAGCATGAAGGGCACATTCATTCCATGGGAATTGGATGTGTTCCTAAGTTGTAGTACTCTTTGATGAATTCATGTAATAATTCATTTTCTCGTGTACTCTATTCAACCTTATTGTTATGATATAAAATGTTTTGTTTTTCATGTGGAATTGTACGCCAATTTTCAACACCACAAAGTGAACTGATTAACATTACATCGTTTTGGTCCTTGATTACCCACTTGAGCTGATAACTCAGGTAATCATTTTGTGACGTTGGTTGATGGTGGGTTCAACGAGCCATAAGTCACGCGGCTGACTGACCAATCACAAAGGCGAGTTATACGGATATCTCGTAGGACACCCCGTGACAGCGTTATGGAGTCCTAAATGTTTTATAACATTGGGTGCCAGGTCGTGGATAGGACCTCCATAGTGTTCCTTAGAGTCGAGTCTTTTGACTTTCAACTGTTTCTTGAGATTAAGGCAGATTCTGGGTAACTTTGGTTTCTTTCCCACGGTCACCGTAACAGGGGCCAAGAGGATTTTTTCTGGGTTATTTCATGCTGCGCGATATCGGCAGGATTCGAGTTGAGGGAAATATCCAAACCCTTATCAGGATTTTATCATTTCTCAGGGCCACTCGAGGAGTAGTAACTGAAATGCATGGCCATGCTCGAATACAGATTCGTTTTATCAGTTAAGTTACTCTTTAGTCGGGGAAACCACTCTTGATACTGATCGCTTGTGAGATACGACCTTTGCGAATGCGGATTTGCAAATTGTCTTACATTGAGTGGGAGAAATTTTAAAAGGATATGAGAATCGGTTATCGCACCTACACTTGTACGGACAAGTGGGAGTTTGTTGGAGCTTGTGTCCTCCACATGTAGTGTGATAACGTCATTGAACATACCCTTGTACGGACAAGTGGGAGATTGTTGGGGCTGGTGTCCTTGACAATTAAGTACAATGACTTATTAAATCTCTTTAAGGATCACAAGGGCATACTTCTGTATTATTACCAGTTGATCCACGTTTATCAATAACGGTTGGCTTGCTAGATAAGTTTGACGTTATTGTCATACGGATGGCGGTGGTCAACTGGTCCCTATACGTCACACCTATAGGACACGTTTGAGAGATGTGAAGGTATGAAAATACAGTCACATTTATGCCGGATATGACTAAACAGTTAGTCAGAGGTATTGACTATTAAATTAGTCAATAAGATGTTGAGATTATTATTTAATACGGATTAAATAATTTTAGCTAATACGGATTACATGATTAATTCGTAAATTAAATATAAATGGTTATATTTAATTAAATATTGTATTCGCGTATTAATATAAACAGTTATATTAATTTGGGTAATTATACAATATCGTATTTTATCAGACCGATATTAATATATCGACTGTATTAATATCTGATTACATGTTACGATTTATAATTAAATATACCGCGAACAACTTAAAGCTAATTGGGTCGAATCACGAACCAGAATAAGGTAAGAGTGGAAAGCCCACCCTTACCCTACTCGGGTATTTCGACCGTGTGGTCTATATAAGGAGGAGGACTCTCCTTATGTAGACTACTCTTGTTGCACTGTAAAATAATCTCAAGGTAACATTAGGGTTTTGAGAGCATTCTTCTCCCAAAACCTCAGATCTCACATCTAAAACTCAATAGCTCTCCCAATATTGCAAGGCAGTTGGAGAGGATTTCTAGCACACGCGGCCACGTCTCATTCTAAGTCTTGGGTGCAAGTTATAGGAGGGAATTTGTGTTAATTCCTGTTCTTAGGCCTTTTGCGCGAGGACTAAAGGTTGTACTTCTTTTCTTATCTTTTTAATCTTATGACCATATTCACGATTGTATTTTTCATTATAATCCTGCAAGTTTAGGACGAATACGCGTTTTATTCCCCATAGTTCCATCTTGGTCCTTGCAGCGGGAGTGAGCATCCAGTCTCCGTCTTGTCTTTGGTCTTCACAAAATTACTAATTTAAATTACAAAAGTAATCCTAGATACATTCTAATTTAAATACAAAAGTAATTACATGGCAAAAACCCAAAACGGAGATTCAAGATCTCAAAATTACAAGCAAGACTGTGTTCCATCATTACGGTAACACAATCTACTAAGGCCACACTAAGTTACAACCGTTTGCAAAAATTAAATACGTTATTGAAAGCATTCAAGGCATTCACAGGACGATAAATAAAATGCATCAACTAAATAAAATTCATACATGACATAATACTGTTATTATGATTAATAAATTTTTACCAAACCACCTTACGGGATTAAAATTATGTGATTATACCGTTTTAACCACTTTAATTTTAATGAGTTTATAATCCTATTATTTTAAACCGTTTTAAAATAATATGTACCATACGAGGGTGAACCGTTTCACAAAATTAATAATATACTATTTCCGTATATAGTATACTACTAAAGGCCATGTGAAAATAAAACATGTTATTTTCGAAAAAAAAAAAAAGAAAAAACGAGTCTGTTACAGGGGGGAGGTCGACCGACCTAAACATGTGGTCGACCGACCTCCAGCCGAAAAACGGAAACTTTCTGCAACAGCAAAATCGGTCGACCGACCTATCAATTAGGTCGACCGACCAACAGGCAGTAAAAACGAATTTCAGAAAACGCAAATCGCTGCACCTTTTGAAATCAAAACAAGTTTTTACCTTTTAAACTTTGATTAAAACAAGTAAATCAAAATTAACATCAACAAGGGTTCACATATTGTCAAGAATATCGATTAATTAACAATATGTAAACAGGAATCGAAAATCAAGATCGAAGCCTCACAAAGGAAACTGTTTTTAAAAAAAACAGAAAACTCACAGGAGGCGGTCGACCGACCGCAACAGGAGGTCGATCGACCGACTCAGCGGCAAAACACGTTTTCTTTTTTTTTCTTTTCAGATTTTAAAACTTATGAAAAACACAAAAGTAAAATTTTCATGGCCTAAGGCTCTGATACCACTTGTGGGGAATAAAGCATGTATTCACCCTAAACTTGCAGGATTATAATGAAAAATACAGTTGTGTTTATAGTCATAAGATTAAAAAGGATAAGAAAAGAAGTACAACCTTTAGTCCTTGTGCGAAAGGCCTAAGAACAGGAATTAACACAAATTCCCTCCTATAACTTGCACCCAAGACTTAGAATGAGACGTGGCCGCGTGTGCTAGAAATCCTCTCCAACTGCCTTGCAATATTGGGAGAGTTATTTAGGTTTTAGATGTGAGATCTGAGGTTTTGGGAGAAGAATGCTCTCAAAACCCTAATTTTCTTGAGATGTGATTATCAGTAAAATCAGCAGCCTGACAAAAGGAGAAGTCCTCTCCTCTTGTACTGCTTTGGTCGACCGAAATTAGGGTTAGGGTGAGAGTGGGCTTCCCACTCTTACCTTATTCTAATGCGTGATTCGATCCGTTTTTGCTAAAATATAATCGCGGGTTTTATTTATAAATCGTAGCATGTTATCAGATATTAATATAGTCGATATATTAATAATGGTCTGATAAAATACGATATTGTATAATTACCCAAATTAATATAACTGTTTATATTAATTCGCGAATACAATATTTAATTAAATATAACCTTTTATATTTAATTTACGAATTAATCATGTAATCCGTATTAGCTAAAATTATTTAATCCGTATTAAATAATAATCTCAACATCTTATTGACTAATTTAGTAGTCAATACCTCTGACTAACTGTTTAGTCATATCCGGCAAAATGTGACTGTATTTTCATACCTTCACATCTCTCAAACGTGTCCTATAGGTGTGACGTATAGGGACCAGTTGATCACCGCCATCCGTATGACAATAACGTCAAACTTATCTAGCAAGCCAACCGTTATTGATAAACGTGGATCAACTGGTAATAATACAAAAGTATGCCCTTGTGATCCTTAAAGAGATTTAATAAGTCATTGTACTTAATTGTCAAGGACACCAGCCCCAATAATCTCCCACTTGTCCGTACAAGGGTATGTGCAATGACGTTATCACACTACATGTGGAGGACACAATCTCCAACAAATTTTTATATATAAGTTATCAATGCATTTTGTGGAGAACTGCATAGATAAGGCATACACTCCTTTTGCGTTAGTTATGACAAAGAAATTACACAGGTACGACATTGGTAATTTTGGGGGCAATAAGACTTTGAGGAAATGAAAAGCTTAGACCAAACAGTGGTGATTCTTACTTGATGAGATTAGTTGAAGTAATTAGTATTAAGGATTAGATTTGAACATTAGTACATATGAGCGGAAATGACATTAAACCTTTAGGAGGAGTAGCGCATTTGACCTAGAGTGATGTTAATGAATTTTATTGGGGATACATTAAGAAACTAGATTACCAATAAACTTGAAGGAATTATAGGTAGAGTATTGGACAAGGCAGCGTGGATTGATTATCAAGTCATGTGATTATGATCAATTGTGGACAAATAATGTAATACTGAAGAGGACTTAGAGGACTATAAGATTGGTCTATATTGATTTCACAAAGGATCAAGAGAAATTAATATATGTGATGAAGTTAAGATATGATCTTGGAATACATATTTTTGGTTGCAACTAATGGACATGACCAAGGAAAGTACATGGTGAGTAAAACGGAAGATTGACTTAGTATGTATGATATGAATTGAGCTTATTGAGGAACACTTATTATTTGAGGTAAAGTTATAAGAATTTCGGAAGCTTTTGTCGTAAATATTGAATATATATATACTTGTGGTATGTGCGATAAAAGATAATAATGTTTAAATAATTTATGCTCGGAAGACTTAGTACCAGTAAGAGTGAGTTTGTGGAAAAAGTTTAATGGCTAATTAGAGTTTTAATGTCGATGGAAAATGCTAAATTTATCGAATTATGTAGTGGTTTTAATAGGTATTAAGAGGTTTGCCATATGTAATGGATTCATGGTTAAGAGATGGCGAAAGGAATTTTGAAGTTTTCAAATAAGTATCGACTATGGTTGCTAAATTGAATTACTGATGAGAGACACAGAATGTTATGAGATTTTGGGAATGATAGTACGACGGTGTAATATGAGAATTAAGTAAAGGGTGACTATAATTTCACGCATATGCGGATTTAGTGACATACCGGCATACCGAAGTAGTTAATAGTTTAAGATTATTTGACTATTTGAGGATACATTTATTCTGACTTGAGGTAATAGAGAAAAATTTAAGATTTTGGCTTTAAGGAGTTGCTAGCAACGCAACTGGTTGATGGATACTAATGAACACGTGTTAAGGGTTTGATGATAGATGAAAATGATGAAGGTAGAAGATATAGTTGACTAAAGAGAAACATCGAGCGCTCGCACGTAACTTATGAATGGATAATGACCGATTATTTAATAACAGGTGAAATAAAAAGTGTTGTGGAGAATATAACCCATTACGAGAGTAATACAATTTTCTTTGAAGGGAAATAAATTGAGCCTGATATATATAGGTTTGTATGGGATCTTGGAACGAATTAGAGAGGTAGCACTAGAGCTCGACAATTCACTAACTTACGAAGAGCGTTCTGTTAAGATCTTGGATAGTAAAGTTCGAATGACCCGAAATGGAGAGACCCGTATAATCAAGGTGCTATGGTCGAACCATAACACCGAGGAGGCCACTTGGGAAGCCGAGGAGGCCATGAAACTTAAATACACATAGCTTTGCGAGGTAATTACCTAATTACGAGGACGTAACACTCTTAAAGGGAGGTAGGATGTAATACCTGCAATTTTTATTTCTTTTGTTTTCCATGCGTTATAAGAGACTATTATAGATGATAGCGTCAGCTTTGCTTGAATGGGGGGTAGTTTTAGAACTTCGAGGACGAAGTTCGTTTTTAAGGGGGGTAGATTGTAATACCCGTAAAATCCGTCAATAAAATAAAATGGGAAATTTATTGACAATACAAGTATCGCTTAAAAGAAACACGTAAAACCGTCGCATGCATCTTTCTATGTCGCGCAAGAAACCGTAATACCACATCAAATCTGATGGGTAAGTATTACCTAAGAAACCTACACTTACCTAGACACATGGGGACTAATAAAAGAAGAAAAACATGGACCCTTCCCCATGCATGCATGCCGCCACCTCCCCCTTCCCTATACTTTTGCTTTCTCATTTTTCCAACATTCATTTAAACCCTCTTAAACCTAATTCAATCCCCCACCAGCTTCTATTCCTCACAAATACAAAAAAATAGAGAGAGTGATAGAAAGAGAGAGGGAGAACAAAAAAAAAAGGAAGAAGAAGAAGAAGAGAGCTAAGGAGGAAGATCTTGCCTAAACATCAACTATTCACGTAGTAAGCCTATGAAAATTGTTTTTATTCTGATTCCTCATCATATAAACACAAATTCACATATTCTTAAATCAAATAACACCACTCAAACAAGTTTTACTCATGCATGCAAAGGATTAAAGCTAGTAAAAACCGTTATTTGTCAAAAACGTAGCATGCATGTAGTAGATCTGAAATCACATGTTAAAATGAGTATTTTCAGAAAATAAAAATTTCAGACCTTCCTTGATTTGTTATAAAAACACTCACCAAAAATTAGGATGTTTGCATGTACCGTTTAGAAATGAAAAATCATATACTACAACATGTTTTCTGCTTAACCGCATCATTAGATCTCACTTAAAGAGTAATCAAACCATATTTATAAAAGGAATCCGTGTCTCATCTTTTAATATGTTAAACTACTTTGCGTCTAGATGATAATAGGCTTTTGAATCAACTCGTTTCAATTTGTTAAGAAGGATTTATGATGTAAAACTTTTCATGACTCAGTTTTTCACCATTGTTTTGAAAACGCGTTTTTTGATTTGATAAACCCATTTCTGAGACAACATGCATGGCTAACAATATGTTGTAGACACATAAAGGAATCCAATAAAGCCAACCATGCACTAGAATATGACGTTTTCAATTTTATATAATTTTCACAAGTTTCGGTTGTGTTCTGGAAAAATATTCTAATTAGTCTTACCTGTTAAAAGCTTACATTTCCATAAAAGGGTAATTTAGTCATACATATAAATATAATCAGTGACCCATCTCTTAAAATTTTAAAGTTTAATGAATGAAAAGTGTAGTAGGCTTTCGTTTCGACGAGTTTCGACATGTTAAGAGTATTTACCACCCCGTAACGTTTTAAGACTCACCTTTGGACCAACTTTGGTACACTGTAACTTTGGACCCCTTAAACACGTTTTTAGACTCTGACCACCAAGACATTAAAGATGGACGACTCACTAAGGAACCAAACCTTACTGGTCTCACCTCAAAAAGTTTAGTAACGAAGGAGATATGGCGATTTAAAGTTTCTGTTTTGAATCTGTAAAAACCGAGAAAGTATAGTTATTGCATAATTTACTACAAGTAGCTTAGTAATGGTTGTTCATATAAGTGACTATTATTTTAAATATTATGTAGAGTCGGGATTCGTAGAAGAGGCTCTCTAAATTTTAACCGCTTGCAAGGTAAGGGAAACGCTTATCCGTACACTCTTATTAAACCGTTACGATTTGTTACTATCTTGCATGTTGAGACTTTTGATTATATTGAATTATTTATATTGGTTGGATGTATATTAAAAAATGATTATGGACAAAGACTGGTTTGTTTTGATCTCTTGAAACGGGATTATATTTAATATGGAAAAGAAGTGCTTTATGATTCTAAAAGTTTTGGGAACCAAAACCGTCTTGCTTTTATACAAGCTTATTATGAGTTATCAAATTTGAAGGAAATATCTTGGTTATTTTGGAAATGGATTCTCATGTTGGTTTGAAACGGTTTTGGTAGAGGGGTAGGTTGTTCCATAATAAGGGACTTCCTATACACAGCTTCTGATGGGGGTTAGTTGATCGAGACCCCGTCCTCTTATCTTCCTCTTTGGGGTTGGCCCTTAGAGGGGTGTGCACACACTCGGGATTCTAGGACAGTCTAGTACATGATTTGGTGAGCCTCGACTTATCCGATTTAGGGCGAGTGGATCCTCTTCATACGGCCTCTATCCAAGTATATACCGACGTTGGAAATTGTGGGAAAGAAATGTTTTCTTTGGATTGGAATTATCATGAAAAGTCGGATATGGATTTGAATCTTTTGGAACACTCATGTTTATCTTAATCATATTAAATTATTTGTTCCCTTTCAATTAACAGTGGCAATTCTTATACTCTGTTTTCAATCTTTCGAAACACTTTTGTTACGCATTATTTTTTAAAATGTCTTTTAAGTTATGGTTTCATATTCCGTTTATTCATTATTCGGATTGTTTACCTTACTCAACATTATCGTTGACCCTTTTATTTGTTTTGTCCTTGCTTGGACCTGCGGTGATCACAAATTGTGTGAGCAGATCGTGTGACAGGTACTCGTGGGAATTAGTCGTGGGATGCACGGGAGAGCGCGCTTAAACCTTTCAATCAAAGACAAATGCTTAAAGACTTTATCTTTCTTTTGGATCGTTGAACTTTATTTCCGCTTCCGCAAACTTTAAATTTGGTTGTAATCGGATTTTATCCTTCGGATTTTAAATTGCATTAGACAACTACCCATTTTATTTCATGTCTAGGTACTACTACCATATTTGGTTAAATTGTGACACACCCATGATCCGAATTTTACTTGAGAACCATATCTATAAATAAAGAGGATTATGGGGGTGTTACAAAGTGGTATCAGAGCGGGTTTCCTTCTTCGATAGGTGATTAGATCTTCATATCTCTTCACCGCCCGTACATTAACCGACCATATTAAATATTTGTAAAAGTTTAAAAATAAAAAAAAATAAAAAAAAAAAATAATGTAATATACTAAATGAATAAACGGACTAATCTTATGGAAAAAAAAAATTAATGACGCGGGTGAGTTGTGTGTGGGATTTATATGGGACGTATATTGGTATATGTGAATTGTTGGAACAAACTTTGATATTTGAGCACTAAGAATTGAAAGGGGTATGGAATGGAATGAAATAAAGTATGTTAATATAATGCGAAATGCAATTGATTGTTCATATATTATGGTGTTATAGAATCGAAGTGTAATTGTGATGATAAACGGGACACATACCTTATTGAATTCGTTGTGATTCATACATGAGATTTTATTTTATAACTTGAGTTATTTTGTGACAATCATCACTACCGGTAATCTATTGAATGACATATTTGTTGGTTATATTTGGAGGTAAAGCGTAACGACTATAGTTATTTGACGTTGTAGTTTCGCCACTTGGGTTACCGCTGAATATAAGAATGGTGTTACCAATGATATATGATATAGCTCAACTTGAATGTCTTTGTAGGTATTGGGTATTATAAGGCAGTAGTACAATAATGATCGAAGTATGCTAGTATTTCATTTAGAGTTATAAATTGTGTAACAAGTATGGATGATAAATGAACCGTATATTTTGGAGATACATAAGATAAATGAAAGTATATTAGTTAAGTCGGTGAATAAGGTACATTAGTTATATGATCAAAGGAATATTGCATCTTATTTAAGAACCTTTGTGTGTGGAGAAGAAAAATCTAAGTTAAGAAAAGGTTTCATATGACAGGAAGGAAATACCGATATTTAGCCGTTGTAAATTTATGGAGACAGGATTTTGATTGAAATGTTTTGATCCATTATATATCAATGATACCATTAGGAAAAATGGAGAACTTAGAGGATTTTGTACGAATGAATTCACCTATTTGTGGTTACCGATTTAGAGATCCCAAAAATAGTGAGTTGGAAAAATGGAAGTTGCGTATTGAATTTGTGAATATGGAAAACTAGAGATGTTACAAAGAGTTAGTCATGTGCATGAAGTTGCGGAATAATAATCTAACTACTTAGTTGAGGTATCAATTAATTCATTAATGTTAGTATGGTGATAAGAAAAGTATTGAGATATATAAATGGATAATGTTTCTTGGACGATTAAGACACAAATGATTCGGTTTAACTTGAAGGGTTATTAAGAACTATTTGAAAAAAAAAATTAAATAAGGGATTAACTTTTATGCAACGATGTTTGATGAAGATGATGATGTTATGTGGGGATCAGTGGTATAGATAGCATGAGCAGAAACTATTTACTGAAAGGTATAAAAGAAAGGAATTAAGGTACTAGGACTTGATCAATTGGAGTGATAGTTACGAATATGAATATTATAGGTGATCATTCGGGTTCGAGTTAGTGCAAGGATATTAAGGTGTAATTTTATCATATTGACTCTGTTTAAGGCATTGAGTGGTATTTATGATGTAAGTATGAATGCGTTATCGGGATGTAAATTTTTATATATAAGTTATCAATGCATTTTGTGGAGAACTGCATAGATAAGGCATACACTCCTTTTGCGTTAGTTATGACAAAGAAATTACATTGGTAATTTTGGGGGCAATAAGACTTTGAGGAAATGAAAAGCTTAGACCAAACAGTGGTGATTCTTACTTGATGAGATTAGTTGAAGTAATTAGTATTAAGGATTAGATTTGAACATTAGTACATATGAGCGGAAATAGAGTTTGTGGAAAAAGTTTAATGGCTAATTAGAGTTTTAATGCCGATGGAAAATGCTAAATTTATCGGATTATGTATTGGTTTTAATAGGTATTAAGAGGTTTGCCATATGTAATGGATTCATGGTTAAGAGATGGAGAAAGGAATTTTGAAGTTTTCAAATAAGTATCGACTATGGTTGCTAAATTGAATTACTGATGAGAGACACAGAATGTTATGAGATTTTGGGAATGATAGTACGATGGTGTAATATGAGAATTAAGTAAAGGGTGACTATAATTTCACGCATATGCGGATTTAGTGACATACCGGCATACCGAAGTAGTTAATAGTTTAAGATTATTTGACTATTTGAGGATACATTTATTCCGACTTGAGGTAATAGAGAAAAATTTAAGATTTTGGCTTTAAGGAGTTGCTAGCAACGCAACTGGTTGATGGATACTAATGAACACGTGTTAAGGGTTTGATGATAGATGAAAATGATGAAGGTAGAAGATATAGTTGACTAAAGAGAAACATCGAGCGCTCGCACGTAACTTATGAATGGATAATGACCGATTATTTAATAACAGGTGAAATAAAAAGTGTTGTGGAGAGTATAACTCATTACGAGAGTAATACAATTTTCTTTGAAGGGAAATAAATTGAGCCTGATATATAGGTTTGTATGGGATCTTGGAACGAATTAGAGAGGTAGCACTAGAGCTCGACAATTCACTAACTTACGAAGAGCGGCCTGTTAAGATCTTGGATAGTAAAGTTCGAATGACCCGAAATGGAGAGACCCGTATAATCAAGGTGCTATGGTCGAACCATAATGTAATACCCCGTATAGTAGCCTCGGTCAACGGCAGTGGAACTGTGTTTTATACAAGTATTTCCAAATGGAATGTTTATAAAGTATTTTACGTAAACTGTTATTATTTTATAAATCGTATTTCTACGATTAATTCGTATTTCATAATAATTTTATATTTGATAGTTATTTCATAAAATAACATTTCATTTGTATTTCTTTATTTTGATAATATAATTATAATTAAATATATTTCATATTTTATATTTATTTCCCACTTATACTTATTTTATTATTTAAATCATAATTATATTTAAATCCTAATTTTTATATATATTTATGTTAGTTCTAATAAAATTATATTCTCATAATTAATTTACTTAGTATAAATAAATTATACGTACTTGGTTATTTTAAGTTACGGGATATAGTTGGTGAGACCTCGGGGTGCGTGATGGACTATTAGACTCGAGTTATGTTTGACGCATGTTGGACTTGGGCTCGGGTTGATTATGAGAAAACCGTATATGAGAGTAATGACCCATAAACATAAAACACTATACCGACATAATACAACCTAAAAACCCTAATCACCACACCTCCTTTCTACCTCCATCGACACCCAAAAAGAAACCCTATTCATTCCGTCTGCCTCTACTCCATCTATGCTCAGAAACCCTATCTTGCCTCAGTGAGTTGAAGAGAACGTAAGCAACAGCAACAACAACGCAGCCTTTCCCCTTCGTTTTCATCTTTGCATACTTGTAAGTTTAACCCTCTTTTTCTCGTACTTTGAAGACCTTCAGATCTGTCTATTAAGGTTGTGAGTAATCTTTGTAGTATATATAACATGTACCTTGTGCTTAACCCACCATAGGACCACCATAAACGTCATAAAAACCGCCATGAAAGTCGTTATTGCTGAACATACTCTGTTTTATGCTTGTTATGCCAATCTCGTTTCAGTTGCTTATTCGTCCATATTTTGATTCGATTCTTGTCGTGGGTCGTGAGTGATAGTAGTGGTATATATTAGGTGGTTTTGGGGGTGGTAAGATGGTTCGTGGTGGCGGGAAGAGGCTGTTTAGACAGCCTATGCAGAAACCCGCAGAAACAGGGGGGGTTCGTATACATCTCGGTTAAGGCGTCTGTTTGAGGGGTTTAAGGGGGTGTCGAAGCCTGGTGGCTGTCACCAGGGAGTGTTATGTAATGTGGGGTGTCGAGGGTGGTGGTAGGATGTAGCTATGGTGGTGTCATAAGGTGGTTAAGGGCGTCTTTTTAGAGGGGGCAGAAATAGGAGCAGTAGGTGGATGTTACGACCAAGGGGTTTTGTGACCGGTTTTGAGTGTTGTTGGGGACGAGTCATGGGCCGTGGTTGGTGCCAATGGATGCGTCATGGTGCGGTGGTTGCAACCACCGTGGGTTGGTGGTGGTGCAGGTGGTTGAAGGGGTGTCTTTTGGGGCTGTTTTGGAGGGTGTCGGGGGCTGTCAAGGGGCTGTTTTCACGGTCTGTTTGGACTGCGGGTTGAGGGTTGTTTACGTTTATTGGTTGTCAATTTTGTTGTTGTTTTATCATGATTGGTGTAGCATTATTGTAATCATTATCATTATTATTCTTCTTATTATTATTAATATTAATGTTATTAATGTTATTATTATGGGTACTAATATTATTTATTCATCTTATTATTATTACTAATGTTGTTATTATTATTAATATTGCTAATATTGTTATTGTGATAATGTTATCGTTGTTAGTATGATTATTATTGTTAGCAATTTCGTTCATGTTAGTAATTATTAAATTTAAGTAATTTTATACATGGATGTGACGGTTACCAATTGTTTAATTATATTTTCTATGTTCGATTATTTAATCGAAGATTAGTTATAAATGAAATAAAGACGGGTTAGTCAAGCTAATTGAAGAAGTCGTGTTTAATACGGTCTCGTTGTGTGTAATATATTATGTAATTAGTTAATTTGATTAATTGATATATTATATTTGTTTATATCATTATATTAGTTAATAATTATGTATATTATAATCGTTGTGTCGTGATTGTTTTATTTAATTAAGCTCATGAATAAGTTAAGTAGACGGGAGTACAAATAGTTATTGGAATGATTAGTGATTGAATACTTCTGCTAATTGTTTGGTGACGGTATTGAAGTGGCATAACTCTGTTTACTTGCTGGCTTGCTATTGGATTATATTGCTATCCAGGTAGGATACACTGACACTATACTTTTTGAAGTGATATGAATGGATATTTACTCTGTGATGTGTCATGAAATGATGTTGCCTTGTATGTGATGGATGCATGCATGAATTATATAAGAATGATATTGGTTGGATTGATTGTGGATTATTGGCAATGGCATGAGTATTTCAGTATTTGATAGCATGATTAAATAAATATATTGTGGCATTCATGAGCATAGCATATGCATTGGTTACTGAGAAAGTTATGGTCAGATATTGTTCTGATATAAAGCCCAGGGTGGTTCTGCAGACCAGGCCTGGTGTCTTATCAACTATTGAGCTGGTGTTCGGTGATGACCGATTATAGTCTGCCGGGAGGTTTGGTATGGCTTGGTGCAAGGGTATGAGTTTGAGGATGAGATTGAGATTGAGCTCGAGCATATCATGACATTTGCATATCATTTAACTGTTGCATTATAATTATTGTGTTATCCTACTCAACCGCGAGGTTGACAGTGTATTCGTGTACACCTACGATGATCCGGAATGGGGAGTAGATTCTACAGGTCAGAGACAGATGGATTAGGAACTTGGGCATGGAGAGAGACGTGGCTTGGACCTACTTAGAATTAGATCACATACTTTGATGAGTTGTACTTTTATTCTTCGCGTAATAGTTGTAATATTAAAGTTTAAATTTAACTAGTTTTTATATAAAGTACTTTGGTTTGTTTTACTTTGTTATTCACTACCTCGGACATTCCGAGATGGTAACAACTCTATTTATTGAGAATGTCTTGCTAAAGGCTCTTAAATAAATGGGGGTGTTACAAAGTGGTATCAGAGCGAACGATCCTCAGGCCTAAACCAAATGAATAATTAACGTAGCAAGAGTCTAATAAAATGAACCCCAGGTTAGTAACTGTTAGGAGCCCCAAGATTGGGATGAGTTAGGGGCCCCCTCAAACCAAGCCACTGGCCCTTTCAGTCTAACCTGGTCACCCTTGAGAGATGTAAAGCGTCGGTAGTATTGAATAAATGACAGGACCCAATATATATACTGTACTAACGTTTTCGCAGAAAATGAATGAGGTAAGTATGATGTGAAGTATGGTTGGAGATCTGTGTTGTATGAGACTTATATTGAATGTTGATTGAGATGTATGATTTTCAAGTATTGAGAACATGAAAATTGGAATGTGATTTTTGAAATATAAGCTTGACTGGTATGATGATGTGCATTAGACGAATACGACTGATCTTAAAGTGCTGATTGATCTGAATGATTGAACTGAAATTTTCAGAGAATGGTTGTATATTTAATTGAACAATAATTTGGAGTGATATGATCATATAATTTTGGTGTTTTGAAATGTTTATATTATATCTGGTCACTAAATGACTATCGCAACTATGTAATATATTGTTTCGTATTGAATAAGAATGATCAGATTTATATGTCATATTAATCTATGTCTGCTGATATGCATGCGGCTATATGATCCCTGAACCCTTAGGTAGGGATATAATATAATGATATGTGTAATAAATTGATAATAAGTAGCACCTTCGTGATTTCTAGTGTAATACTCCGTATTTTATATCGTTTATTTAGGTTAACTTTATTGGTTTTCGATGTCGATGGGTTATAATTAAGCGATATATATTGGTGGACGAGGTGTTTTATGCGTTGTTTTTAGAACCGTGTAAGTGGATAATTAACGAACCCATACTTGATTTATGTTATGTGGGTATTGGGGTGCGTGATGGGTTGATCAAACCCTGGTTAACCGAGCCTTTGGGCCTAGATTTGCGTGCCTAAACCCTAGCCCACACACACGATTTATTTCCTTATTTCAGAAATTCTGAAATCCTCACCCAGCCGTCCTATTTATACTCTATTTTAAGACCTTATTTGACCTATCAACACAAAAGCAACACACACACACCTCACTGCCGCCATAGCCGAGAACACCAGGGAAGGGTTTACATGGTGGTTGGAGCTTTCTAAGAGGGCCAGAATACCCAGGAAATAGGGTATGTTCACCATCATCTTCGTTTCCTGTTTCTTCCTCTCTGTTTTCGTTTAGCCTGTTTACGTTGTTGTTATAGGTTTTAGTTTATGCGTTTGTAAATGATTAATGTAGGGGGTAGAGTTGTTATGTATCAACCCTAATATTGTCCACTTTGGCCGTTGTTGACCGTCTGAATGGGTGGTTTAGTTGGGGTGTCAGAGTCAGCATTTAAATCATTTTCAGAATACTCTTTGAACATGAATGTTTGCAGTTGATTTCGAATAAGTTGCAGATTATGTATGTTATGAGGGATTGGTTTATTTGATTGGATGTAGTCTAGGGAGTCGATGGGTGTTTGTAACGATGGGTCGTGGGTACATGTGACGTCTGTCTGGTGGGTTACTTAGGCTGTGTCAGAGTCGTTTTTTTTTTGTTTTCTGGTGGTGTCTGAACGTGCGTTTTGGAGTTAGAATTCGAATGCGTTTCTGGGTATGGTTGTTAGGGGTATTAAGTTGTTTGTTAGAGGGTAGTATAGGGTCTGTCTTGGTGGATGCCACGGTGGTTTATGGTGGTTGTGTCAACCAGTGCAGGAACTTTCGTTTTGGTTGTTTAAAACGTGGGTTAGAGTGTTGGTACGTCTGGGTTGTCACGACAGGGCCTGGGGGTTGTTGCTGCGACTTCGACGACCACCAGTGACCTCCCTGGAACCACCAGGGCTCAGAGGCGAGCCTGGTGGAGCCATGGGCGAGGTCAGGGGCTGTCGTTGGTGTCGGAGTGGCGGTCGTTCAGGCTGTTTTGGGCAGGTGTTCAGGCGGGTGAGTAAGGGTTGTTGTTTCGTTGTTTTTCGCTGCATTTCCTTGTTTGTTTAGTATGATATACCTTGTCCTTATTATCATCATGAATGTTAATGATTAATGATATTATGATTTTATTTTGGGTCAATTAATATGATACGTAAGGATGAGCATTTTAATTAGTTGTTAGTAAAAGTGCAAAGGTTAGTCTTATCATAAGTAAGTGTTAGAAGATGTATTGGATATGCTATTTATGGTAAGTCTATTTTTGGTAAGTCTAATATAGTTAGGGTATAATTGGTTAGCGTTAAATGGTATGATGAGGGTATGAATATATGTGTATATTTATATGTGCAAATTGCTATAATTAAATAAATCATGAACATGTTAAGTAGATTTTTATAGTGGTTGGTAATATGAATGGAACTTAATTTTAAGTAATACATATAGGAACGGAATTCGAGGTGGAATACTTCTAGAGGGAGATTTCAATTTGCAGACTTGCTATACAGGTAGGTTACACTGGTGCTTGTTCTGTGTTAAGATTTGTGTAGATGTGCATTGTATGTTATGGATGCAAATATGAGTTATATGAGCATAGTAGTTAATGGTTAATTATTTTGCATTGCATTCAAGAGCATGGCATATACATTGGTACTGAGATATTGTGAATCAGATAGTGTTCTGATATAAAGCCCAGGGTGGTTCTGCAGACCAGGCCTGGTGTCTTATCAGCTTTTGAGCTGATGTTCGGCGACGGCCGATTATAGTCTGCCGGGAGGTTCGGTATGGCTGGGAGTTACGGATTTGAGAATGAGATTGAGCTCGAGCATGGCATAATCATTTGCATATTCTGTTTGTTTGCATTATTCGTTATCGTGTTATCCTACTCAACCGCGAGGTTGACAGTGTATTCGTATTCTACTACAATGATCCGGAATGGGGAGTAGATCTTTCAGGTCAGAGACAGGTGGACTAGGACTGGGCATGGACGAGAGACGTGGACTAGACCAACCTAGCCACTAGATCACTTAGCTTTGTTTTCATAGTCAAACATTTGTTTTAATTCAGTAGTTTTGGAAGTTTTGGACTAAGTCATGTAATAGGTTCAGTTTAATCCTTATTTCTTTTAAAGTACTGTGTTTCTTTCACTTTGTATATCTACTACCCTGGTCTAACCAGGATGGTAACAGTCTTATTTACCCTGGAAGTCCTAGTTCAGGCTCCTAGTTAAATGGGGGTGTTACATCTAGGATATATTTACGTACTTAAATCTGCTGTGTTTACTGCGATGGTAGAAATTAATGCATTGTTTATACATATATAATTATTAAGTTATTTAATTGATTATACTTTTCAGTTTCACAATCTTTACCGCTTTCTGGATCACAATTTTAGTTGAAAAAAAATGAATAATTGCCGAGATGGTGCAATGTGATTTCAATGCTTCAAATGACATGTTCACACGTTTTAGAGAAGGATTGATTATGTTTAAATGTGATAATGTGAAGCAATATTTTTTTTTAGAACCAAAATTTGTAATAAATTTTGAGAATTTGACCTTGTTTGTACGAACTATCATTTAAAATGTGTTCTCTATATGAATGTGACAATTTTACGTGTTATAACCTTCTGTTTTAGCTTACCAATGCTTTTGGTTTCATGTTAATACGAATTATATTTTGAGAGAAATAAATATTTTAGTCGACAATGGTCAGATTGTTACTGCACAGTTCTGTTTTGACCCATGTTTTTGCAAATGACACCATTTAAACCTCATGTATTGTTTATGCATAATTCCAACTCCACTGTTAGAATATTCATTCACGTTTTCAAAATGATAAGCCACGTAAAATCTTAATGAGTCGTTAATTAGTAGTGATTTTTACAAGTTGCCCAATTTTCTGTTTATTTGCTGAAAAGTTTTTGTTTAGACCAACTGAGTTGTAAAATTTGTTATAAATAATTCTCTTAAGCTTTGCATTGATTCATTTTCCTATGATTATTTAATTCCTTATATTTTCTAAAAACTATAATAGGTTTCAAGATAGCTAAGCGGTTATTTAATTATGATTTTTGGATGTTGCAGCGTAATGTATGATTTTTGAAATTGTAAGTTATGTAAGTTTTCAATATACAAGTTTAATCAAATATGAATTATGTGATGTAACCATGTAATATTCTGATATGACATTAGTAGCATGAACAATAGACATATGATATGGATGTGAACTTTGTTATATAATAATATAACCTTAATTATTGGTGAGTTTTATATAAAGTTAGTTTTATGTACACAGACACTATTGTTATGCCACAAGGTGAACTACATATTGTTATGTTTAAATCTGATCACAATGTATTGAATTAGTAATCTGGTTGACATGTGTATTATGGGAGTGCTAGTCTTACTTTCGATCTGTAGCTTGTAAATCGTCAGTTGGTTCGTATTTATAAATTGCCATTAATTACAACTTCATTGTCTGAAAGTTTCAAAATGTTTTCATGGTGATAAGCCATAATAAAGATGATGTTGGATCATTGTGGTAATTGTTTTGAAACATAAGAGAATCTGTAGCTACATGTTGATGAAATCTTGCTCTATATGAAATTGTCCCACATAATATAAACCTTTTATTTTGCAAATTATTTATTACTAGTTTTATGATAAATGATGTTATGTGAGTAGATAGGAAATGTACCTACGTGATTTTAACTTAATTATACTTGGAAATGCTAAGTTGAGTTGCTAGTCTATGATTGGTGTATATCTCGTGAAATATGTTATTGCTCCGTGTTTCATTACGTTGATTAAAATTTTTGCCTGATGTCGTTTCTAAAATTTGTGTGCATAAACATGATCTTACATATATAACATGATTACTAATAGGAAATGTTTTAATATATTAAGTACGAACTATGAGTTGGTTGTTTGTCCACATTGATGCAAAGGTGTTAATTTTGTAGCAGAATTTCCAAAAAGATCATAAATGCTAGTTGCCCAGTATAGAGTAATTAACTTATGAGATGACTTGTGACTGTTGTTTCGATGATCTTCTTGGACTTTGGATGTGGAGTTTTGTAATGGGGTTACGGGGACGTAACCACCTTTTAAGGAGGATAGGATTATGAAATCTTGATGGTTTACGATCTGGCTAAGTGGTATGTTATTATGATTGTCTGACTGAGATTGACCATGCATTGAGTCTGCTGTTTTAATTTGTTATGTTTCGGTCAATGTTGTGGTTCTTTGAGTGTCATGTACTTCTGTCGTATGTTAAACTTTGGGGACAAAGTTTCTTAAGGGGGAGAGAATTTAACATTTTGCGTTTTAGAGCTTCTGTATATGTAGTACTTGTGTTTGTTTTATGCTCGTGGGATGTTTTGTTGTCGCTGCGGGGTGGCGAACTTCGGGACGAAGTTCATTTTAAGGGGGGAAGACTGTAATACCCCGTATAGTAGCCTCGGTCAACGGCAGTCAAACTGTGTTTTATACAAGTATTTCCAAATGGAATGTTTATAAAGTATTTTACGTAAACTGTTATTATTTTATAAATCGTATTTCTACGATTAATTCGTATTTCATAATAATTTTATATTTGATAGTTATTTCATAAAATAACATTTCATTTGTATTTCTTTATTTTGATAATATAATTATAATTAAATATATTTCATATTTTATATTTATTTCCCACTTATACTTATTTTATTATTTAAGTCATAATTATATTTAAATCCTAATGTTTATATATATTTATGTTAGTTCTAATAAAATTATATTCTCATAATTAATTTACTTAGTATAAATAAATTATACGTACTTGGTTATTTTAAGTTACGGGATATAGTTGGAGAGACCTCGGGGTGTGTGATGGACTATTAGACTCGAGTTATGAGAAAACCGTATATGAGAGTAATGACCCATAAACATAAAACACTATACCGACATAATACAACCTAAAAACCCTAATCACCACACCTCCTTTCTACCTCCATCGACACCCAAAAAGAAACCCTATTCATTTCGTCTGCCTCTACTCCATCTACGCTCAGAAACCCTATCTTGCCTCAGTGAGTTGAAGAGAACGTAAGCAACAGCAACAACAACGCAGCCTTTCCCCTTCGTTTTCATCTTTGCGTACTTGTAAGTTTAACCCTCTTTTTCTCGTACTTTGAAGACCTTCGGATCTGTCTATTAAGGTTGTGAGTAATCTTTGTAGTATATATAACATGTACCTCGTGCTTAACCCACCATAGGACCACCATAAACGTCATAAAAACCGCCATGAAAGTCGTTATTGCTGAATGTATACTCTGTTTTATGCTTGTTATGCCAATCTCGTTTCAGTTGCTTATTCGTCCATATTTTGATTCGATTCTTGTCGTGGCTCGTGAGTGATAGTAGTGGTGTATATTAGGTGGTGTTGGGGGTGGTAAGATGGTTCGTGGTGGCCGGAGGAGGCTGTTTAGACAGCCTATGCAGAATCCCGCAGAAATAGGGGGGGTTCGTATACATCTCGGTTAAGGCGTCTGTTTGAGGGGTTTAAGGGGGTGTCGAAGCCTGGTGGCTGTCACCAGGGAGTGTTATGTGATGTGGGGTGTCGAGGGTGGTGGTAGGATGTAGCTATGGTGGTGTCATAAGGTGGTTAAGGGCGTCTTTTTAGAGGGGGCAGAAACACGAGCAGTAGGTGGATGTTACGACCAAGGGGTTTTGTGACCGGTTTTGAGTGTTGTTGGGGACGAGTCATGGGCCATGGTTGGTGCCAATGGATGCGTCATGGTGCGGTGGTTGCAACCACCGTGGGTTGGTGGTGGTGCAGGTGGTTGAAGGGGTGTCTTTTGGGGCTGTTTTGGAGGGTGTCGGGGGCTGTCAAGGGGCTGTTTTCACGGTCTGTTTAGACTGCGGGTTGAGGGCTGTTTACGTTTATTGGTTGTCAATTTTGTTGTTGTTTTATCATGATTGGTGTAGCATTATTGTTATCATTATCATTATTATTCTTATTATTATTATTATTAATATTAATGTTATTAATGTTATTATTATGGGTACTAATATTATTTATTCATCTTATTATTATTACTAATGTTGTTATTATTATTAATATTGCTAATATTGTTATTGTGATAATGTTATCGTTGTTAGTATGATTATTATTGTTATCAATTTCGTTCATGTTAGTAATGATTAAAGCTAAGTAATTTTATACATGGATGTGACGGTTACCAATTGTTTAATTATATTTTCTATGTTCGATTATTTAATCGAAGATTAGTTATAAAAGAAATAAAGACGGGTTAGTCAAGCTAATTGAAGAAGTCGTGTTTAATACGGTCTCGTTGTGTGTTATATATTATGTAATTAGTTAATTTGATTTATTGATATATTATATTTGTTTATATCATTATATTAGTTAATAATTATGTATATTATAATCGTTGTGTCGTGATTGTTTTATTTAATTAAGCTCATGAATAAGTTAAGTAGACGGGAGTACAAATAGTTATTGGAATGATTAGTGATTGAATACTTCTGCTAATTGTTAGGTGACGGTATTGAAGTGGCATAACTCTGTTTACTTGCTGGCTTGCTATTGGATTATATTGTTATCCAGGTAGGACGATACACTGACACTATACTTTATGAAGTGATATGAATGGATGTTTACTCTGTGATGTGTCATGAAATGATGTTGCCTTATATGTGATGGATGCAAGCATGAAATATATAAGAATGATATTGGTTGGATTGATTGTGGATTATTGGCAATGGCATGAGTATTTCAGTATTTGATAGCATGATTAAATAACTATATTGTGGCATTCATGAGCATAGCATATGCATTGGTTACTGAGAAAGTTATGGTCAGATATTGTTCTGATATAAAGCCCAGGGTGGTTCTGCAGACCAGGCCTGGTGTCTTATCAGCTATTGAGCTGGTGTTCGGTGACGACCGATTATAGTCTGCCGGGAGGTTCGGTATGGCTTGGTGCAAGAGTATGAGTTTGAGAATGAGATTGAGATTGAGCTCGAGCATATCATGGCATTTGCATATCATTTAACTGTTGCATTATAATTATTGTGTTATCCTACTCAACCGCGAGGTTGACAGTGTATTCGTGTACACCTACGATGATCCGGAATGGGGAGTAGATTCTACAGGTCAGAGACAGATGGATTAGGAGCTTGGGCATGGAGAGAGACGTGGCTTGGACCTACTTAGAATTAGATCACATACTTTGATGAGTTGTACTTTTATTCTTCGCGTAATAGTTGTCATATTAAAGTTTAAATTTAACCAGTTTTTATATAAAGTACTTTGGTTTGTTTTACTTTGTTATTCACTACCTCGGACATTCCGAGATGGTAACAACTCTATTTATTGAGAATGTCTTGCTAAAGGCTCTTAAATAAATGGGGGTGTTACACATAACACCGAGGAGGCCACTTGGGAAGCCGAGGAGGCCATGAAACTTAAATACACATAGCTTTTCGAGGTAAGTACCTAATTACGAGGACGTAACACTCTTAAAGGGAGGTAGGATGTAATACCTGCAATTTTTATTTCTTTTGTTTTCCATGCGTTATAAGAGACTATTATAGATGATAGCGTCAGCTTTGCTTGAAGGGGGGTAGTTTTAGAACTTCGAGGACGAAGTTCATTTTTAAGGAGGGTAGATTGTAATACCCGTAAAATCCGTCAATAAAATAAAATGGGAAATTTATTGACAATACAAGTATCGCTTGAAAGAAACACGTAAAACCGTCGCATGCATCTTTTTATGTCGCGCAAGAAACCGTAATACCACATCAAATCTGATGGATAAGTATTACCTAAGAAACCTACACTTACCTAGACACATGGGGACTAATAAAAGAAGAAAAACATGGACCCTTCCCAGGCATGCAAGCCGCCACCTCCCCCTTCCCTATACTTTTGCTTTCTCATTTTTCCAACATTCATTTAAACCCTCTTAAACCTAATTCAATCCCCCACCAGCTTCTATTCCTCACAAATACAAAAAAAATAGAGAGAGTGATAGAAATACAGAGGGAGAACAAAAAAAAAAGGAAGAAGAAGAAGAAGAGAGCTAAGGAGGAAGATCTTGCCTAAACATCAACTATTCACTTAGTAAGCCTATGAAAATTGTTTTTATTCTGATTCCTCATCATATAAACACAAATTCACATATTCTTAAATCAAATAACACCACTCAAACAAGTTTTACTCATGCATGCAAAGGATTAAAGCTAGTAAAAACCGTTATTTGTCAAAAACGTAGCATGCATGTAGTAGATCTGAAATCACATGTTAAAATGAGTATTTTCAGAAAATAAAAATTTGGGACCTTCCTTAATTTGTTATAAAAACACTCACCAAAAATTAGGATGTTTGCATGTACCGTTTAGAAATGAAAAATCATATACTACAACATGTTTTCTGCTTAACCGCATCACTAGATCTCACTTAAAGAGTCATCAAACCATATTTATAAAAGGAATCCGTGTCTCATCTTTTAATATGTTAAACTTGTTTGCGTCTAGATGATAATAGGCTTTTGAATCAACTCGTTTCGATTTGTTAAGAAGGCTTTATGATGTAAAACTTTTCATGACTCAGTGTTTGACCATTGTTTTGAAAACGCGTTTTTAGATCTGATAAACCCATTTGTGAGACAACATGCATGGCTAACAATATCTTGTAGACACATAAAGAAATCCAATAAAGCCAACCATGCACGTATGACGTTTTAAATTTTATATGATTTTTACAAGTTTCGGTTGTGTTCTGGAAAAATGTTCTAATTTGTCTTACTTGTTAAAAGCTTACATTTCCATAAAAGGGTAATTTAGTCATACATATAAATATAATCAGTGACCCATCTCTTCACATGTTAAATTTTAATGAATTGAAAGTGTATTAGGCTTTCGTTTCGATGAGTTTCGACATGTTAAGAGTATTTACCACCCCGTAACGTTTTAAGACTCACCTTTGGACCAACTTTGGTACACTGTAACTTTGGACCCCTTAAACACGTTTTTATACTCTGACCACGAAGACATTAAAGATGGACGACTCACTATGGAACCAAACCTTACTGGTCTCACCTCAAAACGTTTATTAACGAAGGAGATATGACGATTTAAAGTTTCTGTTTTGAATCTGTAAAAACCGAGAAAGTATAGTTATCGCATAATTTACTACAAGTAGCTTAGTAATGGTCGTTCATATAAGTGACTATTATTTTAAATATTATGTAGAGTCGGGATTCGTAGAATAGGCTCTCTAACTTTTAACCGCTTGCAAGGTAAGGGAAACGCTTATCCGTACACTCTTATTAAACCGTTACGATTTGTTACTATCTTGCATGTTGAGACTTTTGATTATATTGAATTATTTATATTGGTTGGATGTATTTTACAAAATGATTATGGACAAAGACTTGTTTGTTTTGATCTCTTGAAACGGGATTATATTTAATATGGAAAAGAAGTGCTTTATGATTCTAAAAGTTTTGGGAACCAAAACCGTCTTGCTTTTCTACAAACTTATTATGAGTTATCAAATTTGAAGGAAATAACTTGGTTATTTTGGAAATGGATTCTCATGTTGGTTTGAAACGGTTTTGGTAGAGGGGTAGGTTGTTCCATAATAAGGGACTTCCTATACAGTGCTTCTGATGGGGGTTAGTTGATCGAGACCCCGTCCTCTTATCTTCCTCTTTGGGGTTGGCCCTTAGAGGGGTGTGCACACTCGGGATTCTAGGACAGTATAGTACATGATTGTTGGGGCTGGTGTCCTTGACAATTAAGTACAATGACTTATTAAATCTCTTTAAGGATCACAAGGGCATACTTCTGTATTATTACCAGTTGATCCACGTTTATCAATAACGGTTGGCTTGCTAGATAAGTTTGACGTTATTGTCATACGGATGGCGGTGGTCAACTGGTCCCTATACGTCACACCTATAGGACACGTTTGAGAGATGTGAAGGTATGAAAATACAGTCACATTTTGCCGGATATGACTAAACGGTTAGTCAGAGGTATTGACTATTAAATTAGTCAATAAGATGTTGAGAATTATTATTTAATACGGATTAAATAATTTTAGCTAATACGGATTACAAGATTAATTCGTAAATTAAATATAAACGGTTATATTTAATTAAATATTATATTCACAAATTAATATAAACAGTTATATTAATTTAGGTAATTATACAATATCGTATTTTATCAGACCATTATTAATATATTGACTGTATTAATAACTGATAACATGTTACGATTTATAAATTAAACCCGCGAATAAATAATAGCTAATTGGGTCGAATCACGCATTAGGATAAGGTAAGAGTGGAAAGCCCACTCCTACCCAAACCCTATATTCGGCCGGCCTCAGTTACAAAAGGAGGAGACTTCTCCTTTTGTCAACTACACTTGTTGCACTGCAAAATAATCTCAGGGTAAAATTAGGGTTTTGAGAGCATTCTTCTCCCAAAACCTCAGATCTCACATCTAAACTCAAATAGCTCTCCCTATATTGCAAGGCAATTGGAGAGGATTTCTAGCACACGCGGCCACGTCTCAAACTAAGTCTTGGGTGCAAGTTATAGGAGGGAATTTGCATTAATTCCTGTTCTTAGGCCTTTTGCGCGAGGACTAAAGGTTGTACTTCTTTTCTCATGTTTTTAATCTTATGACGATATTCACAATTGCATATTTCATTATAATCCTGCAAATTTAGGGTGAATACGCGTTTTATTCCCCACAAGTGGTATTAGAGCCTTAGGCCATGAAAATTTTACAATTGTGTCTTTCATAAGAATTAAATTTTTGAAAACCGTACATTCTGTCGCAGGCACTCGATCGAGTACCAGTTGCACTCGATCGAGTGCCCTCGTACCAGGCCCGTGCGTGTGATTTTTGTGAGATATCGATCTTGTTTTTCGATTATAATTTGCATATTGTTAATTAATCGATATTTTTAGCAATATGTGAATCTTTTGTTGTTGTTTATTTATGATTTACACGTTTTAAATCCAAGTTATAAACTCGTTTTAGATTTAAAAGTGCAGCGATTGCGTTTTAAAGAGTCACTCGATCGAGCCCCTGCTGCACTCGATCGAGTGACACTGGCACTCGATCGAGTGCCTCTGCTGCTCGGTCGAGTGCTCATGGTTCGGGCTCCATTTTTGAAAATAACTTGTTTTCTTATTTTCACATGGCTTAAAATAATATACTGTATACGGAAATAGTATATTATTTAGTGAAACGGTTCACCCTCGTTTGATACATATTGTTTTAAAACAGTTTAAAATAATGGATTATATGTTTATTAAAATTGGTGATTAAAACGGTATAGTCACTTAATTTTAATCTTAAAAGGTGGTTTGGTATAAATTTATTAATCATAATAACAGTATTATGTCATGTATAAATTTTATTTAGTTGATGCATTTTATTTATCGTCTTGTGAATGCCTTGAATGCTTTCAATAACGTATTTAATTTTTGCAAACGGTTGTAACTTAGTGTGGCCTTAGAAGATTGTGTTACCGTAATGATGGGACACGATCTTGCTTGTAATTTTGAGATCTTGAATCTCCGTTTTGGGTTTTTGCCATGTAATTACTTTTGTATTTAAATTAGAATGTATCTAGGACTACTTTTGTAATTTAAATTAGTAATTTTGTGAAGACCAAAGACAAGACGGAGACCGGATGCTCACTCCCGCTGCAAGGACCAAGATAGAACATCAAGACAAGCTTCTAGGGTCCAACGGTGGATTCCAAGTTGTTTTATGTTTATTTTGGTAGGATAGGCCACACTAGGACTTTTATTTACGTTTATTGCATTTATCTTTACGCTTTCATCGATAATAGCTTGCATCATATTCCGCCTAAAAACCAAACCACCTATATCATGCCTGAAAACTGACTCATGTAGAGGTCACGCGTTAGTTTTCTGTGACAATACAGATGTCACATGTCAATTTAAAAGCCATCACTTTATTTAATTCATTCACGCAAATGCTAGTTTTTAGTTCACTTAAATAGGGATAAATAAGAGTTGATGGGGTCTTCCTCGTATAACCAAAAATTGAGATTAGTCTTTATAAATCAGCCTCCCATGAATCCCTTCTTCGTCGGTAGGCATAATATGACCCCTTCTACGTTGGGTAAGTGGGAACAGATGATTTATTTTATCTCAACATCATGGTCACTCGATAATATTCCAGTGACTGAGATGGACTAATAGATAGGATTTACGGAAATCTATCGACCAAGAGTTCCAACGATTGGAATTAGCCAAACTGTGGGCTTATCAATATACGAAAATTGAGTCTTGGGATCGTTTATATAATTCTTGAGGGAGATCAATTATATAAATGCATGAGTCTACGAGTTTAAATTCAATTTAATATAGACTTAAATCACAACAATAAGTTGCTTATATGGTTTTGTTTTATCTTCTTTTCAGTGTAGAACACGTTCTTTAAAACTACTGTAAAACTAAAATGGCTGGTGAAGACCCAATGCCAAGTGCCAAGCTAGCACGTGAATCCTGGCTAAAAGCCTTCATGGACTCCATGAATCAGTCAACTAGACTGAGGAATGATGGGTCAAACTTCTCTGACTGGGAGGCAGCACTACGGAATGCTGCCATTGCTGACGGAAAGCTCAAGTTCTTAACTGAGCCCATTCCGCCACACCCAGGAACTGGAGCTAGAGCCAACGAAATTCGCGCTCATAGCGATTTCGTTATGGAAGCGGGTGCGATAAAGAACGTACTCATCTATGCAATGGAATCCAATTTGCAAAGACGCTTCATAACCCATGGTGCAAACAAGATTTTCACCACGCTCACTAACGAATTCTCCAAGGCTCCGAGAATCGTTTCTTATGAGCATACCTGTCGCTTCATTGAGGCGAAACTCCAGAAGGGCCAAGCTGTTAGCCCACATATTCTCAACATGATTGAGAATATCGAGAAACTGGAGTCCCTAAACTGCAAGATCAGTGAGAACATCATCGTTGATCGCATGCTTCATTCGCTTCATGATGGGTTCGCCCTCTTTAGGGCCAACTACTACATGAACGACATGAAGAAGACTCCTCATGAGCTCCACTCCCTTCTCGTACAGACTGAGAAGGATCTAAAGTTGAGTGGGAGTCTAAAGCAGGATGTTCTCATGATCTCCAGCAAGGGAAAAGGTAAAGGGAAGGCTAAAGCTCAGGGCGACCTAGCGGTAGGTAAGCCCAGGTTCAAGAAACCAGGATTTGCTAAGAGTGGGCCTGGTGAGTCGAGTAACTCACAAGGCAAGACAAAGAGCAAAGATACAAGCATGGAATGTCACCATTGCCACAAGACTGGGCATTGGAGGCGCTCATGCCCCGTGTATCGCGAGGACATTAAAGCAGGCCGTGTTACTCCTGTTGGTATGTCTTCTTCTTCTTTTATTCACATGATTGAGATTAACCATGCAAGTTGCGGAACTTGGGTACTTGATACTGGTTGTGGTTCTCATCTATGTAATCATGTGCAGGGCCTCCGAAACCAAGAACCCCTAACCAAGGGTGAGGTGGACCTGCGTGTCGGGAATGGAGCACGTGTGGCTGCAGTCTCGAAGGGAACATACGTAATCCAGCTTCCAAGTGGATTCGAGTTATTTTTATATAACTGTTATTATGTTCCTAATTTGTCCAAAAACATTATTTCAGTTTCTGCACTTGACAAACTCGGATTTTCATTTGTAATAGAGAATAATAGCTGTATTTTCTCTTTACACAATATGATTTATGGCAAGGCAGTTTCCATGAATGGAATTTATGTTTTAGATCAAACCACCGAGATATTACATGTGAATAATAAAAGAATAAAGGTAGGTGACAAAGATCAAACTTACCTATGGCATTGTCGTATGGGACACATAAATGAGAAACGCGTAAAACAGCTCCTGCAGAATGGAGCTATTTCGCCCTTTGACTTCGAATCATATGGCACGTGTGTGTTAGGTTTAAGTAGTTGCTCATAAACTAATTTAGTCATACTAACAAACCTTTTAATTAACAAGATAATAAACTCGTTTATTATGATCTTATGCATGCTAATAAAATGCGGAAAGAGGAGAAAACCGTGTTCTTACACTCGGTCCAAATATATTGCAAGGATGATCCTCCGAGTACCCAATATAGAATACCTCCTCCGGATGCACCAAGACAAGCCCCAAAAGAACCGAAACTTTGTATGCTAGACTTGGAATCGGTTTTCTTCCTTAAACTAATTCTAATCACTCTTATTAGAATTATATTTTAATACTACTCTTAGTATAAATTATTATCTTATAATATGTATTTTAGAGGTAGAAAATTTTCTCTCTTCTTGTGTAGTGTTTCGGCTAGGGCAACAACAACAACAAGAAGTAGTGAATGAATATAACATATCTTTATATATCAAGCATGCTTATTTAGATAATCAAATAACTATAAGCATGGTATATGGGGAAGGGGTTGCCGGTTTTGGGATGCCACAAAGGGGAACACATTCACTTCTCAAGACACTAGGGAAGCATCTAGGTTAGTGTTCTCAAGGTGGTCTTTTAATGATTGTGTTTTGTACATTAAACCCACACAACCAACCCCACTTAACCGGCCCCTTTAATCATAAATAAAGGATTTCATTTTACAACTTTGTAAAATGTATAATTTATACAAAGTGTGACATCCTATATGTCATATAATATGTTTTAGTACATTTAAAACATATAAATATTTATCATATAAATATTATACATAAATAAATCATATTTATTAATTAATAAGTAATTCGAAATTACAAATGTAAAATGATCATTTATCGTCAATACGATTTACAACCTTTGTATTAATTTCAACCCAATTCATTCTAATTACGATATCTTAAAATATCGTTTAATGTTTAACAATTGACACGTTTCAATTTTAAACAAAAATCTTACATTAAGATTTAACCTCTAATTTCTCGATATACGAGTTTAAGGAATATGATCAAATCGTATCAATATACATTTGATCACTTTATCAATTAAGGGAATTGTCCTAAAGGTGTGACCTAAAGGGATCAACTGACCACCACCGTCATACGACAGTAATGTCAAACTCTAGCTAGCCAATCATTACCGATTAATGTTGGTCAGTTGACTAATAATTCGTATCATCCCTTGCGCATTCTTGTTATGAGATTTAATTACGTGATCGCACTTATTGTTGAGGACACATTTCCCAACAATCTCCCACTTGTCCTCGACAAGTGTGCGTCACCAATTCTCTTGTCCTATTACAATCTCCCACTCAATGCAAGATGTCTCTCTCTGGTCGTTCTTGCATTTGATCATATCATGAATGGTTTCCTCGATCTGGAGAATAACTGTCTGACCGGAATTATCTACCATAGACACCTTCCGAGCGTGGCCACGCATTTCCAGTTAATTACTCCTCGAGTGGCCCTGAGATTTGAACAACCCTGACAAGGGGTGGACAATTTCTATCGCACTACTTCCTTCAACCAGTCACAGTTAGTCACAACCCAAAACAATCCCATTTGACTCCAGTTACGAAAAGTCGTAGAGAATGGATCAAAGTTATGCCTAAACTGTACCATCTTGGGAGAGTAGTTTTTAGTCAAAGAATTGACTCACAAGAATACTATAGCAGCTCTCGCCACGACCCGGCTATAAAATTTCCAGAACTCTATAAGCGGTCACATTGCCCGACAGAGTGTCTCTTACAGTCTGCCTATGTGATCGACTAGTCATCACATATGACTCTATGGCACTTGAACTTGCCATCAATCGCCTCACACTCTAGTCGCTTTGAGACGTCACCTCATGTAAGCGGCTAGGAGCCATACTAAGTCAATCCAGTTCACTTATGGGGTTCAATATTGTCTCATACAACCCATTTGGATTCTGACAAAGTATCTTTTACTTTGAGTTATTTATAACTCAAATGATGTTGTCATGCAACAATAGTCAACACTATTACATTGCATTTTGATGTACAATCATCTATTTGTATTAGCGTTTTGCGAATAACCTTTATTCATGCGAATAACCTTTATTCATGATAGCAAAACTTACAACTTTTGGTCTCCTTTATTCTCATATTATCCCGTATAACATGATTCTATTTGAGTACATATCTAGAACTCTTTCTAGATTTTGAGTTTCCTTTCCGGAGGAAAGCTCCCACTGTTATCTTATAACTTGTGACGTATCGATATACTGGAGGGATTAAAATCACTCTCTATAGTCACTTATGTACTGAAATCTATATTGTAGTTTATTAGTGATTTCATCACTTTTACAATTTTCAAACATCTTGGCTATTTGTTAATGGTTTCATTCATCGTTATGAATAATGTATCCAACCATTCTAACTTCAAGTGGGCGACCTTTTATTATCCATATAATAAACCTTCCCATCAAGCTCCATCATCTTATGATATAAAGTATTTGATCATCTAGAATTGAAAACCTCTTATTCTTTACTCTTTAAAGAATCACCCATTCTCTCTAAATGGTAGGCTTTAATTCTTTTTATGAAAATCGCTCCCACTAAAATCAATATCTCTCGATATCTTAAATGAACCTTTCATTTCTCGCATGTTAAACTATTACTCGAATCATTATCACTATCACTATCCCTATAGTGATCTATTTTCCATTCAATCAATCATCACCCTCTTATCATGTCTTCGTTTCCTCGAGACGAATATGACATGATTATTTCCTTTATAACTACATAGGAACCGTTTTCCTATCGATGATTTCATACGGGTTTTCAAGTTTCCTCTCTATGAAACAATGAACACAAAGAACCTTTCTCCGAGTGTCCTCCCGTAGTTTCTTCAAATCATTTAGGACTTTGTTTCCTCTCTATGAAACAATGAACACAAAGAACCTTTCTCCGAGTGTTCTCCCGTAGTTTCTTCAAATCATTTAGGGTTCTTCTTAAGACTCCTAAGTGAGAATCTTCTCTAAGATCCTTCCTTTATTTATATCATTGGTTTGTGAGCGAAACATTTTCTCCCACTCTATCCTTCTAACAATAACCTTTACTTGTCTAAGGATAGCTATTTCGATCAACCAATGTATTTGAATGTTTGAAGTTTGATAGGTGTAATGAATACATTCTCATTTTCACTTAAAATGAAAATCTTTTAATGAACTGATATAGTCTCATTTTGATTGAATCTATCTCATGGGGTGTAGTTCTCCGTTTTAATCAACTCTTTGATTTTTTTTTTATATTTGATCGTATCAATATTTATTTCGTGATTAGATCACTATTATTCATGTTTAAATAATGCATGCAATTTATTTGAGAAATCAAAACATTGATTAAGAACAAAAGTAGTGACTTGGGTTGAAAACCAAGTCACTAATATCCAAAATTACAACCATTGTATTAGGATTTTAATCCTTGTCTTACAAGAAATTTAAATTGTTCCATAAATAAATGCAAAATATGAAAGAAGACGATATGAAAATTAGAGCCTAGCTCTTCAAGTCTTCGATCAATTGGATGCTACCGGAGCCATCCAAGTAAGGAATTTAACGCTTCCCTTTCCTTGCCCTTATCATCATAAGGCGCCCTTTTAAAACAATTTAAAAGGGGTGATAGTCAACAACTTGTATCGCCATACAAAAGTTGACAAAATAACATGAGTTTAAACGAGAATTATAACCCACCGCAAGAACCTTTCCAGCTTGAGATCGCTTAAGAATTTGGGGCAATTTCTCTTCCAATGACCGATCCTCGTGCAATAATGGCACTTGTCTTGCTCTTTAGAAGACGAGGTGGAAGCGCCTTTCGAAAAGGTCTTTTCTTTGGTCGCTTTGGGTTTGAACGTTTTCTTGCCCTTGCCTTTCGAGGCATTCCTCTTGAAGCTCGTTTTCCCTTTCTTTTCGATGTTCAAAACATCTTTGGTGGAACTTTCATGAAGTCCCATGTCCCTTTCGGCTTGGACTAGCATCTTATGCAACTCGTCTAACGAGGTCTCTTGGTTTCGCATATTGAAATTCACCCGGAATTGAGCATACGCTTTAACCTTATTGAGCGAGTGAAGAACTCGGTCAATTATAAGAGAGTCGGGAACATCAACATTTTGAGCTTTTAGAGTCTCCGCGAGCTCAACTAGTTTGAGAACATGAGGGCTTATCTTTTGCCCTTCCTTGAAGGTTATGTCAAAGAAAGCGGAAGCCGCCTCATATTGAATCACCCTTGGAGTTTGCGAAAACATGGTCGCAAGCTTAGTGTATATCTCATATGATGTGGTCAACTTGATCATGCTCCTTTGGAGATCCGGCTCCATGGAGAAGATGAGCACATTTTTAAGAGCGGAGGACTCTTTCATGTAGGCTTCATAGGCCTCACGAGTTTGGACCGACGAACGAGCGGTCGGAGCGGGAGGAGCGGCTTCGGATAGGTAACGACTCTTATCGTCACCTTGAGCGGCCAAAAGCAATTGCGCATCCCAATCCTTAAAATTGGAACCATGCTTATCGAGTTTGCAACGATCCATAAAGGATCGAAGCCATGATACGTTAGTGAGAGGTGGAGCGTTGGTTGCCATAGTCGATGTTGAAAAATTTAAACTACAATAATAAAAGGAAAACAACATCATTTTAAATTCATAATTTAAACTAAAACTTTAAGTTTAGTTATATATATTTACTTAATGATCTCTTACCCAATTAAGTAAACAATCCCGAGACCCAAACCCATACTAATGCGGGCACGGTGTAGCCGATTCAACCCGTATCGGTATAATTTGGTGGATTAACTCTTTAATCGGTTCTACTCTTAGAACTCTCGGTCGACAATTTTCTTAAAATTATCTTTAGCCCGAACTTATTGCAACTACGGTTACGAATACTTTCGTTGAGATCAACCAAATTTCAAGGTGTAATCTTATTACCCCACTTACCCAACGTGACAATTTTAGTACCCCGGTGTAGCCGAGCCTACGTTTTTGTGAAGAAGGGATTCATGGGTCCGTACTTTTTGGTAAGGCTAAGTCTCAATATTAATATGTAAGAGATCTAGTCAAATTATTATCTATCTCCGTTTAAGTGAACTAAGTCGGTGAATTATCGATAAAATAAAAGACTAGGTCGACTAAGTCGAAACATGCATGATACGATGTATGACGATTTGGCTATGCATGCAAACATATAAAAAGCAAAAATAAAAGCATAAATAAACCCTAGTATGGCCTTTCCTAGAAAAGAAATAACAAAGTACAAATTCGGAAACCAACTCCTTTGGTCCCTTGAACTTCACGCGGCACGCACTTCGAGGTAAACACCGTCTTGATCGGAACTCCTTTCCGAATGGCACCGTCTTCAAGGAACTCCGGATTTTACAAATATTACAACTTTTCTAGTCTACTTTATACATTATAAAATAGAAATAAATTACAATTGGGTGATACGAGATCACAAAATTACAACCCAATCGGTAACCCCTTACATTACGGGAAATACCGATTTAAAAACTAAGGCCATACTAAGTAAATTACATAATTCCCAAAATTACGTAAAAATAAATCATGACATTCATAATATAAATATGCAATGCTTAAATAAATATGAATTAACATGCAAATCCTAAGCCAAATCGTCCTATTTAAAACACTTATTTAAATAGTTATCGTAAACCTCGGTTTTTATGGAATTGCGTGTTTTAACGTTTAACAACACTATGCATTAAATGAAACGGTTTTCATCCTTAAGTTAATCATCCTAACTCGCATAGGATTCAAAATTTAGTCTTACTCAAACTTTGAACATGAATTAACTTAATATATTTTAATATTGATCGGTATTACTCGGTTTTTCGGGAAAAACAATATAAAATTCAAAAGAGACATTAAAATTTCGAAAATTCAAAATTCAAATTTTGAAAATCCAGAATGTTCTTAAAATTTTCAGAAAGTTAAATTATTAGTATTTTATACGGTTTTATTATTATTTCGAAAATAACACGTAAAACGAGCAATTTAAGTCGGAAAATTCAATAATTAACTTCATAAATGCAAATTAAATACTAATAATAATTTTTATACCTTCCAAAACCTTTTTAAGAACACAAGATGGACAGAAAATTAAATGGCACATTGCCCCATAGCCGAAATTTTAAAGCATGCCTCTTTTTAATTTAATTTTAAATGCTACTTTTAACAAAACAAAATTAAATCAATGCAAATCAAATCTGAAACTTTAGGCACCCAAGAATATTTTCATGATGAACATATCACATATGACTAAAATGGGTTATATTTTCGGCCATTTTTAACAACATTTGCAAATTTTAACGATTTACGTCATATATCATACGATTTTAACATTTAAAATTATTTCTCAAGCATAAAATAAGATAAAATTCTCGAAAATTTTATACATGCTGGAAATAATATATATGACATCGTGTTAAATTTTTATGGCCAAATTCCAACTTAAACTATTAAAGTCGAAATTATGTCACTAATTACCCGATTTTTACATTAAAAATCTATAATATTGCAATATTTGAGATAAATTTCTGGAAAATTCAACATAAATTTAAATATTGCATGTGACATCCTCATAAATTTTTATAGTCAAATTCATAATATAACTATTTTAACCCATTTTTATTCATCCTTTTGCATTTTAACCATTAAAATTCATATCACACGATTTAAAGGTCTATAATTTACGAAAATTCATATTCATATTATAGAAAATACATGTGATATCATACTGAAAAATCTCGGCCAGAAGTTAATTTTAACTATTTTTCCCAAAATTAATCATTTTTAACCATTAAAACGTATTAAAAACCGAAATAAAAAAACCAATGATCAATATTCATGCAAAAATTATTCCAAATATTCTAAATCATATTAGAAAACAGTAGGTATCATGCTAAAAATATTTCGTCCATATCTTATATCATACGAAAATTCAAGTTTTATTTTTGTTATCATAATAACTCCGTAAAAACGAAACGGAAAGCATGCAAACAACCATTTTGCTCTGATACCAATTGTTAGGTTTAAGTAGTTGCTCATAAACTAATTTAGTCATACTAACAAACCTTTTAATTAACAAGATAATAAACTCGTTTATTATGATCTTATGCATGCTAATAAAATGCGGAAAGAGGAGAAAACCGTGTTCTTACACTCGGTCCAAATATATTGCAAGGATGATCCTCCGAGTACCCAATATAGAATACCTCCTCCGGATGCACCAAGACAAGCCCCAAAAGAACCGAAACTTTGTATGCTAGACTTGGAATCGGTTTTCTTCCTTAAACTAATTCTAATCACTCTTATTAGAATTATATTTTAATACTACTCTTAGTATAAATTATTATCTTATAATATGTATTTTAGAGGTAGAAAATTTTCTCTCTTCTTGTGTAGTGTTTCGGCTAGGGCAACAACAACAACAAGAAGTAGTGAATGAATATAACATATCTTTATATATCAAGCATGCTTATTTAGATAATCAAATAACTATAAGCATGGTATATGGGGAAGGGGTTGCCGGTTTTGGGATGCCACAAAGGGGAACACATTCACTTCTCAAGACACTAGGGAAGCATCTAGGTTAGTGTTCTCAAGGTGGTCTTTTAATGATTGTGTTTTGTACATTAAACCCACACAACCAACCCCACTTAACCGGCCCCTTTAATCATAAATAAAGGATTTCATTTTACAACTTTGTAAAATGTATAATTTATACAAAGTGTGACATCCTATATGTCATATAATATGTTTTAGTACATTTAAAACATATAAATATTTATCATATAAATATTATACATAAATAAATCATATTTATTAATTAATAAGTAATTCGAAATTACAAATGTAAAATGATCATTTATCGTCAATACGATTTACAACCTTTGTATTAATTTCAACCCAATTCATTCTAATTACGATATCTTAAAATATCGTTTAATGTTTAACAATTGACACGTTTCAATTTTAAACAAAAATCTTACATTAAGATTTAACCTCTAATTTCTCGATATACGAGTTTAAGGAATATGATCAAATCGTATCAATATACATTTGATCACTTTATCAATTAAGGGAATTGTCCTAAAGGTGTGACCTAAAGGGATCAACTGACCACCACCGTCATACGACAGTAATGTCAAACTCTAGCTAGCCAATCATTACCGATTAATGTTGGTCAGTTGACTAATAATTCGTATCATCCCTTGCGCATTCTTGTTATGAGATTTAATTACGTGATCGCACTTATTGTTGAGGACACATTTCCCAACAGTGTGAATCATGTCTCATCGGCAAAATGACTCGTATTTCCTTCAAAGGTGTTGGAATGCGCGCTGCCGACCTATTAGGACTCATACATACGGACGTATGTGGCCCTATGTCGATCAACGCACGAGAAGGCTATAGGTATTTCATCACTTTCACGGATGATTTGAGTAGACATGGCTATGTCTACTTGATGAAACATAAAAGTGAATCCTTTGACAAGTTCAAAGAATACCAGAATCGGGTACAGAACCAGCTGGGTAGAAAGATTAAAGCACTACGTTCAGATCGTGGTGGTGAGTATCTTTCACACGAGTTTGATCAACACCTAAAAGACTGTGGGATCGTGCTACAGTTGACTCCACCTGGAACACCACAATTAAATGGTGTGTCCGAACGGAGAAATCGAACTTTACTTGATATGGTTCGATCCATGATGAGTCACACCGTTGTGCCTGATTCATTGTGGGGCTATGCTCTTTTGTCGGCCGCTCTAATACTTAACCGAAGTCCGTCTAAAGCTGTTGACAAGACTCCATTCGAGTTATGGAAGGGAACGGTCCCTAACTTGTCCTTTATTCGGGTTTGGGGCTGCGAGGCTTATGTCAAGTGGAGACACGAGGATAAGCTCGGCCCGCGATCGGTCAAGACATACTTTATAGGCTATCCAAAGGGAACGTTTGGTCATTACTTCTACTCGCCTACCGAACAACGTGTTTTTGTTGCGGCTAGTGCGACGTTCTTAGAGAAAGAATTTCTCGAGAACAAGTCGAGTAATAGAACCTTCGAGTTATCGGAGGTTCAAGAACCAACTACCGAGCAACCATTGGAGGAAACAGTTCCTTCACCCGAGGCTGCGGTAGATATCCCTGAGGAACCTAAGAGGTCAGGAAGAGTCTCTATTCCACCGGACAGATACATTGGTATGGTCGAGGAACACGATACAGATGACGTCTTACTCCTAGAGGGTAATGAACCCACAACCTATAAAGGTGCCATGACCAGTTCTGACTCAAAGCTATGGCTAGAAGCCATGCAATCCGAAATGGACTCCATGTTTGAGAACAACGTGTGGGATCTTGTGGACCTACCTGCAAAGGTACGCCCCCTTCAATGCAAATGGCTTTACAAAATAAAGCATGCCGTGGAAGGTAAACAAGATATCCATAAGGCAAGACTAGTTGCTAAAGGTTTCACCCAAGTGCCAGGCTTGCACTACGATGAGATCTTTGCACCCGTAGTCATGCTACGTTCCATTCGGATTATCTTAGCGATCGCCGCATTTCATGACTATGAAATATGGCAAATGGACGTTAAAACCGCCTTCTTAAACGGTTATTTGGAGGAAGAGTTGTACATGGTACAACCCGAGGGTTTTATCGATCCAGCACATCCTAAGAAAGTTTGCAAGCTTAAGCGTTCCATCTATGGACTTAAGCAAGCATCGCGGAGTTGGAATCATCGCTTCGACCAAGTGATAAAAGAGAATGGGTTCATTCGATCAGTCGAGGAACCATGTCTCTATATCAAGTCGAGTGGGAGCAAGATTGTATTCCTAGTACTGTATGTCGATGACATACTCTTGATTGGGAATGACATACCTCTCTTATCTTCGGTTAAAGCATGGTTGAAAAACCATTTCCAGATGAAAGATCTGGGAGAGGCACAAAGAATTTTGGGCATCCGTATCTACAGGGATAGATCACGACGGATGTTGTCTCTCAGTCAGGAGTCTTATATAGAGAAGATTCTGGAGAGATTCAGTATGACGAACTCCAAGAAGGGGTTCCTTCCCATGACTCCTGGGCTTCACTTGAGCAAGACTCAAGAAGCTAAGTCAGTGGAAGAGAAAGAGCGCATGAGTCGGATTCCTTATGCCTCGGCAATAGGATCGATCATGTATGCCATGATATGCACACGTCCAGACGTTGCATATGCATTGAGTATGACCAGTCGATTCCAAGCTCATCCAGGTGAACCACACTGGATGGCCGTGAAAAACATTCTTAAGTACCTACGGAGGATTAAAGATTGGGGATTGACTTATGGAGGCGACTCAACGCTCTGCGCCACGGGTTACGCAAATGCTAGCTTCCAAACGGATCGAGATGACTCGAAATCTCAGTCTGGATTCGTTTTTACTCTTAATGGCGCTGCTGTCAGCTGGAAAAGTTCTAAACAGAGTGTTACAGCAGATTCTACGACTGAGTCCGAGTACTATGCCGCCTCGGAAGCAGCTAAGGAAGCAATATGGATGCGTCAATTCTTACAAGGACTATCAGTAGTGCCTAGTTCGAATGACCCAATCACCGTCTATTGTGACAATAGTGGTGCCATCTTCCAAGCTAAGGAGCATAAGTCTAGCAGCAAGGCTAGGCATGTACAACGGAAAGCTCATCTAATCAGAGATTACGTGGAGCAAAAGGAGATTTTTATTGAAAAGATCGCTACGGATGACAACATAGCTGATCCTCTCACAAAAGCATTACCACGTGATAAGCATGAAGGGCACATTCATTCCATGGGAATTGGATGTGTTCCTAAGTTGTAGTACTCTTTTATGAATTCATGTAATAATTCATTTTCTCGTGTACTCTATTCAACCTTATTGTTATGATATAAAATGTTTTGTTTCTCATGTGGAATTGTACGCCAATTTTGAACACCACAAAGTGAACTGATTAACATTACATCGTTTTGGTCCTTGATTACCCACTTGAGCTGATAACTCAGGTAATCATTTTGTGACGTTGGTTGATGGTGGGTTCAACGAGCCATAAGTCACGTGGATGACTGACCAATCACAAAGGCGAGTTATACGGATATCTCGTAGGACACCCCGTGACATCGTTATGGAGTCCTAAATGTTTTATAACATTGGGTGCCAGGTCGTGGATAGGACCTCCATAGTGTTCCTTAGAGTCGAGTCTTTTGACTTTCAACTGTTTCTTGAGATTAAGACAGATTTTGGGTAACTTTGGTTTTTTCCCACGGTCACCGTAACAGGGGCCAAGAGGATTTTTTCTGGGTTATTTCATGCTGGGCGATATCGGCAAGATTCGAGTTGAGGGAAATATCCAAACCCTTATCAGGATTTTATCATTTCTCAGGGCCACTCGAGGAGTAGTAACTGAAATGCATGGCCATGCTCGAATACAGATTCGTTTTATCAGTTAAGTTACTCTCTAGTCGGGGAAACCACTCTTGATACAGATCGCTTGTGAGATACGACCTTTGCGAATGCGGATTTGCAAATTGTCTTACATTGAGTGGGAGAAATTTTAAAAGGATATGAGAATCGGTTATCGCACCTACACTTGTACGGACAAGTGGGAGTTTGTTGGAGATTGTGTCCTCCACATGTAGTGTGATAACGTCATTGAACATACCCTTGTACGGACAAGTGGGAGATTGTTGGGGCTGGTGTCCTTGACAATTAAGTACAATGACTTATTAAATCTCTTTAAGGATCACAAGGGCATACTTCTGTATTATTACCAGTTGATCCACGTTTATCAATAACGGTTGGCTTGCTAGATAAGTTTGACGTTATTGTCATACGGATGGCGGTGGTCAACTGGTCCCTATACGTCACACCTATAGGACACGTCTGAGAGATGTGAAGGTATGAAAATACAGTCACATTTTGCCGGATATGACTAAACGGTTAGTCAGAGGTATTGACTATTAAATTAGTCAATAAGATGTTGAGAATTATTATTTAATACGGATTAAATAATTTTAGCTAATACGGATTACAAGATTAATTCGTAAATTAAATATAAACGGTTATATTTAATTAAATATTATATTCACAAATTAATATAAACAGTTATATTAATTTAGGTAATTATACAATATCGTATTTTATCAGACCATTATTAATATATCGACTGTATTAATAACTGATAACATGTTACGATTTATAAATTAAACCCGCGAATAAATAATAGCTAATTGGGTCGAATCACGCATTAGGATAAGGTAAGAGTGGAAAGCCCACTCCTACCCAAACCCTATATTCGGCCGGCCTCAGTTACAAAAGGAGGAGACTTCTCCTTTTGTCAACTACACTTGTTGCACTACAAAATAATCTCAGGGTAAAATTAGGGTTTTGAGAGCATTCTTCTCCCAAAACCTCAGATCTCACATCTAAACTCAAATAGCTCTCCCTATATTGCAAGGCAATTGGAGAGGATTTCTAGCACACGCGGCCACGTCTCAAACTAAGTCTTGGGTGCAAGTTATAGGAGGGAATTTGCATTAATTCCTGTTCTTAGGCCTTTTGCGCGAGGACTAAAGGTTGTACTTCTTTTCTCATGTTTTTAATCTTATGACGATATTCACAATTGCATATTTCATTATAATCCTGCAAATTTAGGGTGAATACGCGTTTTATTCCCCACAATGATTTGGTGAGCCTCGACTTATCCGGTTTAGGGAGAGTGGATCCTCTTCATACGGCCTCTATCCAAGTATATACCGACGTTGGAAATTGTGGGAAAGAAATGTTTTATTTGGATTGGAATTATCATGAAAAGTCGGATATGGATTTGAATCTTTTGGAACACTCATGCTGTTCTTAATCATATTAAATTATTTTTTACCTTTCAATTAACAGTGGCAATTCTTATACTCTCTTTTCAATCTTTTGAAACACTTTTGTTACGCATTATTTTTTAAAATGTCTTTTAAGTTATGGTTTCATATTCCGTTTATTCTTTATTCGGATTGTTTACCTTACTCAACATTATCGTTGACCCTTTTATTTGTTTTGTCCTTGCTTGGACCTGCGGTGATCACAAATTGTGTGAGCAGATCGTGTGACAGGTACTCGTGGAAATTAGTCGTGGGATGCACGGGAGAGCGCGCTTAAACCTTTCAATCAAAGACAAATGCTTAAAGACTTTATCTTTATTTTGGATCGTTGAACTTTATTTCCGCTTCCGCAAACTTTAAATTTGGTTGTAATCGGATTTTATCCTTCGGATTTTAAATTGCATTAGACAACTACCCATTTTATTTCATGTCTAGGTACTACTACCATATTTGGTTAAATTGTGACACACCCATGATCCGAATTTTACTTGAGAACCATATCTATAAATAACGAGGATTATGGGGGTGTTACACTAATATATGTCTAGTCGAGTCGAACCATTTCGGGTTTGGACCATTTTTCGGGCATACTATTATCAAATATATTAGGTACATTATAATACTTCACGTCTGGTAACACTTACTATAAACGGACGTACCACGCTAAAGCTAACATTCTTTATTTGGCCCACAACATTACCAAATTATCTGTATACACATTTGATATTTACACAAAATGTCATTACATATCCCACGTCCCCATCTACCAACTCATAATTAAACCCACAATCACATACCCCACCTATTTTTTCCCACTTTACCCTTACTTTTTCCACATTTTCTTAAACGGAATTACTTTTTTCACATACGAAATTTACTCTTTCACATACATTTTTTCATAATATTTCCATAGCATACCCTTTTCTAATCCTAGACAAATTAAAACTTATGTTAACCTTTTTTTTTACTTAAAATTAACAATTAATACGTTTTGTGAAATTATTCGGGTTATTTCCTAGTTAAATAGTTAAATTAGTTATGAAAGATTTATCAATTATTATCAACGAAGGTATGGCCGGCGGTTGTGGGTTGTGAGCGCCGGTTTGTGCATGCACCTGTAATCAAACAATAATAATCGTTATATCTCAAATCAATCATACTTCTAGACCTTCTCGTTTCGACATTAATCGACTTGTACATATGCAAAAGTGTCGAGAAGAGAAGATCGATAACATTACTCTCCGAAAACAATGATTTGAGTTCAAAAGGAGAAAGAAAAATTACAGAATCAATAGTGATATGAAAGAGACTAGATCGACGACGACGGCGATTATGATTAGTTCGAGTTTTGACGTAATTTCTCGAAATACCTCGCCAATCTGCCTTCCCAACCTTCTGCAATCCTACAAAAAATAGTTTGTGTTCTTCCGTCGTCCACGGTACTCCTACATTCCTCAATCACCACACCAAAATCATCATCAATTTACTTAATCATCAATCAAATCAAACAAATTTTTGCAATTCATACCTTAACTAATATCCTATTTCACACAATAAATACGTTGATTAACTTTTTTTCACAAGAATCATGATTAATGCTCCTTTCGTATTCGAGAAAAATGTGTTATGTTGAACATATATTCATATGTCAGTTATGTTGCCGATAGGGGAATTTTCCGATGGGAGCAAGTTGTATGGTGGTGAAGGGAATTGAGGAAAGAGAGAAAAAATGAAAAAATGACAAGGGTAAAATTGTAAAAGACGTATGTGAAAGGGTAAAATCTGTATGTGAAAAAGCACGACCTTTCTTAAATACTTCATTTTTCCCCACGTTGCCTCTGGTCTGGACGAAGGGAATATTTAGTTTACAATAATAAATATTTGTGTCGGGTTATATTATTTCAGATCAATTCGCGTAATGGGCCATGATGAGATCCTTAGTTTGGTGTCGTGTTAGTTTGATAAATATTTCGGTTAAGTCAATTAGGGTCGATGATTTTAAGAACGTGTTTTTTCACATACGAATTTTACTATTTCATATACACTTTTTGTAAAGTATATGATAGTATTATAATTGTGTTTGATAAATATTCAGAGAATACACGTGACAGTATATATACAAACTTACATATGTTTGAACAAGAATATAAAGATGCAAAATAATTACATAATAATTACATAATAATGACACCATAATTAGTGTGACTAAATTAGGTAATAGAATAATGGTGAAGGAATAACATGAGCAAATCACGGTTGATTTGCTTGATGATTTAAGGATGGAATCTTTGACTTAATTGTATTATTAACATTCCCGCTCAAGATGGACGGGCGATAGCGTAGGCGAATCTTGGAAGAGAGCATGAGAAAACGGGGCTTGTGGAGCGGTTTTGTAAGAGTATCCGCGAGCTGATCATTCCCGTTGATATGTTGGACTCGGATAAAACCTTTGCGAATTTGTTCTTTGACGAAGTGAAAAGCAAGTGCAACGTGTTTCATTCTGGAGTGAAAGACTGGGTTTGTCGAGTAATGTGTAGTGCTTAAGTTATCACAATATATTATGGGGGGGCTTTGACGATGATATTTCGAGTTCGAGCAGGAGGTTTTGGAGCCATAAGAGCTCGGCAGAGGTGCTAGCGACAGCTCGAAATTCAGCTGCCGTGGATGAACATGAGACGGCTTTTTGTTTCTTAGCTGACCACGAAATTCGATTGGTCCCGAGATAGACAATGTATTCGGTGGTTGAGAGATAGTCATGAGGATCACCCCTCGAATCCGCGTCACAGAATGCGTGTAAGTTCAGTGGTGTGTTATAGTTGAACTGTATGCCGAGGTGGAGTGTTCCATGAATGTATCGAATGAGCCGTTTAAGAGCAGCCCAATGGGTGGCGGTTGGGTGGGTCAGTAATTGAGCGAGTTTGTTGACCGAGAAAGCGATGTCGGGTCTTGTAAGTGAAAGATATTGTAAACTACCCAGGCCACAATGGTGCGATAGTCGATCTCGTTTTCTATAGGGGTCGTGGTGTCCTTTAGTAGAGGTGGGTGTGTAACCATTGGTGTGGAAGCGGGTTTCGAGTTAGCCATGTTGTACTTACCATGTAAAACCCCTCGCGAAAGCGGAAAATTAAAACATACAAAGTACTAAAAATGCAGCGGAATTTAAACTTTTTAACATAAACATGTGAGGTCAATTAAAACCTGAAAACTGAAACTGACATAAATAGAAAATAAACAAGTATACTGTCTAAGTACCAAACCAAAATATATACAACAGCCTGGGATGGAACATCTCTACAGGCACCAACAAAACTGTATCAAAAACTAAGAGTCTAGCTACTCGATAAATGTGTAAGTCATATGATGACAACAGGATCATCACTCGCTAGCTCTCTCGTGAACCCTGCCAACCTGCATGTACCTACATACATGAAAACATGTACGCCACAATCAGTGGGGAGTGACTAGAGTTCTCCTAGCCACCTTTTGTAACGACACGTAACACATAAAGCAATACAGAATACTCCAACATATATAAACATGTGAAGCATAAAATATCTCATCAACTAATCTCATACTATCATGCAAACTCTAATGCACGGCTCTCAACCAACTTCATAAACCGTTAGGAAGGAGAGCCGATTTCCCTACTGGTTACCCAGTCGGGGGGTCTTTCAATCCAACTATTTATGAAACCGATCATAGAGTCATCCAATGCCTTGGATGATCAACCACAAAATCAAGTATCAATATCAACATCTATATCTGACTCTATACCAACTCCAGGCAAGCAGATAAAACTCAGCAAGTATAAGGTTCAGCGGTCAACTTAAGACATAACCTACATACTAATCAATCAGCAAGTGTAAAGGTTCAGCGGTCAACTTAAGACATAATCTAAACACCAAAACATTCAGCAAGCAAGGACTCAGAGGCCAACTTAAAGCATGGACCTGCCAATCAGCAAGACACTAGACTTAGCGGCCAACTTAAGGCATAGACTAGCATCCAAAAGTAAAGGACTCAGAGGCCAGCTTAAGGCATGTCCCTTCACCACATCACAAGATACTAAACTCAGAGGCCAGCTTAAGGCATGTTCTAGCATCAAACATCTGCACTCCGGGCAAGGTGTCAGTTCCTTAGCTACCCCGTTGTGCAGCTGCTCTACTCGTCAGACTCAGAGGCCAACTTAAGGCATGTTCCAACACGATCACAATCAAACATGTCTAGACTCAGAGGCCAGCTTAAGGCATGTCCCAGACACGACAAACATACACATATGGAGCACAGAGGCCAACTTAAGGCATATCCCCATATATGACAAACAACTCACGTATTATGTTCAGAGGTCAGCTTAAGGCATAACTTAATACGCATTAATACAACATCATCAAAGTCTATGAACTAAACTATAGTTCTACTTCTTAACTTCTAATCAACACTTAATTGACCCCGGGAACTAAGTTGAGGGAGAGCCGGTTTCCCTTTCGGTTACCCGACCGGGGGTTCTCTATCCTCCCTCCATTCCCGAACCCAATATAGTGTCGCCCATCCTCCGGGGACCTCAAATACATATCAAAGATACAAGGAACGAGTTTCAATCAAAACCGATTAACAATCTAAAAGTTATGAACGAAAACAAGATGAAAACAAGCTACAGGGGCTCCCAACCGGTCGGCAGGCAGCCGGCCTACCGGCTGGCAACCCAACTCAGCTTCCCTTTCTTTAAAAACAAAGACAGCCCAAAAGGAGTCCCAGCCGGTCGGCAGGCAGTCGGCCTACCGGCTGGGAACCCCATCCCATCTCACGCACAAATTCACAATGAGGCTCCCAGCCGGCTGGCAGGCGGCCGGTCTGCCGGCTAGGCACCTCTTTCCCTACCTACAAAATAAGCAAAACAACCCCAAAAGAGACTACCAGCCGGTCGGCAGGCAGCCGGCCCACCGGCTGGCAGTCCAAAACCTATTTCTTCCAAAAACCCGCAAAAACAACTAAAGACGCTCTCAGCCGGTCGACCGGCTCAGAGAGCCTGTACACGAAATACGCGATTTCCAGCCTTTGCTAAACTCAATAATTCGACACCAAATCTCAAGATTCGCTACAAGCAAAGTTTACCCAGCATTATAAATCATCTAATAACATTATCTAACAGAAAACAAACCCATAACAATCCTCAATACGATTATACAATGTATCCGTCGCAAAACATGAAATTTCTGAAAATTACTTATGAACATATGAATATCAACAACGCAGGAATTCATCACATAAGAACATTTCTAAACATGTTACTAAGTCCATAAATCATCAAACCTTAACAAAAATCAGAAACCATAAGAAGAACACATCAAAACTTGCTATTTTAACAAAAAGGCCGAGTTACTCGTAATTGTCACCTCAAAAGCAATCCGGCTCAAAGATCTTCCTCTAAGATGAAGCTATCCACTTCCGGGTCGTCCAAGCCCACGCCTATAAGCACGAAAAACGGAATTAAGGACTGAAAACGGATTTAAGGCAAAACAGCCCAAATTTCGAAATCGAGGAAATGAAAATCGGAAGTGACGGATGGCTTGCAAATTCGATGAGGATTCCGAAAATGTTATTATTACCTTGATTTGATGAACGGATGATGAAGAAATAAGCAAAAGAAGATGAGTGTTAATGGAGGTTTATGAAGAAATGGAATATCGTTCTTATGTACTCGTATTTTTTAGTTCGCAACTCTCTCAAGTTAAAACTCAGCTGTAAAATCCCGTATTTTCATAAGTTCGTGTTAATGGGTCTTTTTATACTTTTGTCCAGATGGGGTATAACGTAGTGCTTTTCTATATGTATGTTTATGCGCTATCGATACGTATTTCGCTAGGTTGTTATAATAATAATGTTATTTGTATATGTTCGTTAAGTATATAATTGTTTTTCACATCGACGTATAGATAGTATTTTATTTAACTAGTATCCGATAAATAATTCCTTAAATGGTGAAATTACAAATGAGTGTTATTCTATGTGGTTCGTGGGATTCGAACCAGGGACCTTTAGCACACTGGTGTTGGGCCTCGAAATGCGTGTTTTGAACCAGCCCACACTTCGTTTTCGTTTTACACAAACACACGCAGCACCTCTCAACCTGCCACTCTTCCCTAACCTAATTCTAACCTAATCAGCATACCATCACCACACACCTACTGCCGACACTGCAAGGGCAATAGGGGAGGTTCACACGGTGGGTTTAGGGTGGTTCAGGGCGGTTCGTTTTGGCCATGAAAGAGGTATGTTCACCATCGTAATCCTTTTCGCTATTTCTCACCCCTGTTCTCTTCGCGATTTTTGAATCATCATTTGCATATGTGTGGTTCTGATCTTCATGTATCTTTGGTCTAGGATGTTAGTAGTCTCGATTTGACCCTAGAAGAGTCGTCGGCGACCACCAGGAACCCCAGCCACGGTTGGTTTTTATGGTCGATTGTGTTAGTTGTTGTTTACGTTTCAGAACAGAGTGACGAATGTATGGTTGTAAGTCCGAGTTTGATGTAGTTCCCTTTGGCGGTCGTTCTGGGTGTTAGGGTTTTTCGGTTGGTGGTAGCCGGGGTGTCAGGGTAGTGATTGTCACGACGGTTTAGAAGGTATCACGTCGGTTTTAAAGGGGGATTCGTTGGGGGGTGTGTGACGCGAGAAACAGAGGGTCAGGTGGTGTATGGGTTTTGTCTCGGTGGTTGTGGGCTGTTGTCGCGGTGTCGATGGCAACTACTGGCTTCCCAGGAACCACCACGGCTCAGAGGTGAGCCTGGTGGTGTCACTGGCGAGGGTGGTGGTTGCAATTGGCGGTACCGACCGTGTTTGATTGATAGAGTCGTTGTTCGGTTGCGTTTACGAGTACAGCGTGTTTGCTATGGGCCAACGTGATGTTTGCTTAGCTTTAACCTTGATAATCATGTTAGTATATCCTTAATCATAATAATTAGTAGTTTCTAAGTGTAATTCCTATTTTGGTATGTTATTATTATGGTTAATAATGTTCTTTTATGAGTGATGTTATTATTGTATTATTATTTTCTTTATTATTTGATTGGTGGCTTGATGACTAAATTTACAAGCATATGCGATAAGCGATTATTAGTATTGTTATTTTCTTTGTTTTAATATGGCAATAATGGTATTAGTAGTAAAGTAATTTATATCTTAAAGCTATTTTTTTTATTGTGATGCTTATTAACATTATTATTATTAGTATTAATATTGTGGTGACTATGGTTAATTAATTGAGTCGTTGTTATCATGAGTTCTGTAATAATTAACTAATTGCTTGTATGCCATATTTAGTAAGCCTATATGTGGTAAGTCTATACTTAGTAAGTCTAGACTCGACTAATGGTGATTGATATGACCAAGGAGTTAATGTTAGTTGATATATATATATGAGTATGTTAACATGTATATTTACAGTGTGTGATAAGTGTATTCCTTGTGAACATGATAGAGATAGAGTTGGTAGTGTTTGGTGGTATGGTTAGCAATTGATACTAAGTAATATTTATAGGAATTGAGTTCGAAGTGGAACGATTCTAGCAGCGGTTCGGTTGTCTTTCTGCAATTCCAGGTAGGGGAAATACTGGTATATGACGAAGTGTAAACTGTTCTAATTTGTTTTAAGCATGTTTGTGATATAATACCATGTGATCGTATATAGTGTTATCCATATTATTCTGTGATATAATACGATGTGAACATAAATGGTCTGTGATTGGTGCGGAGATAAAGGGTCTGTGATTGGTGCGGAGATAAAGGGTCTGTGTTTGGTGCGGAGATAAAGGGTCTGTGATATGGTGTGGAGTATATTGGTCTTGTGATCGGTGCGGAGTTTATTTGGTGTTGGATCGGTGCGGAGTTATTTGGTGTTGGATCGGTGCGGAGTTTATTTGGTGTTGGATCGGTGCGGAGTTTATTTGGCGTTGGATCGGTGCGGAGTATATTATATTGTTTGTCTTATTTATCTTTCTACTCAACCTCGCGGTTGACCCTGTGTATTCGTGTGACATCTACGATGATCCGGAATGGGGAGTAGATTTTACAGGTCAGTGACAGATGGACTAGGAGCTTGGGCATGGAGGGAGACATGGCATGGACCTACTTAGAGTTAGATCACATTTAGATATCGTCAGTTATACTTTCATTTTATCAAGTTTGGAACTCGTAGTTGTTGTAATACCAAGTTCAAATTTAATCAGTATTTATATAAATTACCTTTGGTTTATTTACCTTGTTATTCACTACCTCGGATATTCCGGGATGGTAACAGTCCTATTTATTTGAGAATGTCTTGCTAAAGGCTCTTAAATAAATGGGGGTGTTACATCCGCAACCTATAAACAAAAAAAACCCTAAACGCTCTCTAGACTGGCGACTTGAAGGCGATTTGACGGCTGACTTTGGAGCAGATTTCCTGTGCAATTGGCTATGGAAACCTCTCCATCTCTTCTGCGTAACATCACCAACAGGAAGTCCAAGACTGGCAAGGAGCGTATGACGAAGAACGATGAGAATTTGAGACCTGAACCTAGCGTATCTAACAAGTTTGGTAGTATGCAGAGTATTGTAGGGGTAGCACCATATGATTTGTCAGTAGACCTTAGTGTTGTTACTAATTAACAGAATGATACCAATGATATTCCTGGACCCCAAGGGACTGCTGATGCTAACATGAATGAGTGGTTTGATCATCATGGCAAGAGAATTGAGGAAACACTAGATGATGAAGAGGATGTGGTGGAAATAACAGCAGATGATGTTAAGGAAGAGTTGGAGTTTTGGAAGTTTGCAGTGTATGGTTTTCTGATAGGCACGAATCCACCATGGCCAGTATTTGAAGGTTACTTGCATCGTATATGGAGGCAACACAAGATCGAAACTGTTTCATTTTTGCCTAATGGGGTTTTTATTGTCAGATTCCAAACTCAAGCAATGCAAGAGGCTGTGTTGGAGGCAGGGATACACATGTTTTATAGCAAACCAGTTATAATCAAGCGTTGGCTACCAGAGGTGGATTTGGAAAAAGAGGATGTGAAATCAGTTCCAACTTAGATGCGGCTACACAAGCTTCCATTGAAATTTTGGGGAGCAAGCATTCCTAAAATAACCAGTAGGGTAGGGAAATACTTGAGGATGGATCCTACTACTGAAGCCAAAACACGACTTGGTTTTGCCAGAGTCCTGGTAGAAGTTCAGGTGGATCAAAAGCTTCCTAGTAAGGTTCGTCTTAAAGATGAACATGGGACAATCCTTGATATTATGGTGGAGTTTGAGTGGACTCCCCATGGGTGTACTGCGTGTAAAGGTATTGGTCATACTGCAACTGTGTGTAGGAAAGCTACAACAATTAAAAAGCCTGCAATACCTCAGAAAGTGTGGAGACAGAAGGTTGTAGTAAACATACAACCAACTACTAATGGTAGTACTAGAGGCCCACATAAAGATACTGAGCAGCAGAAGGAAGCACAGGCAGAGCCTAGATTTGGCATGCCACTGCACTTCAGCTCAACAGACCCAGGGAGTCCAGGGAGACCAGGGAGTCCAGGGAGGCCAGGGAGTCCTTCATTCAAAGATGTCGTGGCAGAACACATGAATGCTGGCACTAGTAGACCTTCTAGCCCACATCTGGATCAATGATAATAGGCCTTTGGAATATCAGAGGTATGAACAATGTACATAAACAGCGTGAAATTAATAAGTTTTTGTTAGATAATAAAGTAGGCCTTTTTGCGTTATTTGAAACTAAAATAAAAAGCCAAAAACATCAGCAAGTCATGGCTAGTTTTGATCAATGGAGTATAAGTACCAATACTTATACTCACCCAGGAGGGAGAGTATGGATAGGTTGGAATCATTTGGAGTTTCAGGTTGGTTTTCTGGAGTATGACCCTCAATATATTCATCTCTATGCTTGTCATCTCCCTAGTAAGAAGAGTTTTCATTGCACAATGGTATATGCCTTTAATAGTATCACTGCCAGAGAAAGTCTGTGGGCCAACCTTAGGAGGCTGGCAGATTCTATGACTGGTGCCTGGGTCATTGGAGGGGATTTCAACTGTGTGATGCACCCCGAGGAAAGATTGGGGGGAGTTTTTCAGCTGCAGAAGCTACCCCTTATCAAGACTGTATTTCGTATTGTGAGCTTATGCAGTGTCCCACTGTTGGAGCCTATTATACTTGGACAAATAAACAATGCCCAGATGACAGACTTTACTCCAAGTTGGACAGGGTGTTTACTAATGAGGATTGGGATTGTTTAATGCCTGATATGCAAGCTAATTTTCGGCCAGAAGGTGACTATGATCATAACCCTTGTCTTATTCAATCTGGGCAGACTATGGAGCACAGACATAGACCTTTCAAGTTTGCTAATATGTGGTGCCATATTCCTGAATTCCAAGCAACTGTCCAGCAGCAATGGACCACTGACAAGTATGGTACTCATCAATATCTGCTGGCCAATAAACTCAAGGCCCTAAAGCTACCCCTGAAGCAATTGAATAAACAACATTTCTCAGATATTGAAAGGGCTACTGCCCTGGCACACAGAGCTTTACTGGAATGCCAGCAAGCTCTAGTTCAGCATCCAGGGGACCCATCTTTGATGCAGCAAGAGTATGAGGCACATGGGAAGTACACCACTCTTAAGCATCACCTCCATCTTTTCCTGAAACAAAAGGCCAAAGCTCATTGGTTGCAGGAAGGGGATCAAAACACTAATTATTTCCATGGCCTCCTGAAAGCAAGAAGGAGGAAGAATACAGTCTATCAAATTCTTGATAATGCAGGAAATCTCCATACTACTCCAACATCTATTAAGGCTAGTTTTTTGGAGTTTTATATGGAGCTGCTTGGTACCAGCAAAGCCACTACCCCTATCTCCCCCCAGATAGTTAAGCAAGGTCCTCAATGCACTGAAGCCCACTCCCTGATGCTGCAAGCCACTGTCACCAAGGAAAATTAAAGAAGTTCTGTTTAGTATACCCAATGATAAGGCTCCTGGGCCTGATGGATATACGAGCCAATTCTTTAAGGCAGGGTGGGATTATGTTCAAGAAGATGTGTATGAAGTAGTCCTGGAATTCTTCAGGTCAAAACATTTACTCAAGCAACTGAATGCCACTAACATCTCTCTCATTCAAAGGTAGCAAACCCTCAGACTGTTGGCCAGTTCAGACCAATATCTTGTTGCAATGTGGTATACAAAGTCATATCCAAAATTCTATGCAATAGATTGGCTCAGGTGCTTCCTCATATTATCTCCCCCACTCAAGGTGGATTCATCCAAGGGAGAAACATAATGGAGAATATTCTCATATGTCAAGATCTTATTAGACTCTATGGCAGGAAGACAGTGTCATCCAGATGTATGTTTAAATATGATCTTCAAAAGGCATACGACTCTATAGAGTGGGATTTCCTATCTCAAATGATGAATGCTCTTAATTTCCCCCAGGGTTTCATTGATTTGGTCATGGCTTGTGTTACAAGTGCTTTTTTTTCTCTATGTCTGAATGGGGATACATTTGGCTTTTTCAAGGGTAAAAGAGGCTTGAGACAAGAATATCCTCTTTCTCCTCTTCTGTTTACTATTTGTATGGAATATTTGTCTAGATTGCTGTAGCATACTACCAAGACTAACACATTCAAATACCATCCTTTATGTGCTCCTATGAAGCTTACTAGCTTGATGTTTGCTGATGATCTTCTACTGTTTAGCAAAGGAGATATTAGTTCTATTATGGTGCTTCTTAGAACTTTTGCCACCTTCTCAGCAGCCTCTGGGTTGAGAATGAGCCCTGGTAAATCAAATGTATACTTTAATGGTGTTCTTGAGACAGTGAAAGCTGATGTGCTCCAGGTGTCTGGCTGTATTGAAGGGAAGCTACCTTTCAGGTACTTGGGGGTCCCAGTCAAGCCAACCAAGCTAAATGCCATGGATTGTAAGCCAATCATTGATAAGCTTATGAAAAGGATTCGTATCATAGGAGCAAGGAAATTCTCATATGCAGGTAGATTGGTGATTGTGAAGTTAGTCCTTAAAACCTTACATATTTATTGGGCCACTATCTTCATTCTCCCTGCAGCAGTGATCAAAGATATTGAAGCTCTTTGTAGGAATTTCCTATGGGATGGGGCCACTGAGTATAAAAGGACTCCTCCAGTTGCTTGGGAGACTATATGCAAACCAGTAAAGGAAGGGGGTCTGGGGTTAACGAAGGCTGCTATTTGGAATAAAGCTGCCATTGGCAAGCTTGCCTGGTGGGTTGCCTCTAAACCTGAACTCCTATGGGTGAGATGGGTGCATAGTATTTACCTGAAAGGACAGTCATGGGCTGATTATACTCCACCTTTGGGTGTGTCTTGGACATGGAAGAGAATCAATAAGAGTAAGGAACTGCTTGCATCTGTATTGCCTGATTACCGTACTCAAATGAGTTATTCTATCAGTTCTGTTTATGGGCTTCTCAGAGGTACTAATCCCATTCAGCAATGGAGCTATTCGACTTGGAATGACTGGACCTTACCTAAGCATTCTTTTGTGGTTTGGATGTATAATCACAATGCTTTGACAACTGCAGCTAAGTTGTATAGATTGGGGATTAGTGACAACGATAATTGCTGGCTGTGTGGAGCAGGAACAGAAAACCAGGAGCATTTGTTTTTTGAATGCAGTTACAGTACCAACATTCTTCTGCTAGTGAAGACATGGACAGGTATTAAGTTCCCAATGTTGGATGTTCGTCAATGGTGTTTGGCTAGAAGAGGGACTAAGGTCAGGAGAGGGGTGGTCTATGGACTGCTCAATGCTATTATGTATCATGTTTGGTGGCAAAGAAACAAGGCACGCGTGGATCAGATTTTGCTCAGGCCCCAGGTTGTTGTTAAGTTTTTGCAGGACGAGTTTAGAACTCGTTTAGCTAAATGTTGTAAATGTCGCATCTCCCATAGGGATCGAACCTGGATCGATAGTATGCTTACTTAATTGCTGATGTACCCAAACTTTTGAAGGCTTAAAGCCTTCTACCTCTTTGGTATTTTTAATATATTTTTACATTATACCAAAAAAAAAAAAAGAAATGGAATATCAGTATGTTTGTTTTGAGGGGATGATGATATGTCGACACAAATGATTTTAAGGGGCTTGAGAGTTGTCCTTTCCGTGTTAAATGAAACGGGTTAGGGTACTTGAACGGGTTTTTAAGTTGTGAACCTAACTTAACCAAGTTTGTATTCGTCTTAAGGACTTAAGGTTCTTAAAACGGATCTTACTATTTATTAAAAATACTTTTCGATGATTTATTAAAATATTATTTTATTACCTAAAATAATTAAAACGCTTAAAAATATATTTATAAAAATACGGGATGTTACATAGCAAGCAGATCATATAGTTATTTGGATTGGTTTAAGTGTAAACCATTGGTGGTAGAGGTGACCTTTATTCCAAGGAAATACGATAAAGGTACAAGATCCTTAAGTGAGAATTTGGTCAAGATTTGTGTAATAAAGGTGGTGATATGTTGTTTGGTTGGTCCGGTGACAATAATAATATCATCAACGTAGACTAAAACAAAGAGAGTGATAATTGTGGTTTTAAGGATAAATAGTGATAGGTCAGAGAGTGAATTTCGAAAACCGGATTATAGAAGGTAGGATTTGAGTTCATTGTACCAAGCGCGGGGTGCTTGTTTTAGACCATATCTAGCTTTTTCGAGCCTGCAAACATAAGAGGGGTTAGTAGTGTCAACAAAAACCAGTCGGTTGGCTCATGAATACTAATTATGTGAGTCGGCCCTGCAAAAAAGCAATTTTAATATCGATTTGGTGTAAGTGCCATTTATTTTTTGACAGCAAGTGTTAGTACAACCCCCCTCAAGAGGCTAGCTGGACTTGGAAGAAAGTGTGTCACATGAAAGAGGCTCTGCAAGGAGCATATGACCATCAGGAATGGACTATGGTGAGGGGACAGGAGTACACTGTTAAAAAAGGATATGCCTGGCTAAAACCTGCTCCTGCTAGAAATACGTGGTATCCCTATATCTGGACCAAATGGAGTATTCCCAAACATGTTTTCTTAGCATGGGTTTACTAGCATAACAGATTGAATACAAGAGATAAATTAGCTCAATGAGGGTTACTTACTGATATGAATTGTTGCATATGTGAGCAACAACCAGAATCACAGGACCATCTGTTCTTCTCCTGTGATTACAGCATCAGAGTGCTTCGTTGCCTACAGAAATGGACTGGTATTTGCTTACCAGCCATCAATATTCAACAATGGAGAGCCAAGCTGAAATACTCTAGGCTTAAGAATGGGATTGTCAACAGCATTTTGAATACAGCTATCTATCATGTGTGGCACCAGAGAAATATAAGCAGAATAGAAGGCAAACTGATCACTCCAGAGAAATGTGCAACTATTATTCAGAAGGATATACAAAACAGAATCAAATATACGAAACAGGGGCAGGTGAAGGATAAAGATAGAATTTGGGTTGAGAAAATTATGTAATTTTGAGTAGGATGGTCTCCTTTGCCGAGGTCTGAGCTTGATGGTAATGGAAATTGTACTCGTTCTTTGATTTTCATTAATAATATTTACATTTCAACCAAAAAAAGTGTTAGAATGAGTCGAATGGTAGTCGGTTTTATGACGAGACTGAAGGTTTCCGATTAGTCAATCCCGGGTCGTTAATGAAATCCCTTAGCAACGAGTCTAGCTTTGTGCTGTTCGAGACTTCCATCGGGGTTGTATTTTATTCGATATACCCATTTGCAACCAACAACATTAGGGGCTAGGTGAGGTGGGACTAGGGTCCATTTTTGGTTTCGGGTAAGGGCCACATATTCGTCCTGCATAGCTTTTGTGGGGAAGACGTGGCAGAGGGGGGTTCGTTTGTGGAGAAAGAAGCAGAGGATGTCGGGGTGTGGGAGTACGTCGATGGGGAGGTCGTGGACTGTGTGGATGGTGAAGGAGGGTTGCGTGGTAAGGTGGGAGGTGTAGGATGGGGTGAGGCAGGTGGTGGCTGTGGTGAGAGGAGGGGAAGGGTTAGGGTACACCAATGTGGCGCTGTGGGAATAGAGAAGGAGGTAAAGTTAGTTAGACGTGAGTATGGACACTCGGTTTCGATGAACCGGACATCTCGCGATGTGTATAATTTGTTTGTAGTGGGATCTAGACATAGGTATGCACTTTGTGTGGGTGAGTACCCGACAAAGATAAACGGGATTGATTTTGGGTCAAATTTATGACTAGTATACGGTTTGAGCCATGAGAAACTTAGACAACCAAAAGGCATTAGCTTTTGATAGTTTGGTTCTTGACCAAATAAGAGAGAGTAGGGTGATTTATTGTTTATGGTAGGTGATGGTAGGCGATTAATGAGATAGGTAGCCGTTGAGAAAGCGTAGGGCCAATATTTGGTTGGTATTTGGGCTTGAGTATGTAAGGATAAACCGGTTTCAACTATGTGTCAATGACGTCGTTCCGCAAACCCATTGTGCTCGGGTATATGTGGAGGAGACGTTAAGGGAGTGACACTATTATCAAGTAGAGTCGGGTTTAATTTTATGTACTCACCACCATTATCCGAATAAAATTGTCGGATCGGACGGTTGAAGTATTTCTCAATAATAGCCTAAAACGAGTGAAGGTTAGTAAGGTGTCGGACTTATTTTTTAGTGGATAGAGCCAGAAATAATAATGGCTAAAATGATCTACAAAAATTACATAGTACTTGTAGTTATCAGTAGAGACAATTGGTGATGTCCAAACATCCGAATAAACGAGATCAAAAGGTGATGTCGATTTGAGCGAAGAGAGTGCGAAGGCAATTTATGACTTTTGTTTATTAGGCAAGATTGACAATGGGCAAAATCAGAAATATTAAAATTAAAACGAGAATTCATTAAGCGAAGGGTTGAGTTGTGATACGGTCGTTTCAGTACCAAAAATAAATACCTAAGTACTACTAACACAAGTCAGCGGTAAGTAGGGTCGATCTCCACAGGGAGGCAAAGTTGTTAATTATCTGTCTAAATTTTTCTGTCGGGATGTCACAAAATTGGGGGTTTTAAATTGTTTTAACTAAACTACGAAAAGAAACGATAAATATATATAAATAAATTGAGAAAAGAGGAATATGCCAGGATTTTGGGTCATTGTGTCGTCAGCATTATCGGTATAAACTAGGTTGGTCAGATTATTGGTAGGAAGGGCTAGCTAGGTTATTACAGTCACGTCTCTAACCCGACTATACCTTCCGGTCTTAAGTCGCCCTAAGGTCATTTTTTGCTTGACTTCCGCCCTCACAAAAACTAGTTATTATAATTAAGCAAATCTTACCCTTCCAACCTTCCGGTCTAGGTAGGGGTTTAACTAAACGAATGGTCTCCTGCGTATACTCATTCAACCAAACAACATATAAATTGCTTAACGACAATTCCTACCGCAAAACTACCCAACCCGGTTACAACCTATCATGCATAAGACACAGTTTCCCTCATCCCGACATATAAATTAATTAGCTACTCATAACGTAATAATAAACGAATACGGCTACGCTAACTATGCTAACAAATGACATGGTATAAGTTATGATGAAAATAATGATGAAAACAGTGAATAAAAACCAAGACAAGTGAAGTATGGGAGCACGTATACCGAGACAAAAACGAGAAGCGGAGGCACGAGATTCGATTCTTTTAAATGAGTATAAAAGAAGTATGAAACATGTGAATAAGAACAGACGAATACAGGGATAAGAAGAAGATCAGAAACGAGATGATACGAAGCAATAGAACAGAGAACGAAACAGGAACAATGAAGCAAAATGATACGGACACGAGAATCGATGCTAAAAACGTGAGATAACAGCAGAATGTAAATAATAATAATAATAATAGAACAGTAAACAACGAAAACAGAAAGATTAAGATTAAGAAGAAAGAAGGATTACAATCGAATTGAATCCGGCTTAAGAACAAGAACGAAACAATCCATCGAAAAGTTGTAAGAAATTAAGAACTAAGAAAATAAGGACTAAAAGTAGTTTTTTTTTATATTCTGAAAGTGACGGCTAAGAGAAGATAACCTAAAATGAACTCACAAACCGAGTTTTTATAGCAAAAATAAAAGAAAACTGATAAAAGTTGTCGAGAAATTGAACAGTCACCCGTCAAGGCCCTCGATCGAGAAGAAAAACCTCTTGATCGAGAAGATTAGCTATCAAAAGCTCTCGATCGAGGACTTTAGGAACCAAAACCTCTCGATCGAGAAATTTAGCAACCAAAACCTCTCGATCGAGGACTTTGGGAACCAAAACCTCTCGATCGAGGAGAAAAGCTCTCGATCGAGCAAAAGGACCTCTCGATCGAGCAAATAGTCTCTCGATCGAGCAGCGTGTATTTCCTACACTGCGCACTGAACTTCAAATGGCCGTCATTTCTTCGTTACTCGCTCAAATCAAGCGTTCTTGGTGGCGTTGGAAAGCTAAGAGGATAATATTTCATCTTCAATTGGAATCAGCTGATTATCTATTGTAGAACTCGAGATATGGCTCTCCAAAGTAGGCACTTTCAAATTGAAGTTCTTCCTTCGCTTGATAAACCTTCATTGCTCCTATGCGCATCTAAAAACGGTGGTAACAAGCCCCTACTCAACTCTTCTCCTAAATGTATGCATGAGGACGTGTTTTAGGCTTGATTATGATCTTCTCCGGCTCATATCTGCAAAATAGCAAAACAAACCAAAGTGGACTATTCGGGGGACATTTGTAGCAAAATACTACGGAATAAGCATGGAAATGCGTGCTAATATGGCCTAAAAGGTCCATATAAAATGCACACATCAAGTTGGATGGGTGTCCGAGTCGAGCATGCCACAAATGACTCATTGTTTTGGTGACGGCTAGGGCTTGAGGACGCGTGGTGGTGGGGCGCCATTGGTATGAACCATCGATGAAGGGTCCTTCAAGTAGAGTTTCCCCCGTCTTGAGTACCTTAAACACAAAAATTGGTAAATGAGAATAGGGCATATGCATGGTTATCAATACAAAACTGTGAGACAGAGATTAGAGGTCGAGAAATGGTTGGAACAATAAGAACATTATTAAAGAGTAAAGTATGAGGAGTGTGAGGTATAGAAAAAGAACCAAGATGCGTGATAGACAAGGTTGATCCATCACCGATTACGAGATCGTCGGGGCCGTCACAGGGTGTGTGAAATGCTAAAGTGTTGAGATCATTGGTTATATGGTGCGACGTACCACTATCGATGAGATAGGAGGATAAGGGCCCGACATTGGTCGTGGTAGTATGAGCAATTGGTTGGGGTCGGCGCGTGGGTGGTAGAGAAAATATGACATTAGGGTAGTCTTTCTTGAAGTCGGGGCAGCAACTGATGACATGTCCCCTGGCACGACAATATTGGCATCGCCACGAAACGGGTTTGGGGTTTGAGTGGTGTTGTTTTTGGAGCCGCGACTATAGTTGTTGGGTTGATATTGGCGGTTATGGTTGGTGTGGTGGGAGGACGAGTAGCGATGGGTATTGTTGTGGTTGTTGTGGTAGTGGCGGGTGTACGCGGCATGAGCAGACGGTGTAAAGGCAGTGGTTGAGCATTGAGGACGTTGGTTTTTGAGGGTTAATTCATGTTGAATTAACTTCTCATGGAACAATTCAAAAGAGATGGGTACATCACGGGCTCTCACCGCATCGATAACGGGCTTGTATAAATTATAGTCAAGACCGTTAACGATTTGAGAGGTGATGTCTTCGGCATCACTAGGTTTACCGAGTTGGGCTAGTTGGGTGGTGCACTCTTTGATTGCTAACATATATTCGGAGATAGTCTTACCGGTGTGGGTTATGCTGCGAAGCCTATCCTTTAGTTGTAGGATATGACCTCGAGAGGGATTAATGTGTGTGGTTGCGAGTGTGGTCCATGCCTCGTGGGCTGTGGTGGCATCGAGTAAAACAGGGGTCACAGCTTCGTCAACGGTGCCGGCGAGAGCACCTAATATCAATTGGTCTTGACGAAACCATGTGTCATAGGCAGGGTTATGAATGGGTTCGGGGTTTGGGGTGGTCGTAGTAGCAGTGGTGGTTTTGGGTGGGGCTTTGGTGGTGCCGTCAAGGTAAGATAAAAGAGTGAAGCCTTGAAATAGGCGGCTAATCCGGTAGTGCCAAGCACGGTAGTTGGTAGGTGTTAGTTTTGTGCAGGTCGGAAATGCGACGGATAAGAAAGGTTTGGTTGGTTCGGCCTGATTTGGGATCTGAGTGTTAGTGGTTGCCATGAGTATATCGGTGGTGGTTAGGGAAGCGGAGAGGGTGAGTAGTATGAGGATCGATAAGGAACCTGATACCATGTAACAATGCCCATTGGGCTTGAAAAGTGGTTAGTTTGTATAGGCCCACCCACACCGTGTGCTGGTTTCCACTTCGTGGTTTTTGAGGGGTTTTGAGGTTGCCAGGATTCGAAACCGTGACCTTCGGTCACACTGGCTTAGATACCATGTAAAGTATATGATAATATTATAATTGTGTTTGATAAATCTTTAGAGAATACATGTGACAGTATATATACAAACTTACATATGTTTGAACAAGAATATAAAGATGCACAATAATTACATAATAATTACATAATAATGACACCATAATTAGTGTGATTAAATTAGGTAATAGAATAATGGTGAAGGAATAATATGAGCAAATCACGGTTGATTTGCTTGATGATTTAAGGATGGAATCTTTGACTTAATTGTATTATTAATACTTTTTACCATACTATCATTGTCATTTTTTCCAGTCACTCACCCAATTAATTTTTTTCTTCCTGACCACCATGTAAATAATACTAAGCAACTACTACTCCGTTCACCTACTCAGACAATATTATCGCCGAAAAATCATATACTGCCCGACATATCCCCTAGCCCCTACCCCGCATTTCCCCTTCCCCGTGGTCCCCCTAGCTCCCCTTGTTATGACCACCCTCCGTTCAACCTCGCACATACCCGCACTCCAAATCTGGCCGACCAACTTGCACACGGATTGTGGTGGGTTCTCGGTCGTTGGTTGGGTACGAGATGGTGGTGGTCCAGTATTGTTTTGGTTGCGGTTGGTGTTGGTGGTCGTCCAGTGGTGGTGAAGAAAGGAGTTTGTGTCTTTTATTATTATTAATTAATTTGTTTTTTTCCTCAATGCTAATAATTAGTTTTTTATTTAGTAGTAATTTAATTTGATTTTTTATCAATTAACCATAATAATTTGCTTTTTTATTTATTTGAAATTGTAGGACCATGACTATTATAATTACTAATTGGAGAAACTATAATCCGTTGTTTAGATTTTTTGGAGTAATTATTAGATTTATATTAGGGATTATAAGAGATGTTTTGATTCTGTTAAAAAGGACAGGATATGATACTCTTATGAAAAAGTGTACGTAAAAGAATAAAGTCCGTATGTGAAAAAGTAATTCCGTTTTATATTAGTCATTGATAAAATTTGTTATTCAATTATTAATTATTGATTTACATTTTGATCAGTATCTCAAAACACATTTTCTCATTGAAGACGGTCACTATCCGTTACAAATTGAAAACGGATAATGACCATCTCAGAAAATGCAAGTGGCAATACCCAGCCCCATTTTCTCCTACTTGTCTTCTCACTTGTGTGTTGTGAGAGAGAGTTATCCGTCTTCAGCTTGTGACAGATAATATCTGTCACAAGTAAGACTCATTGATTTCTAAATTATGAATTAGTTAGTAAGTTATGAAAAGTTGGACTCTTTGTCATCTCTCGAAAAAAAAATTTATTTATTAATATAAGGGATATTCTACATGGTTCCCCTCAATTTTTTGACTTTCTACATGGTACCCCTTCACTTTTTAAAACATACATGGTACCCCTAATTGTTGTCATTATCACTACGCGTACCCCTAAACTTTATTTTCCGTCAATTAAACTCATTTTAAAGCTTTAAGTGATAACTTGAACGCGTAAAGAAGCTTGTCATTTGTTATCACATGATATAAGGACTCTATTAGGCTCAATATCCATCTCAAACCTAATATTTATAGATAATATATATGCTAAAAAAAAGGTGAAGGAAAAATCATTGATCTTTGCCAAATTATCACGTCTAAAGAATGAATATTAATTCTAATAGAGTCCTTATGTCGTGAGATGATAAATGTCAAGTTTGGTTATGCGTCTAAGTAATCATTTAACGCTTAAAAATGATTTTAATTGACGGAAAATAAAGTTTAGGGGTACACGTAGTGATAATGACAACAATTAGGAGTACCATGTATGTTTTAAAAAGTGTAGGGGTACCATGTAGAAAGTCGAAAAATTAAGGGGTACCATGTAGAATATCCCTTAATATAAATAGTTAGATAGATGCTCCATATATAATATGTATAGAATTATTGTTTGTGCTTCCCACGTTGGATTCTATTATGATGTTAAAAATATATATTCTCTTCTTTAATAAAATGAAATATATCTTTATGACAAAGCTTTGTAGTGTTAATCTTTAAAAGAATCCAAAATGATTCATATTAGTTTACGGGTGTGATAAAAATATATATTGAGACTACGATCACAAAGTCTTGACCTATACACAAAAGGATTATACAATCAGATGTATAATAATATCGTACAACCATGATGTATTTAATTATGCTTATGTGTATATATTTGTTGAGTTTTTAAACTATTTTGAGTTATATTTTAATTTTTTTATATTAAAATTAAAATATAGTTCAACTTATATGGATTGTGTTTTAGTTATATAATAATTTTCATTCTCAATATTTTGTCAAGGAGTTCATAAACTTAGCATATATCTCATATTCTTTCTAATAAAGATCGAAATTTCTATTGAAAAGCTCAACATATGTACAGTGAATTGTATACCTCTGGTGGTATAATCCACTAATTGTGACCTATACAACGACGACTCTGGTCTCCGAAAAGGAGATCCTAGAACGCCCTCCTAAGCAAGGTTATGGGATTTTGGCTATAACACCCCTATTTATCGAGAAATCTTTAGCAAGACCTTACAAGGAAAGTTAGAAGGTTAATATCAATGCAACATTTAAAGCACATTTAATAACTTTATTAACGAGGAAGTGGCGAATGACTCCCATAACTTTGTGCAATTGTGAAATTAGCCCCCACAATTTTCAATTAGAGTAATTTGGCCCCATAAGTTACATGATAAGTGAAAGTAAACCCTTTTATCAAAATCTCATGAGAAATCTCATTTATCATATCACAAAAAATGATTTGTCTTATGAAAAATACAAAAAAATAAACTAGCATAAATTAGATAAAAAAATTTTAAAAATTAAAAAATTTTACGAAAAAAAATATGAAGTACAAATTTTTTAAAACTTTTTTTACAATTTTGGTAAAAAATTTTAATTGCAAAATATTTTGTTAGGTAGTTGTGTTTAAATTTAAAGTTGGAATAAAATATTTTCATGATAAAAAATATTAAAAATATAATAAAAGGATTCAAAAAATTTTCAATTTTTCAATTTTTCAACACATCAAAAAATTTACAAATAAGATTTTTAATTTTTTTTTTTAAATCATACCGAATTACATACGTATATAAAAAAATTGGTTTTCGTATGCATACGTATTATTTTTTATCTAATTCATGCTAAAAAAAATAAAATTAATTTTTAAAAAATTAATTTTTTATTTTTCATAAAAGCATAACCATGTTTTACTTTTTGGATATAATAAATTAAATTTCTCATGAAAGTTTGATAAAGGGTTTAATTTCACTTATTACGTAAGTTATGAGGCCGAATTACTCCAATTATAAGCACAAATAGGATTATACATCCAGATGTATATGAGCATCGTACATCTAACACAAATGTAATTGAGCTTATATGTAATTCTTTTCGAGCTTTTAACAATTTTTTCTTGCACTCTAATTTTGTAGTGTTAAAAATTAAAATTTGTGGGTTTTATATGTATGTTTTTTGAGTTTCAATGTAATGTTTTGATTTACAATTTTTTTATAAAGAAGCTCAGATTCTTTTCAAAAAAGCTCTTAAAGTATATACAAAAGCTCAAATTCTTTGTTATAAAGCTCGAAATCTATTCTATCAGATATATACATCTGGTGGTATAATCCTCTAATTGAATTATAAGTTGTGGGGGTTAATTTCATAATTGCACAAAGTTATGGGGTCAATCACCACTTCCCCGCTTTATTAACAATTACCAAAATTGAATAAGGTTTACAATTTTTATTTTCATATTTTTACAGTTGGATGTCTTAATATTTAAAATTACAGAAGCCTTACTTTCCCTACAACATTGTGAGCCTGGAACTTCTTATTTTTGGAGATAAAGGAGAAAGAAAGACAAGGAAACGAAGCGCTTAGTTGTAGTATTTTTCCGATTGTACTCCAGCAACAGTGACTTTGTGTCGTCAACCCAAATATCTGCAATAAAACGTTGAGGCAATTTGTTGCATTAGAGATGTGTAGGTAGCATTGATCCTTGGCCCACATCTTCACATGTCTAATGCCAATTACTTCTGCCTGTTCCGAGTCTACGATATAGTTTTTTTTTTATACCACAGAGATCCTGTGAACAAGTCTAAAGAGTGGTTATATACTGTGGATGCAGCCCATCCAATGATAGTGTCGAGGTCCTTTATTTTTCCATGCGGCCTCCACCGTGGTAAACAACTGTTGACAGTGTGAATCTCATCCAACAAGAAAAAGAGAATTCCCTTGCTTGTTTTAGTGTGGCGGTAACCTCATATGTCTCTAAGTCATTATATTCCATCATAATCTTACTTAGAATGTTTGATAAGATGCCTCCTCCAAACCTAACAAGAGTTCGTACCTGTAGATATTCAAAGTACCCGTTGGGGATAGGTCTGTATCATTGAAGACAAACTGATTTCTGGCTATCCAAATAGTAGAGATTAAAGCCAATAACATAATCACCCTCTTAAGTGCCTTTTCCTTGTCCCTGTCAAACATCCGAAACCAGTTGACCACCCATTGCCTGAAAGTGATGAATTCTTGAAAATCCGCATTGATCCGATGTCGGAACATTTCCAAAGCCTCCTTGTGACCGTACAATCCTTGAATAAATGTTCCATAATCTCCAAGTTTTCTTCTTTTTTGCACAAATGACAGTAACTATTGTATGCAAACTTTCTTTCTAACAATTCACTTCTAATGGATAAAGTATCAGTTAAAATTTTTCCACTTGCTTGGTTCGTTAAGGTGCCATAACCGCTTTCTCATAGACTCACTACCTCCTTCCCATATCTTGTTATTATATTGTCTTTTTCTGTTCCATGTTCCTGTAACCGTCTGCATGAAGCCCATTATTCCATTAATACCCTTGTTTTACTTTGTAGTGTCCATCTCTCGCACAGGTCCAGTAGTATATGTTCTTTTTATTTTGATTAGGAAATGAAATTGCCAATATATTTTTTGCCGAGTCTTTGTGGAGAAAGTTTATTTTTTCCGGATTCCAAGAGAGGGAGTCCATCAGGTCTTCTACCCTCAGATTATTGATAGAAGGTTCATACATGACCAAATTCTCGCGTGCTGGTACCGGTTTTACACCATCTACCCAGTTGTTCGTTAGAGCGACGATTGTTGATTTATGTCCTACTTTGAACGCTAGATTCTCCTCTAAAAGATTTCATCCCCAAATCAAACCTTTGACCTCTCCCTCCCCATGAAGTATGACTCACCACTCTGAAGTTTGTCAGTAAACCATTGCTGCTATATATTTGGCCATATTTTTTTCCAGTACCTTTTCCAGAAGATATTGATTGTTACTTACAATATGCCCACGCGTTTTTAGCAAGCAGTGTCTGGTTAAGGCATGACGTATTCCTGATGCCAAGTCCCCATTTTCCTTTTACCAGGTTAAGGAAATTTTTACTACACAAGTGTACAGTTTTGCCTCTTCTAGTACTAGTCCACCAATAATGCGCAATCAAGGAGTCAATCTTTTTTGCAATACTTACCGAAATTCTTGTTTCTTTCTAAGGTTTACAAATTCAATAACCAAATCGAAGTTACAACGAAAGAATAAATGAAGCTGATAAACTAAAGTGATGACGTCGACTATGCGAGTCTAATTCAATTAAATCCATTTTTATTTAATTTATACTCCGTAGAAAATATTCTTTGGGCATTACTACAAATCAAATGAGGTGTCGGTAAATAATGATTGGGTTAAATTATTGTCTGAGATGGATACATACTTTAAAACGGTGTTATTATATAAAAAACATAACTCATTTATTAACAACCAATAAATATGTTTTTAGAGAATTATCGGTCATATTAGACGGTCTTACTTTATATTTTGTGAAAGAGCCCTACTTTGATACCCATCGTTATTCTTTTCTTTGGAAACCCGGTTCATGATCGATCGTTATTCATTATAAATAGTGGGCTAGTTACAAGGGGAAGCAAGTACAAACAATTGTCTTTTCCCGCTTATCTTGCTCTCAAAAAATGGTATCATTTGTGAAGTGCTCTAAGTGCAAGGCTGAGTCGCCAATCCAGCCTGAAGCCAACGCCATTCGCTGCGGCCACTGCCACACCGTCACCCGTATCCCCAATTTCCACTCGACACCTTCCCTCAGGGGTGGACCAAAGGCGCCCCCTTGTGGAAGGAAAAAGGCAGTGATATGTGGGATTAATTATAAGGGAACCGGAAAGGGTGAGCTCATGGCATGTATAAAAGATGCCAATGCTATGAAGGATTTGCTTATTAAGAGGTTTAAGTTCCCTGAATCTAACATTCTTCTGCTCACTGGTAAGCAATTATGTCATTTTTATAAATTCTTCCCATGGACCAAGACAAGAAATTATCATATTCTATTTCTTTTACTGGTTATGCTTTTTCTAAGAATTACTCTGTATATATATACAAACAGAAGAAGAGAAGGATCGACGCATGATTCCAACAAGAGACAATTTACTGAACGCCATGAGTTGGCTAGTAGAGGGTGTTCAAGCAGGAGACTCGCTTGTGTTTCACTTTGCGGGGCATGGTTCACAAGCGTGGGACTATGACGGAGATGACATAGATAATTTCGATGAAACTATATGTCCCCTGGACTTTATGACTAATGGAGATATAACAGATGATGAAATCAATGATATGATTGTTAAGCCTATTCCTCATGGTGCTAAGCTTACTGCTATTATAGATGCTTGCCATAGTGGTACTGTTCTCGATCTTCCATTCGTGTACAAGACTGTCAACAGGTTGTTTCGTTATTACCTCCAATCCTTTTTTTTGTTTTTGTTTTCAAAATTGGATAAATATTGAGGATACTTGTGACAATAATGATTGTAATTGTAGGAAAGGACAATATGTTTGGGATGAGCACTGCTCAAAATCGCGTGGCTGGAAGGGTACAAATGGCGGGGAAGTTATTGCCATTAGTGCTTGTGACGATCATCAAACATCCCGAGAACTAAAAGTAATTGATAACATCATTATAGATAGCTAATTATAGTTTCTGGTTATACGTTATCAGGAAGCTAAAGCCACGGTCCGGTTAAGGCCAAATCAGTGATTCCCTACTATATAACCAATTTGCTTTAGAACGGAACAATTTATAAATTTACGAAGTGATGAAATCTCCCTCTACGATATTGTCTCCGACAAGGATGTCATGACAATATAACAGTATTTGATTCACTTTATATACATAATACATACCTTGTTGTGTGCAGGATGTGTCACCAAAGATAACTGATATGGGAGCAATGACCTATTGTTTCCTCGAAACAGTTGGAAAAGGACAGGCTAGTACGTACGGGAGTTTGTTCAATGCTACAAACACTGCCATGCGCAACATAACCATGACTGATGAGAAAGGAATAAATACTAAACTCACACAGGTACCATTTATTTTGAACATTTTGCTAAAACGGTGCTTAAAGACAAACTATTTAACAAAGTAGGCTCGTTTTCAAACTATTTACCGAAAATGGTTCCACGTCATCATTTCTATTTTTAATTTTTTTTTTTTGGAAAATAGCCGTTCACTACCGATTTCGGTTTCGCGGAATGAATGTGATATTTCGTCATTTGGTGGTCGGGGCAAAGAGAACGAAAGCCACGAATATAGCTTGTCGAGAAGCGTTTTGTGCTAAGGAACTTGTCGCTGTCCCATACAGCGACTAGTTCTATTTTCCAAAAAAAAAAAAAAATTTAAAAATAGAAATGATGACGTGGAACCATTTTCGGTAAATAGTTTGAAACCGACCCTATTTTGTAAAATAGTTTGTCTTTAAGCACCGTTTTAGCAAAAAGTTCATTTATTTTTTGGTGCTATTGCTCTTGGTTAAAACCGTCTTCTTTTATTTCCAGCTCTATTTTAATCGGAACGAGACTCGTCACGTTAAGATGGCTTAAACAAAAATTGTGTTTTTCATGTCTAAATCATTTTACAAATAATCTTTATGAAAATATTTCAAGCCATCCTTAGGAAATCATATTTCTTATTCAAGCAGACACAAATTAAATATGAAGCTAAAAAGTGATATTACCAGATTAAATAACACTCCCGTTTTTGTATAAATGATAATTTTCGTTTTTCGAGGTGATCATTTGGCTTTAATTTTTACAAAAATATAGTAGTAATTTAAAACTTATAAAAATTTTAACATTAATTTGTGAAATTCCTTATGAAAAGAGCTTTTTTGTGGAATACATTTTATGATATTCATCCTTATATTTTAAAAGATATTGAAAAGAAAGGAGAATGTCTTAAAAAATGAGAAGGACATATATAAAAAACAGAGGGAACAATGTTATTGTTATCCTTTTATTCACTTTTATAGTCATACCTTCTATTTTGAAAAAAATTAAAAAATATGAATAAATTAACACCTCTACTGTATTAATTAAGGGATGTTTGATTTACATGAAAAAAGTATGGGTTATGAGTTTAGAATAAGCTAAACACATAGGGTATAGCCATACCTCAAACCTATGAGGTATTCGTTTCTCATACCCAAGGAGGGCTACCATGAAAATGAAATTAAAATAAGTCAAAATATTAAACACAAATAGCGACATGAGGTAAATCAAATCTTCTATATACTTATTTGATTAAATTTTTATTTTCATGATTTTATAATACTAAAACTTTCGATTCAAAATATTTTACTTTCCGGTTTTAACTTTTAATTAAATTCCAAACCTATACCACGCAGAACTGAAACAAATACATGGTATGGGAAATTAAATTTCAAACCAATTCCACCCGGGTATAATTGCTGATTCCAAACTCACTAGAAAATAAGGATACGATGTAACATCATTTTAATAAAGAGTTGATTTGGAAACAATTTAGAAGAAAAGAAAATAAATGTAAAGTGGACGGAAAACATTGGAGTAAATCGATGGTGGTGGTAACCTTTTTTTAATTGGGTCATTGCAGGTACTACAATTGTCTTCTAATAGGCCATTTGATCTCTACGCAAGGCCATTTGATCTATGAAAATGTCATGATCGTACAATTTGTATGGTCACTCAATTGTAATATGGTGAAGTGTTTCCTACAATAAGTAGTCTTGTATTATCCACAAATTAAATAAAAACAACAAATAATGAGTGTTGTAGCAAGTGTGCAAGTTATGGCTTTTAATGGTTATGCTTCTGATTTGGTAGCATATGAAGATGTTATCAATTGTTTAACTCATGAGTCATGAATAATTGGTGGTATCCCCGTTTTATCTTTTCCTATGCATCCTTTCAACTCTGCAAATCCACATTTAAAAAAAAAATTATTTTACACCATAGATACACAAAACCAATCATCACAATTCCATATAATATGTTGTATGTTAGTATAGCATAATTAATCGAATGTTAGAGCATCCACATTAATAAGCTCCTCATATTACCTCTCCCTTTCCTCATTCGCCCACCTCATTTTTTATTGGGTGTTGCTAAATTACGGACGAGTTTTACTCAATTATGGACATGATTGACCATTATACCCTATCTTTTCACAATATTTACCATTTTATTTCACCTTCTCCTTCTGACACTAACTACCAGCCCCTTCATTTTATTTCACCTTTCACACTACGGTTGCCACCGCCACCGTCATCGTACAACAGCGTCGCCTCCCCTCCTACCCTCACCCCACCAAGAAACACCGTCACTATCACCGCCACAACCTCCCCTCCAATTGTCACCCATATCTGTTGTATTATTGTTGTTGCCGCTGCATTCTGGGCTGCTGTATTATTTTATATTTTTTATGCTAAATCTAAGATTGTTGTATCTCCCTATGGTATTCATGTCTATTTGGCAGAAAGACATGTACTAATAAAAAGTACAGCTTGATCGATTTGTTCTCTAATGTCAATATGTTCTCTAATTGAACATCCTACAAATCCAATATTATTGTGACATGATTCAATCCAAATAACAATTGAAAAAAGAAGAATAAGGAAGAAAATGAACAAAACAGAAAACGATTTAAAGAAATCTTAATTTAATTAGTCTAAATCAGTTTTTAAATTTCATATAATATAATTGATGAAGGAAGAGATTAGAATTATTATTTGATCGATACGAAAACTAACATCCATAGTTGTGTGGTTTAGGGTTTTTGTGAGGGGAGAATTAGAGAGATTTTTTTTTTGTTTTAGGCAAAGGGTATAGAATGGAAAATTAATGAAAAAAGTCCATAAATGAGTAAAACTCGTACTTGAATGAGCAATTATGTTTCCATTAACTTTTTCATCTAAGCTCCCCATTTCACATATCAGCTAGTCTCATTGAAGACGGGTACTATCCGTCACAAGCTAACGACAGATAGTACCCTCTCATAATATCACAACTGGGATGGTAAGTGAGGTGCTCCATTTAAGTTCCACATGATTAACACTTGCATATTGTGAGAGAGACACTATCCGTCTTCAACTTGTGACGGATAATGTCCGTCTTCAACGAGAATTTGTATTCACATATATGTTTCTACATCAATGGGACTCCAAAAGCTCCCTTCCCATGGCCCAACACACAATATTTCTCATCTAATACTAATTTATTATTTACTATCCGATTATCAATTAAAGTTAGTTACTCAATAATGAATATGTTTTAAAGTTTATGTATTTATTAATTAAAATAAAATTAAGATTGGTAAAATATTCAAAATAAAACATAACATTAATTATCATAGAATTTCAAATATTACATGAAGTGATTAAAAATATACAAGCAACAAAATTAAAAAGGGCAAACAATTAAACTAAGCATTCATTCATAATCAAACTTATGACTAAGGATGTCAATGGGAATGGTCTGGGCGGATCTCGCCCCACACCCGCCCCCACGTGGGGCGGGTGTGGGTAATGATTTAATGGGTTGTGGGGCGGGGATGTGTTTCAAAAGTATCATTCGCTGCGGGTCATGGAGCGGGTGCAGGTATCACATGAGACCCGCCCCGCCCCGCTCACACCCGCCCCACCCCACATGTACCCGCCCCGCTTATACCCGCCTTAATTATCTCCAATCGACCTATATAAGTAGTCAATAATAATATCTTGTACTATATAATATATATAAAAAGAATATAACTTAAAAGATAAAAAAAGAACAAATTTTTCGTAAATTAAACTTATTTTACCAATTTACCCACACAAGTTAGACTACTCAGTAGTTTAATAGTCACTACTCATTACCCACCCAAATTCCCCAAATCCCCATAATAGTGCGGCTTTTGCCGTCAATTCCGCTTTCAAACAAGATTTGTAAAAGCCAAATTAAGTAGTACAATGAGGGTGTCAAACGCGAAGATGGTGGGGATAATTGCTTAGTTCGGTTCTAGTGTAGGTCTAGTTTGGTAATAGGGTCTTGACGAATGATGATTAACAACTAAGTAAAAGATAATAGACTAGATGGAATAACAATAAAAGGCAGACTAGGGTGTCGGGGTTACCATGAAGGGTGGTCAACGAAACATGCAAATCGATCAACTAAGCTACTCAATGTATCGGTCTCGACTTATCTCGTCTTTCGAATCGACTTGCCTTAGGACGAGGTTAACCTAGCTCTCACTATGGATTCATTCAACCAACATAGGAACAAGCGAATGAGAGTCTCGAACTATCGCTAAAGACAAACAAAGGTGACAATTAAGGCCCAACTGTCGTTGTGACAATACATCGAACACCTAGCATGCAACACTATGAATGACCTTTACAAATGAGCAACTAAGTTTAAGATTAAGCAAATAGCATCATTAACTACCCAACATAGGTCTCCCCTAACCCTAGATATTATCTACTCACTCATACTTAGGTAAAACATGTAAACTAATGAAGAAGAAGTGCTAAACATGATGAATAAAGCAAATGTTAACAATTGAAAACGAAAACTTAAAGGAATGTAAACAATTGGAAGAACTAAGTAAAGGAAAGAAGGATTATACCAATACTTGAATAGAAGATGGAACTTGGATACACAAGAAGGATTCTCTCAAACCACTTCAAATTACACCCAAAATCCAAAATGTAAACTATTGATATGCTAAGAATAAACTAGGAGAGATTAACTACAAGATTAACTAAAATATTATGAAAATTAAAAAGTGATTATGTGAGTAAGATGAGTTTTGAAGTCTAAAATATCTCAACGATGAACAACCTAAAACCCTAGAAATGTGTGAAAGAGAGTTGATAAAAACATCTTCTAAGTGCGGGTTTATATAGTGTGCGAAAATCTGATGAACGACTCTCAGCCGGTCAAGGACCGACTAAGAGTCCAAAACACACTTTTGAACTTTTTGCTTCAATATGCACGAGTTCCAGCCGGTCAACCGGATGTCGGCTGGCCACCGGCTGAGCGTCTAAAAACTTAACACTATTTTTACATTTTTCTTCAACATGCACAGGTCTTCCTAGCCGGTTGGCCGGCTGCCGGTTGGCCACCGGTTAAGGATCTTTTGTAGAATTTCTACCATCCTCTGATTTCTTGCTTCTTGAAAAATTGGTTAAGTATGGAGAAGGGGTCCCAGCCGGTTGCCCGCATGCCGGCTGGCCACCGGCTGAGGACCCTTTAGCTTGCTACTGGATTTCTGATGTTGAAACAAGGAGAGGAACTCCCAGCCGGCCCACCGGCTGCCGGTCAGGGACCGGCTGAGAGGACCTACTGAGTTTTTCTTCTCATTTCCTTCATTTTTTGCATCAAATACGTCTCGTTTGCTCCTGTTTCTTCGTTCCCGCCCCATGACCTACAATATGGAAACCTAATACGCAGAATCGAGGCAAAGGGCATAAAATCAAGTGATGACACGCAAAACGGGGACGAAACGGGATTAAAACGAAAGCAAAGATAATGAAAATAGTGACAGATTTAGGACTCATCACCGCATTTCCCCAAACACCATCCAACCACAAAAAGAAATTCTAAAAAAACAAACCCCCGACGTGTTTCATTGTATATTATTTGTATGAAAAAATATTTTATGGGTAAACGGAGCTCTAATTAATTGAATGTTAGGCGGGTAATTTGGCGGGTCAATGGGTCCTCATGGGGCGGGGGACGGTTTTGAAAAGTTCAACCCGTCGTCGGTCGTGAGGCGGGTGCGGGTGCGCATTATAGTTCGCGGGTGCGGGCGCGGGTTACCCCTCCTCCACACCCACCCCGCCCCATTGACATCCCTACTTATGAGGATTTTGCCATAAATTTTCAACCAAATCTTTCTGTTTTGCGTTATAAACATTTTTATCCCAAGCTTCATTTCTTCTCTCTATATACCGCTTCAAACTTAAATTATTTTATCATTCGGGTTGGACGGTAAATGAGTCACCCCTGCTAGATGATGCGCCATTAGACTGGATGTTATCTTTCTGGAGTATTAATTAAAATGAGGGATTTTCAAACAAAAAAATCGAAAAATGAAAAAAATTCAACACGAAAAAGATGGAGGGACAAGAACGGAGTGATAAGGGGTCTTAGAAGGAGGTTAGGTCTAGGATTATTAATTTCTTTTTGAGTCACAAAAACTTGTTCCAAATCGCTGGATTTCTCTTGTGTTACTTGTGTGGTTGATTTCTAGGTGTTTGGCTAACCAAGTAACATGATATTACATTTCATAGAGTGATAATGTGGTGATATAAGTGCGAGATATGTTGATATATATATATATATATATATATATATATATATATATATATATATATATATATATATATATATATATATATATATATATAGAGGCAGGATCCGGTGAGTCCACCTAAATATTTGAGTCCATGAGTCCATTTAGAATATCATAAGTTGTATTAAAAAATATCAATTTTTTTCTACACTACAAAGTCTACAATATCACAATCTTTTCAATACAATATCACAAGAAACAATATCACGCACTATATAAAACAATATCACGAAATTTTTTCCAAAACTTTTTTTCCCGAAATTTTGTTTTTCAAAATTTTTTTTTTCAATTTTTTTTCTCAAATTTTTTTCTGATTTTTTATAGAATTTATTTTTGTGATATTATTTTGAAGAACCGGTGATATTGTATTGAGTAACTTGTGATATTGTAATGAAAAAAAATCGAAAAAAAATTTAGAGAAAAAACGCCTTTTGTTAAAAAATATCACGTACTATATTAAACAATATTACAAAAATTTTTCAAGAACTTTTTTTCTCGGAAATAATTTTTTTCAAATTTTTTTTTTTCAATTTTTTCTCTCGAATTTTTTTCCCGAAATATTTTTTTCTCGAATTTTTTTTTTTGTGATATTATTTTGAAGAACCGGTGATATTGTATTGAGTGACTTGTGATATTGTAATGAAAAAAAATCGAAAAAAACTTCGAGAAAAAACGCCTTTTGTTAAACAATATCACGCACTATATTAAACAACATCACGAAATTTTTTCAAGAATTTTTTTTTCCGGAAATATTTTTTTCAAATTTTCTCTCGGAATTTTTTTCCGAAATTTTTTTTCTCGAATTTTTTTTTGTGATATTATTTTGAAAAATCGGTGATATTGTATTGAGTAACTTGTGATATTGTAATGAAAAAAAATTCGAGAAAAAACGCCTTATTAAAAACAAACGTGTTTGTTTAAAAAAAATGTATACTAAAAAAGAGAATTTTTTTTAATAAAGAAAATGTCATTTTAAAAGAAAAGGCAAAAAAAAAGAAAAAAAAAGTAATATTGAAAAAGAGAAAACAAAAAAAGGAAAAAAATTTGATATTGAAAAAACGTGATACTTTTTTATACTAGTTGTATCTCCGCGCGCGATGCGCGCGGAATTCCAAGGGACGTTATTTTTCATAATGTAAATATTCATAATTTCAATAAAGTTTTGATATTTTAGTTCATTTCATAGTATAACTAATGAATGAAGTATTTGAATTTGTGAACCATTCTCATGATTGTATACATATGTATTAAACTTACTATCTTCATAAAATTTATAGTTTACATCAATACTCGAGTTCAGCGAAGTTTGGAGGAAAATATAGTCTTAACCGATATAATGCAATATTTGCGAGGTTATCTGACATAGCATATCTAGCTGGGTCTTTTCGCAAAGACTCTATGAACTCCTTAACTTGTGTCATTTCATCAGGTTTGAGCTCACGAAGGTGTTCTTGTTGGAACGGATTTTGTAGTTGACGGTAATGTACGAGAGTCTCATCTTCATCCTTTGGACGCTCAAAACACGTGCACCTTTTGTATATGATTCTGCAACCCCTACGAATGATACGGACACCGTTGATGTCGTTTTGGCGCAGGAAAAGACTATATGCCGATTTAAGGAGTGGCGCACGTGGATGGAAAAGAAAATACTGACACCATCTTTTGCAAACCATGACCATCTTTGATTTGTCGCGATTACTAAGTAGCTCAAATATCTTAGCAACTAAGTCTTCATCATTGAAAACACAGACTTTCGGTCCTTGGTTACGGTAGCTAGTGAACTCGACGTCTGCTAATGGCTGTAACGGGAAACTGATATTCTTTTTGTTGGAATTAATGAAATCCTCATAATCTGCTGCGACATCATTGACTACCCACCCCTTGCACCAATCGGCGATGATCATTCTGTTTTGTTTTAATATAATGCCTTTACTCACATGTAACGTCTTAACCTGTGTCAATGAAACGCTAATGTAAGTAACTCATTATTTATATAATATAGTATACCTTATCCAGGTCAACATGGAAAACGGCACTGAAAACTGACAGGGTCATACAGTTCGACCCTCAACCACCATATAAACATTGTCGATGCAAACCCGGCACAATTCCTTTCCAGAGGGATGCAAGCCCTTAGTCCCAACTGTACCTAACATCCCCCTATATTTCGAAAAGCAGCCGCATCTCCAACATTTTCTGTCAGAAGCTGGAGCCTAACTTTCGCAGTGCTCAAAGGGATGGTGCACACATGTAAATAATCACCATAAGGTTATACCCCAATTAAGAGAAAGCTGAACATAAAGATAATACTCCCCGACTCTTGACTGTATTTGGATATCGGGGACACGATGACAACTATACCAGCATCATTATCTTAGGCAGTGTGACTAAATGCTATGACAATTCTAAGAAATTGTAAAGTTAACTAAATGCCCATTGAAAACAGAGGGAAAATGCTGCATATTTCCGAACCTCTACAGTGGTACACGTCATTAAACTCTAGCTTAGTACTTGAAATTGGATTCAGTCACTGCAATTAGATTGATTTTAGTAGTAACCTTTTGTGTCGTTCATAAACTGAAATGGTTAGGTGTTGTTTATGTGCTTAGCTTTTGCATTACAATGTTGTTAACCCTCTACTCTTTCTCTGAAAGAACCTACAATCCTTGATGCTATGCAATAACATGCAAATATCAGGCTATCTTGCTTCGTTACTCTAACCCTTCTAATCTATCTAGAAACCCTTGTCTACTCACTCTCAGAATTACAGATCCAGACCGAAACCACTCTGAACTTAAGGCCATAGTCATAATTTTATTGTTTCTTACTGTCAATGCTGATTTATTACTTATATCTCAGACATACGTATTAACTATTAAATTCTCTTATTATTTGCAGAATTGTAGGTGTCTAATAACATTAACATCAGTTTATTGCAATAGTTAATCCATGCCACAGCAAGTCACTAAATAATCATTAAAATGAATCAAATTAATCAATCTAATTAATAGTATTTCTTTACATATATTCGTATCAGTATGACATTTGGAATTCAGGGTACAAATTATAAAATTCCCTATTTAGGATTAAGTACATTTAAATTGAAAAAACATACCTTAATTTGTATAGATAATGGTAGGAAGACTGTTACCTTGTTGTGGTGGTGAACGTGGTTTCCTCAGTTGGTGATGAAGGAAGTTGTTGGCGAGGGGGTTTGATTTATTGCGTTAAGAACTGAGGGGAAGGCACATAATGGAAGAGAATGGAGTCAAGGAAGGCATAATAATGAAGACTTGGGTTTTATACAACGTACCTTTTTTATATTTATTAATTAGTTTATTTCACCGGAATCTAGACAATATATGTTACGGATATGTACATTGAATAGTAATTAACTCCGAAGAAAGCCCGTAATCCTATCGACTGGCTCATTAAGTTATATTGAATGGGTACGGATGTTTTGATAGGGTATGTCCGGCCCACGTCTAATCTAATTCTGAGAATGATCATCTCTAGCATAACTACTTTTTTACTTCTAACTATAATGATTGTAGTAGTTGGGATTTAATTTGGTCATTTTGTTTATTAAAAGTTACGAAACTCCGAAATTTTGTTAAAATAAATTTAAAATTAAGAAGCAAGGAAAAGGTAAAGAAAAAAGGAAGAATACGAAGTGCACGCTATTTATCACATGCAAGGCACACAAAACACTGGTTTTCAGTTCATATTTTCCAAAGTATGCACATTTAATGGGCGTAAACCACGCACCATATTAAATAATAAACTCTAACTGTAAACGAATCCATAAAAAAGACGGGGAGTATGACAATGTGAACACGAATTATCATGCACTATGCACGGAAGTATCTGGCATACTGTCCCATTCTGTCAAGTTTGCACGTGTATATTTTAGTGGCTTCAGGTGTCTTGAATAAGTAAGAAGTAATTTTTTAACTCGCTTTTATTTGATTAAAATGAATTTATTTGTAAAAGAGTACAAGAGTGACAATGTTAATAAGGCAAGACTATTTGTCATCTGCTTGCCGGTGATTACGTTACGTCTTGATTTCTCCGGATCTGGACAGGTTGATATTTATAGCTTACTATATATTGAAATTACATTTTACTAAAATATGAATAAAGTACACTAAATATAAAAAATATGCTTTAAGGTTGTTGTTTAGTACGTAATACGTTTAGATATGATATTTATGTACGTTTTGTTAATATACACGGTTGTTGATTATCTTAAACCATTTTTAAAGCTTCGTAAACTTTATGAAAGGAATCTTGTCGCCACATGTTATTAGACGACGGTCTAATATTATACTGATATTAGTTAAGTACATTTATGATCGATAAATTAATATACACGTCTTGCTCGTAATTATGCAAAATTAAACAATCTTTTCACAAATGCTAGTTGTACACCATAATGATGACCAAACTTCTCATCTGATATTTAGCTTTTTCATTTACTCTGTAAATTAATACATCTCCTTAATCTACGAATTAGACAACACTGTATCACCTTCCTAAATCCTTTAAACGACCATCTTCCTACTATCACTTGCTGACATAGAACATCACCTTTACAATCTAAACTGTTTAGATTCTCTACAATGGTGAAGCAATGTAAGAAACTGTTATACTTTGACAAAGATGACAAAGTGGATTTTATAAAAGCATACGTTTGTTGGAAGAAATCACAATTTAAATATAACTCTCTGTTTTGCAAAAAGATTGTGGAGGAAGATTTACTGTGTGGAAGTAGACTTCATCACCCCATTTTTATGATTCCTGAAATTACAGATCAGATTTTCCAGAGGCTTAGAAATGAAGATAAGAGAAGTATGGCAGAGGTGTGCAAGGCTTGGGCGAGTCAATTTCTGCTGGGTACAGAGACATCAAAAGTTAATATTGACTATAATCAGCAGCTGGTCACAGAAAATCGTGGTAGGACTATTTGGGTGTTAAGGGGAGGTCGTCTGATTTCAGTAAGATGTGCATGCACACATTACAGGGTTAAAAGATCAGAAGGTAAAAGATGTGAGAGCAGCATAAGTCGCCGCATTGGGTATGATTGTGTGGATCTTACAAGTAACGATTGGTATTATACTTCTATTAGTGACTGTCATCATTATATTGACTGGTAATGTATATGTTATATGCTAAGCTAATGGTAGTCTAACAGCTCCTGCATCTAAGGGTTTTCATGCTTGCTATGAATCTGCAACATCTAGTAGGATTGTGTACTATTACAGTATGATTTGTTAATTGTACTAAGATATTTCAGGTAGTGATAGTTATTGAACTATTTACTTAAGGTTAAGGTCATATACAACGCATGGTAAGCTACATATAGTTGCCGGATACTGTCACATTTATCCTCTGTTAGTGTCCCAGTGCCATCCGATACATCGCAATTGAACGTGACCTTGCATTTCATTCGAACATTAGTGGTGGAATTTTCATGCTCTATTTTACGCAGGTTAGTATCAGCCTGTACTGATTCCTAGTTAAAATGTGTTGTGAAATTATAAAGTTCAGAATGACTAACAAATGATCGGGAGACTTACTTTGGTTTTGAGGTGCGGTTCGGTTTAGCGCAGGTGTCACAAGTGTATGTATTTCCTGGTTGTATGCTTGACCGCTTTGAACAATTTGAGCATTCCATGTATGCATTTATCTTATCAAAATCAACATCTGGGATTGTCACTTCTAACCAATGTCGCTCATCTTGCAAAGTTGTGTTGGGCTGATCATGGTATATAAGACACATAAACTTATGAATTAAACAGATGTTAACTTGTCACTCCTTACCCCTCATTATTATCGTTCTTCCTCCCTTTTAACTTTTAATTAATCATTTTTATTACGTCAAAGACTATGGGTCAGAAATTATTCATTTTTTCGTTCATATCTAAAGTGCATATTGGTATATGCTTTTGTTCACAAGTTTTAAAAAGTTATTTTAAAATTTTTTGAAAGTACGATGGAAACTGTGTAAGATGCTTTATCATAAAGGATTATGCTTTCTTGGTACTATTGTGTGATATTTGCAACATTTTGTACTGATATAGGTCTGCTGACATGGTTCAGTTGTGAATATGGTGCACGTAATTATGCAGTATTTTGGATACCTTTTTGGAACGGAGGGTTGAAATGGTCGTTGTAAAGTCAGCTAGCACGGGTGCCTTCACACTTAAAACTGTGCTTCGTAATTTTGTCAATGCCATAATATGGCTAGCTATCCTGCACACTCATGTAGATCAATTGCAAGTAACAATACATTTTGTCTAGAAGGTATGTCGCTGCTCGTGTGAAGTCTAGTTTAGTACCATGCTTTGAGAGCATCAGCTTTATCACCATCAGGTGAATGAACAAAGACAGTAGAAGTAGTTGTAGTCATCGAGAAGCCTGTTCTATTTTGAACTGTATTAGAATAGTACCAAATGTCTTACTGATGCAATCCATGTTAGTATTTTGAGAAATTGCAAAACATTAATCTACAGAATGCAGTCAATAAATATTAATCATGACCACTAGAACCTTTGTGCATTAATACTCTAAGGGCAGTTATACAAACTGCCTTGAATGTACCAGGGTGTGGTATTAGTATAGTGCAGTCATCCTACACAAGATCGTCCCAAACTGAAATGGACAGAGGTTGTGTATTACTGCAAGAGCGTTAACATTAGTATCAGCAACAATACGATATTATATGTCATCAATATGCAGAAAGATATGGAGTCTATTTTTTCAAAGTATCTGATTACAATCACCTATGGTCGGTTACGACAATTTCACACACTGTTGTTTAACGGGCCTTTGATGTGACAATTCCACGGACCTCTATGTCTGTAGTAATCCCCAGGGTGAATGAAAGGGCACTCAGTCCAGTCATGGGAGTATGCCCGTGAACAAGGCCGGACTTTGAAGGAGTACATTTGGAATTCATCGGTCGAGTACACACTGATCTTTATATCAAGAAGGGATGGATCTAAGGGATATTCCTTCTATTCAGACACAGCAGGTCCACCATTGGTGTTATTGGTGTCATTGGTGCCATTAGTCTCCAAGTCCGAAGGCTTGCCTTCTGAATGATTCGGGATAGTCAATGGAGTAAGCTTCAACCCATTAGCCAACACTCTCAAATCTCTTTGTTCATCCGAATGATCATTATAACAAAGCATATCTTCAAGTTTCACACGTCATTCTTGTTGATTTGGAACAACATTAATGACATCAAAAAGCTGTCTTTGTTGTATGAAAAAATAGGTATCGGATATATCCAATATTTACGAATATTTATTAATAGGTTTCACATTTTGATCAATCTATTGATCGTTGTACCTATTAATTGTTTCTTACTATATTAGATATTGTTGTTGAACAAGCGTTTAAGTTTTGTAGACGAATTAAATTGTAATAAAATACTACGTATATTTTTCAATTTAAAACGCTTAAATTAAACAGGCTAAATTTAAAAATGAACACATTAACTTAAATTACGTAACTTGATCTAACTCATGAATAAAGTATACAATTCAATATGTTGGTAAATAAGTCCAATAATATTCTAAGTTATAACAACCCAATAATGGATAAGGTTGAATAAATGATATCTCCACTACTTATTATGATTGGTCTGTCTAGATTACTAACAAGTTTAGATAAGTTTATCCTGTCTATATAAATAAATAATATTACCACCATTTTTCAACACACCACCATTTTTCTTTATAATTTCCTTTACCCTCTTTAGCTTACCTCCCACAAAAACACATTAAAAAATGATCTAATTTTTTTTTCAAGTCCTTTTCAGGTATCAATGATAGACCAAATTTGCTTAATGCAATTTTAAAAAGCCTGATCTCAAATATTGATGTACTATTATGTTTCTAAAATGTTTGAAAATTAATTTAAATTTTTCTATTGCTTGGGTAGTATGTAGTTAATTTGATTAATGTTTTTTTTTCAAATGTAAGCTTTTGATTTTGTTGACGTAGTAATTATTTTGTCATGTTATGCATTTAAGTTACCATTAGATAAAATGTCTTTATTACAAACGGCTATATTGTTGTAATCTCTCTAACTAAATTGATATTTATAAGTCACAAATTATTGCACGAACAATTTAATTTGTAATTAGTATTATATTATTTTATGGTGTATCAGATTAAGAGAAATTGAGAATGACGTATTGGGATGATAAAGTTAAGGAATTTCAAAGAGGCATAGACATGATAAGAGATGATGCTTCTAATTTTGTGTCTCGGTTGAATCTAGTTATGCCAGAAACAGTTTACATGAATATGTTACACTGTTCACCGCCATTGTCGATGTTGATCTCAATCATAAATGGAAACGCACGTACTGTGTTGAGTCCATCAGTTTTGAACAATTCAACAATTGGTAATGTTATTACTATGTTATTTAACTTTACATTAAAAAGTGATTCCTTTTGTTGGATTTGTTTAAAAGTCTGTTTTAAATTTTTTATTTTTTATTTTGATTTATTTTAAAGGTAAAGTCATCCAATTTGTCTTTTTTTTTTTATTGCAGCTACTTACAATTCAAAAGGAGAAGAACATCGCAAATTAAGGGAAGAAGTAGTTGAAATTATTCGACGGTTGTTCAACGTCATGAAACCCGACTCTTTATTAGATCTATTATCTGGGTTTGGGAGACTTTATATCCCACGTGAATGCCTCTATTATTATCACGTCTACAACGAGGTCACAATGGAGGATGAGCTTGAATATTTACGTGAGCAACATTTACAAGCAAACAGCCTTAACTATTCCTTTACTGACAACATTTTAACTGACGATGATTCCGATAATGACATCTAGTAATGATGATTTGCAGCGATGACAATATATTTATATATTATGTTGTTGTTGTGTACTAATGTGTAATACGGAGTATTACCCTAATAGTCCTATCTTATGTGTTGTTTATGACACACCTTAATTATGTATTTATTTAGATTATTATATCAGTTTATTGTTTTTTCGTATAATGAAATGTTGTTATATAGTATGCCTTGTTCTTAGTTTTCGATGTACTTATTTGTTCTCTCAAAATTCAGTACGCGCAAGTTCGACTGTGCTAAATAAAGAGATTGTTTGATGATTAAGACTGAAACAAGGGTAACGTATTACAAATTTGAACCAATAGCATAGTCTATCAAAAAATAACAAACTTAAGTTGATTTGTATATATATCTTTTTTAGGATTTATCTTTAGCTGTTATAGGAAAGGGTTTTTTTTGCATTTTGATTTACTACCAGTAATTGTAATAAAGGAGAAATGGATACCCTATTTTATTTAGTTCGAAATTAAGTTATAAGTCATTTTAATTTTCAACAAACTGTTTTAATTATATAATATACTGTAAATTTCGCTTATGACAGGTGATCATTTGTTTATAATTCTTTGCGATATGTCCGGTACAGTCGTACTTACGTCAAATACGTACTATATATTAGCCCAACTTGCCCATTATTTAAAAAAAATGCACCAACAATCTATCTAAAGACGTATATTGCTTTCTCTAAACCAGACTAATACTGTATTACTAACACAAAACCGTATTTTATATAAATAGTATACTCGTAATTAGACGCCTACTTTCACAACTACTGAAAAACGACTTACTCTCTTGTAATTAAACCAAATACACACCCCCCTATGATAAGACACAACTGTATACCATAATTACTTCCATCTTCAGTCATCAACGAACGCAACATCTCTAAACTCATCATCATCACATTTGTAACCTGAAGCTCAATTAATCTACTCAAGTACAATGGAACAATGTCCAGGAATCCTGGTATATTTTAACAAAGATGATAAACCAAACATCCTGGAAGATTATGTTAATTGGAAAAAGGAACAATTTAAGTCTAAGTCTCTGTTTACTAAAACAACAGTTGAAGAAGAAACAGAAATTGGTAGTAAACCTAATCACCCTTTTTTTGAAATGCCAGACCTTACAGGGAATGTGTTTAGCAGGCTTGATCATGCAAGCAAAAGGAACACGGCGGAGGTTTGTAAAGCATGGGCTAATCAATTCCTTGTTGGTATGTATACCTCTAAGGTTGACTTGGATTACAATAGACAGTTGGTTAGGGAAAATCGTGGTAAAAAATTATGGGTGATGAGAGATGGGAAGGTTGTGTCAATTTTAAAGGTGGTTAAGCAACGTAAGGCTAGAGTGCAGAGGAAGAGGAAACGTAGCATAAGGTGCAGCACCTCATATGAACCCTACATTGAGAAATCAGGAAGCGAAGGATACTATGATTCTGATTGTTAATATTGGAAATTAACTATCCGGTAAGATGACTACACTATAAAAGGTTGCATCTTTATGTTTTGGGGATAGCTAAAGTTATGCATGTTTTCGATGTTAGCCTAAACGCTGTGTCTGCATCATTTTGGTAATGTTATATTGTATAAGAAATTAGGCATCTTAATGTTAGTATCGGTACACTACAGTAATGATTTTTAGTTATTCGTCCTGAAATTGGTAATCACCCACAAGACATTGTTGTAAATTTGGCTGTAATGTGCTGTTGAAGACATTTTAGGCTACAACAGTGGCTAAAACTTACTCGTCTGTTGTTTAACGATATTTTAGGCTACTGTAATGGTGTCTACTTATGTGTTCTGTAGAGGGTTGTTTGTTGTTCTGCTATGCTGATTGTCACTGCCGATGATGTCTGTATTCTTAATAGCTATCCAACAATTGAAATTGATATTTTGTGTCTGGAAAGCAGAGACAATATTATGTATTTGTGTGTCGTTCTTGTATGATCTCCAAATTGATATAGTACACAATCATTCTTTGTTATTAGATACATGGAAAGTAAGCATTCATATATATATATATATATATATATATATATATATATATATATATATATATATATATATATATATATATATATTCATCGTAAGTCTCAAATAATGATGATTAGTACGCGATGATACGTGAAGTAGCGTAGAACCATTTCTGCACTCTATATCATTCTCCTATCCAAACAGTCGTAGCGTCTAAGTTAGACTGGTAAGGCTACCTCATGGATGAGTTTGTAATTCCAATTTTGCTACGGGTAAGGCACTTAATAATAAGCAACAGACGCTTTACAAATTGCTTTTAAATTACTGGTCAGGGTGTGTCAGGAAACTGAATTAGATTAGCATTATTGGCCACCCATGTCATTGCTTTAAAATAGTAGCTAGAAGCGTAAGTTAGAAAGAGATTGCAATTTATTAAAACCTGTGTAAAGGGTTTATAGGGTGTTTATAATTAAATAATATGTTTAGGGTTTCAGAATTTACCGGAAACCTGTGAAAAAAGGCCGTACATGTAATATACATACAAGTGCAAGTTTTCCTCAGTCCCTGATGTTATCCCCACTCACCCTATACGATATTTCAATAACAATCAGTTAAACAATAACAATCATACACATAAATAGAATTGTTGAGGCGAGCTTTAAAATGTTCAGAATATGACATAACACTTAGGAAGCGTAGTCAGATTAGTAACATCCGTTTAACAATACTATCAAGCATACTACAAATAACTACACAACAAACAATGGCATACGATCCATCTACGATACGACGGTATTGCATCATTAGTGCCCCATACAGTTACCTGAATCCTGTTATTAGCTGCACTTAAACAGCTTAACAAAAGCTACTTACTATAGGATACAATGATCCCAATTGTTTTTGTGTAGAAGAGTGATAGGTGCACTGTAAATGCACTAAAATAGCATACAATAAAACATTATCATAAAGTCTTAACAATCTTTAGCCTGGGGGGTGTAATTTCACGGTGCGTGAACCGTAGAAGGTGATCCTGATTTGTCCTTCCTACATTTCCTCTTCGGTATGCTTGAGTGCGATGAACTTAAAGGCACATCTTTAACTTTGTTAGTTCCTATTGGAGCAGTAGAACTGTCAATCCTGTTTACACTGTCAACATCATTAATACCTGGCATGGATGTCTCATCTGAATGCTCAATGGTATTAGGAAAAGTGATATGCTTTCCATTGATGTCTTCCAAAACATTGCTTCCTTCAGGGTTAATTGATTCTGGGTTTAAACCAGCCTTGGGACGGCTAAGGTCAGTTTTGGCCAACACATCCTCGTCACCATTAACGACCACACGTCTCATGACCCACTGTAATATATTGTTTACTGAAAGTGTTCTAGCTGGAACAACTTGTGCTTTGAAAGGAGTCTGGGAGAGCAATTCTTTTATCGCCGTAAAAGTTTGAGCATCAGACTGCAAAGAATTTGCAGGATTATTAAGCAGTAGTTGTAAAATATGAAAACCAATTTTCAAATATGTACACTTACAGCATGTTTCATGTGGAATATCTGAGGGGCAGTCATCCTAAACAGTTGTTCTGCAATTTCCGTGAACATAGTGAGAGGCAAGGTTCCTGCACCGTCGGATATATCGCAGTTAAATGTGACCCTGCAGTTAGTGTAAATCTGTTGGTTAGGATGTATGCCATCTAAATCTCCGTTTCTAATAATAGTTGTTTTGTAGCAGGAAATGCAGGAATCCAATTGAAAGAAGATCAGCGTAAACTTACTTAGGGACTGAAGTGCAGTCAGGTTTTGAACAGTTGTTACATGTATATGTAGCACCCGGAGGTATGGTGGAGCGCTTCCAGCATTTTGAGCATCCCATGTAAGCATTAATTTTCTCAAAGTCAATTTCAGGAATGGTAACTTCCAGCCAATGTTTTTCATCCTGCAATGTTGTCTTTGCCTACAAACAGTTGTTTATATATGTGTAATAACTCAGTAACTATTTCATTAACTTATGTGTCTGATGGAGCATCAAATACTTTACTATAATAGCAGCTGTGTTATTATTAGCAACATTTTGGTTGTTTATCAATTCACATGTTGAATTTCAATGCAATTGTTTTGTGTATTTGCAGCCAAAATAAACACTAATGAAGTCCGCAAAGACAACTCCTACTAAATAATTGATACCTTCTTAGACCGTAGGGTTGAAATTTTGATTGGGTTGTCATTCAGTACATGCATCTTTACATTGAACAGTTTTGTCTGCAAATGCGACAGCGCTGTAACATGACTATTCATCCTGCATAAACATTTAGATCTGGCATTATCAAAATTTTGATATATTAGACGTACATTATGATTTAGCGATAATTAAAAGTTTGGACAGTACCAGGACGTAATAGCATCCGCCTTTTCACCAACAGGCTTATGTATAAAGACAGTTGAAGCACTTGTAGTCATTGAGAAACCTGTATCATTGCACAGTATGCGAAGATTACTGTTACATATAAATTCTATTAGGATATCACAATAGCACAATGACTTGTAATTTTTAAAGTGTGGAAGCCCATGGTAGTAGAATTTAGGACAACCTCTGTGCATAGATACTCGGAGTGCAGTTAAACCAACTGTTCTGAATTTACGACAAACGGGCATCAATAGAGTACAATCATCATGAGCAAGATCATCCCAAACTGAAACTGACAGTGGCTGCACAGTGCTGCAAAAGGTTTTGTGTTAATACTATGAGGAATAGCGTAAATGTTATTACTGTTAGTCCTATAAATGGATGTAATGGCATCTTAGTAGCCATGTTTTCGCACCTGTGGTCAACCAATACAATTTCACGCACACTGGTTTCTCGTGTCTTAGATGTGAGCACCTTACGTGGCTGGTCTTCGACAAAGAGTACAACGCCCACTATGTCTACAAAGTATGCGAAGAATGTTAGCTGCATATTAAATATAATAAGGATGATGTGGGCTTCACCCAGTGTACTCATTAGGAGTGTACTTAGAAGATATACCAAACATCTCACTATAATCAGGCGACCTGGGTAGTTGGTTAATGGGACAATAATTGACATCTGTGCAGGCACCATCATCAGCAGGCACGATAATTGTACGGTTGTTAAAGGTCATTTGGTATCCAAGACCTGCACCATGGGTTTGGTACTCAGGTTTTACTGGACTGATATTTGCATCTGATATTTCATATCTACCATTGTGCTTGATAGCATCCTCATATATCTCTACTTGATCATCAAATAAAGCACCGCGCATCTTATTACCCTTGTAAAACCAAAAAATAAACCCCCTTAAGTTACATTAGGATAACAAATGTATTTTGCTCTGTATTATTTTGTCCACTCCTAAAGCCAAACCTTCACTAAGACATCATGTATAAACACTGATGCAAAAGCATTTCTTAATATAATCCAAGCTAGTAAAAGTATCCATGATCACCATTATTTTACCAATGGTTACATATAGATGGAAGCTAATGAAGATGCAAACAGCATAGGTCTGTATTACAACGTCCACAGCTTCAATATTTTCAAATGTGAGTATATGTATTTTTACTAAATTTTCATGATGTAATGGTATTTGTTCAGAAACTAATTTTATAGACCAAGTTTAATTTTAGATCAGCTATATATAAGTATATATCTAAATGCATTAGGCATATATACTCATTAACATCTATTCACAATATCTGCTTTAATTGGTTTACCATAAACGAGCAGATAGTGTTATAATGGATTCGTAATTCATCATAAATTTAGACGATATTTGAAGCAGTTAAAATAATTCGAAATACCTTATCATCTTCAAATAACAAACTCTGGTACCGAACTTTAACAGGAGACTCTTTTGGACGACGCTTTTCTACCACTTTTACGCTAACCTTGAATTTTTTGCTTTCGTTGGTTAGCTCATCAAGGAAGACCTTTTTAGATTTCATTGCACTGCAAAACGTTTAAGTCAAAAATGAACAAAAGGAAATTAAATTCGTCAGAATTCAGAATTAAATTTGCAGTATTAATGAGTTGCTTGTAAGTGGCCTGTAGATTATGGAACACCATAATCGTTTGTATAATACCGTTAGAGTATTAATATTTTTAGCAGTTTGTTAAATTCATACAACTATGTCTTCAACTAACTACTGTTAATGGAATCACATGAAATTAATGTAATAGAAATTTATACCTTTTAAGTCAGTTTGTTGATACTGCAAATGTGTGAAGGGATAAAGTGAAAGACTATGAGAGGGTAGTAGTTATATATCTATGTATATAATTGCAGTAGAGTGCATTGTTAGTGAAAACCCATACCTTATCATGTAGATTATATTAAGATTTATAGGGTAACTGTTCATGTCAAACTATGTGTACTTGTCTATGAAACAGTACACAGTAGGAGTATGGTGTAAAGATTTGATATAAAGATTATGTTATGTCTGCGTGTTGTCAATCTGAAATTCGGAAAGTTAACATTACGATAAATACAGTGTTTGACATTGGAATACTACTTGATACTTTGAAGTGGATGGAAATAGAAGGAACATGGAATACCTAATTCTGTAAATCGGAAACCATTTCAAGCTTCGTAAATATCAATCTATGTGTTACGCCTGAACTCATATGCTTACACAGTTGTATTAATCTATAACGTTAAAGATTATATCATCTTCGAGTATCTTTGATTTGGCTTTATACTGTTTTGCCAGATTTATAGGAGTAACTAATTAAAGTATGACATGGATAGACCCCCCAGTATCTGGACTCATCGTTAATGCACAATATGCGATAGTATGCAAATGACACCTACAATCGAAATTATGCTTTGTCTTGCAAACTCGTCATATAATATGCATACCATCGTTGATCTTTAATAGGCCATCTCTGACAATCAGATATTATACGCATACCAGAATAAACGATTTATATAACTAATCTGTCAATAATGTAAGCAGCATTACCTTTGTCATCTGTAGTGTCATTCACCTGAATTAACAAACTATGTATTTCATAATTAGGGTTGGTACACAACTTAATTACAGACGACAAGTAAATACATAAATACTACAGAAACCATTTTTAGAATCTATATAATACCTGCTAGCCTTAGGACTTCAAACGACACAAGGTTTCTGATAGAATTTATAGTCGTCCCTGAGTTGCTATTCGCTGCTACAACAGACACTTTCTTCGATTCCCTCACCCGCGACAATGCAACATACAGTTGTCCTGGCGAGAAACAGGGTTGGGGAAGGTATACAACAACCCTGTCTAAGGTCTGACCTTGTGACTTATTTATGGTCATTGCAAAACTAAGCTTTATTGGAAACTGATTCCGCTGGAACTGAAATGGATAATTTGAAGTGCTAGATGGACGCATCTTTATCCGGGGTATAAACACATGTTGGCCATTGTAATGACCATTGGTTATGATGCATTCGATCATATTTGGGGTGAAATCTGCACAAATTAGTCTTGTACCATTACAGAGCCCGGCAGATGGGAGAAGATTTCTCAACAGAATCACCGGAGCATTCCGTTTCAATACTAACTCATACGGGCTCATGCCACCAGGACAAAGTGTGTTTATGAATTCTGAAGGGTATATATTGCAGTTTTCTGTTAACATTGAGTCGAACCCCTTATACACGACTGCTTCACCTGGGAACTTGTTGATCATGTACGTGTTTATATCATCAACATCGTCATTTATAGGCGTAAGTATAGACCTGTGGTTAAATATATTTACGCCTATATTATTGACGTCAGCATCTGGATACACAAAATCAGCAACTGTGCTGATAAGATCTGTACCCATCCCAGATGTATCTAAAACTATCCCATCTGGTAATTCGACCATCTCAGAATCAGATGTCTGTAACTCGCCATTGCCAAGAGACAGTAAGAATGCTGAGAAATCTGGATCAGTCTTAGCTCTTACATTGACAGTTAAGCTAAATTTTATAAGATGTGGCCAAATTTCAGAAGAGACCATTGTAGAGTGAACAATGTCACTATTTGATTTATTCGGAACGACTGGAAGAACCTGCCTAAAATCCCCGCCAAATACAATAAGTTTGCCACCGAACAGGATATTAGGGTTGCATAGGTCTCGTAACAGCTTATCTAAGGCCTCAACGCTCTCCCTTCGTGCCATAGAAGCTTTATCCCATATTATCAATGTAGATACTTTAATTAACGCAGCAAGACTGCTCTGCTTTGGCACAGAACAAGATAAAGAAGCTTCAAAATCCAGAGGAAGTTTAAACCTTGAGTGAGCAGTTCTACCAGATGGTATATTTGCTGCGGCTATTCCCGAAGTAGCCGTTGCTAGAACAATTTTGCCCATCAGTCGTATTTTTGCATACAGAGCATTGTACAGGTATGTTTTGCCTGTTCCTCCAGGACCGTCCACAAAAAAAGCCCCTGGCTTATTACAGGTAGCATGATTGATGATCGTATCAAAAGCTTTCTGTTGCTCTGGGTTCAAGGTTTTGCGGCAAACCACACATTCGTCCGGAATTGGAGCATTGAGTGCATCGATCGTATCTTGGGATGTACGCATTTCTGCATCTTGTGGATTTATTAAACCTGACAAACCAAAACTCTTTAGAGACCTGCCCATCGCCTCTAATTGTTGTTCCAACCTTTTTATAGTGAGGACCTGCGCAGTGTATGCATCGTTTGGGTGTTCTCTTCTGAAGTCTTCTGATAACGAATTGTAGTACCGTTCCCATAATGCTCCTGGATCTTTAGGTTGGCAAAATATCAGCAAAGTTGCGAATAGACGTCGCAACGCGACTGGCATTTGTACCATCGCAGCCTCATCTAAGCACAACTCTACCATGTTATCATCTTCAATGAGTTTCCTTTTTAGTGCCGCTTCTTGGAAGGTTGCACATTCATACCCGTCCACTACCTTCAAATCTGCAAACGACTTAGGTGCAGGCACGTGCGTTAACAACAACCGCAGAAAATACCGCTCCCCTTCCGAAGGAGCCACAAAAACGAGCCTAGATACTACACATGTCTTGTTCTTACGCTTTACCCAAGACCGCTCAGCCTGGACCCAACGGTAATGCTCAGTAAACGATCCGTAAAGGTATTTCCACTCAAGTTTTGCAGCGTTTTCAGTATTCAACCTGAAGAATTCAGTCAGAGGAGTACTAACGCGTCTTCTGTTGGACACTACATTAACCAAATTTTCGTGGGGTTTCATCTGTATAGGCTGCATACCATCTAGATGTACAGGAAGTGCCATCACTACTGGATGAATTTCAAAGAGTTCGAAGCCATAAATACGCCACATTGCTTCTATAGGAGATACCCATCTACCTGACTGGTATTGCTGTATTTCGTCGACTACCTTAATTTCGCCTTCAGACTCAACATTGAATGATATTCTGTCGTGGCCCTTGTAAACATACTTGTATAGATATTTCACCGCTTGGATAGTTGAGCAGACCTCCACATTGATGTGACAATCAAAGAAGGCTATCAGGTATGGATTGTACGGGATTACCCAACGATTGTTAAGGTTTTGACCTCGTACCCGCACAATATCATTGGTTGGTCGCCGCTTGTATACTGGGTAGCCATCTTCACTGTTAGTTGTCACAGCTGTGTATGGCTTAGGATACATAAACTTACACTGACCTAGACTATCATCATGTTTCATACACGAACAGTCAGGATCCATCTTCCCACATGGTCCATGCATCATATGTTTTAACACTGATGCACGGAGGTTCCCATTAGCCTCAGAAGGTATTTCAGCTGATACGAACTTGTCAAAGTCGGCCGGGCAATTCATTCTACTCCCAGGCTTCATTATCAACAACAGATGCGCATGAGGTAGTCCTCTCTTTTGGAATTCAACCACATACACAAACGCAGCAACTTCCCCAAATATCTTTTCCTCAACCAATTTTTTTTTCAATAAAAGCAATTTAGCTCGAAATACTCTAGCTACCAAATCGGGCCGGTTCTGAGCTTCTTCCCCAGCCGCCAATTCATTTTTTATCTCAGGCCAATTTGCATTACAAGTTATTGTAACAAAAAAATCTGGCTTTCCATAACGCTGTACAAGTGCCATTGCATTTAAGTATCTCCTTTTCATATCCCGAGGTCCTCCAATATAAGTTGCTGGTAAAATGACCCGTCTGCCAACATTTGCAGCGCACTGCTCCCCAGCATCAATTGTGTCAATCAAACCTTGGTATAACTCAGATCTTATTGTATCCTGATTATGCCTCAAATAATCTAGCCTTGTGTTTTCCAATTTGACGTACATGTCCACAACATATTGCTGAAGACATCGCCCAGCTCTCAGCATCATATTACCTGGCCTATTCTGTAGTTTGTAACAATAGTACTCTCGGCAAGACACATTTTTTTCACTTGTATTAGTTTGAAAGGAGTTATCTGCCACGAGGTTAAAACACTATTAAATATCGTTATACAGATTAAATAGTTCATACTGTTGTTGGGAGTTTTGTAAAAATGCGAATTTATATTTTACAGTGATAACTTACGGTTTTCCTCAGACTGTAATAAAGATTCAGCATCTGGAAAACTGGATGGAAGTGGTGCTAAAGTCTGTGCAGGTGATGTTGTCTGACGTAGACCAACTTGCTTCTTCAGTCCCTGATGCCATCCACATTCACCGTTTGGGAATAATAAGGGATATTGCAGTGGGTCATAACATCCATAGTAATGCATAACTCGGTGAGATGTTTGAGAATGGCTGGTTACTAATATGTGTGGTCCATCAGTCTCACCAGATGTAGAGTTTTCGGGCCATATAGCAGCTACCTCGTTTGACGCAGGAGCATTGCTCACACGCTGATCCTGTCTAGGATTTTTTGTTATAACTATTTGACTATTGACGGTAAGGGGAACATCTTTTAGCGAACGGAAGAAACGCGCATATGGGTTAGTTTGGCTGACTTTCATTAGGATTTCTATAACAGCCATATTCAGCTCGTTGAAACACGCCGCACGATTTGCAGCTTCATGTTGGCCATCGTAGAAGTACAACTGAAGATACTTTGGGTGAGAACCACATGGCAATAGATCTGGGACATTGTGATACATTTGACCATGTAGTTTGAACACATAGATACCCTTGATAGTTTTCGAGTCAAATTTACCTCCAATAGATGTAAAAGCGAACAAGTTATTGTACAAGCGAGCGTACACCCGGAAGTGGACCGAAATATCGTCTAATGAAGTGTATAACCTTGAAAGAAGCAATGGGTACGTGTTGAACGGCAGGACAATTGATCCATTGCCACAACAGAAATTCTTAGTTTCATACACAAATTTCTTTGCAAAGCAATGTACACATGACTGCACGTCTGGCAACTTGTAAGGAGTACCAACTAATGGCTGACCAATCATAGCAGCAGGTAACCCTGCAATTCCGAACAACAATACTAAACTATACCATACATAAGAAAATAATATACATTTCAGTTACAGAGGCACTCACCAATTTGTAATTGTAAACGGGGTCTTCCGGGACGCTTTGCGGCGACATCAACATCAGCATTTTTTAAGGTATGACTAAGTGCAAACAAGCAACTGTTAATAGTTCCCGACTGATAATATAGAAGGAACTAATTAAGGGCAAAGACGTTGTTCTACACTACCTTGTCACGATAGGATCAATCTGTTTTTGAGTCCTACATTTGCGTTTTTTTCGCCCACTTCCGTCCTTTTCCACATAATATGGGAAGCTGTCATCTGAATTCCAGAATGTCAGCACTTACAATAAGTCTATGTTACATATATAAATCTGGTTAAACACTATCGTAACGCACAACATACCCATTGCACAAGGACTACTGTAGATCACGTATACAATGAGGTCTAATCCTTGCGCCCTGCAGCATTGGAAACAGTAAAACATCGAGGGTTTTAACGTATATGGACGTATCGCCAGCAGAATAAAACCTCAAGGACAAAATGTATACGCTCGTAAGCATAATAGTTAACAATCGTCAAATCTGAAGAGGTGCTATTGTATTGCCGAAACAAGGCACTGAAAATGCAACTACGTGTTGACAATAACAAGTGGACAACGGAACGTTGTCAATACTAAGAAGTAGTTGCGCAGCCTAACCATCACTTGTTGTATAGATTTTATAAAAAGCATAAACTTGATCATTAACAAAGCAAAAGATAGTGATAAAACAGAATACAATAACGGATCACATAATCCACAAAACTAATATTCTATGAATAATAAGATCCCTCTTAACATAACACTGCTAAACACCAGCTCTCATCTATGAGCAAATTTCCAAAAAAGGCAGCAATTACTATTAAAGCTTCAAAGTAACTTGGAAGGTTTGTAGAACACGCTCCTTTTAGAGACAGGTTTGGGATATGGAACAATCTTGGTAGTTCGAGACGTACAGCCACGTATATCGACTAACTGTGGGGGTGTTTTCTGCTTTTTGGGTGGCGGTGGTGGGTATAATTGACCAGGAATCGTGTGTGGAAAACTCTTAGGGGTAATACATTCGTCTTCATCTAAGACTACAGTTCCTGGAAACTCTGTTTGAATACTGGGAGGTGTTTCCTGAGATGCTGACAAGCGCTTCTGAAGTTTTTCGAAATAGTTCCTAGCACATTCGCATGTCAACGCAGCTAGCTTAACTTCTTCAGGTGCATAATTAGCATCGATCAGATCAATATTATATATAGGAATCAGATATTCGATAGTTTTATAAGCAAGGTTCCGCTCTGATGCAGTCTCAGATGAAGCTATTTCACCTACAATATGCGTAGGACCACACTCTACCCTATCATGGTTTATAGTCAACCATGATGTGAAACAGTGAGGTGTTTGCTCTAATGTGGTGATAGAGCTGCACTTGATAGGGATCTTATTAACAACCACACGCAAGATAGACACCATGTCTAACGCAAGTGATTGGTAATGACACATCTCATGGCACACGAATTCTTCTACTAATGGAACTTTAGGAAACCCCATAGATTTGCGTTTCAGTTCCTCATGTTTCAATCTCCATAGATTTGCACACCTCTCATGCGCCTGTTTGGTGGCAGCTGTGAAATCACCAATATAAATGTCGAATTTCTCTATTAAATCAGTTACAGCTACTCTGGCTGCTTGCTCACAGGACTCTTCGAAGTTAAATGACGAACCACCTATGAAGACATAGTCCTCATGTTCTAAATTGTTTCTCACGGTGACAGACCCAACGTGATGTACTTTATCGTACAGGGCATAGTGGGGCTCCTCGAATTCCAGAAATTCAGTAATTCTACCCAGTAAAGGTCGGAAAGGAATTGAGATTGTTAACACTGGAGACGTCATTTCCTGTCAATAAGATATCTCAAACAAAATAATAATTCTGAGTTGAATGCATACAAAAAACAACATTTTGAGGTGTATAAAACGACCAATGCAATAGTGCTTACCAATGTACTCAACAAAAGATATATTATATATCAAGAACTCTGTATGTTGCAAACTTATGTTATACAATTGCATATAAGCTACCAGATACTAACACAAAAAATAATTAACAGACTGCACAGAATGTATATTGATCAATATATGAGCATGTTTGTGGGAAATCCGTAAAAAAGTACTTGCATTAGTTTGTGTCATTTCTGTATTGTTTGACGACGATATTTCATGTAAATACCATATTTTAGTGAATGATACCCTATTTAAACAACAACAGAAACCATTCCTAATACATAAATGTTAATGCTTTTTGTTATTTTTAAAAAACGGAATTGTGCTAGCACCTCACAATTAATGAAGCAAAAAAAAGGAAAAAAATTAACTACCTGCAAGATAAACTTCAAATTCCTTTTACACAATAAAGGGTTGAGCTTATTAGTAGAAGTAGTTAATATGGTAATGATATGTTGATGTTATTTCTTTATACCACCACATATATATATATATATATACATATATATATATATATACAGATTTAATAATGCCGACGTTCATTTACAGGATCCCGAACATTGACGTAAGTTAAATCAAATCCTTATAAGATAAGTTTATTGTAAAATGATAAATCGACCATTTCCAAGCAACAACTCAATTTAATCGAGTCAATTGTACATTAGGCCTTAATCTCTCCTTATTGACCTTGCCTACTTACACGCTCCCAAGCAGAAAGTCACGGCCTAGGCCAATAATCTCTCCGTAACCACCACTTTTTATTCTTTTTTTTTTGGTTTTGTTTTTTTTTTTTAAAATGGTTAGAACTAATTAAAATGTGCCACGAATGAGGTCGATTGGCAAGTCAATTTGCCTCAAATAATGTCAATTTCTGTCTTAAATTGACTTGAGTCAATTATAAAAAAATCCTTAATTATAATTAGCTTGACTCGACCTCATATTGACCTCCCAATCGTCCTTGGTTGGGTGTGTTTAAAAAACAGTTGGAAGTATGGTTAGCAAAGCATGTAAGTCAGCAACAGACAGGTACGTTTGGCGCCATTCTGCATATCTTCCAGCAGTAGTATATAATTGATTGCCTGTACTTATAAACACTGTTTAGTAGTTTTAAAATGTATAAATGTATGGCCGGTAAGTATTACCAATGACCTAATAAACGTATTGAGTGGACTAAGACGAAGCTTCAAAAACCACTGTAATTCAGACAGCAATGCTGCCTAACCATACCATAGTACAGTTCCCTTGGGAATGTTTATTTTTAGAAAGTTTTGAGAACAGTTGATAAGCAAGTTGAATTTGCAAACATATATCCAAGTTAGTAAACTAAAGAACTACGCAGACCAGTATATTTATCTTAGAAGTATAAGTTAATATTTAAGCACTAATTTCGATAACACCGAGTGTACAATGCTACGCGTTTCCAGCAGAAACTGTTGAATATAACATCAAGGTCTGTTTCCATTATAGTTTTAATATGATCAGTTCTTCTGTTAATGAAGTGTTTAGCTAATAGTCTATCTTCTAATATATATTATAAAATGACCAGAATCGTAAAAGCACTGTGTTATAGGATGGTAAGTATATCAAAACGAGGTATGTCAGTTAAGGCGTCTGACCGTTAACCAACGTATTCGTCATATAGCAGGGGTATTCACAACGCTCTTACGCAATAGCATATATTTGAGTTAGCTTCTTACGATACTCTATGTTTTAATAATCGATCTAATATTTTCACCATAGTATGTTATTATTGTTTAGTATACAACCAATTTTCACACTCTAAATCAATATATATTTGAAAACGTAGTTCATATGAACAAATAATTTTTACTACGACTGTATGTGTATTCAAAGATAGTATCAATGTATAACTAAACACACGGAACATATGGTATGAGTGCACATGTTAGATACACATATTCTATAACATGTTTAGCTTCTATTTAACCGTTTATTGCATGTTTATCAATCTTGTTGATAAACGATAAACAGACCTAGTATAAGTTTGTTTTTCAAAACCAAAAAAACATGCATTGGAGTAGTACATTGCTAGGTGCAATAATTATGGTTACAACCTCTCTTTAGTCTAAAACATGACATTGAGTATGAATATAGTTAATAGAGGTAATGTATAAAGTTAGTTTGATTATTACACTTGTACTCTCATGTTATTGCAACAAGTTAATGATGACTATTATGCAAATGTGTTAAAGTTGTAAGATAGGTTTTAAAGACAATGTCACATTTCTACCATATACTGAGCTTTAAGCACTACACTTGAAGAATATTTTAAAAGAAACAAGTATTTATAAATTGTTCTAAGTACACGATGTTCCCCATTTTTTCTCCTAGAAAACCATGTACGAGCAAAATTATATTATTTTTCCCGTAGGCTTATGTATGTATTGTAGAATTACGAATTTGTTGGATATGTCAATGAAGTAATTCGTATTAATTAACAATTTTGCATTTGACGATTCCTATATTTTTTCCAAGAATAAACAGATACGTATTAGAATGTCATATAGTTGTTTTATCTTTTATGATGAGTGGACTAATAAATTGCGGGGCGTATATTATAAGAAGAACGCTAACCTATCTCGATAAACGACTGTTGTCAGGATACATTAGAGGGTGATTATATTCAATCACGTAAGACATATATCCATAAATAAAAGACTAATCAGTAGTTTTGTCAGTACGGGTATCTAACACGTCCCACCTGCTAGAACAGTAGTTTATCAGGCCTACACAAACACGCCTCGTCCTCCAAATATAACGATTTGTCACTGATAAATCAAACAATGAATGTTTTAAATGCACATAATATATAGTAATCATCACAATTTGCAAACTATGAGTAATATGAACAAGAATTCGAAACAACACACTGATTCACAGTATACAGTACAATTCACATAACTCAACATGAATCTGGACCAACCCAAACAACACGCAATACTCATCCCCTTTTATTAACAGCGAGTATAAAAAGTAATCAAACATTGTACAACATAATGATATTTCTTTCAAAATCTGACAAATTGTACCATAACCAACATTGCAATGCCTAAGTACTGCAAAAAAGCTTTCTTCGCGAGGGAAAATGACAAGCAATAATTTGTCGAAGGATACGTAAATTGGAAAAAGGAACCATTTAAGTCGACAACGCTCTTTTCGACAACGACCGTTGAAGAGAAAACAGAGAATGGCTACAGACCCCATCACCTATTCTTAAATCTTCCCGACCTGACAACTAATGTATTTAACAAACTTGGAAATTCAGACAAAAGAAATATGACAGAAGTCTGTAAAGCTTGGGCTGCGTTGTTTTTAGTTGGCACAGAAACTTCCAAGGTCAATTTAGATTATGAGAAGCAGTTATTGAAGGAGAACTACAATGGAACTATAAGGGTTGAAAGGAATCGACGGACGATTGCGATATATTGTTCCTGCATGTACGGCAAAACGAAGAAGCAGAAGAGAAAACTACATGCAAGGAACGAGAACATATATAAGTTAGCAAGGTTGGAGGAACAGAGACAAGAACAATGGGATGACCAGTCCGGGAGTGAAGGATATTACGACTCCGATTGTTAATTTATAAGAAGAGTTGTTTATCAAGCCGCTACACCAACTGAAGAGATACTTCCATTTGTGGGATATTCAGATTGTTTGTTATGTATTAAATTGTTTGTAGTTTTATATTATGCATTCGTTAAATTGGCGCATACATATGATTAAAGGCAGAGTAGTTATATCATACGTATTGAACGTAGTACATGTAAGTGTTTGTTCCATACTTGCGTCTCTGTATTCCTTTTATTTCCTATCTGCTTAAGTTTAATTAAGATGTTATCAGTACCACTATTAACTTAGAGTACTGTAAACTTACCACTTTCTAAACGACCCCTGCTTTCCCAGATTTAGGTAGCTGGATTGATTCTTGTATTAAACTATGCATCCTTCTTATAGTGTTCACTACCCATAAATCATAAGATAAACCTGAAGCAAGGTAAATTAAGAGGTCGATATGTGGTCGAGCAAAATTAATTCCAGGTACGAGAATAAATGAAATGGACTTACGTCGATCTGAGACACGTAGCAACCAAATTTGAGGTAAATAGACTCAACAATCGTCCTCATTTATGGCATATTTTATTTTGTTTAAACTTTTAAAGTTAAAACGCAAAAAAAGGAACAAGTGATTATATTTTATTTATCAAAATAAATTGTTTGGGTTACTGACATAAGTTGTGATCTATTGCTTAATCGACTTTAAGTGAGTTAAGTCAATAAGGGAAAATAAAGATATGATACGCAGTTGACGCAATTAAATCGATTATGGGCTTGTAAATGGTCTAATACATAACATTGTAAAACCACAAGATTTACACTATCAAAAAAAAATCCCTATGATTAAGGAAGAGTACAATTTTTACATTACCTAAGATATGACATTGAGTATGAGTATGGTTAATAGATATATCCACTATTCTAATTATATACATACCAAACATGCAATTTGTAAGGTGAGTCACATAATCAGTTAGTATTAAAAAATCAATCGAAATCGCAATTCTAATTCTAACAGACGTTAAACGAACTACCCAAATTTAAAAACAGACTCATGTTTGACATTACATTTGAGTAGGTTCGATGCGTATTAATTTGAACTTATATCTTAACTATGAGCATAACAGACACATTTTAATTTTATTAGACGCGATAACGTATATATGTGTAGTGTTGCATTTGGGGTGGGAAAGTTCATAATATCAGCACGAATGAACAACCAGATATATATTTAATTCTTACTCTAATAGAACGTGTTTTAGATTTAAATCTTTTTATATCGAAGACGTAGTTGTATGTATATATATATGCATTAGCGGAACAATTTGACATTATGTATATAAGAATTATTAGATAAGACGCTAATTATATGGCCGTAACGTTATTATTACACATATTAAGTTTTTTTCCCGAACCAAAAGTTAAGAAAACATTTAACTTCCTTTTTCATAATGTTTGGTTATGTATCGTAAACAACGCAAGTATGCCTATCGTTTGATGTGTAAGAAATAGTTTCTAATCAGTTGAGTTATGTTCGATCGATCATATATAAGTCACAAATAAGTTATTTACATAACCAAAGATTAAAAGACTATGTTAATTAACAAGACTATTAAGACCATTCTCAAGCTACAAGTCAAATTAATTGGGTCAATTGTATATTAAGCCTTAATATCTCATTATTGACCTTGACCACTTTAACTCTCACAAGTAGAAAGTCAGAACGTAAGTCAATAAACCTTTCTAAACAACCATTTTAATCTATTTTTTTTTTTTTCCTCGTTTTTTTTTACCTTAAATGGTTGGAACCAAGAAAAATGTGAGGCGTATGAGGTCGGTTGGTGAGACAATTTACCTCTAAGTGGGTCGATTTGTGACGCAAATCTTCTCGATCCAATTTAATATAATTCTTAATTACAATTAACTTAACTCGCCCCCAAATCGACCACCCAACCGACATTGCTTGGGGATGGTCCAGATAACATATTCCGACAATACAACAAATTGCATCAGTTTGTAAAATATGGTTAAGAATATAACAATTCAGACTCACTACACCCAAAGCATGACCTTTGGCCTTTCTTACACATTTCCTATAAAGGAAGTGATTAGACATAAATCTACACCATCATTAAGTACATCACAAACGTCAAAAAAACTCCCCTCAAACTTCACCTCCCTTCTGATAACCGCTGAAATTAACACCCCCTGAAAACATCTTCAATTCAACAATGGTTTCTAAATGCAGAGTAATTAAGGATATCAGGAAAGAAGACAAGCTAAATTTTATCAGTAACTATGATAGTTGGAAGAGAGAACAATTTAAATCTAAGTCTCTGTTTTCAACAACAACAGTCGAGGAGCAAACAGCCTATGGCAGCAGGCCTCACCACCCCTGTCTAAGCCTTCCAGAAATAATAACTGCTATTTTCGACAAGCTTGATAAAGCAGACAAGAAGAGCATGGCAGTAGTCTGCAAAGCCTGGGCCTCATTATTTCTAGTTGGGACTGAAACCTCAAAGGTGGATGTAGATTATGAGAGGCAATTAGTGAAAGAAAATGTCAACTGCACTATAAGGGTGACCAGGGACTATCGCACAGTTGCTATGTACTGTTCCTGTGCGTATGCCAGGTCAAAGAGGGAGGCAAAAAGGATTCATCGTAAAATTAGGAGGAATCAGGAGATTGCCATATTGGAAACACTACTTGCAGATCGTCTCAGTGAAGAGTCAAGCAGCGAAGGATACTACGATTCAGACTGCTGAAGGAACGGAAGTTTACTCCGTCATATTACTTGTAATTCCTAAACTATGGATAGGCTAAGGAAAACCATGTTCTGTAAACATCGCAAGTCTGTTTTGTGTGTTTTAGTTGTTAGCGCATTTTAAAACAAGCGATGTAGTTTTGCAGTAGTGTATCTCTGGTTTTAACAAGGATGTCCTAATCTTTTCACATCTGTCCATATTTCAGAATCTATTACACAAAGCAGCAACAAACACGTAAACACTAACATAAACTTGAGAACAGCAGATGTGTTTTATAACATAGCGTACAACTACGAAGACAGTACTAACCCTAACCTGCTTTAGCCGAATTCCAGATATGTTATAGTAGTTCAAAATAGCCTACGCAAATACAAACATACATACCAAAACATATTACCAGCACTCACAATAGTCTAACAGTACTCAACCCTAATTGAGAGAGATATCAGACAATTCCCAATCCAAATGACGAGTTAAGTAAAATGATTTAGTTGGCTTCACTTGGATGTAAAACTGGTTAGTCTTCAAATGATTTTCAGCTTGAGAAAGATAGTCCTCCTTTTCCTGTTTCAGTTTCATAAAATCCGCATATCAACAATTTATCATATCCGGATAATAGTAAATTTGTAACACCATTTCTGCATTAGCTATATTCTCAAGCACGTACACCTGACTACCACATTGACAACGATAACAGAACAAGGAATGAATACCTGCGGTAGCATAGAGTAGAGAGTATTTGCGTCTGCGTCCAGTAGTTTCTCTGCATTATTAGTAAGTGCAGTGAAAGTACAAGCCCCAGTATCATCCGCGACGTCAAGGACAACCATCAGCCTGTACGATTGAGATGTCAAAGTAACGTAAGCATAAGAGGATGTAACTTGCTGGTCACTAATATCGTACCTTGGAGTGGAGACGACATTCTCCTGTATGCACGTATAACATGTATACAATACGCCTACATCTTCGTAACCACCAGTTCCACAGTTGCTACACCCGGTGTAGTATTGGATGTTCATCCGATCCATATTAGCAAGATGCACACACAGCCAGAAACGTTCTTCTTGGTAAATGCTTCTCCCCTAATAGTACATTAAAGCAGTATGTAGTTTAAGCGACCGTTCTTAGCAGTTGTCCAGACAGTTACTAACAATGAATGTCCAACAAATCAGAAACATTAGATACTGGCAGATTACGTCTCTCTGAAACATGTTAGTTAAAAATAGTTCAGTAGTATCTAAAAGAGGTATACATACATCCTGTTGAAGAAGCCATCCAATTGTGGTGATAACGCGCTCATCAGTCGGGCGACGAACGTTGCACAGTAAACCATTTTTTAAACTCAGGCACGCGTAATTAGCAGCTTGCCTGAAACAATTCGACATTACCACATGTAAACAAAGGATATAAACTAACATCAATATTAAATTCCTTACCAATCGCGCAGAGTATCAGCCATGTCACCCTCTGGGTTGACGTTCACAGTTGTCTCTCTGGTAGTCGCAAAAGGGAAACCTACACAACTCATTATCAGTAAAAGAGACATGAAAATTGCCTTAGCACATTTCTATATACAACTGTAAATCACCGACCATTTCGGTTACACGTTCTCAGATGCGTGAAGCTGACAACAGGATAGGATCCTGTATTACACTGCAAATTCCTGAACTGTTTTACAACTGTTCTTTCCCACACAGTTATAAGTGTAACCTGCTCGAAACTGCGCAGAAGGAACACACAGAACATAAACAACGATCAAATGATACAAATAACCAAATGATGAATCAATACCTCCAACGGAATCGCAGCTGTTAACATCGCATACCTTTGATCAATTATGAAAACTTCACATATCTCAGAAGTATGACCAGCTGGTCTTGGCTTTTGGCATATATGTTCAACGAAGACAACTACAGCTATTACATCTACATATATAAAAGAAGTCCCAAACGTCTGCGTTAATAATCACCCAGGTCATCTAAAACATAAATGGTAAATCATGCCTTACTATATTGATTTTCCAAGGATAGCCTTCGCGGGATGGATGCGATAGCTACATAAATTTCAGGAACGATAACAGCTCCATCACACACAGGCTGAACAACGGTATCTTTATTGAATATAATTTCATAAACCTGGTGATCCCGAGGGCCCAAGCAGAAACCTCCAACCACTCTGACTCTAGCATTAGTGATTTCATATTCCACATTATTTTCCATGATATCACCGAACAACTCCAACTCTTCATTATAAAACGCCGTCCTTATCTTAGCACCCTACAATGACAGAAGTAGTAACTCAACAGCATTAACCACCTATGCACCACAAAATAGTCGTTTTTAAAAATGGTTTTAGTAACCTGAAATCTACCTTTATCAATCGCTCATTTTAAGAGGGTACTGACTAAGAGAATTCAACATACTAATGTGTTCATCATTAGCAATTCCAATGTTTAGGTAAACCCCAGAGGTATCAACTGTCTGTAAGAAACATAAAATATAATACAGGGGCGAGTGCAAAACTTAAACTACTCTCTTAACCATGCTATTACAGTAAGAAAAGTAAAATTACGTACATTATCACGAAAGACTGACACATAACTCGCAGCGGTACCATGATAACGTCCCGAATTAAATACACAAAATAGTACGACGACTATCCATAAAACTATACCTTACAACGTTTAAAACATATAGGAACTGTAATGTAAGTATGTAAACAATTACCTTTTCATCTTCAAACGTAATCAGCTGACACTCGAGATCACACGCACTTAAGGATCCATGTATGCTGATTTTCTCAATTACCCTGGCTCTTATAGAATACCCACCATCTCTGCCTGCAAGGGATCTAGCGCTCTGCCTAGACTGTGACATTCTGTTATACGAGTACTAACAAACATTAGATATCATAAAACATATTTCCAGGCATTGGGCACCAATAATAAAATAAAAAGATGGAATAAAAAAAGACCTTTTAAAATGAGTACGCAAGAAGTATACATACAACTTCCGCAATAACATCTACAGATATTTATATTACCTGTAAACAAGCTTTAATGACTATATTAACTCACAAGTGGAGGAACAGTTTGTTAGACAGTATGGGTGAAGTTCAGTGTTTCTGACAGGACATTACTTCTGCATATCTACAAGTATGTACTATAAACATATCCAACAATTAGTTAACTACCTTGTATCCTAACCATCCCCAATATTAAACTGTACACACTCAATCAGTATAGTTACTGAACACAACAGTACCACAGCCATAGTTATAGACGTGTTTAACTATCTAAAGTGAATGAAGGACAACCTGCAGCATTAACTTAAATCTCGGAAAAAAGGTTTATACATAAAAATAAATTCAAACTACAGCGTAGATATCACAGCCAGACAAACATGCTCAACAGCGTGGCCTTGATTTATTGAATTTGACGTACACTTAACCAACGCGGAAAACATAGGAACCATGTATATTGAAGATTGCAATCAGTGTAACTACTGTATAATCCGGCGTGATTATACATCAGTTTTCTGTACAAAAGTAGTCTAGATACATTTATCACAAACATGAAATTTCTGAAGATTATACCCTTTTTTCACTAAGAGCCATCGTAAACCTTATTCTAAGATATGCTTTGACTGACAAAACAATAGTAATTACGCCCCATTTGTTATTGGCCATGTTCACACAATCCTAAGCAATTCCCGCTACAAACCAATCTACTCCATATTATATAGATATGCATTAAAAACCGATATAATGGTGATACACGTTAGCCATGTACTAACAATACAGACACTAAACGTAATCATTAATCTTCCAATAACATCAAAACATGCATACATGAAGATACCATACGTGATACAACTTAATGTTTAGGGATGCTACCACCGTAAAAGGAAAAAGCTAATCAAGAAGCAATAACAATGGAGCTAGAGAGAGCGTTATCTCAGTGTCACAAAATGTCACATCCATAGATTGAAACCACACATATCATTCAACCATATTCAGATAACTAAGCATCCACTCTACTTCAGCAGCCCAAGTCACGAACCACTGGTAGCATATAAGGAACAGGAATGGGACCCGACAGGCAGTACACGACATTATCAGGACTTCCAAAACGGGTATGCACTGTGTCCTTTGTAGGAGAGGCCGGTGTAATAATTGCAGTGTCATCAACTCCATGTCCAGATGCAAGATCATCCCGTTCAATAAGATTATTTGAAAAAATAGGCTCATCAAATATCTCATACATCCGCCCCCTCATAGTCAAATAACTCTCTATCTCAAGGTTATATAACAATGCAGCCATTTCAGTCTCTGAAGACTGATAGTTGACGTCAATGATTTCAAGGTTGTAAGCCAATGCCAAGTACATGACAACGTTCTTAGCTAAACAGTTCCTAGCATCAGCAAGAGTTTCACGCCTTGATACAATAAATATTGGGTTATAAGTAGGGCTGGCGGAGGACAAAATAGTAATCCAAGCGCTGTAGTTCCCTGCAGAATGCATAACAGACTCCAACGGAGTACACTGTATTAGTAGGGTCTTCCTAATCTTTCTAAGTAGAGGCACATATTCCAAACAAATGTGATTAGTTCTGACACGCTGGCCACATGTAGTTCCACCTACTCCACGGTTTAAAACATTCTTGGAGATACTCTGTAGCTCTTTGCGCTTCAGATGATATAATTCACTGCAATGCTTAAGAACATCACACCGCTCAAACGAGAAGTCCTCAACAACTAATGCCCATCGTCGAACAAGATTGTGCACAGCTTTCTTAGCAGCAAGCTCACACGAGTCTTCAAGTGTATCAGCACGTTCGCACACATACGTAAGCTTCTCAAGCTCATTAGAGCAACGATAACGATACCTCGTTTCCACTACGACGTAAACGCTATTTACAGACAACTCTAGAACATGATATGCAGGATCAGGGAACTGCAATTCGGCAGTGATCTGTTTAAGTAAAGGATGATAAGGAACCACTATTTGTAATGGAGTAGCAAGCGCCATCTGCAATTTCAGCAAATATAACAACCATTATAAAAGCAAAATGAATGCAGGGAAGTATATCAGCAGGAATATATAGATAGAGTGCCATAACGCCGAATAGTTGTGAAATTGAGCTATAAATTAGTACCTTCAAATCAAAGATCGAAAATACTTTGCACTGAAACAGAACGAGGTACTGAACAAAAAAGCATTTTACATTTGAGAGACTACCAGAAGCCCGGGACAAACAAATAAAAACATGCTATATATACACATAGGAATAGAAGTTTACCACACTGCCTGATATTAGGCCACCCTGACATTAGGCCACCCCACCCTCCACCCAATTTAAAGAACAAACAATTAAACAGTAACAATCATCGTCCAAAAAAAGACTCGTCGAGGCAAGCCTTCAGATATGAAAGATAATAGTTCAGAATATAATAGCACACTTATCAAGCTGTTTAGAATTAGTAGTATCCATTTAACAACACAACAAAGCATATTAAAAACAACCATATACAATACTATTTTAGACTGCATGATTAGAGTTCATTTCAAACAAACCTAAAATAGGACAATGAATTATAGGTAATGAAACTACAGAATGCCAAGTTATTAATGCTTGAGCTTATATAAAGACTGCAACAGAAAGGTCGGGTACTATAACCACTGTGTATCAGTTATTTTAAAGATATAAGTGGAAAGTAACTAAACCAGTTGTCCCCTAAATATAGGAAAAGTACAACAATTACATTACCTAGTGTATAGAATTGAGTGTAAGAATAGTTAATCTATAATGCGGTCATAGAAGTAAGGTAATCATTCAAGTCAGAAAAACAATCCTAACATTAGTATCTAACTCAGAACTTAGAAGACTACAGACCAATTACTTGCAACAGACCTAAATAATAAAGCCTTCTGTAAAAAATTATAGGCTACAAACAAAACGACGGTTTCTATGTTTATCTGGACTTTTCCGACTTGAACAAGCAAATATATGTGAAGTTTATACACAAGCGACATATTTGTCAATTCTGCTTTATTTTTACAAAGGAAGCGATATAGGGTCTGCAAACGGGATGTACATGCGAAGTTTTTACACCAGTGACATATTTATACAACAATGAACTTTTTGAACAAATGTAGGGACATAGCGACTGCAAACGGGATACATAAGCTGAAACGTAAGGCGTATAGACATGCCTACAATTATAATAACAAGAATATCACCTTTTTAAAAAGTTTGACGTTTACGTATATTCAGAAGCTGACATTAACAATATCCGCAATTAAACACATCTAACAGGCAACTCTGGTACGTAGAACCATGTAACACACGAATTCAACAGACAACAGGCAGAAAGCAATGCTTGCGCCACCAACAACAATCCTTAAATGGAGGAACTGATAGAGGTATTTATACGAGCAAATAACTAATTCATTAAACGTAAATACTATAAATACAATGTATGTAAAATCTGACATATATTTACAAGACATGAACAACAACGCCAGGAACAATGTACCAGAAATGTCTAGCTTTACGTATCACACTCGATAGTTAGATATGCTTCCAGTTGCGTGTAACAAAGCAAACAATCGTAATCATCCAACAGCTATCATAATTAACCGAAAGCCATCTATCAACATAGGAATAATGTATAGACACTGCTCTAAATTTTCGTAGTTAGCTATACTAATCAGCTAAGTAAATGGAGGGACACAACTTCAACTTCCGCTTCCACACTATAGTACATATGAGTGAACAGTAGAATAATTTCTGCTCCTTTAAAGTTGCTTGCAAACTTAGATAACCAATACTACTACAGTGGTTGTTAGTACTTAAAGTATGGGCAAAAGTAAGGTCTTCTGACAAGACAACACCCCAACTTACCTACCCAAACAACCTATAATCTCAAGATCAAAGATTTCAGCACTATGATTACAGTTTGCCGATTAGACAATTATACATGTTAAATAAACTAAAACTTCTATTAAACATATGTAAAAAATTACAGCACCATAAACTGTTGCTAGATTGCAGAACAAATAACATGTCCATAGAACAACTAAGATAATACATCACAAATTCATCAGCGAGACTCTCTGAACCACTATAACCCCTAATCCGTAGAACAACCATCAGACGAGGAACAATTTGGCTTCCATAGCTCTTCTTCCAGATGACTATAATAGATTTCATATATATCAAGCTTGTTAAAATTCGTTCCGAATACCTCACCTGTAGCCATGCATAGATGATATAGAGTCATATGAGGAACAATAGTTTCACATCTCTTGAAGAACTCAACAACCTCAACCTCTAAGTTGCTTAACTCAACCCTTTTCATGGCAACCACTTCTGTGTAACACAAAAACACCACTATGTCAGTTAACTTCTTCAGTACTGACACACTAAATGAAATTTAAAAAGGTCAATAACATAATATGTGAGCACTAACAATAATCAAGTTTACTATTCAAGTATTGACACATTGACACCAAGCCTGACCAATAATCAGTTAACCAATTCAATCTACATCAGAAAGTGAGAACTCTCAAGTTGATAAAGATGTGTAAAGTTAAACAAATAAATAGAATATGCAGTTGACAATGCATAGAAAAGTAAGCATATAGATGAAGAAACTAAGGAAAACAGGTTCCAAAAGAGAATCGGAGCTCCTTAAATCACACAATATGTAAGCACAACCAATAACCATATGACCAATTCTATGGAAATCAGAAAGCACGTTTTCAGAAGAAAATGAAAAATAATCAAGTACATGAAGATGATTTGCAGAACAGCCAGTTAAAGTTCATCAAAAGTCCTAAAAGCAATTAATTTGAATCATACATCCAATTAAAGCCAAGCAGATTAAACATACCCTTAGTTATGCTCTCATCAGGAATAACAGGTCTCTGAACCTTGTACCGGCGAGTCATTGTCAATTCTAACGATGAGAGTCCGAAACCCTCCCGCCTCATGAGGTTCCAAATAACATCGTTGTTCAGAACAACCATCAAACGATAGAACAAGGGACGAAATCCATTAACAATACCATCAATCCGTTCTTGAAGATAATGCACCTCATCAATGTTAGTCATAGGCATACCGAATCACACTTTGACCACCTAAAACAGAGAAATCAAGGAACAATTAGCAAAACACAGACCGATTATTGATTACAGAAGAATTAAACTCAAGCAGATGAGAATAATAAAGAATAAAGAGACAAAACGGAATTCTAAAACAACAAGCTTAAAAACAGACAATGCAAATCAACCTGTCAACAGTGAAAACAGGGGTCGATTAGGAAGCATTATTGATCGATAAAATCAGTTAATAATATTAACTAAAGCAACATCACTAAAATTCAGCAAATGTATAAGATTAATAAATAAACCTAACGAAAGCTAAAAACAACACATTAAAGAAGAACAGACAATTACCTCTTAAACAAAAAACAGAGCATCATGCCTCGGTATTTATAACCGTTCAGAAGTAGAAGATGACAAAGGCGACGCTGTTCATCACATGCTAGGCACGAAAGTTACTGGCCTACTGTTCATAATTTACCAAGTTTGCACATTTATAGGGGTTGTAGATAACTTATGATATCAACATTCCCGCCGCAAATTCCATTTGCGACGGGAAGCCGTTGTCGTAATTTTTTGTTGCATAATTTGTTTTTGCGACGAATTTTTCCGTTGCAAAATTACTTGCGACGGATATTCGGTTGCTAACAGATTTGAAACAGAAAGACAAAAGTCAAAGTTAGTCAAGATTTGCGATGAAAATTCCGTCGCAAATTTTGACTTTTGCCTGGTCAAGTCAAAGTCAGTCAAGATTTGCGACGGAATTTCCGTCACAAAAATTAATTGACTTTGACTTGACCAGACAAAAGTCAAAATTAGTCAATTTTTGAGACGGAAATTCCATCGCAAATCTTAAGATTCCGTCGCAAACCACTGTAGGTTTTGGCTAATTTCAGCCATTTCTAAACTCCTCTTTTCAATTAGCCTGCATAAAAGTGGCTGATTTTAGCAATTTCTAAGATCCCCCATTTCAGCTAACCTGCATAAAAGTGGTCGATTTCAACCAAAGCAACCCAGCACACACCAACTTGTCCGAAACAAGATTTTGAAAAACTTTTTCATAACTAAAAATAAGATTTTACATAGTTATATATATCCGAATAAAAAATAAAAAAATGATTTAGAATGAATACAAACAAACTAACCTAATTAAATAAACTATCCTATGTTAACAGTCACGTCGTGGCTGAGTAGGGTTGGCCGACCTAGCATTGTCGCCACCACCATCATCAAAGTCACGTCGTGGGTGAGTAGGACCTCAAGGGTTACTGTTTCGAGTGGAGAAGCTCTGTTGACTTAAGAAATGTTCAATAGCCTCAAGTATTTGAGATTGCTCAGCTTCTTGTTACCTTAGCCAAACATTCTCTTCAACCACTCTACCGACAATACCTTGGTTGTACGAAGTGCTATTGATGCGTGCATATTATATATACTTTACAGTACCTTTTGGCACGCATTTCTATGCAATTTAGATGATTTCATGTCACTTTATGTCCCGAACATGCTACTTTGTGCTTTTCTTACTATTCTGTATGAATGAGCCGAAAAGTAGTGAAAGTCGATGTAATACCCCGTTTTAATAAGAGTTATATCATCTATATTATAAGTTACGGGTTTTGACTCGAGTTTAATGTTATAAGTTCTATATTATATTATCGTATAGAACTAATAATAATTTTACGTAGTATATCGTCTGAGCTAATAATATTTTCTTTACGTGTTATATTATATTCATCATACCGCTTTGAGTTTGGTTCGTATCAATTAAGACGAAACTCGTTTTAGTAATAGGTCAAGCCCACCTCACGTTTTAACCCTAAACCCAATTAAACCCTAAACCCAAATAAAGCGTCTACATGATAAACCACGACCCCAACCCCTTAACCCTAAGTTACTTCCGGCGGCTGGCAAAAACGAAAGAAAGAGAGAGAGAGGCAACGGTGGCTAAGTGCGATTCAGGCACATTTGAGGCGTGTTCTCAGACGACTAAGGTGAGCCTCTCGATCTTCCGTTTCGGTTTTTTTAGTTTGAGTTCCTACCGTTGTTAGGTGTCTCTGAGGTTGGGGCGCGGTGGTGGCTAGGGTTGGTTACGGGAGTGAGTGCGAGTGTAAGGGTGGTGGCTGGCTGCCGCTAGGGGTCGTAGTTGTGTCGGCGGTGGGTGTTGCTTGGGATGGGTCGCGTGTAAAGGGATTGGATGGTACCACCGTTGACTCGGGGGAGGTCGACACGGTGGCACCACGGTGATGGTATGGGCTGGGCCTAATGTCGAGGGGTAGTGATGGTGGTGGTCTTGGTGGTTGTCGGAGTGGCGAGCATTGGTTACAGGGATCGGTGGTAGTCGGGTTCGCGGGAGTGAGTGAATGACGTGACTGGTTATGGGTGTGGTGAGACACGCAGGTGGAGGCAAGGGTGGTTAGCGGTGGTTGCCGGCGGTGGTGGTGGTGTCATGTAGTTGTAGGAGTCGGGTTTCGTTTCCGCGAGTGGTCGAGTTGGGGGTTGCGTGTTGGAACCAGCCATGATTCAACACACCGGCTGGTCGAGGGTTAGCTGGGCATGGTGGCTGACGGCGGGTGTGGAGAAGTTGCGTGGTGGTTAGGGTTCGAGAGGGTGGCGTTTTGTGGTGTTGCTAATAGCGTGTATCACGTAGTTGCGTGTATGGTTTTTACTACAAATATTATTATTATATTACTAATTACTAATAGTATATTATTATTATTATTATTATTATTATATTATTATTATTATTATTATTATTATTATTATTTTTTTTTTTTTTTGGGAAAATGTAAATATTATTAGAATCAGAATAGTGCCACCACATCAAAATTGTTCATACATTACATAAAACATCTGCTAACAAGAATCAACAAATTATGTCCTATGTAAGTATTCCAGCCAGCTCGCATCTCTTTCTGTAAGTCTCCCTTTCCTCTTGAGTGTAATTCTGAACAGAATTTCATGCTTTATGTTTTTGACACAATTCATAGGAGTTGTCAGAACTCCCTCTAGTCTGCTCTTGTTTCTTTGCCTCCATATAGCATACACTATAGCATTGAGTATACTGTCCAGCACCCCTGCCTTTAGTCTGGAATATCTTTTTGCTTGCCTCCATTGCAAAACATCTGTTTGAGGGATAGCTATGCCTGTCCACTCTGAAATGAGCTTGATCACCTGTGAAGAATACTGACATTGAAAGAACAGATGCTGAATGTTCTCAGGATCCTGCCCACATATGCAGCATTCATCTTCCTGAACCAGACCCCAACTCTTCAGTTTATCTCTGGTTACCAGACCTTTGTGATGGTTCAGCCAATTAATGAAAGCATGCTTAGGTATAGTCCATTTGTTCCAAGTGTAGGAGTACCAATTCACCCTTGGGAAGTCTGTCATGAGCCATTGATATCCTTTCTGAATACTGTACTGCTTGCCAGGTATGTTTTGCCACTCAGCCTGCACATAAGCATTTTGCATAACACTTTTCACCTTACATATCTTCTTCCATGTCCAACTAGCATCTTTTGGAGGTTGGTAGCTAATCCAGTCCACCCCTTTCAGATAATTATGTTGGATCCACTGCACCCATAATTTGGTAGGGTGACAGTGTATCCACCATACCAGTTTGCCAATAGTAGCCTTATTCCAATGCTTTTCATTCTTGAGCCCCAAACCCCCTTCCCTATAGCTTGTACAGATTTTGCTCCAAGCCACAGGTGGGGTTCTCATGTAATCAATCCCTCCATCCCATAAGTAGTTTCTGCAGATAGCCTCTAGTTTCAAAATGACTGCAGTGGGGATGATGAAGATGGTAGCCCAGTAGGAATGCAAGGTTTTTAAAACAGACTGTACTAACACCAATCTGCCAGCATATGAAAGCTTTCTTGTGCCTAGCCCCCTGATTCTGTCCATTGCTTTGTTAATGAGAGGCTGACAATCTTTCATAGTTAAATGAGTAGGCTTAATAGGTACCCCCAAGTATTTGAAAGGCATTTGACCCTCTACACAGCCTGAGATCTGTATAATATCTTGTCTTACTGCATTGGGTACCCCATTGAAGTAGACATTAGACTTCCCTTGACTCATTTGCAGGCCAGATGCTTTGGAAAAATTGGCAAAGGTTCTTATTAGAGTCATGATGGATGGCATATCACCCTTAGAGAACAACAATAGATCATCTGCAAACATGAGATGGGTCAGTTTCATGGCTTTGCATAAAGGATGGAATCTAAATTCCATTGTTGAAGTTGTATATTGTAGCAATCTTGATAAATACTCCATACAAATGGTAAACAAGAGGGGGGAAAGAGGGTCCCCCTGCCTTAGTCCTCTTTTGCCTTGAAAAAACCCAAAACTGTTTCCATTGAGATTCAAGGTATATGTTGGTGTTGTGACACATTCCTTGATCATATGAATGAAATGGGGAGGGAATCTCATAATCTTCATCATTTGGAAAAGAAAATTCCATTCCACTGAATCATAGGCTTTTTGGAGATCCACTTTAAATAAGCACCTGGATGATACTGCATGTCTACTATAGAGCTTGACCAGGTCCTGACATATCAGGATGTTTTCCTGAATATGTCTTCCCTTAATAAAACCACCCTGAGTATTAGAGATGAGGTCTGGTAGAATTGATGCTAATCTAGCACATAACAGTTTGGAGATGCACTTATAGACTACATTGCAGCAGGCTATAGGTCTGAATTGGGCCACTGTTTTGGGATTTTCAACCTTTGGGATGAGAGTAATGTGAGTAGTGTTCAATTGCTTAAGAAGATAACCATTAGTGAAGAACTCCTGGATGGCCTGGCATATATCAGTGCCCACTATATCCCAGCTATCTTTAAAGAATTGACTTGAATATCCATCAGGACCTGGGGCTTTTTCATTTGGAATGCTAAACATAACAGCCTTGATTTCCTCCATTGTGACTGGCTGTAACAATTTAATACAATGTTCCTCTTCACATACAGGCCCTAATCTCACAACTCTTTTATTCACATCCTCTGTAGGTCTGCTAGTCCCCAACAACTCTTGATAAAACCCAAGAAAGCAGTCTTGGATGTCTTGGGGGTTTTCTTTCAGATGACCAGCAGAGTCCTCTATCTGAATGACAGTGTTCCTCTTTCTTCTTGTCTTAAGCATTCCATGGAAATACTTTGTGTTATCATCCCCTTCTGTGTCCCACTTAATCTTTGCTTTCTGCTTGAGATATTCAGCCTGGGCTGCATAGAGTTGTCTATACTGCTGCCTTATCTCTATTTCTTCCTGTATCAGGTGAGCATTAGTAGGTTGGCAGCCTAGTATATTCTGAATCTCCAGCATTCTAGTATAAGCCACTCCTGTTCTCTTCTCAATCTCTGAGAAATGATCTCTGTTCAATCCCTTGAGGACTGGTTTCAATTGTTTCAGATATCTTACCACCTTAAACATGTAAGTTCCTCTGACTCCCACACCCCAATTAGCATCCACAAGAGCATGGAAATTTGGCGCTTGACTCCACATGTTGTAGTATTTGAAGGGTCTGGTTACTGGGGCATTCTGGTGATGACTCTGGACCACACAGGGGGTGTGATCAAAGTCTCCTTCAGGTAGATAGTTAGCTACATAATCTGCATTCTCATTGAGCCATTCCTGATTAACCAGACATCTATCCAAACGACTATAGATTCTGTCATCAGGGCATTGTTTATTATTCCAAGTAAAGAAGGCACCCTTGGAAGGACATTCCATAACTTCACAAGAATTAATACAGTTGAGGAAGTTATTTGCAGCTACTTGATTAAACCTACCTCCTACTTTCTCATTTGGCATAGTAACACAATTGAAGTCACCCCCTATGAACCATTTTTCAGTCATGGAATGAGCTAATCTACTCAAATTGTTCCATAGAGGCTCCCTATCAGCATCTTCATTATAGGCATACACATAGGTGACATACATAACAGGCAGAGTTGGGTTGGAAATTACTTTCAAATGAATATATTGTGCATCATACTCCAGGGCCTGAATGGTGACCTTGCTGTGATTCCAGAGCACCCAGATTCTCCCACCAGGGTGGCATTGGGTATTGGTGGTGATGCTCCAATTATTAAAGACTTGCATAGTTCTAATCTGATTCTTAGGTTTTATTTTTGTCTCAAGTAACGCGAAAAAATCAAAATTCTGCTGTAAAAGAAAATTATTCACAAATAAGTGCTTATTCCTCATGTTCATACCCCTTACGTTCCAAAAGCCGTACTTCATTGATCAATTGGAGGTATATTGGTATCCTTATTCTTCTCATTGCTTCCAGGGGATTCCAGACTAATAACTTTAGCCTGTATTGCAGGTTGACTGGCTGGTAAAGGAGGGAAATCCTTCACTTGCTCGAGCACATATTCTGGAGCATTTGGGGTTGTTCTTGGCATAGGCACCCTGGGCATAGGCACCCTGGGGGTGATCAGATTATTCATCCTCTCTGCTGGTACTGAAGGTTTTTCCACCTTCCTCCATATTTGCTTAACTTTGGAGGTGGGTTTAAACCTACAATTTTTGTGTTCATGGCCCAGATTTTTGCAATTCGTACAAAGGATGGGCTTCCATTCATATTCCAATTCAATTTCCCTAATGTTCGCTTTTTCATCTTGAAACTTCAGGGTATTGGGGAATTTCTGATTCACTTTGAGTTCAACCAGCACCCGAGCATAACCCAGTCTGGTTTTCGTTTCGGTAGCATAATCTTTCTGTATGAATTTCCCCACTACCCCTGCTAGTTTTGGTAGACTGTTCCCCCAATATTGTACAGGCAGTTTGTGCATTCGAACCCAGGCAGGAACACTCTTAACATCTTCCTTTTCAAAGTCCACATCCTCCTTCCAAGGTTTGATTATGACAGGTTTACTGTCAAACATATAATTCCCTGCATTCAGTACTGTAGTCTGCATCTCTACTGTTTTAAAACGTACCAGAAATACACCATTAGGCATGAAGGAAATACTGTCCATTGTATGATTCTTCCATATCCTACGTAAAAAACCTTCTATGATAGGAAATGGAGGGTTTGTGCCCAGGATATATCCATAGACAGCACTCTTCCAGTATTCAAGATCTTCCTTGACATCTTCAGAGTCTATTTTCAGCAAGTCTTCAGGTTCATCTTCGAGGATTTGCTCAATCTTCTTCCCATGAACCCTATACCATTCGCCGTCTTCAAGATCCACTGGTAATTCTGACTCCATGTCTTTCATATTTTCCATGTCTACCGAGTCATCATCATCATCCTCAAGGTCAAATGGTGCAACCCATGCTATATTCTGCATGCTGCCATGCTTGGTTGCTTCATCCTCATTAGGATGCTTGTGTGTACCACCAATATTATTATCTTTCGTATTGCCTGTTGATTTAGAACCCTTCCTTCTCGTTATATTGCTAAAATTGGGTGATTTTGACGCTGAATTCCTAGCCATGGATGCACAGAATTCAGCCTCAAAGTCGTCGTCTTGCCGCCTCTAGTAGGGTTTTCGACTCTTTTTTAATTTATTATTATTATTATTGTTATTATGATATTATTATTATATTATTATTATTAGATTATGGTTGATTATTGTATTGTATTGTGTATTTATGGTTATAGTATTTTAACTAATTTGCTAAGGTGAACAATTGAAGGGCTTTACGAGTCGGGAAAGTTTCGATTTAAGAAAGTTACTAGTTCGGTAAAGTTACTATTTTGGGAAATTTTCCATCATTAGAAGGTTTCTATTCATAGTATAGTAACTTGAGTTATGGGGGTTCGGGAAGATTATTAATTGGTTACATAATATATGTTTAGGTGACGGTTTTCGCGTGGAACACTTCTAGTAGCTTTTCGGTTGATTTTGTCCTTCTACAGTTTGAGGTAGTGGAATAACTGTGCACTCGTTTATGATGTGAAGCATGATTATTATCTGTTGTGATTTATATACACCTTATTGAAGGGATAATGCTGTAATATTAATTATTGCCTGTGTATTCCTATGATGCGGAAATTGTTATAATGGGTCTTGTGATACGGTGCGGAGATATTTGGGTCTTGTGATACGGTGTGGTGATATTTGGGTCTTGTGATACGGTGTGGAGATATTTGGGTCTTGTGATATGGCGTGGAGATAATTGGGTCTTGTGATTTGGTGTGGAGATCAAGGGTCTTGTGATACAGAGTGGAGTTATTGGGTCTTGTGATTCGGAGTGGAGGAAGACGCTCTTTACTAACGTTTATGTTTTATCTGTTGGTTTCCTCTACTCAACCTCGTGGTTGACCCTGTGTATTCGTGATCACCTGTGATGAACCAATTTATTGGGGAGCAGATTGACAGGTACTTGTGATTATAGGAGCTGAATGGGATGGGAGAGCTTGGATCCGGACCAGACTAGAGTCTAGATCACCATAATTTTCAGTTATAAGTTGTTGAACTCTTAGTATTCGTTTTGAGACAGTTTTTTTGAGACAGTTGTAAGAACGTTGATTTGAGTTTTAATACTTAATAAAGTACTGTGTTCTTTTCTTTGTTAACTACTGCCTCGGTAATCCGAGATAGTAACACCTAATTATCTGGGGAGTCCTAATCCAGGCCCCTGGATAAATAATGGGGGTGTTACAAAGTGGTAACAGAGCAAACGATCCTCAGGCCTAAACCAAATGAACGATAATGAGCGTAGGAGGAGTCTAATAAAATGAACCTCGAGATGGAACTAATAGGAGCCCCAAAAAGGAACGGGATGAGTTAGGGGCCCCCTCACACCAAACCATGGGGCCTTTCGGTTCTGTCTCGGGAACGTAATGAGAGTAACTGAAGAGTGGGGTAGACTATATATCGACCTAGTTATATGGTACTAACGTTTTCGCAGGAGAAGAATGAGGTAAGTAATATGTGAGTTATGATTAATGATGTGCGTTGGAAGGATATGTGTGATATGAAATGTGGATCGATATAGGTGATTGAATTGAAATTTTCAGAATTTGGAGGTGTATTTGTTGAGCAATAGTTAAGGGTGATGTGATGATATGATTTTGTTATTTTGAAATGTTAATACGATTATCTGGTATTTAAATGACTACCGTAACTATGTAATATACTGTTGGTATTGGAATATGAAACATCGGACTTATATATATTAGTAATCCATGTCTATTGGTATGCGGGATGTGTTGCCGAAGCCATGAATGATTTGAAGTTAGTTATGTGTTAAAATTGTAAATATTGAGTTGTTTGGTTGATTTTACATTCAGTTTCTAAATCTTTACCGTTTTCTAGGTGACAATTACAATTTGAATGATGAATGAATGATAATTGGGTACAAAGTGATGTCTGCGCTCCAAATAATATGTCAACATGTTTCGGAAAAAGAATGGTTGAGTTTCGAGGTAGCAATGTGAAATTGTAAAAGAACCAAATTGTTTTAATAAGTTTCATCGATGTTACCTTGTTCGTACGGGATGCCATCTCAAATGTGTTCCGTATATGTATATGAAAATTTTACGTATGGTAACCTTCTGAGCTAGCTTTCCAATGTCTTTTGTTTCTTGTTAATAGGAGTTATGTGTTGAGAGAAATAAATCTTTTAGTTAACAGTGGTCGGATTGTTGCTGCACAGATCCGTTTTGACTCATGTTTTTGTAAAGGAAATAATTTAAAACTTGGTTATTGTTTATGCATGATTTCAACCCCACTTTTTAGAATATTCTTTCACGTTTTCAAAATGATAAGCCATGTAAAATCTTATCGAGTCACTATTTAATTGTGTGTTTTGCAAGTTGCTGCATAATGTTTAATTGGTGAAATTGTGAGTTATGTAAGCTTCATTTAAAAGTTTAATCAAATGAGAATTATGTGATTTGACCACGTGGTATCCTAATATGGCACTAGTAATATGAATAGTGGACATATGATATGAATATGAACCTCACTATATGATAGCGTAACTTTGTTTATTTCGTCAAGTTTAGTACAGAATCGTTTCAATTATACCGACACTCTTATTGTCTAGTATTATGACCTCAAAATAATTATGTGCTGCTCGAATGGGATGTCAAAATCATATTTATCTAAGAAGAGTCTTACCAAGTGGTAGAATAAAATTTAACTGGGAAGCTTATTGGCATGATATAATAATCTAATTGTTATACGTATTTGTGAATAATTGAACAATGTGAAACTTGTTGATGTTCTCACGTATATTAATGGTTTATCTTTGTCTAGTTACCTGTGATTATAATTGTTATGATTTTTTTTAAATATATTGTTATACCATACAGGGAATTGCATATTACTATATTTAGAACCTGATCACGAGGCGTTGGATTATTAAATTGGTTGACATGTGATTTATGGTAGTACTAGTCTCGGAATTCGTTTACTTCCCGTTAAAATTTTCATAATTCATCTACTACGAGGAGAATGTTTTAGTAAAGAAGATTCAGAATGTTTCCGTGCAGCCTGGTTTTGATCTATAGCTTGTAAAGTTGTCTTATGACTCGTATTTATAAATTGTCACAAATTTCTACTTCAATATTTCAAAAGTTTCAAATGCTTTCAAAGTGATGATATCCATGATAACGCTTGATGTTTTGATAGTTATAGTGATTGTTTGCAACATGACAAATTCTGTAGTTACGTGTTGATGAAAACCTGCCCGAATGTTTAATTGTTGCGCATTATATGAAACTCTTATGTTGCAAGATGTATATATTTGTAATTTCATGATAAATGATGTCATTTGAGTTGTACCTAAGTGATCTTGTTAACTTACTGATACCTAGGAATGTTAAACAGTCTTGTTAGTCTATGAGTTGTGTATACCTTGTGGAAAATGTCAATGGTCCATATTTAATTACGTTGGTTAATCCTGCCCTATGTCTTCTTAAAATACGATTTTGCTTCTATGGTAAGATTATGAACATGAAATGTTTTATGTTGTCAATTATGAACTACGAGTTTGCTGATTGTATACATTGGCGTAAATATGTAACTATGTGTTAAAATTTCAAGGTTATATGTTACATGATAATTGCTATGAGACAAATCGCTCCACCAACTAAGAACGACCATGCACATTAAGGGCTATGAGGCCATGGATTCAGCAGGGCTATGAGGCAGGTCTGTGGAATTGGGATGGGACTAATGAATATACAGTGAGTAAAGGTTATCATATGATCAGAAGTAGAGCAGAAACTGTACCTTGGCATAAGCTGGTCTGGTCTAGATGGTCCATTTCCAAGCATCGTATTATAGCATGGATGCATCAATTGCAGGCTATGCACACCAAGCATAGGCTGATGAGCTTGAACATCAGTCCAGACGACCTTTGTTGCATCTGTGGTCATGCCTCAGAAACGTTGGCTCACTTGTTTTGTCAGTGTGAGTATAGCAGCCAAATACTACAAGAAATCACGGCTTGGCTTCTTATGAAGATTGATGTCACTCTTCCTCTCCAGCAAAGACTTAGGATTTGTGGATCCAAAATGCAAAGGGCAGTTAAGAATGGGGCTTTAAATGCAGTTATCTATCATGTTTGGCAACAACGGAACAAAAGCAGATGTGAGCAGAGCCTGATTAGGCCTACTATAGTAGCTAAAAGGATTAAGCATGATCTCAATTGTATGTTTAAAACTCGTATGCATTGTAACTTAAGCTCTCGGGATCAGGCTTTCTTGCAATGTCTGTTCTAGATCTTCCTTCTAATTCTCTCTTTTATATATAATACTTACGCTTTACCAAAAAAAAAAAGATAATTGCTATGAGTTTCTTACGAATACTAGTTTGAGTTGAATATTAGTAATTGTTCTTTTATTTTAATAGTTAATATTTCCTATTGATAAGATAATTCTGTTGTTGGGAGACGGGTTGAGTTGTGAAATAGGTAAACTTGTGGTAATTGATTAGTTTGAGTTATGTATAATGATTCTGTATTAGATTGGTTTGGTATAGCGTACAACTTCTTGTTTTATGAACTGTGGAATTATAAGAATACATACAAGCATGCTAATGAATTTGATAAAGGTACGTACATTGACATGTTAATTAGCTGGTGGGATGAGTTTGAGGGGATAGAGTTGCTCGTGAGTCAACAAAGACCCTGATTGCTTTGACCCTGACCGATTTTACATTGAGATTGAGATTGCAGTTCAGTGTTATATCGAGTTGTTGTATTCTTTGACCTTGACACGTGGATGAGTAGCTTAGCGTTGTGTTCTCTAAGTGTTGAGCAGATCCTTTAATGGAATATTTGACAATATTGATATTGAAGTTGAGATGAGAATTGTTACTGGCATTGAGTTAGGAGTTATTAGGCCGTTGAGCCATATGGTGTTTACGGTCCAATGTGACCTTGGTTATTGAGTTATATTCGGAGTTTGAAATCGATATTGAGATGCAAGCGTTGTTTACGGTTTAATCCGTTAGTTGACTCACCCCTTGTCTTTGGTCTTAGATACGACGTTGAGTGCAATACTTGGTTACTTGGAGTGAGATGGTATGAGATAAAGTAATGAGTACGACGGAGTAATGAGCTGGGATTTGTATAATGAGGTTACGGGGACGTAACCGTGTTTTAAGGAGGATAGGATTGTAAAATCTTATTGATGTATGATATGACTAGTTGTTATGGCATTGCTAATTGATATGTCGTGATTGTGTGAATACATGTGATACTCCTGATTTCTTCTGTTGTGCATTTTATTTTGTTTCGTGAAGTATCCTATAATTTAGTTATACGTTAAACTTTGGGGACAAGGTTTTGTTAACGAGGGTAGAATGTAACATTTCGGGTTTTAAAGTACTCTTATTAGTTTTAGATGTTATGAGGTGTCATATTTTATGTGCCTAGGGACCATGCTCGTCGACTATGGGATGGTCAACTTTGGGACGAAGTTCATTTTAAGGAGGAAAGACTGTAATACCCCGTTTTAATAAGAGTTATATCGTCTATATTATAAGTTACGGGTTTTGACTTGAGTTTAATGTTATAAGTTCTATATTATATTATCGTATAGAACTAATAATAATTTTACGTAGTATATCGTCTGAGCTAATAATATTTTCTTTACGTGTTATATTATATTCATCATACCGCTTTGAGTTTGGTTCGTATTAATTAAGACGAAACTCGTTTTAGTAATAGGTCAAGCCTACCTCACGTTTTAACCCTAAACCCAAATAAAGCGTCTACATGATAAACCACGACCCCAACCCCTTAACCCTAAGTTACTTCCGGCGGCTGGCAAAAATGAGAGAAAGAGAGAGAGAGGCAGCGGTGGCTAAGTGCGGTTCAGGCGCATTTCACGCGTGTTCTCAGACGACTAAGGTGAGCCTCTCGATCTTCCGTTTCGGTTTTTTCAGTTTGAGTTCTTGTCGTTGTTAGGTGTCTCTGAGGTTGGGGCGCGGTGGTGGCTAGGGTTGGTTACGGGAGTGAGTGTGAGTGTAGGGGTGGTGGTTGGCTGCCGCTAGGGGTCGGTGGGTGTCGCTTGGGGTCGGTCGCGTGTAAAGGGATTGGGTGGTATGGGCTGGGCCTAATGTCGGGGGGTAGTGATGGTGGTGGTCTTGGTGGTTGTCGGAGTTGCGAGCGTTGGTTACAGGGATCGATGGTAGTCGGGTTCGCGGGATTGAGTGAATAACGTGGTCGGTTATGGGTGTGGTGAGACACGCAGGTGGAGGCGAGGGTGGTTGCCGGTGGTTGCCGGCGGTGGTCGTGGTGTCACGTAGTTGTAGGAGTCGGGTTTCGTTTCCGCGAGTGGTCGAGTTGGGAGTTTCCATGAATGGAATTTATGTTTTAGATCAAACCACCGAGATATTACATGTGAATAATAAAAGAATAAAGGTAGGTGACAAAGATCAAACTTACCTATGGCATTGTCGTATGGGACACATAAACGAGAAACGCGTAAAACAGCTCATACAGAATGGAGCTATTTCGCCCTTTGATTTCGAATCATATGGCACGTGTGAATCATGTCTCATCGGCAAAATGACTCGTATTTCCTTCAAAGGTGTTGGAATGCGCGCTGCCGACCTATTAGGACTCATACATACGGACGTATGTGGCCCTCTGTCGATCAACGCACGAGAAGGCTATAGGTATTTCATCACTTTCACGGATGATTTGAGTAGATATGGCTATGTCTACTTGATGAAACATAAAAGTGAATCCTTTGACAAGTTCAAAGAATACCAGAATCGGGTACAGAACCAGCTGGGTAGAAAGATTAAAGCACTACGCTCGGATCGTGGTGGTGAGTATCTTTCACGCGAGTTTGATCAACACCTAAAAGACTGTGGGATCGTGCTACAGTTGACTCCACCTGGAACACCACAATTAAATGGTGTGTCCGAACGGAGAAATCGAACTTTACTTGATATGGTTCGATCCATGATGAGTCACACCGTTGTGCCTGATTCATTGTGGGGCTATGCTCTTTTGTCGGCCGCTCTAATTCTTAACCGAAGTCCGTCTAAAGCTGTTGACAAGACTCCATTCGAGTTATGGAAGGGAACGGTCCCTAACTTGTCCTTTATTCGGGTTTGGGGCTGCGAGGCTTATGTCAAGTGGAGACACGAGGATAAGCTCGGCCCGCGATCGGTCAAGACATACTTTATAGGCTATCCAAAGGGAACGTTTGGTCATTACTTCTACTCGCCTACCGAACAACGTGTTTTTGTTGCGGCTAGTGCGACGTTCTTAGAGAAAGAATTTCTCGAGAACAAGTCGAGTAATAGAACCTTCGAGTTATCGGAGGTTCAAGAACCAACTACCGAGCAACCATTGGAGGAAACAGTTCCTTCAACCGAGGCTGCGGTAGATATCCCTGAGGAACCTAGGAGGTCAGGAAGAGTCTCTATTCCACCGGACAGATACATTGGTATGGTCGAGGAACACGATACAGATGACGTCTTACTCCTAGAGGGTAATGAACCCACAACCTATAAAGGTGCCATGACCAGTTCTGACTCAAAGCTATGGCTAGAAGCCATGCAATCCGAAATGGACTCCATGTATGAGAACAACGTGTGGGATCTTGTGGACCTACCTACAAAGGTACGTCCCCTTCAATGCAAATGGCTTTACAAGATAAAGCATGCCGTGGAAGGACAACAAGATATCCATAAGGCTAGACTAGTTGCTAAAGGTTTCACCCAAGTGCCAGGCTTGCACTACGATGAGATCTTTGCACCCGTAGTCATGCTACGTTCCATTCGGATTATCTTAGCGATCGCCGCATTTCATGACTATGAAATATGGCAAATGGACGTTAAAACCGCCTTCTTAAACGGTTATTTGGAGGAAGAGTTGTACATGGTACAACCCGAGGGTTTTATCGATCCAGCACATCCTAAGAAAGTTTGCAAGCTTAAGCGTTCCATCTATGGACTTAAGCAAGCATCGCGGAGTTGGAATCATCGCTTCGACCAAGTGATAAAAGAGAATGGGTTCATTCGATCAGTCGAGGAACCATGTCTCTATATCAAGTCGAGTGGGAGCAAGATTGTATTCCTAGTACTGTATGTCGATGACATACTCTTGATTGGGAATGACATACCTCTCTTATCTTCGGTTAAAGCATGGTTGAAAAACCATTTCCAGATGAAAGATCTGGGAGAGGCACAAAGAATTTTGGGCATCCGTATCTACAGGGATAGATCACGACGGATGTTGTCTCTCAGTCAGGAGTCTTATATAGAGAAGATTCTGGAGAGATTCAGTATGACGAACTCCAAGAAGGGGTTCCTTCCCATGACTCCTGGGCTTCACTTGAGCAAGACTCAAGAAGCTAAGTCAGTGGAAGAGAAAGAGCGCATGAGTCGGATTCCTTATGCCTCGGCAATAGGATCGATCATGTATGCCATGATATGCACACGTCCAGACGTTGCATATGCATTGAGTATGACCAGTCGATTCCAAGCTCATCCAGGTGAACCACACTGGATGGCCGTGAAAAACATTCTTAAGTACCTACGGAGGACTAAAGATTGGGGATTGACTTATGGAGACGACTCAACGCTCTGCGCCACGGGTTACGCAGATGCTAGCTTCCAAACAGATCGAGATGACTCGAAATCTCAGTCTGGATTTGTCTTTACTCTTAATGGCGCTGCTGTCAGCTGGAAAAGTTCTAAACAGAGTGTTACAGCAGATTCTACGACTGAGTCCGAGTACTATGCCGCCTCAGAAGCAGCTAAGGAAGCAATATGGATGCGTCAATTCTTACAAGGACTATCAGTAGTGCCTAGTTCGAATGACCCAATCACCGTCTATTGTGACAATAGCGGTGCCATCTTCCAAGCTAAGGAGCATAAGTCTAGCAGCAAGGCTAGGCATGTACAACGGAAAGCTCATCTAATCAGAGATTACGTGGAGCAAAAGGAGATTCTTATTGAAAAGATCGCTACGGATGACAACATAGCTGATCCTCTCACAAAAGCATTACCACGTGATAAGCATGAAGGGCACATTCATTCCATGGGAATTGGATGTGTTCCTAAGTTGTAGTACTCTTTTATGAATTCATGTAATAATTCATTTTCTCGTGTACTCTATTCAACCTTATTGTTATGATATAAAATGTTTTGTTTCTCATGTGGAATTGTAAGCCAATTTTGAACACCACAAAGTGAACTGATTAACATTACATCGTTTTGGTCCTTGATTACCCACTTGAGCTGATAACTCAGGTAATCATTTTGTGACGTTGGTTGATGGTGGGTTCAACGAGCCATAAGTCACGTGGATGACTGACCAATCACAAAGGCGAGTTATACGGATATCTCGTAGGACACCCCGTGACATCGTTATGGAGTCCTAAATGTTTTATAACATTGGGTGCCAGGTCGTGGATAGGACCTCCATAGTGTTCCTTAGAGTCGAATCTTTTGACTTTCAACTGTTTCTTGAGATTAAGACAGATTTTGGGTAACTTTGGTTTCTTTCCCACGGTCACCGTAACAGGGGCCAAGAGGATTTTTTCTGGGTTATTTCATGCTGGGCGATATCGGCAGGATTCGAGTTGAGGGAAATATCCAAACCCTTATCAGGATTTTATCATTTCTCAGGGCCACTCGAGGAGTAGTAACTGAAATGCATGGCCATGCTCGAATACAGATTCGTTTTATCAGTTAAGTTACTCTCTAGTCGGGGAAACCACTCTTGATACAGATCGCTTGTGAGATACGACCTTTGCGAATGCGGATTTGCAAATTGTCTTACATTGAGTGGGAGAAATTTTAAAAGGATATGAGATTCGGTTATCGCACCTACACTTGTACGGACAAGTGGGAGTTTGTTGGAGATTGTGTCCTCCACATGTAGTGTGATAACGTCATTGAACATACCCTTGTACGGACAAGTGGGAGATTGTTGGGGCTGGTGTCCTTGACAATTAAGTACAATGACTTATTAAATCTCTTTAAGGATCACAAGGGCATACTTCAGTATTATTACCAGTTGATCCACGTTTATCAATAACGGTTGGCTTGCTAGATAAGTTTGACGTTATTGTCATACGGATGACGGTGGTCAACTGGTCCCTATACGTCACACCTATAGGACACGTTTGAGAGATGTGAAGGTATGAAAATACAGTCACATTTTGCCGGATATGACTAAACGGTTAGTCAGAGGTATTGACTATTAAATTAGTCTATAAGATGTTGAGATTATTATTTAATACGGATTAAATAATTTTAGCTAATACGGATTACATGATTAATTCGTAAATTAAATATAAACGGTTATATTTAATTAAATATTGTATTCGCGTATTAATATAAACAGTTATATTAATTTGGGTAATTATACAATATCGTATTTTGTCAGACCATTATTAATATATCGACTGTATTAATATCTGATAACATGTTATGATTTATAAATAAAACCCGCGAACAACTTAAAGCTAATTGGGTCGAATCACGCATTGGAATAAGGTAAGAGTGGAAAGCCCACTCCTACCCTATGTCCAATTTCGGCCGGCCATATGTAGTATATAAGGAGAGTCCTTCTCCTTATATCAACTACTCTTGGTGCACTGTTAAATTATCTCAAGGTAAAAATTAGGGTTTTGAGACATTCTTTTTCCCAAAACCTCAGATCTCACATCTAAAACTCCATAGCTCTCCCAATAATGCAAGGCAGTTGGAGAGGATTTCTAGCACACGCGGCCACGTCTCAAACTAAGTCTTGGGTGCAAGTTATAGGAGGAAATTTGCATTAATTCCTGTTCTTAGGCCTTTTGCGCGAGGACTAAAGGTTGTACTTCTTTTCTCATGTTTTTAATCTTATGACGATATTCACAATTGCATATTTCATTATAATCCTGCAAATTTAGGGTGAATACGCGTTTTATTCCCCACAAGTGGTATCAGAGCCTTAGGCCATGAAAATTTTACAATTGTGTCTTTCATAAGTTTTAAAAATTTTGAAAACCGTACACTGTGCTTAGGCACTCGATCGAGTACCAGTTGCACTCGATCGAGTGCCCTCGTACCAGGCCCGTGCGTGTGATTTTTGTGAGAAATCGATCTTGTTTTTTCGATTATTATTTGCATATTGTTAATTAATCGATATTTTTAGCAATATGTGAATCTTTTGTTGTTGTTTATATATGATTTACACGTTTTAAATCCATGTTATAAACCCGTTTTAATCTAAAAGTGCAGCGATTTGCAGTTTTTACGAGCCACTCGATCGAGCCCTGCTGCACTCGATCGAGTGACCCTGACACTCGATCGAGTGCCCCTGTTACTCGATCGAGTGCTCTCGTTTCGGGGTGTTTATTTTCGAAAATAACTTGTTTTCTTATTTTCACATGGCTTAAAATAATATACTGTATACGGAAATAGTATATTATTTAGTGAAACGGTTCACCCTCGATTGATACATATTGTTTTAAAACAGTTTAAAATAATGGATTATATGTTTATTAAAATTGGTGATTAAAACGGTATAGTCACTTAATTTTAATCTTAAAAGGTGGTTTGGTATAAATTTATTTATCATAATAACAGTATTATGTCATGTATAAATTTTATTTAGTTGATGCATTTTATTTATCGTCTTGTGAATGCCTTGAATGCTTTCAATAACGTATTTAATTTTTGCAAACGGTTGTAACTTAGTGTGGCCTTAGAAGATTGTGTTACCGTAATGATGGGACACGATCTTGCTTGTAATTTTGAGATCTTGAATCTCCGTTTTGGGTTTTTGCCATGTAATTACTTTTGTATTTAAATTAGAATGTATCTAGGATTACTTTTGTAATTTAAATTAGTAATTTTGTGAAGACCAAAGACAAGACGGAGACCGGATGCTCACTCCCGCTGCAAGGACCACGATAGAACATCAAGACAAGCTTCTAGGGTCCAACGGTGGACTCCAAGTTGTTTTATGTTTATTTTGGTAGGATAGGCCACACTAGGACTTTTATTTACGTTTATTGCATTTATCTTTAAGCTTTCATCGATAATAGCTTGCATCATATTCCGCCTAAAAACCAAACCACCTATATCATGCCTGAAAACTGACTCATGTAGAGGTCACGCGTTAGTTTTCTGTGACAATACAGATGTCACATGTCAATTTAAAGCCATCACTTTATTTAATTCATTCACGCAAATGCTAGTTTTTAGTTCACTTAAATATGGATAAATAAGAGTTGATGGGGTCTTCCTCGTATAACCAAAAATTGAGATTAGTCTTTATAAATCAGCCTCCCATGAATCCCTTCTTCGTCGGTAGGCATAATATGACCCCTTCTACGTCGGGTAAGTGGGAACAGATGATTTATTTTATCTCAACATCATGGTCACTCGATAATATTCCAGTGACTGAGATGGACTAATAGATAGGATTTACGGAAATCTATCGACCAAGAGTTCCAACGATTGGAATTAGCCAAACTGTGGGCTTATCAATATACGGAAATTGAGTCTTGGGATCGTTTATATAATTCTTGAGGGAGATCAATTATATAAATGCATGAGTCTACGAGTTTAAATTCAATTTAATATAGACTTAAATCACAACAATAAGTTGCTTATATGGTTTCGTTTTATCTTCTTTCAGTGTAGAACACGTTCATTAAAACTGCTGTAAAACTAAAATGGCTGGTGAAGACCCAATGCCAAGTGCCAAGCTAGCACGTGAATCCTGGCTAAAAGCCTTCATGGACTCCATGAATCAGTCAACTAGACTGAGGAATGATGGGTCAAACTTCTCTGACTGGGAGGCAGCACTACGGAATGCTGCCATTGCTGACGGAAAGCTTAAGTATTTAACTGAGCCAATTCCGGCACACCCAGGAACTGGAGCTAGAGCCAACGATGTTCGCGCTCATAGCGACTTCATCATGGAAGCGGGTGCGATAAAGAACGTACTCATCTATGCAATGGAATCTAATTTGCAAAGACGCTTCATAACCCATGGTGCAAACAAGATTTTCACCACGCTCACTAACGAATTCTCCAAGGCTCCGAGAATAGTTTCTTATGAGCATACCTGTCGCTTCTTTGAGGCGAAACTCCAGAAGGGCCAAGCTGTTAGCCCACATATTCTCAACATGATTGAGAATATCGAGAAACTGGAGACCCTAAACTGCAAGATCAGTGAGAACATCATCGTTGATCACATGCTTCATTCGCTTCATGATGGGTTCGCCCTCTTTAGGGCCAACTACTACATGAACGACATGAAGAAGACTCCCCATGAGCTCCACTCCCTTCTCGTGCAGACTGAGAAGGATCTAAAGTTGAGTGGGAGTCTAAAGCAGGATGTTCTCATAATCTCAAGTAAGGGAAAAGGTAAAGGGAAGGCTAAAGCTCAGGGCGACCTAGCGGTAGGTAGGCCCAGGTTCAAGAAACCAGGATTTGCTAAGAGTGGGCCTGGTGAGTCGAGTAACTCACAAGGCAAGACAAAGAGCAAGGATACAAGCATGGAATGTCACCATTGCCACAAGACTGGGCATTGGAGGCGCTCATGCCCCGTGTATCGCGAGGACATTAAAGCAGGCCGTGTTACTCCTGTTGGTATGTCTTCTTCTTCTTTTATTCACATGATTGAGATTAACCATGCAAGTTGCGGAACTTGGGTACTTGATACTGGTTGTGGTTCTCATCTATGTAATCATGTGCAGGGCCTCCGAAACCAAGAACCCCTAATCAAGGGTGAGGTGGACCTGCGTGTCGGGAATGGAGCACGTGTGGCTGCAGTCTCGAAGGGAACATACGTAATCCAGCTTCCAAGTGGATTCGAGTTATTCTTATATAACTGTTATTATGTTCCTAGTTTGTCCAAAAACATTATTTCAGTTTCTGCACTTGACAAACTCGGATTTTCATTTGTAATAGAGAATAATAGCTGTATTTTCTCCTTACACAATATGATTTATGGCAAGGCAGTTTCCATGAATGAAATTTATGTTTTAGATCAAACCACCGAGATATTACATGTGAATAATAAAAGAATAAAGGTAGGTGACAAAGATCAAACTTACCTATGGCATTGTCGTATGGGACACATAAACGAGAAACGCGTAAAACAGCTCATACAGAATGGAGCTATTTCGCCCTTTGATTTCGAATCATATGGCACGTGTGAATCATGTCTCATCGGCAAAATGACTCGTATTTCCTTCAAAGGTGTTGGAATGCGCGCTGCCGACCTATTAGGACTCATACATACGGACGTATGTGGCCCTATGTCGATCAACGCACGAGAAGGCTATAGGTATTTCATCACTTTCACGGATGATTTGAGTAGATATGGCTATGTCTACTTGATGAAACATAAAAGTGAATCCTTTGACAAGTTCAAAGAATACCAGAATCGGGTACAGAACCAGCTGGGTAGAAAGATTAAAGCACTACGCTTGGATCGTGGTGGTGAGTATCTTTCACGCGAGTTTGATCAACACCTAAAAGACTGTGGGATCGTGCTACAGTTGACTCCACCTGGAACACCACAATTAAATGGTGTGTCCGAACGGAGAAATCGAACTTTACTTGATATGGTTCGATCCATGATGAGTCACACCGTTGTGCCTGATTCATTGTGGGGCTATGCTCTTTTGTCGGCCGCTCTAATTCTTAACCGAAGTCCGTCTAAAGCTGTTGACAAGACTCCATTCGAGTTATGGAAGGGAACGGTCCCTAACTTGTCCTTTATTCGGGTTTGGGGCTGCGAGGCTTATGTCAAGTGGAGACACGAGGATAAGCTCGGCCCGCGATCGGTCAAGACATACTTTATAGGCTATCCAAAGGGAACGTTTGGTCATTACTTCTACTCGCCTACCGAACAACGTGTTTTTGTTGCGGCTAGTGCGACGTTCTTAGAGAAAGAATTTCTCGAGAACAAGTCGAGTAATAGAACCTTCGAGTTATCGGAGGTTCAAGAACCAACTACCGAGCAACCATTGGAGGAAACAGTTCCTTCAACCGAGGCTGCGGTAGATATCCCTGAGGAACCTAGGAGGTCAGGAAGAGTCTCTATTCCACCGGACAGATACATTGGTATGGTCGAGGAACACGATACAGATGACGTCTTACTCCTAGAGGGTAATGAACCCACAACCTATAAAGGTGCCATGACCAGTTCTGACTCAAAGCTATGGCTAGAAGCCATGCAATCCGAAATGGACTCCATGTATGAGAACAACGTGTGGGATCTTGTGGACCTACCTGCAAAGGTACGTCCCCTTCAATGCAAATGGCTTTACAAGATAAAGCATGCCGTGGAAGGACAACAAGATATCCATAAGGCTAGACTAGTTGCTAAAGGTTTCACCCAAGTGCCAGGCTTGCACTACGATGAGATCTTTGCACCCGTAGTCATGCTACGTTCCATTCGGATTATCTTAGCGATCGCCGCATTTCATGACTATGAAATATGGCAAATGGACGTTAAAACCGCCTTCTTAAACGGTTATTTGGAGGAAGAGTTGTACATGGTACAACCCGAGGGTTTTATCGATCCAGCACATCCTAAGAAAGTTTGCAAGCTTAAGCGTTCCATCTATGGACTTAAGCAAGCATCGCGGAGTTGGAATCATCGCTTCGACCAAGTGATAAAAGAGAATGGGTTCATTCGATCAGTCGAGGAACCATGTCTCTATATCAAGTCGAGTGGGAGCAAGATTGTATTCCTAGTACTGTATGTCGATGACATACTCTTGATTGGGAATGACATACCTCTCTTATCTTCGGTTAAAGCATGGTTGAAAAACCATTTCCAGATGAAAGATCTGGGAGAGGCACAAAGAATTTTGGGCATCCGTATCTACAGGGATAGATCACGACGGATGTTGTCTCTCAGTCAGGAGTCTTATATAGAGAAGATTCTGGAGAGATTCAGTATGACGAACTCCAAGAAGGGGTTCCTTCCCATGACTCCTGGGCTTCACTTGAGCAAGACTCAAGAAGCTAAGTCAGTGGAAGAGAAAGAGCGCATGAGTCGGATTCCTTATGCCTCGGCAATAGGATCGATCATGTATGCCATGATATGCACACGTCCAGACGTTGCATATGCATTGAGTATGACCAGTCGATTCCAAGCTCATCCAGGTGAACCACACTGGATGGCCGTGAAAAACATTCTTAAGTACCTACGGAGGACTAAAGATTGGGGATTGACTTATGGAGGCGACTCAACGCTCTGCGCCACGGGTTACGCAGATGCTAGCTTCCAAACAGATCGAGATGACTCGAAATCTCAGTCTGGATTTGTCTTTACTCTTAATGGCGCTGCTGTCAGCTGGAAAAGTTCTAAACAGAGTGTTACAGCAGATTCTACGACTGAGTCCGAGTACTATGCCGCCTCAGAAGCCGCTAAGGAAGCAATATGGATGCGTCAATTCTTACAAGGACTATCAGTAGTGCCTAGTTCGAATGACCCAATCACCGTCTATTGTGACAATAGCGGTGCCATCTTCCAAGCTAAGGAGCATAAGTCTAGCAGCAAGGCTAGGCATGTACAACGGAAAGCTCATCTAATCAGAGATTACGTGGAGCAAAAGGAGATTCTTATTGAAAAGATCGCTACGGATGACAACATAGCTGATCCTCTCACAAAAGCATTACCACGTGATAAGCATGAAGGGCACATTCATTCCATGGGAATTGGATGTGTTCCTAAGTTGTAGTACTCTTTTATGAATTCATGTAATAATTCATTTTCTCGTGTACTCTATTCAACCTTATTGTTATGATATAAAATGTTTTGTTTCTCATGTGGAATTGTAAGCCAATTTTGAACACCACAAAGTGAACTGATTAACATTACATCGTTTTGGTCCTTGATTACCCACTTGAGCTGATAACTCAGGTAATCATTTTGTGACGTTGGTTGATGGTGGGTTCAACGAGCCATAAGTCACGTGGATGACTGACCAATCACAAAGGCGAGTTATACGGATATCTCGTAGGACACCCCGTGACATCGTTATGGAGTCCTAAATGTTTTATAACATTGGGTGCCAGGTCGTGGATAGGACCTCCATAGTGTTCCTTAGAGTCGAATCTTTTGACTTTCAACTGTTTCTTGAGATTAAGACAGATTTTGGGTAACTTTGGTTTCTTTCCCACGGTCACCGTAACAGGGGCCAAGAGGATTTTTTCTGGGTTATTTCATGCTGGGCGATATCGGCAGGATTCGAGTTGAGGGAAATATCCAAACCCTTATCAGGATTTTATCATTTCTCAGGGCCACTCGAGGAGTAGTAACTGAAATGCATGGCCATGCTCGAATACAGATTCGTTTTATCAGTTAAGTTACTCTCTAGTCGGGGAAACCACTCTTGATACAGATCGCTTGTGAGATACGACCTTTGCGAATGCGGATTTGCAAATTGTCTTACATTGAGTAGGAGAAATTTTAAAAGGATATGAGATTCGGTTATCGCACCTACACTTGTACGGACAAGTGGGAGTTTGTTGGAGATTGTGTCCTCCACATGTAGTGTGATAACGTCATTGAACATACCCTTGTACGGACAAGTGGGAGATTGTTGGGGCTGGTGTCCTTGACAATTAAGTACAATGACTTATTAAATCTCTTTAAGGATCACAAGGGCATACTTCAGTATTATTACCAGTTGATCCACGTTTATCAATAACGGTTGGCTTGCTAGATAAGTTTGACGTTATTGTCATACGGATGGCGGTGGTCAACTGGTCCCTATACGTCACACCTATAGGACACGTTTGAGAGATGTGAAGGTATGAAAATACAGTCACATTTTGCCGGATATGACTAAACGGTTAGTCAGAGGTATTGACTATTAAATTAGTCTATAAGATGTTGAGATTATTATTTAATACGGATAAAATAATTTTAGCTAATACGGATTACATGATTAATTCGTAAATTAAATATAAACGGTTATATTTAATTAAATATTGTATTCGCGTATTAATATAAACAGTTATATTAATTTGGGTAATTATACAATATCGTATTTTGTCAGACCATTATTAATATATCGACTGTATTAATATCTGATAACATGTTACGATTTATAAATAAAACCCGCGAACAACTTAAAGCTAATTGGGTCGAATCACGCATTGGAATAAGGTAAGAGTGGAAAGCCCACTCCTACCCTATGTCCAATTTCGGCCGGCCATATGTAGTATATAAGGAGAGTCCTTCTCCTTATATCAACTACTCTTGGTGCACTGTTAAATTATCTCAAGGTAAAAATTAGGGTTTTGAGACATTCTTTTTCCCAAAACCTCAGATCTCACATCTAAAACTCCATAGCTCTCCCAATATTGCAAGGCAGTTGGAGAGGATTTCTAGCACACGCGGCCACGTCTCAAACTAAGTCTTGGGTGCAAGTTATAGGAGGGAATTTGCATTAATTCCTGTTCTTAGGCCTTTTGCGCGAGGACTAAAGGTTGTACTTCTTTTCTCATGTTTTTAATCTTATGACGATATTCACAATTGCATATTTCATTATAATCCTGCAAATTTAGGGTGAATACGCGTTTTATTCCCCACATGTCTATTGGTATGCGGGATGTGTTGCCGAAGCCATAAATGATTTGAAGTTAGTTATGTGTTACAATTGTAAATATTGAGTTGTTTGGTTGATTTTACATTCAGTTTCGAAATCTTTACCGTTTTCTAGGTGACAATTACAATTTGAATGATGAATGAATGATAATTGGGTACAAAGTGATGTCTGCGCTCCAAATAATATGTCAACGTGTTTCGGAAAAAGAATGGTTGAGTTTCGAGGTAGCAATGTGAAATTGTAAAAGAACCAAATTGTTTTAATAAGTTTCATCGATGTTACCTTGTTCGTACGGGATGCCATCTCAAATGTGTTCCGTATATGTATATGAAAATTTTACGTATGGTAACCTTCTGAGCTAGCTTTCCAATGTCTTTTGTTTCTTGTTAATAGGAGTTATGTGTTGAGAGAAATAAATCTTTTAGTTAACAGTGGTCGGATTGTTGCTGCACAGATCCGTTTTGACTCATGTTTTTGTAAAGGAAATCATTTAAAACTTGGTTATTGTTTATGCATGATTTCAACCCCACTTTTTAGAATATTCTTTCACGTTTTCAAAATGATAAGCCATGTAAAATCTTATCGAGTCACTATTTAATTGTGTGTTTTGCAAGTTGCTGCATAATGTTTAATTGGTGAAATTGTGAGTTATGTAAGCTTCATTTAAAAGTTTAATCAAATGAGAATTATGTGATGTGACCACGTGGTATCCTAATATGGCACTAGTAATATGAATAGTGGACATATGATATGAATATGAACCTCACTATATGATAGCGTAACTTTGTTTATTTCGTCAAGTTTAGTACAGAATCGTTTCAATTATGCCGACACTCTTATTGTCTAGTATTATGACCTCAAAATAATTATGTGCTGCTCGAATGTGATGTCAAAATCATATTTATCTAAGAAGAGTCTTACCAAGTGGTAGAATAAAATTTAACTGGGAAGCTTATTGGCATGATATAATAATCTAATTGTTATACGTATTTGTGAATAATTGAACAATGTGAAACTTGTTGATGTTCTCACGTATATTAATGGTTTATCTTTGTCTAGTTACCTGTGATTATAATTGTTATGATTTTTTTTAAATATATTGTTATACCATACAGGGAATTGCATATTACTATATTTAGAACCTGATCACGAGGCGTTGGATTATTAAATTGGTTGACATGTGATTTATGGCAGTACTAGTCTTGGAATTCGTTTACTTCCCGTTAAAATTTTCATAATTCATCTACTACGAGGAGAATGTTTCAGTAAAGAAGATTCAGAATGTTTCCGTGCAGCCTGGTTTTGATCTATAGCTTGTAAAGTTGTCTTATGACTCGTATTTATAAATTGTCACAAATTTCTACTTCAATATTTCAAAAGTTTCAAATGCTTTCAAAGTGATGATATCCATGATAACGCTTGATGTTTTGATAGTTATAGTGATTGTTTGCAACATGACAAATTCTGTAGTTACGTGTTGATGAAAACCTGCCCGAATGTTTAATTGTTGCGCATTATATGAAACTCTTATGTTGCAAGATGTATATATTTGTAATTTCATGATAAATGATGTCATTTGAGTTGTACCTAAGTGATCTTGTTAACTTACTGATACCTAGGAATGTTAAACAGTCTTGTTAGTCTATGAGTTGTGTATACCTTGTGGAAAATGTCAATGGTCCATATTTAATTACGTTGGTTAATCCTGCCCTATGTCTTCTTAAAATACGATTTTGCTTCTATGGTAAGATTATGAACATGAAATGTTTTATGTTGTCAATTATGAACTACGAGTTTGCTGATTGTATACATTGGCGTAAATATGTAACTATGTGTTAAAATTTCAAGGTTATATGTTACATGATAATTGCTATGAGACAAATCGCTCCACCAACTAAGAACGACCATGCACATTAAGGGCTATGAGGCCATGGATTCAGCAGGGCTATGAGGCAGGTCTGTGGAATTGGGATGGGACTAATGAATATACAGTGAGTAAAGGTTATCATATGATCAGAAGTAGAGCAGAAACTGTACCTTGGCATAAGCTGGTCTGGTCTAGATGGTCCATTCCCAAGCATCGTATTATAGCATGGATGCATCAATTGCAGGCTATGCACACCAAGCATAGGCTGATGAGCTTGAACATCAGTCCAGACGACCTTTGTTGCATCTGTGGTCATGCCTCAGAAACGTTGGCTCACTTGTTTTGTCAGTGTGAGTATAGCAGCCAAATACTACAAGAAATCACGGCTTGGCTTCTTATGAAGATTGATGTCACTCTTCCTCTCCAGCAAAGACTTAGGATTTGTGGATCCAAAATGCAAAGGGCAGTTAAGAATGGGGCTTTAAATGCAGTTATCTATCATGTTTGGCAACAACGGAACAAAAGCAGATGTGAGCAGAGCCTGATTAGGCCTACTATAGTAGCTAAAAGGATTAAGCATGATCTCAATTGTATGTTTAAAACTCGTATGCATTGTAACTTAAGCTCTCGGGATCAGGCTTTCTTGCAATGTCTGTTCTAGATCTTCCTTCTAATTCTCTCTTTTATATATAATACTTACGCTTTACCAAAAAAAAAAAGATAATTGCTATGAGTTTCTTACGAATACTAGTTTGAGTTGAATATTAGTAATTGTTCTTTTATTTTAATAGTTAATATTTCCTATTGATAAGATAATTCTGTTGTTGGGAGACGGGTTGAGTTGTGAAATAGGTAAACTTGTGGTAATTGATTAGTTTGAGTTATGTATAATGATTCTGTATTAGATTGGTTTGGTATAGCGTACAAGTTCTTGTTTTATGAACTGTGGAATTATAAGAATACATACAAGCATGCTAATGAATTTGATAAAGGTACGTACATTGACATGTTAATTAGCTGGTGGGATGAGTTTGAGGGGATAGAGTTGCTCGTGAGTCAACAAAGACCCTGATTGCTTTGACCCTGACCGATTTTACATTGAGATTGAGATTGCAGTTCAGTGTTATATCGAGTTGTTGTATTCTTTGACCTTGACACGTGGATGAGTAGCTTAGCGTTGTGTTCTCTAAGTGTTGAGCAGATCCTTTAATGGAATATTTGACAATATTGATATTGAAGTTGAGATGAGAATTTTTACTGGCATTGAGTTAGGAGTTATTAGGCCGTTGAGCCATATGGTGTTTACGGTCCAATGTGACCTTGGTTATTGAGTTATATTCGGAGTTTGAAATCGATATTGAGATGCAAGCGTTGTTTACGGTTTAATCCGTTAGTTCACTCACCCCTTGTCTTTGGTCTTAGATACGACGTTGAGTGCAATACTTGGTTACTTGGAGTGAGATGGTATGAGATAAAGTAATGAGTACGACGGAGTAATGAGCTGGGATTTGTATAATGAGGTTACGGGGACGTAACCGTGTTTTAAGGAGGATAGGATTGTAAAATCTTATTGATGTATGATATGACTAGTTGTTATGGCATTGCTAATTGATATGTCGTGATTGTGTGAATACATGTGATACTCCTGATTTCTTCTGTTGTGCATTTTATTTTGTTTCGTGAAGTATCCTATAATTTAGTTATACGTTAAACTTTGGGGACAAGGTTTTGTTAACGAGGGTAGAATGTAACATTTCGGGTTTTAAAGTACTCTTATTAGTTTTAGATGTTATGAGGTGTCATATTTTATGTGCCTAGGGACCATGCTCGTCGACTATGGGATGGTCAACTTTGGGACGAAGTTCATTTTAAGGAGGAAAGACTGTAATACCCCGTTTTAATAAGAGTTATATCGTCTATATTATAAGTTACGGGTTTTGACTTGAGTTTAATGTTATAAGTTCTATATTATATTATCGTATAGAACTAATAATAATTTTACGTAGTATATCGTCTGAGCTAATAATATTTTCTTTACGTGTTATATTATATTCATCATACCGCTTTGAGTTTGGTTCGTATTAATTAAGACGAAACTCGTTTTAGTAATAGGTCAAGCCTACCTCACGTTTTAACCCTAAACCCAAATAAAGCGTCTACATGATAAACCACGACCCCAACCCCTTAACCCTAAGTTACTTCCGGCGGCTGGCAAAAATGAGAGAAAGAGAGAGAGAGGCAGCGGTGGCTAAGTGCGGTTCAGGCGCATTTCACGCGTGTTCTCAGACGACTAAGGTGAGCCTCTCGATCTTCCGTTTCGGTTTTTTCAGTTTGAGTTCTTGTCGTTGTTAGGTGTCTCTGAGGTTGGGGCGCGGTGGTGGCTAGGGTTGGTTACGGGAGTGAGTGTGAGTGTAGGGGTGGTGGTTGGCTGCCGCTAGGGGTCGGTGGGTGTCGCTTGGGGTCGGTCGCGTGTAAAGGGATTGGGTGGTATGGGCTGGGCCTAATGTCGGGGGGTAGTGATGGTGGTGGTCTTGGTGGTTGTCGGAGTTGCGAGCGTTGGTTACAGGGATCGATGGTAGTCGGGTTCGCGGGATTGAGTGAATAACGTGGTCGGTTATGGGTGTGGTGAGACACGCAGGTGGAGGCGAGGGTGGTTGCCGGTGGTTGCCGGCGGTGGTCGTGGTGTCACGTAGTTGTAGGAGTCGGGTTTCGTTTCCGCGAGTGGTCGAGTTGGGAGTTGCGTGTTGGAACCAGCCACGGTTCAACTCACCGGCTGGTCGAGGGTTAGCTAGGCATGACGGGGGGTGTGGAGGAGTTGCGTGGTGGTTAGGGTTCGAGAGGGTGGCGTTTTGTGGTGTTGCTAATCGCGTGTATCACGTAGTTGCGTGTATGGTTTTTACTACAAATATTATTATTATATTACTAATTACTAATGGTATATTATTATTATTATTATATTATTATTATTATATTATTATTATTATTATTATTATTATTATTATTATTATTATTATTATTATTATTATTATTGTTATTATGATATTATTATTATTATATTATTATTATTAGATTATGGTTGATTATTGTATTGTATTGTGTATTTATGGTTATTGTATTTTAAGTAATTTGTAAGGTGAACAATTGAAGGGCTTTACGAGTCGGGAAAGTTTCGATTTAAGAAAGTTACTATTTCGGGAAAATTACTATTTTAGAAAATTTTCCATCATTAGAAGGTTTCTATTTATAGTATAGTAACTTGAGTTATGGGGGTTCGGGAAGATTATTAATTGGTTACATAATATATGTTTAGGTGACGGTTTTCGCGTGGAACACTTCTAGCAGCTTTTCGGTTGATTTTGTCCTTCTACAGTTTGAGGTAGGGGAATAACTGTGCACTCGTTTATGATGTGATGCATGATTATTATCTGTTGTGATTTATATACACCTTATTGAATAGATAATGCTGTAATATTAATTATTGCCTGTGTATTCCTATGATGCGGAAATTGTTATAATGGGTCTTGTGATACGGTGCGGAGATATTTGGGTCTTGTGATACGGTGTGGTGATATTTGGGTCTTGTGATACGGTGTGGAGATATTTGGGTCTTGTGATATGGCGTGGAGATAATTGGGTCTTGTGATTTGGTGTGGAGATCATGGGTCTTGTGATACGGAGTGGAGTTATTGGGTCTTGTGATTCGGAGTGGAGGAAGACGCTCTTTACTAACGTTTATGTTTTATCTGTTGGTTTCCTCTACTCAACCTCGTGGTTGACCCTGTGTATTCGTGATCACCTGTGATGAACCAATTTATTGGGGAGCAGATTGACAGGTGCTTGAGACTATAGGAGCTGAATGGGATGGGAGAGCTTGGATCCGGACCAGACTAGAGTCTAGATCACCATAGTTTTCAGTTATAAGTTGTTGAACTCTTAGTATTCGTTTTGAGACAGTTTTTTTGAGACAGTTGTAAGAACGTTGATTTGAGTATTAATACTTAATAAAGTAATGTGTTCTTTCCTTTGTTATCTACTGCCTCTGTAATCCAAGATGGTAACACCCTTAATTATCTCAGGAGTCCTAGTCCAGGCCCTTGGATAAATGGGGGTGTTACAAAGTGGTATCAGAGCAAACGATCCTCAGGCCTAAACCAAATGAACGATAATGAACGTAGGAGGAGTCTAATAAAATGAACCCCGAGATGGAACTGATAGGAGCCCCAAAAAGGAACGGGATGAGTTAGGGGCCCCCTCACACCAAACCATGGGCCCTTTCGGTTCTGTCTCGGGAACGTAATGAGAGTAACTGAAGAGTGGGGTAGACTATATAGCGACCTAGTTATATGGTACTAACGTTTTCGCAGGAGAGAAGAATGAGGTAAGTAATATGTGAGTTATGATTAATGATGTGCGTTGGAAGGATATGTGTGATATGAAATGTGGATCGATATAGGTGATTGAATTGAAATTTTCAGAATTTGGAGGTGTATTTGTTGAGCAATAGTTAAGGGTGATGTGATGATATGATTTTGGTATTTTGAAATGTTCATACGATTATCTGGTATTTAAATGACTACCGTAACTATGTAATATACTGTTGGTAACACCCTTAATTATCTGGGAGTCCTAGTCCAGGCCCCTGGATAAATGGGTAATCTGAGATGGTAACACCCTTAATTCGAGTATAGTCGGGGTAATGGGTAAAGAAATTGACTAACAAACTAATAAGCGAGAAAAGTAGAGATGTAAATTCAATTAAAGGGAAACTAGGGTGGCGGGGGTCGCTAAGGGCGGTCAATGATAAGGTACTAGACGGTCGACTAAGTCATTCTAAGTAGGGGTCTTGGTTGGTCTCGTCTAAAGAGTCGACTCGAACCTAGGTCAAGGCTAACCTAGCTTTCGCTACAAATAGGCACAACCAACACACAAACATGCAAAAACAACCCTTCAACCGTCGCTAAGGACAAGTAACGCTAGAACCTAAGCCCAACTTTCGTTGAGGCAAATCATCAAACACCTAGCATGCATTGGGTGTACAACCCACTACTTATAACAACTAGCCTAATGTTGGAGTAAATGTCCTCCACAGTGTGTGATTATTTAAATAAATCTTTTACAGGATCACACAGGGATACTTAGTATATTAATCAGTTGGTTAACGTTTATCGGTAACGATTGGCTCACTAGTACTTTGACGTTACTGTCATATGATGGCGATAATCAGCTGATCCCTAAAGGTCACACCTATAGGATAGTACTGAGAAATGTGATTATATATTGATATAATTATGTAAATGCTAAACTTAGCTAAATGTAGTTAAGTAGGTGATAAACATTTAATAATAATTAGGAGAAATGAATTAAATGTTAATTCTAATAAATATATATAAATATTATATTTATTAATTATATTTTAATATATGATATTTTAGAATAATATAATTGGGTTAACTAATTATAAGATAATTAATTAATGTTCTCCGGGAATTATAATTGTACACCAAAAATTATTAAAATATGTATGATATTTTAAGGAAATTCGGAATAAGGAAATTGACTTAGAATATTATAATATAAGGAGGTTTCCTAATAGAAGTACAATACCAACACAAACCAAAACCCTATAAGTAGGGATTTGGCCGTGTAGTACAAGTGACGAAAAAAAAGAGCTTGTTTTCTCTCTTGTTCTCTTTGATCAGTTTATCATCTTAAAATCCCAAAACAAATCCTCTAAAATAATTAATAGTAATTTAGGAGGAGCTTTGAAGGGATCTTTCTCAGTCATCTTGGGTGCAATATAAGGAGAACTTCTACCTTGAAGTTTAGGTTTATACTAGGTTGTTCTTAGGCCGATCTCATATAGGACTAAAGGTTATTTCTATATTCTTGACTGTTTAATTCTTGCAATTGAGGTTTTATTGAATCGTTTTTGATATAATCCTTGACAGTATTAATATGATTAATACTTGTATATGTAATTTAAGAAAATATTTCCTACAAGTGGTATCAGAGCCATTGTTCAAAATCGTTTTGATAATTAATTGAGAATTAAATCCCACGGCACAAATTTTTTTCTCCACGATTCAAAATTTTTTTGATGTCTCGGCTGAATTTTTTTTTTCTGTGATTGTCACGGCCGTTGGTTCACGGCGTTTTTTTTGTTTTGTTTTTTTTTTTATATTTTTTTTATTTTGTTATTTAAATTGTTAAAATAATTATCATATGATGATGCTCATAACAATGATTTAGATCAATGTTTATTAAAACTTCAATCAACATAAATTTAGAATTAGATTGATTTGTTTTAAATTGTTAAGATGAATGAATATTGTTCATATTAATTAAAAGTTAACCTTAATGACAATATTTGGAAATTTTTAAGATCTAATATGATTAGAACTAGGATTTTTTTTGTTAAAAACCACCTAATATATTCACTTTTTTACAAATAACCACCTAATATGTCTAACTTTACAAATAACCACCTCATATTTAGCAGAACTAACCAAAACCACACCTTATTTCAAATATATTAATGATTTTCCTATTTTCCGACTTATTTACGAAACTACAACTCAAATACGATTGACTAAATATATAATTGACTAATGAAATTTTGCTTTGTTATGAGAAACATTAACAATTTCTACTAGCAGATTGCCAAATTAACAACGAAAAAAACCAAATAACCTATAGTTGCCCATAAAAGTTGTTGATATGATTAAACAATTTGTGGAGTTTTGATTTTATTTCACAGGTTTCAAGGTGGATGGATTTTAAAAAGGAGAGAGTGATAAATGAGGGGTGAAATAGGTATTTCACTTAAGCTTAAGTCGGATTTGACTCGGATTCGTAAATAAGTCAGAAAATAAAAAAAATCGTTAACATATTTGAAATAAGGTGTGGATTTGGTTAGTTACGTCAAATATGAGGTGGTTATTTGAAAAAAGTGAACATATTAGGTGGGTTTTAACAAAAGATCCTTAGAACTATAACACATAAATTATGAGATGATTTTTGTGCTACTATGAGTAATTTTAAGAAAGTTCACGAATTAGTAAAGTTTCCAAAATGTATTTCTACCTTGATTATACTATTTAAGAAAATAGTGTAATATCTTAAGAAGATGTCGATTTACATGATATTATTTGATAATATGTGTAATTGCCTAATTTAATAAATAATAAAAAAACGTGTATTTTTGGACCGTGAGTTTTATTTTTCGGCCCTTTTCTTATTTTTGTGATTTGTTGCTTTTGTTATTATTAATATTATATGATGATATTTGTATTAAATAAATTATAAATAAAGATTTATAATTAGAACAAATATATAAAGGTAACAAAAAAAAGGGATATTAAAACCGTAAAATTGGATTTTAGGATTATTTTATTTTTTTTCGTTTTATTTATATTATGAGATAATATTTATATTAACTAAGATTATAAAAGATGTTTTGTAATTATAACAAATTTTTCGAAAGAAAAGAAAAGAAAACGAGTGATTGCCGTGAAAAGTAAGGAAATAAACGAAAATTATTTGATAATTTTTCGGTTATTTAATCATTTATTTATTTTAAATGGTTTATTATATCTAATAGATGATACTTACTAAATTCTAAAATTGTTTAGAATTTACTTGGATTATGGTTTATATGTGTGACATGTAATTTTAAGGTTAATGGTGGTTTGGATAATATTGCATTATGAATGTTTTTATTATATTGTTAATGATATTGTTTCTCAATGAAGGTTGAATTTATTATTTTTACAATTGTTGTCAAGTTCAATTATGTAATCTAGTGTGGCTTTAGTTTTGGGGTTACTTTTCGGTAATGGTGGAAAATAATCAAGTGATGTAATTTATGAGATCTCGCATCTCCGCTTTGTATTTTATTTATTCTTTATTTTAGATCAAATGTAAATAGGATTGCATTGTAATATCTTAGAATAAAGAAGAAGAAGAAGAAGAAGAAAAAGAAGAGTTTGATTCATCCGGGTCTCTATTTCCAGTTTACATCACGAGATGAAGAACGGTGATCCATAAAACTTCTAGGGTCCATCTGATTGGATTCCAAGTTGTATTTACTGTTTTTCATAGGATAGCCCACCCTAGGATTTTATGTTTTATGTTCTTTTCTTCATTGCTTGAATGTTGCATGTCATTATATTCCGCCTAAACCAAACCACCTATATGCATGTAAAATGACTCATGTAGATTATTTTGCATTATGACATATGATGTTTTATTGATGCCATCACTTATTTATGATGTCTATTTTATGATGTTTTACATCTATTTTTACACGCAGTTTAGAGCTCATTTACGATGTTTTAGCCTCAATTTCCCAACAATTGTCTAATTTCGTATTTTTATGCTCTTTTGCAGAATTATGCGGAAAAGAGGTGATTTTAGACCAAATTGCTACCCTCGAGATTTTTGCATAACCAAGGAACGAGGAGGAAACAACCCAAAGCGCGAACCAAGGACCAAAGAATCAATTTAAGGCGAATTCAAGGCTGACACACAGGAAAACCGGTCGACCGAACGAATACCCTGGTCGGTCGACCAAGGCGCAGTTCCATAAATCTCCGCAAAGCCCACACACGGATTAGGTTTGTAACATCCCGTATTTTCATAAAATATATTTTTAAGGTTTTAAATTATTTTAAGGAATAAAATAATATTTTAATATTTATTGAGAAGGTATTTCAAAAAAAAATCGTAAAGATCCGTCTTAAGAACCTCAAGTCCTTAAGACGAATACAACTTGGCAAGCTTAAGTCCGTATCATAAAACCCGTTCATATTCCAAACCCGTTTTCATTTAAACGGGAAAGGACAATATAAACCCTTCGAGTCATTTTGGATGTCGACATAATTCATTTCACAAAAATAAGAACTCAGCTTATTCATTTCTCATTTTCTCCTTAAACCTCCAATCTTTTAATCCAATTTCAGTCATCATCCGATTTCCGAATCAAGGTAATTTTTACATTTCTGAAATCCTCATGAAATTTGCAAGACATCTATCACTTTCGATTTCTATTTCCTTCAACTCGAAAAAGTGGCTGTTTTGTAGAATCCGTGTTTTGGTCTCTTAAATCCGTTTTTCTTGTTGTAGTTGAAGGCTTAGAAGACCCTAACGTGGATATCTTCATTATTGAGGAGGAACTTTGATCAAAATCGCTTAAGAGGTGACAATTAAGATAAACTCGGCCTTATTTGTGATATTAGCACTTTTCTTGTTTAAGATGGTTTTAGTTCTGATTTTTCATGTTGTGATTGTTGTTGAGACTTAGTAACATGCTAGGATTACATAAGAAAGACTTTCACATGCTTGAATTGTGTTATAATTGCTTAGATGATGAAATTTCAGATTTATATGTTTAAGACGAATACAAAGGATGAATTTGTCGAGGCTTTATTGTGTTGTTAAATACTTGCTTTTGGTATATTTGGGACTTGTATATGCTGGGTAATAATTGGATGTTGCAATTGTAGAAGTTTAGAATCGATTTGGGGAGATTTGAATATTGTAGGAGATGTTGCGTTTTCGTGAGGGGGCTCTGAGTCGGTAGGCTGACCGGCAGCCGGTCGGCAGCCGGTCGGCCGGCTCAGAGTCATTGTTGTGGGGAATATAACAAGTATTCGCCCTAAACTTGAAGGATTATAACGAAACATACAATTGTGATTATAGTCATAAGTTAATTAAAAGCATGAAAAGGAATACAACCTTGGGTCCTTGCTTGAATAGGCCTAAGAACAGGAATTAAAGTAAATTCCCTCCTATAACTTGCACCCAAGACTTGATTGAGATGATGCCGCGTGTGCTAGAAATACTCTCCAAGTGCCTTGCAATATGGGGAGAGCTTTTGTGAGGTTTTAGATGTGAGATCTGAGTTTTGGGAAAATAATGTTCTCAAAACCCTAATACTTGAGATTATCAATTAACTAGTTCAATGAATCATCCGACAAAAGGAGAAGGACTCTCCTTATGTAGCACTGGTCGGCCGAATTAGGTATTGGGTAGGAGTGGGCTTTCCACTCTTACCTTATTCCATTGCGTGATTCGACCCTTTTTTGCTAAATATTATTCGCGGGTATTTATTATAAATCGCACACATGTTATCAGATATTAATACAGTCGATGTATTAATAATAGTCTGATAAAATTATGATATTGTATAATTTAGTCAAATTAATATAACTGTTTATATTAATACGCGAATACAATATTTAATTAAATATAACCGTTTATATTTAATTTACGAATTAATCATGTAATCCGTACTAGCTAAAATTATGTAATCCGTATTAAATAATAATCTCAACATCTTATTGACTAATTTAATTGTCAATACCTCTGACTAACTGTTTAGTCGTATTCGGCATAAATGTGACTGTATTTTCATACCTTCACATCTCTCAAACGTGTCCTATAGGTGTGACGTATAGGGACCAATTGATCACCGCCATCCGTATGACAATAACGTCAAACTTATCTAGCAAGCCAACCGTTATTGATAAACGTGGATCAACTGATAATAATACTGAAATATGCCCTTGTGATCCTTTATGAGATTTAGTAAGTCATTGTACTAACTGTCAAGGACACCAGCCCCTACAATCTCCCACTTGTCCGTACAAGGGTATGTGGAGGACACAAGCTCCAACAAACTCCCACTTGTCCGTACAAGTGTAGGTGCGATAACCGATTCTCATATCCTTTTAAAATTTCTCTCACTCAATGTAAGACAATTTGAAAATCCGCATTCGCAAGGTCGTATCTCACAAGCGATCTGTATCAAGAGTGGTTTCCCCGACTAGAGAGTAACTTAACTGATAAAACGAATCTGTATTCGAGCATGGCCATGCATTTCACTTACTACTCCTCGAGTGGCCCCGAGAAATGATAAAATCCTGATAAGGGTTTGGATATTTCCCTCAACTCGAATCCTGCTGATGTTCGCGCAGCATGAAATAACCCAGAAAAAATCCTCTTGGCCCCTGTTACGATGACCGTGGGAAAGAAACCAAACTTACCCAAAATCTGCGTTAATCTCAAGAGACAGTTGAAAGTCAAAAGACTCGACTCTAAGGAACACCATGGAGGTCCTATCCACGACCTGGCACCCAATGTTATAAAACATTTAGGACTCCATAACGTTGTCACGGGGTATCCTACGAGATATCCGTATAAGTCGCCTTTGTGATTGGTTAGTCATCCGTTTGACTTATGGCTCGTTGAACCCACCATCAACCAACGTCACAAAATGATTACCTGAGTTATCGGCTCAAGTGGGTAATCAAGGACTAAAACGATGTAATGTTATTCAGTTCACTTTGTGGTGTTCAAAATTGGCGTACAATTCCACATGAAAAACAAAACATTATATATCATAACAATGAGGTTAAATAGAGTACACGAGAAAATGAATTATTACATGAATTCATAAAAGAGTACTACAACTTAGGAACACATCTGATTCCCATGGAATTAATGTGTGCTTCATGCTTATCACGTGGTAATGCTTTAGTGAGAGGATCAGCTATGTTGTCATCCGTAGCTATCTTATCAATAAATATCTCCTTTTACACGGACTCAGTTGTAGAATCTGCTATAACACTTTGTTTAGAACTTTTCCAGCTGACAGCAGCGCCATTAAGAATAAAAACGAATCCAGACTGAGATTTCGAGTCGTCTCGATCTGTTTGGAAGTTAGCATCTGCGTAACCCGTGGCGCAGAGCGTCGAGTCGCCTCCGTAAGTCAATCCCCAATCTTTAGTTCTCCGTAGGTACTTAAGAATGTTTTTCACGGCCATCCAGTGTTGTTCACCTGGTTGAGCTTGGAATCGACTTGTCATACTCAATGCATATGCAACGTCTGGACGTGTGCATATCATGGCATACATGATCGATCCTATAGCCGAAGCATAAGGAATCCGACTCATGCGCTCTTTCTCTTCCAATGTCTTAGCTTCTTGAGTTTTGCTCAAGTGAAGCCCAGTAGTCATAAGAAGGAACCCTTTCTTGGAGTTCGTCATGCTGAATCTCTCTAGAATCTTATCTATGTAAGACTCCTGACTGAGAGACAACATCCGTCGTGATCTATCCCTGTAGATACGGATGCCCAAAATTCTTTGTGCCTCTCCCAGATCTTTCATCTGGAAAAGGTTTTTCAACCATGCTTTAACCGAAGAAAGGAGAGGTATGTCATTCCCAATCAAGAGTATGTCATCGACATACAGTACTAAGAAGACAATCTTGCTCCCACTCGACTTGATATAGAGACATGGTTCCTCGACTGATCGAATAAACCCATTCTCTTTTATCACTTGGTCGAAGCGATGATTCCAACTCCGCGATGCTTGCTTAAGTCCATAGATGGAACGCTTAAGCTATGGACTTAAGCTTACAAACCTTCTTAAGATGTTCTGGATCAATAAAACCCTCGGGTTGTACCGTGTACAACTCTTCCTCCAAATAAACGTTTAAGAAGGCGGTTTTAACTTCCATCTGCCATATTTCATAGTCATGAAATGCGGCGATCGCTAAGATAATCCGAATGGAACGTAGCATGACTACGAGTGCAAAAATCTCATCGTAGTGCAAGCCTGGCACTTGAGTGAAACCTTTAGCAACTAGTCTTGCTTTGTGGATATCTTGTTGTCCTTCCACGGCATGCTTTATCTTGTAAAGCCATTTGCATTGAAGGGGACGTACCTTAGCAGGTAGGTCCACAAGATCCCACACGTTGTTCTCATACATGGAGTCCATCTCGGATTGCATGGCTTCTAGCCATAGCTTAGAGTCAGAACTGGTCATGGCACCTTTATAGGTTGTGGGTTCATTACCCTCTAGGAGTAAGACGTCATCTATATCATGTTCCTCGACCATACCTATGTATCTGTCCGGAGGAATAGAGACTCTTCCCGACCTCCTAGGTTCCTCAGGAATATCTACCGCAGCCTCGGTTGAAGGAACTGTTTCCTCCAATGGTTGCTCGGTAGTTGGTTCTTGAACCTCTGATAAATCGAAGGTTCTATTACTCGACTTGTTCTTGAGAAATTCTTTCTCTAAGAACGTCGCACTAGCCGCAACAAAAACACGATGTTCGGTTGGCGAGTAGAAGTAATGACCAAAAGTTCCCGTTGGATAGCCTATAAAGTATGTCTTGACCGATCGCGGGCCGAGCTTATCCTCGTGTCTCCACTTGAGATAAGCCTCGCAGCCCCAAACCCGAATAAAGGACAAGTTAGGGACCGTTCCCTTCCATAATTCATATGGAGTCTTGTCAACAGCTTTAGACGGACTTCGGTTAAGTATTAGAGCGACCGAAAAAAGAGCATAGCCCCACAATGAATCAGGCACAACGGTGTGACTCATCATGGATCGAACCATATCAAGTAGAGTTCGATTTCTCCGTTCGGACACACCATTCAATTGTGGTGTTCCAGGTGGAGTCAACTGTAGCACGATGCCACAGTCTTTAAGGTGTTGATCAAACTCGTGTGAAAGATACTCACCACCACGATCAGAACGTAGTGCTTTAATCTTTCTTCCCAGCTAGTTCTGTACCCGATTCTGGTATTCTTTGAACTTCTCAAAGGATTCACTTTTATGTTTCATTAAGTAGACATAGCCATATCTACTCAAATCATCCGTGAAAGTTATGAAATACCTATAGCCTTCTCGTGCGTTGATCGACATAGGTCCACACACATCTGTATGTATGAGTCCTAATAGGTCGGCAGCGCGCATTCCAACACCTTTGAAGGAAATACGAGTCATCTTGCCGATGAGACATGATTCACACGTGCTATATGATTCGAAATCAAAGGCCGAGATAGCTCCATTATGTATGAGCTGTTTTACGCGTTTCTCATTTATGTGTCCCATACGACAATGCCATAGATAAGTTTGATCTTTGTCACCTACCTTTAATCTCTTGTTATTCACATGTAATATTTCGGTGGTTTGATCTAAAACATAAATTCCAGTCATGGAAACTGCCTTGCCATAAATCATATTGTGTAATGAGAAAATACAACTGTTATTTTCTATTACAAATGAAAAACCAAGTTTGTCAAGTGTAGAAACTGAAATAATGTTTTTGGATAAACAAGGAACATAATAACAGTTATATAGAGATAACTCGAATCCACGTGGAAGCTGGATCACGTATGTTCCCCTCGAGACTGCAGCAACACGTGCTCCATTCCCGACACGCAGGTCAACCTCACCCTTGATGAGGGGTTATTGGTTTCGGAGGCCCTGCACATGATTACATAGATGAGAACCACAACCAGTATCTAGTACCCAAGTTCCGTAACTTGCATGGTTAATCTCAATCATGTGAATAAAAAGAAGAAGAAGACATACCAACAGGAGTAACGCGGCCTGCCTTAATGTCCTCACGATACACAGGGCATGAGCGCCTCCAATGCCCAGTCTTGTGGCAATGGTGACATTCCATGCTAGTATCCTTGCTCTTTGTCTTGCGCTGTGAGTTGCTTGACTCACCTGGCCCACTCTTAGTGAATCCTGACTTCTTAAACTTGGGCTTGCCTATTGTTAGGTCGCCCTAAGCTTTAGCTTTTCCCTTACCCTTACCCTTGCTAGAGATCATGAGAACATCCTGCTTCACGCTCCCAAATTAATTTCAGATCCTTCTCGGTCTGTACGAGAAGGGAGTGGAGCTCATGAGGAGTCTTCTTCATGTTGTTCATGTAATAGTTGGCCCTAAAGAGGGCGAACCCATCATGAAGCGAATGAAGCATTCGATCAACGATTATGTTCTCACTGATCTTGCAGTTTAGGGCCTCCGGTTTCTCGATATTCTCAATCATGTTGAGAATATGTGGGCTAACCGCTTGGCCCTTCTGGAGTTTCGCCTCAAAGAAGCGACAGGTATGCTCATAAGAAACGATTCTCGGAGCTTTTGAGAATTTGTTAGTGAGCGTGGTGAAAATCTTGTTTGCACCATGGGTTATGAAGCGTCTTTGCAAATTGGATTCCATTGCATAGATAAGTACGTTCTTTATCGCACCCGCTTCCATGACGAAGTCGCTATGAGCGCGAACTTCGTTAGCTCTAGCTCCAGTTCCTGGGTGTGCCGGAATGGGCTCAGTTAAGTACTTAAGCTTTCCGTCAGCAATGGAAGCATTCCATAGTGCTGCCTCCCAGTCAGAGAAGTTTGACCCATCATTCCTTAGTCTAGTAGACTGATTCATGGAGTTCATGAAGGCTTTTAGCCAGGATTCACATGCTAGCTTGGCACTTGGCATTGGGTCTTCACCAGCCATTAGTTATACAGCAGTTTAAATGAATGTGTTCTACACTGAAAAGAAGATAAAACAAAACCATATAAGCAACTCATCGTTGTGATTTAAGTCTATTTAAATTGAATTTAAACTCGTAGACTCATGCATTTATATAATTGATCTCCCTCAAGAATTATATAAACGATCCCAAGACTCAATTTCCGTATATTGATAAGCCCACAGCTTGCCTAATTCCACCGTTGGAACTCTTGTCGATAGATTTCCGTAAATCCTATCTATTAGTCCATCACAGTCGCAAGATAGAATCGAGTGACCACGATGTTGAGATAAAATAAATCATCTGTTCCCACTTACCCGACGTAGAAGGGGTCATATTATGCCTACCGACGAAGAAGGGATTCATGGGAGTCTGATTTATAAAGACTAGTCTCAATTTTTGGTTATACGAGAAAGACCCCATCAACTTATATTTATCCATTTTAAGTGAACTAATATCTAGCATATACGTGAATGAGTGAAATAAAGTGATGGCTTTGCATGAGACATGTGACATCTGTATTGTCACAGAAAACTAACACGTAACCTCTACATGAGTCAGTTTTCAGGCATGTTATAGGTGGTTTGGTTTTAGGCGGAATATGATGCAAGCTATTATCGATGAAAGCATAAAATAAATGCGATAAACGTAAATAAAAGTCCTAGTGTGGCCTATCCTACCAAAATAAACATAAAAACAACTTTGGAATCCACCGTTGGACCCTAGAAGCTTGTCTTGATGTTCCATCTTGGTCTTTGCAGTGGGAGTGAGCATCCGGTCTCCGTCTTTGGTCTTCACAAAATTACTAATTTAAATTACAAATATAACCATATTTACATTCTAATTTAAATACAAAAGTAATTACATGGCAAAAACCCAAAACATAGATTCAAGATCTCAAAATTACAAACAAGACCGTGTCCCATCATTACGGTGACACAATCTTCTAAGGCCACACTAAGTTACAACCGTTTGCAAAATTAAATACGTTATAGAAAGCATTCAAAAGGCATTCAACAAGACGATAAATAAAAATGCATCAACTAAAATTAAAATTCATTCATGACATAATACTGTTATTATGATTAACAAATTTTACCAAACCACCTTTACGGGATTAAAATTATGTGATTATACCGTTTTAACCACTTTAATTTTAACAAGTTTATAATCCATTATCTTAAACCGTTTTAAAATAATATGTATCATGCGAGAGTGAACCGTTTCACAAAAATAATATACTATTTCCGTATACAGCATATTATTTTGGCCAAGGGAAAATAAAAACAAGTTATTTTCGGGAAAAATAACACGACTGTTACAGGGAAGTGGTCGACCAACCTCAACATGGGGTCGACCGACCTACTGTCAGTAAAAAAAAAAGTTCTTGTAACAGCAGAATGGTCGACCGACCTAATAAACAGGTCGACCGACCACAAAACACGAAAACGAGATTCTGAAAACGCGAAATTGCTGCACTTGAAAACAAAACATGTTTTTACCTTTGATTCAAAACGTGTAAATCAAAATAAACAGCAACAAGGGTTCACATATTGTCAAGAATATCGATTAATTAACAATATGTAAACAGGAATCGAAAACAAGATCGATTATACAAAAGAGAAACTGCCGAAAAACAGAAACCCTACGCGGGAGGTGGTCGACCGACCACAATAATGGGTCGACCGACCCACACGGCAGACAGAAACGATTTTCAAATATTTTAAATCAAAACTTATGAAAAACACAAGAGTAAAATTTCGTGGCCTTGGCTCTGATACCACTTGTGGGGAATATAGCATGTATTCGCCCTAAACTTGAAGGATTATAACGAAACATACAATTTTGATTATAGTCATAAGTTAATTAAAAGCATGAAAAGGAATACAACCTTGGGTCCTTGCTTGAATAGGCCTAAGAACAGGAATTAAAGTAAATTCCCTCCTATAACTTGCACCCAAGACTTGATTGAGATGATGCCGCGTGTGCTAGAAATACTCTCCAAGTGCCTTGCAATATGGGGAGAGCTTTTGTGAGGTTTTAGATGTGAGATCTGAGTTTTGGGAAAATAATGTTCTCAAAACCCTAATACTTGAGATTATCAATTAACTAGTTCAATGAATCATCCGACAAAAGGAGAAGGACTCTCCTTATGTAGCACTGGTCGGCCGAATTAGGTATTGGGTAGGAGTGGGCTTTCCACTCTTACCTTATTCCATTGCGTGATTCGACCCTTTTTTGCTAAATATTATTCGCGGGTATTTATTATAAATCGCACACATGTTATCAGATATTAATACAGTCGATGTATTAATAATAGTCTGATAAAATTATGATATTGTATAATTTAGTCAAATTAATATAACTGTTTATATTAATACGCGAATACAATATTTAATTAAATATAACCGTTTATATTTAATTTACGAATTAATCATGTCATCGCACTAGCTAAAATTATTTAATCCGTATTAAATAATAATCTCAACATCTTATTGACTAATTTAATAGTCAATACCTCTGACTAACTGTTTAGTCGTATTCGGCATAAATGTGACTGTATTTTCATACCTTCACATCTCTCAAACGTGTCCTATAGGTGTGACATATAGGGACCAATTGATCACCGCCATCCGTATGACAATAACGTCAAACTTATCTAGCAAGCCAACCGTTATTGATAAACGTGGATCAACTGATAATAATACTGAAGTATGCCCTTGTGATCCTTTAAGAGATTTAGTAAGTCATTGTACTAACTGTCAAGGACACCAGCCCCAACAATTGTCGTGTGTTTTTCAAGTGCTGAGCCTGAGGAAGGGTTCTGAGCCGGCCAGTCGGCCGCCGGTCGACCGGCTCAGAATCCCTCTTTGGTTTTTGGAAAGATTTTCTAAAGGCTTAGGGAGGGACTCCCAGCCGGCTGGCCGGCGGACGGTCCACCGGCTGAGAGCCTCTCCTAGTTGTTTTAAGTTTGGCAGACGGATTGTTAGGAAGGGACTCCCAAACGGCTGGCCGGCGGACGGTCCACCGGCTGAGAGCCTCTTCTCATGGTTTTTCAGATTTTGGTAAAGGCATGGGAAGGGACTCCCAGCCGGTGGGCCGGCAGACGGTCCAGGACCGGCTGAGAGCCCCTGTTCTCATTATTTGGTTTATAACTTTTAATCGGTTATTCGGTGTTATTTGAAATTCGTTCCGTGTACCTTTCATGTGTGTTTGAGGTCCCCGGAGGATGGGCGACACTATATTGGGTTCGGGAATGGAGTGAGGATAGGGACCCCCCGGTCGGGCAACCGAAAGGGAAACCGACTCTCCCTCAACTTAGTTCCCGGGGTCAATTAAGTGTTGTTTAGATATATAAGAGATGAGAACTAAGATTTAGTTATTGAGTTGAATGCTTATAGTGATGCGTATTAAGTTATGCGCTAAGATGTCGCCTCTTAACTTAATACGTAGATTGGTTGTCATATATAGGGGTATGCGTTGAGATGTCGCCTCTGAGCCCTATATGTGTTTGTTTGTCGTGTATGGAGGTATGCGTTGAGATGTCGCCTCTGAGCTCCATACATGTTTGGTTGTCTTGTCTGGGGTATGCGTTGAGATGTCGCCTCTGAGCCCAAACATGTTTGTCTGATCGCGTGAGGACATGCGTTGAGTTTTCGTCTCTGAGTCTGACGAGTAGAGCAACTGCACGACGGGGCAGTCAGGTTGCCATACCTTACCCGGAGTGCAGGTGTTTGATGCTAGTCCATGCGTTGAGTTTTTGCCTCTGAGTCTAGTGTCTTGTGATGTAGTAGGGGAACATGCGTTGAGTTTTCGCTTCTGAGTTCCTTACTTTGATTGTGAATTGAGTGCTAGTCCATGCGTTGAGTTTTCGCCTCTGCGTCTAGTATCTTTTGATAGTCGGTCCATTCGTTGAGTTTTCGCCTCTGAGTCCTTGCTTGAAATTGTGAACTTGGTATCTAGGTTATGCGTTAAGATGTCGCCTCTGAACCTTTATACTTGTTGTTTGATTTGGTATCTAGGTTATGCGTTAAGATGTCGCCTCTGAACCTTTTTACTTGTTGTATATCTACTTGCCTTGAGTTGGTACAGTGTCAGATATGCATGATGATATTGATGATTATATTATATTGGTTATAGTTTGTTCATCCAAGGCATTGGATGACTCTTTGGTCAATTTCGTAAATAGTTTGGACTGAATGACCCCCCGACCGGGTAACCGGTAGGGAGACCCGCTCTCCTTCCAAATGGTTTCCAAAGTTGGTTGAGAGCCGTGCATTAGTGATTGCATGATAGTATGATGTTCAGTTGATGAGATATTTATACTTCACATGTTTATATATGTTGGAGTATTCTGTTTTGTATTCTGTGTTACGTGTTGTTACAAAAGGTGGCTGGGAGTACTCTAGTCACTCCCCACTGATTGTGGCGTACATGTTTACATGTATGTAGGTACATGCAGGTTGGCAGGGGTTGCTGAGAGCTAGCGAGTGATGATCCGCTTGTCATCTTATGACTTACACATTACGATAGCTAGACTCTAGTTTTGCTACAGTTGTTTCTTTTGAGTGCCTGTAGGGATGTTCCATCCCAGGCTGTTGTATATATTTTGCTTCAGTACTTAGAACTGTTATACTTATCAATTTCTATTTATATCAGTTTCAGTTTTCAGTTTTAATTCACCTCGCATGTTTATGTTAAAAAGTTTTAATTCCGCTGCATTTTTAGTACTTTGTATGATTTTATTTTCCGCTTTCGCGAGGGGTTTTACAGTAGGTATCAGAGCATTATTGCTCCCGACGCACTCATGTGACCCCCAGCCTTAACTTGACCATATAAATAAATAATGAATGAGAGATGGGGTAGATCTAAGGATTTATATTGTAGTCTAATTGTGATTGTTAATTGCTAAGTTAACATTTGCTTTTCTTTTGAAGGATGGTGAGGACTACAGCTGCTGAGAACACTATAATGCAAGCACTTCATCAGTTGCTTGAGAACCATAGACAGCAGGCAGAGACTCTTCCACCTCCTCCACCGCCAGGCAATGAGGCCAATCGGCCGGGTAGCTTCTCTTGGATAGCATCACAGATGTCCAGGAGCCACGTGAAGACTTATGAAGGCGATGTTGATCCGGTAGCTCTTACTGAGTGGTTCCGTGAGATGGAAAAGAGCTTTCTCATGTACTCGGTTGGCAGAGAGGATAGAGTGCGGCTAGCCACTCACTTTTTGACCTTAGAGGCCGATAGATGGTGGGCATTGACCGGACCGACTTTCATCCTCGATCCTTTATTTGACTGGGAGGTTTTTAAGGATAAGCTCGAGACGATATTTTATCCAAAGGAGCTTAGATCGCAGAGGCTTAAGGAGTTCATGGACTTGAAGCAGGGAAAGATGTCCGTTCAGGAGTACACCGACAAATTTAACCAGCTTGCACATTTCGCTTCGAAGTTTGTCAGGGATGAGGCTGAGAGAGTTTACTTCTATCGGGGGAAGTTGGGGCCACGCATTGAGAGCATGGTCCGCCGTGACTCGACTTCTTTCGTTGAGGTTTATGATGATGCTATTTGGGCAGAGAGTTCCATTCGTGCTATAGATGCTGAGACCAGAGGTGCTACTTCCAGTGTTTCTTCTCACCAGAGGTCTGTCTATCAGGGGAAGAGACCATTTGTTCCATCCACTTCTTCTCCTTCTTCTCAGAAGAAGCGATTTGAGAGGTTTTCTGCTCCGGTCGCTAAGACCATTGTCCACACTGATACTGATTCTAGTGTTTGCCGCCGTTGTGGTAAAACGCTTCATCCGGGTTTTGACTGTTTCAAGAATGCCTACAAGTGTTATACTTGTAATGGATTTGGGCATAGATCCTTTGATTGTCCTGAGAGGAACACCGCACTTGGCAAGGCAGCCACTGCTGCTGCAGCTACTAGGGGAGGAAAGGCTAAGGGGAAGATCTTCGTGATGACTAGGGCTGAGGCTGAGGCTCATCCGGACATTGTGGCTGGTATCTTTTCTGTACTTGGCGCTGAGTGCCTTATTCTGTTTGATACTAGAGCTTCTCTTTCATTTATATCGACTCTGTTCGCAGACCGTTTAGCTCTTGACTTCCTTGGTTGAGAAGACTTCCATTTCCTTACCTTCGGGAGACGTGTTTTCTTGCTGTTCGTCCCATAGGGATGTTCCGATTATTATTGGTCAAGCCACATTTCCAGCGGACTTACTGAGATTTCCTCTCGAGGAATTTGACATTATCCTCGGTATGGATTGGTTATCGCGATACCATGCTCGCTTCGAGTGTCGCGACCAGAAAATCTGCTTGAGGAGTTCTTCAAGAGTTCGTGTTTCCTATAGGGGAACTCGCCCTAAAAAGGGTGTTCGTGTTATTTCTTCGATGAAAGCTTCTCATCTTCTTAGGAAGGGTTGCCAAGCCTTCCTGTGTGTTGTTTCAGCTGCAAAGCCATCGCTACCGAAGCTTTAGGATGTAGCTATTGTTCGTGAGTTTCCAGATGTTTTCCCAGAAGAGTTGCCAGGGATACCGCCAGAGAGAGATGTGGAGTTTACTATTGAGCTTGTTCCAGGTACCGGACCTATATCTAAGGCTCCATACCGCATGGCTCCACCTGAGTTGAAAGAGTTGAAGAAGCAATTAGAAGAGATGATCGAGAAGGGATTCATTAGACCGAGTGCTTCTCCTTGGGGTGCTCCAGTTTTATTTGTCAAGAAGAAAGATGGTTCCATGAGACTTTGCATTGATTACAGAGAGTTGAACAGAGTCACTGTGAAGAACAGATAACCTTTACCGAGAATCGGTGACTTATTCGATCAGTTGAGGGGTGCTTCCAGGTTTTCAAAGATCGATCTCCGTTCCGGGTACCATCAGATCCCAGTGAGAGCGGCCGATATCGCGAAGACCGCCTTCCGTACCAGATATGGGCATTTCGAGTTCGTGGTCATGCCTTTTGGATTGACTAATGCACCTGCTATCTTTATGGACCAGATGAACCGGACGTTTAGTGAGTTTCTTGACACTTGTGTGGTAGTGTTCATCGATGACATCCTCATTTATTCGAAGACTGATGCTGAGCATGTCGAACATCTTCGATTGATTCTTGGGATTTTACGTCGACAGAAGTGGTTTGCGAAGTTCTCTAAGTGTGAGTTTTGGCTATCTAAGGTTGCATTTCTTGGACATGTGATATCTAGTGAGGCAGTTATGGTTGATCCCGCGAAGATTGAGGCTGTTGTTGATTGGGAGAGTCCCAAAGATGTGGGAGAGATTCGTAGTTTCCTCGGTTTGGCTGGATACTATCGTAGATTTGTTGAGGATTTCTCTAGATTGGCTCGTCCGATGACTCAGTTATTGAAGAAAGAGGCTAAGTTTGTTTGGACAGATAAGTGTGAGAGCTCATTTCAGGAATTGAAGACCAGGTTGACTTCTGCTCCAGTACTTGCTTTGCCAGAGATTGGGGTCAACTTTGATGTTTACTGCGATGCTTCGATGTTAGGGCTTGGATGTGTGTTGATGCAGAGTGGTAAGGTGATTGCTTATTCTTCGAGACAGCTGCGAGTTCACGAGGTGAACTATCCGACGCATGATCTTGAGTTAGCTGCGGTCGTTCACCCCCTGAAGATGTGGCGTCATTACTTGATTGGATCTCATTGTCGCATTTTCACGGATCATAAGAGTCTGAAGTACATTTTAACCCAGAAGGACCTCAATATGCGACAACGTCGATGGCTAGAGTTGGTTAAGGATTATGACATTGAGTTATTGTATCATGAGGGTAAGGCCAATGTGGTTGCTGATGCACTTAGCCGCAAGACTTCTCATTCGATGAGTGCTATGCGTGTTCTACCTGAGGAGCTTTGTTCCGAGTTCCGGAAGTTGAGATTAGAGATGGTTGGTAGTGGTTTTGATTGGTTATCTGCTATGACTGCCGAGCCGACATTATATTGGGAGATTCGCCAGGGTTTACCTACAAATGCTGCTTTTCGGAAGTTCGAGGCCAAGATTGCGAGTGGTGATGCATCGGATTTCGTGATTGGTTCTGATCGTTTTCTTCGGTTCCGAGGTAGGATGTATGTTCCAGATTTGAGGAAGAGGGTTTTAGATGAGGCTCACCTGACGCCTTATTCAGTTCATCCGGGTGGCGAGAAGATGCACAAGGACTTGAGACTTATATTTTGGTGGCCCGGGATGAAGAAAGAGATATTGGATTACGTGTGTAACACCCCCATTTATTTAAGAGCCTTTAGCAAGACATTCATGAATAAATAGGACTGTTACCATCCCGGAATATCCGAGGTAGTGAATAACAAGGTAAACAAACCAAAGGTAATTTATATAAATACTGATTAAATTTGAACTTGGTATTACAACAATTACGAGTCCCAAACTTGATAAAAAGAAAGTACAACTGACGATATCTAAATGTGATCTAACTCTAAGTAGGTCCATGCCATGTCTCCCTCCATGCCCAAGCTCCTGGTCCATCTGTCACTGACCTGTAAAATCTACTCCCCATTCCGGATCATCGTAGGTGTACACGAATACACAGGGTCAACCGCGAGGTTGAGTAGAAAGATAATAAGACAACAACATAAAATACTCCGCACCGATCCAACGCCAAATATACTCCGCACCGATCCAACACCAAATAAACTCCGCACCGATCCAACGCCAAATAACTCCGCACCGATCACAAGACCCAATATACTCCACACCATATCACAGACCCTTTATCTCCGCACCAAACACAGACCCTTTATCTCCGCACCAAACACAGACCCTTTATCTCCGCACCAAACACAGACCCTTTATCTCCGCACCAAACACAGACCCTTTATCTCCGCACCATAAGAATAGATAGCCAATATATAATATCACAACATGATTCATTCAACAAGATATATATATAATTCGCAATAGTTAAAGAACATGTTTCACATCATAAACGAGTGCACAGTTAACCCCCTACCTCAACTGGCAGAAAGACAGTCAGTAGCTCTGAAAGATGTTCCCCGCGGAAACCGTCACCTAAACATATAATATTTAATGATCAACAACCCATACTAAACCCTATACTTAAAATCGTAACAATGTCGAATATACTAACTTTCTAAAATTGGAAAGTTTCACAAACTAGAACCTTTCCCGAAATAGCAACTCTAAAAAAAAACAACTTCCCGACTCATAAACAACCAATTACCGCCCTTCACAGATTAATGACATTAACATTGATACCAGTATTGACATGTACTAACATATTATAATAAAGCCTTGTTATAAATAATGATAAACATCATAATGCATACAATAATAATAAGAATGATAATCATGATCATAACAATAATAATGATCAAACAAACAACTACCCACTAATAATCCAACAACAACACACAACACACGGCATCATGCTATTCATAACGTAGCATCCTAAACAACACAACAACCAGCGACTTACGAACATAACCCGCGACACCGACTGCGACACTTACAGCCCCCAACGACCCACTCTTCTGCGCCTGGACCGCTACTGCCCCACCGTGGTTGCCACCAGTGCACCACGGCGAACCACTTGACACTACCCATTGGCCTTGACTCGACTACACTGGCCCTCGATAGCCCCCGCAACAGCCGCAGCAACCCATAGAACCCAGCACCGTAAACAGACTCTAAAACACGTGACTAAACCCCTGCCCAAAACCCGTCATAAAACAGTGTTGAACCGCTACCCACCACCGTGTTAACCACCCTTTGAACCTCCTGACTACCCCTTTATCCAAATATCCCAACACGCATAACAATCGTACCCAGAAACGAATTCGAATCCATACCCAATGCTACCTCCGTTTTACTCTGTTCTGATAAAATCAAAAAACGTGTACTGACAGCGACATTCCGACCCCTACTGGTGGTCCTCGGTGATCAACTTACGACTCTACTAGGTTCAAAACGCAGCTACCAACATCATAGATCAACATTATAGAAAAATCAGCAACTATAACCACCATTACACAAATGAACTTACTGGATTAAAACGAAGGAGCAAAACAGGAAAAAAAAAAAAAAGAGATCGTGGTGAGCATACTTACTTCACTGCGTAATCGAGCAACCCTAGAGACCTTAAACCACCATGTAAAACCCTTGATCTCCACCGTGGATGTGGCGGCAAAAGGCGTGTGTGAGTGGTTAGGTGTCGACTAGGTTAGATATAGGGTTTGGAGAGGGTGATATATGGCGGCAGGCAACAGGTTTGCAAGTGTTTGTGTACATGTTTTATTATGTCGATAATGGGCTATAGGTGTTGTATACATTCCGAGGCCCAAAGTCATGACTTACACGCGGTTTTACTACTAATTCGAATACTCGATCTCTCACTAACACCATAAAAAAAAAATATAAAACACTTATTCGATAAATCAATTACCGAATACAACGTTCAAATACTTCATCCTTATATACTAATTATAATTAAGTATAAACCTACTATAAAAAGAAAATGCTTAACAAATACTTATTGCCAATAAAATAACTAGCAAAACTTTACAATAGTATATAAATATATCTCATCTTGATAATAATATAAAACAATTACGACTTTAAATAAAATATAGAAATTAAGTGTAGACGAGAAATAAACATAATATAGGAAATACATTTAATTATAAATATATTATTAAAATTAAAGATATACAAATAAAATGTCATTTTATGAAATGCTCATCAAATATCAAAAGATTATGAAATATAAAAATAATCGTAGGAATACGATTTATAAAATAACAACTGTTTACGTAAAAATATCTTATCAGGTTTGGCCGCCGTTAACCGAGACTAACATACGGGATATTACAATCTTCCCTCCTTAAAATGAACTTCGTCCCGAAGTTCACCATCCCATGATCCATTCTACCCTTGTTAAAGCTAAAACTAATAAAGGTACCTAAAAAAAACGAAATGTTACATTCTACCCTTGTTAAGAAAACTTTGTCCCCAAAGTTTCACGTATAACAAATTCACGAAACACAATAAAATGCATAGCAGAAGTCATCAAGTGGATGCAACCAAACACAACGTAACAATTTGCCATAAATAAAGATTTGTTAAGATTTTACAATCTTATCCTCCTTAAAACATGGTTACGTCCCCGTAACCCCATTATAAATTCTAGCCCATCACAAGGATCTTACTCTTACTCCAAGTAATCAAGTATCTTATGCTCATCGCCGAACCTAAGACCATAGACAAGGGTGAGTGAACTGACGGAATAAAACGGCGAATCAATACTTCATCTCAATATCGATTTCAAACTCATAACTCAATACCGATGACCAATTCTCATCTCGATTTCAATATCGATATTATCAAATATTTCACAAGAATGCGACAACTCGTTAAAACACTGCGCTGCGGTCTCAAACTCAAAGCAGAACCAACCATGGCCTTTGTTATACACTCACGAGTAACTCAATCTCCTCAGTACTTACCTCCCAAGTTCGTTGATACACTTGTATATATATTTATCATTCCACTATTCATAAAACAAGAACGTGTACGCCATAAAACAAGAACTTGTACATAACTCAGACTAATCAATTACTAAAAGTTTTCCCATCTCGCAACAAAAGGATTATCACATCAATAGAAAATCTTAACTATCAAAATAAAAGGACAACTACTAAAATTCAACCCAAATCAGTACTAAAAGAGACTCATATCAATTATCATATAACATATAACCTCGAATAATAATAAAGTATTAGGGTCGGTAGGATCGTGTTACGCAGTAAAACAGATTCGGAATAGGTAACACCCATACACCCTCGAAATTTATTACAAATTTAATATAATAACAACAATGTAAACAATTGAGAAGCTTATAGTTCATACTTGACAAATTAAGTGTTTCATGCTCATAAACATATTATAGAAGCAAATCATATTTAGGAAAAGACATAGCGTAATTTAAATAACATAATTAAACATGGAACATTGACATATTTCCCGAAACATACATAACTCATAGACTCACAAGATCGTTTAACATCCCCGGATATCAATTAGTTAACCAAATCACTTCGCTACATTTCCACCCACTCATATTACATCATATATCATATATCATGAAGCTATATTATATATGACTAGCACCATAAGGGTTTTATACAATGCTCAGCTATTAAACACCCAAGCAGGATTTCATATACACATAGCTACAGGATTGTCATTTTGCAACCAATCACCATAATTATCAAACATCAAGCTCGAACCTGGTTTGTCATGTTGAAAATATTGTGAAATGTTTGAAATATTGAAAGAGTTGTTTGTGACAATATAAATATGTGTCAAAGACAATTTTACAAGCTACAGCTTGAAACAAGGCTACACAGAGGTATTATGACTCTTCTTTCTTAAGTCATTGTTCTACTCACTCATGAATTATGAAAATTCTAACGATATAAGTAACAATCACAAGGCTAATACTTCCATAAATCGTATGTCAACAATTAATAACTTACACATCATGATCAGATTCTAAATATAACAATATGCAATTCACTGTATGGTATAACAATATAATTGGAAAGTTATAACGATTATAATCACAGGAACTAGACAGTGATAAACCATCAATACCCGAAAGAACATCAATCAGATTCACATTAATCAAATAATCACAATTATGTAGAATTATTAGGTTACTATATCATGCTGATACACTGACCATTTAACTGTCATTCAGTCACCTGGCAAGACTCCTCCCAGATAAACAAGCCTTTGACATAACATTCGAGTAGCATATAATTATTTGAGGTCGTAATATTTTTCATATAATTGAAACAATTCTATATTAAACTTGACGAAATAAACAAGGTTGCGCACGCCTTTTATTCATGTTACTAAAGTCATATCAGGATATCACGTGGTCAAGTCACATAAACGACGTTTGATTAACTTTTACATGAAACTGTTATATCTCACGCTTTCAACAATTAAACATTACGCACAACTCACTAAGTCATAATTAAATAACAGCTTAACTAACGTGCGAGCGATCATAGTTTTTAGAAACATATAAATGACTAGCTAATCATAGGGAAAAAAAAAAAAAAATCGAATACATATCTCAAGGAAGTTATTTAATACCATTTCCATAACTCAATCGGTCTGAACAAGAACTTTACAGCAAATCAACAGAGAATTAGGCAGCTTGCAAGGATCACAACTAAAGAACGTATCATTAAATTTTACATGGCCTACCATCTTGAAAACGTAAACGCACGTTCTGAACAGTAGAGGTGGGATTACGCATAACAATAACCAAGTCTTAAATGATTTCTTTTACAGAAAGATGGGTCAGAACGGACCTGTGCAGCAACAATCTATCCACGGTCAACTAAAAGATTTATTTCACTCAAATTATAACTCCTATTAACATGAAACCAACAGCGTTGTAACACCAACTCAGGAGGTTGTCATACATAAAATTTTCACACTCAAATATGGAACACATTTAAGATAGTATCTTGTACAAACATGGTAACATCCAGGAAACTTATTAAACCATTTGGTTCTTTTACAACTTCACATTGCTACCTCGAAATTCAACCATTCTTTTTCTGAAACATGTTGACATATAATTGGAACATAGACATCACTTGAACAGTATTAACATTCATTTCTCATTACTACTATACTCGTTATCTGGGTCACGGTGAAGATTTCAAATCTGAAAGTAGGATCAACTAATAACTTGATGGTTACACATGTGTATCTAAAGAAACTAGTCTCTACTAACGCATAAACATAACTTATCCAGGTATGGTAATATAACTAGAAGCTACTATGAGGTCCCATATTGATTGCTAACTTCAAAACAACTTTAAACGCGTAGCAGCGTAAAATCCCGAGTACGATATATGCAACACATATCTATATGCATTCATGGCTTATGGAAACACATTCCGCATATCACTAGACATGGATTACTATAACGTGTAATTATAAGGTCAACTGAATTACTCATCTTTACAGGGGGTTAAACAGCAGAGTCATAAACTAACGATAGTCATTTAAATACCAGATAATCATATGAACATTTCAAAATAGTGAAATCATATGGTCACACCACTCTTTAACTATTGCTCAACAAATACGCATCCATCCACTTGGGATATCAATTAATTCATCCAACTCGATCCACATTTCATATCTCAGATATCCTTCTAACACACGACACTAATGATAACTCACATATTACTTACCTCATTATTCATCTGCAAGAACGTTAGTACAAAATTATAACCAGGTCGCTATATATAGATACATTCTACCCCACTCTTCAGTTACTCTCATTGGGTTCCCGAGACAGAAACGAAAGGGCCCAGGTTTGGTGTGAGGGGGCCCCTAACTCATCCCGTTCCTTTTTGGGGCTCCTATCAGTTTCATCTCGGGGTTCATTTTATTAGACTCTTCCTACGTTCATTTTTATTCATTTGGTTTAGGCCTGAGGATCGTTCGCTCTGATACCACTTTGTAACACCCCCATTTATTTAAGAGCCTTTAGCAAGACATTCATGAATAAATAGGACTGTTACCATCCCGGAATATCCGAGGTAGTGAATAACAAGGTAAACAAACCAAAGGTAATTTATATAAATACTGATTAAATTTGAACTTGGTATTACAACAATTACGAGTCCCAAACTTGATAAAAAGAAAGTACAACTGACGATATCTAAATGTGATCTAACTCTAAGTAGGTCCATGCCATGTCTCCCTCCATGCCCAAGCTCCTGGTCCATCTGTCACTGACCTGTAAAATCTACTCCCCATTCCGGATCATCGTAGGTGTACACGAATACACAGGGTCAACCGCGAGGTTGAGTAGAAAGATAATAAGACAACAACATAAAATACTCCGCACCGATCCAACGCCAAATATACTCCGCACCGATCCAACACCAAATAAACTCCGCACCGATCCAACGCCAAATAACTCCGCACCGATCACAAGACCCAATATACTCCACACCATATCACAGACCCTTTATCTCCGCACCAAACACAGACCCTTTATCTCCGCACCAAACACAGACCCTTTATCTCCGCACCAAACACAGACCCTTTATCTCCGCACCAAACACAGACCCTTTATCTCCGCACCATAAGAATAGATAGCCAATATATAATATCACAACATGATTCATTCAACAAGATATATATATAATTCGCAATAGTTAAAGAACATGTTTCACATCATAAACGAGTGCACAGTTAACCCCCTACCTCAACTGGCAGAAAGACAGTCAGTAGCTCTGAAAGATGTTCCCCGCGGAAACCGTCACCTAAACATATAATATTTAATGATCAACAACCCATACTAAACCCTATACTTAAAATCGTAACAATGTCGAATATACTAACTTTCTAAAATTGGAAAGTTTCACAAACTAGAACCTTTCCCGAAATAGCAACTAAAAAAAAAAACAACTTCCCGACTCATAAACAACCAATTACCGCCCTTCACAGATTAATGACATTAACATTGATACCAGTATTGACATGTACTAACATATTATAATAAAGCCTTGTTATAAATAATGATAAACATCATAATGCATACAATAATAATAAGAATGATAATCATGATCATAACAATAATAATGATCAAACAAACAACTACCCACTAATAATCCAACAACAACACACAACACACGGCATCATGCTATTCATAACGTAGCATCCTAAACAACACAACAACCAGCGACTTACGAACATAACCCGCGACACCGACTGCGACACTTACAGCCCCCAACGACCCACTCTTCTGCGCCTGGACCGCTACTGCCCCACCGTGGTTGCCACCAGTGCACCACGGCGAACCACTTGACACTACCCATTGGCCTTGACTCGACTACACTGGCCCTCGATAGCCCCCGCAACAGCCGCAGCAACCCATAGAACCCAGCACCGTAAACAGACTCTAAAACACGTGACTAAACCCCTGCCCAAAACCCGTCATAAAACAGTGTTGAACCGCTACCCACCACCGTGTTAACCACCCTTTGAACCTCCTGACTACCCCTTTATCCAAATATCCCAACACGCATAACAATCGTACCCAGAAACGAATTCGAATCCATACCCAATGCTACCTCCGTTTTACTCTGTTCTGATAAAATCAAAAAACGTGTACTGACAGCGACATTCCGACCCCTACTGGTGGTCCTCGGTGATCAACTTACGACTCTACTAGGTTCAAAACGCAGCTACCAACATCATAGATCAACATTATAGAAAAATCAGCAACTATAACCACCATTACACAAATGAACTTACTGGATTAAAACGAAGGAGCAAAACAGGAAAAAAAAAAAAAAGAGATCGTGGTGAGCATACTTACTTCACTGCGTAATCGAGCAACCCTAGAGACCTTAAACCACCATGTAAAACCCTTGATCTCCACCGTGGATGTGGCGGCAAAAGGCGTGTGTGAGTGGTTAGGTGTCGACTAGGTTAGATATAGGGTTTGGAGAGGGTGATATATGGCGGCAGGCAACAGGTTTGCAAGTGTTTGTGTACATGTTTTATTATGTCGATAATGGGCTATAGGTGTTGTATACATTCCGAGGCCCAAAGTCATGACTTACACGCGGTTTTACTACTAATTCGAATACTCGATCTCTCACTAACACCATAAAAAAAAAATATAAAACACTTATTCGATAAATCAATTACCGAATACAACGTTCAAATACTTCATCCTTATATACTAATTATAATTAAGTATAAACCTACTATAAAAAGAAAATGCTTAACAAATACTTATTGCCAATAAAATAACTAGCAAAACTTTACAATAGTATATAAATATATCTCATCTTGATAATAATATAAAACAATTACGACTTTAAATAAAATATAGAAATTAAGTGTAGACGAGAAATAAACATAATATAGGAAATACATTTAATTATAAATATATTATTAAAATTAAAGATATACAAATAAAATGTCATTTTATGAAATGCTCATCAAATATCAAAAGATTATGAAATATAAAAATAATCGTAGGAATACGATTTATAAAATAACAACTGTTTACGTAAAAATATCTTATCAGGTTTGGCCGCCGTTAACCGAGACTAACATACGGGATATTACAACGTGAGTAGGTGCTTGACTTGTCAACAGGTCAAGATAGAGCATAGGAGGCCAGGTGGTTTATTACAGCCGCTCCACGTTCCTCAGTGGAAGTGGGAGTGCATTTCGATGGACTTCGTGACGGCATTGCCTAAGACAGTTGGAGGCAAGGATGCGATTTGGGTTGTGGTTGATAGGTTAACTAAGAGTGCCAGATTTGTGCCTATCCGCGAGACGTGGGATATGGACCGCTTAGCCCGAGCTTATATTGCCGAGATCGTCCCTTACCATGGTGTCCCGAGAGAGATCGTTTCTGATCGTGATCCGCGATTCTGTTCCAGATTTTGGAAGGCTCTACAGGAGGCTATGGGTAGCCGCCTACTGATAAGTACAGCATTTCATGCCGCGATTGATGGACAGTCCGAGAGGACTATTCAGACATTAGAGGACTTGCTCCGTGCTTGTGCACTTGATTTCCAAGGTTCTTGGGAACGGTGTCTACCGTTAGTTGAGTTTTCCTACAACAACAGCTTTCACACACGGATTAGGTTTGTAACATCCCGTATTTTCATAAAATATATTTTTAAGGTTTTAAATTATTTTAAGGAATAAAATAATATTTTAATATTTATTGAGAAGGTATTTTAAATAAATCGTAAAGATCCGTCTTAAGAACCTTAAGTCCTTAAGACGAAAAAAACTTGGCAAGCTTAAGTCCGTATCATAAAACCCGTTCATATTCCAAACCCGTTTTCATTTAAACGGGAAAGGACAATATAAACCCTTTAAGTCATTTTGGATGTCGACATAATTCATTTCACAAAAATAAGAACTCAGCTTCTTCATTTCTCATTTTCTCCTTAAACCTCCAATCTTTTAATCCAATTTCAGTCATCATCCGATTTCCGAATCAAGGTAATTTTTACATTTCTGAAATCCTCATGAAATTTGCAAGACATCTATCACTTTCGATTTCCATTTCCTTCAACTCGAAAAAGTGGTTGTTTTGTAGAATCCGTCTTTTGGTCTCTTAAATCCGTTTTTCTTGTTGTAGGTTAAGGCTTAGAAGACCCTAACGTGGATAGCTTCATTATTGAGGAGGAGCTTTGATCAAAATCGCTTAAGAGGTGACAATTAAGAGAAACTCGGCCTTATTTGTGATATTAGCACTTTTCTTGTTTAAGATGGTTTTAGTTCTGATTTTTCATATTGTGATTGTTGTTGAGACTTAGTAACATGCTAGGATTACATAAGAAAGACTTTCACATGCTTGAATTGTGTGATAATTGCTTAGATGATGAAATTTAAGATTTATATGCTTCAGACGAATACAAAGGATGAATTTGTCGAGGCTTTATTGTGTTTTTAAATACTTGCTTTTGGTATATTTGGGACTTGTATATGCTGGGTAATAATTGGATGTTGCAATTGTAGAAGTTTAGAATCGATTTGGGGAGATTTGAATATTGTAGGAGATGTTGCGTTTTCGTGCAGGGGGCTCTGAGCCGGTAGGCTGACCGGCAGCCGGTCGGCCGGCTCAGAGTCATTGTCGTGTGTTTTTCAAGTGCTGAGCCTAAGGAAGGATTCTGAGCCGGCCAGTCGGCCGCCGGTCGACCGGCTCAGAATCTCTCTTTGCTTTTTGGAAAGATTTTGTAAAGGCTTAGGGAGGGACTCCCAGCCGGCTGGCCGGCGGACAGTCCACCGGCTGAGAGCCTCTCCTATTTGTTTTAAGTTTGGCAGACGGATTGTTGGGAAGGGAGTCCCAGCCGGCTGGCCGGCGGACGGTCCACCGGCTGAGAGCCTCTTCTCATGGTTTTTCAGATTTTGGTAAGGGCATGGGAAGCGACTCCCAGCCGGTGGGCCGGCAGACGGTCCAGGACCGGCTGAGAGCCCTTGTTCTCATTATTTGGTTTATAACTTTTAATCGGTTATTCGGTTTTGTTTGAAATTCGTTCCGTGTACCTTTCATGTGTGTTTGAGGTCCCCAGAGGATGGGCGACACTATATTGGGTTCGGGAATGGAGTAAGGATAGGGACCCCCTGGTCGGGCAACCGAAAGGGAAACCGGCTCTCCCTCAACTTAGTTCCCGGGGTCAATTAAGTGTTTTTTAGATATATAAGAGATGAGAACTAAGATTTAGTTATTGAGTTGAATGCTTATAGTGATGCGTATTAAGTTATGCGTTAAGATGTCGCCTCTGAATTTAATACGTAGATTGGTTGTCATATATAAGGGTATGCGTTGAGATGTCCCCTTTGAGCCCTATGTGTGTTTGTTTGTCGTGTATGGAGGTATGCGTTGAGATGTCGTCTCTGAGCTCCATACATGTTTGGTTGTCGTGTCTGGGGTATGCTTGAGATGTCGCCTCTGAGCCCAGACATGTTTGTGTGATCGCGTGAGGACATGCATTGAGTTTTCACCTCTGAGTCTGACGAGTAGAGCAATTGCACGACGGGGCAGTCAGGTTGTCATACCTTACCCGGAGTGCAGGTGTTTGATGCTAGTCCATGCGTTGAGTTTTCGCCTCTGAGTCTAGTGTCTTGTGATGTAGTAGGGGAATATGCGTTGAGTTTTCACCTGTCAGTTCCTTAATTTGATTGTGAATTGAGTGCTAGTCCATGCGTTGAGTTTTCGCCTCTGATTCTAGTATCTTTTGATAGCCGGTCCATGCGTTGAGTTTTCGCCTCTGAGTCCTTGCTTGAAATTGTGAACTTGGTATCTAGGTTATGCGTTAAGATGTCGCCTCTGAACCTTTATACTTGTTGATTGATTTGGTATCTAGGTTATGCGTTAAGATGTCTCCTCTGAACCTTTTTACTTGTTGTTTTATATCTACTTGCCTTGAGTTGGTACAGTGTCAGATATGCATGATGATAGTGATGAATATATTATCTTGGTTATAGTTTGTTCATCCAAGGCATTGGATGACTCTTTGGTCAGTTTCGTAAATAGTTTGGACTGAAAGACCCCCCGACCAGGTAACCGGTAGGGAAACCGTCTCTCCTTCCAAATGGTTTCCGAAGTTGGTTGAGAGCCGTGCATTAGTGATTGCATGATAGTATGAAGTTCAGTTGATGAGATATTTATACTTCACATGTTTATATATGCTGGAGTATTCTGTTTTGTATTCTGTGTTACGTGTTGTTACAAAAGGTGGCTGGGAGTACTCTAGTCACTCCCCACTGATTGTGGCGTACATGTTTATATGTATGTAGGTACATGCAGGTTGGCAGGGGTTGCTGAGAGCTAGCGAGTGATGATCCGCTTGTCATCTTATGACTTACACATTACGATAGGTAGACTCTAGTTTTGCTACAGTTGTTTCTTTTGAGTGCCTGTAGGGATGTTCCATCCCAGGCTGTTGTATATATTTTGCTTCAGTACTTAGAATTGTTATACTTATCTATTTCTGTTTATATCAGTTTCAGTTTTCAGTTTTAATTCACCTCGCATGTTTATGTTAAAAAGTTTTAATTCCACTGCATTTTTAGTACTTTGTATGATTTTATTTTCCGCTTTCGCGAGGGGTTTTACAAGGTTAATGATAAACGCCTTTGTAATCTCTATTTAAGAAGACCTCATGATTAGGTCTAATCATTCAGTTTTTTAATCATCTTATTATCCTATGATCTAATTATCTAATAGTTAAGCATCTTATTCTGTAATCACAATAAAGTTACTGTTCCTTAAGTTTTTAGTTTATTTCATTGGTATAACATTCGTTCCACGGAAATCATAAAGTTCTTTCTTCTGCCGTAATTCCTATTAGCGGTAATTCCTCTTTTGATTTCAGTTCTTAATTGTTTTTCTTATGGAATTGCTAGAATCCGGTTTAGTGTAGAATCCCGAAACCTTGATTGATTATCGCATGTTTATGTTATCTTTAGTTATGACTCCTAATTTCTTAATCGTTATTATCGTTATTAATGTAGTTATGAGTAGCTAATTTCATATGTTTGGATGTAAGGAGTAATTTACGAAGACGGTTTAAAAACAGAATCGGCCTGTAGCAAACTTTGGTCGACCGACCGACCTAACTGGTCGGTCGACTCTAATAGTTGGTCGGCCGACTGGGTTAGCTGGTCGGTCGACTGACCTCGCGCATGTTTTCAGTTCGTTTTGTTTCGTTAATTATAATACCCTATAATCAGACTGAAAGGAGACTTATAGGATGTTAGTAATGACTTACCCAAGGTTGAAAGATACGGGAAGGGCATTGGTCAACGCTTTAAGACGGCTAGGTTACTTACGACTGAAAGGTATGTGACCTAGAATTTAGGAATCACCCTTATTGTTGACACCCAATACTTGTGAGGCCTAGGAACTAATAGCATAGGCCGAAAGGAGCTATTAGGTATCATAGACCGAGAGGATATTTTACACCCCTTACGCGACTGCAATACATGTTAACTTAGAATTTATACCATCATAGCTCTTTATTACCCGAACATCCTAGCATTCGTTTTATCATATGTTTTATCTTATTCTTATTTCTTGTTTTATTCCTGTCTTTATATTTAGACCTAGTGACAAACAAACAAACAACCCCCAATTTGTTACCTTAAAACATTGACCTAAAACAATAAACATTCCCCACCTCCTTGTGGTTCGACCCATGACTTTCACTATCTAGTTAAAGCTGAGGTATTATAAATCATTATCTTTGGCACCCTCAAGGACGGGTGTCAAATTTTGGCGCCGTTGTCGGGGAGGTGACGCCAGTGTTTATTGTTTTTAGTTTTTGTTTCTTGTGTTCCTAAAACCTTTCTTATTCTTTTCTTGTAGTTTCCATCTTATGCGTAGGTCAGTGCAAGGAGAACTCCTTCCACTCAACCTAGAACTTGAGAGGACACTTAGAGCGAAGAAGAAACTCTCTTTGCAGAATAAAGAAAGAGGTTCACCATCTTCCTTATTCCAAGAAGACTTATTCGATCACCCACCATCACCACATAATCACCCTCATACACCAAATCAACCACAATCACCCCATAATCCACCTACACCCACAACACCCATAAACAACTACTTCCAAACCCTAGAAGAAGAAGAAAAGATGGCCGAAGAAGCTAGCATCGCAAGTCACTCCATGCTGCAGGTGAAGGACCTCTACAAAGGGTTCACTCTACCTGCTGGCACGGGGAAACCATTTGAAGCCAAACCGTCTTACATCTCCATGGTGGAGAAATATCAGTTCGGGGGCGCGGCTAATTAAGATGCGGCAAAGCATATAGGAATCTTCACAGACTATATATGCTCTATCGCACCCCCAGATGGAGTGACCCAGGATAAGATAAAGCAGACAATGTTCATCTTTTTCCTCCGAGACTCGGCGAGGGAGTGGTACCGAGACCTTGACCGCACTGCTGAGGGAGTGACTGACTCGAATACATTAGCCTTGGCCTTCTATCGGAAATACTATTCTGCGGCCAAGACTAATGCCTTGAGAGCACAGATTAATAGCTTCAAAGAGGGAGCTTCTGAGGATTTCAGTGAGGCTTGGACTAGGTTCAAGAGACTCGTTCGATCCATACCTCATCATGGATTCGAACAGTGGTTTCTATGCAACTAGTTCTATAATGGCCTATATGATGATAATCGAGCCTACCTAGATGGGCTGCCAATAGGAGATTCTAGGAGAATTTGGGGGAGACCAAGGGTCTCAATATCATTGAGGATGTCGCGGTGCATAGAGCTGAACACGGGACTTCCCGTGGGAACCAAATGAAAGCTGAGTCGAATGTTGCAGCTATTGAGGCTGTAATGGCCAAACTGGATAAGCTTGAGGTGAGTGGCAATAAGTTTGAGGTTGTTAGTGGGAGCAAAGGCGGCATGTATCAAGTAAATACCGTTTCTGACGGGCCGTTTATTTGTGAGCGATGCGGAGGAGAGGGCCACGTTTCAAAATTTTGCACATCTTCTAATGAAACGTGCGCAACTTTCCAACACTACCGTGGCAACAACTTCTACGACCCTAACAACAACAATGTCCACCCGCATATGAGATGGACGCGTCAAAACGTCCTTAACCCACAGCATCAAAAACAAAACCAAGCTTACGTCCCTCCGCATAAACAAAACTTTCAAAAACCACCTTTCGTCCCTCAACCACCTTCAAACCCACCACCCAATACGGATGCTCTAACCCAAAATCTTATTGGGTTGGTTCAGAAGGAGTCACAGGCGAGAGAGGCAGGTATGAATATGTTGGAGTCTCAGATGGCTCTAATTGCGAGCAAAAACGATACACGGGTCCCGGGTCAACTGCCGACCAAGACGGACCAGAAAAAAAAGACCCTAGACATCATATCTCTACGGAGTGGAGCCAAAGTGGGAGGTGAAAAGGCTGGTGGGAAAGGAAAGGAGAAAAAACAGAACCCGAGTAGCAGCGATGACGGTCAACCGACCACTGGTGCCAGTCGGTCGACCACAAGTGTGATTCCAGTAGCTTCTGGAAATTCTGCAGAGCCAGGAAGCGGTCGACCGACCGAGGATGATGGTCGACCGACCGAGAGTGTTGAACAGGCGGATTCTTTTAGGCCCGAGATGCCTGAGAACCTAAGGGAATTCCTGTTTCGGGGTGACAAGACCCCCAAATTCTTAAGGAGAGCTAGAAATGCTGAGAGCTCTACTCCTCCCTATTCGGAGCGACTTCTACCCACAAAGGAACAGGTATCCTTCGACAAATTCAAAGATGTTATTCGTTCTCTTAACGTTCAAGTACCATTTTTAGAATTAGTCCAACAAGTTCCTTCTTACTTAAAGTTTATGAGACAGCTTTTAACCCGAAAGCGGTCTCTAGATAAGGTAGAGTCAGTGGCACTTACTGAGGAGTCCTCTAGTTTTTTGTCCCATGTTATTGCACCCCATAAGTTAGAGGACCCAGGTAGTTTTTCTGTACCTTGCAACATAGGGACCTTCCCAGTCAAGAAGGCCTTGTGTGACTTCGGGGCTAGCATTAGTGTTATGCCTTTAAGTGTGGCCCTAAAATTAGGAATGACTACTTTTGCCATGACAAGTATGACGGTGCAAATGGCTGATCGTACGTCTATGGAACCCATAGGGGTGTTGGAAAACATCCTTGTGCGCATTGACAGGTTTTTCTTCCCAGTCGTCTTCGTAGTATTAGACATCCCTGAGGATGCCCATATACCTATCATCCTAGGAAGACCTTTCCTACATACTGCAGGTGCAATCATGGACGTAGGGAGTGGAACCTTGACCTTCAAGGTCGGGAAGCACTCCATCAATTTTGGGTTGTCCTATCGCAAGAAGGATACCATGACCTCGATCACATGTAATGCTATCACTTTTGAAAAGAAGTATGAGGTCATCACCCAATCCCCTATATTGGAACCTACACCCATTCCTGTTTTTACACCTCCGCCCCAGATTGGGAGCAATATGGAGGATGTTCTTGTTTTGCCTATTGCAGGACACAGTTTGGGGAAGCCCTTGGTCAAGGAGGTCATTGTGCAACGGGGAGGACTCGGGATCTTGAGCTATCATGAAGAAGACGATCCGGATGTGGTCGATAAAGAGGACAAGAAGACAAGAAGAGAAGAGAAGAAGAGAAAAAGAGTTGTCCGTCACATATGCTTTGTGACGGAGTGGAGACGTGTTTAGCAATCCAAGCAAACACGGTGGAGATTATGACATATAGCCAAAAGCCGTGGTCCGAGATTTTCTGCATCTTTCGCGGATGAGATTTTCAAGTTTTTGATGCTTAAGACAATTTTCAGTTTTGTTAAGACTTTTTAGTTTTATTTGCATTATTTTTAAGAACAAATTTCGCTTTTGTTGCGTAGTCGAGACATTTAGACTTGGATTCTAGATTTTGCGCATGTTTTGGGCGCTTGTATAATGTTTTACAGGTTTGGGTAAGGTTAACTCGGTTAAAACGAGTTAACTTCGAGAAGAAGAAGACCACTGTACAGGAAATACGGTCGACCGACCTCCATCATCAGTCGGTCGACCAGATCCCTGCGGACCAGAAGGCAATGTAACTTACCATCTGGTCGGTCGACCAGATAGAAGGGTCGATCGACCACTTCACCTGTTGCAGCCTGTTCGTGATTTCTTTGGGAAGCGTGTAAACATGATAGGGGAGTTCTTTTCCCTATTTTGTCCTTTACGCTTCCACTTCTCTTCTCTTGTTCAAACCTTAAAACCATTATCTAGCACCCAAAACGTATTTAATCCCCGAAAAAGGTCTTTCTTCGTCTATCTTTTTCAGGTACTTGGAGTGGCACTGCTGGCCACCGAAACCTCCTTGCTCACGCTGGTTTGGGGAGGTTTCCACTGCGCTTAAAATCCGGTGAGTTCTTTCCATGTTTTCTTGGTTTTTATCTTTTCGCATTTTTCCTTTATTTTTATAAAACCTTTACTTCGGCTAATGCACAATGGGGACATTGTGCGGGTTGGTTTGGGGAATGGTTTTTTTTGTCACATGCATTGTTCCACTGTTTTTGTCACACGTTTATTGCATTTTTGTCTTGCATAGTTTTTTTTCTTGCATATACAAAAATCCAAAAAAACTAGAAAAATTTCAAAATTTCAAAAAAATGCACGTTTATTTTAGCATACAGGTCGAGTCAGAACGAGAGTATTTCAATGATGACTTTGCAATTTTCACATGTCTATGCCCTTGCCTTGCCTTTTTAACATGTTTTAGTATTAGAATCATATGCAGATCTACGAGTTTTTGTCAAACTATTTAGGTTTCTTGAGACTTGACTTTTACCTTGGCAATCTACTTAACATTCTGAGTTTTAGAGCTTTATCCCTGGTTTCATCCTTAAGCTAGTTGCCTAGGATGTGAGTAGTACTCCCTTTGGAGCATGTTACATCAATACGCATAAGCATAAACATGAATTGCTATATACCTGTTTACTATCTTGTTTTGTGAGTCTTGTTACGTGCATTTGAGGCCCCCTTTTCTCTTATTTACCCAAAAGCCCTACATAGCCAAAATTGCCTTTTTATCCCCCAAAACTACATCCTATATTTAGCCTACCCTACCGAGCTAGTATTTGTGGTTGATGGATATTTTTTGAGGCATTTTTGGTTTGTTTGCCGCCTTGAGCAAGAAGAGAAAAGAAAGAATGAAAAAGGAAAAAGGAAAAAGAACAAAAAATCAAGAAAAGAAAGACAGGAAAACGGAAAAAAATCAAACAAAACCTGCAAGTCAGTCGACCGACCGCCCCTCTTGGTCGGTCGACCAACTGACAGAAACAGAAAATTCAATTCGTTCAGAAAAAAATCCCTTTCTTTTACATATTATCACTCCCGTACTTAATTCAAATTATTTGGGAGTTTTTCCTTTGTAAAATGTGAGATTTTTGCTACAAAAATAGCACTTTGATAATGTCGAAAGTCGTGAAATATGTTGATTGGAAACCGGTTTTACTAGCTTGGCTACTAACCCCACTTGTCCAAAAAACATCTTAACCTCTTTTACCTTTCACCTCACATATTCCTCATTACCTCGATTGCATGCGTCAAGGTCACTTATTGAGTATGTTTATGCACGGTTGTAGAATTCATTTTCATGTTAGATTGCAGGCATGTTTTCATGGGTCGAAGTTAGGTGAGTGTCTTTACAATATACTTCTTTATATATTTTACATACACTCACCCTTTGCTTAATGTGTGATTTGAGCGACCCGCGAGAGTCCATGGTATAAAGTCTCTGTAGTTGATAGATTTTCAAATTTTGACAACTCCATAACTCGTTTGCATGATTCTTTCACTTTTTCCTTGTTGACTTGGCATTAAATTTGGTTTAGGCTAACATGTAAATTTCGCTCTGAGATTGAAATTCTTCCATTACTTTAAAGATCGAGTCTAATTCCTGCTTGAGGGCAAGCAAGGTTTGGTTTGGGGAATTTGATGCGTTTCTATTTTATGATGTTTTACATCTATTTTTACACGCATTTTAGAGCTCATTTACGATGTTTTAGCCTCTATTTCCCAACAATTATCTACTTTTGTATTTTTATGCTCTTTTGCAGAATTATGCGGAAAAGAGGTGATTTTAGACCAAATTGCTACCCTCGGGATTTTTGCATAACCAAGGAACGAGGAGGAAACAACCCAGAGCGCGAACCAAGGACCAAAGAATCAATTTAAGGCGAATTCAAGGCTGACACACAGGAAAACCAGTTGACCGACCGACTACCCTGGTCGGTCGACCAAGGCACCTATTATCTCAAACCCAGAATACAACTTACGGAAACAGAAGTCAATTGGGCCCGATAACCGATCGACCGACCGTATCACCTGGTCGGTCGACCAAGGTGCAGTTCCAGAAATCTCCGCAAAGCCCACACACGGATTAAGTTAATGATAAACGCCTTTGTAATCTCTATTTAAGAAGACCTCGTGATTAGAGCTAATCATTCAGTTTTTTAATCATCTTTTATCCTATGATCCAATTAGCTAATAGTTAAGCATCTTATTCCTTAGTCTAATTCTGTAATCACAATAAAGTTACTGTTCCTTAAGTTTTTAGTTTATTTCATTGTTCAAATATTCGTTCCACAGAAATCATTAAGTTCTTTCTTCTGCCCTAATTCCTATTCACGGTAATTCCTCTTTTGATTTCAGTTCTTAATTGTTATCGTTATAGAATTGCTAGAATCCGGTTTAGTGTAGAATCCCGAAACCTTGATTGATTATCGCATGTTTATGTTATCTTTAGTTATGAATCCTAATTTCTTAATCGTTATTATCGTTATTACTGCAGTTATGAGTAGCTAATTTCATATGTTAGGTTGTAAGGAGTAATTTGCGAAGATGGTATAAAAACAGAATCGCCTTGTAGCAGACTTTGGTCGACCGACCGGCCTAACTGGTCGGTCGACTGAAGTAGTTGGTCGACCGACTGGGTTAGCTGGTCGGTCGACTGACCTCGCGCATGTTTTCAGTTCGTTTTGTTTCGTTAATTATAATACCCTATCATGAGACTGAAAGGAGACTTATAGGATGTTAGTAATGACTTACCTAAGGTTGAAAGATACGGGAAGGGCATAGGTCAACGCTTTAAGACGGCTAGGTTACTTAAGACTAAAAGGTATGTGACCTAGAATTTAGGAATCACCCTTATTGTTGACACCCAATACTTGTGAGACCTAGGAACTAATAGCATAGGCCGAAAGGAGCTATTAGGTATCATCGACCGAGAGGATATGTTACACCCCTTACGCGACTGCAATACATGTTGACTTAGAATTATCATAGCTCTTTATTACCCGAACATCCTAGCATTCGTTTTATCATAAGTTTTATCTTATTCTTATTTCTTGTTTTATTCCTGTCTTTATATTTAGACCTAGTGACAAACAAACAAACAACCCCCAATTTGGTACCTTAAAACATTGACTTAGAACAATAAACATTCCCCACCTCCTTGTGGTTCGACCCTGACTTTCACTATCTATAGTTAAAGTTTAGGAATATAAATTTTATCTTTGACGCCCTCAACGACGGGTGTCATGTCGACTGAGAGTTCTAATGTAGAACCAGTTAAAGGGTTAACTCACCAAATCGGGATTTGGGTCTTGGGATACATTATATAATTCTTTAAGTGAGATCGATTATATAATGTCGTATATCTTTGTTTAAAATGATTTTAAATTCAATGATTTAATCATGTTTATTTATTTTCTCATTTGTAGACCATTTAATATCTGCTATTAAAAATGACTGATGCAAATGCAACTCCGGGCCCTAGCGCCGCCCTCACTAGGAAGTCGTGGTTAAGCTCCTTTATGGACCACGTCTCCTACAATCAGAACTCCCGCCTTAAGAATGATGGGAGTACTTTTACTGGTTGGGAGGTAGCATTACGGAATGTTGTCATTGCTGATGGTAAATTAAAGTATTTGGTTGAGCCAATGTCGGCTGAACCAACCACTAGGACTGGAGCCCAACGAACTGCATATGATGAGTTCGTTCGTGAAGCTGGTGTGATTAAGAACGTACTTATTTAGGCAAGGAAAGCAATTTTCAGCGCCGCTTCATTTCAGAAGGTGCAAATAATATTTTCACCACCCTTACCAATGAATTCTCGCAAGCTCCGAGAATCATGAGGTATGACGCAGCAGTCCGCTTCATCGAAGCTAAACTGTCTAAGGGCCAAGCTGTTAGCCCACACATCCTCAAGATGATTGAGAATGTGGAAGTTCTTGAGTCTCTTGGTTGCAAGATTGAGGAGTCAGTCATTATAGACCGAATCTTACACTCTCTTCATGATGGGTTCACCCAATTTACGGTGAACTATAACATGAATGACATGAAGAAAAGTCTTTATGAGCTCCACTCTCAGCTCGTGCAAGCTGAGAAAGATCTCAATTTGAGTGGGAGTGCTAAGAAGGACGTCCTTGTCATACAAGCTACTTGGAATTGGAAGGGAAAGGCAAAGGCTCCCTTAAATGTTAAGAAGCCCCAGTTCAAAAAGAAGAAGCAGAAGCCCAAGAGTGGACCTGGTGACACCAGTAACTCAAAGGCCAAAGCTAAGGGCAAAGGGAAAGAGGGAGAGTGCCACCATTGCCACGAGTCTGGGCATTGAAAGAGGAACTACCCTAAGTATCTCGATGATATCATGGTTGGACGTGTGACAGTCGCATGTATATCTTCGTTTATTCATATGATTGAAATAAACCATGAAAGTTCTGCAACATGGGTATTTGATACTGGTTGTGGTTCTCACTTGTGTAATCACCTGCAGGGTTTAAGGGACGTCCGCAAACTTGAGAAGGGGGACATAGACCTTCGCGTTGGAAATGGAGCAAAGGTTGCAGCTGTCTCCATAAGAACTTATGTACTCAACCTACCTAGTGGTTTCGAGTTATTTTTAAATAATTGTTATTTTGTTCCTAGTTTGTCGAAAAACATTATTTCTATTTCTGTATTGGACACGGAAGGATTTTGTTTTAATATTAAGCACAACTATTGTACTTTTTCATTAAACGACATGACTTATGGAAAGGTTGTTTCCGTAAATGGAATATATGTTTTAGACCAAACCACCGAGGTTTATCATGTGAATAATGAAAGGGTTAAAACAGGTGATAAAGAACAAACGTATTTATGGCATTGTCGAATGGGACACATCAATGAAAAACGTCTAGTGTAACACCCCAAGAGTGTGAGGGAAAAGTTGTCCCACATTGGTAGAATGTGAGGCTTGTGATATGTTTATAATAACTTTCACCCACCACTTAGTAACAAGGCCTTGTGCTTTTGGGCTTCAGTGAGGACAATTAACGGGCCCAAAAGTGCACACTCATCTTATTGGGTATGTGTTACGACGGTGGCGGGTCGGGTTGTTACAAATGGTATCAGAGCGACCCTGCGACCGTGAGGTGAGCCTGTGGTCGGGAGTACCCGGGTCACACACCTAGCGGGGAGGATTCTGGCCCTGGTTGTGGTCAAGTTTGAGGCACAACGAGGACGTTGTGTTCTTTAAGTGGGGGAGTTTGTAACACCCCAAGAGTGTGAGGGAAAAGTTGTCCCACATTGGTAGAATGTGAGGCTTGTGATATGTTTATAATAACTTTCACCCACCACTTAGTAACAAGGCCTTGTGCTTTTGGGCTTCAGTGAGGACAATTAACGGGCCCACAAGTGCACACTCATCTTATTGGGTATGTGTTACGACGGTGGCGGGTCGGGTTGTTACATCTAGAGAAACTCATTAAGAATGGGTCAATACCACCATTTCATTACGAATCAATTGGTACGTGTGAATCATGTCTCATCGGAAAGATGACTCGCATTTCCTTTAAAGGTATTGGAATGCGAGCTAGTGATCTTTTAGGACTCAAACATACAGATGTGTGTGGTCCTATGACAATCACAGCAAGAGACGGCTATAGATATTTCATCACTTTTACAGATGATTTAAGTAGATGCGGGTATGTCTATTTAACGAAACATAAGAGTGAATCCTTTGACAAGGTCAAGGAATTCCAAAACAAGGTTGAGAATCAATTGGATAGGAAGATAAAAGCACTTCGATCTGATCGTGGTGGGGAGTATCTTTCAACTGAGTTTGATCAACACCTGAAAGACTGTGGTATTGTATCGCAGTTAACTCCACCCGGAACACCAAAATTGAATGATGTATCCGAACGGAGAAATTGAACTTTATTAGATATGGTTCAATCCATGATGAGTCACACGGTTGTGCCGATTCATTATGGGGATTTGCTCTTCAATCGGCTGCTCTAATACTTAACCGAAGTTCGACTAAAGCAGCGGACAAGACTCCATATGAGATGTGGAAAGGAAAAGTTCCTGACTTGTCTTTTATTCGGGTTTAGGGCTGTGAAGCTTATGTCAAGTGGAGACACGAAGACAAGCTAGGCTCACGATCAGTCAAGACTTACTTTGTAGGTTATCCGAAAGAAATTTTTGGTCATTACTTTTATTCACTTACCGAACAAAGAGTGTTTGTTGCGGCTAGTGCGAAGTTTTTAGAGAAAGAGGTTCTCTCGAACAAACAGAGTAGTAAAACTTTTGATCTGTCAGAGGTTCAAGAATCATAAACCAACAGTATGATGGAAGAAAGTGTTCCTTCCACATCTGCTATGGTATCCATTCCAGAGGAACCTAGGAGGTTGGTTCAAGTTTCTCACCCCCAGACCGATACATTGGTATGGTTGAGGAAGGTGGTGTATAAAACATTTTACTCCATGAGAGTAACGAACCAGCTACCTACAAAGGAGCCATGACCTGTTCCGACTCCAAGCTATGACTCGAAGCCATGCAGTCCGAAATAGATTCCATGCAAGAGAATCAAGTGTGGGATTCGGTTGATTTGCATGAAAAGGTAAGACCCCTTCAATGCAAATCGCTTTATAAGATAAAGCGTGCATTGGATGGACAGCAAGATGTTTATACAGCACGATTGGTGGCAAAAGGTTTCACTCAAGTACACGGGTTGCACTATGATGAGATATTTGCTCTAGTCGTAATGCTTAGATCTATTCGGATTTTCTTAGCGATAGCCGCATTTCGTGATTATGAGATTTGGCAAATGCATGTGAAAACCGACTTCTTAAACGGGTTTTTGGAAGAAGAATTGTACATGATACAGTCTGAGGGTTTCATCGATCCTAAACATCCTAAGAAAGTGTGCAAAATTAAGCGTTCCATCTATGGACTTAAACAAGCATCACGAAGTTGGAATCATCGTTTTGATGACGTGATAAAACAGAACGGATTCATTCGAAGTGTCGAAGAACCATGTCTGTATATCAAGTCAAATGGGAGTAAAATCGTGTTCCTAGTATTGTATGTAGATGACATACTACTGATTGGAAACGACATTCCCACGCTCTCGTCGGTTAAGAGATGGTTAAAGAACCATTTCAAAATGAAAGATTTGGGTGAGACACAAGGGATTCTAGGCATCCGTATCTATAGAGATAGATCAAGAAGGATGTTGGCATTGAGTCAAGAAGATTATATAGATAAGATTCTTGATAGATTCAGTATGACAAACTCCAAGAGAGGTTACCTTCCTGTTGTTCATGAGGTGCATCTGAGTAAGAAACAATCACCTACAACACCGGAATAAACCGAACGCATGAGTCAGATACCTTATGCTTCGGCAGTAGGATCAATCATGTATGCCATGATGTGCACACGTCTAGACGTGGCATATGCATTGAGTATGGTCAGTCGTTACCAAAATAATCCAGGTGAAAGTCACTAGATAGCCGTCAAGAACATCCTTAAGTACTTACGAAGGACTAAGGATTGGGCTCTGGTATATGGTGGAGACACGGAGCTATGTGTTAAGGGTTACACAGATGCTAGTTTCCAAACCGATCGTGATGATTCCAAATCTCAGTCGGGTTTTGTCTTTACTCTTAATGGTGGAGCAGTCAGTTGGAAGTGTGGGGAATATAGCATGTATTCACCCTAAACTTGCAGGATTATAATGAAAAATACAGTTGTGTTTATAGTCATAAGATTAAAAAGGATAAGAAAAGAAGTACAACCTTTAGTCCTTGTGCGAAAGGCCTAAGAACAGGAATTAACACAAATTCCCTCCTATAACTTGCACCCAAGACTTAGAATGAGACGTGGCCGCGTGTGCTAGAAATCCTCTCCAACTGCCTTGCAATATTGGGAGAGCTATTTAGGTTTTAGATGTGAGATCTGAGGTTTTGGGAGAAGAAAGCTCTCAAAACCCTAATTTTTCCTTGAGATTTGTTTAAACAGTGAAAACAAGAGTCCCTGACATAAGGAGAGTCCTCCTCCTTATGTAGCTCTTTTGGCCGAAATTTCCAATAGGGTAGGAGTGGGCTTTCCACTCTTTCCTTATTCTAATTCGTGATTCGACCCATTTAGCTAAACTTTATTCGCGGGTTTTGTTTATAAATCGTATGCATGTTATCAGATATTAATGCAGTCAATATATTAATAATGGTCTGATAAAATACGATATTGTATAATTACCCAAATTAATATAACTGTTTATATTAATACGCGAATACAATATTTAATTAAATATAACCGTTTATATTTAATTTTACGAATTAATCATGCAATCCGTATTAGCTAAAATTATTTAATCCGTATTAAATAATAATCTCAACATCTTATTGACTAATTTAATAGTCATTACCTCTGACTAACTGTTTAGTCATATCCGGCATAAATGTGATTGTATTTTCATACCTTCACATCTCTCAAACGTGTCCTATAGGTGTGACGTATAGGGACCAGTTGATCACCGCCATCCGTATGACAATAACGTCAAACTTATCTAGCAAGCCAACCGTTATTGATAAACGTGGATCAACTGGTAATAATACAAAAGTATGCCAGTGTGATCCTTAAAGAGATTTAATAAGTCATTGTACTTAATTGTCAAGGACACCAGCCCCAACAATCTCCCACTTGTCCGTACAAGGGTATGTGCAATGACGTTATCACACTACATGTGGAGGACACAAGCTCCAACAAACTCCCACTTGTCCGTACAAGTGTAGGTGCGATAACCAAATCTCATATCCTTTTAAAATTTCTCCCACTCAATGTAAGACAATTTGCAAATCCGCATTCGCAAAGGTCGTATCTCACAAGCGATCTGTATCAAGAGTGGTTTCCCCGACTAGAGAGTAACTTAACTGATAAAACGAATCTGTATTCGAGCATGGCCATGCATTTCAGTTACTACTCCTCGAGTGGCCCTGAGAAATGATAAAATCCTGATAAGGGTTTGGATATTTCCCTCAACTCGAATCCTGCCGATATCGCCCAGCATGAAATAACCCAGAAAAAATCCTCTTGGCCCCTGTTACGGTGACCGTGGGAAAGAAACCAAAGTTACCCAAAATTTGTCTTAATCTCAAGAGACAGTTGAAGGTCAAAAGACTCGACTCTAAGGAACACTATGGAGGTCCTATCCACGACCAGGCACCCAATGTTATAAAACATTTAGGACTCCATAACGTTGTCACGGGGTGTCCTACGAGATATCCGTATAACTCGCCTTTGTGATTGGTCAGTCATCCACGTGACTTATGGCTCGTTGAACCCACCATCAACCAACGTCACAAAATGATTACCTGAGTTATCAGCTCAAGTAGGTAATCAAGGACCAAAACGATGTAATGTTAATCAGTTCACTTTGTGGTGTTCAAAATTGGCGTACAATTCCACATGAAAAACAAAACATTTTATATCATAACAATAAGGTTGAATAGAGTACACGAGAAAATGAATTATTACATGAATTCATAAAAGAGTACTACAACTTAGGAACACATCCAATTCCCATGGAATGAATGTGCCCTTAATGCTTATCACGTGGTAATGCTTTTGTGAGAGGATCAGCTATGTTGTCATCCGTAGCGATCTTATCAATGAAAATCTCCTTTTGCTCCACGTAATCTCTGATTAGATGAGCTTTCCGTTGTACATGCCTAGCCTTGTTGCTAGACTTATGCTTCTTAGCTTGGAAGATGGCACCTTTATTATCACAATAAACGGTGATTGGGTCATTCGAACTAGGCACTACTGATAGTCCTTGTAAGAATTGACGCTTTCATATTGCTTCCTTAGCTGCTTCTGAGGCGGCATAGTACTCGGACTCAGTCGTAGAATCTGCTGTAACACTCTGTTTAGAACTTTTCCAGCTGACAGCAGCACCATTAAGAGTAAAAACGAATCCAGATTGAGATTTCGAGTCATCTCGATCCGTTTGGAAGCTAGCATCTGCGTAACCCGTGGCGCAGAGCGTCGAGTCGCCTCCGTAAGTCAATCCCCAATCTTTAGTCCTCCGTAGGTACTTAAGAATGTTTTTCACGGCCATCCAGTGTTGTTCACCTGGATGAGCTTGGAATCGACTAGTCATACTCAATGCATATGCAACGTCTGGACGTGTGCATATCATGGCATACATGATCGATCCTATTGCCGAAGCATAAGGAATCCGACTCATGCGCTCTTTCTCTTCCAATGACTTAGCTTCTTGAGTCTTGCTCAAGTGAAGCCCAGGAGTCATAGGAAGGAACCCCTTCTTGGAGTTCGTCATGCTGAATCTCTCTAGAATCTTATCTATATAAGACTCCTGACTGAGAGACAACATCCGTCGTGATCTATCCCTGTAGATACGGATGCCCAAAATTCTTTGTGCCTCTCCCAGATCTTTCATCTGGAAATGGTTTTTCAACCATGCTTTAACCGAAGATAAGAGAGGTATGTCATTCCCAATCAAGAGTATGTCATCGACATACAGTACTAGGAATACAATCTTGCTCCCACTCGACTTGATATAGAGACATGGTTCCTCGACTGATCGAATGAACCCATTCTCTTTTATCACTTGGTCGAAGCGATGATTCCAACTCCGCGATGCTTGCTTAAGTCCATAGATGGAACGCTTAAGCTTGCAAACTTTCTTAGGATGTGCTGGATCGATAAAACCCTCGGGTTGTACCATGTACAACTCTTCCTCCAAATAACCGTTTAAGAAGGCGGTTTTAACGTCCATTTGCCATATTTCATAATCATGAAATGCGGCGATCGCTAAGATAATCCAAATGGAACGTAGCATGACTACGGGTGCAAAGATCTCATCATAGTGCAAGCCTGACACTTGAGTGAAACCTTTAGCAACTAGTCTAGCCTTGTGGATATCTTGTTGTCCTTCCACGGCATGCTTTATCTTGTAAAGCCATTTGCATTGAAGGGGACGTACCTTTGCAGGTAGGTCCACAAGATCTCACACGTTGTTCTCATACATGGAGTCCATCTCGGATTGCATGGCTTCTAGCCATAGCTTTGAGTCAGAACTAGTCATGGCACCTTTATAGGTTGTGGGTTCATTACCCTCTAGGAGTAAGACGTCATCTGTATCATGTTCCTCGACCATACCAATGTATCTGTCCGGAGGAATAGAGACTCTTCCCGACCTCCTAGGTTCCTCAGGAATATCTACCGCAGCCTCGGTTGAAGGAACTGTTTCCTCCAATGGTTGCTCGGCAGTTGGTTCTTGAACCTCCGATAACTCGAAGGTTCTATTACTCGACTTGTTCTCGAGAAATTCTTTCTCTAAGAACGTCGCACTAGCCGCAACAAAAACACGTTGTTCGGTTGGCGAGTAGAAGTAATGACCAAAAGTTCCCTTTGGATAACCTATAAAGTATGTCTTGACCGATCGCGGGCCGAGCTTATCCTCGTGTCTCCACTTGACATAAGCCTCGCAGCCCCAAACCCGTATAAAGGACAAGTTAGGGACTGTTCCCTTCCATAATTCGTATGGAGTCTTGTCAACAGCTTTAGACGGACTTCGGTTAAGTATTAGAGCGACCGACAAAAGAGCATAGCCCCACAATGAATCAGGCACGACGGTGTGACTCATCATGGATCGAACCATATCGAGTAGAGTTCGATTTCTCCGTTCGGACACACCATTTAATTGTGGTGTTCCAGGTGGAGTTAACTGTAGCACGATGCCATAGTCTTTAAGGTGTTGATCAAACTCGTGTGAAAGATACTCACCACCACGATCAGAACGTAGTGCTTTAATCTTTCTACCCAGCTGGTTCTGTACCCGATTCTGGTATTCTTTGAACTTGTCAAAGGATTCACTTTTATGTTTCATCAAGTAGACATAGCCATATCTACTCAAATCATCCGTGAAAGTGATGAAATACCTATAGCCTTCTCGTGCGTTGATCGACATAGGGCCACATACGTCCGTATGTATGAGTCCTAATAGGTCGGCAGCGCGCATTCCAACACCTTTGAAGGAAATACGAGTCATCTTGCCGATGAGACATGATTCACACGTGCCATATGATTCGAAATCAAAGGGCAAGATAGCTCCGTTCTGTATGAGCTGTTTTACGCGTTTCTCATTTATGTGTCCCATACGACAATGCCATAAGTAAGTTTGATCTTTGTCACCTACCTTTAACCTTTTATTATTCACATGTAATATCTCGGTGGTTTGATCTAAAACATAAATTCCATTCATGGAAACTGCCTTGCCATAAATCATATTGTGTAAGGAGAAAATACAGCTATTATTCTCTATTACAAATGAAAAGCCGAGTTTGTCAAGCGCAGAAACTGAAATAATGTTTTTGGACAAACTAGGAACATAATAACAGTTATATAAAAATAACTCGAATCCACTTGGAAGCTGGATCACGTATGTTCCCTTCGAGACTGCAGCAACACGTGCTCCATTCCCGACACGCAGGTCCACCTCACCCTTGATTAGGGGTTCTTGGTTTCGGAGGCCCTGCACATGATTACATAGATGAGAACCACAACCAGTATCAAGTACCCAAGTTCCGCAACTTGCATGGTTAATCTCAATCATGTGAATAAAAGAAGAAGAAGACATACCAACAGGAGTAACGCGGCCTGCCTTAATGTCCTCGCGATACACGGGGCATGAGCGCCTCCAATGCCCAGTCTTGTGGCAATGGTGACATTCCATGCTAGTATCCTTGCTCTTAGTCTTGCCCTGTGAGTTGCTCGACTCACCTGGCCCACTCTTAGTAAATCCTGGTTTCTTGAACCTGGGCTTACCTACTGCTAGGTCGCCCTGAGCTTTAGCCTTCCCTTTACCCTTTCCCTTACTGGAGATCATGAGAACATCCTGCTTCATGCTCCCACTTAATTTCAGATCCTTCTCAGTCTGTACGAGAAGGGAGTGGAGCTCATGAGGAGTCTTCTTCATGTCGTTCATGTAGTAGTTGGCCCTAAAGAGGGTGAACCCATCATGAAGCGAGTGAAGCATACGATCAACGATTATGTTCTCACTGATCTTGCAGTTAAGGGTCTCCAGTTTCTCGATATTCTCAATCATGTTGAGAATATGTGGGCTAACAGCTTGGCCCTTCTGGAGTTTCGCCTCAAAGAAGCGACAGGTATGCTCATAAGAAACGATTCTCGGAGCTTTGGAGAATTCGTTAGAGAGCGTGGTGAAAATCTTGTTTGCACCATGGGATATGAAGCGTCTTTGCAAATTTGATTCCATTGCATAGATGAGTACGTTCTTTATCGCACCTGCTTCCATGACGAAGTCGCTATGAGCGCGAACTTCGTTGGCTCTAGCTCCAGTTCCTGGGTGTGCCGGAATGGGCTCAGTTAAATACTTAAGCTTTCCGTCAGCAATGGCAGCATTCCGTAGTGCTGCCTCCCAGTCAGAGAAGTTTGACCCATCATTCCTCAGTCTAGTTGACTGATTCATGGAGTCCATGAAGGCCTTTAGCCAGGATTCACGTGCTAGCTTGGCACTTGGCATTGGGTCTTCACCAGCCATTTTAGTTATACAGCAGTTTTAATGAACGTGTTCTACACTGAAAAAGAAGATAAAACAAAACCATATAAGCAACTTATTGTTGTGATTTAAGTCTATATAAAATCGAATTTAAACTCGTAGACTCATGCATTTATATAATTGATCTCCCTCAAGAATTATATAAACGATCCCAAGACTCAATTTCCGTATATTGATAAGCCCACAGTTTGGCTAATTCCAATCGTTGGAACTCTTGGTCGATAGATTTCCGTAAATCCTATCTATTAGTCCATCTCAGTCACTAGATAGTATCGAGTGACCATGATGTTGAGATAAAATAAATCATCTGTTCCCACTTACCCGACGTAGAAGGGGTCATATTATGCCTACCGACGAAGAAGGGATTCATGGGAGGCTGATTTATAAAGACTAGTCTCAATTTTTGGTTATACGAGGAAGACCCCATCAACTTTTATTTATTCATATTAAGTGAACTAATATCTAGCAAATGCGTGAATGAATTAAATAAAGTGATGGCTTTGCAAATGACATGTGACATCTGTATTGTCACAGAAAACTAACGCGTAACCTCTACATGAGTCAGTTTTCAGGCATGTTATAGGTGGTTTGGTTTTAGGCGGAATATGATGCAAGCTATTATCGATGAAAGCATAAAATAAATGCAATAAACGTAAATAAAAGTCCTAGTGTGGCCTATCCTACCAAAATAAACATAAAACAACTTGGAATCCACTGTTGGACCCTAGAAGCTTGTCTTGATGTTCCATCTTGGTCCTTGCAGTGGGAGTGAGCATCCGGTCTCCGTCTTCGGTCTTCACAAAATTACTAATTTAAATTACAAATATAACCCTATTTACATTCTAATTTAAATACAAAAGTAATTACATGGCAAAACCCAAAACGGAGATACAAGATCTCAAAATTACAAGCAAGATTGTGTCCCATCATTACGGTGACACAATCTTCTAAGGCCACACTAAGTTACAACCGTTTGCAAAAATTAAATACGTTATTGAAAGCATTCACAAGGCATTCAACAAGACGATAAATAAAATGCATCAACTAAAACAAAATTCATTCATGACATAATACTGTTATTATGATTAACAAATTTTTACCAAACCACCTTTTAGGATTAAAATTATGTGATTATACCGTTTTAACCACTTTAATTTTAATAAGTTTATAATCCTATTATTTTAAACCGTTTTAAAATAATATGTATCAAACGATGGTGAACCGTTTCACTAAAATCAATAATATACTATTTCCGTATACAGTATATTACTAAAGGCCATGTGAAAATAAAACATGTTATTTTCAGAAAAAAAAAAAAAAAACGAGTCTGTTACAGGGGTGGTCTACCGACCCAATAAACAGGTCTACCGACCACCTAACGGATTTTTTTTTTTTTTTTTTTTTTTTTTTTTTTTAAGCAGAATGGTCGACCGACCCGAAAAACAGGTCGACCGACCACAAAACACGAAACCGAGTTTCTGAACACGATTTCTCACAAAAGATAAACTGTCGAAATAGAAAAACACGCAGGAGGCGGTCGACCGACCGCAACGGGGGGTCGATCGACCGACTCAGCGGCAGAAGACGATTTTTCAGGTTTTAAAACTTACGAAAAACACAAAGGTAAAATTTTCATGGCCTGACCCTGATACCACTTGTGGGGAATATAGCATGTATTCACCCTAAATTTGCAGGATTATAATGAAAAATACAGTTGTGTTTATAGTCATAAGATTAAAAAGGATAAGAAAAGAAGTACAACCTTTAGTCCTTGTGCGAAAGGCCTAAGAACAGGAATTAACACAAATTCCCTCCTATAACTTGCACCCAAGACTTAGAATGAGACGTGGCCGCGTGTGCTAGAAATCCTCTCCAACTGCCTTGCAATATTGGGAGAGCTATTTAGGTTTTAGATGTGAGATCTGAGGTTTTGGGAGAAGAAAGCTCTCAAAACCCTAATTTTTCCTTGAGATTTGTTTAAACAGTGAAAACAAGAGTCCCTGACATAAGGAGAGTCCTCCTCCTTATGTAGCTCTTTTGGCCGAAATTTCCAATAGGGTAGGAGTGGGCTTTCCACTCTTTCCTTATTCTAATTCGTGATTCGACCCATTTAGCTAAACTTTATTCGCGGGTTTTGTTTATAAATCGTATGCATGTTATCAGATATTAATGCAGTCAATATATTAATAATGGTCTGATAAAATACGATATTGTATAATTACCCAAATTAATATAACTGTTTATATTAATACGCGAATACAATATTTAATTAAATATAACCGTTTATATTTAATTTTACGAATTAATCATGCAATCCGTATTAGCTAAAATTATTTAATCCGTATTAAATAATAATCTCAACATCTTATTGACTAATTTAATAGTCAATACCTCTGACTAACTGTTTAGTCATATCCGGCATAAATGTGATTGTATTTTCATACCTTCACATCTCTCAAACGTGTCCTATAGGTGTGACGTATAGGGACCAGTTGATCACCGCCATCCGTATGACAATAACGTCAAACTTATCTAGCAAGCCAACCGTTATTGATAAACGTGGATCAACTGGTAATAATACAAAAGTATGCCCTTGTGATCCTTAAAGAGATTTAATAAGTCATTGTACTTAATTGTCAAGGACACCAGCCCCAACAGGAAGAGTTCCAAGCAGAGCGTTACAGCAGATTCTACAACAGATTCTGAGTACTTGACAGCTTCCGAAGCTGCAAAGGAAGCTATTTGGATGCGTTATTTCTTACAAGGACTAAAGGTAGTACCTAGTGTGAAAGATCCAATCACCCTTTATTGTGATAACAGTGGTGCCATCTTCCAGGCTAAGGAGCCTAAGTCTAACAACAAATCTAGACATGTACTCAGAAAATCTCATCTGATAAAAGATTACATGGAGCAAAAAGAGATAGCGTTGTGCAAGATTGGAACGGATAACAACATTGCAGATCCGCTGACTAAGGCACTACCTCTTAATAAACAGAAAGGGCACATCTTATCCATGGGGATAAAATGTGTTCCACAGTTGCAATAAACATTATTTGATTGATATTTGATCATTTCAATTATTTTTTTTTTTTGGTGAAGTGTGAGTATAATATATATATATACACACACACACACACACACACACACACACATATATATATATATATATATCAAAAGTTACAGGAGGTCCCGGGTTCAAATCCCCGGTCAAGCAGTACATATCAATGACAACAATTATTAAACCAAGCCTTTGTTGGATCATCCTCCAACTCCGGCCTACTTTTCAATCTGCTCCTTAGTTCAGACATTATTCTCTCAACAACTGTTTCAGGTCTGTGAATGCATTCTTGGACACGAGCACTATTTCTTTGCAACCATATGTGATAGTGAAAGGCATTGATCATAGCAACCCTTACTTTCCATTTAAATGACCTCCTGGAATCACCACTGATATTGGACACAGTAGGGAACTGAGCACCAAACCAGTGTCTCAGCAGCATTTGGATTCTGAGAGTGTACTGGCATTCCTCAAACAGATGGCTAGTGGTTTTAGTCTGAATTTGGCATAATAAAGACAGATCATCAGAGAAGCAGCCAAATCTATGCAGTCTTTGCTTTGTGTTTAGCCAAGTGATCATAGAATGTTTTGGAATATTAAACTTAGTCCACACTATGGCAGTCCATTCCTGTTTAGGGTGGTCCTGACATAACCAGGAATAGCAGCTCTTGATGGAATAGCCTTTTGGATTGTGATCCCATGTGCTCAAGGTGAACCCATCCTTAATTCTATTTTTGACTTTGCAGATTATTTTCCAGACCCAAGGTGTATCAGGTGCAGGCATGTAATCATCCCAGTTCTGGTTTTTAAGGTAGACATCACTGATCCATTTAATCCAAAGCCTATCTGCCTTGTTATAGACCCAGTTCACCAGCTTACCCACTGCTGCAATGTTCCAAAGTTCTGCATTCTTTATGCCCAGGCCGACCTCCCTCATCCTTAGGTAGAGTGACCTTCTCCCAAGCAACAAGGGGGACCCTATGATATTCTGTGGTGCTAGCCCAAAGATAATTTCTGCATATGGCACGTATCCTGTTAATCACACTTTTTGGAAGCACAAACATCTGAGCCCAGTAGTTGTGCATTGTGTTTAAAACAAAATTGATTAAAGTATATCTCCCCGCATAAAATAGTTTCTTAGCACCAATCCCTCTGATCCTTGATGCTATCTTTTTTGTAAGTGAACTACAGTCAGCCTTTGTCAGTTTTCCTGGTTGTATAGGCACCCCTAGGTATTTGAAGGGGAAAGAGCCTTCTCTGAAACCAGTAGCCTGGGTAAGCCCAATTCTAGTCTCCTCATCCACCCCATTAAAGTAAATTTCAGACTTTGTATTATTGAGTTTAAGTCCAGAAGCATGGGAGAAGGATGAGAAAGCTCTCATTAGAAGCCATATAGAGGCAGGTGTCCCTTTACAGAATATTAGTAAGTCATCTACAAACATGAGGTGTGTTAGCTTCAAATTCTTGCATAAAGGATGGTACTGGAAAGGCCACCTCACAGTTGCGAACTGGATGAGTCTAGACAGGTAGTCCATACATAGGGTGAAAAGGAGGGGGGAGACGGGATCCCCTTGTCTAAGCCCTCTTTTCCCTTTGAAATAACCAAAGTTACTCTCATTCAGTGATAATGTGAATGTTGTGGACTGCACACACTGCATAATCAGGCCTATAAAATGAGTAAGAAACTTCAAGCCACGCAGCAGCTCTTCAACAAAGCCCCATTCAACAGTATCATAGGCTTTCTGGAGGTCAATTTTGAACAGACATCTAGGGTTACTATTTTCCTGCCATACAGATGGATTATGTCCTGACAGATGAGGACATTCTCAATAATGGACCTGCCCTTGATAAAGGCCCCTTGGTTTTCATGAACAATATCAGGAAGGATAATGGCTAATCTATTGCAGAGTAATTTTGAGATCACTTTGTAAACCACATTGCAGCATGCAATAGGTCTAAAATGACTTACAGAAGTGGGCATGTCCTTTTTAGGTATGAGGGTAAAGTTAGTAGCATTAATTTGGGTAAGCAACTGTCCATGAGTAAAGAAATCCATAACAGTTGTGCAAAGTTCCTCCCTTACTATGTCCCATGCATCTTTGAAGAAGCCACTAGTGTATCCATCTGGCCCTGGGCTTTATCATGTGGGATGGAAAACACTATCTCTTTAATCTCTTCTTTAGTAACTCTATTGCTTAGGACAGCAGCATGATCTGTGGTACAGAAGGATCCATGATGTAGTACTGCCTGTTGCACACATTCTATTGGGGCAGTACTACCAAGCAGCTCTTGGTAGTATTCAAGGAAGACATGTTGGATGCTATCCCTGTCAGTGCAAAGGTGGCCCTTCTTATTCTCAATCTGGACAATTTTATTCCTCATACATCTTGTTTTAATGGCTTTATGAAATAAGGAGGTGTTGCTATCCCATTCCTCAATCCAGCTAGCTTTGGCTTTTTGTTGCAGGAAACTATTTCGAGCCTTTGTCCGGAACTGAACCTCCTTGAGGAGAGCCACTTCTTGAGCAATGAGTTTATTACTTAATAAAATCATTGAATTTCTTTATATTGTATTACATGTGGATTGTATGACAATTTTGAACACCACACAGTTAACTGTTTTACTTTATATGTCTGCATTGTCCGTAAACACCAATATGAGCTGATAACTCAGGTGATTATTTTGTTAGTTGAAGGATGTAAGGTTCAATATTCCATAAGTCAAGCGTTTGACTGATCAATAACAGATATAGGCATATGATATCGCATAGGACGTAGTGACCACAACATAGAGTCTTAAATGTTAAGATACATTAGGTGTCTGGTCGTGGATGGGACGTCTATTGTGATTCCTAAAGTCGGTTCTTTTGACCATTGTTTATTTCATGCGATATAGACAGTTTTTGGGTGGTTTAGGTTTCTGTCCTAGGTCGCACTGTAAAAGGAGACCAAACGGACTTTTACTGGGCCATTTCTTGTTGTGCTTCCATCGGCAGGTTATAAGTCAAGGAAAATATCCAGCCCTTATCAGGTTTTATATACATTTCTCAGGGCCACCCGAGGAGTAGTAACTTAAACGCATGGCCATGCTCGAATATGATTCGTATTAGTTATGTTACTCTCTAGTCGAGGAAACCACTCTTGATATGATTACTTGGGAGATACGACCTTGTAAGGTGAGACTTTGTAATTTGTCTTCCATTGAGTGGGAGAATAATTTATGGATATGAGAATCGTAATCGCACACAAACTTGTAGGATAAGTGGGAGATTCTGGAGTAATTGTCCTCCACAGTGTGTGATTATTTGAATAAATCTTTTACAGGATCACAGAGGGTCGAGGGATGCTTAGTATATTAATCAGTTGGTTAACGTTTATCGGTAACGATTGGCTCACTAGTAGTTTGACGTTACTGTCATATGATGGCGATAATCAGCTGATCCCTAAAGGTCACACCTATAGGATAGTACTAAGAAATGTGATTATATATTGATATAATTACGTAAATGTTAAACTTACCTAAATGTAGTTAAGTAGATGATAAACATTTAATAATAATTAGGAGAAATGAATTAAATGTTAATTCTAATAAATATATATATATATTATATTTAATAATTATATTTTAATATATGATATTTTAGAATAATATAATAGGGTTAATTAATTATTGTTGGGAAATGTGTCCTCAACAATAGTGCGATCACGTAATTAAATCTCATAACGAGAATGCGCATGGGATGATTCTTTATCATAAGTCAACTGGTCAACATTAATCGGTAATGATTGGCTTGCTAGAGTTTGACATTACTGTCGTAATGACGGTGGTGACCAGTTGATCCCTTTAGGTCACACCTTTAGGACAACTCTCTCAATAATAAATGAAATAACTGTATATGATACGAGTCAGTTCATTTCTAGATTATGAATAAAATAAGGAGATAATTTATAATAAGATTATAAATTGTTTTAGTGATTAAAATGTCATCACTATAATTTATATGTTTAAGAAACATGATTAAACTTGAATGAGTTATTTTAACTACAATTGTTGTAGTAACAAAATTGCAATTAAATAAATATATGTAATTATTTGAATTACTTATAAATTTACGATAAAGAGTTTAAAGGTTAAACTACGTAAACTAAGTCATCCTAACTAATTTGTATTGGGTCCGTTTTGTTTGTATGGACCGTGTGATATGTCACACACATACAAACATACAATATTACATATTGGTTAGGAACATGTATGAGACATGTCATTTAATATGCAATTAGGCATGAGGAACATTTGAAAGGATTTAGAGCAAATCCATTGGGCATGCTAACCCATGTCTCGGCCGAACCAAATGGAAGAACAAAAGGAGATTTTGTTCCTTGGTTCACACTACTCATTCATTCACATTTCATTTTAGGGTTTTGTTTAGAGAGAACAAAAGAAAGAAAGAAAAATAATTCATACTTTCTAACCCTAAAACCGTGTGCCTCCTTACACTATCTAGAGTTTTGTGTGTTGATTCTAGCATAATAACATACAAATAGTTGAGAGTAGTGTGTCTTGGTGTTCATCTTTTGGAGGCCATCATCTCTTTGAAGGTTCAAGGAGGATCATCCGTGTGATAAGCTCAAGAACAAGTGAAGAAGGTGACTTCACTTGTGCCCTATTTTAGCCGAAACTAGCAATGTAAGGAAGCTTGTTCTTCCTCTTGAGACTCGATATCTCTCCCTTTTCCGCATATGTTTAGCATGCATAAGATCATAATAATATGTTAATTAAAATGTTAATTAAAGGATTATGTTAGTATGACTAAAATATTAGTTTATGAGCAACTAGTTAAACCTAACAATTGGTATCAGAGCAATAGGTTGTTTGCATGCTTTCCGTTTACGTTTTTACGGAGTTTTAGAGATAACATAAATAAAATTTGGAATTTTCGTTTTGATATATGATATGCACGAAATTTATTTAGCATGATACCTAATGTTTTCTAAAATGTTTTAGAATAATTTGGAATATATTTTGCATGAATATTGTTTATTGGTACTTAAATCTCGGTTTTAATATGTTTTAATGGTTAAAAATGTTTATTTTGGGAAAAATAGTTAAAATAAGCTTCTGGCCGAAATTTTTCAGTATGTTATCACATGTATTTTCTATAATATGAATATGATTTTTCGTAAATTATGGACCATTAAATCGTGTGATATGAATTTTAAGTGTTAAAATGCAAAAAGATGAATAAAAATGGGTTAAAATAGTTATATTATGAATTTGACTATAAAAATTTATGAGGATGTCACATGCAATATTTAAAATTTATGTTGAATTTTCCAGAAATTTATCTCAAATATTGCAATATTATAGATTTTTAATGTAAAAATCGGGTAATTAGTGACATTATTTCGACTTTAATAGTTTAAGTTGGAATTTGGCCATAAATATTTAACACGATGTCATATATATTATTTCCAGCATGTATAAAATTTTCGAGAATTTTATCTTATTTTATGCTTGAGAAATAATTTTAAAGGTTAAAATCGTACGATATATGACGTAAATCGTTAAAATTTGCAAATGTTGTTAAAAATGGCCGAAAATGTAACCCATATTAGTCATATGTGATATGTTCATCATGAAAATATTCTTGGGAGCCAAAAGTTTCAGATTTGATTTGATTTTATTTAATTTTAATTTGATAAAAAGGTTACATTTAAAATTAATTAAAAGAGTCATGCAATTATTTCGGCTATGGGGCAATGTGCCATTTAATTTTCTGTCCATCTTGTGTTCTTAAAATGTTTTGGAAGGTATAAAAATATTATTAGTATTTAATTTGCATTTATGAAGTTAATTATTGAATTTTCCGACTTAAATTGCTCGTTTTACGTGTTATTTTCGAAATAATAATAAAACCGTATAAAATACTAATATTTTAACCTTCTGAAAATTTTAAGAACATTCTGGATTTTTCAAAAATTTGAATTTTGAATTTTCGAAATTTTTATGACTCTTTTGGATTTTTATATTATTTTTCCCGTAAAACCGAGTAATACCGATCAATATTGAAATATATTAAGTTAAGTCATGTTCAAAGTTTGAGTAAGACTAAATTTTGAATCCTATAAGAGTTGGGATGATTAACTTAAGGATGAAAACCGTTTCATATAATGCATAGTGTTGTTAATCGTTAAAACACGTGATTCCATAAACCGAGGTTTGCGATAACTATTTAAATAAGTGTTTTAAATAGGACGATTTGGCTTAGGGTTTGCATGTTAATTCATATTTATATAAGCATTGCATATTTTATATTATGAATGTCATGATTTTATTTACGTAATTTTGGGAATTATGTAATTTACTTAGTATGGCCTTAGTTTTTAAATCGGTATTTCCCGTAATGTAAGGGGTTACCGATTCGGTTGTAATTTTGTGATCTCGTATCACCCAATTGTAATTTATTTCTATTTTATAATGTATAAAGTAGACTAGAAAAGTTGTAATATTTGTAAAATCCGGAGTTCCTTGAAGACGGTGCCATTCGGAAAGGAGTTCCGATCAAGACGGTGTTTACCTCGAAGTGCGTGCCGCGTGAAGTTCAAGGGACCAAAGGAGTTGGTTTCCGAATTTGTACTTTGTTATTTCTTTTCTAGGAAAGGCCATACTAGGGTTTATTTATGCTTTTATTTTGCTTTTTATATGTTTGCATGCATAGCCAAATCGTCATACATCGTATCATGCATGTTTCGACCTAGTCGACCTAGTCTTTTATTTTATCGATAATTCACCGACTTAGTTCACTTAAACGGAGATAGATAATAATTTGACTAGATCTCTTACAAATAAATATTGAGACTTAGCCTTACCAAAAAGTACGGACCCATGAATCCCTTCTTCACAAGAACGTAGGCTCGGCTACACCGGGGTACTAAATTTGTCACGTTGGGTAAGTGGGGTAATAAGATTACACCTTGAAATTTGGTTGATCTCAACGAAAGTATTCGTAACCGTAGTTGCAATAAGTTCGGGCTAAAGATAATTTTAAGAAAATTGTCGACCGAGAGTTCTAAGAGTAGAACCGATTAAAGAGTTAATCCACCAAATTATACCAATGCGGGTTGAATCGGCTACACCGTGCCCGGATTAGTATGGGTTTGGGTCTCGGGATTGTTTACTTAATTGGGTAAGAGATCATTAAGTAAATATATAACTAAACTTGTTAAAGTTTCTAGTTTAAAATTATGAATTTAAAATGATGTTGTTTTTTCCTTTTATTATTGTAGTTTAATTTTCAACATTGACTATGGCAACCAACGCTCCACCTCTCACTAACGTATCATGGCTTCGATCCTTTATGGATCGTTGCAAACTCGATAAGCATGGTTCAAACTTTAAGGATTGGGATGCGCAATTACTTTTGGCCGCTCAAGGTGACGATAAGAGTCGTTACCTATCCGAAGCCGCTCCTCCCGCTCCGACCGCTCGTTCATCGGTCCAAACTCGTGAGGCCTATGAAGCCTACATGAAAGAGTCCTCCGCTCTCAAAAATGTGCTCATCTTCTCCATGGAGCCGGATCTCCAAAGGAGTATGATAAAGTTGACCACATCGTATGAAATCTACACCAAGCTTGCGACCATGTTTTCGCAAACTCCAAGGGTGATTCAATATGAGGCGGCTTCCGCCTTCTTTGACATTACATTCAAGGAAGGGCAAAAGATAAGCCCTCATGTGCTCAAACTCGTTGAGCTCGCGGAGACACTAAAAGCTCAAGATGTTGATGTTCCCGACTCTCTTATTATTGACCGAGTTCTTCACTCACTCAATAAGGTTAAGGCGTATGCTAAATTCCGGGTGAATTTCAATATGCGAAACCAAGAGACCAGGTTGGACGAATTGCATAAGATGCTAGTCCAAGCCGAAAGGGACATGGGACTTCATGAAAGTTCCACCAAGGATGTTTTGAACATCGAAAAGAAAGGGAAAACGAGCTTCAAAAGAAATGCCTCTAAAGGCAAGGGCAAGAAAACGTTCAAGCCCAAGGTGACCAAAGAAAAGACCTTTTCGAAAGGCGTTTCCACCTCATCTTCAAAGGTTGAAGACAAGTGCCTTTATTTCACAAGGATAAATCTTAGGAAACGGAATTGCCCCAAACACTTGATCGATCTCAAAATAGAAATGTTCTTGCAGTAGGTTATAATTCTCGTTTACTTTCATTTTGTTAACTTTTGTATGGCGATACAAGTTGTTGACTATCACCCCTTTTAAAATTGTTTTAAAGGGGCATCTTATAAAGATAAGGGCAAGGAGAAGGAAGCATGAGGTTCCTTACTTGGATGGCTATGGTAGCATCCAAATTGATCGAAGACTTAAAGAGCTAGCCTCTATATTTTTTATATCGTCTTCTTTCATATTTTGCATTTATGGAACAATTTATTTTCTTGTAAGACAAGGATCAAAATCCTAAAACAATGGTTGTAATTTTGGATATTGGTGACTTGATTTTCAACCCGAGTCACTACTTTTGTTCTTAATCAATGTTTTGATTTCTCAAATAATGCATGCCTTGTTTAAACATGAATAATAGTGATTTTATCACGCAATAAACTATTGATACGATCAATTTAAATAATCAAATTGTTGATTAAAACGGAGAACTACACCCCATGAGATACTTTCAATCAAAATAAAACTATATTAGTTCATTATAAGATTTTCATTTTAAGTGAAAATGAGAATGTATTCATCACACCTATGAAAACTTCAAACATTCATATACATTGGTTAATCGAAATAGCTATCCTTATACGAATAAAGGTTATTGTTAGAAGGATAGAGTGGGAGAAAATATTTCGGCTCGCAAACCAATGATAAAAATAAAGAATCTTAGAGAAGATGCCTTCTTGGGAGTCTTAAGAAGAGCCCTAAATGATTTGAAGAAACTACGAGAGGACACTGAAGAAACTACGGGAGGACACTCGAAGAAAGGTTCTTTATGTTCATTGTTTCAAAGAGAGGAGACATGAAACCCCGTATGAAATCGGAAGGAAAACGGTTCCTTAATAAATGATTTTTCTAAGTTTATAAGATAAAAGAGAAGAAATCATCTCAATCCTCTCAAGTTAGTTATAAAGATATTATCATGTCATTTACGTCTCGAGGAAACCAAGACATGATAAGAAGGTAATGATTGATTGAATGGAAACAGATCACTATAGGGATAGTGATAGTGATAATGATTCGAGTAATAGTTTAACATGCGTGAAATGAAAGGTTCATTTAAGATATCGAGAGATATTGATTTTAGTGGGAGCGATTTTCATTAAAAGAATTAAGCCTACCATTTAGAGAGAATGGGTGATTCTTTAAGGTGTAAAGAATGAGAGGTTTTCAATTCTAGATGATCAAATAACTTAAATCATAAGATGATGGAGCTTTACGGGAAGGTTTACTATATGGATAATAAAAGGTCGCCCGCTAGATGTTAGAATGGTTGGATACATTATTCATAACGATGAATGAAACCATTATCAAATAGCCAAGATGAGTGAAAATTATTAGAATGATGAAATCATAAATAAACTACAATATAGATTTCAGTACATAAGTGACTGTAGAGAGTGATTTTAATCCCTCCAGTATATCGATACGTCACAAGTTATAAGATAACAGTGGGAGTTTTCCTCTGGAAAGGAAACTTAAAATCTAGAAAGAGTTCTAGATATGTACACAAATAGAATCATATTATACGGGATAATATGAGAATGAAGGAGACTAATTTGTAAGTTTTGCAAAACATGAATAAAGGTTATTCGCAAAACACTAACACAAATAGATGATTGTGCATCAAAATGCAATGTAATAGTGTTGACTATTGTTGCATGACAACATCATTTGAGTTATGATTAACTCAAAATGAAAGATACTTTGTCAAAATCCAAATGGGTTGTATGAGACAATATTGAACCCCATAAGTGAACTGGATTGACTTAGTATGGCCCCTAGCCGCTTACATGAGGTGACGTCTCAAAGCGACTAGAGTGTGAGGCGATTGATGGCAAGTTCAAGTGCCATAGAGTCATTTGTGATGACTAGTCGATCACGTAGGCAGACTGTAAGAGACACTCTGTCGGGCAATGTGACCGCTTATAGAGTTCTGGAAATTTTATAGCCGGGTCGTGGCGAGAGCTGCTATAGTATTCTTGTGAGTCAATTCTTAGACTAAAGACTACTCTCCCAAGATGGTACAGTTTAGGCATAACCTTGATCCATTCTCTACGACTTTTCGTAACTGGAGTCAAATGGGATTGTTTTGGGTTGTGACTGACTGTGACTAGTTGAAGGAAGTAGTGCGATAGAAATTGTCCACCCCTTGTCAGGGTTGTTCAAATCTCAGGGCCACTCGAGGAGAAGTTAACTGGAAATGCGTGGCCACGCTCGGAAGGTATCTATGGTAGATAATTCCGGTCAGACAGTTATTCTCCAGATCGAGGAAACCACTCATGATATGATCGAATGCAAGTACGACCTTAGAGAGACATCTTGCATTGAGTGGGAGATTGTAATAGGACAAGAGAATTGGTGACGCACACTTGTCGAGGACAAGTGGGAGATTGTTGGGAAATGTGTCCTCAACAATAGTGCGATCACGTAATTAAATCTCATAACGAGAATGCGCATGGGATGATTCTTTATCATAAGTCAACTGGTCAACATTAATCGGTAATGATTGGCTTGCTAGAGTTTGACATTACTGTCGTAATGACGGTGGTGACCAGTTGATCCCTTTAGGTCACACCTTTAGGACAACTCTCTCAATAATAAATGAAATAACTGTATATGATACGAGTCAGTTCATTTCTAGATTATGAATAAAATAAGGAGATAATTTATAATAAGATTATAAATTGTTTTAGTGATTAAAATGTCATCTCTATAATTTATATGTTTAAGAAACATGATTAAACTTGAATGAGTTATTTTAACTACAATTGTTGTAGTAACAAAATAGCAATTAAATAAATATATGTAATTATTTGAATTACTTATAAATTTACGATAAAGAGTTTAAAGGTTAAACTACGTAAACTAAGTCATCCTAACTAATTTGTATTGGGTCCGTTTTGTTTGTATGGACCGTGTGATATGTCACACACATACAAACATACAATATTACATATTGGTTAGGAACATGTATGAGACATGTCATTTAATATGCAATTAGGCATGAGGAACATTTGAAAGGATTTAGAGCAAATCCATTGGGCATGCTAACCCATGTCTCGGCCGAACCAAATGAAAGAACAAAAGGAGATTTTGTTCCTTGGTTCACACTACTCATTCATTCACATTTCATTTTAGGGTTTTGTTTAGAGAGAACAAAAGAAAGAAAGAAAAATAATTCATACTTTCTAACCCTAAAACCGTGTGCCTCCTTACACTATCTAGAGTTTTGTGTGTTGATTCTAGCATAATAACATACAAATAGTTGAGAGTAGTGTGTCTTGGTGTTCATCTTTTGGAGGCCATCATCTCTTTGAAGTTTCAAGGAGGATCATCCGTGTGATAAGCTCAAGAACAAGTGAAGAAGGTGACTTCACTTGTGCCCTATTTTAGCCGAAACTAGCAATGTAAGGAAGCTTGTTCTTCCTCTTGAGACTCGATATCTCTCCCTTTTCCGCATATGTTTAGCATGCATAAGATCATAATAATATGTTAATTAAAATGTTAATTAAAGGATTATGTTAGTATGACTAAAATATTAGTTTATGAGCAACTAGTTAAACCTAACAATTATAAGATAATTAATTAATGTTCTCCGGAAATTATAATTGTACACCGAAAATTATTAAAATATGTATGATATTTTAAGGAAATTCGGAATAAGGAAACTGACTTAGAATATTATAATATAAGGAGGTTTCCTAATAGAAGTACAATACCAACACAAACCAAAACCCTATAAGTAGGGAATCGGCCGTGTGGTACAAGTGACGAAAAAACAGGATGTTGTGTTTCTCTCTTGTTCTCTTTGATCAGTTTATCATCTTAAAATCTCAAAACAAATCCTCTAAAATAATTAATAGTAATTTAGGAGGAGCTTTGAAGGGATCTTTCTCAGTCATCTTGGGTGCAATCTAAGGAGAACTTCTACCTTGAAGTTTGGGTTTATACTAGGTTGTTCTTAGGCCGATCTCATATAGGACTAAAGGTTATTTCTATATTCTTGACTATTTAATTCTTGCAATTGAGGTTTTATTGAATCGTTTTTTATATAATCTTTGCCAGTATTAATATGATTAATACTTTTATAAGTAATTTAAGAAATTATTTCCTACACCTAAAACCTTGCATAGGTTTATCATCTAACCACACCAAAGGTTCCCCCTAACCCTAGGTATAAGTCTACTCACTCATGATTGAAGGAAACAAGTAAAATATTGAAGGAGAGTTACATGGTGAATAATGCAAAGGTAAACAACCAACAAATAAACTTAAGAGAAATGTAAATAATTAAGATAACTAAGTAATTAAAGGAAAGAAGATTATACCATTAACAATGAAAAAGGAATGAACTTGGATACAAGTTGAAGGGTTCTCTCAAAATCTCCAAATTACACCCAGTAACCAAATATGTATACTATTGAACAACTAGAAAGGAACTAGGAAAGATTAACTAAAAGATTAAGAGAATCAATGAGTGATTTGGTGAGTGAAGTAAGTTTTGTGGCCTAAAAATGAAAAGTAATGGAACAGTAGAAAAGCCTAGAAATGTGTGTCAAAAGTTGTGTCCCAAAACTGTTCTAAGTGCGGGTTTATGTAGTGTGCGAAAAGCTGAATAGGGACTCTCAGCCGGTCGACCGGCTGGCGGTCGGCGACCAGCTGAGGACCCTGAACCAAGTTTCTGAAAATATTAAAGAAGTCAAACTCGGTCAACATTTGTGACGGACATACCATCGCAAATATTGACTAGGTTAAACTTTAGTCAATATTTGCGACAGAATTTCTGTCGTAAACTTTAACTAACCATGACCCTTGACCAGAGTCTGGTCAAAGATAGTCAACATTTGCGACGGAAAGTCTGTCGCAAAAGTAAATATTTGCGGCGAATTTTCCGTCGCATATCATCCGGCCATTTGACTTTTTTTCCGCGGAGGTGGAAAATTGCCTTCAGTTACAAATTTCGTTGCAAAAAAAAAAATCCCGTCGCAAACTATATTTTGTAATGGAATTTATGTCCGTCGCAGATAGTCTGTTGCAAGGGTACTGTTTTCTTGTAGTGTCTTGGTAATATAAGAAGGGCGGAGTTGTGATGAGTCGGAGTTGGTGGTCAGTCGTGTCTTTGTACTAGGGAGATATAAGGAGGGCGAGTGAGAGAAGAGTGAGTGTCAAAAATTTGAGTCTAGATTTAGTTTTAATAGGTGATTTATTTTGTGGGAAACATAAGAAGGGTGTAGCAAGGGAAAAGAGGTCAGTTACACCCATGCTTACCTGTAGACTTGCGAAATGGCTTATCTCGGGTTTTGCTCGGGACTAGCAAAAGTTTAAGTGTGCGGGTATTTGATAACATCAAATAATGACGAGTCATTAGGACGTTTTAAAGCATTTTAATCATGCTTAATCTCGGTTTTTAGTTTAGTTTTTAAGTAGTTATCGTTTGCTTTGTGTAGTTGTAGTTTCATGCTGTTCTGTATGCTTTATCTTTGGAACCATTTTGCAAGCTTTTTGAGCAAGACACGAGTCAAGGCAAAAAAAAAAAGAAACGAAGTGAAGAAAGTGGAGTCCAGTGAAATGTGCAGGGCTGCGTCTAGTATCGCAGCCTGCATTACAAGAACCGCAGACCTACATCACAAGAACCGCAGCCTGCGGTGCACAGCGCAGACCTGCGTCGCAAGGTGCATCCTGCGTTTTCCCCTAATTTCAACGTATTTTTGTGTTTTCAAGATCTCTTCCTGGAGGCCTACGGCGGTTTTAACCTAGAATTGTGTGCAACGATATAAAGGGAGCCAGTTTTGAAGAGAGTTGATACAACATTCAAGCATCAAAAATCTCATATTAATCTTGTAATAGTTAGTGAATCTTTCTTTGTTTATGGGTAGTAATCATTCTATGAGGAGCTAAACTTGTCTTATCTTGGTGTAATCTTATCAAAGTTTTCGACTTTGATATTGTAAGTGTATTTCAATCCCCTTTGATTTATCTAATGCTATTTTCTTTGAGTTTTATTTCACATTCTGAGTAATTGGTTGTGAGGATTGATCACCCTAGCAATTAGTTACTCGAATATAGAAAATTCTAAGGAAACGGTTTAGTCTATTGGAATTGTATGAAGAAAACTTAATGTGTGTTGAATTGGTTTAAAGGATGCATGTATTAAGTAGAAAATTGCATGACTTGTCTTGCTATTATGGTTTAATGTGGTAGGATAAGTTTCTAGCTTCATCTTTTGGTTCAAATCTAAATGCTTGGTTGTAACCATATTTGTGGTTTAACGAATTGGATTAGAATTGAAGGAATTGCATGTATGGGTTAGTTGTGTTGTGATTCCTTATATTAAGATGTTAGTTATAGATTGATAAATTAGGGGGTTGTTAGAGTCAAACTTGTTATTGTTGAGTAACTTAGAGACAGTTACACCAAAACTTTCTCTCATATTAATTTGCGCACATTTATTGTTTGTGTTATTGTCAAGCCCGATTTTAGTTGTGGATCTCCGAGGCTCGCTTGCTTGACTTTAGCTTCTTGAGAGGGTCGCGTTGACTTGAATCTCTCTTCGATGCTTGAATTTGAAAGTGCGATTTGTAGAAAGAATTTAAGAGCTTTTGATGCCTCTTTTTTATTCACTTTGACAAATGATTTTCTCTCTTTTCAAGTGATTTTTTTTTCTATCCTTTGAAATGGTGGAGAAATCTCTTATTTTTCTTCCTTGACAATTATGCTTGAATTTTGGGATTTATTTGTGAGATTGACTTCTCATTTGGGCTCAATTGACCACTCTGTTTGCTTTTGAGCGCAAATAACTCCATTTATAATACGGGTCCATTCGAACTCAGTTAAGCGTGACAAATATAATTAAATTAACCTAAAATTCGATACTAACTTAAAATAATTTATTTTAGAATTATTTAACGAGAATACTCCAAATTATTTGTGTCCTTCTCAAATTACTCTGAACGACATTTTAACTCGTATTATACTCATCTATTACACCCTTCATCTTTTAAAAGAACTAGTTTTATACCCGTACAACAAATGTACGGTCATATTTTTAAATATTGGTTACTCATAAATACGTGACTAATTAATACAAATACGTGACTAATTAATACAAATATAATTCAAAATAAAAATTAAGTAGATGATAAGTATAAATTATTATAAATCATGAATTACTAAAATAAACCATTTATTTGCAATAAAATCCGACCTATTTCATTACTAATGTAAAAGGCAAATTTTATTTGTTATTGTTTTAGAATTAACGGATTTTTTTTAGAAATATTGATCCCGTGTTTTTTTATTACCTACTTATGTGTTGTTTATAGCTGTCAATTATTTGATTATTATCAATATCCTCTCAATCTCTTAGGAGTAGATCTACATGATCGAATAAGATTAATTTGCAGTTTTTTAAGCATAATAAAATTATAATTTTCAGATTTTCAGTTTATTTCCAGTATTTTATTAGGACTAGTATTATAATTAGTATTATCATTAATCATTAATATGCAGTCTGATAATTAAGATAGCAGGACTTATTGGGAACATGATTAAGAAGGATGACCAAACAGAGCAAAAAACCAGATTGGGATATGCCAGGGTGTTGGTTGAAGTAAAGATAGGCCAAGCATTCCCGAGTTCTCTGCAATTCCTGGATGAAACAGGGGCAGTGGTTAAGGTGAATGTTACGTATGACTGGAAACCAGTCAGTTGCTCCGGATGCAGACGTATGGGGCATGAGAAACAGGAGTGTCGTCTTCAGAGGCCAGGAAGTCAGCGAAGACAAGAGTGGAGGCCAGTCAAGCCCTCGGAGAAGCCTGTTCAGCAAGTTGCAGTACCTATTGCTGTAGTGGCACCACCAAAGGGACAGCAGCTGCCCAACCCATTAGCAGAGATAACAACGGTAAGTGTGCAAGGAGACCCAAGTTCTAGTACTCCCATTGCCCGTGTGACAGGGAGTCCAGGGAAGAGTCCCACCTATGCAGAAACACTCTTAACAACAGCACAACAAATGAAGGATCAACAAGGGCACCTTGACAAATCCAAATTTCTATGAATTGTGGTTTTTGGAATGTTCGAGGTATGAATAGGGACACGAAGCAAGTAGATATTCTTAAGTTTTTACATACGAATAAAGTGGGCTTGTTTGGACTCCTTGAGACCAAAGTTAAACCCCAGAATTTGAATAAAGTAGCGAATAATGGTTTCAATAAGTGGTGCATTACCACAAATAGTCATTTGCATGCTGGAGGAAGGATTTGGGTACTTTGGGACCCTAATCAATGCTCTGTGCAGATTAGGAAATACACAACACAGCTTATTCATTGTACAGTTACAGAGATGGGAAGTAATAAAGCTTTTGAGATCACGTTTGTGTATGCTTTCAATCATATTGGCGAAAGGGAGGATCTTTGGAGGGATATAATGCAGATGGGTAGTAACATGCAGAACGCTTGGATTGTAGTTGGAGACTTCAATTGTGTGCTCACACCAGAGGAGAGACTAGGAGGGGGATTTGCCATTAACGAAGCTCTACCTTTCCAACAATGTATCGACAAATGCGCTCTTACTGATTGCCCAGCTGATGGGGCCTTCTATACGTGGAACAACAAACAAATCCCGGAGGAGAGGGTGTACAGTAGGCTTGACAGAGTACTTGCAAACCAAGAATGGCTGACTATGTATGATGAGTACAGAGCAACTTTCCATCCGGAAGGGGATTTTGATCACACACCGTGCATTATAGCAGGCAAGCAAAGACCCGGGGCTCAGAATCGTAGCTTTAAGTATTTTAACATGTGGAGTCAGATACCCGAGTTTACAAACATAGTGAGTGAATCATGGCAGCATCCTGTGGTAGGGACCAAGATGTTTAAGATGGTGAGCAAACTGCGCAGATTAAAGAATCCGTTAAAGCAACTCAACAAACATAAGTTCTCTGACATTGAGCAGCAAGCAGAGGTAGCCTATGTGAAGTTGATTGGGATTCAGAAGCAGCTGATTACTGATCCTATGAATCCTGGTCTCATTACACAGGAAATTGAGACTCAACAGGAGTATAGGAGACTAGACAAAGCACGACTGAGTTTTCTCCGCCAGAAAGCTAAAAATCATTGGTTAAAAGAGGGGGACCAGAACACCGCTTTTTTTCATGGGTCTTTGAAAGCTCGAAGGAATCAAAACCATGTTCATCAGATTGAGGATATACATGGGCAGATGCAGCAGACTACTGATAATATTCAGACCGCTTTCCTCTCCTTTTATCAGGGTCTGTTAGGGAACAGGAAGAACACTACTAAGGTATCTTCGCTTGTCATGCAAAAGGGGCCTCTATGTTCAGAAATTCATCATGATATACTGTTTGAACCGGTCACTAATGAGGAGGTTAAAGCAATTATGTTCAGTATACCTAATGATAAAGCTCCGGGACCGGACGGATATACTAGCAAGTTCTTTAAGGATACTTGGCAAATCATAGGAGAGGAGGTATGTAGCGCAGTCAAGGATTTTTTCATCACAGGTCAGATACTAAAGCAAATTAATACTACTGCCATTACTTTGGTTCCCAAGGTGAATAGGCCTGTGTCAGTGACTCAGTTTCGCCCAATTGCCTGCTGTAATACAATATATAAATGCATTTCCAAGATTCTATGCAATAGACTAGCAAGAGTGCTGCCAGATATCATCTCCCCAACTCAGGGGGGTTTTATTAAGGGGAGAAGCATCGTGGAAAACATACTCATCTGTCAGGATTTAATGAGACTATACTCTAGGAAATCTGTCAGTTCAAGGTGTATGATCAAAATGGATATGCAGAAGGCGTATGATACGGTGGAATGGTCGTTTTTGCAACAAATGCTACAGGAATTGCAATTCCCTGACCATTTCTGCAAATTGATAATGCAATGTGTTACCACAGCCTCTTATTCACTGAATTTAAATGGAGAATCTTTTGGGTTCTTCCATGGGCAGAGAGGGCTTCGGCAGGGTGATCCTCTATCTCCACTACTATTCACTATATGTATGGAGTATTTAACTCGCTTACTGAAACATACTACTACTACTCGAGAGTTCAGGTTCCACCCTCTTTGTAAACAATTGCAGCTAGCTAATCTGATGTTTGCAGATGACCTGCTACTCTTTAGCAAAGGCGATGTCAATCTATGATGGTACTAATCCGTACCTTTTCCACGTTCTCTGATGCCTCTGGTCTGACTTTGAGCAAGGGTAAATCTCATATGTATTTTAATGGTGTGTCTGCTGCTCTTCGAAAGGATATATTGGGTGTCTCTGGATGCACTGAAGGAACTATCCCTTTTACCTATCTAGGAGTACCCATTAAATCCTCCAAACTGACTGTGGCAGAATGTATGCCTCTGGTTACCAAAGTCACTGATAGAATACGAAAACTTGGAGCCAGAAAGCTATCGTATGCAGGTCGCTTGGTACTGATAAAATCTGTACTAGGCACTCTACATAACTATTGGGCAAGCATTTTCGTCCTACCTACAAGCATTATTAAGCAGATAGATACAGCATGTAGGAACTACCTATGGGAAGGAGGATCAACATATACTAAGGCTCCCAAAGTGGCTTGGCAGAAAGTGTGTGCCCCTACAAATGAAGGGGGACTAAATCTGGTGCAGACCAAATATTGGAACAAAGCGGCAATAGCGAAGTTGGCTTGGTGGGTGTATATGCATCCAACAAAATTGTGGGTGCAGTGGGTCAACTCTGTTTACATTAAAGGGCAATGTTGGAAGGACTACGCCCCACCTCTGGATGTTAATTGGGGCTGGAAAAAAATATGCAGGATAAAGGATGAATTCCAAAGTGGGTAAGATAATGAAGAGTGGCTGGGCACAAACCAGTACACTATCGCGAAAGGATATGAATGGTGCAGGGAAAAGCAAGAGGAGGTGGGTTGGCATTGTTTGATCTGGAACAAATGGACACTCCCAAGACATAAGTTTACGGCTTGGCTCCATCAACATAAGGCCATGAACACGAAACAAAAACTACTGCAAATGCGAATTGTGGACGATGATTTATGTTGTATCTGTCACAATGAAACTGAGCACATTGAGCATCTATTTTGTAAATGCCAGTATAGTCAGAAAGTGGTCACTGATATAGAACAATGGCTGGGGTGCACTATGGATAAGGAGATTACGAACCAATGGAGACAGAACCTGCGAGGGTCTAGGCTGAAGCGAGCGGTGATTAATGGAGCTATCAATGCGGTAATATATAACATATGGCACCAACGTAATAAATGTAGAATGGAGGGCATCCTGGTGCGACCGAAGGTAGTAAGCAAGAAAATTATTAGTGATATGCAAATGTATCTCAAAAATGTGGAAACAGGAAAGCTTAGGGATAGAGATATTGGCTTTCTAGCTAGACTCACATCCTATTGTACATGATTTTTTGATCTTTTGATTTTTAATATACTTACCCTTTACCAAAAAAAAAATAAACGTAATATCCCCACCTGAATAATTTTTAGTTGACTTTGAGTTATTTAGGTTGTAATTTCCATTTTGTTTATTTTTTGAGCTGATTTTCAGTTTTTTCCTAATATACAGGATTTTTATCACGACATTGGGGAAACTTAATAATTTTGATATATATTGGACCGTTGTATATCGTATTTTACTTTATTTTATTTTGTTTGGTATCTTAATTTATATTTTGTTTGATTTGATTGGAAAATTGGAGAATATAATGTAATTTAATTTTTGGACTGTAATTATTTTTCGTGTTTGTAATTTTTTGTTTTTCAGATTTGATTTTTATATTTGGACCGTTTAATATCGTATTTTATTGAAACGTTGTATACTGTTATTTATATTTTCGATGAACAATAATTTGATCGTATCGTATTTTATTATGACAATGACGAAATGTAATACTGCAATCAATTACGTAGTTAGAAATGAAAATTCTAAATTTAGGAGAGAGGGAAATTAAATCAAGCTAAAGTTAGTGGGTAGTTTTTTTTTTCTTATTTCAATGAACCAATCAAAATGAGTTAAATTCTACTCCTTTTATAAAGATAGATTGCGTTCTTTTTAACTTAGAGTAGCAGGTCAAGTACATTGATTGCCCCACTTTGACCCCTTTTCTAATTTTACTTCATTTTAATTTTATTTCATCTTCCTCCTTCCTCCATACCTGCAAGGCTGCGGCTTATTAATTTATATTTCCCCCTTTTAATTGTAATTATCTTCCATTAATGAACTTGACTATATAAATACCCATCTTTCCATAGATTTCGTATTTATCATGTACACCAAAAAACCGCAACAATCAAAATTATCCTACCGTTTCTGGACTGTAATGTTTAATATACCTTCTTCATCCACCTCAATTGATTAAGACTATATAAATAGCAATATATTGTTTCTTAAAAATAAATCAAAATCAAGATCATAGTCCACGTGGACAAAACCATCAATTGAAGAATAAAGACCAACTTACCCTAACAAACTAATAATCAAAATCATAGTTCACCAATACACTATTTCGTCATCGCCGCCTTCAATTGATGGTTTTATATGGGTTGAACCGTTTTCAGCGAGTCGATCTAACCAGAAATCTAATGTTTTGGGCCAGTACCTTTCTCGATCCAGCTATGGCACACTTCAATACTTCCGTATAAATGAATATGGTAGATTAGACATTAGAGTAAATAAGAAGAGGAGAATAAGTAAATTTTGGTATATTTTATAACTTTGATTTGTGTTACATTCTATATTTTGTAGTCAAAATCAATGTTGAAAATGGGCAGTGTATTTAATTATCAATGGCAAAGCTTTGAAATTTGTAGAACTCACTTTAATGGTGACTTGAATCACAGTTTGGAGAAGAGCCATTAATGGCGTTTTTTGAGAAATAAAGTTGAGTAAAAAAGAAAAAGAAGGGTTTATATGGTATAGAGTATGAAGAAGAATGGGTTATAAAAAGGTAACCGACTAAACAGGTAACCCTTTCACTATTCTATTAAAAGATAATGGGTATAATTGTTGGGTGTATTTCTATTTAAATTAAACTAAACAGGTAACCCTTTCACTATTCTATTAAAAAGGTAACCGACTAAACAGGTAACCCTTTGTTTTATTTTATTTTATTCTGGCCTCTTTAATAAAATATATGTGCCTACATTTAGGTTTACCATTTTCTCGGTGGAAAATTTATAACCTAGACAAAGAAAAGGAAGGAGGAGAATCTCAAATGATGCAAAGGATTTAATGACAATACCAATGAGATTTTTCAAACCAAAGACGAATTTTTGATCTCGTGTATTTCACAATCGATCAGAAATCAAAAAGCCACAACAAACTCACAACCATAATAAGCTTTAACAAACATAACTTCCATAAATGTTACATCACACATCATTTTGTGGTTTATTTTTAGTTACACAATCATAGAGAAGCACACTTGTAGAGTAGTACTCCCTCCATTCATTTCCACTTGGTACATTTGCTTTATGCACGGGTTTTTACGCATTGTTAAAATATTAATAAAAGTACAACAAATAGGTGTAAAGTGTAGTATTGTGTTGAAAAAGTGAGCCTTAATAGTGTTTTTATAGTATTATAGTATTAAAAGTACAACCAAATAAGGAAAGGTGCAAAGTGGATTCGAATGGACCGAAATGGAATAGGTGCAAAGTGGATATGAATGGAGGGAGTATATATTAAAAGGAGAAGATATGTTATAGTTTGGGATTGTTACATGTTCACGCTATTCATAGAGAAAATGGCTTTGCGTATGGATCAAATCGTTCATTGGAAGACAATTGAAGATCCTGCAACGACCACAAAAATAGTTATGTCAATTTGAGTTATGAGACAATTGAAGACAATTGTGAAGTAGTACTCCCACCTATTCTGGGTTTCTTCGACACAATACTTAAGAAATAATATACTGTAACAGTTAGGTGTAACAGTTGGGTGGTGTTTGGAATATGAGAGATGGATGAATAATTAGGAGTTAAATAATAAATTATGGACCACAAATATTAATAAAATGAATAAAATAGAAGTAAAAAAGTTTGATGGGGTTGGGTGATAGGAGAGAGGATTGAATAAAATATAATTAAAAACTTATCAAAATAAGTAAGAGGAAGAAAAACCATAATAATTCATTTACGGAATTACTTTTTCACATACGGACTTTACTCTTTCATATACATTTTATTGGGTTATTCTATATGGTACCCCTTAATTTTTTGAGTTTCTACATGGTACCCCTACACTTTAGGAAACATACATGATACCCCTATAAAGTATAATTCTAACTAACCGTAGCCCTGAGGTTTATTTCCGTCAAATTACTCGGTTTAAATCCGTTAGTTGATGACTAGGATGCTTAGTAGGATATTATTTGGCAATGACGTGGAACTTGTAGTGTCTATTTTGCTTCCAAAATTTTTCCCTCCAAATTTCCTCATATTTTCCCTCCAAAATATTCTATTTAGTTCTTTGTTTCTCATTTTCACTCTCCTCTCTCTTTTTCTTCCTTCTTTTCTCTGCCTTCTTTTTTTCCTCTTTTTTTTTTTTTCTTTGATTTTACTCTCATGTCTTCTTCATCTTATTGGAAAAAATACCATTAGACGGTATTGAATTTAGGAACCAATGTTGTAATCAATGTGGTAGAAATGCGGTAATTAAGATATCGGGATTCGTCAACAACCCAAGAAAAGCTTATTTCAAATGCCTTGATTGTAATCATTTTGTGAAGTGGTTATCGGAAGAGCATGTTATATTTACAAAGGCTTTCAAGAATAGATTGCAAATAGAGTTCAAGATGAAGATTATATGAGTGTTGGAGTGACTAATGAAGACATTATTGGGTTGAAGATGAAGGGTTTCTTATTAAATGTCCAGTCATTGCCATGTCATTGCCAAATAATATCCTAATAATCATCCTAGTCATTAATTAACGGCCTTAACTGAGTTACTTGACGGAAATAAAAACATAGGGGTACCATATAGAAACTTAAAAAATTGAAGGGTACCATGTATGTTTCCTAAAGTGTAGGGTACCATGTAGAAACTTAAAAAATTGATTTTTTCAATAAAATTTCCGTATACTACCCTTCTCCTAAACATAAGCAACACTTTTTTTCTAAACATAAACAAAACAACTCTTATTCATACATCTTTACCCTAAAATTGAATTAATTACCTTAAAAACTTAAACAATGAATTAGAATTCTCCATTTAGTGAAGTAATAGTGTTTTTAACGATTATTGATATGTTATATTGCAATTATTATATTTACAATTTACTGAAAATTATACCATAGAGGCTATGTTAATTACCGTTTGTGGGTGGTAGATGACACGATGGTTAACGAACGTTTTGAGTTTGCACAACGGTTAACTGTGGTGGTCGACTCTCTGAGTTGTCCCCTTGTCGGTATTTGGTTTCTGGGTCATCGGCGTTGTCGGTGTTCGTGGATGTCTCTCGGTGTTATGGTTGTTTGTGTTTCTGGGTATAAATTCTTGTTGTGCTTCACTTTCTCTCTCCTTTTTCTTTTTCTTTTTTTTTTTAAAAAAATACTCCCTCCTATCCATTATAATTGTCCCATTTAGGAGTGAGTAGAACAATTAAGGAATACTAATTGTTTAATATTTTGGATAGTGTAGGGGTATTTAGATTGGGGAGTGTAAGTAATTATATTGGGTTAGGGGTGGGTGGGTGATATATAGAATAAGGAAAGGGTAAAAAGGTAATAAAACAGCCCAAATAGTACACAACGGGACACTTTGACGAATAGGAGTCTCGAACACAGGTTCTATAGATAGGGTACTCAAATTTTACCGCTGAGCTATGTCACTTTTGTTGATATAATAATACCTTCAGTTGTACTTATTTCTCAACTGGGGTAGCGAAATATGATCATCTAAACTGTTTTTTTTTTTAACTTTGGGGTAGCGGCCGCTACCCCTTGCTACCTACTGGATTCGCCCATGATTACGTACTTGATTAGGTTTCCAGTTTTTTCTAAAATTTTATGTTTTTTGTTTTAGTTTTTCTTTCTTTTTTTTTAAAAAAATTTTGTTTGTAATTTTATTTAATTAATTAATTATTGCTTAACGGTGAATGGAGCGGGTTGTTAGTTGTTCTTAATCACCTGGTATTTAAGGGGAGCAAGGAAGAGAGAAAAAAACAATTGAGTGAATGATAAAAGAAGTGGCAAGGACATTATTGTACGAATCATATGTAAAAAAATAAAATCCGTATGTCAAAAAGCACGTCCCTTCATTTAAGGACATAGGGAATAAAATATACTCCCTCCGAGTCATAGTAATGGTTCCTTTACCTTTATGCACAAAAAATAAGGAAATGATTCTAAACCACACAAAACACTCTACCCCACACTGAATTGATTTTTGACCACAAAAAAGTTACTAAAAATGAAAAGAGGAACCATCACTAAACTCGCACCAAAAAGGAAGTAAGAACCATTACTCCGACTCGGAGGGAGTATATATTTATTAATAGGATAAGATAGGATGATGGTTTATACCTGTGTCAATTGAATAGTGTTTCCTTGACTGTCAATCTGAGTTATGTTGCGAATGTTAGCCTTCATAGTGCTGAACAAATTCCCATAAGTAGTAGCCTCTCCTTTTTCAACTGCCTTGATGAAACAATACGTCATGGCTCCATTGTCAATTACCTTTGAATACCCCTTGGTCTGCGTACATTAGGGTAATATTATTGTAAGTTCTAACATAAAACTTTAGCAGGTTTTATGATAAGACTGACTCTAAACCACCAATACTTTACCAAAGTCTTAACAAAGTCTTAAATTAAGTTTTGAAATCCAAGCCTCAATTTAAGACTTTTGGTGAGTCAACCCCACTTTACATGGAAATTATCCAATGAACGTTGTCATTTGTCATTTCTTTTTGTAAAAAAAGAGGTAAAAGTAAAAAGGTGGAGTCTGAAATGAGTCTGATGGATAACGTATAAATTCTGAGATAAATCTGAACAATAAAAAATAATAAAAGTCAGTAAAAACTGATTTGACACACTCTTAAAATTTTAGGAATAATCTTACCGGTAAAACAAGTTACACAACATAACATATCAAACTTTACTAATTAAGTATCAACACAGTCATATACTTCAAACTTTTTCGAATAATACCATAACTAGTTTAATTTGGTTGACTTAATTACCTTTATTTCCTCAGATGTTTGATGATCCGCACAACCGCTAATGGCAATAACTTCCCCGCCATTTGTACCCTTCCATTCACGCGATTTCGGCTGATGGTCTTTCCAAACGTATTGTCCTCTCCTACCATTGAAATCATTATTTTCAGCCCCCTTTGCTTTCCTCAAACCTCAAATTAGACCTCCTACTTTTCATTTCTATTATTAGGTTCGTTAGAGTTATATTTTGTCTGGTCATTTTCAGGTTGACTACTTTCGGATCGGGTCAGTCTCATGTCAACAAATCAAAGCCCGGGTCATGCTCAAGCTGAGTTTCGGATCACATTTAAGGGTTGTAATTCGGGTCAACTTCGAGTGTTACCTATAAATCTATAATGTCGCTATTGTCAAAACTTAAAGAGTTAATTGGCAAATTAGCGTTTTGGCAAGTAGACTCAGTTTTTTCATTTTAAAATAAAATGGACAAAAACATAGGCAGTTGATAATAATAATAATAAAGTACCTATTGAGAATCCGACAACGGAATGGAAGATCAAGCACAGTACCACTATGGCAAGCATCTATAATAGCAGTAAGCTTAGCACCATGAGGAATAGGCTTAACGATGATATCATTGATTTCATCATCTAATATTCCCCCCTCCGTTTCAACGTCCAAGGGACATATAGCTTCATCGAACCCATCTGCGTCATCTCCGTCCTCATCCTTCTCTTGCATACCATGCCCTGCAAAGTGAAACACAAGCGAGTCCCCTGCTCGAACACCATTTACTAACCAACTCATGGCGTTTATTATATTGTCTCTTGTTGGAATCCTGCGTCGATCCTTCTCATCATCTGTTTGTATATAAATCTTAGCAAAGGGAATAAAAGGGCTAGGAGTTAAACAAATACACGTAGCATATAATATATCTATCACAATGATATGCCCGGGTTCCTAAGCAGTTGAAAGCAGTCTTCAATTCATTTGTTCTTCATTACTCCCTCTGTTTCGGTCATTTCTTCGTGTTTTTGTTATTTGCCAGATTTCCACTACTTATTTCTTCATGTTAGTTTTTGGCTTTGTATATTTATGAATAAAACAGTTATACAAAATGACATAATTTCTTACCAGTGAGTAACATAATGTTAGGTTCAGGGAACTTAAATCGGTTAATCAGCAAATTTTTCATACACTTGGCATCATTTATACATCCATTCAGCTCATCCTCGCCGGATCCTTTATAATTGATCCCACATATGACAGCCTTCTTTCTCCCATAAGGGGGGCGAATGGGTCCGCCCCTCAGGTGAGGCGTCATGCCACGATCACGATCACGATCAGGGACACGGGTGATGGTGTGGCAATAGCCACAGCGAATCGCATTGGCTTCGGATTGGATTGGAGATTCAGCCCTACACTTAGAGCATTTCAGAAATGAAACCATTTTTAGATAGCAATAAGATGAGCAGGAAGTGACAATATTTGTACTTGCTTCCCTCTTACTTGTAACTAGTCCACTATTTATAATGATACGATCATGAACCGGGTTACCAATGGAAGAGAAGAATAATAATGATAGGGTGGCCACTGGGTGAGTGGGTGGGTATCAAGTATCAACGTAGGGTTCCTTAAGACCATCCCCAAGCAGAAGGTCGCGCTAATCGGGTCACCAACATTTTCACTCTTAATCTCACCTTAATTATCGTGACCCACTTTTAACCCACTTCCACCCTCCCAAGCAGAAGGTCACGACCTAGGGTCATCAACCCAATTATTTTCCACTCATTTTTCATTTTCCAACATTTTCAATCATTAATTACATTCTCTACCCCCACCAAATAATATAATAAGCCAATAACATTGTGACACGTCAAAGGTCACCAAAGGTCACCAAGAAGGTCACCAACCCATTTCGGGGTCACAAATTGACCCTGGAAATTTCAAGGTCACCAAAATTAATACAAGGTCACCAAAATTAATGTCTTAATTACGTAATTACGGTGACCCAACAAGGTCGCGACCTCCTTGGCGACCTTGCTTGGGGATGGTCTAAGGTTTGATAGTAATATTAGAGAATCTTTTTAGCTTAGCTGCATAATTTTGCTTTGTTAATTCAGATTGGATTAATTTATCTAATTAAGACGTTGTTTTTATTAGAATTTTTTTGTTAATCAACGTTAATTACCAAAATAATTAGGTAATTAGTGTTCATTTGAAACTATCTGGGTCGATGGTGTTTACGTCATCACTTTTTATTTTTGTCCGATTTTTACATGAAATCGCTAAGAAATCTAGCGGCTTTACCAAGATGTCATCGCCAAATATTTGTATTTGCTGTATTAAAAAAAAGAGTGTTCAAGAAATCCGCTAAAGTTATCATGACTTCCACAAATTTCCAACAAATTTGCATGAGTACACTACAGCATGACAGTACTGATATGGTAAGTCGCTAAGATTTTGAGCGGTTTTGCCTTTTATATATATAAAAAAAACTAAGTGAAACCGCTAGGTTTCTTAGCGGTTTCATATAAAAAATCGACAAAAATAAAAAGTGATGACGTGGACACTATAGTCCCAAATAATTTCAAATGAACGCTAATTACCTAATTATTTTGCTAATTAAAGCTAAATAACCAAAATATTCTTTTTATTATCCCCAACATATTCCACACCTAGCCCTGCTTTTTTGTAACTTTTTTTTGAAAATCCCATAAGGGGTTAAATTATATTAGATAACTTGCAATTCGCAAGTTCAACGATATATCTCGTAATAGTCGATTCATCGCGAAGATTGCTTTCCCACACCTACAAGAGTGAGCTAACATATGAGCTACTTTATTCGGTTTTCTACTAACAAACGACCAAGAAATAACATCAAGACAATTCCTACTAAACGAACGAATTTAATTGATAACCGCGTGGAAGTCGCTCCGACCCATCTTCTTTTCTCCCAACGCATCGATAACCACCTGACTCTCACTCTTAACCAACACCGTTCGACAGTTATGGCGTTTAGCTATTCGGAGCCCCACTAGGACCGTTTCAGCTTCAGCCACCCTCACCTCGAGCTCCTTTTGTCGCCTCTCTTCCCATACCAACCATATCCTCCCATCTCTCCTGCGACACCACGCTCCTATGTCCGTCCCACATCCCTCTTTTACTCCTGCATCCACCCTTATTAGAGCATCATAGTCATGCTCCTCCTCTCCTTCATTCCTCGCCTGCTGCCTTTCATCCTTCACATTAGACTGATTTGTCCCTTGCTTCCCTACTGCACCTAGCTCTTGAATCAACTCTCGCATTCTCCGCATCATAGGTTGTGTCTTAGGCACGACATTATCGAATACCACCTTATTGCGCATTTCCCAAATAGTCCACGCTCCCATAATAAACAATTCACTCTCCCAAGTATCGAACTCCCGCAGAACATCTTCTACCCAATCCCTAACATACTCATATCCCAGACTCTGTTTTACCTCCAATCCCAGGCTCTCCCACACTCCAAACCAGCCCCTACATTCGCTGTAATACCCCGTATTTTAGCTTCGGTCAACAACTGTCAAACCATGTTTTGTACAAGTATTTCAAATAGAACGTCTATAAAGTATTTTACGTAAACTGTTATTATTTTATAAATCGTATTTCTACGGTTATTTCGTACTTCATAATCATTTTATATTTGATGGTTATTTCATAAAATGACTTTTCATTCGTGTTTCTTATTTTTGATAATATAAATATTTTGGATTTATTTCTCATTTATACTTACTTTATTATTTAAGTCGTAATTACATTTAAATTCTAATTTTATATATACTCTTATGAACTAACTAATAATTTTATATTATTATAATTAATTAATCTTTACTACTACTAAATTACATAATTTAATTAGTATGATTATATATTATTCGATACATATTTTACTAATCACTATAGTAATTATATTAGTTATATGTGCTCGTTTATCCTTAATCGAGTCGAGAACGGAATACGGGTAATATATTTATCAAGGTGCGTGATGGGCTTGGGTTAGAGTGATGTATGAAGGGTGTTATGTAAACCGTGTGTGTCAGCAAACCCTAATCTTATACACGAATACACTCCTTACACCTTTCATCGACATCAACTCCCTATTATCTCATCCATCGACAAACCAACTAAAACCCTAATTCACCTTATCAGCCACCGTGAGATTTAGGAAGGACAAGAGGACTACATCACCATCGTCATCATCACCATAATCGTCAACCACCTTGACCTGTAGGCAATCATTTTGTTGACAATTCCCTTTTATTTTACGTTACTCTGTTTCGTTTTCAATTGCAATTTGAACTGTTATTTTGATTTCGTTTTGGGTACAAATTTCTGGTAGTCGGGGCAGGGTGTTTCTAGTTGGTTGTGGTGGCTGTAGGGTGGTGCGTGGTGGTCGGAGCACCACCTTGGACTAGGCTGCTTAGGAGGCGACAGAACAGGGGCTGCTTGTGACTCGTTTTTGGGTCTGTATATGGGTAGGTTACGCGTTGGGTTGCTGGGTGTCGACTACTCGGGTAGAGGCGAACATGATGGTTCATTAGTGGTGGCTTTAGGAGGTGGGTGGTGACAGTGGTGGCTGGGGAAAAGAGAATAGCGGAGAGGAATCAAAAACAGGAAAAAAAGAGGGTTGGGCGTGAGTTCAGGTGGTTTGCGAGGGAGTTTTGTGGGGTTTTAGAGGGTGACGAAGGGAGGAGGTTAAGACCCATGTAACCACCGTGGATCAGTGGTGATGGTGTTGGTGTCTAGGGGCGGTGTTGGGTACGGTGGAGAGAGAAAACTGCGTGAGAAGAGAGTGAGACAAGGGCGTCGAAAACGTGGTACGGTACAAACGCACGTGTGCAGGCTGTTTTGGCTATGCGTGGTGACTGTTATGGTGGCCGCAGGTGGTGGTCAGAGGGTCGATGTTTTGGGTAGTGGTGTAGGCTAGAGGTTGGGGTCATCGGCGATGGTTGTGGGTGGCTAGATTGGCGGTAATGTTGACGGGAAAAATGGTGTATGAAGGTTGTTGTGGAGGCTGTCGTGGCTACTGGCTAGATTGGCGGTAATGTTGACGGGAAAAGGGGTGTATGAAGGCTGTTGTGGGTCTGTTGGGTCGTGAGGCTTTTGCTACGTTATTATTATTATTATTATTATTATTGTTATTGTTATGTTGTTATTATTATTATTAATATTATTATTATTATTATTATTATATTATTACTATTGGGTTGTTATTGTTGTGGTTTCTCAACATGATATTATTATTATTATGTTATTATTATATTATTAGTATTCATGGTTGTTGTCCTTATTTGTGTAATATTGTTATTAATATTATATGTATTATGATTATTATTAATATTATGGTTAGTATTAGTAGTATCATTATTAAGTAATTGTTGTTTTCTTATGGGTACTTGAGTCGTAAGTAGACCTGTCAAAACCTGACCCGACCTGAAAACCGATCGTAACACGACCCGTAAGTAACCCGTAAATAACCCTGTTTTCTCAATCCGAACCCAAAAGATACCCGAACCCGTTTTGACCCGTAAACGACGGGTCAAAACCCGGCCCGCAGCGGGTTGACCGTTGGGTCAAGATAATATATCATTTTTAAAATATACAATGTCATATGTGTGTATGTATTGATGACTTATAAATTTTCGGCGAAAAATATTTATATATATTTTGTATGTCACGTCATCACTGTAACATCCCACATTTTCGTAAAATATATTATTAAAGGTTTTAATTATTTTTACGGGATAAAATAATATTTTAATATTTTAATATTTAATGGTAATTCATAAGATCCGTCTTAAGAACCTTAAGTCCTTAAGACGAATACAACTTGACAACTTAAATCCATGTCATAAAACCCGTTCATTCCAAACCCGTTTTCATTTAAACGGAAAGGACAAATATAAACCCCTAAACCCTTATTGTATGTCGACACTCATTCTTCATAAAAACAATACACTGCTTCCTTCATTTCCCCATTTCTCATCAAAACTCCAAGCTTCCTTTCGATCTTTCTTCATCATCCGGACTCCAAATCAAGGTAATGTATACATTTTCGGAATCCTCATGGAATTTGCAAGCCATCCGTCACTTCCGATTTCCATTTCCTTTCATTCGAAATTTGGGCTTTTTTTGTAGAATCCGTCTTTAAACTCGAAAATCCGTGTTTCTGGTTGTAGGAAGAGGCTTAGGAGATCCTAAGGAGGTTAGTGGCGAGATTGAAGAGGAGCTAGGAGCTTAATCGCGTAAAAGGTGACGATAATGAGAAACTCGGCCTTATTGTTCATATTAGCACTTTTCTTGTTTAAATTGGTTTAAGCTTCTGATTTTCATGTTGTTGATGTTAATGGGACTTAGTATCATGCTAGGAACCCTTAAGGAAGACCCTCATATGCTTGGTTGATGTTATATTTACTTGTTGTTAAAATTCAGAAATTTGTATGCTTGCGACGGATACAAAGTATAATCTTATTGAGGTTTATTTGTGGAGTTTGATGGTTGTATTTATATAGTGTATTTGATGATTTCATATGCTGGGTAAACATTGTATGTTGCGATCTTAGAAGTCTTGAATCGACTTTGTAAGATTTGAAGTATATTGCGAATTGCGAATTTCTGCTCAGTGACTCTGAGCCGGTCGACCGACCGGCCGCCGGTCGACCGACCGGCTGAGAGTGTTTTATGGTTGTTTTGCGGAAGTTAGAATTTAAGTGTTGGGATGCCCAGCCGGTAGGCCGGCTGCCTGCCGACCGACTGGGAGTCCATGTTAGTGATGTTGCGTACGATAGAATTTAAGGATTTGGGTCCACCAGCCGGTGGGCCGGCTGCCTGCCGACCGGCTCAGGGCCCTTGCTCTTGGTTTAATAAACAAAATTGTAAGGGGAAGGAGGGATGCCAGCCGGTGGGCCGGCTGCCTGCCGACCGGCTGAGACCTCTTGTATGTTGTTTTCTTTTTCTGACATGTAAAGGAAGAAGGATTTTCAGACGGTCAGCCGGCCGCCTGCCACTGACCGGCTGAGAGTCCTGTTCATCTTATTTAGTTTGTAACTTCTGATCGGTTGATCGGTTTGGTTTGAAATTCGTTCCGTGCACCCTTGATGTGTGTTTGAGGTCCCCGGAGGATGGGCGACACTATATTGGGTTCGGGAATGAGGAGAGGATAGAGACCCCCCGGTCGGGTAACCGAAAGGGAAACCGACTCTCCCTCAACTTAGTTCCCGGGATCAATTAAGTGTTGATTAGAAGTATAAGAAAGTAGAACTATAGATTAGTTTCTAAATTTGGATGTTATTATATTGATGCGTATTAAGGTATGCCTTAAGCTGCCCTCTGAGCTTAATACGTGAGCTTGTTGTCATATATGGGGATATGCCTTAAGCTGGCCTCTGAGCGCTATATGTGTATGGTTGTCGTGTCTGGGATATGCCTTAAGCTGGCCTCTGAGCCCAGACATGTTTGTTGTGATCGCGTTGGAACATGCCTTAAGTTGGCCTCTGAGTCTGACGAGTAGAGCAGCTGCACAATGGGGCGTTTAGGTCGTAACACCTCACCCGGAGTGCAGATGTTTGATGCTAGAACATGCCTTAAGCTGGCCTCTGAGTTTAGTATCTTGTGATGTAGTGAAGGGACATGCCTTAAGCTGGCCTCTGAGTCATTTACATTTGGGTGCTAGTCTATGCCTTAAGTTGGCCTCTGAGTCTAGTGTCTTGCTGATTGGCGGGTCTATGCCTTAAGTTGGCCTCTGAGTCCTTGCTTGCTGATTGTTTTGGTGTTTAGGTTATTTCTTAAGTTGACCGCTGAACCTTTATACTTGTTGAATGATTGGTATTTAGGTTATGTCTTAAGTTGACCGCTGAACCTTTATACTTGCTGAATGATTGGTATTTAGGTTATGTCTTAAGTTGACCGCTGTACCTTTATACTTGCTGAATGATTGGTATGTAGGTTATGTCTTAAGTTGACCGCTGAACCTTATACTTGCTGAGTTTATCTGCTTGCCTAGAGTTGGTATAGTTTCGGATACAGATGTTGATGTTATGATATAACTGTTGATATTGATGAGTATGATACTTGACTTTGTTATTGTTCATCCAAGGCATTGGATGACTCTTTAGTCAGTTTCGTAAATGGTTTGGATTGAAAGACCCCCCGACCGGGCAACCGGTAGGGAAACCGGCTCTCCTTCCAAATATTTTCCGAAGTTGGTTGAGAGCCCTGCATTAGTGATTGCATGATAGTATGAGAATAGTTATTGAGACATTGATATGCTTCACATGTTTATATATGTTGGAGTGTTCTGTTTGTATTGCTTGTTACGTGTCGTTACAAAAGGCGGCTAGGAGAACTCTAGTCACTCCCCACTGATTGTGGCGTACATGTTTTCATGTATGTAGGTACATGCAGGTTGGACAGGGTTCACTGAGAGCTAGCGAGTGATGATCCACTTGTCATCATATGACTTACACTTTCGAGTAGCTAGGCTCTAGTTTGATACTGTTTATCTGTTGGTGCCTGTAGGGATGTTCCATCCCAGGCTTTGTATATATTTAGTTTCCGTACTTAGACAGTATACTTATCTATTTCAGTTTATGTCAGTTTCAGTTTTCAGTTTTAATTCACCTCGCATGTTGTTTATGTTTAAAAAGTTTTAATTCCGCTGCATTTTTAGTATTTTGTATGTTTTATATTTCCGCTTTCGCGAGGGGTTTTACGATGACCTCAAACAACATGCCACGTCATCACCTCCAAGTGTGTGCCACACCGTCACTTTAACCGTAGTACGTCGAATTGCATTCCACGTCAGCACCTCATCACCTCGTACCACATGCCACGTCATCACATCGAAATATGTGTCACGTCGTCACTTTTAGTGTAGTACATCAAATTACATTCCACGTTAGCACTGCCACCTCATTATTTCGATAGACCACATGCCACGTCATCACATTGAAATGTGTGCCACACTGTCACTTACACTTTATTCCCCATCATCATTGTCACTCATCTCCTAGGACCACATGTCACATCATATCCTCGAAGTTGGTGTCATACCGTCACTTTCGTCGCAATACATCCAACTGAACCGCACCTCGTGTCCAACACTTCCACCTCATCACCTCTTATCACATGTCACGTCATCATTGTTATCTTATTTGAGTCTCATTATGGTACTTAGCGAGTTAGTGAAGGTGATGATGTCGATAACGATGGTGATGGCGAAAATGGTGACAATTAATTTGACTAAGACGAGTAAGATGAGAGAAAACATATAAAATGTTAGAATTACGATATAAAAGAAGTTTTAAAAAATGCGAGGAAAAGATGTTGACTGACCCGTATTTTTACCCGAACCCGACCCTGTATAGACTTGATCCGTATTTTACCCTACCCCCGAACCTGTATCTACCCGACCCGTAACCCGCCCGTTCAACCCGTTTGACAGGTCTAGTCGTAAGTAATTGAATTTGTATATGTATACTCGTGGGTTATGTTTTCACGTTTTATAATTTTAATAATAAAGTTCGTATCTCCATAAATTATAATACGTATGTGACAAGTATCGATATTTAGTTGTTGGTGATAATTTATATAATTCTTTACTTAATTAAATTGCTGCTAAGTAATAATTGATACGGTCTCGTTATGCGTATTATATTATTGAAATAGTTAATTTAAATAATAGATATATTATATTAATATGCGTTATTGTATTAGTTAGTGATTAAGTATATTATTTTATTAGGTGTCGAGTATGTGATGGAGTAATGCTACTGATTGGATGTTTGCTGCGTGATGGATTATATTGCTATCCAGGTAGGATACATTGACCTTATACTCTATATTGTGTATGAATGGATGCGGTATTGTGTGTTATGGATGCTGAATATGACTTATGATGCCCGTCGTTTAGGGTACCAAAGATAAAATTTATAATTCCTAACTTTAACAATAGATAGTGAAAGTCAGGGTCGAACCACAAGGAGGTGGGGAATGTTTATTGTTTTAATGTTAATGTTTAAAGGTAACAGATTTGGGGGTTTTATTGTTGATTACTATATCTAAGGCAAAGATTAAAATAAAACAAGAAATAAAGATGAGAATCAAATATATAAAAAGGGATGCTAGGATGATTGGGTAATAAATAGCTAAGGTAAAATAAATCCTAAGGTCAACATGTATTGCAGTCGCGTAAGGGGGTGTAACATATCTTTTTAGGTCTATGCTACCTAATAGCTCCTTTCGGCCTATGCTATTAGTTCCTAGGTCTCACAATTATTGGGTGTCAACAATAAGGGTGATTCCTAAATCCTAGGTCACATACCTTTCAGTCTTGAGTAACCTAGCCGTCTTAAGGTGTAAACCAATGCCCTTCCCGTATCTTTCAATCTTGGGTAGGTCATTACTAACGTCCTACAAGTCTCCTTTCAGTTTCATTGCAGGGTGTTATAGTCAACAAGGAAAGACGAAACAGGATACAGACGCAAGTGGTCGACCGACCAGCTATTCCGGTCGGCCGACCACAGCCTCGGTCGACCGACCCACTATTTGAGTCGGCCGACCGTGGCTCTGCTACAAGTCGGTTTCGGAATTTATTCTACCCATGCATATTATCCCCTACATCCTAACATATGAAAATTAGCTACTCATGGTTGTTAAGATGATTATGAAAACGGGATTAAACATGGTGAACATAGTAAATAATCTAAGCATGCAAGATTCAATAAAGCTTGGGATTTCTATCTTAATTGAATGCAAAAGTAACAAGAACAATAATAAAAGGCTAGATTAAAGAGTAATTATCACAATTGGAATTAAGGCAGAAAGGAATAAACTTTATTGAATGCTTGAGAATTCTTGAATAATAAACTTGAAACTAAAACTCAACTATATGAAATTGATAAGAACTAGATTCTAAGAGATAGTAGATGGTAAAAAGATGATAGATAGTAAAAGATATATCTAACCCTAATCACAAGATTAGTTTATATAGGTTGATGCGTGCCTATTTTATGATGTTTTACATCTATTTTTACACGCATTTTGTCGCTCATTTACTATGTTGTAGCCTTTATTTCCCAACAATTGTCTACTTTCGTATTTTTATGCTCTTTTGCAGATTTGTGCGGAAAAGGGACGATTTTATACCAAATTTATGCCCTCGGGATTTTTTATGACTAAGGACAAGAAGGAACGAAGCCTAGGGCATATTTCAAGGCCTAAAGATAGCTTTAACAAGCAAAGAATCGATCCACGACATTGCAGCCTGTTTCAAATGGCTATATCTCGAGTTATAGAGCTGATAATGGAGTGATTCCAGTTGGAGGTGAAAGCTTATCCTCTTAGCTTTCCAACGCCGCGAGAATCGCTTGATTTCGATAAGTAACAAAGAAATGGCAGCTGTTTTAAGAACGATGCGCGCTGCAGTCCCGACAGTTGGTCGACCGACCAACAAAGTAGGTCGATCGACCAGGTGCCTATTGGAAAAGCCCAGAATTTTGCCTGAAGCCCAGAAATTGCATAAAATCCGTAAAGCGGTCGACCGACCCAAAATATTGGTCGACCGACCACAGCACCGACCCAGAAGTTTCCGCGAAGCCCATTAAAGTGTTTAGGTCATTGGGAAACTCTTTATTTCCGCCTATTTAAGCCAAATTTCGTAATTAGGGTTAGGCATCAAGATTTCCATCAAGTTTTCTACCTAGTTTCTATCATGAAGTTACATCTAGTTTTAGTTTTAATCTTTCAATAATAATCAAACACTTTTCTTTAGTTTTATACATTGTTCATCATCAATCTTTCAACAATATTCAATAAAGCTTGTTCTTTTCCGCCTTAATCCTTATTTCTGGTAATTCCTCTCTTAATTTATGTTTTATTATTGTTAGTTTATAATTATTGCATATGGTTAAGTTAAAATCCCAAGCCTTTATTATTATTGCATGTTTAGATTGATGTTCTTTATAATTTCCATGTTTATTCCTATTTTTATTATTGTTTCAATAGTTATGAGTAGCTAATTTCATATGTTAGGATGTAGGGAGTAAATATGCGAAGGTAGTATAAATTCCGAATCGACATGCTGCAGGGTGGAGGTCGGCCGACCGGGTTAGCTGGTCGGTCGACCGACACGCGTATGAATTTTGTTTCGCTTTAATTTGTAGACTATAATAACCTACAATGAGACCAAAAGGAGACTTGTAGGATGTTAGTATTGACCTACCCAAGATTGAGAGATTTGGGAAGGGCATTGGTTTACATCTTAAGACGGATAGGTTACTTAAGACTGAAAGGTTTGTGACCTAGAATTTAGGAATCACCCTTATTGTTGACACCCAATAATTGTGAGACCTAGGAACTAATAGCATAGGCCGAAAGGAGCTATTAGGTAGCATAGACCTAAAAAGATATGTTACACCCCTTACGCGACTGCAATACATGTTGACTTAGGATTTATATTATCTTAGCTATTTATTACCCAAACATCCTAGCATCTCTTTCATCATAGTTTATTCTCATCTTTATTTACTTGTTTTATTTTATATTTGTTTTAGATTTAGCAACAACCAATCAAACCCCCTCTCTTTAGTTACTTAATAGATTAAAAATTAGCAAACATAATTAACCTTGTCTCTCTGTGGTTCGACCCTTACTATCACTATCTATAGTTTTAGTTTGGTTTATAAATCTTATCTTTGACACCCACAACGACGGGTATCAAATTTTGGCGCCGTTGCCGGGGAGACGGTGTAATTTTGTTTGGTAATTTTTAGTTTATTTTTCTTGTCTTAAGGAACTTAGGTTCCTTAAGACCGTTGCTTACCATCTCTTCTAGTTTTGTTCTAGAAGACAGGTTTTTGAGAGGAAGACTTGAGTACTCTCAGTGCTATTGCGATCATGTCTACTATTTCTGATAATCTTCAGCCAGCAGCACACCACCTCCCAGGGGGATTTATTCTCCCCGTTGATTTTCATCTCTCCTTTATCGAATTGTTGGAGCAAAAACAGTTTGCAGGTCTACCAGATGAAGATCCTTCGAGGCATTTGCAGAATTTTACAGATTATTTTTGTATCCTACGCGTTTCGGAGGGAGAGCGAGATAAGGCTAAGGAGATGTTGTTTCGGTTCTCCTTAAAAGATTCTGCGCGTGAATGGATTAGTCACCTTGATATGGGAGCGGCTAGAGTTACAGATTGGGCATCTCTGGCATTGGCTTTTTGCAAACAGTACTTTTCACCAGCGAAAACCGATGCTTTGAGAATTCAAATCTCAAAATTCCAGCAAGGACCTGACGAGGAACCTCATGAAGCATGGATCCGTTTTAAGGAGTCGGTTCGACCTGTTCCTCGCCGTGGCTTTGAGGAGTGGTACTTTTGCAACCAATTCTATGACTCTTTAAGTAGTCGTGCTTATGAGGAGTCAACCCCAAAGGATGATTCTGCCGCAGCCCAGGTAGAAGAAACTGAACCCGTGCACAGGTCAGAGGGTCAACCGACCACAATAGCAGGTCGACCGACCTCGTCACCTGACGTGAGATCAGTTTCTGCAGAACAGAAAATTTTCGATGATACGGAGTCTGGTCGACCGACCGCTGTACCAGGTCGACCGACCACTGTTACTGAGCAGAATGCAGTTTCTATTCCCGAATCGCTGGATCCTTCCCTCATTCAAGACCTCACCATGATACCTGAACAGACTATGGAGTCGCCTCCTGAGCTACCTAATTCTCCTCTCATCAATGACTCGACGGAGATTCTGAAGTTAAAAAAGCCGAAGATTGTTGATTCTGCGACAAGCATTACAGTCCCATATCCAGATCATTTAGAGAAAGCAAAGTTGGAGTTTCAGTTCGGAAAAATCTCGGAGATCGTCAAGGGCCTTGAGCTTAAGAGAAAATTGGAGGACCATCCTATTATTTCTATTGGTGCAGGTCATGATAAAAAGGGCATAGGAGATCCTGGAGATACTGGGGAGACGAAATTGGAGCAAGTTGCTGAAGAAGACCGGCCGGGCAAAGTAAAGAAGCATGTCATAGCTTATGCGACACCAGATACCCTTCCTCCATCTAGGCCTGTTGTCTGGAAGCCCAGAGTAGCGGTCAGTATTGCTGAAAGGACCTATTTTAGCCAAGTGCCTTACTTTGGGGTATCTTGCTGCTGAGTCGTAGTTCTTGTTTAGTGTCTTATTTCAGTTTTTTTTGTTGGACTATTTATTTTCTTGTTTTTAGACTCAGACTCTTTTTACTTTCGTTGCTTCGTTTGAGACATTTTAGGCTTGGTTCTAGGGTCTTGCGCATTTGTTGGGCGCATATTTATTGCTTTTTCAGGTTTCGACGAAGAACCGACGACCACTGTACAGCAGAGGGGTCGGCCGACCAGCATTACCAGTCGACCGACCTGAGCTCTGCAAATTCGGAATTTCTTAATATACAGGAAGGTCGGTCGACCTATTACATCGGTCGGTCGACCGCCAGCTGTTACGGTTTTCTCGTTTCTTTTTCAGGGATCGTGTAAGTCATCTTGGGTACTTGAGTGGCATTGCTGGCCACCAAAACCTCCCAGCTTACGCTGGTTTGGGGAGGTTTTTCTCATGCGCTTCATAATCTAGTGAGTTCTTTCCAGTTTTTCCTTAGCTTTTATTCTCTTTGCATCTTTCATTTATTTTTTCTGAAACCTTTACTTAGGCTGATGCACAATGGGGACATTGTGCAGGTTGGTTTGGGGAATGGTTTCATGTTACATGCATTGCATTTTGTCACACGTTTACTGCATTTCTGTCTTGCATTGTTCTTTTCTTTATTTTTCCTTATATATACAAAAAAATCCAAAAAAATTAAAAAAAAATTTTTATTCCAAAAAAATGCACGTTTATTTTAGCATATAGGTCGAGTCAGAACGAAAGTATTTCAAGGATGATTTAGCTATCTTACATGTTTATGCCTTTACCTTGCCTTGTCAACTTGTTTTAGTATGAAAGTCTTTTGCATATCTACGAATTTTTGTCAACTTGTTTTCTTGAGACTTGACTTATACCTTGGCAACCTACTATACATTCTAAGTTTTAGAGCTTTATTTCCTGGTTTCATTCTTAAACCAGTTGTCTAGGGTGTGAGTAGTACTCCCCTTGGAACATGTTACATCAATATGCATAAACATGAACTTGAATTGCTATATACTTGTTTTACTTTCTCGTTTTGTGAGTCTTGATACGTGCATTTGGGATCCCCTTTCTCTTATTTACCCATAAGCCTTACATAGCCAAAATTGCCTTTTTATTCCCCCAAAACTACATCCCATACTTAGCCTACCCTTCCAAGCTAGTGTTTGTGGTCATTGGATTATTTTTTCGAGGCATCTTGGTTTGTATGCTTTCATGAGCAAAAAGAGAAAAGAAAGAAGGAAAGAAAGAAAGGAAAGAAAGAAAAAGAGAACAGAAAAATTCAGAAAAAGAAGGAAAGAAAAGGAAAACGGAAAAAGTCAAAACGTACAGAAAAGAGGTCGACCGACCACATATACAAGTCGGCCGACCACCTGTCATCATCAGATTCCAAATTTCGTTCCAAAAATACCTTCCTTTTATTTGTTATCACTCCCGTACCTCATTCAAAAATATTTGGGACTCCTTTCTTATATTTAATGTGAGAGTTGTGCTACAAAAGAGCACTTTCTTAATATCAAAAGTTGTGAAATATGTTGTTGGGAACCGGTTTTACTAGCTTGGCTACTAACCCCACATACCCAAAAACATCTTGACCACTTCTACCTTTTACCTCACATATCTTTCATTACCCCAATTGCATATATCTGGGTCACTTAATGAGATTGTTATACATAGTTGTAGAATTCTTGTTCATATTAGATTGCAGGCATGTTTTCATGGGTCGCAGTTAGGTGAGTGTCTCTACAAAATTACTTCTTTCTATCTTTTACATATACTCACCCTTTGCTTCATGAGTGTCTCGAGCGTACCGCGAGAGTCCATGGTATAAAGTCTCTATAGTCTTTATTTTTGCAAGTCTGACAACACCATAACTCGTTTGCATGATTTAAATACTTTCTCATTTTGTACTTAGCATTGGTTTAGGCTAACATGTAAATTTCGCTCTGAGATTGAAATCGTTCCATTAGTTAAGATCGAGTCTATTCCTTGCTTGAGGGCAAGCAAGGTTTGGTTTGGGGAATTTGATGCGTGCCTATTTTATGATGTTTTACATCTATTTTTACACGCATTTTGTCGCTCATTTACTATGTTTTAGCCTTTATTTCCCAACAATTGTCTACTTTCGTATTTTTATGCTCTTTTGCAGATTTGTGCGGAAAAGGGACGATTTTATACCAAATTTATGCCCTCGGGATTTTTTATGACTAAGGACAAGAAGGAACGAAGCCTAGCGCATATTTCAAGGCCTAAAGATAGCTTTAACAAGCAAAGAATCGATCCACGACATTGCAGCCTGTTTCAAATGGCTATATCTCGAGTTCTAGAGCTGATAATGGAGTGATTCCAGTTGGAGGTGAAAGCTTATCCTCTTAGCTTTCCAACGCCGCGAGAATCGCTTGATTTCGATAAGTAACGAAGAAATGGCAGCTGTTTTAAGAACGATGCGCGCTGCAGTCACGACAGTTGGTCGACCGACCAACAAAGTAGGTCGATCGACCAGGTGCCTATTGGAAAAGCCCAGAATTTTGCCTGAAGCCCAGAAATTGCATAAAATCCGTAAAGCGGTCGACCGACCCAAAATATTGGTCGACCGACCACAGCACCGACCCAGAAGTTTCCGCGAAGCCCATTAAAGTGTTTAGGTCATTGGGAAACTCTTTATTTCCGCCTATTTAAGCCAAATTTCGTAATTAGGGTTAGGCATCAAGATTTCCATCAAGTTTTCTACCTAGTTTCTATCATGAAGTTACATCTAGTTTTAGTTTTAATCTTTCAATAATCATCAAACACTTTTCTTTAGTTTTATACATTGTTCATCATCAATCTTTCAACAATATTCAATAAAGCTTGTTCTTTTCCGCCTTAATCCTTATTTCTGGTAATTCCTCTCTTAATTTATGTTTTATTATTGTTAGTTTATAATTATTGCATATGGTTAAGTTAGAATCCCAAGCCTTTATTATTATTGCATGTTTAGATTGATGTTCTTTATAATTTCCATGTTTATTCCTATTTTTATTATTGTTTCAATAGTTATGAGTAGCTAATTTCATATGTTAGGATGTAGGGAGTAAATATGCGAAGGTAGTATAAATTCCGAATCGACATGTTGCAGGGTGGAGGTCGGCCGACCGGGTTAGCTGGTCGGTCGACCGACACGCGTATGAATTTTGTTTCGCTTTAATTTGTAGACTATAATAACCTACAATGAGACCAAAAGGAGACTTGTAGGATGTTAGTATTGACCTACCCAAGATTGAGAGATTTGGGAAGGGCATTGGTTTACATCTTAAGACGGATATGTTACTTAAGACTGAAAGGTTTGTGACCTAGAATTTAGGAATCACCCTTATTGTTGACACCCAATAATTGTGAGACCTAGGAACTAATAGCATAGACCAAAAGGAGCTATTAGGTAGCATAAACCTAAAGGATATGTTACACCCCTTACGCGACTGCAATACATGTTGACTTAGGATTTATATTATCTTAGCTATTTATTACCCAAACATCCTAGCATCTCTTTCATCATAGTTTATTCTCATCTTTATTTACTTGTTTTATTTTATATTTGTTTTAGATTTAGCAACAACCAATCAAACCCCCTCTCTTTTGTTACTTAATAGATTAAAAATTAGCAAACATAATTAACCTTGTCTCTCTGTGGTTCGACCCTTACTATCACTATCTATAGTTTTAGTTTGGTTTATAAATCTTATCTTTGACACCCACAACGACGGGTATCATAGGCAGAAAAATAAGAGTTTCCTAAATACTCTAATTCTAATTTATTTCCGAAAAGAATCGTCCGGGCTTCTGCTGAGGTCGGCCGACTTACTTTGTGGGTCGGTCGACCGCTTCGTATGGACTCAATTGATTTCTCGGGCTTTCTTGAAATTTGGACTTTCATGAACATCAGGCCTGGTCGGCCGACCCGTTTATCTGGTCGGTCGACCGCTTCCGTAAAGGATTCTTCGGTTTCCTTTTGCTTTGACTTCTGGTATTTAAATAATGACTCCAGTTGACTTTCCATTGGTCCTTAATTACGCATAAGACTCGAGGACGTGAATTCGGTGCTAAATCGCCCCTTTTCCGCATAAATCTGCAAAAGTGCATAAAAATACGAAAGTACACGATTGTTGGGAAATAAAGGCTAAAACATAGTAAATGAGCGACCAAATGCGTGTAAAAATAGATGAAAAACATCATAAAATAGACACGCATCAAATTCCCCAAACCAAACCCTTGCTTGCCCTCAAGCAAGAAATAGACTCGATCCTAACTAATGGAACGATTTCAATCTCAGAGCGAAATTTACGTGTTAGCCTAAACCAATGCCAGTACAAAATGAGAAAGTATTTAAATCATGCAAACGAGTTATGGTGTCGTCAAACTTGCAAATATAGAAACTATAGAGACTTATACCATGGACTCTCGCGGTACGCTCGAGACACTCATGAAGCAAAGGGTGAGTATATGTAAAAGATAGAAAGAAGTATATTTGTCATGACACTCACCTAACTGCGACCTATAAAAACATGCCTGCAATCTAACATGAACAAGAATTCCACAACTATGTATAAACAATCTCATTAAGTGACTCGGATACATGCAAATGAGGTATGAAAGATATGTGAGGTAAAAGGTAAAAATTGTTTAAAATGTTTTTGGATATGTGGGGTTAGTAGCCAAGCTAGTAAAACTGATTTCCAACAACAAACTTCACACCTTTGATATTAAGAAAGTGCTCTTTTTGTAGCACAACTCTCACATTATATAAGAAAGGACTCCCAAATATTTTTGAATGAAGTACGGGAGTGATAATATATAAAAGAAAGGGATTCTCGGAACGAAATTTTGAATCTGATATTGTCAGTTGGTCGACCGACCTATGAAAGCGGTCGGTCGACTGACTTCCTGTGTTTTCCGGATTTTTTTTTTCGTTTTTCTTCTTTTTTTTTTTTTTTTTTTTTAAAAATTTTTCTTGTTCTTTTTTTTTTTTTTCTTTCTTTCTCTTTTTGCTCAAGATAGCATATAGACCAAGATGCCTCAAAAGTTAAACCAAAGATCACAAATACTAGCTTGGAAGGGTAGGCTAAGTATGGGATGTAGTTTTGGGGGAATAAAAAGGCAAATTTGGCTATGTGAAGCTTATGGGTAAATATGAGAAAAAGGGATCCCAAATGCACGTATCAAGACTCACAAAACAAGAAAGTAAAACAAGTATATAGCAATTCAAGTTCATGTTTATGCATATTGATGTAACATGTTCCAAGGGGAGTACTACTCACATCCTAGACAACTGGTTTTAAGAATGAAACCAGGAAATAAGCTCTAAACCTTAGAATGTATAGTAGGTTGCCAAGATATAAGTCAAGTCTCAAGATATGCAAATTGACAAAAACTCGTAGATATGCAAAAGACTCTCATACTAAAACAAGTTGACAAGGCAAGGTAAAGGCATAAACATGTAAGAAAGCTAAATCATCCTTGAAATACTATCGTTCCGACTCGACCTATATGCTAAAATAAACGTGCATTTTTTTGGAATTTTTTTTGAATTTTTTCATTTTTTTGTATTTTTCTTGTATATGTAAGGAAAATAAAGAAAAGAACGATGCAAGACAGAAATGCAGTAAACGTGTGACATAATGCAATGCATGTAACACGAAACCATTCCCCAAACCAACCCGCACAATGTCCCTATTGTGCATTAGCCTAAGTAAAGGTTTCAGAAAATTAAAAGGAAATGCAAGTAATAAAAACTAAGGAAAAACTGGAAAGAACTCACTGGATTATGAAGCGCATGAGAAAAACCTCCCCAAACCAGCGTAAGCTGGGAGGTTTTGGTGGCCAGCAGTGCCACTCAAGTAACCAAGTAAATTTCGCGATTTCCAAGGAAGAGAAGCGAAAGACCGCAACGGACAGTAGGTCGACCGACTGATGTTTCTGGTCGGTCGACCTCCTGTGAACCACAGAAAATTTAGCGATACAGCGACAGTAGGTCGACCGACTGATGTTTCTGGTCGGTCGACCCTCTGCGTCCCGGAGGTCTTCGTTTCTTCGTAAAATCTGAAAAAGCAAGAAAGTATGTGCGCCCAACAATGCGCGAGATGCCAAAAACGATTCTAAAGTCTTAACTACTCAAACATAAAGGAAAGGATCTAAAACTACGAGCAAGCCAAATTAAAAAGTCTCACACAACAAAAAATAAATTGTCTTAAAAGCTGTAACTTAAAACAACTATCCGCTAAAGATGCGGAAGATATCCGACCACGGCTTCTGACGGCATGCCGTAGTCTCCACGGTTTTTGCTTTAGTAGCAACACACATCTTCTTTTCGCCGTCGCAAAGCATATGCGACGGTCTCTCCTCTTGAACTTGCCTCCTCTTCTTCTTCTCTTCCCGATCCACGACGTCTGGGTCCTCATCTTCTTCATAGCTTAGACATCCCATTCCTCCTCTCTGGATGATGACTTCCTTCACCCTGGGTTTCCCCAAACCAGTTCCTGCAATAGTCATAATAGAAGTGTCCTCCCTACTACTCCCAATCTGGGGCGGAGGTGTAAAAACAAATACAGGAACAGGTAATAAAGTGGGAGAAGTAGTGATGACCTCATACTTCTTCTCAGAAGTGATAGCATTACATGTGATGGGGGTCATAGCATCCTTTTTCCTATAAGATAGGCCATAGATAATAGAATGCTTGCCTACTTTGAAGTTTAGAGTCCCAGTACCTACATCTATAATGGCACCTACAGTGTGAAGGAAAGGTCTTCCTAGAATTATAGGTATATGGGCATCCTCTGGGATGTCCAAAACTACGAAGTCAACTGGGAAGAAAAACCTGTCAATACGCACAGGGATGTTTTCCAACACCCCTATAGGTTCCATAGATGTTCGATCTGCCATCTGGACTGTCATACTGGTCACTGCAAATTCGGTCATTCCTAGTTTTAAGGCAACGCTTAGGGGCATGACACTTATACTAGCACCTAAGTCGCATAAAGCCTTCTTAACTGGGAAAGTTCCTATATTACAGGGGACAGAAAAACTACCAGGGTCCTCTAGTTTATGAGGGGCAATGACATGTGACAAAAAGCTAGATGACTCTTCAGTGAGGGCCACCGACTCAACCTTTTCTAGAGACCTCTTCCTTGACAAAAGCTGTCTCATAAATTTAAGATAGGAAGGAACTTGTTGAACTAATTCTAAAAACGGGACTTGAACATTTAATGAACGAATCACATCCTTAAATTTGTCAAAAGATACATGATCCTTTGAAGGCACGAGTCTTTCTGGGAAAGGAGCAGCTGAGGACTCAGTATTTGCAGCCCTTTTTAGAAACCTGGGGGTCTTGTCACCCCGGAAAAGAAAATCCCTTAAGTTATTTGGTAATTCGGGACGAAAGGGAACTTCGGGTTCTGCTTCAGTGGTCGGTCGACCAGTTTCTTTGGTCGGTCGACCAGTCTCCTGTTCAGGTAAAATTTTCGGGTCCTGATCTGTGGTCGGTCGACCAGGATCTTCGGTCGGTCGACCGCCTTCGCTGCTACTCGCCTGTATTTCTTTCTCGCTCCCCACTTTAGCTCCACTTCGCAGGGAGATGATGTTTAGAGTCTCTTTTTTCTGGTCCGGTTTGGTCGGAAGCTGACCCGGAGCCCTAGTATCATTCTTGCTCGCAATTTGAGCAATCTGGGACTCTAACATCTTCATCCCTGCCTCTCTAGCCTGTGACTCCTTCTGAACCAACCCAATAAGATTTTGGATAAGAGCATCTGTGTTGGGTGGTGGGTTTGAAGGTGGTTGAGGGTTGAAAGGTGGTTTTTGGAAATTTTGTTTATGTGGGGGTATATATGTGGAATTTTGCTGAGGTTGCATGTGTTGTGGGTTTTGAACATTCTGGCTTGTCCACCTTAAGTGGGGGTGGATATTATTATTATTCGGGTCATAGAAGTTGTTCCCACGATAATGTTGAAAAGCGGCACATGTTTCATTAGATGAAGTACAAAATTTTGACACGTGCCCTTCTCCATCGCACCTCTCACAAGCGAAGGGTCCGTCCTGAACGGCGTTTACTTGGTATATTCCTCCCTTGCTTCCACTTCCTAGGTCGAATTTTCCTCCAGCCTCTAATTTTTCCAGTTTGGCTGTCAAGGCCTCGATAGCTGACAGGTTGTATTCAGATTTTCTTTGATTGCCTCTGGAGGTACCATGCTCAGCACGGTGCACAGCAACATCTTCTATAAATTTGAGACCCTTAGTCTCTCCTGAATTATCTTGGAATCTCCCATTAGCTGCGGCATCTAGATAGGCCTTGTTGTCATCATAGAGGCCATTGTAGAACTGGTTGCAAAGAAACCATTGTTCGAATCCGTGATGTGGTATGGATCGAACAAGTCTCTTGAACCTGTCCCACGCCTCGCTAAAATCTTCATTGGGGCCTTGCTTGATATTAGTAATCTGCACTCTTAAGGCATTAGTCTTTGATGCAGAATAATATTTCCTGTAGAATGCCAAGGCTAGGGTATTCCAATCTGTGACTCCCGCAGCAGTGCGGTCTAAATCTCTGTACCACTCTCCCGCAGCATCCCTAAGAGAGAAGATGAACATGGTCTGTTTAATCTGGTCCTGCGTCACTCCTTCTGGGGGTGCTATAGAGCATATGTAATCTGTGAAGATTTCAATATGCTTAGCAGCATCCTCATTGGCCGAGCCTCCAAATTGGTTTCTTTCAACCATAGTTATGTAGGCGGGCTTGGCCTCGAATGGCTTCCCAGTACCTGCAGGTAAAGTGAACCCTTTGTATAGGTCCTTTGCCTGAGGCATGGAGTGACTGGCAATAGTAGCTTCTTCTGCCATATCCTTTTCTTCTTTTGGAAAAACTGGAAAGTAGGTAAAAGGTGGTGTTTTTGGTGAAAGTGGATTGATGGGTGAATTTGGTTGTGAAGGTGGTGTTTTTGGTGAAGATGGTGGTAGTTCGAATAAGTCTTCTTGAAATAAGGAAGATGGTGAACCTCCTTCCTGATTTGCTAGAAGTTGCTTTCTTCTTTCTCTAAGAGTCCTCTCAATTTCGAGGTCAAGTGGTAGGAGTTCTCCTTGAACTGACCTGCGCATAAGATGGAAACTACAAGAAAAAAGTGAGAAGGTTTAAGGAACAAAAAGTTCCTTAAACAAAGAGAAACAAAAACAAAAAACAATAAACACTTGCGTCACCTCCCCGACAACGACGTCAAAATTTGATGCCCGTCGTTGAGGGTACCAAAGATAAAATTTATAATTCCTAACTTTAACAATAGATAATGAAAGTCAGGGTCGAACCACAAGGAGGTGGGGAATGTTTATTGTTTTAATGTTAATGTTTAAAGGTAACAGATTTGGGGGTTTTATTGTTGATTACTATATCTAAGGCAAAGATTAAAATAAAACAAGAAATAAAGATGAGAATCAAATATATAAAAAGGGATGCTAGGATGTTTGGGTAATAAATAGCTAAGGTAAAATAAATCCTAAGGTCAACATGTATTGCAGTCGCGTAAGGGGGTGTAACATATCTTTTTAGGTCTATGCTACCTAATAGCTCCTTTCGGCCTATGCTATTAGTTCCTAGGTCTCACAATTATTGGGTGTCAACAATAAGGGTGATTCCTAAATCCTAGGTCACATACCTTTCAGTCTTGAGTAACCTAGCCGTCTTAAGGTGTAAACCAATGCCCTTCCCGTATCTTTCAATCTTGGGTAGGTCATTACTAACGTCCTACAAGTCTCCTTTCAGTTTCATTGCAGGGTGTTATAGTCAACAAGGAAAGACGAAACAGGATACAGACGCGAGTGGTCGACCGACCAGCTATTCCGGTCGGCCGACCACAGCCTCGGTCGACCGACCCACTATTTGAGTCGGCCGAACGTGGCTCTGCTACAAGTCGGTTTCGGAATTTATTCTACCCATGCATATTATCCCCTACATCCTAACATCTGAAAATTAGCTACTCATGGTTGTTAAGATGATTATGAAAACGGGATTAAACATGGTGAACATAGTAAATAATCTAAGCATGCAAGATTCAATAAAGCTTGGGATTTCTATCTTAATTGAATGCAAAAGTAACAAGAACAATAATAAAAGGCTAGATTAAAGAGTAATTACCACAATTGGAATTAAGGCAGAAAGGAATAAACTTTATTGAATGCTTGAGAATTCTTGAATAATAAACTTGAAACTAAAACTCAACTATATGAAATTGATAAGAACTAGATTCTAAGAGATAGTAGATGGTAAAAAGATGATAGATAGTAAAAGATATATCTAACCCTAATCACAAGATTAGTTTATATAGGTAGAAAAATAAGAGTTTCCTAAATACTCTAATTCTAATTTATTTCCGAAAAGAATCGTCTGGGCTTCTGCTGAGGTCGGCCGACTTACTTTGTGGGTCGGTCGACCGCTTCGTATGGACTCAATTGATTTCTCGGGCTTTCTTGAAATTTGGACTTTCATGAACATCAGGCCTGGTCGGCCGACCCGTTTATCTGGTCGGTCGATCGCTTCCATAAAGGATTCTTCGGTTTCCTTTTGCTTTGACTTCTGGTATTTAAATAAAGACTCCAGTTGACTTTCCATTGTTCCTTAATTACGCATAAGACTCGAGGACGTGAATTCGGTGCTAAATCGCCCCTTTTCCGCATAAATCTGCAAAAGTGCATAAAAATACGAAAGTACACGATTGTTGGGAAATAAAGGCTAAAACATAGTAAATGAGCGACCAAATGCGTGTAAAAATAGATGAAAAACATCATAAAATAGAAACGCATCAACTTATATGAGAATGATGTGGGTTGGATTGAGTGTGGATTATTGGTAATGGTATGAGCATTTCATTATTTGATATCATAATTGAATAATTATATCGTTGCATTCATGAGCATAGCATATGTATTGGTTACTGAGAAAGTTATGGTCAGATATTGTTCTGATATAAAGCCCAGGGTGGTTCTGCAGACCAGGCCTGGTGTCTTATCAGCTATTGAGCTGGTGTTCGGTGACGACTGATTATAGTCTGCCGGGAGGTTCGATATGGCTTGGTGTTTCGGGGTTTGAGATTGAGATTGTGATTGAGCTCGAGCATATCATGGCATTTGCATATCATATTTGTTGCATTACTTATTATTGTGTTATCCTACTCAACCGCGAGGTTGACAGTGTATTCGTGTACACCTACGATGATTCGGAATGGGGAGTAGATTCTACAGGTCAGAGACAGATGGACTAGGAGCTTGGGCAAGGAGAGAGACATGGCTTGGACCTATGTAGAATTAGATCACATACTTAGATGTTATCATTTGTACTTTTATTCTTTGCGTAATAGTTGTTGTAATAACAAGTATTTTAGTCTCGGTCAACGGCAGTCATACCACCTTTTATACAAGTATTTCAAATGGAATGGTTATAAAGTATTTTTACGAAAAACAACTATTATTTATATCGTATTCCTACGATTAATTCGTATTTCTTTAATTTAATAATACATTGATAATTTAATATATATTTAATTTCTATTTTTTTTTATTTGAGAATATTCTTATAATTAATTTAGTTGTTTTTATTAATACTAATTATATAATTTAACTTGTATAATTTTTTATACATACTCGTTTATTTTTAATTTACGAGTCGAGAACGAGATATAGATAATATGATGCTTCGATATGCGTGATGGGCCTGGGCCTAAGACCGATGCTTAGTCGTTTGAGAACCGTGTATAGTGAGTAATATAATAGAAACCCTAGCTAACTTACCCTTCCATCGACATGTACCCTATTCCGTCAACCTATCGACTTCTACTCAAAACAAACCCAATACTCTATCACGCCTCCTGCCTCCATCAAAGCAAAGTAGAAACCCTAACCATCTTCATACCTTCACACCCAAGGAGCCACCGTGGGATTGGAGAAGAAGCAGTACAGCCACCAACCGTATCGTCCTTATCCCTGCGCATCTAGTAAGTTTTACACGTTCTTTCTCGCTCTTGATGGACCTTCGACATAGCATAATCAGGCCTAGAGTAAACTATGTAGTACCCTCAACATGTGTATCATCATTAGACTATCCTAGAACCACCGTGACAGCCACACAAGGGCCGTGAATTTCGACTGAAACACGAACACAATACTCTGTTTCTGTTTGTGTAGTTGTGTGTTTTATTCTATGGCTTTAGTTTTGCTTAGTCATTCATGTTCTGGTCTATTTCTGGTCATGGGGTCATGGGTGCTAGAGTGGTGGGTTATTAGGTGGCGTTGGTGGCGGTAAGGTGGCGTGTGGTGGCCGGAGGAGCCTGCTTTGACAGCCTGTTCCAAAATTTCAGAACAGGGAGTCATGGTACAGCGGGTTTGCGAGTGGTTGTTCAGAGGGGTGAGTGGAGTCGAAGACTGGTGGTTGGCACCAGGGAGTAGTGGGGGATGTGAGGTTTCAAGGGGTGGTGGTTGGTTGTGGTGATGGTGGCGTTAACAGGTGGTGTTGGGGGCAGGTTTGTAGAAAGGGAAATACGGTTACGGGATCGGTGATTGTGGTTGTGACCCGAGTGCTTTGGTGCTGGTGTTGAGGGCTGCTGGGGTGGAGTCAAGGGTAGTGGTAAGTGTTAGGGGATACACCGTGGTTCAGGGGTGTCAACCACGGTGGTGTGGTGATGGTGTAAGCGGTGGAAGGGGGTTCGACCGGGCTGTGAAACTGGGTGGTAAGAAGGGTGGTGTGTTCGTGGGGGCTGTTGTAATGCGCCTGAATTGGGTGATTTATTTTGTCTATTACTTGTTGCGTGTAATATTACTACTATTATATTATTATTATTATTATTTTGGTGATTATATATCTAATAATGTTGGTTATTTCAAATGTTGTTATATTTTATGGGACCTTACGAGTCGGGAAGTTACTATTTTTAGGAAGTTGCTATTTTGGGAAAGTTTCTATTTTGGAAACTTTCCAATTTTAGAAAGTTAATATATTCGACACTTTTTTACGATTTTAAGTATAGGGCTTAGTATGGGTTGTTGATCGTTAAATATTATATGTTTAGGTGACAGTTTCCGCGTGGAATAATTCTAGCAGCTGTTCGGTTGTCATTCTGCAAATTGAGGTAGGGGATATATATATATATTTGTGGTTGTGTTATTGATATGACGTATATGTGTTGCTTACTATAAGATTGATGTAACTGATTGTGAATGTATTTTGGATTGTTGATTATTATTGGTTACTGTGGAGATCGGGACTTGTGAAATGGGTCTTGTGATATGGGTCTTGTGATATGGGACTTGTGATATGGCCATGGAAGGTGTGGTGTGATGGGAGATGTGGTGTGATGGAAGGTGTGGTGTGATGGAGGTGAGGTGGTGGATTGAATGATATGGAGATGGAGGAATGTGCAGTTCTGTTGTGTTTATGTTTTATCTGTTTTACCTACTCAACCTCGTGGTTGACCCTGTGTATTCGTGTGACACCTGTGATGATCCGTGATGGGGAGCAGTTTTGACAGGAAAGATGGTGCTGTGGGAGCATGGGGTGGCGCGAGCACTTGGATGGACCGACTTAGATTTTAGATCACATACTTCGAAGTTATCATATGTACTTTAGTTTCCGCTGTGTAGTATTTGTAACATCAAAGTTTAAAAATTATCAGTTTTTATATAAAGTACTTTGGTTTGATTTACTTTGTTATTCACTACCTCGGATATTCCGAGATGGTAACAACTCTAATTACTGAGGATGTCTTGCTAAAGGCTCCTTAATAAATCGGGGTGTTACATAGTGGTATCATAGCGAACGATCCTCGGCCTAAACCAAATGAATAATAATGAACGTAGGAAGAGTCAAATAAAATGAAGCCCGAGATGAAACTGATATGAGCCCCAAAAAGGAACGGGATGAGTTAGGGGCCCCCTCACACCGAACCATGGGCCCTTTTGGTTCTGTCTCGGGAACCCAATGAGAGTAATTGAAGAGTGGGGTAGATTATACAGTGACCTAGTTATCTTGTACTAACGTCTTGCAGGAGAAGAATGAGGTAAGTAATATTTGAGTTATGATTAATGATGACTGTTGGAAGATATGTGTAATTGGATATGTGGATCAATCTGGATGATGGAATTGAATTTAAGAGTTTAGAAGTGTAATTGTGAACAATGGTTAGAGTAGTGTGATCATAGTATGTTGGTGTTTGGAATACTCATATGGTATATGGCTATTAAATGACTGTCGTAGTTATGTAATATATTGGTTGGTATTTGGATATGAATGAACAGATTCAAATGTTATAGTAATCTATGTCTAGTGATATGCGGAATGTGCTACCCCCAGCCATGAATGCTATATGGTTATCTGTTGCATAAATCGTACTTAAAGTTTACATGGCAGATTCTATTGATAAACAATTAGTTTAATTTTAGAGTCATGTTTCAATAAGTGGCACCTTGGTGATTTCTGGTATACATATTTACATACTATTATGTTGTGATTGTTATGATGGTAGGAACTAATGCATTGTTCATACAGGTATAACTATTGAATCATTTCGTGATGTTACTTCTCAACTTCGCAATCTTACCGTCTTGTAGATGACCATTTCGGTTGAAATAATAATGTTAACTTGGTACAATGTGATCTCAACGCTTCAAACGACATGTCAATATGTTTTGGAAAAATAATGGTTATATTTAAATGTGATAGTGGGAAGTGATTTTAAGGAACACAAATTAGTTGATAAATTTTCAGAATGTTACCTTGCTTGCGAGAGCTGCCATTTAAAATGTGTTCTCTATATGTGTATGAAAATTTTATGTATGTTAACCTTCTGAATTAGCTTTCCAATGTTTTGGCTTCATGTTAAAACGACTTATATTTTGAGAGAAATAAATATTTTAGTCGACAGCGGTCAGATTGTTACTACACGGTCCCGTTATGACCCATCTTTTTGTAAAAGAAACCATTTAAAAACTTGGTTATTGTTTATACATAATACCATCTCTAATGTTCAAAATATTCATTCACGTTTTCAAAATGATACGCCATGTAAAATCTGAACGAGTTGTTATTTAATTGCGATTTTTGCGAAGTTGCCTAATTTTCTGTTGTATTGCTGTAAAGTCTTGTTCAGACCGAATCAGTTGTAAAAATTTGTTATAAATAATTCCCTTGAGATATGCACCCGATTCCCTTTTTCCTATGATTTACTAATTCATTATATTTTCTAAAAACTATAATAGCTCGCAAGATAGCTGAGCGGTTATTTGGTTATGATTTTTGTAAGTCGATGCATAATGGTTAATTGGTGAAATTGTGAGATGTGTAAGTTTCACATACAAGCTAAATCAAATGTGAAGTATGTGATGTGACCACGTGATATCCTGATATGACACTAGTAACATGCATGAATATTAGGCATATGATATGAATATGAACCTCACTATATGATAGCGTAACCTTGTTTATTTCGTCAAGTTTAATATTGAATCGTTTCAATTATACCGACGCTTTTACTATCTAGTATTACGATCTCAAAATAATTATGTGTTGTTCATATGTGATGTCAAAATCATGTTTATCAGATAAGAGCCTTGCCTAGTCGTAGAATGAATTTTAGTGGTAAGCTTATCAGCATGATATAACGATTTAATTGTTATACGTAATTGTGATTGTTTGAACAATGTGAATCATATTGATATTCTTTCGTATATTAATGGTTTATAGTTGTTTAATTCCCCGTGATTTTATTTAATCTTTATAACTCCTTCAAGTATGTTGTTATACCACACAGTGAATTGTATATTGTTATATTTAGAATCTGATCACGATGTGTTGAATTATTAATTGTTGACATATGATTTATGGAAGTACTAGTCTGATGAATTAGTTTACTTTTGTCGTTAAATTTTGTTTTCATATTTCATGAACTACCAGAACAATGTTTTAGTAAAGGAAGTCCGGATGTCCCCGTGTAGTCCTGCTTCGATCTATAACTTGTAAAATTGTCTTCGTTTCGTGTTTATAAATTGTCACAAACCACCTGTTGGGAAATGTGTCCTCAACAATAAGTGCGATCACGTAATTAAATCTCATAACAAGAATGCGCAAGGGATGATACGATTTATTAGTCAACTGACCAACATTAATCGGTAATGATTGGCTAGCTAGAGTTAGACATTACTGTCGTATGACGGTGGTGGTCAGTTGATCCCTTTAGGTCACACCTTTAGGACAATTCCCTTAATTGATAAAGTGATCAAATGTATAATGATACGATTTGATCATATTCCTTAAACTCGTGTATCGAGAAATTAGAGGTTAAATCTTAATGTAAGATTTATGTTTAAAATTGAAACGTGTCAATTGTTAAACATTAAACGATATTTTAAGATATCGTAATTAGAATGAATTGGGTTGAAATTAATACAAAGGTTGTAAATCGTATTGACGATAAATGATCATTTTACACTAGTAATTTCGAATTACTTATTAATTGAATAAATATGATTTATTTAATTATGTATAATATTTATGGAATAAATATTTATATGTTTTAAATGTACTAAAGCATTTTATAATAACATATAACATGTCACACTTTGTACAAATTGTACATTTGACAAATTGTAAAATGAAGTCCATTTTATGGACTATATGTCACGGCTAAAAGGAGAAGGTGGCATGGGTGTTTAGTGTATTAAACACTCCATAATCATATGTTAGACATATGCCTTGAGATTACTAACCTAGTAACCACCCTAGTGTCTTGAGAACACAAGTTGTTCCCTCCTTGACACTCCCCATAACCGACTCCCCTTCACCCCATGTAGCATGCTTAAGTTAATTAGATTATCTTAAGTTAAAGAGCATGTTTGGGATATATATATGATATATGACATTCATTCTACTTCTTCTTGTTGCCCTAGCCGAAAATATCACCTAGCAAGGAGAATTTATAAGCCTCTAAATATATATTATAAGATAATAAAATTTATACTAAAAGTAGTATTCATATATTATTCTAATTAGAGAGATTAGAATAAGTTTAAGGAAGAATCGATTCTTAGTCTAGCACAACAAAGATTCGGTTTTTAAGGGGTTGTCTTGGTGCATCTTTAAAGGAGGTATTCTAATTTGGGTACTTTGGAGGATCATCCTTGCCAAGCTTGGACCGTGTGTAAGGGTTCATTTTCTCCTCTTTCCGCATATAGTAGCATGCATAAGATCTTATAAATGAGTTTATAAATAAATTAATTAAAAGTTAATTAAATGGTTTTGTTAGTATGACTAAATTAGTTTATGAACAACTAGTTAAACCTAACAATTGGTATCAGAGCAAAAGGGTTGTTTGCATGCTTTCCGTTTCGTTTTTACGGAGTTATTAGGATAACAAAATAAAACTTGATAATTTTTCGTTTTGATATATGATATGCACGAAATTAATTTAGCATGATACCTACTGTTTTCTAATATGATTTAGAATATTTGGAATAATTTTTGCATGAATATTGATTATTGGTATATAATATCTCGGTTTTTTATATGTTTTAATGGTTAAAAATAGTTTATTTTGGGAAAAATAGTTAAAATAAGCTTCTGGCCGAGATTTTTCAGTATGATATCACATGTATTTTCTATAATTTGAATATGAATTTTCGTAAATTATGGACCTTTAAATCGTGTGATATGAATTTTAATGGTTAAAATGCAATAAGATGAATAAAAATGGGTTAAAATAGTTATATTATGAATTTGACTATAAAAATTTATGAGGATGTCACATGCAATATTTAAAATTTATGTTGAATTTTCCAGAAATTTATCTCAAATATTGCAATATTATAGATTTTTAATGTAAAAATCGGGTAATTAGTGACATTATTTCGACTTTAATAGTTTAAGTTGGAATTTGGCCATAAAAATTTAACACGATGTCATATATATTATTTCCAGCATGTATAAAAGTTTCGAGAATTTTATCTTAATTTATGCTTGAGAAATAATTTTAAAGGTTAAAATCGTACGATATATGACGTAAATCGTTAAAATTTGCAAATGTTGTTAAAAATGGCCGAAAAATGTAACCCACATTAGTCATATATGATATGTTCATCTTGGAATTTATCTTGGGTGCCTAAAGTTTCAGATTTGATTTGTATTGATTTAATTTTGATTTGTTAAAAGTAGCATTTAAAATTAAATAAAAGGAGGCATGCTTTAAAATTTCGGCTATGGGGCAATGTGCCATTTAATTTTCTGTCCATCTTGTGTTCTTAAAATGTTTTGGAAGGTATAAAAATATTATTAGTATTTAATTTGCATTTATGAAGTTAATTATTGAATTTTCCGACTTAAATTGCTCGTTTTACGTGTTATTTTCGAAATAATAATAAAACCGTATAAAATACTAATATTTTAACTTTCTGAAAATTTTAAGAACATTCTGGATTTTTCAAAATTTGAATTTTGAATTTTCGAAATTTTAATGTCTCTTTTGGATTTTATATTATTTTTCCCGAAAAACCGAGTAATACCGATCAATATTAAAATATATTAAGTTAATTCATGTTCAAAGTTTGAGTAAGACTAAATTTTGAATCCTATGCGAGTTAGGATGATTAACTTAACGATGAAAACCGTTTCATATAATGCATAGTGTTGTTAACCGTTAAAACACGCGATTCCATAAACCGAGGTTTGCGATAACTATTTAAATAAGTGTTTTAAATAGGACGATTTGGCTTAGGATTTGCATGTTAATTCATATTTATATAAGCATTGCATATTTATATTATTAATGTCATGATTTATTTTTACGTAATTTTGGGAATTATGTAATTTACTTAGTATGGCCTTAGTTTTTAAATCGGTATTTCCCGTAATGTAAGGGGTTACCGATTCGGTTGTAATTTTGTGATCTCGTATCACCCAATTGTAATTTATTTCTATTTTATAATGTATAAAGTAGACTAGAAAAGTTGTAATATTTGTAAAATCCGGAGTTCCTTGAAGACGGTGCCATTCGGAAAGGAATTCCGATCAAGACGGTGTTTACCTCGAAGTGCGTGCCGCGTGAAGTTCAAGGGACCAAAGGAGTTGGTTTCCGAATTTGTACTTTGTTATTTCTTTTCTAGGAAAGGCCATACTAGGGTTCATTTATGCTTTTATTTTGCTTTTTATATGTTTGCATGCATAGCCAAATCGTCGTATATCGTCTCATGCATTTTCGATTTAGTCGACCTAGTCATCTCTTTTATCGATAATTCACCGACTTAGTTCACTTAAACGGAGATAGATAATAATTTGACTAGATCTCTTACATATTAAAATTGAGACTTAGCCTTACCAAATAGTACGGACCCATGAATCCCTTCTTCACAAGAACGTAGGCTCGGCTATACCGGGGTACTAAAATTGTCACGTTGGGTAAGTGGGGTAATAAGATTACACCTTGAAATTTGGTTGATCTCAACGAAAGTATTCGTAACCGTAGTTGCAATAAGTTCGGGCTAAAGATAATTTTAAGAAAATTGTCGACCGAGAGTTCTAAGAGTAGAACCGATTAAAGGGTTAATCCACCAAATTATACCAATACGGGTTGAATCGGCTACACCGTGCCCGAATTAGTATGGGTTTGGGTCTCGGGATTGTTTACTTAATTGGGTAAGAGATCATTATGTAAATACATAACTAAACTTGTTAAAGTTTCTAGTTTTAAATAATGAATTTAAAATGATGTTGTTTTTCCTTTTATTATTGTAGTTTAATTTTCAACATCGACTATGGCAACAAACGCTCCACCTCTCACTAACGTATCATGGCTTCGATCCTTTATGGATCGTTGCAAAATCGATAAGCATGGTTCCAATTTTAAGGATTGGGATGCGCAATTGCTTTTGGCCGCTCAAGTTGACGATAAGAGTCGTTACCTATCCGAAGCCGCTCCTCCCGCTCCGACCGCTCGTTCATCGGTCCAAACTCGTGAGGCCTATGACGCCTACATGAAAGAGTCCTCCGCTCTTAAAAATGTGCTCATATTCTCCATGGAGCCGGATCTCCAAAGGAGTATCATCAAGTTGACCACATCGTATGAAATTTACACCAAACTTGCGACCATGTTTTCGCAAACTCCAAGGGTGATTCAATATGAGGCGGCTTCCGCCTTCTTTGACATAACTTTCAAGGAAGGGCAAAAGATAAGCCCTCATGTGCTCAAACTAGTTGAGCTCGCGGAGACTCTAAAAGCTCAAGATGTTGATGTTCCCGATTCTCTTATCATTGACCGAGTTCTTCACTCGATCAATAAGGTTAAGGCATATGCTCAATTCCAGGTGAATTTCAATATGCGAAACCAAGAGACCTCGCTAGACGAGTTGCATAAGATGCTAGTCCAAGCCGAGAGGGACATGGGACTTCATGAAAGTTCCACCAAAGATGTTTTGAACATCGAAAAGAAAGGGAAAACGAGCTTCAAGAGGAATGCCTCTAAAGGCAAGGGCAAGAAAACGTTCAAGCCCAAAGCGACCAAAGAAAAGACCTTTTCGAAAGGCGCTTCCACCTCGTCTTCTAAAGAGCAAGACAAGTGCCATTATTGCACGAGGATCGGTCATTGGAAGCGAAATTGCCCCAAGTACTTAAGAGATCTCAAAAATGGGAAGGCAACCGCCGTAGGTAATAATTCTCGTATATGATTCATGTCATTTATCAACTTATGTATAGTGATACAAATGTGTTGATATTTACCCTTTTTAATTGTTTTAAAGGGCCACCCCCGAATAATGATAAGGGCAAGGAGAAGGAAGCTTGAGGTTCCTTACTTGGATAGCTCCGGTAGCATCCAATTGATCGAAGACTTGAAGAGCTAGGCTCTAATTTTCATATCGTCTTCTTTCATATTTTGCATTTATTTATGGAACAATTTAATTTTCTTGTAAGACAAGGATTAAAATCCTAAAACAATGGTTGTAGTTTTGGATGTTGGTGACTTGGTTTTCAACCCGAGTCACTACTTTTGTTCTTAATCAATGTTTTGATTTCTCAAATAAATTGCATACCTTGTTTAAACATGAATAATAGTGATTTCATCACGCAACAAACTATTGATACGATCAATGTAATATAATCAAAGAGTTGATTAAAACGGAGAACTACACCCCATGAGATAGATTCAATCAAAATGAGACTATATCAGTTCATTATAAGATTTTCATTTTAAGTGAAAATGAGAATGTATTCATCACACCTATCAAACTTCAAACATTCAAATACATTGGTTGATCGAAATAGCTATCCTTAAACAAGTAAAGGTTATTGTTAGAAGGATAGAGTGGGAGAAAATATTTCGCTCGCAAACCAATGATGAAAATAAAGGAAGGATCTTAGAGAAGATTCTTACTTGGGAGTCTTAAGAAGAGCCCTAAATGATTTGAAGAAACTACGAGAGGACACTGAAGAAACTATGGGAGGACACTCGAAGAAAGGTTCTTTGTGTTCATTGTTTCATAGAGAGGAAACATGAAACCCCGTATGAAATCAGTAGGAAAACGGTTCCTTAATAAATGATTTTCTAAGTTTATAAGATAAAAGAGAAGAAATCATCTCAATCCTCTTAATATAGTTATAAAGAAATTATCATGTCATATTCGTCTCGAGGAAACGAAGACATGATAAGAGGGTGATGATTGATTGAATGGAAATAGATCACTATGGGATAGTGATAGTGATAATGATTCGAGTAATAGTTTAACATGCGAGAAATGAAAGGTTCATTTAAGAAATCGAGGGATATTGTTTTCAGTGGGAGCGATATTCATCAAAGAATTGAAACCTACCATTTAGAGAGAATGGGTGATTCTTTAAGAGTAAAGAATAAGAGGTACTCAATTTAGATGAATAAAATACTTTATATCATAAGATGATTGAGCCTTACGGGAAGGTTTATTATATGGATAATAAAAGGTCGCCCACTAGAAGTTAGAATGGTTGGGTACATTATTCATAACGATGAATGAAACCATTATCAAATAGCCAAGATGTTTGAAAATTGTAAGAGTGATGAAATCACTAATAAACTACAATATAGATTTCAGTACATAAGTGACTGTAGAGAGTGATTTTAATCCCTCCAGTATAATGATACGTCACAAGTTATAAGATAACAGTGGGAGCTTTCCTCCGGAAAGGAAACTCAAAATCTAGAAAGAATTCTAGAAATGTACTCAAATAGAATCATATTATACGGGATAATATGAGAATAAAGGAGACCAAAAGTTGTAAGTTTTGCTATCATGAATAAAGGTTATTCGCATGAATAAAGGTTATTTGCAAAACACTAATACAACAGATGATTGTGCATCAGAATGCAATGTAATAGTGTTGACTATTGTTGCATGACAACATCATTTGAGTTATTAATAACTCAAAGTAAAAGATACTTTATCAGAATCCAAATGGGTTGTGTGAGACAATATTGAACCCCATAAGTGAACTGGATTGACTTAGTATGGTCCCTAGCCGCTTATATGAGGTGACGTCTCAAAGCGACTAGAGTGTGAGGCGATTGATGGCAAGTTCAAGTGCCATAGAGTCATATGTGATGACTAGTCGATCACATAGGCAGACTGTAAGAGACACTCTGTCGGGCAATGTGACCGCTTATAGAGTTCTGAAAATTTTATAGCCGGGTCGTGGCGAGAGCTGCTATAGTATTCTTGTGAGTCAATTCTTTGACTAAAGACTACTCTCCCAAGATGGTACAGTTTAGGCATAACTTTGATCCATTCTCTACGACTTTTCGTAACTGGAGTCAAATGGGATTGTTTTGGGTTGTGACTAACTGTGACTAGTTGAAGGAAGTAGTGCGATAGAAATTGTCCACCCCTTGTCAGGGTTGTTCAAATCTCAGGGCCACTCGAGGAGAAGTTAACTGGAAATGCGTGGCCACGCTCGGAAGGTATCTATGGTAGATAATTCCGGGCAAACAGTTATTCTCCAGATCGAGGAAACCACTCATGATATGATTGAATGCAAGTACGACCTTAGAGAGACATCTTGCATTGAGTGGGAGATTGTAATAGGACAAGAGAATTGGTGACGCACACTTGTCGAGGACAAGTGGGAGATTGTTGGGAAATGTGTCCTCAACAATAAGTGCGATCACGTAATTAAATCTCATAACAAGAATGCGCAAGGGATGATACGATTTATTAGTCAACTGACCAACATTAATCGGTAATGATTGGCTAGCTAGAGTTAGACATTACTGTCGTATGACGGTGGTGGTCAGTTGATCCCTTTAGGTCACACCTTTAGGACAATTCCCTTAATTGATAAAGTGATCAAATGTATAATGATACGATTTGATCATATTCCTTAAACTCGTGTATCGAGAAATTAGAGGTTAAATCTTAATGTAAGATTTATGTTTAAAATTGAAACGTGTCAATTGTTAAACATTAAACGATATTTTAAGATATCGTAATTAGAATGAATTGGGTTGAAATTAATACAAAGGTTGTAAATCGTATTGACGATAAATGATCATTTTACACTAGTAATTTCGAATTACTTATTAATTGAATAAATATGATTTATTTAATTATGTATAATATTTATGGAATAAATATTTATATGTTTTAAATGTACTAAAGCATTTTATAATAACATATAACATGTCACACTTTGTACAAATTGTACATTTGACAAATTGTAAAATGAAGTCCATTTTATGGACTATATGTCACGGCTAAAAGGAGAAGGTGGCATGGGTGTTTAGTGTATTAAACACTCCATAATCATATGTTAGACATATGCCTTGAGATTACTAACCTAGTAACCACCCTAGTGTCTTGAGAACACAAGTTGTTCCCTCCTTGACACTCCCCATAACCGACTCCCCTTCACCCCATGTAGCATGCTTAAGTTAATTAGATTATATTAAGTTAAAGAGCATGTTTGGGATATATATATGATATATGACATTCATTCTACTTCTTCTTGTTGCCCTAGCCGAAAATATCACCTAGCAAGGAGAATTTATAAGCCTCTAAATATATATTATAAGATAATAAAATTTATACTAAAAGTAGTATTCATATATTATTCTAATTAGAGAGATTAGAATAAGTTTAAGGAAGAATCGATTCTTAGTCTAGCACAACAAAGATTCGGTTTTTAAGGGGTTGTCTTGGTGCATCTTTAAAGGAGGTATTCTAATTTGGGTACTTTGGAGGATCATCCTTGCCAAGCTTGGACCGTGTGTAAGGGTTCATTTTCTCCTGTTTCCGCATATAGTAGCATGCATAAGATCTTATAAATGAGTTTATAAATAAATTAATTAAAAGTTAATTAAATGGTTTTGTTAGTATGACTAAATTAGTTTATGAACAACTAGTTAAACCTAACACCACCCTCTCAAAGTTTCAAACATTTCAAAATGTTTTCAAAGTGATAAACCAGCATAAAGCTTGATGTTTGATAATTATGGTGATGGTTGCAACATGACAATTCTGTAGTTATGTGTCGATGAAATCCTGCTTGAATGTTCAATTGTTGCGCATTGAATAAAACCCTTATTGTGCAAGTCGTATATAGTAATAGTTTCATGATACATGGTGTAATGTGAGTGGGCGGGAAATGTACCCAAGTGATTTTGTTAACTTATCGATACCTAGGAATGTTAACCGGTCTTGTGAGCCTATGATTTGTACACATCTTGTGAAATATGTCAAGTGTCCCATGTTTAATTACGTTAATTAATTTTGCTCTATGTCCTTCCTAAAATATGATTTTGCTTTTATAATATGATTACGAACATGAAACGTTTTCTTTGTCAGTTACGAACTACGAGTTTGCTAATTGTCCACATTGGTGTAAGTATGTAACTATGTGTTAAATTTCAAGGGTATATAGGCGTTAGCCACTCTGATTCTGTTTTACGGCGTAACACAAGTCTACCGATCCTATTACTCTTATTATTGTTTGAGGTTATATGTTACATGATAATTGATATGAGTCTCTTACGGGTGCTTATTGAGTTGAATATTAGTGGTTGTTCTATTTCGATAGTTCATATTTTCTATTGGTAAGATAATTATTTTGTTTGTGAGACGGGTTGAGTTGTGGGATGTGCAAACTTTTGGTAATTGATTAGTTGATTTATGCATAATGGTTCTGCATTAGGTTGATTTGGTATAGTGTCCAAATTCTTTTTATGAACTGTGGTATTGTAAGTATACATAAAAGCATGTGAATGATTTTGGAAGGTAAGTATTGATGGGATAGAGCTTGATTGGATAGAGTTTAGAACGAAGACCCTGATTGACTTATGTTGAGATTGCAGTTCAGTGTTTTATTGTGTTTTCGCATTCGTTGACCTTGACACGTGGGTGAGTAGCTTAGAGTTTTATTCTCTCAGTGTTGAGCAGATTCTTGAATGGATATTTGATGATATTGATTTTGAAACTGAGATGAGAATTTTTTATTGGTTTGAGTTATGAGTTATTAGGCCGTTGTGCCACATTGTGTCTACGGTCCAGTATAACCTTGGTTGTTGAGTTATATTCTGAGTTTGAAATTGATATTGAGATGGAAATATTGACCTGCGATTTTATGAGATCGAGTAATGAGTAAGACGGTGTACGGGGCTAGAAACTTTACAATCCGGTTACGGGGACGTAACCATGTTTTAAGGAGGATAGGATTGTAAAATCTTAATGATTTTATGGTATGACTAATTGTTATGACATGGCTATTTGGTATGTCGTGATTGTTTGAATACGTTTGATAACCTGATTACTTATGTTATGCATTTACTGTGTTTCGTGAAGCATCCTTTAATTTAGTATACGTTAAACTTTGGGGACAAAGTTTTCTTAACGAGTGTAGAATGTAACATTTCGTGTCTTATTTCATGTTTAAAGTATTTTGATCTGTTTCGAGGTGATGGGGTGTCATACTTTGAATTCGTTATGTTCGTAGTGAACGGTGTTTAATGACTGCGGGATGTGAACTTCGGGACGAAGTTCATTTTAAGGAGGGAAGACTGTAATACCCAGTATTTTAGTCTAGGTCAACGACAGTCAAACCACCTTTTATACAAGTATTTCAAATGGAATGGTTATAAAGTATTTTTACGAAAACAACTATTATTTATATCGTATTCCTACGATTAATTCGTATTTCTTTAATTTAATAATACATTGATAATTTAATCTATATTTAATTTCTATTTTTTTTTTATTTGAGAATATTCTTATAATTAATTTAGTTGTTTTTATTAATACTAATTATATAATTTAACTTGTATAATTTTTTATACATACTCGTTTATTTTTAATTTACGAGTCGAGAACGAGATATAGATAATATGATGCTTCGATATGCGTGATGGGCCTGGGCCTAAGACCGATGCTTAGTCGTTTGAGAACCGTGTATAGTGAGTAATATAATAGAAACCCTAGAGGAAACCCTAGCTAACTTACCCTTCCATCGACATGTACCCTATTCCGTCAACCTATCGACTTCTACTCAAAACAAAACCAATACTCTATCACGCCTCCTGCCTCCATCAAAGCAAAGTAGAAAACCTAACCATCTTCATACCTTCACACCCAAGGAGCCACCGTGGGATTGGAGAAGAAGCAGTACAACCACCAACCGTATCGTCCTTATCCCTGCGCATCTAGTAAGTTTTACACGTTTTTCCCCCCTCTTGATGGACCTTCGACATAGCATAATCAGGCCTAGAGTAAACTATGTAGTACCCTCAACATGTGTATCTTCATTAGACTATCCTAGAACCACCGTGACAGCCACACAAGGGCCGTGAATTTCGACAGAAACACGAACACAATACTCTATTTCTGTTTGTGTAGTTGCGTGTTTTATTCTATGGCTTTTGTTTCGCTTAGTCATTCATGTTCTGGTCTATTTCTGGTCATGGGGTCATGGGTGCTAGAGTGGTGGGTTATTAGGTGGCGTTGGTGGCGGTAAGGTGGCGTGTGGTGGCCGGAGGAGGCTGCTTTGACAGCCTGTTCCAAAATTTCAGAACAGGGAGTCATGGTACAGCGGGTTTGCGAGTGGTTGTTCAGAGGGGTGAGTGGAGTCGAAGAATGGTGGTTGGCACCAGGAGGTAGTGGGGGATGTGAGGTTTCAAGTGTGGTGGTTGGTTGTGGTGATGGTGGCGTTAACAGGTGGTGTTGGGGGCGGGTTTGTAGAAAGGGAAATACGGTTACGGGATCGGTGATTGTGGTTGTGACCCGAGTGCTTTGGGGCTGGTGTTGAGGGCTGCTGGGGTGGAGTCAAGGGTAGTGGTAAGTGTTAGGGGATACACCGTGGTTCAGGGGTGTCAACCACGGTGGTGTGGTGATGGTGTAAGCGGTGGAAGGGGGTTCGATCGGGCTGTGAAACTGGGTGGTCAGGAGGGTGGTGTGTTCGTGGGGGCTGTTGTAATGCGCCTGAATTGGGTGATTTATTTTTTATATTACTTTTTGCGTGTAATATTACTACTATTATGGGACCTTACGAGTCGGGAAGTTACTATTTTTAGGAAGTTGCTATTTTGGGAAAGTTTCTATTTTGGAAACTTTCCAATTTTAGAAAGTTAATATATTCGAGACTTTGTTTCGATTTTAAGTATAGGGCTTAGTATGGGTTGTTGATCGTTAAATATTATATGTTTAGGTGACAGTTTCCAGGTGGAATAATTCTAGCAGCTGTTCGGTTGTCGTTCTGCAAATTGAGGTAGGGGATATATATATATATCTGTGGTTGCGTTATTGACATGACGTATATGTGTTGCTTACTATAAGATTGATGTAACTGATTGTGAATGTATTTTGGATTGTTGATTATTATTGGTTACTGTGGAGATCGGGACTTGTGAAATGGGTCTTGTGATATGGGTCTTGTGATATGAGACTTGTGATATGGCCATGGAAGGTGTGGTGTGATGTGAGATGTGGTGTGATGGAAGGTGTGGTGTGATGGAGGTGAGGTGGTGGATTGAATGATATGGAGATGGAGGAATGTGCAGTTCTGTTGTGTTTATGTTTTATCTGTTTTACCTACTCAACCTCGTGGTTGACCCTGTGTATTCGTGTGACACCTGTGATGATCCGTGATGAGGAGCAGTTTTAACAGGAAAGATGGTGCTGTGGGAGCATGGGGTGGCGCGAGCACTTGGATGGACCGACTTAGATTTTAGATCACATACTTCGAAGTTATCATATGTACTTTAGTTTCCGCTGTGTAGTATTTGTAACATCAAAGTTTAAAAATTATCATTTTTTATATAAAGTACTTTGGTTTGAGTTACTTTGTTATTCACTACCTCGGATATTCCGAGATGGTAACAGCTCTAATTACTGAGGATGTCTTGCTAAAGGCTCCTTAATAAATCGGAGTGTTACAGTTGTAATATCAAAAGTTTAAATTTAATCAGTTTTTATATAAAGTACTTTGGTTTGTTTACTTTGTTATTCACTACCTCGGACATTCCGAGATGGTAACAGCTCTATTTGTTTGAGAATGTCTTGCAATGCGGGTGTTACATAGTGGTATTAGAGCAAACGATCCTCAAAAACCAAATGAATAATAATGAACGTGGGAAGGTTCAATAAAATGAACCCCAGGCTAGTAACTGTTAGGAGCCCCAGGATTGGGATGAGTTAGGGGCCCCCTCAAACCAAACCACTGGCCTTTTCAGTCTAACCTGGTAACCCGTGAGTGATGCAGAGAGTGGGTAGTAACAAAATAAAAGATCAGACCTTGCCTATATTGTACTAACAGTTTTGCAGGAGCAGAATGAGGTAAGTAATAATGTGAGTGATGGTTAATGTGTGTATTGGAAGAATATGATTGATACCGAAATGTCCATATGATATTTGGTTATTAAATGACTATCGTAACTATGTAATATATTGGTTGGTAGTTGGATATGGATGATCATATTTATATGATATAGTAATCCATGTCTAGTGATATGCGGAATGTGATGCCCCAAGCCATGAGTGTCATATAGTTATGTGTTACATTTGTATATACATGTATAAATATTGAGTCATTTAGTTGATCTACTCTTCTGTTTCGCAATATTTAATGTGTTCTAGATGACAATACAACTTGATATGAGGAATAAATTTTATATGGTGCAAAGTGATTTCTATGATTCAAATGATATGTCAACATGTTTTGGAGGAAGTATGGTTGTGTGATAATGTGAAGTAATTTTAGAGGAACCAAATTTTTTAATAAATTCCAGAATGTTACCTTGTTTGTACGGGACGCCATTTAAAATTTGTTCTCTATATGAATGTGAAAATTTTATGTATGATAATTTTCTAATTTAGCTTTCCAATACTTTTGGTTTCATGTTAAAACGACTTATAATTTGAGAGAAATAAATATTTTAGCCGACAGTGGTCAGGTTGTCACTGCACAATTCTGTTTTGACCCATGTTTTTGGAAAAGAAACCATTTAAAACTTATTTATTGTTTATGCATTATTCCAAATCCGTTGTTTAGAATATTCATACACGTTTTCAAAATGATAAGCCACGTAAAATCTTAATGAGTTGTTAATTAATAGTGATTTTTGCAAGTTGCCCAATTTTCTGTTTATTTGATGAAACGTTTTTGTTCAGACCAACTGAGTTGTAAAGTTTGTTATAAACAATTTCCTTAAGCTTTTCAATCGATTGTTTTTCCTATGATTTGTTAATTCCTTATATTTTCTAAAAACTATAATAGCTCGCAAAATAACTAAACGGTTATTTAATTGTGATTTTGGAAGATACTGTGTGATGTATGATTGTTTAAACGGTAAAGTTTTAAATATAAAAGTTTAATCAAATATGAATTATGTGATGTAACCATGTAATGCACTGACATAGCATTAGTAGTATGTACGATAGACATATGATATGAATATGAACGTTATTATATGATAATATAACCTTGTTATTTCGTTGAGTTTTATATAAAGTAGTTTCAATTATACGGACGCTATTGATTTCTATTGCTATGAACTCAAAATAATTATGTGGTGTTCATATGTAATGTTAAAATCATGTTCATGAGAGAAGAATCTGGACATGTGATAGAATGAATTTAACTGGTAAACTTATTAGCATGATATAACAATCTAACTATCATAAGTAATTGTGAGTATTTTGAACAATGTGAATCTTGTTGATGTTCTTTCATATATTAATGGTATATCTTTGCCTAGTTCCTTGCGATAATAATCTTTATAACTTCTTCATGTATATTGTTATGCCATAAAGTGAATTGCATATCGCTATGTTTAACATCTGATCACATATATTGAATTAATTAATTGGTTTAACTTCTTATACGTGGAGATGCTAAGCTGTTTTGCTAGTCTAAGATTGGTGTATACCTCGGGAAATATGTCAATGCTCCATGTTAATTACATTAGTTAAAGATTGCCTTCCGTCTTTTCTATAATATGATTTTGCTTCTACAATATGATTACGATCATGAAATGTTTTAATTTGTCAATTATGAGCAATGAGTTAGCTGATTGTCTACCTTAGTAAAAATATGTTAAGTTTGTGTTAAATGAGATTTCAAGGGTATATACGTGTTAGCTACCCTGATTTTGTTTTACTGCGTAATGTGAAATTGCCAACCGTGTTTGACTGCTTTAAAAGTCAGATGTTAGTTGTCTAGTATAGGGAATTAGCTTATCAGATGACTTATGACTGTTGTTTCGATGATTGCTTGACCATTGGATGTGGAATTTTGTGATGGGGTTATGATGACGTAACCATGCTTTAAGGAGGATAGGATTGTAAAATTTAAAGGTTTATGATATGACTAGTTGTTATAGCATGTAAAATTGATATGTCGTGATTGTTTGAATACACTTGATAATCCTGTTTATTTCTGCTATACATTATACTGCGATTCGTGAAGTATCTTTTAACTTAGTTATGCGTTAAACTTTGGGGACAAAGTTTTCTTAACGAGGGTAGAATGTAACATTTCGTGCTTTGAACTCTATATAGGTGCTACTTGTGATTGTTTCATGCTTGTTATATGGTTCCTTACCTTTATGGGGTGGCGAAATTCGGGACGAAGTTCATTTTAAGGAGGGAAAACTGTAATACCCCGTATTAGCTTCGGTCAACAACTGTCAAACCCTGTTTTGTACAAGTATTTCAAATAGAACCACTACTACAGAAAGCCTTAAGGACATCAGACTTTTATGGTCAAGGACATCGGATTAGCAACCGATGTAGAGTTCCTTGATGTCCATTATGGGTATCAAGGACATCGGTTGTGCAACCGATGTCCATTTGCTAATGCACATCGGATGTTTAAAACGTCTGATGTCCATCGTCCTTATGCACATCATACTTTAGCTCACATCTGATGTCCATATGGTATTGCACATCGGAGGTTTAATAAGTCTGATGTCCATCATTCTTATGCACATCATTCTTTAGCTTCACATCTGATGTCCATGTGTTATTGCACATCGGAGGTTTAATAAGTCTGATGTCCTTCATATTTATGCACATCATTCTTTAGCTGTAATCTGATGTCCATTTATGTTCTTTTTTTTTTTTAAGAAAAGCTGGTACTGATGGTAATTTGTACCACCAGTATACATTATTCAGATGCCAGCCAGACTGCCATACCATCAACCAAACAAACACAAATGAAAAGCGAAGCACGACAAAGTCGTTTGTCTTTTATTAAACAAGTTCAAATCAAATCACGACAAAGGTCGGTCGTCTTTCATATACATTATCCAAATTCATCAACTAACCAAACATATAGGGTTATGCGTCATTTTAGACGACATCTAAAATAGTCTAGAGATCACAAGTTCAACAACTAACCAAATATCGGCTTAGTTTGCAAAATTAAAGTACTACGTTACTAGCTAGAAAGACTATGCACTTAGAAAATAGTCCGCCCACAAGTCCCTGACCTCGTCGATTTCTTCCTGGGAATATGGCAGTCGGTGTTTGAAAACCTGTAAATAATACACAAAATTCTAGCTTTAATAATAATACGGAAAAATAACTTCAACCGAGATTCGAGAGAGTTCATAGACAGTGAATGATCCAACCCACAATTTAGAATGATGCAGAAGCAAAGAACAATTAATATGGAAGCAAAGTATGGACGTAATACGTTCAAGCATGAAAATCAAGCTGAATAAGCATTCAATAAGGATATAGTCAGTAGTCAGCTAAATGTATAAAAATAAAGAACAATTTATATACTCCTGGACCATAATTCATTAGAAGGCCATGCAACTTTGAGTGGTGACGCAATGAACATCCTGGCAAATTACTCACTACAAAGTAAATGTTGCAAGTCATGCCGAACAAGCAACGCAATTTATGTATATAAATAGGGGATGTAAAACGAGTATCGTGTAGTTATAAGCATTTGTGCATTAGGTTCATGCATTAAACCAATACATCACTAGAATTCTCGTAGTTTCAAAGCTAAGAAGTGAGGAGTGAGTACCAATACCCTACAATTGCAATGCTTTCTAAAATCTGGAAATTTGTTATAATAATAAGTTTACAGTTTTTAGAAACTAGAAACAAGAATCGATACTAAAAGAAGCATTAGTAAACTGAAACCTACCTCCTTGATTAAGCCACACTTGGATAAAACCTCGACCACCTGCCAAAAAACGTGTGCTTGCATCATCAATAAACATTTCATACAGACAAGTAGACAAAACATGAGATGCATAAACAAGTTGTGGAAAAATTGTACAATTAACGTTTCAGAGAAAAATTGTTTGAGAAAATTGAAAGTGTATCACTATAGTTCAAAAATCTACATATCAACTTTCAAAACTATAATGAAACATACTTTTTCGACTGTGACATCTTCGGGTAATCCAGTCACGTAAACATGGGTGTTGACTTTCAGCTCAAACTAACTGTCTGGTGGCTTGTTTGCTTCCTGCAAAAGTATGTTACGGACAGAATGAGGATTAACTTGAGACTAATGAGCTATTGTAAATAGACCCACACGAAAGGTCAAAAACAAAATGTAAACAACCCTCCAAGTTGAGACTAATGAGCTATTGTAAATAGACCCACACGTATACATAACAGTCTCGAAAGACAATGAGGAAAATGTACAAGAAAACCCATTGAAGAACTTGAAAAGCAGTAAATCTGGCCCTGAATTAGAACACGTATACATCAACTCCGCCACAGTTACCCCTGTGGAAAAAAAGGTCCCTCAAGAGGAGATAGACACCCAGAAATAGTCAATGAGACAATGAGCATGTAAAATGAATTACATCATCTTTGTACTGTATACAAATACAACAACATTCCATAAAAGGAAGACGAAATGAAAAATTAGTAAGAGCAACTGGAACGGACTCTTAAGGAGGAATGAGAAATTATAACAAAAGAAAAAAAATAGAAGGCCTTCATAAAAAAGCATCCAAGATGATGAACCAACCTTTACTGGAGAAAGATCGTAAAAGAAGAAAACCCCTGGAACAGCCTGATAATGTCCCGAGTCTAAATTCCTAAAGTGTTCTGTCACAGAGAACTAAACAAAACCACATTCACATGATTATTATTCCTGTACAAAAGGCATTAATCAATTCTCCTTAGATAGACTAATACCTGATTTGTTTCGATATTATATCCTTTCTTATCAGTATATACAGTTGGGACAACCTGAAATATATGGTCAAACTTAATTAAGGATCCTTCAATAACAAGTATTTTTGAAAGAATTTTTAAAGACGACCACAAAATTTCTTAATGAGACAATTTACGTGCTGGGCTAGTAAGGTTAAATAGGTGGCTAATGTAGTTGATAAACAAACCTTAACAAAATACTGGTACATTCCACTAGTCGTGTCTTGCAGCCACTGCACCCTGATTAATAACAGCAGCAACAAAAATTTTAGTCTAAATGACCCAGTTTTTAATTATAGTTAAGAAAAGGGGGTCTATTATTTTTGAACAAATTTATACAGGGTCGGGTCGGGGTCAACAAAAAATTAAACCAAGGAGCAATTGTTTTGGGTAATTTTCTAAATTGTGTGCCAACCCTCGTTCAGGATACAAAATAAGAACGGACACCAGGAAGTATTAACACCAGTAAGAGAGTTTTTGCTCCTAATAGGAGTATGTCTTATGAAGTACTTCACACTGTTCATCCAATATAAAGCACATTTATAACAAAACATTACCCATCCAAAGGATTCACAATGCCCGGAAAATACTCTCCAAAAGCTAACTTGTTGATTTTGTGACTTATCTGTCATAGCCAAAATGTATTGATCTGTCTCAGAGGATAAACGAGGGAAAGACTTTTTTATACATTAAAAAGCTAAAATATGAGTTTAAATGATTCAAGAACATATATTGTAATCATCATTTTGAACAGAAATCAGATCAGCAGGTTGGAAATCTGATATATGGAAGGCCTTTCCAGGTACAAAATGGAAAGTTCCAGCCACTGGTATACCTAAAAAATTACTCACAAAATCCAACTTATAGCCTAAAAAATTACAATCATCCCTGCAACACTACTAAAGACGTCTGCCAGTTTTGCCAGTTAGTGCCCAGCAATCAAGCCAGAGCACAGGACCACTAGTTCAACAAAAATGAGTGAAATTTGTTGATTTGAAGCATCAAACAGCTTTCAGGACCAGCAGTTGATCACAAATCGGAACGATATCAATTGACGCAGCAATAAACTTTGCTAATTCTTAAATACTTCCTCCGTTCGAATAATATAAAGTTCTACAAATCTCGCATGTTTCGAAAAATGTGTACAATTCCCCAGGACGGAGAGAGCACTAATTGAAAGTAACAGTAACACTCGCCAATACATCAAAAATATCTCAACTATAGCAAAAACCATGTACATTCGCAAGGTAGGGTTTAACAGTGAAAACAACTAAGTTCAATTCAATTAAATCAAAATTTAGGATTTTGAGAAGATGAATTAGTACCTTTAATTGGAAAATTTCACGAGGACAAAGACCAGATAATAAAAGACGACAAACATCGTCATGATCGAAATACTTGCAATTACGTTCCCTAACATCTCCGTTTCAATTCGCCCTCATTAATACGTCTAGCTGCTTTGAAGCTAATCCATCTTTGATTTTTCTTTTCAATTCTTCAGTAAATTTATTGAGGATTGTTTGTGATTGGGAAAGAAATTAGGGTTGATTGAAAGAGGGGTTTCTTTAGAATATTGAGGGTTTTATTAGTGTTTATTATTATCGGGTGAGGGAGTAGGGGCTGGGGGTTTTAATAAAAAAATTAAATGTAATGGACATGGGTTTAGTCAGAAATTCGATGTAAATAAGCACGCAATGGACATGGGTTTTTCAAAAATCCGATGTCCATTAAAATCATCAAGTCATGGACATGGGTTGTAAAAACAACCGATGTAAATAACTCTATAAGGACATCGGATTTTTGAAAAAACCGATGTGCGTTATTTATTACATCGGTTTTTTAAAACACCGATGTGCATTGACCGATGTCCTTAAGGGTTTTTGTAGTAGTGAACATTTATAAAGTATTTTACGTAAACTGTTATTATTTTATAAATCGTATTTCTACGGTTATTTCGTACTTCATAATCATTTTATATTTGATAGTTATTTCATAAAACGACTTTTCATTCGTGTTTGTTATTTTTGATACTATATTTATAATTAAATATTTTGGATTTATTTCTCATTTATACTTGCTTTATTATTTAAGTCGTAATTACATTTAAATTCTAATTTTATATATACTCTTTTGAACGTACTAATAATTTTATATTATTATAATTAATTAATATTTACTACTACTAAATTACATAATTTAATTAGTATGATTATATATTATTCGATACGTATTTTACTAATCACTATAGTAATTTTATTAGTTATATGTGCTCGTTTATCCTTAATCGAGTCGAGAACGGAATACGGGTAATATATTTATCAAGGTGCGTGATGGGCTTGGGTTAGAGTGATGTATGAAGGGTGTTATTTAAACGTGTGTGAGAGAAAACCCTAGTCTTATACACACATACACTCCTTACACCTTTCATCAACATTAACTCTCTATTATCTCATCCATCGACAAACCAACTAAAACCCTAATTCACCTTATCAGCCACCGTGAGATTTAGGAAGGACAAGAGGACTACATCACCATCGTCATCATCACCATAATAGTTAACCACCGTGACCTGTTAGAAATCGTTTTGTCGACAATTCCCTTTTATTTTACGTTACTCTGTTTCGTTTTCAATTGCAATTTGAACTGTTATTTTGATTTCGTTTTGGGTACAAGTTTCTGGTAGTCGGGGCAGGGTGTTTCTAGTTGGTTGTGGTGGCTGTAGGATGGTGCGTGGTGGTCGGAGCACCACCTTGGACTATGCTCCTTAGTAGGCGACAGAACAGGGGCTGCTTGTGACTCGTTTTTGGGTCTGTATATGGGCAGGTTACGCGTTGGGTTGCTGGGTGTCGACTGCTCAGGTAGAGGCGAACATGATGGTTCATTAGTGTTGGCTTTAGGAGGTGGTTTGTGACAGTGGTGGCTGGGGAAAAGAGAATAGCGAAGAGGAATCAGAAACAGGAAAAAAAGAGGGTTGGGCGTGAGTTCAGGTGGTTTGCGAGGGAGTTTTGTGGGGTTTTAGAGGGTGACGAAGGGAGGAGGTTAAGACCCCTGTAACCACCGTGGATCGGTGGTGATGGTGTTTATGTCCAGGGGCGGTGTTGGGTACGGTGGAGAGAGAAAAATGCGTGAGAGGAGAGTGAGACAAGGGCGTCGAAAGCGTGGTACGGTACAAACACACGTGTGCAGGCTGTTTTGGCTATGCGTGGTGACTGTTATGGTGGCCGCAGGTGGTGGTCAGAGGGTCGATGTTTTGGGCAGTGGTGTAGGCTAGAGGTTGGGGTCATCGGCGATGGTTGTGGGTGGCTAGATTGGCGGTAATGTTGACGGGAAAAATGGTGTATGAAGGTTGTTGTGGAGGCTGTCGTGGGTCTGTTGGGTCGTGAGGCTGTTGCTACGTTATTATTATTATTATTATTATTATTATTGTTATAGTTATTATTATTATTATTATTATTATTATTATATTATTATTATTATTAATATTGGGTTGTTATTGTTGTGGTTTTTCAACATGATATTATTATTATTATGTTATTATTATATTATTAGTATTCATTGTTGTTGTCCTTGTTTGTGTATTATTGTTATTAATATTATATGTATTATGATTATTATTAATATTATAGTTAGTATTAGTAGTATCATTATTAAGTATTGTAATTGTTATTTTCTTATGGGTACTTGAGTCGTAAGTAAATAAATTTGTATATGTATACTCGTGGGTTATGTTTTCACGTTTTGTAATTTTAATAATAAAGTTCGTAGCTCCATAAATTGTAATACGTATGTGACAAGTATCGATATTTAGTTGTTGGTGATAATTTATATAATTCTTTACTTAATTATATTGCTGCTAAGTAATAATTGATACGATCTCGTTATGCGTATTATATTATTTAAATAGTTAATTTAAATAATAGATATATTATATTAATTTGCTTTATTGTATTAGTTAGTGATTAAGTATATTATTTTATTAGGCGTCGAGTATGTGATGGAGTAATGCTACTGATTGGATGTTAGCTGCGTGATGGATTATATTGTTATCCAGGTAGGATACATTGACCTTATACTCTATGATGTGTATGAATGGATGCGGTATTGTGTGTTATGGATGCTGAATATGATTTATATGAGAATGATATGGGTTGGATTGAGTGTGGATTATTGGTAATGGTATGAGTATTTCATTATTGGATAGCATGATTGAATAATTATATCGTTGCATTCATGAGCATATCATATGCATTGGTTACTGGGAAAGTTATGGTAAGATATTGTATGTTCTGATATAAAGCCCGGGGTGGTTCTGCAGACAAGGCCTGGTGTCTTATCAGCTATTGAGCTGGTATTCGGTGACAACCGATTATAGTCTGCCGGGAGGTTCGGTATGGCTTGGTGTTTCGGGTTTGAGATTGAGATTGTGATTGAGCTCGAGCATATCATGACATTTGCATATCATATTTGTGGCATTATTTATTATTGTGTTATCCTACTCAACCGCGAGGTTGACAGTGTATTCGTTTACACCTATGATGATCCGGAATGGGGAGTAGATTCTACAGGTCACAGACAGATGGACTAGGAGCTTGGGCAAGGAGAGAGACATGACTTGGACCTACTTAGAATTAGATCACAAACTTAGATGTTATCAGTTGTACTTTTATTCTTTGCGTAATAGTTGTAATATCAAAAGTTTAAATTTAATCAGTTTTTATATAAAGTACTTTGGTTTGTTTACTTTGTTATTCATTACCTCGGACATTCCGAGATGGTAACAGCTCTATTTATTTGAGAATGTCTTGCTAAAGGCTCTTAAATAAATGGGGGTGTTACATTCGCCTAGAAGATATAAACATGCATGTCTCCATCCCGTCCCTGCAAATCGGACACCACGCACTTCAAAAATTTTCATATGGCGTGCCAAATTCCAGTTCGTAGCAATCGATCCCTGACAGAATTACTAGAAAAAGACTTTGATCTGGACACACTTGCATTCCACTCATTGTACTCTGGACTCGATGAATTGCTAATTGGTGATGGATCCGGTCTCTCAATCGCCAACACAGGTAACCTATATGTTCACGACATTAATTTAAAAAACGTCCTTCATGTTCCTAAAATATCGTGTAACATTATCTCAATATCGAAACTTTATCACGATAATAGTGCCTACGTAATTTTCTCACATGATTGTTTTTGTCTTAAAGCGACGAGAACGGCCAAAACAATTCTCCAAGGCCGAGTTAGAGACGGCATTTATGAGTGGAGTCCACTGACTATGCGTGTCAACAACGTCACCAAAGGACCCACCTCGCTATCTTTACATCATAGATTAGGACATCCGTCTCATGATGTAATGAAAATCATCAATAAAAATTTACATTTTCGCAATACCGATTACTTACATTGTGAATCTTGCAATGTTACTAAAAGCAAGAAATTGCCATTTTCATTATCGTCGTTTCAAACCACCGACTCGCTCCAACTCCTATTTTCTGATCTTTGGACGAGCCGAATACCGTCATTCGACCACTTTATGTATTACATAATATTTGACGACCACTTCAAAAAATATACTTGGTTATATCCACTAAAACGCAAATCTGACACGACCCAAGTGTTCAACCAATTCAAAACAATGGTCGAAAATTATTTTAATAAACAAATATAACATTTTTTCTCGGATAATGGAGGTGAATACGTCAAATTAAATACGACCCTACTCAATAATGGAATCTCCCAGTCAACATTACCTACACACACTCCCGAACATAATGGTTACGCTGAACAACGATACTGTCACATCATCGAAACGGGTCTAGCCCTGCTCAAACATGTGAATTTACCAACCAAATATTGGTCATTTGTCTTTAGCACAGCTACTTACCTTATAAACCGAATGCCTACTCGATCACTACAAGGCAAATCACCCTACTCGGTCAAACACAATAAACAAGTCGACTACACCAACCTTCATAATTTCGGGTGTTTATACTAACCATGGCTAAGTCCATATACAAAGCACAAACTCGAAGACCGATCTACGCCACACGTCTTTGCTGGATACTCCACTACACATAGCGTTTATCACTGCCTCAACCCCAAAACCCACCGCATCTACACCTCGAGACATATCAAATTTTATAATGACATCTATCCCTTTGCAAATATCTCAAAACAACCAATAACAGCCCCTTCCATCGATGAATGTACTGCTCTCCCTCTCCACATTCTACCTTAAGTTGCCCCCGCTTCACCAGCCCCAAACCCTCCCTTATCACCACCACCACCTCACCCTCGACCACTAGTCACACAAGTCTGTGGGGGAATAAAACATGTATTCGCCCTAAACTTGCAGGATTATAATGAAAATTACAGTCGTGAATATGGTCATAAGATTAAAAGAGATGAAAAAGGGTACAACCTTTAGTCCTTGCGCGAAAGGCCTAAGAACAGGAATTAACACAAATTCCCTCCTATAACTTGCACCCAAGACTTAGATTGAGACGTTGCCGCGTGTGCTAGAAATCCTCTCCAACTGCCTTGCAATATCGGGAGAGTCTTTTGAGTTTTAGATGTGAGATCTGGGTTATGGGAGAAGAATGCTCTCAAACCCTAATTTTTCCTTGAGATTATTTTGTCAGTGCAACAAGAGTATTTGACATAAGGAGATGTCTTCTCCTTATGTACTTCACTGGCCGAAATTTTCGAGTAGGGTAAGAGTGGGCTTTCCACTTTTACCTTATTCTAATTCGTGATTCGACCCATTTAGCTATAAGTTATTCGCGGGATTTTAATTATAAATCGTAACATGTTATCAGATATTAATACAGACGATATATTAATAATGGTCTGATAAAATACGATATTGTATAATTACCTAAATTAATATAACTGTTTATATTAATACGCGAATACAATATTTAATTAAATATAACCGTTTATATTTAATTTACGAATTAATCATGTAATCCGTATTAGCTAAAAATTATTTAATCCGTATTAAATAATAATCTCAACATCTTATTGACTAATTTAATAGTCAATACCTCTGACTAACTGTTTAGTCATATCCGGCATAAATGTGACTGTATTTTCATACCTTCACATCTCTCAAACGTGTCCTATAGGTGTGACGTATAGGGACCAGTTGATCACCGCCATCCGTATGACAATAACGTCAAACTTTTCTAGCAAGCCAATCGTTATTGATAAACGTGGATCAACTGATAATAATACTGAAGTATGCCCTTGTGTTCCTTAAAGAGATTTAATAAGTCATTGTACTTAATTGTGAAGGACACCTGCCCCAACAATCTCCCACTTGTCAGTACAAGGGTATGTGCAATAACGTTATCACACTACATGTGGAGGACACAAGCTCCAACAAACTCCCACTTGTCCGTACAAGTGTAGGTGCGATAACCGATTCTCATATCCTTTTAAAATTTCTCCCACTCAATGTAAGACAATTTGCAAATCCGCATTCGCAAAGGTCGTATCTCACAAGCGATCTGTATCAAGAGTGGTTTCCCCGACTAGAGAGTAACTTAACTGATAAAACGAATCTGTATTCGAGCATGGCCATGCATTTCAGTTACTACTCCTCGAGTGGCCCTGAGAAATGATAAAATCCCGATAAGGGTTTGGATATTTCCCTCAACTCGAATCCTGCCGATTTTCGCGCAGCATGAAATAACCCAGAAAAAATCCTCTTGGCCCCTGTTACGATGACCGTGGGAAAGAAACCAAAGTTACCCAAAATCTGCCTTAATCTCAAGAGACAGTTGAAAGTCAAAAGACTCGACTCTAAGGAACACTATGGAGGTCTTATCCACGACCTGGCACCTAATGTTATAAAACATTTATGACTCCATAACGTTGTCACGGGGTGTCCTACGAGATATCCGTATAACTCGCCTTTGTGATTGGTCAGTCAGCCGTGTGACTTATGGCTCGTTGAACCCACCATCAACCAACGTCACAAAATGATTACCTGAGTTATCAGCTCAAGTGGGTAATCAAGGACCAAAACGATGTAATGTTAATCAGTTCACTTTGTGGTGTTCAAAATTGGCGTACAATTCCACATGAGAAACAAAACATTATATATCATAACAATAAGGTTGAATAGAGTACACGAGAAAATGAATTATTACATGAATTCATAAAAGAGTACTACAACTTAGGAACACATCTAATTCCCATGGAATGAATGTGCCCTTCATGCTTATCACGTGGTAATGCTTTTCTGAGAGGATCAGCTATGTTGTCATCCGTAGCTATCTTATCAATGAATATCTCCTTTTGCTCTACGTAATGTCTGATTAGATGAGCTTTCCGTTGTACATGTCTAGCCTTGTTGCTAGACTTATGCTCCTTAGCTTGGAAGATGGCACCGTTATTGTCACAATAAACGGTGATTGGGTCATTCGAACTAGGCACTACCGAGAGTCCTTGTAAGAATTGACGCATCCATATTGCTTCCTCAGCTGCTTCCGAGGCGGCATAGTACTCGGACTCAGTCGTAAAATCTGCTGTAACACTCTGTTTAGAACTTTTCCAGCTGACAGCAGCGCCATTAAGAGTAAAAACGAATCCAGACTGAGATTTCGTGTCATCTCGATCCGTTTGGAAGCTAGCGTCTGCGTAACCCATGGCGCAGAGCGTCGAGTCGCCTCCGTAAGTTAATCCCCAATCTTTAGTCCTCCGTAGGTACTTAAGAATGTTTTTCACGGCCATCCAGTGTTGTTCACCTGGATGAGCTTGGAATCGACTAGTCATACTCAATGCATATGCAACGTCTGGACGTGTGCATATCATGGCATACATGATCGATCCTATTGCCGAAGCATAAGGAATCCGACTCATGCGCTCTTTCTCTTCCAATGTCTTAGCTTCTTGAGACTTGCTCAAGTGAAGCCCAGTAGTCATAGGAAGGAACCCCTTCTTGGAGTTCGTCATGCTGAATCTCTCTAGAATGTTATCTATGTAAGACTCCTGACTGAGAGACAACATCCGTCGTGATCTATCCCTGTAGATACGGATGCCCAAAGTTCTTTGTGCCTCTCCCAGATCTTTCATCTGGAAATGGTTTTTCAACCATGCTTTAACCGAAGATAAGAGAGGTATGTCATTCCCAATCAAGAGTATGTCGTCGACATACAGTACTAGGAAACAATCTTGCTCCCACTCGACTTGATATAGAGACATGGTTCCTCGACTGATCGAATGAATCCATTCTCTTTTATCACTTGGTCGAAGCGATGATTCCAACTCCGTGATGCTTGCTTAAGTCCATAGATGGAACGCTTAAGCTTGCAAACCTTCTTAGGATGTTCTGGATCAATAAAACCCTCGGGTTGTACCATGTACAACTCTTCCTCCAAATAACCGTTTAAGAAGGCGGTTTTAACGTCCATTTGCCATATTTCATAATCGTGAAATGCGGCGATCGCTAAGATAATCCGAATGGAACGTAGCATGACTACGGGTGCAAAGATCTCATCGTAGTGCAAGCCTGGCACTTGGGTGAAACCTTTAGCAACTAGTCTGGCCTTGTGGATATCTTGTTGTCCTTCCACGGCATGCTTTATCTTGTAAAGCCATTTGCACTGAAGGGGACGTACCTTTGCAGGTAGGTCCACAAGATCCCACACGTTGTTCTCAAACATGGAGTCTATCTCGGATTGCATGGCTTCTAGCCATAGCTTTGAGTCAGAACTGGTCATGGCACCTTTATAGGTTGTGGGTTCATTACCCTCTAGGAGTAAGACGTCATCTATGTCATGTTCCTCGACCATACCAATGTATCTGTCCGGAGGATTAGAGACTCTTCCCGACCTCCTAGGTTCCTCAGGGATATCTACCGCAGCCTCGGTTGAAGGAACTATTTCCTCCAATGGTTGTTCGGTAGTTGGTTCTTGAACCTCCGATAACTCGAAGGTTCTATTACTCGACTTGTTCTCGAGAAATTCTTTCTCTAAGAACGTCGCACTAGCCGCAACAAAAACATGTTGTTCGGTAGGCGAGTAGAAGTAATGACCAAAAGTTCCCTTTGGATAGCCTATAAAGTATGTTTTGACCGATCGCGGGCCGAGCTTATCCTCGTGTCTCCACTTGACATAAGCCTCGCAGCCCCAAACCCGAATAAAGGACAAGTTAGGGACCGTTCCCTTCCATAATTCGTATGGAGTTTTGTCAACAGCTTTAGACGGACTTCGGTTAAGTATTAGAGCGGCTGACAAAAGAGCATAGCCCCACAATGAATCAGGCACAACGGTGTGACTCATCATGGATCGAACCATATCGAGTAGAGTTCGATTTCTCCGTTCGGACACACCATTTAATTGTGGTGTTCCAGGTGGAGTCAACTGTAGCACGATGCCACAGTCTTTAAGGTGTTGATCAAACTCGTGTGAAAGATATTCACCACCACGATCAGAACGTAGTGCTTTAATCTTTCTTCCCAGCTGGTTTTGTACCCGATTCTGGTATTCTTTGAACTTGTCAAATGATTCACTTTTATGCTTCATTAATTAGACATAGCCATATCTACTCAAATCATCCGTGAAAGTGATGAAATACCTATAGCCTTCTCGTGCGTTGATCGACATAGGGCCACACACATCCGTATGTATGAGTCCTAATAGCTCGGCAGCGCGCATTCCAACACCTTTGAAAGAAATACGAGTCATCTTACCGATGAGACATGATTCACACGTGTCATATGATTCGAAATCAAAGGGCGATATAGCTCTATTCTGTATGAGCTGTTTTACGCGTTTCTCATTTATGTGTCCCATACGACAATGCCATAGGTAAGTTTGATCTTTGTCACCTACCTTTAATCTCTTGTTATTCACATGTAATATCTCGGTAGTTTGATCTAAAACATAAATTCCATTCATGGAAACTGCCTTGCCATAAATCATATTGTGTAAGGAGAAAATACAGCTATTATTCTCTATTACAAATGAAAAACCGAGTTTGTCAAGTGCAGAAACTGAAATAATGTTTTTGGACAACCTAGGAACATAATAACAGTTATATAAAAATAACTCGAATCCACTTGGAAGCTGGATCACGTATGTTCCCTTCGAGACTGCAGCAACACGTGCTCCATTCCCGACACGCAGGTCAACCTCACCCTTGATTAGGGGTTCTTGGTTTCGGAGACCCTGCACATGATTACATAGATGAGAACCACAACCAGTATCTAGTACCCAAGTTCCGCAACTTGCATGGTTAATCTCAATCATGTGAATAAAAGAAGAAGAAGACATACCAACAGGAGTAACGCGGCCTGCTTTAATGTCCTCGCGATACACGGGGCATGAGCGCCTCCAATGCCCAGTCTTGTGGCAGTGGTGGCATTCCATTCTAGTATCCTTGCTCTTAGTCTTGCCCTGTGAGTTTCTCGACTCACCTGGCCCACTCTTAGTAAATCCTGGTTTCTTGAACCTGGGCTTACCTACTGCTAGGTCGCCCTGAGATTTAGCCTTCCCTTTACCCTTTCCCTTACTGGAGATCATGAGAACATCCTGCTTCACGCTCCCACTTAATTTCAGATCCTTCTCGGTCTGTACGAGAAGGGAGTGGAGCTCATGAGGAGTTTTCTTCATGTCGTTCATGTAGTAGTTGGCCCTAAAGAGGGCGAACCCATCATGAAGCGAATGAAGCATACGATCAACGATTATGTTCTCACTGATCTTGCAGTTTAGGGTCTCCAGTTTCTCGATATTCTCAATCATGTTGAGAATATGTGGGCTAACAGCTTGGCCCTTCTGGAGTTTCGCCTCAAAGAAGCGACAGGTATGCTCATAAGAAACGATTCTCGGAGCTTTCGAGAATTCGTTAGAGAGCGTGGTGAAAATCTTGTTTGCACCATGGGATATGAAGCGTCTTTGCAAATTTGATTCCATTGCATAGATGAGTACGTTCTTTATCGCACCCGCTTCTATGACGAAGTCGCTATGAGCGCGAACTTCGTTAGCTCTAGCTCCAGTTCCTGGGTGTGCCGGAATGGGCTCAGTTTAATACTTAAGCTTTCCGTCAGCAATGGCAGCATTCCGTAGTGCTGCCTCCCAGTCAGAGAAGTTTGACCCATCATTTCTCAGTCTAGTAGACTGATTCATGGAGTCCATGAAGGCTTTTAGCCAGGATTCACGTGCTAGCTTGGCACTTGGCATTGGGTCTTCACCAGCCATTAGTTATAAAGCAGTTTTAAATGAACGTGTTCTACACTGAAAAGAAGATAAAAAAAACCATATAAGCAACTTATTGTTGTGATTTAAGTCTATATACAATTGAATTTAAACTCGTAGACTCATGCATTTATATAATTGGTCTCCCTCAAGAATTATATAAACGATCCCAAGACTCAATTTCCGTATATTGATAAGCCCACAGTTTGGCTAATTCCACTGTTGGAACTCTTGGTCGATAGATTTCCGTATATCCTATCTATTAGTCCATCTCAGTCGCTAGATAGTATCGAGTGACCATGATGTTGAGATAAAATAAATCATCTGTTCCCACTTACCCGACGTAGAAGGGGTCATATTATGCCTACCGACGAAGAAGGGATTCATGGGAGTCTGATTTATAAAGACTAGTCTCAATTTTTGGTTATACGAGGAAGACCCCATCAACTTTTATTTATTCATATTAAGTGAACTAAAATCTAGCATATGCGTGAATGAATTAAATAAAGTGATGGCTTTACATGTGACACGTGACATCTGTATTGTCACAGAAAACTAACGCGTAACCTCTACATGAGTCAGTTTTCAGGCATGTTATAGGTGGTTTGGTTTTTAGGCGGAATATGATGCAAGCTATTATCGATGAAAGCATAAAATAAATGCGATAAACGTAAATAAAAGTCCTAGTGTGGCCTATCCTACCAAAATAAACATAAAACAATTTGGAATCCACCGTTGGACCCTAGAAGCTTGTCTTGATGTTCCATCTTTGTCCTTGCAGCGGGAGTGAGCATCCGGTCTCCGTCTTTGGTCTTCACAAAATTACTAATTTAAATTACAAATAGAATCCTATTTACATTCTAATTTAAATACAAAAGTAATTACATGGCAAAAACCCAAAACCGGAGATTTAAGATCTCAAAATTACAAGCAAAACTGTGTCCCATCATTACGGTGACACAATCTTCTAAGGCCACACTAAGTTACAACCGTTTGCAAAAATTAAATACGTTATTGAAAGCATTCAAGGCATTCACAAGACGATAAATAAGATGCATCAACTAAATTCAAATTCATGCATGACATAATACTGTTATTATGATTAACAAATTTTTACCAAACCACCTTACGGGATTAAAATTATGTGATTATACCGATTTAATCACCCAATTTTAATAAAATTTATAATCCATTATCTTAAACCGTTTTAAAATAATATGCATCAAACGAGGGTGAACCGTTTCACAAAAATAATATACTATTTCCGTATACAGTATATTATTTTAGGCCATGTGAAAATAAAAAGACATGATATTTTTGAAAACCAACAGCCAGAAACATGAGCACTCGATCGAGCAACAGGGGCACTCGATCGAGTGTCAGCGTCACTCGATCGAGTGCAGCAGGGCTCGATCGAGTGACTCGTTAAAAACTGCAAATCGCTGCACTTTGAACCAAAACAAGTTTATATCTTTGGTTTAAAACGTGTAAATCATAAATAAACAACAACAAAAGATTCACATATTGCTAAAAATATCGATTAATTAACAATATGCAAATAAGAATCGAAAACAAGATCGATTACAACCCAAAAACACACGAATCAAGGCCTGGTACGGGGACACTCGATCGAGTGTTACAGAGGCTCGATCGAGTGTCAAGGCAGAAAAGCACGATTTTTCAAAAATTTAAACCTTATGAAAAACACAATTGTAAAATTTCATGGCCCTAGGCTCTGATATCACTTGTGGGGAATAAAACATGTATTCGCCCTAAACTTGCAGGATTATAATGAAAATTACAGTCGTGAATATGGTCATAAGATTAAAAGAGATGAAAAAGGGTACAACCTTTAGTCCTTGCGCGAAAGGCCTAAGAACAGGAATTAACACAAATTCCCTCCTATAACTTGCACCCAAGACTTAGATTGAGACGTTGCCGCGTGTGCTACAAAACCTCTCCAACTGCCTTGCAATATCGGGAGAGTCTTTTGAGTTTTAGATGTGAGATCTGGGTTATGGGAGAAGAATGCTCTCAAACCCTAAATTTTCCTTGAGATTATTTTGTCAGTGCAACAAGAGTATTTGACATAAGGAGAAGTCTTCTCCTTATGTACTACACTGGCCGAAATTTTCGAGTAGGGTAAGAGTGGGCTTTCCACTTTTACCTTATTCTAATTCGTGATTCGACCCATTTAGCTATAAGTTATTCGCGGGATTTTAATTATAAATCGTAACATGTTATCAGATATTAATACAGACGATATGTTAATAATGGTCTGATAAAATACGATATTGTATAATTACCTAAATTAATATAACTGTTTATATTAATACGGGAATACAATATTTAATTAAATATAACCGTTTATATTTAATTTGCGAATTAATCATGTAATCCGTATTAGCTAAAAATTATTTAATCCGTATTAAATAATAATCTCAACATCTTATTGACTAATTTAATAGTCAATACCTCTGACTAACTGTTTAGTCATATCCGGCATAAATGTGACTGTATTTTCATACCTTCACATCTCTCAAACGTGTCCTATAGGTGTGACGTATAGGGACCAGTTGATCACCGCCATCCGTATGACAATAACGTCAAACTTATCTAGCAAGCCAATCGTTATTGATAAACGTGGATCAACTGATAATAATACTGAAGTATGCCCTTGTGGTCCTTAAAGAGATTTAATAAGTCATTGCACTTAATTGTGAAGGACACCAGCCCCAACAAAGTCTACACACGACGCACTACAACCACGACCAACCCCAAACCTTCGACAGGCCCAGCACCACCTGAAACCGTGCACCAAAACCCCCTACCCCCTATTCGACTCCCCAATCGATGCGACCTCCCTAGCCACCACCCCACCTGCTCCCACTCCACATGATCCCCACACTCCCTCCTTCCACAACTACAACACCTCACACCACACTCCACGCAAGCACCCCTCGACACCAACCGACACAACCAAAAACAGTAACAACTCGTCTTGACAACAATAATATTGGAAAACCAAATCCTAAATACGCTCAGGCAGCCCTCAAAACACCACTCCCAACCACCTTACCTAACACTGTAAAACAAGCCCTCGTCCTCCCTCAATGGTGACAAGCTATGCAAGAAGAGTACAATGCACTAATCAGAAATGACTCATGCAATGGACCCTAGTTCCACGCGCAATCGCTCAATATATAGTAGGTTGCAAATGGGTATTTCACAATTAATTTTAACCCCGATGGAACCCTAAAACAACACAAGGCACGCCTCGTAGCAAAGGGCTTCTATAAACGACCTGGTATAGACTACCATGAAACCTTCAGCTCCGTGATCGAACCAACGACAGTCCGGCTAATACTCCATCACAACATCAAAACAATGGCCCCTGAGACAACTAGATGTTAATAATGCATTTCTCCAAGGAGCACTTACTGACAACGTTTTTATGGCTCAACCACGCAGCTTCATTAATCAAATCAATCCCGGATTTGTTTGCAAGTTAAACAAAGCCATCGATGGCCTCAAACAAGCCCCGCGGGCATGGTATACTGAACTCAAAACATACTTAATCGACGTCAGATTCAAACAATCCGTTTCCGATCCCTCGTTGTTTACTCTACAATCACCAACGCTCAACATCTACATGCTAATTTATGTCGACGATATCATTATTACAGGTCCAAACCAATTGCACATTCAAAACTTCATTAATAAACTATCCACTCGTTTTTCATTAAAAGATTTAGAACATCTATCCTATTTTCTAGGCATTGAAGTAACTCTGAATGCACAAGGCATTCACCTAAGTCAATCAAAGTACATTCATGATATTCTCACCAAATATAATATGGCTGACGCCAAACCAAATACAACACCAATGGCCACATCACCACCTCTAGTTCGCGAGGACCAACAACCTATCTATCAACACTCCGACTATCGAGCCATTGTTGGGAGTCTTCAATATCTATCACTAACCCGACCCGACATTGCCTTCTCCATCAACCCTCTAGCTCATTTCCTACATCACCCTACCTCAAACCTCTAGACAGCACTCAAACGTCTTCTCTGATATCTCCAAGGAACTCAAAACAATGGAATCCAACTATACAAAGAGACACCTCTTCGTTTCCACGCCTACTGTGATGCCGACTTTGGCGGAGACAAAGATAACTATCTATCAACAACAGGCTACATCACCTATCTTGGGCGTAACCCCATCGCTTGGTCCTCAAAGAAGCAAAAAGAAATTGCTCTCTCTACCGCAGAAGCTGAATTTCGTGCCATTGCATCAGTCACCACAGAAACTATCTGGCTCTGTAATCCCCTATCCGAACTCAACATCACAACTACCGAACCAACTGCAATATTCTGTGACAACATATCTGCCACACACTATGCCAAAAATCCAGTCTTCCACTCACGTATGAAACACATGGCTCTCTCCTTTCACTACGTCAAAGAGCAACTACAACATGGTCAAATTCGTATCTCTCACAACGCCAGCAAGGACCAACTTGCAGACATCTTCACCAAGACTCTGCACAAGCAACAATTCAATGAACTACGCGAAAAGCTTGCTGGCCTTATCACCAGAACGTCCACTTGAGGGGGCGTGTTAACAATACTCCAAGCCCACAACAACCCCATATCTTCCAAGGAATCAAATCACATAATTCAAGCATCATAGAATCAAATAATATCAATCAAGCATCATACTCCCTCATACCCATAACAAATGTCCCATTTGATTAAAATACTCCACCCATATATTCAACAAATGGGACATTTGTTATGGGTAGGAGGAAGTATAACCACAAACATAACAAGTAAATAATGTTATTATGCATAGCATTAGACTCCTTCCTCCTTTAACTCATGTACTCTCCCATATATATATATATATATATATATATATATATATATATATATATATATATATATATATATATATATATAGAAATTGAATCACGTGAGGCCGCCCTCTTAGGGTGAGGCTGTCGGACCCTTCTAAACCGTTAGATTTAAGTATGACGGACGCACGAGATTGTGCCACGTGTCCTATATAACATTAAAAAAAAAAACTGACATTACAGCCGCCACTATCAAACTCATCCATCTTCTTCTCTCCAACCTCTTCCCTCACTCCTTCGCCACCACCAGTGTTGATATTTGCCTCGTTCGCTACTCCAACCACCTTATCATCACCAACCACCGCCCCTACTTCTTCCAATACCAGTGCCGCCTCAACCTCGTTCGCTACGCCAGGTGGAAATGACGACGTAGGAGACACAGGTAACGGCGTTGGCTCTGGTGTCGTGTACAACGCCGGAGTTATCGGCGGTCGTACTGTAACGTGACTAAATTGCGGCGTCGATGCGACAGAGTTACGGCGACGAAGCTGAGGATGCGGCGGCGGAACATCGAACTTTCTAGAAGATGATGATTTGAAATCCTCTAATGGTGGCAACGACGTCGTATTACGCCGTTCAAGCTTCGGATACGCATCTTCTACAAAAATATTCTCGTTTTTCTTCTTTAACGACGTCGTTTTTGCGGTTGTTGTTGTGGTCGTTGTTGTTGTTGCTCCAGGTTCCAGGAATCGATCTAACTGTATTGCTGAGAACGTTGGCATCTTCTGCTTCTGAAAATTCAAAACAATTAACAAAAAAATTATAAAATTGACTTACATGAATAATTAAATTTCGATGAATAATTAAATTGAACGAGGTTGAGCCAACGTCGTTACCTGTGTTGACAGAGTACCGAACGCCGGCGTTGATGACGGCGTACCGAACGACGGTGTTCCGAACATTTTTAGTGTGATGTTTTAGGATTAGTGAGTGAGTGTGAGATTGTGAAACTAGATGCTTAACTTGTGAAACTAGAAGCTTAACTTGTGAAACTGGAAGCAAATATTGTGAAACTGTGAAACTGTGAAACTAGATGCTTAACTTGTGAAACTAGAAGCTTATTCTGTGAAACTAGAAGCTTAACTTGTGAAACTAGATGCTTAAGATGTGAAACTGTAAGCAAATATTGTGAAACTGTGAAACTAGATGCTTAACTTGTGAAACTAGAAGCTTAACTTGTGAAATTGGAAGCAAATATTGTGAAACAAACTAGATGCGTAACTTGTGAAACTAGAAGCTTATTCTGTGAAACTAGAAGCTTAACTTGTGAAACTAGATGCTTAAGATGTGAAACTGTAAGCAAATATTGTGAAACTGTGAAACTGTGAAACTAGATGCTTAACTTGTGAAACTAGAAGCTTAACTTGTGAAACTGGAAGCAAATATTGTGAAACTGTGAAACTAGATGCTTAACTTGTGAAACTAGAAGCTTATTCTGTGAAACTAGAAGCTTAACTTGTGAAACTAGATGCTTAAGATATGAAACTGTAAGCAAATATTGTGAAACTGTGAAACTAGATGCTTAACTTGTGAAACTAGAAGCTTAACTTGTGAAACTGGAAGCAAATATTGTGAAACTGTGAAACTAGAAGCTTGGGGATGCGTGAGGTCCGGCGGCCTCATCCTAAGAGGCGGCCTCACGTGATCCGGCCTCTATATATATATATATATATATATATATATATATATATATATATATATATATATATTTATATATATATATATATACCTCTATTATCTCAGTAAATACAATTCATTATTCACATTAACCTCAACGTATATTACTAAATGCCTTATCTTTGTCTTAAACGAAGAATATAGACACGTCAACCAAAAATAGATGGAATAGAAAGGTTTAGCTGATGCATACCTCTATATTCATGTAGTAATAAATATTGCAGCACCTACGGTCAGCTACCGAGATAATCTGCAAAGATGGAACATATCTGGGGTTATGACTCATGAGGTATATATAACGCTTACCGTCAGTTATATTGTTTAAATTTTGTTTAACCATGCCAAAAGTGAAGATATGAATGGGCAACTTTGAATCATGCCAAGGGTAAAGCAAAATACATCAGTGTTAGTTAAAATTAGATCCGTCGAGACACCATTTATCCAGGAAAAACATTTTAGGCCTAAAAATTAGGCTAAAAATTGAGGTCAACAAAGCTTAATCACAACTGAGGTCTAAAAGTTAAATTACAGTTCATGTAGTGATAACAGTAGCAGCATCCAGAAAGCAGAAACGATACAATTGATTTTTACAACAAAAAAGATACAATCTTTCTACCCAATCTCCAGAAAATTGTAAAAAAATCAAACCAAAAAACTTGAAAAAGAGGAAAAATCACCTAGGGTTTGAATTAAACAGCTAAACTCAAAGCTGGGTTTGATTGAAATTAATGTAACCAATGAATAAAAACTAATTAATTTATCCAAATAAACTTAAACCCTAACAAAAATAATTAATCCAAAACAAACATAAACCCTAACAATTAATCGAATGAACAAGGTACACAAATCAAAAACATTAAAAGAGAAATATGATAAATACTAATCAAATGCTTCACAAACTTAATTCGATCAAACCTAATTGAAAACAATAAACCCTAACTCGAGATCCCCATGAGCATGATGCAAAACTTATTATACACAGACTCATGCAAGCATTGATTTATATTCATAAAAATCCCAAAATCCCCAAGTCAATCATAAACCCTAATCTAAATCATAGAAATAATTTAACCCTAAATTTGTCTACCCACTTAAATTAACATACAAGATAGATACTAATCTGAATTAATTAACAATAATCCACTTAAAATAAGCATAAACTAACAATAGTATTGTTGATGTTGTAAAAGACTAAAGAGATGTGAACATACATGAACGAAAGTCAGTGATGGTGGCCTCATACAGTGGCGATGGTGTAAGCGATGAACAACGGTGGAGAAGGAGTTGAGAGTGGTCGTGATTTGGTAGGTATAAGGAGTGGAGAGTGGAGAGCGACGAAGGGGATAGAGATGGGTTGGTTTATGACTGATAATCTGATACTCCGTATAAGGGCTTTTGGTTTTTAAAATATTCATCTCTTATTTGCTGCGTTTTGTTACAAAAATCCCTAAAATATCTTATTTGCGGCGTTTTTTTTATATAAAAAACGCCTCAAATATATTTGTATTTATAAGAAAAAAAATAAAAAATTGAACTTCTATTTGCGGCTTCTTGCAAAAAACGCCTCAAATAAGTAGCTGCAAATAAACATTTTTCTACTAGTGTTTATTATAATATTTGACCAACATATGTTTACAAGAAGTATTAGTTAAAGTGTTTGGTAAGTAGTAGATTATACACCGTATATGATTATTTCCTAAGTAAAATGGAGTAATTTTCCTAATTTATAATATGTGAATCAATATTCCGATTTAAGGTCGTGCTCTTTTGGAGTTATGTCGTTTACTTAACATTTCCAAACTCAACACATAAGAGCTTAACTCTTCCATTGAATTATAGAAACTTAGACTTATAAAAGCTTAAGTAGGATGGCCTGGAAAACGGGTCAGTCAGGCCACACTCAGGTCAAGTCATTTCGACTTTGACAAGTTTTCGGGTTAGTTCGAGGCGGGTCGAGTCTTTTTGGATTATTGAGTTTGTTTCGGATTTATTAGTTGACCCTCTTTCGGGTCATGCGGGTCGGGTTATATTGGGCCGGGACGGGTCCATGATAAGGGAGAAAAATGCATTTTAAGTCTTTTATGGCATTTAAAGTTACCTTTTATCAAATTTACTTTCTGGTTGAATAGTTTTGGATTGGAAACTCTAAAGTTGGGTTTGTTATGGGTCAAGAAAGCTCGAGTTATTTTCAGGTCGAGTCGGGTCAATTTGGGTTTTGGGTATCCGTCGGATGTTGTAGTTTGAGTCAATTTCGGGTTCTGGGTCATTCTTTTTTTTCGGGTTGATTTTGACACGACTAAGCAAGCATAATTATTTTTGAACTTATAGAATGAGTTTTTACCGAACTAATAGGAATTCAACATATTTTTGAACTAGTAAATAAACTAGCAAGCATAATCATTTTTGATATTTGCTTGATAGGTTGAAACACTTGAAAGAGTGCAAAAGAGGAAAGAATTAGAGTACTTACTTGGATATATCAATTATCATGATTGGAAAATTATTTTTGGTAGACATTAAATGCTTAACATTGTTATAATAATTATTCGTTTATATTTGTCATACAATTCTTTTAACTAGATTTTCAAGTACAACATTTCTTATCTAATAATATAAAATTATTTGTTATACCATCTACTTATAGAATATTATTATGATCATAAAATTTGTATAATTATTTATATATGCACGTGTAATATTGCACGGGTTCTAAGCTAGTACAATAATATTATAATGAAATTTAAAATTAATAACAAGCTCGGATAATTAACTAGAATCTCCATCTCAATATTAGAAATATATTCTGTCAGAGAAATTAAGATAATGAAACAACACCGAATCGCTATGCTTTCCTTATAGAACAATTCGTCCCGTATATTATGCCTGGGATATTCCTCGGTTTTTGGCAAGAAAACAGAGATATAATTTTGAAGTATTGATCTGAGATTTGCTTTTCTGTTCAAGAAGAATAATCAGAAGTTTTTCTCGTAAGGAAATTCTGATCTGTTTCGTCCCATATATATAGGGAAATGAAGGGGAAAAAGGGAAGGATTTAGTCATATTTCTGAAGAGTCGCAACTCTTCGAAATCAACCTGCCAAAATCCGTTTTATTCGGATAAATTATTTGGCGCCAGAGTTTCGGGGGCGTTGCCCCCGAACCCCCATCGGGGACCACGTTACCCCCGAACCCCCATCGGAGACCCCCGCATAGTCGTTCGTAAGGCAACTATACCGCGAACTTATAATATAATAGACTAGTGTACACTCCGTACTTCCCGAACTAGTTTTATTATTTATAAGTTTGCCCCGTCTTTGAACCAAACCCAAATTACGGAAAATGAACCGGTAATTACACTTAAATTACCAACATTCCTCCCCCATTTAAGCGTAATTCTAGGTTTAAAATAAACCAAACAAATGTACCAATTTATGCATAAATGAAAATGTCACGAAGATTGAATTTTTACTTAGTGAAATTATACATTCCAAATATTCGAGTATTAGGGTGTGACTAAGCATTGAACCCTTTTACACATATTGAATACATGAAGATAACTCACACAAAAAATAATTTTACTCCAAAAGTTACAATAAATCGACACTTATTTACAAGCCTAGTGTCCTATATCTATTCATGAACATTTGAGGAGCCAAACCCAAACTCCCTTGAAGCGGCTTACTTCATGTTCACATAGGTTGATTATTTTCATCGTATTCCTGCAAGCACACTTTTTCAAAAGATCAATTAAGAAGTTAAACTCCAACCTTACAACATGCAGGTCCAAACACATACTTTCGGGATATAAATTATGTGTTCCAATCTTTAAGCAATAGGCCTTCCACATTGAATTCTGCCTCTAAAGTCGTTTTAGAGGGGAATTGGGTATCCTAATGCAAAATATTTATACGGGTTTTAGACCCATCCCGTCAACCGACTTTATTACTAAGTCCTTAGCCAATGCCTTGGTCAAATGATCGGCTAAATTATTTTGAGATCTCACAAAAATAACTGATATTACTCCATCAGTTATCAGCTCACGTACTGAGCTATGTCTGACACCAAAGTGTCTAGATTTACCATTGTAAACTTGACTATATGCTTTAGCTAATGTAGCTGCACTATCACAATGTATAGCTATGGTTGAGATTGGTTTTGGCCACAATGGAATCTCGTAAACTAAATTTCTTAACCACTCTGCCTCTTTTCCGGCTGATGCCAAGGCAATAAATTCTGATTCCATGGTTGAACCTGAAATGCATGTTTGCTTTTTGGATGCCCAAGATATGGCACCTCCCCCAAGCAAAAACACCCATCCACTTGTTGAAGAATGATCCTCAATATTACTAATCCAGCTAGCATCAGAATATCCTTCTAGAACCGAAGGATTACCCACATTTGTTAAACCAAAGCTTTGGGTAGCTTTAAGATACCTCAATACACGATTTATAGCTTGCCAGTGAAGAGTACCAGGATTTTTCGTGTATCGACTAAGCTTGCCTACTGCAAAAGCTATATCCGGTCTAGTGCATGTCATAGCATACATTAGACATGTAACATCCCGCATTTTCGTAAAACAATATTTAAAGGTTTTAAGTTCAAGCTCGAGAAATAATTTATATTTCGTAAATTTTGGGATTCCATTTAAATAACTGATGAATTTATGTGAGAGTACTTTTAAAGGATTTAAATAAGATTTCATTTAATTGCGTAATTTGCGTCTTAGCCATTTAATTTCATATTCCAGAAATATTTATATCGTCTTAAGTTTATAGTTACCTTAAGTCGTTGTTTTTAGCTTAAACCGTCGTAAAACTTGTCTTATGGGCCTAACTTGTTAATGGACCCATTTTCCCTCTTTTTCCTCACAAAACCCTAACCCCACCATCTTCTACCTCACTCCTTCATTTCAATTTTCAGATCTTGCAAACAACAACAAACACCATTTTTATAAATTTCTCCTTCAATCTTAAAATGCTCATAGAATCTTCGTTTCTTATCCAATTGAGACGATTTTCGCGGCCACGGATTCCTTGTCTCGAGCCCGTCGTTTTAAGGTAATCAATCTTGCATTTTATGACAATCGAAATTTCGGCCTGTTTGAATTAATTCGAAATTCGTGATAGTTGTGATGTTTTGTTGTTTTAGGCGGTGTTTGTGTTAGCCCGGAAGTGGACTTGATGATTATTGAACAAGATCTTGAAGGTTTCGCTAAGTAAAGGTGACGATAATGAGAAACTCGGCCTTAATGTGAATATTAGCAAGTTTTGATGTGTTCTTATGTTAGTTTCTGATTTTTGTTAATGTTTAATGATCAATGGACTTAGTATCATGTTTAGGATTGTTCTTATGTGAAGAATTCATGCTTGGTGATGTTGTTGTTTGTTCTTAAGCTTATTTTCAGTTTTTCACAAGTTAAGACGGATACTTGATATAATCGTTTGAGGATTGTTATGGGATTTGTTTGCTGATAGATAATGAGTTTAGATGATTCATGATGTTGGGTAAATCTTACTTGTAGCGAATATTGAAGTTTGTATGTCGATTTGCGATGTTTTCAATTAGGCTGAAAGTCGCGTTTTTCGTATCAGGCTCTCTGAGCCGGTCGACCGACCGGCCGCCGGTCGACCGGCCGGGAGCGCTTCTTTGTGTTTTTTGTATTCTGAGGAAAAATTGGCTTGGGACTGCCAGCCGGCCGACCGGCTACCTGCCAACCGGCTGGTAGTCTCCTTGTGTCGTTTGTGTTTTGTGAAAACTATAGGAAGAGGGGAGCCCAGCCGGCAGACCGGCCGCCTGCCAGCCGGCTGGGAGTACATGTGGGGTTGGTTTGCGTATTGTATAGGCTAAGGGACTGGGTTCCCAGCCGGCCGACCGGCTGCCTGCCGACCGGCTGGGAGTCCCTTTTTGTTGTTCTCGGTTTTAAAAAGAAAGAAGGCTGGGTGGATCACCAGCCGGCCGACCGGCTGCCTGCCGACCGGCTGGGGATCCCTGCGAGCTGATTTGTTGTAATTCGCGTATAACTTTCAAACGATTGATCGGTTTTGATTGAAAGTCGTTTTGTGGATCTTTGATATGTATTTGAGATCCCCGGAGGATGGGCGACACTATATTGGGTTCGGGAATGGAGTGAGGATAGAGACCCCCCGGTCGGGTAACCGAAAGGGAAACCGGCTCTCCCTCAACTTAGTTTCCGGGGTCAATTAAGTGTTGATTCGAAGTTAAGAAAAGTAGAACTATAGATTAGTTCATAGACTTTGGTTGATATTGTATTGATGCGTATTAAGTTATGCCTTAAGCTGGCCTCTGAACTTAATACGTGAGTTGTTTGTCATATATGGGGATATGCCTTAAGCTGGCCTCTGAGCCCTATATGTGTATGTTTCTCGTGTCTGGGACATGCCTTAAGCTGGCCTCTGAGTCCAGACATGTATGATTGTGATCGCGTTGGAACATGCCTTAAGTTGGCCTCTGAGTCTGACGAGTAGAGCAGCTGCACAACGGGGTAGCTAAGGAACTGACACCTTGCCCGGAGTGCAGATGTTTGGTGCTAGAACATGCCTTAAGCTGGCCTCTGAGTTTAGTACCTTGTGATGTGGTGAAGAGACATGCCTTAAGCTGGCCTCTGAGTCCTTTACTTTTGGATGCTAGTCTATGCCTTAAGTTGGCCGCTGAGTCTAGTGTCTTGCTGATTGGCAGGTCCATGCCTTAAGTTGGCCTCTGAGTCCTTGCTTGCTGAATGTTTTGGTGTTTAGGTTATGTCTTAAGTTGACCGCTGAACCTTTACACTTGCTGAATGATTTGGTATTAGGTTATGTCTTAAGTTGACCGCTGAACCTTTTACTTGCTGAATTTATCTGCTTGCCTTGAGTTGGTATGTGTCAGATATAGATATTGATAATGATGAGTATATGATTGTTGTTAAGTTGTGGTTTGATCATCCAAGGCATTGGATGACTCTTAGTTCGGTTTCATAAATAGTTGGATTGAAAGACCCCCAGACTGGGTAACCAGTAGGGAAACCGTCTCTCCTTCCTAATGGTTTATGAAGTTGGTTGAGAGCCGTGCACTAGAGTTTGCATGATAGTATGAGATCAGTTGATGAGATGTTTATGCTTCACATGTTGATATATGTTGGAGTATTCTGTATTGCTTTATATGTTACGTGTTGTCACAAAAGGTGGCTAGGAGAACTCTAGTCACTCCCCACTGATTGTGGCGTACATGTTTTCATGTATGTAGGTACATGCAGGTTGGAGCGGGGTTACGAGAGGGCTAGCGAGTGATGATCCTGTCGTCATCATATGACTTACCTTTATATCGCCTAGCTAGACTCTTAGACTTTTGCTACAGTTGTTTTGGTGCCTGTAGGGATGTTCCATCCCAGGCTGATGTACATATTTGTTTTGATACTTAGAACTGTTACTTATCTATTTTGGTTTTACTTCAGTTTCAGTTTAAGACTTCTCGCATGTTGTTTATCTTTTAAAAAAAAAGATTTAATTCCGCTGCATTTTTAGTAGTTTGTATGTTTTATATTTCCGCTTTCGCGAGGGGTTTTACAAGACATCCAATTACTCGAGAGTACTCGAGCTGTGAAACAGGTAAACCGGTATTTGGTACAAGTTTCAAACCAGGTTCCATGGGAGTTAAAGCTGGAGTACTATTATGACAATTAAACTTGTTCAATACTTTCTCAATATAGTGAGATTGAGTCAACGAAATTTCTTTGTCACTCCGCTTTATTTTGATTCCAAGAATCACATCAGCTATCCCCATATCCTTCATTGCAAATTTTGAAGATAGAAATTGTTTACAAATATCTACTTGATTTTGGCTAGTACCAAAAATCAACATATCATCGACATATAGACATATGATTACGCCATTACCAGCATTATCAAATTTGCTATATACACATTTGTCTGACTGGTTAAGTTGAAAACCGTTGGACAAAACTGTTTCATCAAATTTATGATGCCATTGTTTAGGAGCTTGTTTAAGTCCATACAATGATTTAATTAATTTGCATACCTTATGCTCATTACCCGGCATAACAAAGCCTTCTGGCTGTTTCATATAAATTTCTTCGTCTAAATCCCCATTTAAGAATGCAGTCTTAACATCCATTTGATGGATCACTAGATTGTTAATGGCAGCTAATGCAATTAACAGCCTAATAGTGGAGATACGAGCGACTGGCGCATAGGTATCAAAATAATCAATACCTTGTTTTTGCCGAAAGCCTTGGATGACTAATCGAGCTTTATATTTGTCAATTGTGCCATCCACCTTCAATTTCCTTTTGAAAATCCATTTGCAACCCAAAGGTTTGCAACCACGAGGGAGATCTTCTAAAACCCAAGTATTATTTCCGACAATTGAGTCCATTTCATCATTTATTGCTTCTTTCCAAAAGGAAGCATCATGAGATTTCATAGCCTCATCAAATGTTCTAGGATCCTCATCTACATGATAACAATATGAATATTGGAATCCTATTTCATCCCCGGAGCCTTCAACCAAGTAAAGTTGAAAATCGTCTCCAAATGATTTCTTTTTCCTTATCCTTTTTCCTCTACGAAGTTCAGGGGTAGTTGTAATACCTCGCTTTTTCGTTACTTTTATTTTAAATCTTTCGTTTTATAAGCTTGCTCGTACTCGTTTTATACGAGTTGTTTAGGTCTTATTTGTGACTCGAAAAGGGGAACTAGCCACCTAGGGATGATGTTGGTAAAATGTATTTGGTGGGATTCGAACCCAGGACCCATGGCAGCTCGGCCATGGGCCTCGAATTTCGTGCAAACATGAGACAACAAGCCCACGACTTCTTTATTTGCTAAAACCTATCCTACACCTTACTCAGCCGCCTTATATGAGGAGCCTCGACACACCTTTTCTGACCTATCTACTACAATCACCTCTACCCTATTTGCTCAGCCGCCACCACACTCCAAGAAGGAGGACACTCTCACGGTTGTTGTGACCTGGTCTAGCCTCGATTTGAGTCAGAAAACGGGTAAGCCGCAACCTGTGTCTGTTTATTTGCAATTCGTTTATACTGCTGGTGTTTGTTGCTCTTTCGAGAGGGGTTGTGGTGTCGTTCTGGTTATGGGTTTTGTTTTGTTGTTCTTATGGTGGTTAAGAGGTGGTCAGGGGTGAGTCGTGGTGGGGGTTGGATATCACGGGTGGTGTAAAAAGGAGGGTTCGTTGTGTCAGTCGAGTGGTGTAGTTCGCGGGTCTGTTTGGGTTGTCACAGGGGGGAGTAAGGGAGGTGGTACCACTGTTGACTCGGGGGAGGTCGACACAGTGGCACCACCGTGGTGTCTAGTGCGAGTGTCAGGGTGTGTCAGCGTGGTGGTTCCAGGGGTTGTCGGTACTGGTGGTGGTGTCGTTTTGAGTCTGTTTCGGTTGGGTTAAGAGGGTTGGTTGCAGGTGTTTAGAACAGGTCAGTGAAGGGCGGTGTTTGTCACGGGTTTTTGGTTGCTCGCCGGAGGTCAGGGGTAGGGAGGTGATGTCGCGGTGGTAGAAGGTGGTTAGGAGTGTTAGGGGGGTGCGTGTACTGGTGGCCGAAGGGCCTGTTCACGGCTGTTGAGGGCTGTTCGAGTTGAGGGGCTGTTTTGTCGGGTTGTTGAGGTCGTTGTAGGGCTGGGTTCGTGACAATGGTGGTGTTGTTTATTATTCTTATTTTTACTATTATTACTAATATTATTATTATTCTTATTTTTATTTTCACTATTAATTTTATTAATGATTTTAGAATATTTGCATTTAAGGGGTAATATGATAATTATGGTATATGTTTAATTGGTATTTATGGTAAAGACTTAGTTTTGAATTTCAAACCAAGTGCTTATTTACTTGTCGGAGTTACTATTTTTAGTAGCTACTATATTTAGAAAGTTACTATTTTGGGTAACTTGGTTGTTGGGAAACTTTCTAAGTATAGGAAGTGTCTATTAATGGAACGTGTGTATGCTATACGTGAATTAGGGAAATATTAATTAAAGTAATACTTATCTAGGTGGAAGTTTTCGTGTGGAGCACTTCTGAGAACGGTTGCGCATTTTATCATTTGCTTCTGCAACTACAGGTAGGGGAAATACGATGCATATCATAATGATTACTCAGTTGTTATTGATGATTTCCATGAATGTTTTATACTAATATTTGGTTGGTATATTATGATATTTGTTTATATATATTCTGTGATACGATATGAGATGAGGAGATGAAAAGGGTCTGTGTGGTGTGGAGATAAAGGGTCTGTGTTTGGTGCGGAGATAAAAGGGTCTGTGTGGCGCGGAGATAAAGGGTCTGTGTTTGGTGCGGAGAAAAGGGTCTGTGATTCGGAGTGGAGATATTCAGCTTTCTATTTATAGTAATGTTTTCTATTTATGGTTTTCCCTACTCAACCTCGTGGTTGACCCTGTGTATTCGTGATCACCTGTGATGAACCAACTATTGGGGAGCAGATTGACAGGTTAAAGACTATGGGAGCTTAGGGAAGTGAGAAGCTTGGACCCGGACCTGTTTAGAGCGTAGTTCACTTGAGAATAGTCTATGAGTTGTACTTTCTTTTTGATCCGAACAGTTTTATCTTTTGGTTATGTAAGAACATGTTTGAGTTTAAATTTAATTTAAAGTACTGTTTATCTTCCTTTGTATCTACTGCCTCGGGAAACCGAGATGGTAACACCTTTATTTATCTGAGGAGTCCTAGTTCAGGCCCTTAAATAAATGGGGGTGTTACAAAGTGGTATCAGAGCGAACGATCCTCAGGCCTAACCTAATGAACCTAATGAATATAGGAGAGTCTAAATAAAATGAACCCCGGGATAGGACTGTTAGGAGCACACTAAAGGGGAAGTATGAGTCTGGGGCCCCCTCACACCAAACCATAGGCCCTATCAGTCTTACCCGGGAACCCAGAGTGCATATATGAGAGAAAAGGGTAGAATAGGAGGTGGTGAAAGTGATAGCATACTGTGATAAGTGTGTTATGAGATTCTGTGTATACGAGACTTATGGAAAAGCCGGAAGGGGCATGAACATGAATGAATCCTTACTTGTTTGAATAAAAGGTGTATATTGTTGTGGTATAATAAGTAATTTAGAACATGCTAGTAATTCTTCTTTCATCATGTCTAGTGATATGCGGTTATGTGAACCCTAAGCCATGTTATGGAATAGAACTACTCTATATTATAAGTGTTGATAGATTTTGATGCTTAGGGAACATAGCTCTAAACCAAATGGGTACCCATGAATGTCGGGACTCATTCCTTTCTTATTTTATAGTATGCCTCCGCGAAGAGAGAATGCCGTTAACATCACCCAAGAAGAGGTGGACCGACTGATAGCTGAAAATGCGGCCCTAAAGGCCAAACGAATGGACTCCGCGAAAATGAGCACAATCATCGCAAGGCATCACCCTACCCAATTCACTGGGGAGGGGGAACCTCACCTGTTAGGAGCTTGGTGCCGGGAATTCGATAACCTATTCGAGTTGCTGGATTGCCCTGAAGAGTTGAAGGTAGACCAGGCTGCCCACTATCTGAGGGGTATGGCTGGAGATTGGTGGACCACGAATAAGGGAGAGCTCCGAGAAGCAGCTTTAGAGGGTGGATCCGCGTTTGTTCCGTGGGACGCATTCCAGGGGGTTCTGAGCGAGGCGTTTCTACCAGAATTCCAAAAGAGCAAGCTGAGGGAGGAGTTCGACTCATTCACGATGTCGGAGGACATGACCGTAGAGGTTTACTACCGGAAATTCATCCAGCTGGTACACTATGTGAGAGATATGGGATTTGATGATGCTATGTTAGCCATGAAGTTTGAGAGGGGGTTATCAATCGCCGTCAAGAAGAGACTGATTGCAGCTCCGCCAACCACAATCCGTGACATCTATTTAAGGGCTGGGGCGGCGGAGAGGCTTTCGGATATGATCAAAAAGGATAAACAATCCAAGTCAGAAAAGAGGAAAGCTGAAACAGTAGCTGAGGGTTCAGGATCGAAAAAGCAAAGTAATAACAAGTACAGTGGGTATTTCGGGAGTAGTGCCTCTGGTGGCGGGAGAAACCAGAGTGGGGGCAACTTCAAGAGTGGAGGTTCTGGTAGTGGTTCAGTGGGAGTGGTCTGTTTCGGTTGCGGGAAAATTGGGCACAAGCAGGCAGTGTGTCGCTCGTCTGGAGTGAACCAGTCCGGGGGCTATCGTACACCTACATCCGGATACCAGGGACCTCGCACTCAGTCCTATGGCAGCAATGGCTATCGCACACCCATGACAAACTATGGTGGGGGTGCGAAGTCTGGTGGCAGCAGCAACTACCAGAGGAACTACAACAACAACAATCAGAACCGTTCATATCAAAATCAGTACAATGGAGGTGGGAACAGCAACAAGACGGGGACGGCAGGAAATCAGCAGGCTGGGACATCTGGTGCCAGCCAGAGTGGGGTCAAGACCAGTGGCAACCTCTTTGCCATGGGAAAGCAGGCCGCTCAAGAGGACGCTCATGTGGTTACTGGTACTTTTCTTGTGAACTCTAAACCTACTTTCGTGCTTTTCGATTCCGGTGCCACCCATTCTTTTGTGTCTAGAGACCATGTTAGAGTTTTGGGACTCGAGAGGTTCGACTGGGTCGCAGACTCAGTGACCATACCCTCAGGAGAGTCAATAACTTGTAATAGAGTCTATGGTAGTGTACCCATCAAAATCGGGGAAGCAATTTTTTATTGTGACCTCATAGAATTTCCTCTGGGAGGTTTTGAGGTGATCCTAGGGATGGATTGGCTGGGGAAGTATAGGGCTTTTATCGACTGTCATCAAAAGAAAATTTCCTTGAAGGGACCCAAGGGAGTGAGGGTATCCTACAAGGGGTATAGAGTCAAACCAAAGATCAAATTCATATCCGTCAATACCTTGAAGTCTAGCTTGAGGAAAGGAGAAAGCCTAATTTTGTGCCAAATGTGGGATTGTGAGGCTGAGACCCCCAAGACTAGTGAGATACCTGTGGTACGGGAGTTTGAGGGAGTTCTTCGAGACGACGTTCCAGGGTTACCGCCGAGGAGGGAAGTGGAATTTTCCATTGACCTCAAACCAGGAGCGGGACCAATATCTAAATCACCGTACCGTATGGGACCGAAAGAAATGGAGGAGTTGAAGAAGCAATTGGATGAGCTAGCTGAGAAAGGGTTCATCCGACCCAGTGTGTCGCCCTGGGGAGCACCTGTATTATTTGTGAAAAAGAAGGATGGGAGTTTGAGGTTGTGTGTTGACTACCGAGAACTGAATAATGTAACCATCAAGAATCGTTATCCGTTGCCGAGAATTGACGACTTGTTCGATCAGTTAAGTGGGGCTGGGGTTTTCTCCAAGATTGATTTGAGATCCGGGTATCATCAATTGAGGATAAAGGATGAAGATATTCCGAAGACCGCTTTCCGAACAAGGTATGGCCACTATGAATTTGTGGTTATGCCCTTTGGATTGACTAATGCTCCAACTGTGTTCATGGACTTGATGAATCGAGTCTTCAGCCCGTATCTCGACAAGTTCGTGGTGGTATTTATCGATGATATCCTGGTATATTCCAAGAATGCGGAGGAGCACGAAGATCATTTGAGGAAGGTACTTCAGACTCTGGAAGAACATAAACTCAATGCTAAGTTGAGTAAGTGTGAATTCTGGTTGGAGAAAGTGGCGTTCTTGGGGCATGTCATTTCCAAAGAGGGGGTATCTGTGGACCCTAGTAAAATTGAAGCTGTGACTAAGTGGCAAAGTCCGAAGAATGTGAGTGAGATCCGAAGTTTTCTGGGGTTAGCAGGTTATTACCGGAGATTCGTCAAAGACTTTTCGAAGATAGCAAAACCGTTGACGTCGTTGATGAGGAAGGAGAACCGTTATATCTGGGATGAGAGTTGTGAGAAGGCGTTCCTAACCCTTAAGGAACGCCTGACAACAGCTCCTATCCTGGCCTTGCCAGTTGGGAGTGATAATTTTGAAGTATACACCGACGCTTCAAAGCATGGGCTGGGTTGTGTGCTAATGCAGAATGGGAGAGTGATCGCGTATGCTTCTCGCCAGTTGAAGACCTATGAAGAAAATTATCCGACTCATGATTTGGAATTGGGCGTTGTGGTCTTTGCACTGAAATTGTGGCGTCATTACCTTTATGGAGCCACTTTTAAGGTGTTTTCTGATCATAAGAGCCTGAAATATATCTACACCCAGAAAGAGTTGAACATGAGGCAGAGGAGGTGGATAGAGTTGATCGGAGACTATGATATGCAGATTGTCTACCACGAGGGCAAGGCGAATGTGGTAGCTGACGCTCTAAGTAGGAAGTCAGTACATGCTTTGAGTTGTGCCAGATCGAGAGTAAGGTTGCATGGCGAGTTAAGGGAGATGGGAATTTTCATGATCCGGAAAGGGGATGCTCTTGGTGATCTGACCGTGGAGCCTGAGTTGTATGGGGAGATTCGGGAGTTACAGAAGAGCGATGAGAGAATCCAGAAGTGGCGTTTGATGGTGGAAAATGGGAATGGTGATGGGGCATCCAAGTTCAGTATTCATACCGACGGTAGTTTGAGGTTCAGTGGGAGATGGTGTGTACCGAATGTTGAGGAGCTAAAGAAGAAGATCCTGACTGAAGCTCATGCTACTCCTTATTCCGTTCACCCAGGGGGTGATAAGCTGTATAAGGACCTTAAGAAGACGTTTTGGTGGCCGAGTATGAAGAAGGAGGTTGCAGAGTTTGTCTCGAGGTGTTTGACGTGTCAGCGAGTGAAAGGGGAGCATAAGAGACCTCAAGGAAAAGTTCAGCCACTAGATGTGCCAGAGTGGAAGTGGGAGAATATTTCGATGGACTTTATTGTGGGGTTGCCTCGGACTCAGAGGGGCAACAACATGATTTGGGTGATCGTGGATCGTTTAACTAAGTCAGCTCACTTTATTCCTATGAAAGATACCTGGAGTAAAGCCGAATTGGCTAAGTCGTATGTTCAGAATGTGGTCAAACTGCATGGCGTACCCAAGGATATTGTTTCAGATCGGGACTCGAGGTTTATATCCAGGTTTTGGCAGGAGTTGCAGGCCGCTCTGGGTACCCAATTGAAGATGAGTACAGCTTTCCATCCGGCTACTGATGGTCAGACTGAGCGGACGATCCAGACTCTTGAGGATATGTTGAGAGCTTGTGTACTTGAGTTCGGAGGATCTTGGGAGGATCGACTGGGGTTGATCGAGTTTTCTTATAATAACAGTTACCATGCAAGCATAGGCATGGCCCCTTTCGAGGCTCTATACGGGAGGAAGTGTCGGAGTCCTGTGTGTTGGGATGATCGAGCTGATGTTGTGACTTTGGGGCCAGATATGATTCAGGAAATGGTGGAGCAGGTTCAGATTATTCGTCAGAGGATGAGGGCCGCTCAGGATCGACAGAAGAGTTATGCCGATCTGAAAAGGAGCGATATTTCGTTTGAGGTCGGAGAGAAGGTACTATTGAAAGTCTCTCCGATGAAGGGTGTGATGAGATTTGGCAAGCGTGGCAAACTGAGTCAGAAATTTATTGGACCATTTGAGATCTTGGACAGAGTTGGAGAGGTGGCATATCGCTTAGCTTTGCCTCCAACCCTATCCAAGGTCCATAATGTGTTTCATGTGTCTCAGTTGAGGAAATACGTGAGTGATCCATCACATGTGCTTCAGCATGAGGTAATTGAGGTCGATGAGCAGTTAGCATACATTGAGACTCCGAAAGAGATTTTGGACAGGAAGATACGGAAGACTCGCAATGGGGAGACGTCATTGGTAAAAGTCCTGTGGACAAATCATAATCAGGAAGAGGCTACCTGGGAGCCTGAGGCATCTATGAGGGAGCGTTACCCACATCTCTTTGATTGAGGTAAGTTACGCGGACGTAACTTTTCTTTAAGGGGGGTGGAATGTGACACTCTGTGATTTAAGTTGTCTGGTTGTGCTGTTTGTGTCGTAAGTTGATTGTTTTGTCACCTAAGTATGGGAACTTCGGGACGAAGTTCTTTTTAAGGAGGGAAGACTGTAATACCTCGCTTTTTCCTTACTTTTATTTTAAATCTTTCGTTTTATAAGCTTGCTCGTACTCGTTTTATACGAGTTGTTTAGGTCTTATTTGTGACTCGAAAAGGGGAACTAGCCACCTAGGGATGATGTTGGTAAAATGTATTTGGTGGGATTCGAACCCAGGACCCATGGCAGCTCGGCCATGGGCCTCGAATTTCGTGCAAACATGAGACAACAAGCCCACGACTTCTTTATTTGCTAAAACCTATCCTACACCTTACTCAGCCGCCTTATATGAGGAGCCTCGACACACCTTTTCTGACCTATCTACTACAATCACCTCTACCCTATTTGCTCAGCCGCCACCACACTCCAAGAAGGAGGACACTCTCACGGTTGTTGTGACCTGGTCTAGCCTCGATTTGAGTCAGAAAACGGGTAAGCCGCAACCTGTGTCTGTTTATTTGCAATTCGTTTATACTGCTGGTGTTTGTTGCTCTTTCGAGAGGGGTTGTGGTGTCGTTCTGGTTATGGGTTTTGTTTTGTTGTTCTTATGGTGGTTAAGAGGTGGTCAGGGGTGAGTCGTGGTGGGGGTTGGATATCACGGGTGGTGTAAAAAGGAGGGTTCGTTGTGTCAGTCGAGTGGTGTAGTTCGCGGGTCTGTTTGGGTTGTCACAGGGGGGAGTAAGGGAGGTGGTACCACTGTTGACTCGGGGGAGGTCGACACAGTGGCACCACCGTGGTGTCTAGTGCGAGTGTCAGGGTGTGTCAGCGTGGTGGTTCCAGGGGTTGTCGGTACTGGTGGTGGTGTCGTTTTGAGTCTGTTTCGGTTGGGTTAAGAGGGTTGGTTGCAGGTGTTTAGAACAGGTCAGTGAAGGGCGGTGTTTGTCACGGGTTTTTGGTTGCTCGCCGGAGGTCAGGGGTAGGGAGGTGATGTCGCGGTGGTAGAAGGTGGTTAGGAGTGTTAGGGGGGTGCGTGTACTGGTGGCCGAAGGGCCTGTTCACGGCTGTTGAGGGCTGTTCGAGTTGAGGGGCTGTTTTGTCGGGTTGTTGAGGTCGTTGTAGGGCTGGGTTCGTGACAATGGTGGTGTTGTTTATTATTCTTATTTTTACTATTATTACTAATATTATTATTATTCTTATTTTTATTTTCACTATTAATTTTATTAATGATTTTAGAATATTTGCATTTAAGGGGTAATATGATAATTATGGTATATGTTTAATTGGTATTTATGGTAAAGACTTAGTTTTGAATTTCAAACCAAGTGCTTATTTACTTGTCGGAGTTACTATTTTTAGTAGCTACTATATTTAGAAAGTTACTATTTTGGGTAACTTGGTTGTTGGGAAACTTTCTAAGTATAGGAAGTGTCTATTAATGGAACGTGTGTATGCTATACGTGAATTAGGGAAATATTAATTAAAGTAATACTTATCTAGGTGGAAGTTTTCGTGTGGAGCACTTCTGAGAACGGTTGCGCATTTTATCATTTGCTTCTGCAACTACAGGTAGGGGAAATACGATGCATATCATAATGATTACTCAGTTGTTATTGATGATTTCCATGAATGTTTTATACTAATATTTGGTTGGTATATTATGATATTTGTTTATATATATTCTGTGATACGATATGAGATGAGGAGATGAAAAGGGTCTGTGTGGTGTGGAGATAAAGGGTCTGTGTTTGGTGCGGAGATAAAAGGGTCTGTGTGGCGCGGAGATAAAGGGTCTGTGTTTGGTGCGGAGAAAAGGGTCTGTGATTCGGAGTGGAGATATTCAGCTTTCTATTTATAGTAATGTTTTCTATTTATGGTTTTCCCTACTCAACCTCGTGGTTGACCCTGTGTATTCGTGATCACCTGTGATGAACCAACTATTGGGGAGCAGATTGACAGGTTAAAGACTATGGGAGCTTAGGGAAGTGAGAAGCTTGGACCCGGACCTGTTTAGAGCGTAGTTCACTTGAGAATAGTCTATGAGTTGTACTTTCTTTTTTATCCGAACAGTTTTATCTTTTGGTTATGTAAGAACATGTTTGAGTTTAAATTTAATTTAAAGTACTGTTTATCTTCCTTTGTATCTACTGCCTCGGGAAACCGAGATGGTAACACCTTTATTTATCTGAGGAGTCCTAGTTCAGGCCCTTAAATAAATGGGGGTGTTACAGTAGTTGTGTGAGTTTCTACAACCTGATTAGGTTCAACAACTTTTTCCACTTCAACATTGGTTGGAGTTAACATACTCGGCCTAGGTATAGAAGAAAATCGTATTTCATCAAAGATAGCATCACGAGATTCTATAACAGTGTGTATTGACACTGCATCATTTGTTTCTATTACATAGAATCGGTAAGCCTTGGAATGCATAGCATATCCAATAAAAATGCAGTCAATGCCTCTTTATCCCAAGTTTTTAATCTTGGGATCGGGTAATCTAACGATAGCCCGACATCCCCAAACTCGAAGATAATTCAAGTTTGGTTTCTTTTTATACCATAGTTCATAAGGAGTAATTTTATTTTGTTCATTTGGGATCCTATTTAATAAATAGCAAGCCGTTAACATGGCTTCTCCCCAAAATCCTTTACTTAGGCCCGAGTAAGATAACATGGTGTTAACCATTTCTTTAAGAGTTCTGTTTTTCCGTTCCGCTAGACCATTTTGTTGTGGTGTATACGGAGCGGTTACCTCATGTATTATCCCACATGAACCGAAATAGGCAGGGTCATAGTATTCTCCTCCCCTATCTGATCGCATCTTCTTTATTAAAGAAGATTTTTGTAACTCTACTTCATTCTTAAAAAGAATAAACTTACTCATAGCCTCATCTTTAGTATGTAACAAATACAAATAGCAAAACCGAGTACAATCATCAATGAATGTTACTAATAAGTAATGTTTATTTCCTAAAGATGGAGTAGAATGATAATCACATAAATCAGTATGAATAAGTTCCAACAACGTAGAAGTTCGTTTTACACCCGGAAAAGGTTGCCTTGTAATTTTGTTTAACATACAAAAATTACATTTCTTTGTAGTCATATCAAAAGGCGGAATCAAATCATACTTAGACATTACCAATAAACGTTTATAATGAACATGGCCTAAACGAGCATGCCATAAAGAAGATGAATCAACATCGGAACATATCAAAGCATTATCCACTTTCATATAATCATTATTCAAATTATTTACATGATCATACTTCAGATTTAACATAAACATACCATTATTCAAATAACCGAAACCTATAAACAAACCACACTTAGATAGAACATATCTATCTGATTCTATAACTTGTTTATATCCACACCTAGATAATTGTCCACTAGATACTAAGTTTTTACGAACAGTAGGTACATGCAATACATTCTTGAGACTAATAGATTTTCCAGAACTAAACAACAATACAACTTCGCCTCTTCCGAGAATTGGAGCGGTTGACTCGTTCCCCATATAGATTATATCCCCATCTTCAGCGGGAACATAGTTTGTGAACCATCCACGATTTTTGCAAATGTGCTTTGTGGCTCCCGAGTCAATCCACCATACTACGGCATCATCCTGCATAAAGAATGCTTCAGGAATATATGGAATATAATTTCCATCAGAAAGTAAATCACGAACAAAATTCTTACCTTGCTTTTGGGAAGGACCTTGGTCCTTAGACCCCTGATCCTTATGCCACTTTCCTTTGTTTGCCTTTACCGCTCCTCCCTTTTTCCCATATCGACAATCACGTTTAAATTGACCACTTTTACCACAAATCTAACATTCCATCTTCGACTTTTTGTTCGAATTGTTAGATTTGCCACTGTTGGGATTAGGGCGTTTAGTACCTTTCTTCTCGGAATTGGAACTTTCACCATGCTCCATCATATTAACAGATGCCTTTCATGTATCACTTCTCCAAGATTCCTGATCTCTTAAGGATTCCTCAATGCGCAGAGTTTTACCGAGATCGACAAGAGTCATCTCCTCTTTCTTATGCTTTAAAGAATACTTAAAGTCCTTCCACTTTGGTGGAAGTTTGTCAATAATACTTGACACAGAAATAGACTCTGGCATCTCCATATTATGTTGAGCGAATTGGCCCAAAATACGTAAAAGTTCATTGTATTGTTCCATGACAGGTCTACTATCAAGCATCTTATAATTCATAAAATTACCGACCTGAAACTTTTTGCTCGAAGCATCTTCATCAATATACTTAGACTCTAACATATCCCATAATTCTTTTGCACTTCCTATATTCTGATAAATATCAAACAAGGAATCAGACATACTATTAAGGATGTGGCCTCTGCATATATAATCGTCATTATCCCACTTGTTCCTTCTCCTTAAATCCTCTATGGTACTGTTATCATCCACTTCAGGGGCAGGAGTGCTCAGAACGTACACCACTTTCAGAGTCGTAAGAAGAAAATGCATCTTTTTCTGCCATCTCCTAAAATTCACACCTTCGAATTTCTCTAACTTACTAATCTTCTCTGTCAAACCCTTCACAGTCAACATCTTTCAGAGAATAAAATTGTTCTATAAGATTATTAGAAATATATTCTGTCAGAGAAATTAAGATAATGAAACAACACCGAATCGCTATGCTTTCCTTATAGAACAATTCGTCCCGTATATTATGCCTGGGATATTCCGAATTTTCTACAGAGATAAGACGATGTTCCTCGGTTTTTGGCAAGAAAACAGAGATATAATTTTGAAGTATTGATCTGAGATTTGCTTTTCTGTTCAAGAAGAATAATCAGAAGTTTTTCTCGTAAGGAAATTCTGATCTGTTTCGTCCCATATATATAGGGAAATGAAGGGGAAAAAGGGAAGGATTTAGTCAAATTTCTGAAGAGTCGCAACTCTTCGAAATCAACCTGCCAAAATCCGTTTTATTCGGATAAATTATTTGGCGCCAAAGTTTCGGGGGCGTTGCCCCCGAACCCCCAACGGAGACCCCCGCATAGTCGTTCGTAAGGCAACTATACCACGAACTTATAATATAATAGGCTAGTGTACACTCCGTACTTCCCGAACTACTTTTATTATTTATAAGTTTGCCCGTCTTTGAACCAAACCCAAATTACGGAAAATGAACCGGTAATTACACTTAAATTACCAACACTCAATAATATATTTAGGATACCCACTCAAAAGGATATTGAATTATTTTTAGTGCTTTCTGGAGATCCACTCTATAAATTTATAGTACAACTTCACAAAGATATATTCCATTTTGTTAGAGAAATGAATATATTCTAATGTTAATAAAGAACTCCAAAGTGGGAAGAATAAATCAATAATTCAAATATAATGATTAAATAGAATATATAAAAGTTGGAAGAGTATAAGATGTCCCTTTTTTGATACGTCTTTCAAGTATAGAACGCACATGTCTTATTGAATATTTTAACCCAAAAAGCTTCTTTTTCCAAAATAACTAGGGGGATCAAGAGATAGATATGTATAACCATACGCTAAACCCGAAGGGCTATTAGTAGCTTGACCCTTTACTTTAAAGAAAAATTTATAAAGTTTTCCGGGGATAGCAGTTCAGCTATTGAAGCATCCTATATACTATATATATATATATATAATAGGGAATTCGCCCCTGGTTCATTCCTCTTTGTTATGGCCGTTATTCTAAAAGCTGAGCGAGGTCTGAATCGAAGAGTGTGAGCTATCCCTAATATTTTGGTGGTAAGCCGCAGTACTACATAGCTAAAACAAAAGCAGCTTGAATAAGTATATATAGTTAAAGCTTGAATGAGGCTAAGCGAACTTGGAGATTCCATCTACAACATGGTTCGTAGACCGCTTCTCATAGATGATGGTCACGAAAGGCGAGACTCTTAATTAATCATTGCATTTCAACATAATGTTAACGTAAAGCCTTCAAGGGGACGACTTACCCAAAATTGCTTTTACGACAAAAGGACAATCGATCCGAACTAATAATAAAATTTACAAGGTCGGTAACTTAAAAAAAAAAACAAGACATTATTCCCTTATCACAACAAGCTTGAAATCAAAGTGTTATAGGCTAAGATTTTGGAGGACTAACCCTTGCAAACCCCTTCCACCAGACTCAAACCACCTAATTCAATCCATTAATGCCCACTTATCGGAGCAAGTCATTGTTCACTCAATCAAACACATTTATACATTCAACAAACAACTAGTAACTGGTAAGTCGGAGTTGATCCATCGAATGGTGTATTTTGGGTTTAAAATTTATCTATTCTAATATACGTCAATGTTACAATTATTGGGGGTTTCGTTTTATTATGCTAAATTATTGAAATGTAAACTAGTGCAAATATCAAACGTACAAGTTGTAAACAATTGATTAAAAACAATAGGGTATCATTGTAGCATCGCGAAATTCCTACTTTGAAATTTAACTTTAATAAAATATTTTATGCTTAAACCTTATTTTTGATAAAAACATATTTTAAGAGGTATAATAACTATACCAGAAATATTTTGTCCGTCTTCAGAGTATAGTAGCTTTAAGATAACATTTCTAAAGAAAACCGTCTTAAACCTTGTCGATCGATCGTTTTGGCTTAACATGTAAATTAGGCCAATTTCTCCCTTGTTTTTCTACTCAAACCCTCCCACGCACCAAAACCCCTACGTCATTCTCCACTCTATTTTTCAGATTTCATAACAAACACACAAACTTCATTATCACCATTTTCATTCAAGCTTCAAACCATCCACTACAACACATCGTCATTTTGCGACGCTTTATTGAGATTTTTCGTCGCTATTTTTCCCCGATGCATCAAAAAGCATAGGCATGGGGTGTCAAGATTTTCCGACACTTTTTAGTGTACCCTTGTCGACGCTTTAACGTGTCAAGAGCCCTGACACCTTTAAGCGTCACGATTTACCTACGCTTATTTGCGTCGTAATCTTAAAATTTCTTGACGCTTTATCTGCAGTTGAAAATTTTCTTACTACTCTTAGTATTTTTTTCAAGTTGATTAAATTAAAACATATAGATTATTAGATGAAATCATAAGTCGTATGTAAACAACATTAATTTAACTAGATTATATAAGAAACCAAATTTTATATCACAAAATTAAAAATGCATTGTCAAATTACATGGTTTGAAAATTGAAAAGAACTATTGTACTATTGTAATTATTACATCCGAACAAGAGAAATTTTTTTACGCAAAAATAATAAAATGCCCGCAAAAGATTAATCCAAGCCAAAAGGTACGACTATATAAAAACTACTCCTAAAAGTGATTTCCAGATTTAATTTGCTTCTTTTATCTCCATGCACTGCCATCATTTAATTTGTTGACTCCGATATCTATATATATGCAAGGAAATTAAATATCTTCAACAAGTCAATAAGTAAGAAGTTGTGCCCTTAATAACGAAAAGAGAAAATCACGACAAATATGTTTATTATCAAGTAATCGTCTTTTTTCGCCATTACACCATACATAATCGCATAGACTAAGCTCTCTTACAAAACATTTACCAACCATGTTATAATTTAATTATTACTATACATCTATTTCATAATAATCACAAATACTATAGTCTTTAAGTATGCGACCAATTACTCTATAACAACAAGATTAAAAGAGAGAGGCTGCATGAAGGCGACTGCACGATCTCTGTCTTCCTGCTTGGGCAATTTTGCAGTGATTCCATGGCTCGTTCTAGATCTTCTGATGCGTATTTGGGGTGATAATCTTTTAAGACGATCAACAAAAATACGTATGTTGCAGCGGAATAAAAATACTTATAAAATATTACAATCTTGAATGAATAAAGAACGAAAAATAACCAAGAACGATGTATAATGAACGAATGGATGGACGGTGGTGGTGACGTGGCGGTGGTCACGTTGGTGGTCAACGGTGGTGACGGATCTTGGTGTTTCTTGATGTTCTTGAATGAAGATTGTTGATGGCGTAATAAGGCACGACACTTAATACTTGAAAGATTTGTGAAACGATTTAATGAATGATTTATGATTGTCGATGGATAGGATAATTGATCAAGCTCACACAGATACCCGATACTTCGGGTTTAAAGCTCACACAGATACTTTAGGTTTGTAAGTAAAACTTAACAAAGAGATTTTTAATTTATAACTTGAATTGGATGATCTAACAATTGTATATGGCTGCCCTATTTATAGGGTGTATGGCCGAAAATCCTATTCTAATTATGGTAGGAATACCTTAATTACTACTAGCTAGAAAACCCTAATCCTACTTAAGGTCAAACATCTAGTTTGACTAGGATTAAGACTCTTATTCCTAAACTAACTATGAATCCAAAAACTAGTAGGACTCCTTATTCTATTAGGATTGTGAATCCTACACACACTAGAAAACCTAATCCTTTTAGGATTACAAATCCTACAACAACTAGGATTCCTAATTCTACTAGGACTACGAATCCTATCACAACTAGGATTCCTATTTATATTAGGATTTCCTATTTGTACTAGGACTCTTACAAAGACTCCTACTTGGACTAGAAAACACATTAGTCCTTATTAAACATAAAATAAACTAAGACTAGAATACTATTAATTTGAGCCGTGTAGTCACACGTCCCCAAGCCTCCATAGACGGACTTCTGGCTAATTCATTCAATGCTATCTTGAACACTGTATTTGACCCAAATTCGAACCCGTAGTTTAGTGTCCTTGTATTTCGGTTAAGGAGTAGTTCATAGGAGGATGCTCCCGCATCATCTTCCTCACCAAAATCTCACAATAAAAACAATACTAATTTTCAAAAACAAGGCACCAAAAGCAGTAGTGGCAATGGGAACAAGCAGGGGCCAGGGGAAGAGGATGTTTTACGTACAAAACCAATGTATGAAGTGAACCCTATACCAGGATTAGCATTTGCTGATGAGGAGAACCCTGAGGATAATTTTGAGTTGGTAACTGTACGAAAAAAGAAAAAGAGTGTAGGTGTTGATGGTAGGGCAAAAGATCCAACCCCGGACATTGTAACAAAGGAGGAAGTCCTCTTCCAATTTACTGCTGATGATACAAAAGAAGAAATAGATTAATGGAGTCAAGCAATATATTGCTTTGTCCTGGGGGCTAACCCCCCCGGGAAGTGTTAAATGGATATGTGCATCGGGTATGGGGCAAGCATTGGCATTGATAAGGTATCATTCCTTCAAATGGTATTTTTATGGTTAGATTTAAAGAGATGCAGGACAAGGAAACAGTTCTGAAATCAAGTTATCATATGTTTGATAACAAGCCCTTGATAGTGAATGAATGGCAAGAGAATATTGACTTATTGAAGGATGATGTCAAAATTGTTCCAGCATGGATTAGGTTCCATGGACTCCCTCTAAAATTTTGGGGAAAATGCATTCCTGTCATTGCTGGAATGATGGGTAATTACATCAAATCGGATCAGGCAACTGAACTTAAAACCAGACTTTGCTTTGCTAGAACAATGATAGAGTTAAAAGTAGGGCAAAATTTCCCTTCTACTGTCAAATTCAAAGATGAGTATGGCAAGGTTATAGAAGTGCAAGTTGAATATGAATGCAAGCCCCTTCTCTGTTGATGAGTCATAATTATATACATCTTTATGCCTCCCTTTGTATACTTTTGTTACGGTTTTGTGCGCTAATCCATGTCATATATGCCGTTTTATCATAAATGTCGATACTCCCGCATTTTTGGTGTTTTTGATGCAGATGGATGCATTCCAGAGGTTTAAAGAAGATTACATGAGTACCGCGGAGCCGGCAAGGCGAAGAATGAGGAAGTTAAGCAAGAATCGAGGAAGATTGCCAAAAGAAATTAGCGAAACAAGGAATTGTGTTGACAAGGTGGAGCACTCGAGCGAGTGCCACCAACACTCGATCGAGTGCATTGGATGCTCGGTCGAGTGCCTTTTTCTGTCCGGGTTCCATAAGTTATTTAGCAGGTGTTTCCATAAATTGTTGAGTAGTTTACTATAAATAAAGGCTTCGTAGCCTATTGTTAGATACGCTTTTATTACTCTAAAACCCTAATTATTACTAATATCTCTCTAGATTATTATTTAGCAATTGCCTACGGGTCTTGTTCTCCTATTTACGGTATTTAATCAAAATCTCTACTCTATTGTTCTTCAATTATTCTCGTTTAGTTTATTGCTTTATTAATTATGTTTTCAATCAATATTGTTGTAGTTAGATCCCAAACCATGCGTAACTAATTTATTTGTCTAGGGTGAAAAGGGATCTAGGTGATTAGAAGGGGGAATCAAACTTTAATGAAGTTTAATTGTTAAACTGCTTATTATTATTGTTCTATTGTTGTCTTAAATTTTATTAATTAATTAATGGTCAGGATTAGTTAATTAGTCTCACAAATTAGTTTTAAATCCGACCGTAGATTAAGACTAAGATAGGCCACAACAATTGAATAGACTGACCTAATTATAGCAACCGCATGTTAGGTTTATATCTAAAGATTATATGAAAACCGACCGGACATATGATCTTAAATAATAATTTTGCTCAATTAAATTAGTTAAATCCCATTCCCCTGGATAATTGCCTATGTGTGTGCGGAATATTAACATGAATTCGCCCTAAAACGTGAAGGATTATAACGAAACTTACAATTGTGATTATTGACATAAGATAATAAAAACATGAAAAGAGTTACAACCTTGGGTCCTTGCGCGAATTGGCCTAAGAACAGGAATTAAAGCAAATTCCCTCCTATAACTTGCACCGAAGACTTAATTTGAGACGATACCGCGTAAGCTAGAAATCCTCTCCGATTGCCTTGCAATATAGGGAGAGTCCTTTTTGAGTTTAGATGTGAGATCTGGGTTATGGGAGAAGATGTTAGGTTTCCTTATCTCATAATCTAATATTTTAGTCATACTAACATAATCTTATAATTAACATTTTAATTATCTCATTATATAGATCTTATGCATGCTAAAATAATGCGGAAATAGTGGAGATTTCGAACCCTTACACACGGTCCAAAATATAGCAATGATGATCCTCCAAATGTTCAACAAGAACACCTCCTTTTTGATGCACCAAGACAACCCTTGATTGAACCGAAACTTTGATTATGCTAGTACAAAAGTCGGTTTTTCCTAAAAATGATTCTAATCTCTTTAATTAGAATTTCTATACTAATATTATAACTTATTATTATTAGTATTCTTATTATTATCACAATAATAATTATAGAGGATTTTATTTGATTTTCTTACACTTAGAAAATTATGCAAAATTAGAACTAACTCATCTTGTGAGCTCACACACAAGATTTAAAGGGGTTGTCTTGGTTCTTGGGTGGCCGGGTATGGGGAGAAGCAAGAGGGAACATTTCCTCTTTTCTATGTTCTTAGGGTGGCTCTAGGTCCTATTTACAAGAGCACCCTAATGATGAACATTTAAAGAGTGTTATTTAAGAAGCATAAACACTCCTTAACAACTCACCCAAACCGTCCAACATAAGTCATAATATGGACTTAATTTTATATTTTGTCAATCTTATAATTGTATGTCATGTGACATACAATATGTCACATTGTAAAAATACAATTGTTTTAATTTAAATATACATATTTATCAAATAAATATTATCTATAAATCACATTTATCAAGTTGACAAGTAATTCGTAATTACCAATATAAAATGGTCATTTACAATAATCGTCAATACGATCTACAACCTTTGTATTAATTTTAACCCGATTCATTCTAATTTCGATATTTTAAAATATCGTTCAATGTTTAGTAATTGACACGTTTCAATTATAAACATAAATCTTACAATAAGATTTAACCTCTAATTTCTCGATATACGAGTTTAAGAAATATGATCAAATCGTATCAATATATATTTGATCACTTTATCAATTAAGGGAATTGTCCTAAAGGTCTGACCTAAAGGGATCAACTGACCACCACCATCAGACGACAGTAATGTCAAACTCTAGCTAGCCAATCATTACCGATTAATGTTGGTCAGTTGACTAATATAAATCGTATCATCCCTTGCGCATTCTCGTCATGAGATTTAATTACGTGATCGCACTATTGTTGAGGACACATTTCCCAACAGAAGAATACTCTCAAAACCCTAATTTTTACTTGAGATGTAATTATCATAAGAATGAGTAACCTGACAAAAGAAGAAGTCTTCTCCTTTTGTATTACTTCGGTCGGCCGAACTAGGGTTAAGGTGAGAGTGGGCTTTCCACTCTTACCTTATTCTAATACGTGATTCGACCCGTTTTGCTAAAAATATAATTCGCGGGTATTTATTATAAATCGTATACATGTTATCAGATATTAATGCATTTGTCACAATGTGCAGTCGATACATTAATAATGGTCTGATAAGAAAACTACGATATTGTATAATTAGCTGAATAAATATAACTGTTTATTTTAATACGCGAATTCAATATTTAATTAAATATAACCGTTTATATTTAATTTACGAATTAATCATGTAATCCGTATTAGCTAAAATTATTTAATCCGTATTAAATAATAATCTCAACATCTTATTGACTAATTTACTACTCAATACCTCTGACTAACTGTTTAGTCGTATCCGGCATAAATGTGACTGTATTTTCATACCTTCACATCTCTCAAACATGTCCTATAGGTGTGACGTATAAGGTCTAGTTGATCACCGCCATCCTTATGACAATAACGTCAAACTTATCTAGCAAGCCAACCGTTATTGATAAACGTGGATCAACTGATAATAATGCTAAAGTATGCTCTTGTGATTCTTTAAGAGATTTAATAAGTCATTGTACTAACTTTCAGGGACACCAGCCCCAAAAATCTCCCACTTGTCCGTACAAGGGTATGTCGAATGACGTTATCGCACTACATGTGGAGGACACAAGCTCCAACAAACTCCCACTTGTCCGTACAAGTGTAGGTGCGATAACCGATTCTCATATCCTTTTAAAATTCCTCCCACTCAATGTAAGATAATTTGCAAATCCGTATTCGAAAAGGTCGTATCTCACAAGCGATCTGTATCAAGAGTGGTTTCCCCGACTAAAGAGTAACTTAACTGATAAAACGAATCTGTATTCGAGCATGGCCATGCATTTCAGTTACTACTCCTCGAGTAGCCCTGAGAAATGATAAAATCCTGATAAGGGTTTGGATATTTCCCTCAACTCGAATCCTGCAGATGTAAGCGCAGCATGAAATAACCCAGAAAAAATCCTCTTGGCCCCTGTTACGGAAGACCGTGGTAAAGAAACCAAAGTTACCCAAAATCTGCCTTAATCTCAAGAGACAGTTGAAAGTCAAAAGACTCGACTCTAAGGAACACTATGGAGGTCCTATCCACGACCTGGCACCCAATGTTATAAAACATTTAGGACTCCATAACGTTGTCACGGGGTGTCCTACGAGATAACCGTATAACTCGCCTTTGTGATTGGTCAGTTAACTGTTTGACTAATGGCTCGTTGAACCCACCATCAACCAACGTCACAAAATGATTACCTGAGTTATCAGCTCAAGTGGGTAATCAAGGACCAAAACGATGTAATGTTGATCAGTTCACTTTGTGGTGTTCAAAATTGGCGTACAATTCCACATAAAAAACAAAACATAAATATCATAACAATGAGGTTGTAATAGAGTACAAAAGAAAATGAATCATAACATCAATTCATAAAAGAGTACTACAACTTAGGAACACATCTAATTCCCATGGAATTAATGTGCCCTTTATGCTTATCACGTGGTAATGCTTTTGTGAGAGGTTCAGCTATGTTGTCATCCGTAGCGATCTTATCAATAAATATCGTCTCCTTTTGCTCCACGTAATCTCTGATTAGATGAGCTTTCCGTTGTACATGTCTAGCTTTGTTGCTAGACTTATGCTCCTTAGCTTGGAAGATGGCACCTTTATTGTCACAATAAACGGTGATCGGGTCATTCAAACTAGGCACTACTGATAGTCCTTGTAAGAATTGACGCATCCATATTGCTTCCTTAGCTGCTTCCGAAGCGGCATAGTACTCGGAGTCAGTTGTAGAATCTGCTGTATCACATTGTTTAGAACTTTTCTAGTTGGCAACAGCGCCATTAAGAGTAAAAACGAATCCAGACTGAATTTTCGAGTCATCTCGATCCGTTAAGAAGCTAGCATCTGCGTAACCGGTGGCGCAGAGCGTCGAGTCGCCTCCGTAAGTCAATCCTCAATCTTTAGTCCTCCGTAGGTACTTAAGAATGTTTTTCACGACCATCCAGTGTTGTTCACCTGGATGAGCTTGTAATCGGCTTGTCATACTCAATGCATATGCAACGTCTGGACGTGTGCATATCATGGCATACATGATTGAACCTACTGCCGAAGCATAAGGAATCCGACTCATGCGCTCTTTCTCTTCCAATGTCTTAGCTTTTTGAGACTTGCTCAAGTGAATCCCAGTAGCCATAGGAAGGAACCCTTTCTTGGAGTTCGTCATGCTGAATCTCTCTAGAATCTTATCTATGTAAGACTCCTGACTGAGAGACAACATCCGTCGTGATCTATCCCTGTAGATACGGATGCCCAAAATTCTTTGTGCCTTTCCCAGATCTTTCATCTGGAAATGGTTTTTCAACCATGCTTTTACCGAAGAAAGGAGAGGTATGTCATTCCCAATCAAGAGTATGTCATCGACATACAGTACTTGGAAGACAATCTTGCTCCCACTCGACTTGATAAAGAGACATGGTTCCTCGACTGATCGAATGAAACCATTCTCTTTTATCACGTGGTCGAAGCGATGATTCCAACTCCGTGATGCTTGCTTAAGGCCATAGATGGACCGCTTAAGCTTGCAAACCTTCTTAGGATGTTCTGGATCAATGAAACCCTCGGGTTGTACCATGTACAACTCTTCCTCCAAATAACCGTTTAAGAAGGCAGTTTTAACGTCCATTTGCCAGATTTCATAATCGTGAAATGCGGCGATCGCTAAGATAATCCGAATGGAAAGCATCATGACTACAGGTGCAAAAATCTCATCGTAGTGCAAGCCTGGCACTTGGGTGAAACCTTTAGCAACTAGTCTTTCCTTGTGGATGTCTTGTTGTCCTTCCACTGCATGCTTTATTTTGTAAAGCCATTTGCATTGAAGGGGGCGTACCTTTGCAGGTAGGTCCACAAGATCCCACACGTTGTTCTCATACACGGAGTCCATCTCGGATTGCATGGCATCTAGCCATAGCTTTGAGTCGGAACTAGTCATGGCACCTTTATAGGTTGTGGGTTCATTACCCTCTAGGAGTAAGACGTCATCTATGTCATGTTCCTCGACCATACCAATGTATATGTCCGGAGGAATAGAGACTCTTCCTGACCTCCTAGGTTCCTCAGGAATATCTACCGCAGCCGAGGTTGAAGGAACTGTTTCCTCCAATGGTTGCTCGGTAGTTGGTTCTTGAATCTCCGATAGATCGAAGGTTCTATTACCTGACTTGTTCTCGAGAAATTCTTTCTCTAAGAACGTCGCACTAGCCGCAACAAAATCACGTTGTTCGGTTGGCGAGTAGAAGTAATGACCAAAAGTTCCTTTTGGATAGCCTATAAAGTATGTCTTGACCGATTGCGGGCCGAGCTTATCCACGTGTCTCCACTTGACATAAGCCTCGCAGCCCCAAACCCGAATAAAGGACAAGTTGGGGACCGTTCCCTTCCATAACTCGTATGGAGTCTTGTCAACAGCCTTAGACGGACTTCGGGTACGTATTAGAGCGGCTGACAAAAGAGCATAACCCCACAATGAATCAGGCAGTACGGTGTGACTCATCATGGATCGAACCATATCAAGTAAAGTTCGATTTCTCCGTTCGGACACACCATTTAATTATGGTGTTCCAGGTTGAGTCAACTGTAGAACGATGCCACAGTCTTTAAGATGTTGATCAAACTCGTGAGAAACATACTCGCCACCACGATCAGATCGAAGTGCTTTAATCTTTCTTCCCAGTTGGTTCTGTACCCGATTATGGTATTCTTTGAACTTGTCAAAGTACTCACTTTTATGTTTCATTAAATAGACATAGCCATATCTACTCAAATCATCCGTGAAAGTGATGAAATACCTATAGCCTTCTCGTGCGTTGATCGACATAGGGCCACATACATCCGTATGTATGAGTCCTAATAGGTCGGCAGCGCGCATTCCAACACCTTTGAAGGAATTACGAGTCATCTTACCAATGAGACATGATTCACACGTGCCATATGATTCGAAATCAAAGGCCGAGATAGCTCCATTCTGTATGAGCTGTTTTACGCGTTTCTCATTTATATGTCCCATAAGGCAATGCCATAGGTAAGTTTGATCCTTGTCACCTACCTTTAATCTCTTGTTATTCACATGTAATATTTCGGTGGTTTGATCTAAAACATAAATTCCATTCATGGAAACTGCCTTGCCATAAATCATATTGTGTAACGAGAAAATACAACTATTATTCTCTATTACAAATGAAAATCCGAGTTTGTCAAGTGCAGAAACAGAAATAATGTTTTTCGATAAACTAGGAACATAATAACAGTTATACAAAGATAACTCGAATCCACTTGGAAGCTGGATCACGTATGTTCCCCTCGAGACTACAGTAACTCGTGCTCCATTCCCGACACGCAGGTCAACCTCACCCTTGATGAGGGGTTATTGGTTTCGGAGGCCCTGTACATGATTACATAGATGAGAACCACAACCAGTATCTAGTACCCAAGTTCCGTAACTTGCATGGTTAATCTCAATCATGTGAATAAAAGAAGAAGTAGAAGACAGACCAACAGGAGTAACACGGCCTGCCTTAATGTCCTCACGATACACGGGGCACGTGCGCCTCCAATGCCCAGTCTTGTGGCAATGGTGGCATTCCATGCTAGTATCCTTACTCTTTGTCTTGCCCTGTGAGTTGCTCGACTCACCGGGCCCACTCTTAGTGAATCCTGACTTCTTGAACTTGGGCTTACCTACCGCTAGGTCGCCCTGAGCTTTATCTTTCCCCTTACCCTTACCCTTACTGGAGATCATAAGAACATCCTGCTTCACGCTCCCATTTAATTTCAGATCCTTCTCGGTCTGTACGAGAAGGGAGTGGAGCTCATGAGGAGTCTTCTTCATGTCGTTCATGTAATAGTTGGCCCTAAAGAGGGTGAACCCATCATGAAGCGAATGAAGCATTCGATCAACGATTATGTTCTCACTGATCTTGCATTTTAGGGCCCCCAGTTTCTCGATATTCTCAATCATGTTAAGAATATGTGGGCTAACAGCTTGGCCCTTCTGGAGTTTCGCTTCAAAGAAGCGACATGTATGCTCATAAGAAACGATTCTCGGAGCTTTCGAGAACTCGTTAGTGAGCGTGGTGAAAATCTTGTTTGCACCATGGGAGATGAAGCGTCTTTGCAAATTGGATTCCATTGCATAGATGAGTACGTTCTTTATCGCACCCGCTTCCATGACGAAGTCGCTATGAGCGCGAACTTCGTTAGCTCTAGTTCCAGTTCCTGGGTGTGCCGGAATTGGCTCAGTCATGTACTTGAGCTTTCCGTCAGCAATGACAGCATTCCGTAATGCTGCCTCCCAGTCATAGAAGTTTGACCCATCATTCCTCAGTCTAGTAGACTGATTCATGGAGTCCATGAAGGCTTTTAGCCAGGATTCACGTGCTAGCTTGGCACTTGGCATTGGGTCTTCACCAGCCATTTGTTATATAACAGTTTTAGATTGATCGTGTTCTACACTGAAAAGAAGATAAAAACAAAACCATATAAGCAACTCATCGTTGTGATTTAAGTCTATATAAAATTGAATTTAAACTCGTAGACTCATGCATTTATATAATTGGTCTCCCTCAAGAATTATATAAACGATCCCAAGACTCAATTTCCGTATATTGATAAGCCCACAGTTTGGCTAATTCCACTGTTGGAACTCTTGGTCGATAGATTTCCGTATATCCTATCTATTAGTCCATCTCAGTCGCTAGATAGTATCGAGTGACCATGATGTTGAGATAAAATAAATCATCTGTTCCCACTTACCCGACGTAGAAGGGGTCATATTATGCCTACCGACGAAGAAGGGATTCATGGGAGTCTGATTTATAAAGACTAGTCTCAATTTTTGGTTATACGAGGAAGACCCCATCAACTTTTATTTATTCATATTAAGTGAACTAAAATCTAGTATATGCGTGAATGAATTAAATAAAGTGATGGCTTTACATGTGACACGTGACATCTGTATTGTCACAGAAAACTAACGCGTAACCTCTACATGAGTCAGTTTTCAGGCATGTTATAGGTGGTTTGGTTTTTAGGCGGAATATGATGCAAGCTATTATCGATGAAAGCATAAAATAAATGCGATAAACGTAAATAAAAGTCCTAGTGTGGCCTATCCTACCAAAATAAACATAAAAACAACTTGGAATCCACCGTTGGACCCTAGAAGTTTGTCTTGATGTTCCATCTTGGTCTTTGCAGTGGGAGTGAGCATCCGGTCTTCGTCTTTGGTCTTCACAAAAATACTAATTTAAATTACAAAAGTAAGCCTATTTAAATTCTAATTTAAATACAAAAGTAATTACATGGCAAAAACCAAAACCGAGATACAAGATCTCAAAATTACAAACAAGACCGTGTTCCATCATTACGGTTACACAATCTTCTAAGGCCACACTAAGTTACAACCGTTTTCAAAATTAAATACGTTATAGAAAGCATTCATAGGCATTCAACAAGACGATAAACAAAATGCATCAACTAAAAACAAAATTCATTCATGACATATTACCGTTATTATGTTTAACAAATTTTACCAAACCACCTTACGAGATTAAAATTATGTGATTATACCGTTTTAATCACATTAATCTTAATAAATTTATAATCCATTATCTTAAACCGTTTTAAAATAATATGTATCATACGAGAGTGAACCGTTTCACAAAAGTTAATATACTATTTCCGTATATAGTATATTACTATTGGCCAAGGGAAAATAAAACAAGTTATTTTCAAAAATCAACTGCCAGAAACAAGAACACTCGATCGAGCAACAGGGGCACTCGATCGAGTATCAGTGTCACTCGATCGAGTGCAGCATGGCTCGATCGAGTGACTGGTTAAAACGTAAGCGCTGCACTTTTAAAATCAAAACAAATTTTTATCCTTGATTTAAAAAGTGTAAATCAAAAATAAATAAAAACAATTGATTCACATATTGCTAAAAATATCGATTAATCAACAATATGTAGATTAGAATCGAAAACAAGATCGGTTTCTTACAAAAAGAAGGCACACGGCCAAAGCACTCGATCGAGTGAAGGCACGGCTCGATCGAGTGCTCGTAAAAAAACAACCCGATTTTCAATTTTCAAACCTTATGAAAAACACAAATGTAAAAATTTCGTGGCCTTGGCTCTGATACCACTTGTGGGGAATATTAACATGAATTCGCCCTTAAACGTGAAGAATTATAACGAAACTTATAATTGTGATTATTGACATAAGATAATAAAAACATGAAAAGAGTTACAACCTTGGGTCCTTGCGCGAATTGGCCTAAGAACAGGGATTAAAGCAAATTCCCTCCTATAACTTGCACCTAAGACTTGGTTTGAGACGATGCCGCGTGAGCTAGAAATCCTCTCTAATTGCCTTGCAATATAGGGAGAGCCCTTTTTGAGTTTAGATGTGAGATCTGGGTTATGGGAGAAGAATGCTCTAAAAACCCTAATTTTTACTTGAGATGTAATTATCAGAAGAATGAGTAACCTGACAAAAAGAGAAGTCTTCTCCTTTTGTATTACTTCGGTCAGCCGAATTAGGGTTAAGGTGAGAGTGGGCTTTCCACTCTTACCTTACTCTAATACGTGATTCGACCCGTTTTGCTAAAAATATAATTCGCGGGTATTTATTATAAATCGTATACATGTTATCAGATATTAATGCATTTGTCACAATGTGCAGTCGATACATTAATAATGATTTGATAAGAAAATTACGATATTGTATAATTAGCTGAATTAAGATAACTGTGTATATTAATACGCGAATTCAATATTTAATTAAATATAACCGTTTATATTTAATTTACGAATTAATCATGTAATCCGTATTAGCTAAAATTATTTAATCCGTATTAAATAATAATCTCAACATCTTATTGACTAATTTACTAGTCAATACCTCTGACTAACTGTTTAGTCGTATCCGGCATAAATGTGACTGTATTTTCATACCTTCACATCTCTCAAACGTGTCCTATAGGTGTGACGTATAGGGACCAGTTGATCACCGCCATCCGTATGACAATAACGTCAAACTTATCTAGCAAGCCAACCGTTATTGATAAACGTGGATCAACTGATAATAATACTAAAGTATGCCCTTGTGATCCTTTAAGAGATTTAATAAGTCATTGTACTAACTGTCAGGGACACCAGCCCCAACAATCTCCCACTTGTCCGTACAAGGGTATGTCCAATGACGTTATCGCACTACATGTGGAGAACACAAGCTCCAACAATGTGAACTTGATCCCTAGATCTTTCCTAATACTTGTTTACATATCTTTATTTACTTATTTTGCAATTAGTTAATTAGACAACAAAACAATCAAAATAACCCAATTGTTACTTTAAGACTTATTTACTTTAGCAAACAATTTATTACCGCCTCCCTGTGGATTTGAAACCTTTCTTACCGCTAGCTATTAGTTAGTAGTATCCTAAGGATTACTTTGATTTAGGGTAACGACTTTACCCTTATCATCTGTGATAAATGTAAAGGAATGAGACATGAAGGAAAGAACTGTCGAAGCCAGCCAAATGTGAAGCCAATTGGGGCAACTAAGAAGGTGTGGAAACCTATTCCACAAAGAAAGCCAGAACTGTCTGATAAGGAGTTTTATGCATAGACAAGCACTAATCCCTTAAGGACTGATCAGGCATTTACTTCAGTGCCTACAAGCAGTAAACTAGTAGGGGATATGGAGGAATTGCCACCAGTGGAAGGAACAATAGGGGAGATGAGGCAACAGGAGGATGATGTTCTAGTGATTGATACTGGTAACCCAATTGAACAAGGTTATCATGAATAATTTAGGTTTTTGGAATATGAGAGGGCTCAATAATGTAAATAAACAACTAGTTGTTAAAAGTTTTATTCAAAATAATGATGCTTGCTTATTTGGCATGCTTGAAACAAAAATAAATGGGAATAATATGAGTAACATATCAGAAAGAATGTTGGAGGGGTGGTGTGTCACCACCAATTGTAGGTTACATAAGAGATGGAGAGTTTGGTTGATGTGGAAGCCTTCTGTTTTTGATGTCACAATTCTCCAGTATGGCCCACAGCTCATTCATGCCAAGGTGATTATCAAAGCTTCATTGCAGGCCTTTCTCTATACTGTAGTTTATGCTTTTAATGAAGGGGAGGAAATGGAAGTTTTATGGCAACACCTGAATTCTTTTGCTGACTCCTGTACTATTCCTTGGGTAGTAGCTGGTGACTTTAACACAATACAGTCCCCTGATGAGAGGCTGGAAGGGAATACAAAGCTAGCAGATATGGAAGATTTTATTGATTGTGTTTATCACTGTAGCCTGACTGACATATCAGCTACATGTGCCTTTTTTACTTGGACTAACAAACACGATGAACAACATAGAAAATTCAGCAGACTTGACAGATTCTTGGTAAATTATAGGTGGTGTACCTCTTACCCTGAGATGAATGCCCACTTCCATCTTGAAGGGTTACTAGATCATAATCCATGTATAGTTAGGAATGTAAAACTGGATGGGAGGAAAAATGCCAGTTTCAAATACTACAATATGTGGAGGATTGCTGGGGATTTTAAGGCTAAAGTGAAGGGAGTGTGGCATCAGAATATTGCAGAAATGCTGATGTTTTCAGTCATCAAAAAACTGAAAGCACTCAAGCCAATTCTGAAGGGGCTTACTAAGGACTGTTATGTAGATGTTGAAATAAAAGCCACCAGAGTGAGTATGCAGCTGAGAGAGATGCGGGAAAGAATACAAGAGGATCCATCAAATGATGAATTGATCCAACAGGAGATGATCCTCCTCAAGGAAGCTACATTCTGGACTAAAGCTAGAACAAGCTATTTATAACAAAAAGCAAAAGCCAACTGGATTAAAGATGGAGATAGCAATACTGCCCTATTTCATAATGCTCTTAAAAACAGATGCTTAAGGAATAAAATCATCTAGATTGAGGATAAAAATGGAAAAGTCTGTAATGACACCGTCAGCATCCAGCAAGCCTTCATTGGGTTTTATCAAGAATTGCTTGGTGATAGTAAGAAGACTGAAAGGGTTCGTTTAGACGTGCTGCAGAAAGGGAAGCTATGCACTGCAATTCACCATCATGCACTTAATGCTGCTGTAATAAAGAAGGAGATAAAAGATATAATGTTTGCCATCCCTATTGACAAAGCCTCTGGTCCAGATGGCTACACTAGTGGATTCTTTCGAGATGCTTGGGATATAATTGGTGAAGATATTTGCCAAGCTGTCATGGATTTCTTCAAGAGTGGTCAACTGCTAACTCAACTCAATGCCACTAACATCACTCTCATTCCAAAGTGTGGCAGAGCTACATCAGTGAGCCACTTCAGGCCCATAGCTTGCTGCAACATGATCTACAAAGTCATTTCTAAACTGTTGTGTAACAGACTGGCTTCAGTACTACCAGAAATTGTTAGTGAGAATCAGGGAGCTTTTATAAAGGGGAGATCCATTATAGAAAATGTGCTTTTATGTAAGGATATCATTCATCTATATGGAAGGAAATCAGCTACTCCTAGGTGTCTCTTTAAAATAGACCTGCAAAAGGCTTATGACACGATAGAATGGGAATTCCTTGAGCAGTTATTACATGGGATGCAGTTCCCTCAACATTTTACTGGATTGGTTTTACAGTGTGTCAGGACCACATCCTTTTCCTTATCACTAAATGGTTCTTTCTTTGGATACTTCAAGGGCAACCGAGGATTGAGGCAAATGGATCCTATTTCTCCACTTTTATTCATGCTATGCATGGACTAATTATCTAGGCTCATCCATTTTGCTACTAATAGATGGCCTTTTCAGTATCACCCTTTATGTAAAAACCTGAAGCTCACACATTTGATGTTTGCAGATGACCTTTTAATGTTCTGCAAAGGCAAGCCTACTTCTATATGGCTGCTTATGAGAACATTTTCATCATTCTCCAGTGCTTCAGGATTAAGAATTAACAATACAAAGTCTGAAATATTTTTTAATAGCATTGATGAGGACACAAGGAATGATATCAAGAAGGTGACTGGTTTTAGAGAAGGATTCTTTCCCTTTAAATACCTGGGGGTGCCTATCCAACCAGGTAAGCTATCCAAGCATGAATGCTCCTCTTTAACTGAAAAACTAGTAACAAGGATCAGAGGAATGGGGGCTAAGAAATTATCATATGCTAGTAGAGTTACCCTAATCAATTCAGTTCTTAATACATTGCACAACTAATGGGCACAAATGTTTATTATCCCCAAAAGTGTAATCAAGAGAATAGAAGCTATTTGTTGTAATTACCTCTGGGATGGCTCAAGTGAATACCACAGAGTACCTCTTGTTGCCTGGGAACGGGTTACTCTATCAAAAGAAGAAGGAGGGTTGAGTATTAAACATGCTGAATTGTGGAATCAGGCCACTGTAGGTAAGCTGGCGGACTGGGTGTTTACTAAAGCTAACAGACTTTGGATTAAATGGGTGAGTGACATTTACCTCAAGGATCATGATTGGAATGACTATACTCCTCCTCCTGATGCTCCATGGGTTTGGAAGAGTAATTGCAAAACAAAGGATAGATTCAAGGATGGATATAGAGGGAATCAATGGACCAACAGACCACAGGGATATAACATTAAGAGTAGTTATGAGTGGCTGCAAGTTCCACATACAAAGAAACAATGCGCTCCGGTTGTATGGAATAGCTGGAACATACCAAAACGCTCGATGATAACTTGACTGAGATTGTAGGAAGGTATAAATGTCAAATCCAAGCTAGCTATGATAGGATGCTGCTCTGATGATTTATGTCTGCTCTGTCAGACTCAATCTTAAACTCTTGACCATGTATTTGAATATTGCCAATATTCCAGAAGAGTAAACGAACAACTGATTAAGTGGTTTGCTGGATCATTTCCTACAGTGGCCAGAATGAGCACTGGGAACAAAAACACCAGACAATGGAAAATCAGAAGTGCCATACTCAATGCGTACCATTACAATATATGGATGCAAATGAACAATGCTCGGATCAATGAATGCTTGATCAGACCATAAGTGGTTGCAAAGACTATTGAGGAGGAAATAAATCGAAGGATGAGGCATAAAGTAGGAATTGAAGATGATCAGGGTAGTGAAGAGTAGATTATTTTGTGCTGGCAGTAACTTTTGTGCTTGTAAGGGGATTTGATCCCGCTACCTCCTGTATAGTCTTTGTTTGGTATTTTTTGATATAATATACTCACATTTCACCAAAAAAAAAAACAAAATAAGAGAAAGTCTAAAACAAAGGTATAAGGATGATTGGAAATTTCAGTTCAGCATGGCTAAGGTAAGTAAAAAAGGGGTAAACATGTAGGAAATAATTTCTTAAATTACTCATAAAAGTATTAACTTAATTAATACTGCCAAGGATTATATCAAAAACGAATTGATATTAAAACAATAGAACTGAAATAATAGGACAATGATCATAGAAATAACCTTTGGTCATATATGAGATCGGGCTAAGAACAACCTAGTATAAACCCAAACTTCAAGGTAGAAGTTCTCCTTAGATTGCACCCAAGACGACTGAGAAAGATTTCCTCAAAGCTCCTTCTAAATTACTATTAATTATTTTAGAGGATTTATTTTGGGATTAAGATGATAAACTAATCAAGTAGAATAAGAGAGGAAAAACGTTTTTTTCTTGTGTACCCAACCTCACGGCCGAAACTCTCTATATATAGGGTTTTGGTTTGTGTTGGTATTGTACTTCAATTAGGAAACTTCATTATAATATAATATTTTGAGTCAGTTTCCTTATTCCGAACTTCCTAAAAATATCATATATATTTTAATACTTTTCGGTGTACAAATTTAATTCCCGGAGAATATTAATTAATTATCTTATAATTAATTAATCCCAATTATATCATTCTATCATATATTAAAATATAATTAATAAATATAAATTTTATATATATTTATTAGAATTAACATTTAATTCATTTCTTCTAGTTATCATTTAATCATATTAAATGTTTATCATCCACTTAACTACATTTAGCTAAGTTTAGCATTTATGTAATTATATTAATATATAATCACATTTCTCAGTACTATCCTATAGGTGTGACCTTTAGGGATCAGCTGATTATCGCTATCATATGACAGTAACGTCAAACTTCTAGTGATATTGTAAAAGATTTACTCAAATAATCACACACTGTGGAGGAAATTTACTCCAACAATCTCCCACTTGTCCTACAAGTGTGTGTCCGATTACGATTCTCATATCCATGCATTATTCTCCCACTCAATGGAAGACAAATTGCGAAGTCTTACCTTACAAGGTCCTATCTCCCAAGTAATCATATCAGGAGTGGTTTCCTCGACTAGAGAGCAACATAACTGATACGAATCATATTCGAGCATGGCCTTGCGTTTAAGTTACTACTCCTCGAGTGGCCCTGAGAAATATATATATATATAACCTGATAAAGGCTGGATATTTTCCTTGACTTATGACCTGCCGATGGAAGCACAACATGAAATGACCCAGTAAAAGTCCGATTGGTCTCCTTTTAAGGTGCGACCTAGGACAGAAACCAAAGCCACCCAAAAACTGTCTATATCGCATGAAATAAATAATGGTCAAAAGAACCGACTTTAGGAATCACGATAGACGTCCCATCCACGACCAGGCACCTAATGTATCTTAACATTTAGGACTCTATGTTGTGGTCACTATGTCCTATGCGATATCATATACCCATATTTGTTATTGATCAGTGAGACGCTTGACTTATGGAATATTGAACCTTCCATCCTTCAACTAACAAAATAATCACCTGAGTTATCAGCTCATATTGGTGTTTACGGACAAAAACAGACATATAAAGTAAAACAGTTCACTGTGTGGTGTTCAAAAATTGTCGTACAATCCACATGTAATACAATATAAAGAAATTCAATGATTTTATTAAGTAATAATTTGAAATGATCAAACATTAATCAAACAATGTTTATTACAATTCTGGAACACGCTTTATCCCCATGGATGAGATGTGCCCTTCATGTTTATTATGCGGTAGTGCCTTAGTCAGCGGATCACCAATGTTGTTATCCGTTCCAATCTTGCACAATGCTATCTCCTTTTGCTCCATGTAATCTCTTATCAGATGAGCTTTTCTGAGTACATGTCTAGATTTGTTGCTAGACTTAGGCTCCTTAGCCTGGAAGATTGCACCACTGTTATCACAATAAAGGGTGATTGGATCTTTCACACTAGGTACTACTTTTAGTCCTTGTAAGAAATAACGCATCCAAATAGCTTCCTTTGCAGCTTCGGAAGCTGCCAAGTACTCAGACTCTGTTGTAGAATCTGCTGTAACGCTCTGTTTGGAACTCTTCCAACTGACTGCTCCACCATTAAGAGTAAAGACAAAACCCGACTGAGATTTAGAATCATCACGATCGGTTTGGAAACTAGCATCTGTGTAACCCTTAGCACTTAGCTCCATGTCTCCACCATATACCAGTGTCCAATCCTTAGTCCTTCGTAAGTACTTAAGGATGTTCTTGACGGCTATCCAGTGACCTTCACCTGGATTATTTTGGTAACGGCTGACCATACTCAATGCATATGCCTCGTCAGTACGTGTTCACATCATGGCATACATGATCGACCCTACTGCCGAAGTATAAGGTATCCGACTCATCCGTTCAGTTTCTTCCGGAGTTGTAGGTGATTGTTTCTTACTCAGATGCACCCCATAAACAACAGGAAGGTAACCTCACTTGGAGTTTGTCATACTGAATCTATCAAGAATCTTATCTATATAATCTTTTTGACTCAATGCTAACATCTTTTTCGATCTATCTCTGTAGATGCGGATGCCTAGAATCCTCTGTGCCTCACCCAAATCTTTCATTTTAAAATGGTTCTTTAACCATGTCTTAACCGACGAAAGCATGAGAATGTCGTTTCCAATTAGTAGTATATCATCTACATATAATACTAGGAATACGATTTTACTCCCACTTGACTTGATATACAGACATGGTTCTTCGACACTTCGAATGAATCCGTTCTGTTTTATCACGTCAGCAAAACGATGATTCCAACTCTGTGATGCTTGCTTAAGTCCATAGATGGAACGCTTGAGCTTGCACACTTTCTTAGGATGTTTAGGATTGATGAAACCCTCAGGCTGTATCATATACAGTTCTTCTTCCAAAAACCCATTTAGGAAGGCGGTTTTCACATCCATTTGCCAGATCTCATAATCATGAAATGCGGCTATCACTAAGAGAATCCGAATAGATCTAAGTATTACGACTGGAGCAAATATCTCATCATAGTGCAACCCGTGTACTTGAGTGAAACCTTTTGCCACCAATCGTGCTTTATAAACATCTGGTTGTCCATCTAGTGCACGCTTTATCTTATAAAGCCATTTGCACTGTAGGGGTTTTACCTTTTCAAGCAAATCAACCAAATCCCATACTTAATTCTCTTGCATGGAATCTATTTCGGACTGCATGGCTTCGAGCCATAGCTTAGAGTCGGAACATGGCATGGCTCCTTTGTAGGTAGTTGGTTCGTTACTCTCAAGGAGTAATAGGTTTTCTGCACCACCTTCCTTAACCATACCAATGTATCGGTCTGGGGGGTGAGAAACTCGAACCGTCCTCCTAGGTTCCTCTGGAATGGACACCATAGCAGATGTGGAAGGAACACTTTCTTCCATCACACTGTTGGTTTCTGGTTCTTGAACCTCTGATAGATCAAAAGTTCTACTACTCTGTTTGTTCGAGAGAAACTCTTTCTCTAAAAACTTCGCACTAGCCGCAACAAACACTCTTTGTTCGGTAGGTGAGTAAAAGTAGTGACCAAAACTTCATTTGGGATAACCTACAAAGTAAGTCTTAACCGATCGTGGGCCTAGCTTGTCTTCGTGTCTCCACTTGACATAAGATTCACAACCCCAAACCCGAATAAAGGACAAGTCAGGAACTTTTCCTTTCCACATCTCATATGGAGTCTTATCTGTTGCTTTAGTCGGACTTCGGTTAAGTATTAGAGCAGCTGATTGAAGAGCAAATCCCCATAATGAATTAGGCACAACCGTGTGACTCATCATGGATCGAACCATATCTAATAAAGTTCGATTTCTCCGTTCGGATACACCATTTAATTGTGGTGTTCCAGGTGGAGTCAACTGCGATACAATACCACAGTCTTTCAGGTGTTGATCAAACTCAGTCGAAAGATATTCGCCACCACGATCAGATCGAAGTGCCTTTATCTTCATATCCAATTGGTTCTCAACCTTATTTTGGAATTCCTTGAACTTGTCAAAGGATTCACTTTTATGTTTCATTAAATAGACATACCGTATCTATTTAAATCATCCGTAAAAGTGATGAAATATCTATAGCCGTCTCTTGCTGTGATTGTCATAGGACCACATACATCTGTATGTATGAGTCCTAGAAGATCACTAGCTCGCATTCTAATACCTTTAAAGGAAATACGAGTCATCTTTCCGATAAGCCATGATTCACACGTACCAATTGATTCGTTATCATTGTTATGAGCATCATCACATGATAATTATTTTGACAATTAAAATAACAAAATAAAAAAAACGAAACCAAAAAAAACGTGAACCAAAAAAAATTTTAGTCGTGACATATCAAAAAAAAAAAACAGACCGGAAAAAAAATACATTTTTTTTTTTTATAAACCGTGAAAAATATGTGTGCCGTGGGATTTTAATTCTCAATTAATTATCAAAACGATTTTGAACAATGGCTCTGATACCACTTGTAGGAAATAATTTCTTAGATTACTCATAAAAGTATTAACTTAATTAATACTGTAACACCCCGTAATTCCTAAATCATCCTATATAATTTAAACTCTTATTTTAAATAATAAGATGATCCACAATAAATAAAATCCCATCTAAAATCTTTCTTTTCCGCTGATGAAAATCCAAATACTCATCTTAAACTTACACTCCTTAAACTTGCGAATAACTACCTTGTCATTGATGCTAATTTTAAGATGTTTTCGGTACATTTATGTCTCTCGATTATAAAATAAAAGTTTTAGCTCTTTCTCTTAGCTTTCCAACGCCACCGAAATCACCTTAATCGCATTTCTGTGGAGGAAATTATGCCCAAAATACGGAAGACTGTCGCAGAAATCCGCCGACAGGAAACGCATTTCGTTCTACTTCCTCCACATTGTGTAATCATCACTCACCTTATGTAATCATCACACACCTTGTGTAATCATTACATATGCACATGCTAAGTTGAAAAATTGGTCCCTTGGTGCTCAAAGTCTTCATAGTCATGTGCCTAAATCTTAAATTAGTATCCTAAAGCCTACACTATCTACTCACTCTACAAATCACAACTTACCCAACACAAAAATATCTCACTTCTTCTCCATTTTCAACGTGAGGTTCCTCACCCATCTCCAACATTCATTTCTTTCATTTTTCACATCTCTTTTATCTTATCCTTAGTATGTGTAAGTCATTGCTTATTCTCATTTTCTTTATCCAAGATTATTTAGAGTACTATTTGATTAATTGTTTTAAACTTTTTATGTTTGATCAAGGAGGTGAGCAAGAGACCTTGGTTGAGGAAGATCATTTGGGTTGATCTTATAATATTATTCTACTTATTTACTAATATAATCTCTAGCAAGGTATCTAGGTTTTCTCCTTTCTATGATTTTTGATTTTCAAGTGCTTTTATGGGTTTATAACAAGATTGATAATATATATGATGTTTAAAACCATGGAAATATTTGAGGTTCATGACTTATATAGTAAATAGTAATTTTTATTATTTGTGATGAATTTATAAGTATTTAATAACTTTTATGATTTAATTGTGTTTTATGCGATTTAACAATCTAATTAGTGCGAAAAATATATAGATAATTATGAAAATTATATTTTTGAATATATTCTGATTTATTATCATTATCTATGAGTTTTCATGTGTTTATTTGAGTCCCAAAATTATTATATGTTTAATTGTTGTTATTTGATATTTAATCACGGTTTTAGGTGATATTCATCTAAATATATATAAACCATAAATCAAAATTTCGAAAATATTATATTTGAATTTTATTCTGGTCTATATTAATATATAGAGTATTTAAATTGATTATTTTATTTTTATAATTATTATTGCTCTTATTTAATATATATTCATGTTTTTCGGCAATAAATCTCTAGTAAAAATATGTAAAATATATAAATAAATGTGAAACTTGAATTTTTCATCTTAGGATGACTTATTTTAGTATATTAAAATTTTGCATGTCGAATTATTAATTTTTATAATTATTTTTGAATTTTATGGCTAATTAATCCATAAATAAAGTTAAATTGTGTTGAATAATAAATAAATAGAAATAAATAAATTATAAATTATTTTTAGGTATATTCTGAAATATAAATATGAAGAATAAATTATTAATGTTTGTGACATATTTTTCTTAATTATTTCTTTATTTATGCATAAAATCGCCTATTACATGCCCTTTAAGATAAAATTATAAAATTGGGTTAAGTAATTTATTGTGGAATGTTTTTATTTATTTTATTTCTCCATCTTAAATTGTCTTTCTCTGAAAAAGTTGAAAAGAGACTCATATTTATTTTAAGTCTAAAGTTTACCTTTAAAATTTCGTAATTTTCTTACATGTCGTTTGTTCACAATAAAATGTTTACGAACAACGCGCTGAAATACTCGCGAAATAGACAGTAGCTCAAAGATTATTTCTAAAACCCTTTTTATACTTTGAAACTATTCTAGGTAATTATTATAATTAAAACTTTGAAGAGTTTAGATGATGTTAGGATTTTACTTTGCTCCAAAATGTTTTGTTGAACCCGTTTTATGAAGCGATACTTTTTGTGCGACGTTTTCTGTCAGACTGTAAAGATCAGTTTATAAATATCTGTTACATTTGTCATTTGGAAATGGTTGTTTGACAAAGTTTGTAGCTAAGAGTCTTATTAATCCAACCCAATTGGCCTTGTATCAATTTGATTTTATTTGAATTAATTATGAATTTTACGGTAGAGGACATATGTAATGTGCGTGAAATTCATTATGAATATTTGTCTTAAGAATTGATTGTTACTTCTACTAAGTTAAATGTCATGTATACACTCTTTGTATTATATATTTAAATGAGTGTCTTTGTTTTATATTGGAAAACTTGAACTTATGCTCTAGCTTTGATGACCAAATGTTGAACTTGATCCAATATTATTTATCGCTTAGTTATGAGCGTGTTGGCATGTTAACATGATGTTATTCATGGTGAACATTTGTTATCTTTTGGACTTTGTTCCATTTTATTTATGGTTTAGCTAGAGTATAAGATATCGAGTAGATTCAGGTTTATGGTCTACTTGAGTAGATTCAGGTTTATGGTCTACTTGAGAAGAGCAATACATATTTTCTTAAACAATTTTATCACAGCTTTGGCATCACAATGGGGAGTAGCAATAGCTTCTGCCCATTTCGACAAATAATCAACGACGACAAGAATATACCTGTTACCTTGACTGCTTGGGAAGGGTCCTTGATAATCAATGCCCCAGACATCGAAAATCTCGACCTCTAAAATACCAACCTGTGGCATCTTATGTCTCTTCAAACGTTCCCTGACCTTTGGCAAGCATCGCAACTACTCACAAAATTCCTACTGTCAGCATGTAAAGTAGGCCAATAAAACCCAGACTGTAATACCTTTGCCACGGTCCAGAATGAACCGTGGTGACCACCATAGGCAGAAGAGTGGCATTCTTCCAGAATGTCCTTCACCTCCCATTGGGGGACGCATCTCCGGATAAGTCCATCCCCACATTCCTTAAAAACATATGGGTCATCCCAAAAGTACTGCTTTGCATCATATGCAAACCTCTTCTTCTGCTGCCATGAAAGCTCATGTGGGATTTTACCTCAGACCAAGGAGGAGGATAAGAACATGAACTATTAATGATTAACAAACTCTCATCAGGAAAAGAATCATGAATAGGTAAAGGATATTCCCTATCAATCAGCTGTAGACGCGATAAATGGTCAGCTACCACATTTTCTGCGCCCTTCTTGTCTTTGATCTCCAAGTCAAACTCCTGCAAAAGGAGTATCCACCTCAAAAGCCTCGACTTTGCATCTTTCTTCAGGAAGAGGGCCTTCAAAGCTGCATGGTCAGTATAACTAATAACCTTAGAACCCAACAAATAAGAACGAAATTTTTCTAAGGCAAAAACTACAGCTAGAAGCTCCTTCTCTGTGGTGAAATATTTGACTTGAGTCTCATATAGAGTCCGGCTTGCATAGTAAATGGCACTCAACGCCTTATTCTTCCTCTGACCTAGCACCGCACCCACTGCATAGCCACGAGCATCACACATAATCTCAAATGGGAGATCCCAATCAGGTGACTGAATGATCGGTGCTGGAATTAGAGCCTGTTGGGAAATGTGTCCTCAACAATAGTGCGATCACATAATTAAATCTCATGACGAGAATGCGCAAGGGATGATACGATTTATATTAGTCAACTGACCAACATTAATCGGTAATGATTGGCTAGCTAGAGTTTGACATTACTGTCGTATGACGGTGGTGGTCAGTTGATCCCTTTAGGTCACACCTTTAGGACAATTCCCTTAATTGATAAAAATGATCAAATCTATATTGATACGATTTGCTCATATTCCTTAAGCTCGTATATCGAGAAATTAGAGGTTAAATCTTAATGTAAAATTTATGTCGTTTAAAATTGTAATGTGTCAATTGTTAAACATTGAACGATATTTTATTATATCGTTATTAGAATGAATCGGGTTGAAATTAATACAAAAGTTGTAAATCGTATTGACGATAAATTATCATTTTATATTTGTAATTTCGAATTACGTGTCAATTAATAAATATGATTTATTTAATATATAATATTTATATGATAAATATTTATATGATTATTGTTGTATTTCCTAGTGACATATAAGATGTCACATTTTATACAAATTCTACAATTGACAAAATTGTAAAATGAGGTCCATTTTAAGTATGGTTGCACCGGTTTTGGGAAGGATTAGGCATGTGTTGTGTGTTATTAGATTAACACAAACATGATGATTAAAGTGTGCTTAACTTTAATTAGGGTGCTACCTAGAGCCACCCTATCTACATGGGAAAGTGTTGTTGTTCCCTTTTGAGTCCTCCCATACCCGGCCACACCACTACTCCCTATACTCCTTAAGTTAATATGTTAATTTATGACTAGGGTTAGGATAATATATAAGAGATCTCACACCCATTCATTCCCACTCTTAGCCGAAAAATCACAAAGCAAGAGAGAATAATTTTTAACCTCTAAATTGATATTATAAGATAATAAAAACATACTATTTGTCGTATGATGAGATAATATTCTAATTAGAGAGATTAGAATAGTTTAAGGAAAACCGATTTTGTGGTAGCTTGTTCAAGTCTCGGTTGATTAAGGGGTTGTCTTGGTGCATCCAAAGGAGGTATTCTTATTTGGGTACTAGGAGGATCATCCTTGCTTTATATTCGGACCATATGTAAGGGTCGAAATCTCTTTATTTCCGCTTGTTTTAGCATGCATAAGATCATTATAATATGTTAATTAAAAGGTTAATTAAAAGATTATGTTAGTATGACTAAAAGATTAGTTTATGAGTAACTAATAAACCCAACAATTGGTATCAGAGCATTTAGGTTGTTTGCATGCTTTCCGTTTACGTTTTTACGGAGTTATAGTGATAACAAAATAAAATTTAAATTTTCGTTTAATATATGATATGCACGAAATAATTTAAGCATGATTACCTACTGTTTTCTAAAATGTTTTAGAATATTTGGAATATATTTTGCATGAATATTGACTTATGGTATATTAAATCTCGGATTTTATAAAGTTTTAATGGTTAAAATCGTTTATTTAGGGAAAAATAGTTAAAATCATCTTTTGGCCGAGATTTTTCAGTATGTTATCACATGTATATCCTATGTTATGAATATGATTTTTCGTAAATTACGGACTTATAAAACGTGTGATATGAATTTTAAGTGTTAAAATGCAATAAGATGAATAAAAATGGGTTAAAATAGTTATATTATGAATTTGACTATAAACATTTATGAGGATGTCACATGCAATATTTAAAATTTATATTGAATTTTCCAGAAATTTATCTCAAATATTGCACTATTATAGATTTTTAATGTAAAAATCGGGTAATTAGTGACATAATTTCAACTTTAATAGTTTAATTTGGAATTTGGCCATAAAAATTTAACACGATGTCATATATATTATTTCCAGCATGTATAAAATTTTCGAGAATTTTATCTTATTTTATGCTTGAGAAATAATTTTAAAGGTTAAAATCGTACGATATATGACGTAAATCGTTAAAATTTGCAATAGTTGTCAAAATGGCCGAAAACTTTAACCCATATTAGTCATATATGATATGTTCATCACGAAAATAATATTGGGAGCCAAAAGTTTCAGATTTGATTTAATTTTAATTTGTCAAAAGTAGCATTTAAAATTGAATATTTAGAGTCATCTAATTAAAATTTCGGCTATGGGGCTATGTGCCATTTAATTTTCTGTCCATTTTGTGTTCTTAAAATGTTTTGGATGGTATAAAAATTTTATTAGTATTTAATTTGCATTTATGAAGTTAATTATTGAATTTTCCGACTTAAAATGCTCGTTTTACGTCTTATTTACGAAATAATGTTAAAACTGTATAATACTAATATTTTAATATTCTGAAAATTTTAAGAACATTCTGGATTTTTTGAATTTTGAATTTTGAATTTTTCGAAATTTTTATGACTCTTTTGAATTTTATATTATTTTTCCCGTAAAACCGAGTAATACCGATCAATATTGAAATATATTAAGTTAAGTCATGTTTAAAGTTTGAGTAAGACTAAATTTTGAAACCTATAAGAGTTAGGATGATTAACTTAAGGATGAAAATTGTTTTCATATAATGCATAGTGTTGTTAACCGTTAAAACACGCGATTCCATAAACCGAGGTTTGCGATAACTATTTAAATAAGTGTTTTAAATAGGACGATTTGGCTTAGGTTTTGCATGTTAATTCATATTTTCATAAGCATTGCATATTTTATTATGAATGTCATGATTTATTTTACGTAATTTTGGTAACTATGTAATTTACTTAGTATGGCCTTAGTTTTAATCGGTATTTCCCGTAATGTAAGGGGTTACCGATTCGGTTGTAATTTTGTGATCTCGTATCACCCAATTGTAATTTATTTCTATTTTATAATGTATAAAGTAGACTAGAAAAGTTGTAATATTTTTAAATTCCGGAGTTCCTTAAAGACGGTGCCATTCGGAAAGAAGTTCCGACAAAGACGGTGTTTACCTCGAAGTGCGTGCCTCGTGAAGTTCAAGGGACCAAAGGAGTTGGTTTATTATTTCTTTTCTAGGAAAGGCCATACTAGGGTTTATTTTTATGCTTTTATTTGCTTTTATATGTTTGCATGCATAGCCAAATCGTCGTATATCGATTATGCATCTTCGATTTAATCGACCTAGTCTTTTATTTTATCGATAATTCACCGACTTAGTTCACTTAAACGGAGATAGATAATAATTTGACTAGATCTCTTACATATAAATATTGAGACTTAGCCTTACCAAAAAGTACGGACCCATGAATCCCTTCTTCACAAGAACGTAGGCTCGGCTACACCGGGGTACTAAAATTGTCACGTTGGGTAAGTGGGGTAATAAAATTACACCTTTATTTCCGCTTGTTTTAGCATGCATAAGATCATTATAATATGTTAATTAAAAGGTTAATTAAAAGATTATGTTAGTATGACTAAAAGATTAGTTTATGAGTAACTAATAAACCCAACAGAGCCTCCTTCAACCTGTTAAAAGCTAAAGGACACTCATCAGTAAATTCAAAGACAGCATCCTTAAGGAGCAATTGTGTAAGTGGTTTAGCAATCTTAGAGAAGTCCTTAATGAAACGTCAGTAAAAACCTGCGTGACCTAGGAAACTTCTCACCCCCTTAACATTCACAGAAGGGGGCAATTGCTCAATCACTTGAACCTTTGCTTTATCAACATGAATACCCTTATTAGAAATAAGATGCCCTAACACCACCCCCTCATTGACCATAAACTAACACTTTTCCCAATTCAAGACAAGGTTTACATCAATACAACGCTGCAGGACTTTATCAAGGTTAGCTAAGCATTGATCAAACTCATTACCGTAAACTGAGAAATCATCCATAAACACCTCCATGATGTTCTCAATGTAATCAGAAAACATCCCCATCATGCACCTTTGAAAGATGGCAGGGGCATTACATAATCCAAAAGGCATTCTGCGATATGCAAAAACACCTTTTGGACAAGTAAAGGCAGTCTTACTCTGGTCATCTGGATGAATGGTTATCTGAAAGAAACCTAAATATCCATCTAGAAAACAAAAGAATTTGTTAGAAGCAAGTCTCTCAGTCATTTGGTCAACAAAAGGAGGGGGAATTGGTCTTTCTTGGTGGCGGCATTTAACTGTCTATAATCAATGCACATCCGCCACCCTGTTACAACTCTAGTAGGTATTAGTTCAATTTTGTCATTTTTAACAACGGTAGTTCCTCCTTGCTTAGGAACCACCTGAACTGGGCTAACCCACTTGGAGTTTCCAACTGTATAAATAATACCTGCATCGAGAAATTTCATCACCTCAGCCATAACTACCTCCTGCATCTTCGGGTTCAACTTACGTTGAGCCTGTCTGTAGGGCTTATGCCATTCTTCTAACACTATCCTATGCATGCAGGCATCAGGGCTCATGCCCTTAATGTCATCCAAAGAATAACCTAAAGCTTTCCTGTTTTTTTTTAGAACAGTCATCAAGGCAGAAAGTTGGTTAACATCAAGTTTAGCACTGATAATAGCAGGGTACTGCTCATAATCATTTAGAAAAACGTACTTAAGATTAGGAGGAAGTGGCTTACGCTCTAGTACCTTTACCTCTATAGCATGAATAGAAACAGTGCCAATAGCATAACATGTGTTTACCAGGTGTGCATTAGCCAGACTTGTGAGCCTCTCATCCTCTTCCCCAGTGAGCTCGCATTCCTCTATCTCTGCTTCCAAAACATTTGAGCTCTTCAACATTCTCCGCTGGATTACCTGCACACTCATCCAAAAATTGTTAGATCATCTAAGGGATCCTTAGCCAAGGATTCCCTCCAATTGTGGATGACATTCCTGTCAACAATGTCAATGGAAAAACACGTATCATCAGCAGATGTGATTGCATTATGGGCAAGACTGAACTTAATAATGTCATCCCCGACCTCTAATGTTATGATCCCGCGTTTGACATCTATCACAGCCTCAGCTGTGTGTAAAAATGGTCTACCTAAAATGATAGGTATCTGACTATCCTCAGCAATGTCCAAAACTACGAAATCGACAGGAATAAAGAACTTTCCCACTCTAACAGGGACTTCCTCTAAGTCTCCTAATGGTCTTTGGGTGGATCTATCTGCCATTTGAAGGGTAATATTGGTGACCTTAAGTCCACCTATATTAAGTCATTCATATACATAATATGGCATCACACTGACACTAACCCCTAGATCACAAAGGGCTTTCCCAATCACATGGTTACCTATGGTGCATGGGATAGAAAAACTACCCGGGTCTTTTAGTTTCACTACTACAAATATGACATTAGATAACACTTAATAGAGAACGGTCAAGTTAAATGAGCCTTCTCTAGAAGGAAAAAAAAACACCTATCCGACTTAGGTGTTTTCTATACTTCTATAATAGAGAACAGTTACGTTCTAAGAGTGTTTTGTAAAATTATAGAAAACGCATATCCAATTTGACAGTTCTCTAATTATAACTAAATATAATAAATTAATAACATTTACTTATCCCACTTACCAATAAGAATATATAAATAAAAACAGAAAGCTACTCAATTGGCCTATCAAACCACAACCATTTATTCATAATAACATACCCAAAGGCATGTACTCGGTTTAAATCTATATGTCATCCTTCTTTCCCTAATTTTGACAAACACAACACATGTGCGTGAATAACAAATTGGGGATTTTTTTTTCAATAAACCCTAAAAAATTGGGAATTTTTCAATGAACAAGGAAAATCCATGGAAATAGGTAATTGGGGATTGTCTTGTTCTTTCACACCTTTTAGGTATTTCATCTACTCTTTTCTTATTCCGTATATACAATGAATAATATACCTTTTTTTGGACAGTGAGTTCAGACATGGTATAACTCGACCGACACAGGTTCTATTGATAATGCTGAAATCGAAGTTGATAGAAAAACTAAGGACAACTCTGGGAGATCAAATTATGAACAGGGTAGTAGGGCTACAGGTACTTTAAAGAGTAGAGCATCGATTTCTTAATGAAGAGACACCACCTATCTATCTCTACCTCAAGAGGCACCGAGACAGTTTTAAAGGAATCCACTACTCAAGGGAAAACAACTAAGTTTTTCGATTAGGGTATGTTTAATGAATTATAAATTTAATTTTCAATTTTTATAATATTATTAATTCTTGTGTCAACACAATTGATGGGTAGAATAATCTAAAATATTATGTTGAAATTACAGTTTTGGTATAATAGTCTAAAAAATCGTTTGAGGAGTTAGTACTCAACATATTTCGATCAAAACGGCAGTGAATAATTGATGAAAAAAATATACACTTGGAATCTTAGCGTTTCTGTGTTGTTGATCGGTAGTCGCGTGAGTTTCAATGGTGAAAAGAGGTTTTTTGTCGCGAATACTTGAAAATGATGTAATTTGAAGGAAGTTCGGGGTAATTATATGGTTTCTGAGTTGATCACATTGTTTAATGTTTTTATCCTTTTCCTTGTTGCATTATATGGTTTATGCCTTTTTCTCCTCTTCACTGCAATATCAAATTGAGATTTGGTGTTTGGAAAACATGGTGTTTCTGCATTACCTTGTTTATATTATCTCATTCTTGATTTTTGTATAGTTTGTTTAGTGAGTTCATTTGATATCTACTTTGATAAATCATTGAATCTGGAAATTCGATTGTGATTTTTTGTGTTTGTGTCTGCTTTTGGTATCATAAATATGCAGCCTGCTGGTATTATTCTCACATGAACAGGACACCAAAGTATAATGTTATATGATAGATGTTTTGAAAGAAGAGGGTTGTTGAAGGCACTGAATCCTTATTTTTCCTGATATCCCTCATTTTTTAAAAAATATCACTGGCATTACATACTCCCTATAGCGACCTTAAAAAAGAATAATTTTTCATGCGCATCTACGACTTTGCTAATTCCTACATTCCATTGGTAGATAACGAGTGTGCACATTAATCACGTAAGTGTAGTTTTCAAATATGTCATCCTAATTGTAAGTTGAAGGTGAAATTGGTAATGATTTACTGATGTATGATTACCATGAACATCTTTGAGCAAGCTGAAATTTCTCCTACAGAATGGTAGGTTTCTTTAGAAGGTCCATATCAATGCTGTTGTCAATGAATAATAGAGGTTAATACCGTTCTCATACAAGTTTTTGTGCATTTGAATATACGAAGTTAATGCTTATAATATACTCCGTAACTTAGAAAAAAATCTAAATGTCGGAATTTTTGTTTATTGCTCATTAGCTTCATATGGGGCAGGATATGCTTCATTTGCATGTAATTTTTGTTTATAGATTTCTAAATGATGCTCCTAAGTTTCATCCTGATGATAAAAACAAGGCAAAGGCTAAACGGAAAGCAGGGGCAGGATATGCTGTGCACCTGTCGAATTAGAAGGGTGTAAAATACAAATTCTTTACTCAACATACATAATCTAAAATATCATGTCCTAGTAATTATTACTCAACAGATTTCGATTGAGATGGTAGTGAGTTGATGAAAAAAACTATACACTTGGAATGTTAGCGTAGGAAGTAAGCTGCTGTACTTGAGCAATTGAATTTGAAAGAGGTTGTTGTACTGGTTGTATGCAGTAGGTAACATAGAGTACTCGTTTATGGTAGTGATGTTTGGTCAAACCAGAAGATGCAGTTGTCTTTGATGGTTTGATGAAGACATGCTGATGATAGGGTGTTTTCCTGCACTTGAAAGATTAGACCGAGGGAGCTGAGAATGCTGGATGCTTGAATGGTGGCCTGGCTATGGGCATATATGATGAGGTACATTGACGAATCTGGTTATTTTTGGGAAAGGGCTGTGGAGAAGAATATCAGTATGTTTTGCACTGAGCACTAAGGATTGTCTAGGCAGTGGTTAGCAATGTCAGTGATTTGCAATTGTTGGTATAGTGGTGATTAAGGTTTTGTCTTATTGGTGTATGTTTAATCCGGCTTTAAGATCTGATAGAGGTCTTGTGCGTGTTTGATATGGCCAGTAGTAATATTTTTGATGCTTTCATGTAATTAATATCCACTTATTAGTTAGATTTGTGCATTCATTTCTGGTAGGAGCCATTTAACGCAGAGCCACGCGGATCTGCGATCATATCTTTCTATGTGACTCCCGTCGATTTGTTTTACAAGAGGAATCATGGGCCAATACCTATTGTTGATGACATTGAGAGGTCATCTTTACTCCAATGTTATTTATGCTTCTTTGATGTCTTACTGTTGAATGCTCTAATATCTTATGTATTCTACTTGGTTATGCAGATATATATCGTCTTTCTGTTACAAGCTTAGTGAAAACGCAATCGGAGTTCACAATGAAAGACATCAGGTTAGTAGGGGCTTAAATAATCTTTACTCCAATGTCATTTATGCTTATTTGCTGTCCTGTGGTCCACTTTTCCCCACTCAAAACCCAACTTACCAATTTCAATTCCTCTGAACTTCACTTTTCAAAACATCACTTATCTTGCAACAATAGGTATCAGAATTGATGCACTTATCTTGCAGCAATAGGTATCCCAATAAATCATGCTTAGGGCAACTAACTTGATTGGATTCAGTAGTTGTTTACCTTGTTTTGTGTGTGAGCAGTTACGCATAGAGAGAATCACTGAAAGAATCAGGGCATTGCAAGAGCTTGTTCCGAGTGTCAACAAGGTCAGTCTGTCTTATCTCTTTTTGTAGTGTGAAGTTCTGAAATTATTAGTTATTACCGTATGCTTGTATTTCCTTTTTACAACATTCAATAGTTTCAGCCTTCAGGCCATAGTCCTTGCATCTTTACATACGATTCTATGTATTTGCAGACCGATAGAGCCGTTATGCTACTGATAATGTTGAAAGTTACTGATAATGTTGAAAGTTATCTCTGGTGAAGTTGCATATTAAAATACTCGAACTTAACTAGTTCATCCTTTGTATTAAGTGGACGAGAATCATGCCTTGACGAAGACATGACGGTATATCATCAGCTTTGAGAGTTGGACTTGTATCTTTTTTCTATTTTCTGGTTCTCTTTGCAGGATTAAGCACAGAACAAATTTTATAATTAATTAGTGGAACACGGTGAGTTGGGTTGTTCAGTTGTTCTGTAGCCAAACTGATCTTGTGAATCTCTTTAATCGTACATTCATACACAATAAACAATTAATCCTATGAATTTCAGGATCGTCATTAAGGGCTTATCTTTATGATCACATGACCTGAGTTGTGTTTTTGTTACCTGTTATGTGGCTATCATTGATGTGTTTTTTTCTTTATTTGTTCCAGGATAAGTGGAAAACCTTTGTCCACAAGGCAAGAATCGCTCCGCAGCAAAGGCGAGGAGAGCCTATTCCTCAAGAGCTTTTAGACAGGGTGTTGGCTGCTCAAGCTTATGTGGAAAAATATCTGTATACATTCCCAATACTACACATGCAGGATTATAACAAATTTATAATGTATGATTTATAGTCATAAACGAAGAACAAGATACAAAGATTGGGATTAAGAATTAACCTTTTGTCCTTGCAAAGGCCTAAGATCAGATATCAAAATAGATATCCTCCTAATCGTTGCACCCAAGATGTCCTGAGAAATACCCTTTCCTGAGCTAGAAACTGTAAAATTACCTTTAATTTTGTGTAAGATGAAAGCTAGAGAGAGACAGGGAGTATGTATGTCGTGTAACTCGTGCCCTTTAAGTGCAGAGTGAATGTCCTATTTATAGCTGCAAACAACCTTGCTATTAGACATCAACTAGGATTCCCCAAATCAGTATTTGGTTCTACCTACAGCACTTCATAACAACTGAACAACTTAATAATTGCTCAGACCGAAATTCTATCTTTATAAAATCGGTTATATCTCTCTTGTGTAATGTTTTATTTTATAAATATCTTATATTTATAATCCACTAATTAAATATAACCTTTTATATTTAATTGAATCATTTAATCTTTATTAAATAATTTCATTACACATAATTAAATATAACATTTTATATTTAATTACGAATTAACATTTTAACTCGTCTTAGCTAATATTATTTAATCAGTATTAAATAATTATGTCATCATTACATTGACTAACCGTTTAGTCATATAGGGTATCAATATGATTACATTTTCATCTAATCAAATCTCTCAGATTCCATCCTTTAGGTGTGACTCTTAGGGACCAGTTGATTACCGCCATCTGTATGACAATAACGTCAAACTTTCTAGCAAACCAACCGTTATTGATAAACGTGAATCAACTGGCTAAAATACAAAGTATACCCTGTGTTCTTTTAAGAGATTTATACGTGTTGTCGCACTAACTGTTGTGGACACTAGCTACAACAATCTCCCACTTGTCCGTACAAGTGTATGTGCGATAACCGATTCTCATATCCAATTAAATTTCTCCCACTCAATGTAAAACAATTGGCAAATCTGTATTCACAAAGGTCGTATTTTACAAGCGATCTGTATCAAGAGTGGTTTTCCCGACTAGAGAGTAACTCAACTGATAACGAATCATTATTCGAGCTTGGCCAAGCATTTCAGTTACTACTCCTCGAGTGGCCCTGAGAAATATTAAAACCTGATGAGGGGTGGATATTTCCTTCAACTCGAATCTTACAGATGTAAGCAAAGTATGAAATGACCCAAAAAAAATCTGTTTAGCCCCAGTTACGGTTAGCTAGTGAAAAAGAAATCAAAGTCACCCAAAACTGCCCTTTATCTCAAGAGACAGTCGACAGTCAAAAGAATCGACTCAAGGAACACGATTGACGTCCTATCCACGACCCGGCACCGGATGTTCAATAACATTTAGGACTCCATTGCGCCGTCACGAAAATTGTCCTACGAGTATTCGTTATAATCTCGTATCTGTGATCGATCAGTCAACGGTTTGACTTATGGTTTATTGAACCCACCATCAATCGACGTCACAAAATAATTGCCAGAGTTATCAGCTCGTGTAGGCGATTACGGACTAAAACAAATATAATATAATTCAATTCACTTTTGTGGTGTTCAATGTTGTCAGTACAATCCACATGAAAAACAATATATAAAACAAAATCGATGGTGTTATAAATAGGATATGAAATAGATACAATATGCAATTCGCAAAAAGAACTAATACAACTCAGGAACACGTTTAATTCCCATTAAAATAACGTGCCCTTCATGTTTATCATGTCTTAATGGTTTAGTGAGAGGATCTGCGATGTTGTCATCTGTCGCAATCTTGTTTATCACTATCTCCTTTTGCTCCACGTAGTCTCGAATGAGGTGAGCTTTCCGCAGTACATGTCTAGATTTGTTGCTAGACTTAGGCTCCTTAGCCTGGAAGATGGCACCTCTATTATCGCAATAGATGGTGATCGGGTCGTTCGAACTAGGAACTACAGTGAGTCCTTGTAAAAACTGACGCATCCATATAGCTTCCTTTGCAGCTTCCGAAGCGGCATAGTACTCGGACTCAGTAGTAGAATCTGAAATAGCACTCTGCTTGGAGCTTTTCCAACTGACAGCAGCCCCATTAAGAGTAAAAACGAATCCAGACTGAGATTTCGAGTCATCTCGGTCCGTTTGGAAGCTAGCATCTGCGTAACCGTTTGCGCAAAGCTCAGTGCCTCCACCATAAGTCAATACCCAATCTTTAGTCCTCCGTAGGTACTTAAGAATGTTTTTCACAGCCATCCAGTGTGGTTCACCTGGATTGCCTTGGTATCGACTCGTCATACTCAAAGCATATGCCACGTTTGGACGTGTGCATATCATGGCATACATGATCGATCCTATAGCTGACGCATAAGGAATACGACTCATGCGGTCGACCTCTTTCGGTGTCTTAGGTGCCTGAGTCTTACTCAAATGCACCCCCGACATCATCGGAAGTAACCCCTTTTTGCAGTTGGTCATGCTGAATCTGTCAAGAATCTTATCTATATAAGACTCCTGACTTAGTGATAACATCCGTCGTGATCTATCTCTATAGATACGGATCCCCAATATACATTGTGCCTCACCCAGATCTTTCATCTGGAAATGGTTCTTTAACCATACTTTAACCGAAGATAAGAGAGGGATGTCATTTCCGATCAAGAGTATATCGTCGACATACAACACCAGAAAGACGATCTTACTCCCACTCGACTTGATATATAAGCATGGTTGTTCGACTGATCGAATAAAACTATTCTTTTTTATCACTTGGTCGAAGCGATGATTCCAACTCCTAGATGCTTGCTTAAGTCCATAAATGGAACGCTTAAGCTTACACACTTTCTTAGGATTTTTAGGATCTGTGAAACCTTCGGGTTGTACCATGTACAAGTCCTCCTCCAAATAACTGTTTAAGAAGGCGGTTTTCACATCCATTTGTCATATTTCGTAGTCATGAAATGCAGCAATCGCTAAGATAATCCGAATGGAACGCAACATGACTACGGGTGCAAAAAATCTCATCATAGTGCAACCCTTGCACTTGAGTGAAACCTTTTGCCACTAGTCGTGCCTTATAGGTGTCTGGTTGTCCCTCGATGGAGCGCTTTATCTTATAAAGCCATTTGCACTGAAGAGGTCGTACCTTATCAGGCAAATCAACCAACTCCCATACGTCATTCTCATACATGGAGTCCATTTCGGATTGCATGGCATTAAGCCATAGCTTTGAGTCGGAACAGGTCATGGCACCTTTATAGGTCACGGGTTCGTTACTCTCTAAGAGAAAAACATCAACTCCGTCAAGTTCCTCGATCATACCGATGTATCTATCTGGAGGAATGGAGTGTCTACCCGACCTTCTGGGTTCCTCAGGAATACTGACCGCAACAGAAGATGAAGGAACGGTTTTCTCCATTGGTTGCTCAGTAGTTGGTTCTTGAATCTCCGACAGATCGAAGGTTCTATTGCTTGTCTTATTCTCGAGAAATTCTTTCTCTAAGAACTTCGCACTAGCCGCAACAAAAATGCGGTGTTCGGTAGGCGAATAGAAGTAATGACCAAACATTCCTTTTGGATAACCAATAAAGTATGTCTTGATCGATCGCGGGCCGAGCTTATCCTCGTGTCTCCACTTGACATAAGCCTCGCAGCCCCAAACCCGAATAAAGGACAAGTTAGGGACGGTTCCCTTCTATATCTCATATGTAGTCTTGTCAACAGCTTTAGACGGACTTCGGTTAAGTATAAGAGCAGCTGATAATAGAGCAAAGCCCCATAATGAATCCGGCACAACTGTGTGACTCATCATGGATCGAACCATGCATATCTAATAGTGTTCGATTTCTCCGTTCGGACACACCGTTTAATTGTGGTGTTCTAGGTGGAGTTAACTGTAGTACTATACCACAGTTTTTAAGGTGTTGATCAAACTCATGCGAAAGATATTAACCACCACGATCTGATCGTAGTGCTTTAATCTTTCTATCCAGTTGGTTTTCAACCTTCGCCTGGAATTCCTTGAATTTTCAAAGGATTCACTTTTATGCTTCATTAAGTAGACATATCCGTATCTACTTAAATCGTCCGTGAAAGTGATGAAATATCTATAGCCGTCTCGTGCGATAATTGACATAGGTCCACATACATCTATATGTACGAGGCCTAATAGGTCAGCAGCGCGCATTCCAACACCTTTGAAGGAAATACGAGTCATTTTGCCTATGAGACATGATTCACATGTGCCAAATGATTCATAATCAAATGGAGATATAGCGCCATTCTGTATTAGCTGCTTTACACGTTTCTCATTTTTGTGTCCCATACGACGGTGCCATAGATATGTTTAATCTTTGTCACCAACCTTTAGTTTCTTATTATTCATGTGTAATATTTCAGTCGATTGATCTAAGACATATATACCATTCATGGAAACCGCTTTACCATAAACCATTCCATTTAAAGAGAAAATACAGCTATTATCCTTTATTAAGAATGAAAATCCGTCTTTATCGAGTACGGAAACTGAAATAATGTTCTTAGATAAACTGGGTACATAATAACAGTTATACAGATATAACTCAAATCCGCTTGGTAGCTGGATCACATATGTTCCCATGGAAGCAGCAGCGACTTTTGCTCCATTCCCGACTCGCAGGTCCACATCACCCTTTGCGAGAGGTGTGATGTTTTTTAGGCCCTGCAAATGATTACACAGATGAGAACCACAACCGGTATCAAGTACCCAAGTTTCGAAACTTGCATGGTTAATCTCAATCATATGAATATAAGATGACATACCAACATGAGTGACGCGGCCTGCTTTTATGTCCTCACGGTACACTGGACAGTTCCGCCTCCAATGCCTAGTCTTGTGGCAATGGTGGCACTCAATGTTACCGTCTTTGCTCTTTGTCTTGCCTTGTGGGCTACTTGTCTCACCAGGCCCACTCTTAAATCCGGCCATTTTGAATTTAGGAGGCTTAGCTACTGTTAGCTCTGTTTGAGCTTTTCCCTTACCCTTTCCCTTCTTTGCAATCATGAGAACGTCTTGCTTCATGCTCCCACTCAAATTAACATCCTTCTCGGTCTGTACGAGAAGGGAGTGTAGCTCATGAGGACTTTTCTTCATGTCATTCATGTAATAGTTTGCCCTTAATAAGGAAAAACCATCATGAAGTGAATGAAGCATTCGATCAATGATTACGTTCTCACTGATCTTGTAGTTCAGGGACTCCAATTTCTCGACATTCTCAATCATATTGAGAATGTGTGGGCTAACTGGCCTGGTTGGCCCTTTTGGAAAATCGCATCGAAGAAGCGACAGTTGTGCTCATATGAAACGATTCTCGGTGCTTTTGAGAATTCGTTTGTGAGCGTGGTGAAAATCTTATTTGCACCATGAGAAAGGAAGCGTCTTTGCAAATTGGGTTCCATTGCAAAAATGAGTACGTTCGTTATTGCACCCGCTTCCATAACGAAATTCATTATAAGCTTGTGATACGTTAGCTCTAGCAGTGGGGCCTGGGTTAGGTGGTAAAGGCTCAGTTAAATACTTGAGCTTACCATCAGCTACAGCTGCATTCCGTAATGCAGCCTCCCAGTCCGCAAAGTTGGACCCATCATTTTTCAGTCGCGTGGACTGATTCATGTGGTCCATGAAAGCCTTAAGCCAGGATTCTTTTCTTAGTGTGGCACTAGGCATAGGGGCATCATTATGACCAGCCATAGTATTTGCAGTATTATTGTTTTGTTTAGGTAAATTCTACACAGTAAAGAAGAAATTAAAACATAATAAGCATACCATCGTTTTGTAAATAGTCTAGCAAAAAAAGTTTAATGCGAGGACTTTAGCATTTATATAATTGATCTTCCTCAAGAACTATATAAACGATCGCAAGACTCAATTTCAGTAAATTGATAAGCCAACCTCTTGGCTAATTCTACATTTAGAATTCTTGGTCGATAAATTTCTGTAAATACTATCTTTAGTCCACCATAACCACAGGATCGTACGAGGGTCATGATGTTGAGGTAAAATAAGTCAACAGCTACTACTTACCCAACGTAGAAGGGGTCATATGGAGAGTAAGGTCCTATATGACTGGCGACGAAGAAGGGATTCATAGTAATTTGACTTATAAAAGACTAATCTCAATTTTAGGTTATAGAGGAAGATCCCATCATCATTAATTTTAATTCATTTAAGTGAACAAATATCTAGCATGCGAGAATGAATAAACTAAGGTGATGGCTTTAAGGGAAAAATGTGTGACATCTTTATGTCGACACAGACTAGCATACATCTTTATGCTGTTACCATCTCGGAATGTCCGAGGTAGTGAATAACAAAGTAAGCAAACACGAGTACTTTATATAAAAACTGATTAAATTTAAACTTGATATTACAACAACTACGAGAACCAAACTTTGATGAAAATAAAAGTACAACTGAAGATATCTAAGTGTGATCTATCTCTAAGTAGGTCCAAGCCATGTCTCTCTCCATGCCCAAGCTCCCAATCCATCTGTCACCGACCTGTAAAGTCTACTCCCCATTCCGGATCATCGTAGGTGTCACACGAATACACAGGGTCAACCGCGAGGTTGAGTAGAAAGATAAATAAGACAACAATATAATTTACTCCGCACCGATCCAACGCCAAATAAACTCCGCACCGATCCAACACCAAATAAACTCCGCACCGATCCAACACCAAATAAACTCCGCACCGATCACAAGACCCTTTATCTCCGCACCAATCACAGACCCTTTATCTCCGCACCAATCACAGACCCTTTGTCTCCGCACCAATCACAGACCCATTATATCAATTTCCGCATCATAAGAATATATAGTCAATATATAATACCACAACATTATTCATTCAACAAGATATATACATAATTCACAACAATTAATGATCATGTTTCACATCGTAAACGAGTGCACAGTTAACCCCCTACCTGGAATTGCAGAATGACAACCGAACCGCTGCTAGAATCGTTCCACCTTGAATTCAGTTCCTATAAATAGTACTTAATATCAATTGCTAACCAGACCACCCAAACACTACCACCTTTATTCTATATTACTCGCAAGGGAATACACTTATCACACACTGTAGATATACACATTAACATCCACATACTCATATATATATTTACCAACTAACATTAACTCCTTAGTCATATCGATCACCATTAGTCAAGTTTAAACTTACTAAGTATAGACTTACCCTATATAGGCTTACTAAATATGCCATTAAATCAATTAGTCAATTATATAGAACCCATAACAGCAACGATTCCATTAATTAACCATAGTCACCACAATAAATTAATACTAATAACAATAATGGTAATAAGCATCACAACCAACAATAGCTTTACTAAAATAATTTACTTTACTACCAACACCAATATTACAAGAAAATAACAATACTAATACCTCACTTATCGCATAAACTTTTAATATTAATCATCAAGCCACCAATCAAATAATAAAGAAAGTAATAATAAAACAATAGTAATATTAACCATAATAGAACATTAGTAATTATAATAATATACCAAAATATTCATAACACGCAGCAACAAACGCAACAGCAGCCCGTAGTCTAACCAAGAACCACGCCTTCGACAAGCCCCACAAACCGTACCCAACCACCCCTATCTACACTAAGCACGACACCACAGCTACCCCCCCCCCCCCCCCCGAGTTCGTCACTGATACGGTGGTTCCTGGGAAGAAGCCACTGACCGTCGACACCTCCAATCACCACCCAACACCAGACCTAAACTCAGCCAATCCACCATGACTCTGTTTTGATGTTTCTGAACACCCAATTCGAAAACCACCATAGACATGTTTATGAAAACCACGAAGCACCTTGAGAACCACCAATCCAACCTCCTGACGACCACCTACCCAGACACCCTATCACCCAAACAATACGCAAACACGACCCGACTCAAACCGACACACAAACAGCACACAAATAGCGTTTTCGATCTTGGCAGGCGACTCAACCACCGAAATCTGGAGGTCCTCGGTGGTCGGTGGTGGCTCAACATGGGTCCCTAGACACTATCTCATATCTTAGACTACTAACAAACAATAATTCGAAACTATAACTGGGTATAAACAATTTACAGTCTACAAAGAATAGGAAGAACAGAGTAGGTAAAACGAAAGCAATGGTGACCGTACCTCTTTCTCAGTGCAATCGAGCAGCCCTAGACCACCTTAAACCCACCGTGAAACCCTCCTTGCCACCCTCTGATATGTCGGCGGTGCTTGTGTGAGATAGTTTGGGTGTCGAGTAGTTTAGGGGTAGGGTTTTAGGAGTGTTTTTATATGGCGGCCAGCAGCAGTTCTTGTGTGTTTGTGTTAAGTGTTGTGTGAACGGTTCTTGGGCTGTTTCACTTGCACGCTTACCGAGGCCCAAGACACACAATTAAACATGTTCCAAACATACTAACCAAACCCGACAAAACACAAGTAGCATATAAAACATACAACCCGTATTCGATAACTAGGTTATCGATAATTAAGTTATCGAATATAACCAACGTAATATTATTAACATGGTAGCAAAATTAAGAAATAAGACAAATAAAATATAAAGAAATACGGAGTATTACAGTCTTCCCTCCTTAAAAGAACTTCGTCCCGAAGTTTACCATCCCGTGGTCAACAAACTGTTCACTAAGCACGTACGGACATGTGACACCACATACAAAACCACAAAACTAATAAAGGTACTTCGAAACACGAAATGTTACATTGTACCCTCGTTAAGAAAACTTTGTCCCCAAAGTTTCATGTATTACCAAATTAAGGGATATCTCATGAATCATAACAACATGCATGACAGAAGTAAACAGGATTATCAAGTATAAACAATCACTATATACCATTTAGCCATGTAAAACATCTAGACATATCATAAATCAAGAGATTTTACAATCCTATCCTCCTTAGAACATGGTTACGTCCCCGTAACCTCATTATAAAATTTCCAGCTCATTACTTCGTTTTTCTCACTACTCTATCTCATAAAATCTTACTCCAAGTAACCAATTTTCGTATTCTCATCGTCGAACCTAAGACCAAAGACAAAGGGGTGAGTGAACTGCCGGAATAAACCGCAATTCAATTATTCCATCTCCATATCAATTTCAAACTCAGAATATAACTCAATAGCCAACGTCACACTGGACCGGAAACACGATATGGCACAATGGCCTCATAACTCATAACTCAAAACCAGTACCCAATTGTCATCTCAATTTCAATCTCCTACTGTCAAATGTTCCATTAAAGGAGCTGCTCAACACTTAGAGGATAACTCTAAGCTACTCACCCACGTGTCAAGGTCAAAGGGTACAACAATTAAAACACAAAGCTCAAATAACCAAAAACCCCCAAACAATGTTCACTTCGCAATTCCAATCCCGATAAAAGACCTCAAGAGTCAAATAATATCTGAAACTCCATAAAATAAAATGGCATACAACACTCAACACGGTATTGCTTTGAACTCATCATTATTAAAATCTAAACAATCCAGTATACGTCACTTTGTACACACTAAAGTACCGGCTAGCCCATGTCTAATACAATACTGGCCGATCGCCTCAAACAATGCATCGAGTCGCATAAACCTCCCCTTACATCTTAAGTGTCATAATTACCCCACTCTTACCTCATCTCATCATAATATATAAGTGGCAAGGTAATAAGATATTATGTGTAAAACCCCTCGCGAAAACGGAAATATGAAACATACAAAAAACTAAAAATGCAGCGGAATTAAAACTTTTTAACATAACTAACATGCGAGGTGAATAAAAAACTATAACTGAAAGTAAAATACATATACAAACAGCCTGGGATGGTACATCCCTACAGGCACTCAAACTGAAATGTAAACTAAGTCTAGCTAACGTAAACGTGTGAGTCCATCGATGAATAGGATCATCGCTCGCTAGCTCCATGCAACCCTCTGCCAACCACCTGTCATGTACCTACATACATGTAAACATGTACGCCACAATCAGTGGGGAGTGACTAGAGTTCTCCTAGCCACCTTTTGTGACAACACGTAACAGATAAAGCAATACAGAATACTCCAACATATAACAACATGTGAAGCATAAACATCTCATCATCTGATCTCTTGCTATCATGCGATTACCATGCACGGCTCTCAACTAACTTCATAAACAAATAGGAAGGAGAGTCGGTTTCCCTACTGGTTACCCAGTCGGGGGGTCTTTCAATCCAATTATTCATGAAACCGAACTAAGAGTCATCCAATGCCTTGGATGATTTAACCACAACTCATATAACAACGATAACATACTATGCATATCTGACACTGTACCATCATCAAGGCAAGCAGATATAAAACAGCAAGTACAAAGGTTCAGAGGCGACATCTTAACGCATAACCTAGGTACTAAATAATTCAGCAAGTATGAAGGTTCAGAGGCGACATCTTAACGCATAACCTAAACACCAAGTTCACATTATCAAGCAAGGACTCAGAGGCGAAAACTCAACGCATGGACCGGCTATCACCGAACACTAGACTCAGAGGCGAAAACTCAATGCATGGACTAGCATTCAATTCACTATCACAAGTAAGGAACTCAGGGGCGAAAACTCAACGCATGTTCCCCTACCACATCACAAGATACTAGACTCAGAGGCGAAAACTCAACGCATGTTCTAGCACCAAACACCTGCACTCCGGGTAAGGTATGACAACCTGACTGCCCCGTCGTGCAGTTGCTCTACTCGTCAGACTCAGAGGCCAGCTTAAGGCATGTCCTGACGCGATCACACATACATGTCTGGACTCAGAGGCGAAAACTCAACGCATGTCCCAGACACGACAAACAGACATGTATGGAACTCAGAGGCGAAAACTCAACGCATGTTCCCATACACGACAAACAGTTCACGTATTAAGTTCAGAGGCCAGCTTAAGGCATAACTTAATACGCATCAAAACAATATCATTCAAGTCTATGAATTACTCTATAGTTCTACCTTTAACTTCTAATCGACATTCGATCGACCTCGAGAACTAAGATGAGGGAGAGCCGGTTTCCCTTTCGGTTGCCCGACCGGGGGGTCTCTATCCTTACTCTATTCCCGAACCCAATATAATGTTCCCCATCCTCCGGGGACCTCAGTTACATGTCAAAGGTACACAAAACAAGTTTCAAGTAGAACCGATTAACCGTTTGAAAGTTACGATTAAATTACGAAAACTTCAAAATAGCCTACAGGGGTCCCCAGCCGGTCGGCAGGCAGTCGGTCGGCCGGCTGGTGACCTCCTCAGCCTTTCTTTCTTTAATACAAAACAATGCAAAGAGACTCCCAGCCGGTCGGCAGGCAGCCGGTCGGCCGGCTGGGAACTCAGCTTCTCTATACTACAACTTACGCAACCAAACTAGAACGCACTCCCAGCCGGCTGGCAGGCGACCGGTCTGCCGGCTGGGAGACCTATTTCCTATGGTCTCAATGTTACGCATAAATCACAAAAACCTCAAGAAGTACTCTCAGCCGGTCGACCGGCGGCCGGTCGGTCGACCGGCTCAGAGAGCCTGGTCAGAAAATCGCGTTTCCAGCCTTCATCAAAACTTGATCATTCGACACCAAAACTTATAAATCGATTCAAATGATGTTTACCCAACATTATCAAACACCAAATACTACTAATCTAACAGCACACAAGTCCCATAACAATCCTCAAACGATTAACTTCATGTATCCGTCTTAACATATGAAAAACTGAAAATAACATATGAGCATGTTTCAACATAAAAGGGCATGAATTTCTCACGTTGGAACAATCCTAAACATGTCACTTAGTCCGTAAATCATCAACTCAACAGAATTCAGAAACCATGACAAGATCAACAACAAAAGTGCTAATATTCACAAATAGGCCGAGTTTCTCATTATCGTCACCTCAAAAGCGCTTTAAGCTCCTAGCTCCTCTTCAACAATGAAGTTATCAACCTCAAGATCTTCTAAGTTCGCTCCTACAACCAAGAAAACGGTCTTTAGAGGCTTAAAACGGAAATTACTCAAAACAGCCTCTTTTTCAAGTTGAACGAAATTGAAATTGAAAGAGAAAGAGGTAGAGGTCTTGGAAATTTCGCAAGGATTCCGAAAACGTATGACTTATCTTGATTCGGAAATCGGATGAGCTTGGAAATTTGGGTTTGAAGCTTGAGAAAATGGAGGAGAAAAGGAAAATGGATGTAACAGTGTTTGAGTTTTGTGAAATGTAAATATGTCGACATAAGCCAAGGGTTTAGGGTTATGTAGTGTCCTTTCTTAAATGAGTCGGGTCACTTGTTTGCGAACGGGTTTTTAGTCGGGCTTGATTTAGCCAAGTTATCTTATCTTAAAGACTTAAGGTTCTTAAGACGGATCTTAACGGAAGTTTAAAGGTAACATTACGATTTATTATTAAAATATTATTTTATTCCGTAAAATAAATTAAAACCTTTAAAATATAATTTACGAAAATGCGGGATGTTACAATCACCCCATCTTTCAAAAAGTTTCGTCCTCGAAACTTGAAAACAGAAATAAGTACGAAAACAACTCTAGTTATCAAAACGTACTGCCCGGGTTACGGTACCCAAAACTTTATTTTCCAAAAGGTTTCAAGAAGAAAAGATTTCAAGGCACAAGTCTTTGTCAATGGGCATTGGGATTCTCGTTAATCCGAAATTCCCAATCTGAGACAAGTCCCAAAATTAAATCAGTAAAAGTTCAAAATTTTAGATCGATTCGGTGTTGATAAACACAGTACAGGTTATCAGACGTCTCTAATAACACGTTCCAGTGGCAATCGACGCTGAAATCCATCAAAGTTGCAAAACGTTCTGCTCTTTAAAATCAAGTTTTCTTCAAAATCAACCTTTATTTTCGAATTCACGAAAGAGTCAAATTGCAACAACGACAAAGGTTGCCTTCAACAAAAGAGGGAGCAGTTTCAAATTCTCAAAATAGTTAAGATTTTCCAAAAACCGCAGACTTCCCAGGTGAACAATAGAGAACAATTTCAAAGATGGTTACTGGGAGCGCAGAAACGATCAAAAAGGTTACTTTCGACATGAAGGATTGAGAGTTTCAAGTTTCACAACTGTCAGAACATACCAGAAAGGATCGAAGGAATGAAATAACCAGGTTATAGGTCAAGGAAAAAGGTAACTCTTGCTAAACATGGGGTCACTAATCACTCGATCCATAATCAAAGCATCGTTACAACGATTCCCAATATATCTCAAGAAGGAAAATTCAAGTGATCTCTAAATTCTCAATGGTTTCACGATCCCTCTTACCATTATCTCATCCACATAACAAGGTATTCCTCAACAAGAAGGCTTTCAAATCTCTGGACCGGGATTCTAATGCCATAAAAACGAACCTCAAAACACAAGATAGGGCATTCGTTATCCTATAACCTTAAATCCTTAACAGTTCGATCCTAGCAAATCTATTCCACAAGGTTCGATATCTTAAATTCCCAAATCTTCATTATCACAATGAACATTCAAAACAAGATCTTACTAAGGTAACAACTTCTAAATCCTCTGATTTCCAACCATTTACTAATTAACAATATACATCTCAAAGAAAGTTCCAAAGAAGTAACAACTTTCACTCTTATAGTTTCCACAAGACTTAGGCATTCACATTCCGAGTTTCCTCAATTGATATTTATGAACACTTATAAGTTCCAAATTTCTACTCTACGATTACCTCAAACATCAACGGTTACCTGTAAGTACATCAATAGGCAAATGTCGAGGTTCCATAAGTCACTCAAGGTCAACACTCAGTCAGCTCTATAAGTCCGCTTGTAAATGTCTCAATATTCTCACACCGTTACCAATAACTCTCGCTCCTCAAGTATGTGGTCCTTTCTGCATTTAAGCAATTCCTCAAGATCAAGTAGCACTAATTTACCTCATTCATCCATTTGACCACATCATCATTATCTTAGGCACATTCCTCTAAATTCATCTATAAATCCAAGCATTCTATTCAAATCCTCAAATGGTGCTTAGAAATCTACACAGATCACTTACACACAATCCATCTAACATGGACTCTCAAGACGGCACACTGTCCAACATTGCCCGAACATTATTCTCACCAACTCTCTCAACCAAATCCTGACAACGCAGAACCAAGCATTCCTCAAGGCATGTATCTCTACCCCAAGAACAGGTCGATCTCGCCACTAATCCAAATGAAAAGGAACAAGGCTCACGGAAGAAGAGATGAGATATGAACCTCAGAGACAAACACGATACAGGTTCCGAGAGAGTCATAAGATAACGACTCGAGGAACAACGAGATGACAAGGTAAGAAACTTTAGGCTATGGACTCCAATGAAATTGAAGCCATGATCAGAAGGAGAGGCAAAGGAAAGGAAAGGAGAGAAGCGATGTGAAAGAAACGATTACGGACATCTCCCAACGTGCGGGTCTCTCACTATTCTCACGGGATTGTCACTTCTTACTTTCCACGTCAAGTCATTCAATTATCGGTTCTCACGAACAATTCCTCCAATGATTCGTATACCCTTATCCTTCAACTCTAAACGGTATCATCATTATAACTACCTATTCCCAAAAGTTTGAGATGTCACATCTCTGCTAGTTCCACTAATGACAATTCAATAACACTTTCAGGTCATCTTCCCTATATGCTATATCCACTCTATTTGTTTACCCTACTGTCCACCAGATAACAATTTTTAAACCATCAAGTTTTTCCGAACTTACATCTCTCAATGAATTACTTCATTCCATCCACATACTGGTGGTGCAACTTCAAATTTCTCTTAAGTTTTTCAATAAATAAACGCTAAGATTTATTAAGCAACCTAGGGTCAGATAGTGGTTCACTTCTTCTAAGCTTAAGTCATAAACTCTCCAAGTATTCAACTACTATAGCCAATGATTCGCATTCCCCAACAACGGTCTTTCCCAGCTCAATCACTCCCTAAGTCAAGCGATACTAACTCACTTCGTCATCCACTCATCATCATTAGCATCTTAAGCCTATTATTTCAGGTTGCTCTATAACCTCAAGTATCTTATCTAACTCCTGAAATAGTACTCTTCAATGCACATATTTTCACAATCTAAGCATGGTTCTCAAGATTAAGTTCCACCGAATACTAAGCAAACAACTCAACCTTCATGCAAGTATCCTATCACCCACTTTCACTCTCCCAATTGGATAGACAACTAGACCCTTGGATCACCAAAACATGTCTCTCGATACCTCTTAAGTTATTCCTCAAATAACAATATTTCACATAACACAGCTTACGGTTATCCTAAGACTAATTCCTCCAAATCCAATGAAAAGGGAAGGTTACCTAGAGGGCACCTTAAGAAAGCAAGCAACAAGGTTAAGCTGAAAAGATATGAAGATCTGTTCAAGCAAGATAGACAAATATTCTAAAAGAAGGATGTGCATCCAGAGTTATCGAAAAAGGTGATGCACGAAGAAAGAGAAGTATCTTCAAGGCTTAGAAGCATTCTCCAACAGTAGCACGAATCTTCTATCTTCGGTAGGAACTCAGGTCTTCATCGCCAGATGGATTAGTCCACGGTTCGTCGATTGGAAGGCAATAAAGTAAAATCAAAGACAATCAACAAACACGTTACAACCTAATAAAAGCAGTCACAAAACAGACTACAATTTAAGTCCTTAAATCTACCCCATCTCTCATTCATTATTCGATTAAATGGTCAAGTTAAGGTTGGGGGTTACATGAGTGCGTCGGGAGCAATAATGCTCTGATACCAACTGTAAAACCCCTCGCGAAAACGGAAATATAAAACATACAAAAAACTAAAAATGCAGCGGAATTAAAACTTTTTAACATAACTAACATGCGAGGTGAATTAAAAACTATAACTGAAAGTAAAATACATATACAAACAGCCTGGGATGGTACATCCCTACAGGCACTCAAACTGAAATGTAAACTAAGTCTAGCTAACGTAAACGTGTGAGTCCATCGATGAATAGGATCATCGCTCGCTAGCTCCATGCAACCCTCTGCCAACCACCTGTCATGTACCTACATACATGTAAACATGTACGCCACAATCAGTGGGGAGTGACTAGAGTTCTCCTAGCCACCTTTTGTGACAACACGTAACACATAAAGCAATACAGAATACTCCAACATATAACAACATGTGAAGCATAAACATCTCATCATCTGATCTCTTCCTATCATGCGATTACCATGCACGGCTCTCAACTAACTTCATAAACAAATAGGAAGGAGAGCCGGTTTCCCTACTGGTTACCCAGTCGGGGGGTCTTTCAATCCAATTATTTATGAAACCGAACTAAGAGTCATCCAATGCCTTGGATGATTTAACCACAACTCATATAACAACGATAACATACTATGCATATCTGACACTGTACCATCATCAAGGCAAGCAGATATAAAACAGCAAGTACAAAGGTTCAGAGGCGACATCTTAACGCATAACCTAGGTACTAAATAATTCAGCAAGTATGAAGGTTCAGAGGCGACATCTTAACGCATAACCTAAACACCAAGTTCACAATATCAAGCAAGGACTCAGAGGCGAAAACTCAACGCATGGACCGGCTATCACCGAACACTAGACTCAGAGGCGAAAACGCAATGCATGGACTAGCATTCAATTCACTATCACAAGTAAGGAACTCAGGGGCGAAAACTCAACGCATGTTCCCCTACCACATCACAAGATACTAGACTCAGAGGCGAAAACTCAACGCATGTTCTAGCACCAAACACCTGCACTCCGGGTAAGGTATGACAACCTGACTGCCCCGTCGTGCAGTTGCTCTACTCGTCAGACTCAGAGGCCAGCTTAAGGCATGTCCTGACGCGATCACACATACATGTCTGGACTCAGAGGCGAAAACTCAACGCATGTCCCAGACACGACAAACAGACATGTATGGAACTCAGAGGCGAAAACTCAACTCATGTTCCCATACACGACAAACAGTTCACGTATTAAGTTCAGAGGCCAGCTTAAGGCATAACTTAATACGCATCAAAACAATATCATTCAAGTCTATGAATTACTCTATAGTTCTACCTTTAACTTCTAATCGACAATCGATCGACCTCGAGAACTAAGATGAGGGAGAGCCGGTTTCCCTTTCGGTTGCCCGACCGGGGGGTCTCTATCCTTACTCTATTCCCGAACCCAATATAATGTTGCCCATCCTCCGGGGACCTCAGTTACATGTCAAAGGTACACAAAACAAGTTTCAAGTAGAACCGATTAACCGTTTGAAAGTTACGATTAAATTACGAAAACTTCAAAATAGCCTACAGGGGTCCTCAGCCGGTCGGCAGGCAGCCGGTCGGCCGGCTGGTGACCTCCTCAGCCTTTCTTTCTTTAATACAAAACAATGCAAAGAGACTCCCAGCCGGTCGGCAGGCAGCCGGTCGGCCGGCTGGGAACTAAGCTTCTCTATACTACAACTTACGCAACCAAACTAGAACGCACTCCCAGCCAGCTGGCAGGCGGCCGGTCTGCCGGCTGGGAGACCTATTTCCTATGGTCTCAATGTTACGCATAAATCACAAAAACCTCAAGAAGTACTCTCAGCCGGTCGACCGGCGGCCGGTCGGTCGACCGGCTCAGAGAGCCTGGTCAGAAAATCGCGTTTCCAGCCTTCATCAAAACTTGATCATTCGACACCAACACTTATAAATCGATTCAAATGATGTTTACCCAACATTATCAAACACCAAATACTACTAATCTAACAGCACACAAGTCCCATAACAATCCTCAAACGATTAACTTCATGTATCCGTCTTAACATATGAAAAACTGAAAATAACATATGAGCATGTTTCAACATAAAAGGGCATGAATTTCTCACGTTGGAACAATCCTAAACATGTTACTAAGTCCGTAAATCATCAACTCAACAGAATTCAGAAACCATGACAAGATCAACAACAAAAGTGCTAATATTCACAAATAGGCCGAGTTTCTCATTATCGTCACCTCAAAAGCGCTTTAAGCTCCTAGCTCCTCTTCAACAATGAAGTTATCAACCTCAAGATCTTCTAAGTTCGCTCCTACAACCAAGAAAACGGTCTTTAGAGGCTTAAAACGGAAATTACTCAAAACAGCCTCTTTTTCAAGTTGAACGAAATTGAAATTGAAAGAGGTAGAGGTCTTGGAAATTTCGCAAGGATTCCGAAAACGTATGACTTATCTTGATTCGGAAATCGGATGAGCTTGGAAATTTGGGTTTGAAGCTTGAGAAAATGGAGGAGAAAAGGAAAATGGATGTAACAGTGTTTGAGTTTTGTGAAATGTAAATATGTCGACATAAGCCAAGGGTTTAGGGTTATGTAGTGTCCTTTCTTAAATGAGTCGGGTCACTTGTTTGCGAACGGGTTTTTAGTCGGGTTTGATTTAGCCAAGTTATCTTGTCTTAAAGACTTAAGCTTCTTAATACGGATCTTAACGGAAGTTTAAAGGTAACATTACGATTTATTATTAAAATATTATTTTATTCCGTAAAATAAATTAAAACCTTTAAAATATAATTTACGAAAATGCGGGATGTTACATTATGAACATCAATAAAGTTAGTAATCATAACTATTACAATTAGCCATCACAAATAAACACTTCGAGCATCAAAGTCTATGAATACGAATAAATACCATATAATCAAGCAACCCCGCACGGTTGTATGATAGTAAGATCAGTAGACTCGTGCTACCCAGTAAAACATAAGCGGAGTAGCTAACACCTATATACCCCTGAAGTTGTAACACAAAGTTTACATACTTACACCAGGTTAGGCGATCCGTACGCTCGTAGTTCATAATTGACAAATTAAAACATACACGTTCATAACCATATAATAGGAGCAAAATCATAATTTAGAACAGACATGGAGCGAGATTAATTAACGTAAAAAAACATGGAGTATTGATACATTTCACAAGATATACACCAATCATACACTAACAAGACCGTTCAACATTCCTAGATATCAACAAGTTAAAATCACTTAGGCACATCTCATATTCATTCATATTATATCATTTATCATGGAACTGTCAATATATGTGACTTGCAAAATAAATGGTTACCTAACACGCAGCAAAACTTTTTTTTTTTTTTTTTTTTTTTTGTAGGATTTCCTCAACACATAGTTACAGAATATATCATATTGCAAACAATAATCATAATTACTAAACAGCAAGCTTAAACATGGTTTAACACTTCGAAAATATTTTGAAACGTTTGAAGCATTGAAACGGTAATTTGTGACAATTTATAAACACGAAATAAAAAGGCAATTCTTCAAGCTACAGATAGGAATTAAGGCTGCACGGAAACATTCTGATTCTTCTTTACTAACATTTTTCTCGTAAATTATAGTTCATGAATCATGAAAATTTAACGGTAAAGGTAAACGAATTCACAACACTAAATCACATGCCAAACTAATTAATACTCAATACATTGTGATCAGATTTTGAACATAGTAATACGCAATTCATTTTATGGCGTAACAGTATACATGACGAAGTCATAGGGCTATTATATCAGGGAACTAGGCAAAGATGTACCTTTAATATACGCAAGGACAGCAACAAGGTTCACGTTGTTCAAAATAACCACCATTAATTATAACAATTAAATTGCTATATAATTTTTACTCATGACATCGTGCTAATAAGCTTACTAATTAAATTCCATTCTATCACTTGTCAAGACTCTCCTCTGATAAACATGATTTTAACATCACATAGGAACATCACATAATCCATAATTGTTTGAACTCTTATATAAAACTTATCTACCCATAGTTTCACCAATAAGCTTGCTGCAGCAACTTATAAACAAAAAATCACCCTTAAATAATCGCTCAGCTATATTGCGAGCTTTAATAGTTTTTAGAAAATACAATGAATTAACGAATCATAGGAAAAGAATCAAATGTTTATCCCAAGGGAATTATTTATAACAATTTTAAACACTCAGTTGGTATGAAGAAAACTTTACAGCACTTCGACAGAAAATTGGACAACTTGCAGAATCACTATTAAATAACAACTGGTTAAGATCTACATGGCTTATCATTTTGAAAACATGAACGAGTATTCTAAAAAGTGGAGTTGAAATTATGCACAAACAATAAACACGTTTTAAATGATTCTTTTTGCAAAACATGGGTCAAAACTGAACTGTGCAGGAACAATTTTACCACTGTCGACTAAAATATTTATTTCTCTCAAAATATAACTCCTATAACATGAAACCAGAATCATTGGAAAGCTAACTCAGAAGGTTATCATACATAAAAGTTGTCAGAGCCATATATAGAACACATGTAAAATGGCAGCCTGTTCAAACAAGGTAACATTCTGGAAATTCATAAAAAAAAAAAAAAAAAAAAAAAAAAAAAAAAAAAAAAAAATTGTTCTTTTACAACTTCACATTACTACCCCGAAACTCAACCATTTTCTTCCAAAATACGTTGACATATCATTGAGGCATAAACACTACCATATTAACATGTATTCGTCACTCCAACTGTAACTGTCATCTAGAACACGTTAAGATTTCTAAACTGGAAGTAGAACCAACTAATTAACTCAAAATTTTATACATTGCATGTATATACCGTTGTAACACATATTTATATATCATTCATGGCTTGGGGCAACACATTCCGCATATCACTAGACATGTATTACTAATATATATAAGTCTGATCATTCATATCCAAATACCAACAATATATGACCTAGTTACGGTAATCATTTAATAATTAGATAATCACATGTACGCTTCAAACACCAAAATCATATGATCACATCCCTTTTAACTATTGCTCAACAAATACAAATTCATACCCTTCAAATTTTAATTCAATCATCCTGCTCGATCCACATTTTAATATCAATCATAACTTTCAACCCACATTATTAACCATAAGTCATGTATCACTTACCTCATTCTTCTCCTGTATTGACGTTAGTACAGTATAACGAGGTCACTATATAGTCTACCCCGCTCTTCAATTACTCTCATTGGGTTCCCGAGACAGAACCGAAAGGGCCCATGGTTTGGTGTGAGGGGGCCCCTAACTCATCCCGTTCCTTTTTGGGGCTCCTATCAGTTCCATCTCGGGGTTCATTTTATTAGACTCTTCCTACGTTCATTATTATTCATTTAGTTTAGGCCTGAGGATCGTTCTCTCTGATACCACTTTGTAACACCCCCATTTATTTAAGAGCCTTTAGCAAGACATTCTCAAATAAACAAAGCTGTTACCATGTCGGAATGTCCGAGGTAGTGAATAACAAAGTAAGCAAACACGAGTACTTTATATAAAAACTGATTAAATTTAAACTTGATATTACAACAACTACGAGAACCAAACTTTGATGAAAATAAAAGTACAACTGAAGATATCTAAGTGTGATCTATCTCTAACTAGGTCCAAGCCATGTCTCTCTCCATGCCCAAGCTCCCAATCCATCTGTCACCGACCTGTAAAGTCTACTCCCCATTCCGGATCATCGTAGGTGTCACACGAATACACAGGGTCAACCGCGAGGTTGAGTAGAAAGATAAATAAGACAACAATATAATTTACTCCGCACCGATCCAACGCCAAATAAATTCCGCACCGATCCAACACCAAATAAACTCCGCACCGATCCAACACCAAATAAACTCTGCACCGATCACAAGACCCTTTATCTCCGCACCAATCACAGACCCTTTATCTCCGCACCAATCACAGACCCTTTATCTCCGCACCAACACAGACCCTTTATATCAATTTCCGCATCATAAGAATATATAGTCAATATATAATACCACAACATTATTCATTCAACAAGATATATACATAATTCACAACAATTAATGATCATGTTTCACATCGTAAACGAGTGCACAGTTAACCCCCTACCTGGAATTGCAGAATGGCAACCGAACCGCTGCTAGAATCGTTCCACCTTGAATTCAGTTCCTTTAAATAGTACTTAATATCAATTGCTAACCATACCACCCAAACACTACCACCTTTATTCTATATTAATCGCAAGGGAATACACTTATCACACACTGTAGATATACACATTAACATCCACATACTCATATATATATTTATCAACTAACATTAACTCCTTAGTCATATCGATCACCATTAGTCAAGTTTAAACTTACTAAGTATAGACTTACCCTATATAGGCTTACTAAATATGCCATTAAATCAATTAGTCAATTATATAGAACCCATAACAGCAACGATTCCATTAATTAACCATAGTCACCACAATAAATTAATACTAATAACAATAATGGTAATAAGCATCACAACCAACAATAGCTTTACTAAAATAATTTACTTTACTACCAACACTAATATTACAAGAAAATAACAATACTAATACCTCACTTATCGCATAAATTTGTAATATTAATCATCAAGCCACCAATCAAATAATAAAGAAAGTAATAATAAAACGATAGTAATATTAACCATAATAGAACATTGGTAATTATAATAATATACCAAAATATTCATAACACGCAGCAACAAACGCAACAGCAGCCCGTAGTCTAACCAAGAACCACGCCTTCGACAAGCCCCACAAACCGTACCCAACCACCCCTATCTACACTAAGCACGACACCACAGCTACCCCCCCCCCCCCCCCCCGAGTTCGTCACTGACACGGTGGTTCCTGGGAAGAAGCCACTGACCGTCGACACCTCCAATCACCACCCAACACCAGACCTAAACTCAGCCAATCCACCATGACTCTGTTTTGATGTTTCTGAACACCCAATTCGAAAACCACCATAGACATGTTTATGAAAACCACGAAGCACCTTGAGAACCACCAATCCAACCTCCTGACGACCACCTACCCAGACACCCTATCACCCAAACAATACGCAAACACGACCCGACTCAAACCGACACACAAACAGCACCCAAACAGCGTTTTCGATCTTGGCAGGCGACTCAACCACCGAAATCTGGAGGTCCTCGGTGGTCGGTAGTGGCTCGACATGGGTCCCTAGACACTATCTAATATCTTAGACTACTAACAAACAATAATTCGAAACTATAATTGGGTATAAAAAAAATTACAGTCTATAAAGAATAGGAAGAACAGAGTAGCTAAAACGAAAGCAATGGTGACCGTACCTCCTTCTCAGTGCAATCGAGCAGCCCTAGACCACCTTAAACCCACCGTGAAACCCTCCTTGCCACCCTCTGATATGTCGGCGGTGCTTGTGTGAGATAGTTTGGGTGTCGAGTAGTTTAGGGGTAGGGTTTTAGGAGTGTTTTTATATGGCGGCCAGCAGCAGATCTTGTGTGTTTGTGTTAAGTGTTGTGTGAACGGTTCTTGGGCTGTTTCACTTGCACGCTTACCGAGGCCCAAGACACACAATTAAACATGTTCCAAACATACTAACCAAACCCGACAAAACACAAGTAGCATATAAAACATACAACCCGTATTCGATAACTAGGTTATCGATAATTAAGTTATCGAATATAACCAACGTAATATTATTAACATGGTAGCAAAATTAAGAAATAAGACAAATAAAATATAAAGAAATACGGAGTATTACATACATACTATATGAGTCAATTTTCATGCAATTCAGGTGGTTTGGTTTAGGCGGAAAAATGATGCAAAACAAACATTTGAATGAAAAACAAAACGGAAATAAAGCAAGTCCTAGTGTGGCCTATCCTACCAAAAAGAACAAAAATACAACTTGGAATCCATTCAGCAATGGACCCTGGAAGCTTGTCTTGTCTTGATGTTCCTTCTTGGTGATGTAGTGGGAGTGAGCAATCCGATCTCCGTCTTGGTCTTCTTATTTACATTTGAAGAATTACATAATAAAATCCTGTTATTACATTCTAATTCCCAAAAACGTAAAAAAAATATTACACAAGGGAGATTCGAGATCTCATAAATACATCACAAATTATGTTTCCTTCATGACGAAAACATAATTTACTAAGGGCACACTAAGTATTACAAGATACAACTGATTGTAAAAGCGTAAATAAATCCATTCATTCATTCAACAATATAATATATATAATGCATCATACTAATTAAATTAATCTTTCAAGACATAATTCCGTAATTATGTAGAGTAATTTAACCAAACCACCATTTATTGATTAAAATTATGTGATAATTCCGTACTTATTCTCATAATTTAATTAAACAAACATATTCATGTTATCGTATAATATGATTAATCCAATATTATTTTAAACCGTTTTAAAATAAGTTGGGTATCAAAACTAGTGAACTTTTTCACCAAAAAAAAAATTACACATTATCTTTATAATGTATAAAAAAAAATTAAAAGAAAAACAGCCCATAAGATTTTAGAGATAGCCGAGACAAAAGAAGAAAAAGGAGAGCAAAAACAACACAAAAAAAAAGCTTTCCAACGCTTTGAAAAACACACAAAGCGTCGCAAAAACCCAGAAAAGCGCTGCTAATAAAACGTCGAACACAAGAAAGCAGGCTGGAAACTGATTTCCGGTGCTTCTAAAAGCGCTGAAACTGAGCAAACCGTCGAAAACAGAGGAAACCCACGGCTGAAATACTTCCAGCGCTAATTAAACTGCCGCAAGATTCCAGAAAAGCGCGGAAAACAGAAACGACACTTTAAAAAAAATTGCTGGAATGTGAATAAATGTAGAAAAGCGTCAGAATAGCAAGAAAAGCGCTGAGACAAAAGCGTCGAAAATGGAAAAACGCTGTTAAAAATGCCAAACACATCCTGTTTTCAAAAATCCTTTTTTTTTCTTTTTAAAACTCATGAACTTGAATAACTAATGTCGGGTTGCTAAATACGTGATCGATAACCTTCGAAATTCTAATCTTTATTAAATATAGTTGTAATCTTAATCATTGAAATTAACCTTTTAAGACCAATATCAAGATTATAGTGGGATCGATTTACTTAGCAAATTATATCATTCAAGAACATGTGAGACGATTTCCTTTTACGTTTTAAATCAATCCTTATTAATTTAAAACATCCACAAATTTATTATTTTGTTATTTTAACTTTTTAAGACAACAACAACAATAAATCAAGAAGGAAGACGACGAACAAAAAACTGTCTCGGCTAAAATTAAAATACACGGCCAATTTTTTTTTTTTTTCTTCAATTTTCTCAAAACGTTTATGAAAATCATTCAAAAATAAAATTTGTAAGCCTTAGGCTCTGATACCACTTGTGGGAAAATATCTGTATACATTCCCAATACTACACATGCAGGATTATAACAAATTTATAATGTATGATTTATAGTCATAAACGAAGAACAAGATACAAAGATTGGGATTAAGAATTAACCTTCTGTCCTTGCAAAGGCCTAAGATCAGATATCAAAATAGATATCCTCCTAATCGATGCACCCAAGATGTCCTGAGAAATACCCTTTCCTGAGCTAGAAACTGTAAAATTACCTTTAATTTTGTGTAAGATGAAAGCTAGAGAGAGAGAGGAGTATGTATGTCGTGTAACTCGTGCCCTTTAAGTGCAGAGTGAATGTCCTATTTATAGCTGCAAACAACCTTGCTATTAGACATCAACTAGGATTCCCCAAATCAGTATTTGGTTCTACCTACAGCACTTCATAACAACTGAACAACTTAATAATTGCTCAGACCGAAATTCTATCTTTATAGAATCGGTTATATCTCTCTTGTGTAATGTTTTATTTTATAAATATCTTATATTTATAATCCACTAATTAAATATAACCTTTTATATTTAATTGAATCATTTAATCTTTATTAAATAATTTCATTACACATAATTAAATATAACATTTTATATTCAATTACGAATTAACATTTTAACTCGTCTTAGCTAACATTATTTAATCAGTATTAAATAATTATGTCATCATTACATTGACTAACCGTTTAGTCATATAGGGTATCAATATGATTACATTTTCATCTAATCAAATCTCTCAGATTCAATCCTTTAGGTGTGACTCTTAGGGACCATCTGATTACCGCCATCTGTATGACAATAACGTCAAACTTTCTAGCAAGCCAACCGTTATTGATAAACGTGAATCAACTGGCTAAAATACAAAGTATACCCTGTGTTCCTTTAAGAGATTTATACGTGTTGTCGCACTAACTGTTGAGGACACTAGCTCCAACAGCTTACTGGTCCGACCATCAAGCTAAGCAAAATGGGAAATAACATCCATCATTCCTAAAATTGACGAATCGGTAGCTTGAATTCTTTTTTTCTTTTAGCTGCTCTTAGGTTTCTAATTTTTATGTAGAAATGAAGGAAAAAATGCGACAGGTGTAAGAATTATTGCAGCAGGGTATGGAAAATATTATTGCTGCAGGGTAAGGAAAAAATTTCCATAGCTGTTGTTTATGCTGTTTATATCTTTTGCCTGTAGTTAAATAATACTCCATTTTTGCCTGTAGTTAAATAATACTCCATTTTTGCCTGTAGTATATATATGTCTTTGGGTGCGGTTGCTGGCTTCTTACCCTTAGGTGATGCGATGTATTTTATTTTTTATTTTCTCACAATACTTTTTTTTGAATGATTGTAGTATTTTGATAAAGTTTCTCCGACTTATTCTCAACAAGCTATTGACGAGCTTAGGGAGACGTGGATTTCAGCTGGTTAGCGAAGACGATGATTATCTTTTTGAGTTGTGGCTGAATTCCATTTTTTTGGTCTATACTATCATAGAATTTTTTTTCTTAGTAGGAAATTTTGAGTTAATTTTTTATACTAATTATGTATGTTGCGATGCTTTATTGGCCGATACACTTTTTTTGGTGATCAAGAATATAAAATGTAGCCGCTTTTGGCAAATTGTTTGGATTGGTGAAGTGACAATGTTGTTAATGAAAATTTTTCTGATTTTTGATTTCAGCCTCTTGTTGGGTGACTTCTTTAAAATTAAGTAAATATTTATTGGGTATATATTTATTAGGTATGTAATATTTAAAATATTTGTTTTTTTTTAAAAAAAGAAAAAAGTTAGAGAACAGTGATCTATCTCAACTGTTCTCTATTATATGGGATGAAGAGCTATCATCTTTGATAACCATTCTCTAAGGTGTAAAACCCCTCGCGAAAGCGGAAATATAAAACACACAAATTATTAAAAATGCAGCGGAATTAAAACTTTTGAAGAGATAAATAAAACATGCGCGGTGTTTTAACAATATAAAACATGCGGAAGAAGAGAAACATAAATAAGTATATAAGTGCGATACAAAACAGCCCGGGATAACATATCCCTACAGACACAAAATACTGAAACGTAAGTCTAAGGTCTAGCTAACGAATAGGTAAAAGTCAACGATGAAGGATCATCGCTGCTAGCCTCAACGTAACCCCCGCAGAACAGCCTCATGTACCTACACACATACAACATGTGCGCCACAGTTAATGGGGAGTGACTAGAGTGCTCTTAGCCACCTATTGTCAATAACAAGTAACACGTAAAACATCCAACATACTCCGACATTTATAACATGTGAAGCATATACAACAATATATCATCTTTCATAACATCATGCAATACTATGCAAAGGCTCGCAACCAACTTCGGAAACTATTTGGAAGGAGAGACGGTTTCCCTTCCGGTTGCCCGGCCGGGGGGTCTTTCAATCCAAACCATTTACGAAACTAGACTAAGAGTCATCCAATGCCTTGGACGAGCAATACTAAGATAACCAAGTATAAAACATTCTTGTACACAAACTAAAGCATGCTCAACATCCAATTATATCAACAAGAGATAGGTCACCGAGTGACTCGACTCTAACAACTATAGGCCAACCAAGTGAATCTACAACCAAGAGATAGGTCATCCAAGTGACTCTACAAACAAGAGATAGGTCATCCAAGTGACTCGACTCTTACTACTATGAGCAGGCCGACAATCGACTCGTCTATATACTACGACATCCCCAATCTCAGACTATACAACCCCCTGGTAGGACGACATCAAAAGACTGTCCTAGTCTAAACCTGGCCAGACTCTCGGAGCGCAAACAAGTCACGATCCCCGATTCGACAAGTGCACAACGCACCCCCAAGACCCGAACTAGCTAGGAACGTGATATGCCCGAAGGCGGGCAGACAATCTAAGACCTGACCGTGAGAACCAAGTCACTACGGCCAACCAGCTACACGATGCAATCAGGTGAGAACTCGAGTACTATAGCAGCGCACAGCAGGTTTACACAAATTATAAATGTCATCTCTAATATGTACAACAACTCAAACTCGAATGACAATCATTTCTTAAATATCTCATCATTAAACATCCATGTAACGCTTAGCCGATTTCGGGAACTAATTTCAGGCGAGAGCCGGTCTCCCTTCTGGTTGCCCGGCCGGGGGGTCTTTCATCCTCAAATCCATTACCGAACCCGACATAAGCGCCGCCCAATTTCTTGGGACTTCAAACAAGCATACGAAACATACGGAAAAAGAATCAATCAAATCCGACATGCGAAACATAAGTTATGAACAAAACAATTCGATCAGGGGCTCTCAGCCGGTCAACCACAGGCTGCCGGTTGGCCGGCTGAGAGGCCCTAATCCCTCATGTGAACAATGCAACAAAACACAAGGAGGTACTCCCAGCCGGTCGGCCAGCTGCCGGTCCACCGGCTGGGAACCCTTTTCCCAAAATTCTTACAAAGACCACGAAACAAGAAGATGGACTCCCAGCCGGCCGCCCGGCCGCCGGTCCACCGGCTGGGGGCCCTTTTTCCTAAATTTTTGCAAAACAACAACGATACTCCACAAACAACAAATGGGGCTCTCAGCCGGTCCACCGGCCGCCGGCCTCAGACCGGCTGGGAGTCCTCTGACCCAGAAATACGCATTTCGACACCTTTAAACCTCAATCAAACTTCAAGAATTCGTTTCCATACTTTGCATATACTTCTAAAATCACAAATTACAGCATATACCAACACTAATGGTGCATCATAAAATCATTATCATAGATTACCCACAATCAAACATATCAACAATTGTAAACATCCATTATTTCCAAATAAACAACATACCCATTATCAATACTAAATAAATCATGTGAGAAACATATAAACAACCAACCCTAGCATGATACTAACTAGTTTACATCATCACAACCACAATCCACATAACCTAAACATGTTTCTAGCAACTAAATATACTAAAAATCATGTATAGTGCTAATATTAGACAAAAGGCCGAGTTTCTCATTGTCACCTTTTAGCTTCACAAAACCACCAAGAATCGCTTCCAAACTACTCCAATCGACCAAGCCCACAACTAGAAACACCAACAAAAACGTATGTCCCGAAAAACGTGCACTAAAAGCCACGTCCTGCAAGTAAGACGAAATTATTTTGGGGAAATTCTTACCTAGAAAGATGGAGGACGGTGAGAGGAAGAAATAGGCGCGAAAATCGTCTCAATCGGATAAGTAACGAAGGTTTTATGAGCATTTTAAGATTGAAGGAGGAAGAGATATAAAAATGGAGATTGTTTTATGTTCTCAAATCTGAAAAATGAGTAGAGAAGGAGGAGGTTAGGGTTTGTGAGAGGGTTTTTGTGGAGGAAAAGATGAGGGAATTGACCCAATTACAAGTTAGGCCCATGAGACGAGTTTTAAGACGGTCTAAGCTATATTTAACGATTTAAGGTCACAATAAACTCAAGACGACATAAATATATCCGGACCATAAAAATTAAATTGTTAAGACATAATTTACGAAATTAAATAAAATCTTATTTAAAACTCATTTAAAATATTTCCACATAAATTAATTTGTTAAATAAATGAAATTACGAAATTACGAAATATAAATTATTTTCGAAATTTAACTTAAAATCTTCAAACTTCCAAGACCGAAATATTGGGATGTTACATAAGGTACATGAAAGACAACGCCTCGCAATTATAAGTGTTTTCCAATAGTAAATGAAAACAAAACGTCTTTCACACTAGGCGTTTTCTAATGTATAGCATATAAAACGCCCCCTACGTCCGTTCTCTATACATTAGAGAACACTGAGTTAGAGAACGCCTCTGAGGTGTTTTCTAAAGCCCTTTTTCAACAGTTCTCTAAGCCTCTTTTTGTAGTAGTGTTTAGGTGGAATATTGTTTTGTGAAAGAACATTACATTCTTCCACAAAAGCAATAGCACCCTCATCCTGAAAATTCCTTTTACGACTCAAAATGTCTTTCACAAAATTTAGCATAAAAGGGTACTTGAGTAATTAAATCAATGAAGGGGATGGTTACCTCAAGGTTCTTCACCATCTCCAAGAACATACCAAACTTCCGATCCGTTTTTGAATTCTTCAATCTTTCGGGATACGGAACTGCAGCACTAGCCGTAGGATCAACAATCTTCGGCTTCTTTAACTTAGGAATCTATGTTAGGTCATCTGTAACACCCCCATTTATTTAAGAGCCTTTAGCAAGACATTCTCGAATAAATAGAGCTGTTACCATCTCGGAATGTCCGAGGTAGTGTATAACAAAGTAAAACAACCAAAGTACTTTGTTTCCTTACCTTATCAAAAAAAAAATTAAATAAATAAAAAATAAAAACCATTGTACTTTATATAACAACTGATTAAATTTAAAACTTTGATATTACAACTATTACGCAAAGAATAAAAGTACAACTCATAACATCTAAGTATGTGATCTAATCCTAAGTAGGTCCAAGCCATGTCTCCCTCCTTGCCCAAGCTCCTAGTACGTCTGTCTCTGACCTGTAGAATCTACTCCCCATTCCGGATCATCGTAGGTGTACACGAATACACTGTCAACCTCGCGGTTGAGTAGGATAACATAATAATAAATAATGCAACAAATATGATATGCAAATGCCATGATATGCTCGAGCTCAATCAGAATCTCAACCTCAAACCCAAAACACCAAACCATACCGAACCTCCCGGCAGACTATAATCGGTCGTCACCGAACACCAGCTCAATAGCTGATAAGACACCAGGCCTGGTCTGTAGAACCACCCTGGGCTTTATATCAGAACAATATCTGACCATAACTTTCTCAGTAACCAATGCATATGCTATGCTCATGAATGCAACGATATAATTATTCAATAATGCTATCAAATAATGAAATGCTCATACCATTACCAATAATCCACACTCAATCCAACCCATATCATTCTCATATAAATCATATTCAGCATCGATAACACACAATACCGCATCCATTCATACACATCATAGAGTATAAGGTCAATGTATCCTACCTGGATAGCAATATTATCCCATCACGCAGCTAACATCCAATGAGTAGAATCACTCCATTACATACTCAACACCTAATAAAATAATATAGCTAATTACTAACTAATATAACTATGTAAACAAATATAAAATATCACTTATTCAAATTAACGATTTAAATTATATATTACGCATAACAAGACCGTATTAAATATGACTACTTCAATTAACTTAAACAACTCGTCCTTATTACTTTATAACTAAGTTCAATTAAATAAACGGACATTAAAAACATTGTCGACTATCGATAACCGTCACATTCTTGTATAAAATTTACTTATCAACTATAATAACTAAAACAGGAGTAACATTTACTAATATTAACCATATTTGATACTAATCATATAATAACAACCATACAATAATAATATCAATACAAAAAAAAAATAATAATATCAATTAAAATAATAATATCAATTAAAATAATAATAATAATAATAATAAGGACAAAACAAGTATGCTTACAACTACTAATATAATAATAATAATAATCATAATAATAATATTAATCATGTGCAAAACAATACAGCAACCCAAACAATCTCGCGCAAAAATACGATTAACCACCCCTACGACAGCCTACTATTACAGCCCATTCTACACCCTTTCTGACGCCTGAACCACCACCACCTCACTGTGGTTGCCACCCTTGGACCACGGTGCACCTACTGACCCTAACCACAACCCCTGACATGACCATTCCAGCCCTCGAAACTAGTCACCAAAACCCCTGGTCACAACCACAACCCGCCGAAAACCGTGACTGACCCTCACTGTAAACCCGACTACCGCCACTTGCACCACTACCCTAACCACCACCTGACACTACCCTAGCCACCTATCACCTCCCACGACTCCCCTGGTGGTAACCACCAGGCCTTGACACCACTACAACCCTCTAAAACAGCCGCCAAAAGACGGTTCCACTGTGGGCAATAAAGCATGTATTCGCCCTAAACTTGAAGGATTATAACGAAACATACAATTGTGATTATTGTCATAAGTTAATAAAAAACATGAAAAAGGAATACAACCTTGGGTCCTTGCTTGAATAAGCCTAAGAACAAGAATTAAAGTAAATTCCCTCCTATAACTTGCACCCAAGACTTGAATGAGATGATGCCGCGTGTGCTAGAAATACTCTCCAATTGCCTTGCAATATGGGGAGAGCTTTTGTGAGGTTTTAGATGTGAGATCTGAGTTTTGGGAAAATAATGTTCTCAAAACCCTAATTCTTGAGATTATGAATTAACCAGTAGAATCAATCACCAGACAAAAGGAGAAGGACTCTCCTTATGTAGTATGGGTCGGCCGAATTAGGTATTGGGTAGGAGTGGGCTTTCCACTCTTACCTTATTCCAATGGGTGATTCGACCCACTTTGCTAAAATATAATTCGCGGGTATTTATTATAAATCGTATACTTGTTATCAGATATTAATACAGTCGATGTATTAATAATGGTCTGATAAAATACGATATTGTATAATTGGCCCAATTAATATAACTGTTTATATTAATACGCAAATTCAATATTTAATTAAATATAACCGTTTATATTTAATTTTACGAATTAATCATGTAATCCATATTAGCTAAAATTATTTAATCCGTATTAAATAATAATCTCAACATCTCATTGACTAATTTAATAGTCAATACCTCTGACTAACTGTTTAGTCGTATCCGGCATAAATGTGACTGTATTTTCATACATTCACATCTCTCAAACGTGTCCTATAGGTGTGACGTATAGGGACCAGTTGATCACCGCCATCCGTATGACAATAACTTCAAACTTATCTAGCAAGCCAACCGTTATTGATAAACATGGATCAACTATTAATAATACTGAAGTATGCCCTTGTGATCCTTTAAGAGATTTAGTAAGTCATTGTACTTAATTGTCAAGGACACCAGCCCCAACAATCTCCCACTTGTCCGTACAAGGGTATGTGCAATGACGTCATCACACTACATGTGGAGGACACAAGCTCCAACAAACTCCCACTTGTCCGTACAAGTGTAGGTGCGATAACCGATTCTCATATCCTTTTAAAATTTATCCCACTCAATGTAAGACAATTTGCAAATCCGCATTCGCAAAGGTCGTATCTCACAAGCGATCTGTATCAAGAGTGGTTTCCCTGACTAGAGAGTAACTTAACTGATAAAACGAATCTGTATTCGAGCATGGCCATGCATTTCAGTTAGTACTCCTCGAGTGGCCCTGAGAAATGATAAAATCCTGATAAGGGTTTGGATATTTCCCTCAACTCGAATCCTGCCGATATCGCGCAGCATGAAATAACCCAGAAAAAATCCTCTTGGCCCCTGTTACGATGACCGTGGGAAAGAAACCAAAGTTACCCAAAATCTTCCTTAATCTCAAGAGACAGTTGAAAGTCAAAAGACTCGACTCTAAGGAACACTATGGAGGTCCTATCCACGACTTGGCACCCAATGTTATAAAATTTTAGGACTCCATAACGTTGTCACGGGGTGTCCTACGAGATATAAGTTTCTTCAAAGCCACAATCTTGAATAAGTTCAATGCTGGAGCACTTGAATCTTGAAACGAATATGACAATTTTAAGCTCGAATCTTGAAGAATATGATCGACGGTTTCTCTCTTGATTTGTGTGAATATGTGTGTGTGATTTCGTGTGAATCAATGTGTCACAAGTATCCTATTTATATGGAATTGTATCTAAGTTATTAAACCTAGATGATTTAGGAATATTACTTAAACTAGAATTCTAGTCTTTAGGTAATACTACCATAAATCTAATCTTAATTGATTTAGGAAAGATTTAATAAGATACTTTAGGTATTCTATAAGGAATCAATTTCCGAATTCATATTTAGGAAAAATCTTATATAATAAATAGATAGTAATCTTATTAAAAACAACTTCCTAAACCTTGTCAAAATATAATAAATTATATTCCATAATATAATCTAGTTTGTTTTTAGGATATCAAAATAAATACATATTTATTTATTTAATCCAACCCCACACGTTTTATGAAACGTGTCATAGTACACCTTTTCCAAAACCGTTTCAAACAATATTTAGATTATATTATTTTGACAATTATGGTTATATAAAAATCCTTAGTTTATTAGTAATAAATAATTAACTCATAAGAAAATTATTTATTCCTACTTGACTAAACGATATTTTATATTAACCTATTAAGATTAATAATTCCATAAAATTAGAATACCAATTATTCATTAATTAAACACGACGATTTAAGAAGACCAAAATCGTTTCAATCACCACAATTATTTCGATCATTTCTTCTAAATGGAGTTATGGCTTTAAGCTATAACTTGAACCATCCGTATAACTCGCCTTTGTGATTGGTCAGTCATCCGATTGACTTATGGCTCGTTGAACCCACCATCAACCAACGTCACAAAATGATTACCTGAGTTATCAGCTCAAGTGGGTAATCAAGGACTAAAACGATGTAATGGTATTCAGTTCACTTTGTGGTGTTCAAAATTGGCGTACAATTCCACATGAAAAACAAAACATTATATATCATAACAATGAGGTTGAATAGAGTACACAAGAAAATGAATTATTACATGAATTCATAAAAGAGTACTACAACTTAGGAACACATCTAATTCCCATGGAATGAATGTGCCCTTCATGCTTATCACGTGGTAAGGCTTTTGTGAGAGGATCAGCTATGTTGTCATCCGTAGCGATCTTATCAATAAATATCTCCTTTTACGCGGACTCAGTGGTAGAATCTGCTATAACACTTTGTTTAGAATTTTTCCAGCTGACAGCAGCGCCATTAAGAGTAAAAACGAATCCAGACTGAGATTTCGAGTCATCTCGATCCGTTTGGAAGCTAGCATCTGCGTAACCCGTGGCGCAGAGCGTCGTGTCGCCTCCAAAGTCAATCCCCAATCTTTAGTCCTCCGTAGGTACTTAAGAATGTTTTTCACGACCCTCTAGTGTGGTTCACCTGGATGAGCTTGGAATCGACTTGTCATACTCAATGCATATGCAACCGTCCGGACGTGTGCATATCATGGCATACATGATCGATCCTATAGCCGAAGCATAAGGAATCCGACTCATGCGCTCCTTCTCTTCCAATGTCTTAGCTTCTTGAGTCTTGCTCAAGTGAAGCCCAGTAGTCATAGGAAGGAACCCTTTCTTGGAGTTCGTCATGCTGAATCTCTCCAGAATCTTATCTATGTAAGACTCCTGACTGAGAGACAACATCCGTCGTGATCTATCTCTGTAGATACGGATGCTCAAAATTCTTTGTGCCTCTCCCAGATCTTTCATCTGGAAATGGTTTTTCAACCATGCTTTAACCGAAGACAGGAGAGGTATGTTATTCCCAATCAAGAGTATGTCATCGACATACAGTACTAGGAAGACAATCTTGCTCCCACTCGACTTGATATAGAGACATGGTTCCTCGACTGATCGAATGGGCCCATTCTCTTTTATCACTTGGTCGAAGCGATGATTCCAACTCCGTTATGCTTGCTTAAGTCCATAGATGGAACGCTTAAGCTTGCAAACCTTCTTAGTATTTTATGGATCAATAAAACCCTCGGGTTGTACCATGTACAACTCTTCCTCCAAATAACCGTTTAAGAGGGCGATTTTAACGTCCATTTGCCATATTCATAATCGTGAAATGCGGCGATCGCTAAGATAATCCGAATGGAACGTAGAATGACTACGGGTGCAAAGATCTCATCGTAGTGCAAACCTGGCACTTGGGTGAAACCTTTAGCAACTAGTCTAGCCTTATGGATATCTTGTTTACCTTCCACGGCATGCTTTATTTTGTAAAGCCATTTGCATTGAAGGGGACGCACCTTTGCAGGTAGGTCCACAAGATCCCACATGTTGTTCTCATACATGGAGTCCATCTCGGATTGCATGGCTTCTAGCCATAGCTTTGAGTCAGAACTGGTCATGGCACCTTTATAGGTTGACGGTTCATTACCCTCTAGGAGTAAGACGTCATCTATGTCATGTTCCTCGACCATACCAATGTATCTGTCCGGAGGAATAGAGACTCTTCCCGACCTCCTAGGTTCCTCAGGAATATCTACCGCAGCCTCGGTTGAAGGAACTGTTTCCTCCAATGGTTGCTCGGTAGTTGGTTCTTGAACCTCCGATAAATCGAAGGTTCTATTACTCGACTTGTTCTCGAGAAATGCTTTCTCTAAGAACGTCGCACTAACCGCAACAAAAACACGATGTTCGGTTGGCGAGTAGAAGTAATGACCAAAAGTTCCCTTTGGATAGCCTATAAAGTATGTCTTGACCGATCGCGGGCTGAGCTTATCCTCGTGTCTCCACTTGACATAAGCTTCGCAGCCCCAAACCCGAATAAAGGACAAGTTAGGGACCGTTCCCTTCCATAATTTATATGGAGTCTTGTCAACAGCTTTAGACGGACTTCGGTTAAGTATTAGAGCGGCCGACAAAAGAGCATAGCCCCATAATGAATCAGGCACAACGGTGTGACTCATCATGGATCGAACCATATCAAGTAGAGTTCAATTTCTCCGTTCGGACACACCATTCAATTGTGATGTTCCAGGTGGAGTTAGCTGCAGAACGATACCACAGTCTTTAAGGTGTTGATCAAACTCGTGTGGAAGATACTCACCACCACGATCAGAACGTAGTGCTTTAATCTTTCTTCCCAGTTGGTTCTGTACCCGATTCTGGTATTCTTTGAACTTGTCAAAGGATTAACTTTTATGTTTCATCAAGTAGACATAGCCATATCTACTCAAATCATCCGTGAAAGTGATGAAATACTTATAGCCTTCTCGTGCGTTGATCGACATAGGGCCACATACGTCCGTATGTATGAGTCCTAATAGGTCGGCAGCGCGCATTCCAACACCTTTGAAGGAAATACGAGTCATCTTGCCGATGAGAAATGATTCACGCGTGCCATATGATTCAAAATCAAAGGCCGAGATAGCTCCATTCTGTATGAGCTGTTTTACGCGTTTCTCATTTATATGTCCCATACAACAATGTCATAGGTAAGTTTGATCTTTGTCACCTACCTTTAATCTCTTATTATTCACATGTAATATTTCAGTGGTTTGATCTAAAACATAAATTCCATTCATGGAGACTGCCTTGCCATAAATCATATTTTGTAATGAGAAAATATAACTGTTATTTTCTATTACAAATGAAAAACCAAGTTTGTCAACTGCAGAAACTGAAATAATGTTTTTGGATAAACAAGGAACATAATAACAGTTATATAAAGATAACTCGAATCCACTTGGAAGCTGGATCACGTATGTTCCCCTCGAGACTGCAGCAACACGTGCTCCATTCCCGACACGCAGGTCAACCTCACCCTTGATGAGGGGTTCTTGGTTTCGGAGGCCCTGCATATGATTACATAGATGAGAACCACAACCAGTATCTAGTACCCAAGTTCCTTAACTTGCATGGTTAATCTCAATCATGTGAATAAAAGAAGAAGAAGACATACCAACAGGAGTAACGCGGCCTGCCTTAATATCCTCACGATACACGGGGCATGAGCGCCTCCAATGCCCAGTCTTGTGGCAATGGTGGCATTCCATGCTTGTATCCTTGCTCTTTGTTTTGCCCTGTGAGTTGCTCGACTCACTTGGCCCACTCTTGGTAAATCCTGACTTCTTAAACTTGGGCTTGCCTACTGTTAGGTCGCCCTGACCTTTAGCTTTTCCCTTACCCTTACCCTTGATGGAGATCATGAGAACATCCTGCTTCACGCTCCCACTTAATTTCAGATCCTTCTCGGTCTGTACGAGAAGGGAGTGGAGCTCATGAGGAGTCTTCTTCATGTCGTTCATGTAATAGTTGGCCCTAAAGAGGGCGAACCCATCATGAAGCGAATGAAGCATTCGATCAACGATTATATTCTCACTGATCTTGCAGTTTAGGGCCTCTAGTTTCTCGATATTCTCAATCATGTTGAGAATATGTGGGCTAACAGCTTGGCCCTTCTGGAGTTTCGCCTCAAAGAAGCGACAGGTATGCTCATAAGAAATGATTCTCGGAGCTTTCGAGAATTCGTTAGTGAGCGTGGTGAAAATCTTGTTTGCACCATGGGTTATGAAGCGTCTTTGCAAATTGGATTCCATTGCATAGATGAGTACGTTCTTTATCGCACCCGCTTCCATGACGAAGTCGCTATGAGCGCGAACTACGTTAGCTCTAGCTCCAGTTCTTGGGTGTGCCGGAATGGGCTCAGTTAAGTACTTGAGCTTTCCGTCAGCAATGGCAGCATTCCATAGTGCTGCCTCCCAGTCAGAGAAGTTTGATCCATCATTCCTCAGTCTAGTAGACTGATTCATGGAGTCCATGAAGGCTTTTAGCCAGGATTCACGTGCTAGCTTGGCACTTGGCATTGGGTCTTCACCAGCCATTAGTTATACAGCAGTTTAATTGAACGTGTTCTACACTGAAAAAGAAGATAAAAACAAAACCCTATAAGCAACTCAGTGTTGTGATTTAAGTCTATTTTAAATTGTATTTAAACTCGTAGACTCATGCATTTATATAATTGATCTCCCTCAAGAATTATATAAACGATCCCAAGACTCAATTTCCGTATATTGATAAGCCCACAGCTTGGCTAATTCCACTGTTGGAACTCTTGGTCGATAGATTTTCGTATATCCTATCTATTAGTCCATCACAGTCGCTAGATAGTATCGAGTGACCACGATGTTGAGATAAAATAAATCATCTGTTCCCACTTACCCGACGTAGAAGGGGTCATATTATGCCTACCGACGAAGAAGGGATTCATGGGAATCTGATTTATAAAGACTATTCATAATTTTTGGTTATACGAGGAAGACCCCATCAACTTATATTTATCCATTTTAAGTGAACTAATATCTAGCATATGTGTGAATGAATGAAATAAAGTGATGGCTTTGCAATTGACATGTGACATCTGTATTGTCACAGAAAACTAACGCGTAACCTCTACATGAGTCAGTTTTCAGGCATGTTATAGGTGGTTTGGTTTTAGGCGGAATATGATGCAAGCTATTATCGATGAAAGCATAAAATAAATGCGATAAACGTAAATAAAAGTCCTAGTGTGGCCTATCCTACCAAAATAAACATAAAACAACTTGGAATCCACCGTTGGACCCTAGAAGCTTGTCTTGATGTTCCATCTTGGTCTTTGCAGCGGGAGTGAGCATCCGGTCTCCGTCTTTGATCTTTACAAAATTACTAATTTAAATTACAAATATAACCCTATTTACATTCTAATTAACCCAAAACGGAGATTCAAGATCTCTAAATTACAAACAAGACTGTGTCCCATCATTACGGTGACACAATCTTCTAAGGCCACACTAAGTTACAACCGTTTGCAAAATGAAATACGTTATAGAAAGCATTCAAAAAGCATTCAACAAGACGATAAATAAAATGCATCAACTAAAATTAAAATTCATTCATGACATAATACTGTTATTATGATTTAACAAATTTTAGCAAACCACCTTTATGGGATTAAAATTATGTGATTATACCGTTTTAACCACTTTAATTTTAATAAGTTTATAATCCATTATCTTAAACCGTTTTAAAATAATATGTATCATGCGAGAGTGAACCGTTTCACAAACATAATATACTATTTCCGTATACAGTATATTACTTAAGGCCATGGGAAAATAAAAACAAGTTATTTTCGGGAAAAATAAAACGACTGTTACAGGGAAGTGGTCTACCGACCACAACATGGGGTCGACCGACCTACTGACGAAAAAAAAAAAATTTTTTTTTTTTTTTTTTTTTTTTTTTTTGTAACAGCAGAATGGTCGACCGACCTATTAACCAGGTCGACCGACCACAAAACAAGAAACGGAGTTTCTGAAAACGCAAAAGAGAAACTGCCGAAAAACAGAAACCCTAAGCGGAAGGTGGTCGACCGACCGCAATAGTGGGTCGACCGACCCACACGGCAGACATAAACGATTTTCAAATATTTTAAATTAAAACTTATGATAAACACAAAAGTAAAATTTCGTGGCCTTGTCTCTGATACCACTTGTGGGGAATAAAGCATGTATTCGCCCTAAACTTGAAGGATTATAACGAAACATACAATTGTGATTATTGTCATAAGTTAATAATAACATGAAAAAGGAATACAACCTTGGGTCCTTGCTTGAATAGGCCTAAGAACAGGAATTAAAGTAAATTCCCTCCTATAACTTGCACCCAAGACTTGAATGAGATGATGCCGCGTATGCTAGAAATACTCTCCAATTGCCTTGCAATATGGGGAGAGCTTTTGTGAGGTTTTAGATGTGAGATCTGAGTTTTTGGAAAATAATGTTCTCAAAACCCTAATTCTTGAGATTATGAATTAACCAGTAGAATCAATCACCTGACAAAAGGAGAAGGACTCTCCTTATGTAGTATGGGTCGGCCGAATTAGGTATTGGGTAGGAGTGGGCTTTCCACTCATACCTTATTCCAATGCGTGATTCGACCCACTTTGCTAAAATATAATTCGCGGGTATTTATTATAAATCGTATGCTTGTTATCAGATATTAATACAGTCGATGTATTAATAATGGTCTGATAAAATACGATATTGTATAATTGGCCCAATTAATATAACTGTTTGTATTAATACGCATATTCAATATTTAATTAAATATAACCGTTTATATTTAATTTTACGAATTAATCATGTAATCCGTATTAGCTAAATGTTGGGAAATGTGTCATCAACAATAGTGCGATCACGTGATTAAATCTCATAACAAGAATGCGCACGGGATGATACGATTTATATTAGTCAACTGACCAACATTAATCGGTAATGATTGGCTAGCTAGAGTTTGACATTACTGTCGTATGACGGTGGTGGTCAGTTGATCCCTTTAGGTCACACCTTTAGGACGATTCCCTTAAATGATAAAAATGATCAAATGTATATTGATACGATTTGCTCATATTCCTTAAACTCATATATCGAGAAATTAGAGGTTAAATCTTAATGTAAGATTTATGTTTAAAATTGAAATGTGTCAATTGTTAAACATTGAACGATATTTTATTATATCGTAATTAGAATGAATTGGGTTATAATTATTACAAAGGTTGTAAATCGTATTGACGATAAATTATGAATTACCATTTTATATGTTTGTAATCTCGAATTACATGTCGAAATAATAAATATGATTTATTTAATTTTTAAATGGTATTTATATGTGATAAATATGCATTTTCAAATTATAACAATTGTTGTTATAGTGTAACACCTTAGATGTCACACTTATACAATTGTTTACTAGACAATTATAAAATGGACTACTTGTTATATGGGGATGCCGGTTTTTGGGGTTGGTTAAGGGTATGATTATGGATGTTTATTTGATCAATAAACATAATCATTAAAGGGGTCTTGGAAACTCTACCTATGGCCACCCTAAGGAGCATGCCCAAGTAAATTGTCTCCCTTTTGTGGCTCCCCATACTCGGCCATCCCAAACGCAAGACAAACACAATAAAACTTGTGAAGTCTCTCTTAATTCATTCATTCTAATTTTGTTAGTAAAAATTTCTCTAAGAAAAGAATACTACAATACCTCTAAACATTATAAGATAATATTCATACTAATTATATTAAGAGATATAAATTAGTATACTAAGTTCATATTATTAGAACTTATATTGTTTAAGGAAATTCCGTTTTCTTGTGCTAGCCTACTCGAGATTTCGGATCCTTCAAGGGGTTGTCTTGGTGCATCCAAAGGAGGTATTCGTATTTGGGTACTAGGAGGATCATCCTTGCCATTCTTTCGGACCGTGTGTAAGGGTTCGAGAACTCTCTTATTTCCGCTTTTTAGCATGCATAAGATCACTTATAATATGTTGATTAAAGGGTTAATTAAAAGATTATGTTAGTATGACTAAAAGATTAGTTTATGAGTAACTAATAAACCCAACAATTGGTATCAGAGCAATAGGTTGTTTGCATGGTTTCCGTTTATGTTTTTACGGAGTTATAGTGATAACAAAATAAAATTGAAATTTTCGTTTAATATATGATATGCACGAAATAATTTTAGCATGATTACCTACTGTTTTCTAAAATGTTTTAGAATATTTGGAATATATTTTGCATGAATATTGACTTATGGTATATTAAATCTCGGATTTTATAAAGTTTTAATGGTTAAAATCGTTTATTTTGGGAAAAATAGCAAAAATCATCTTTTGGCCGAGATTTTTTAGTATGTTATCACATGTATTTTCTATAATATGAATATGAATTTTCGTAAATTATGGACTTATAAACCGTGTGATATGAATTTTAATGGTTAAAATGCTTTAAGATGAATAAAAATGGGTTAAAATAGTTATATTGTGAGTTTGACTATAAAAATTTATGAGGATGTCACATGCAATATTTAAAATTTATGTTGAATTTTCCAGAAATTTATCTCAAATATTGCAATATTATAGATTTTTAATGTAAAAATCGGGTAATTAGTGACATTATTTCGACTTTAATAGTTTAAGTTGGAATTTGGCCATAAACATTTAACACGATGTCATATATATTATTTCCAGCATGTATAAAATTTTGAGAATTTTATCTAATTTTATGCTTGAGAAATAATTTTAAAGGTTAAAATCGTACGATATATGACGTAAATCGTTAAAATTTGCAAAGGTTGTTAAAATGGCCGAAAAATGTAACCCATATTAGTCATATATGATATGTTCATCATGAAAATATTTTTGGGAGCCAAAAGTTTCAGATTTGATTTAATTTTAATTTGTTAAAAGTAGCATTTAAAATTGGATATTTAGAGTCATGTTTTAAAATTTCGGCTATGGGGCAATGTGCCATTTAATTTTTCTGTCCATTTTGTGTTCTTAAAATGTTTTGGAAGGTATAAAAATATTATAAGTATTTAATTTGCATTTATGAAGTTAATTATTGATTTTTCCGACTTAAAATGCTCGTTTTACGTACTATTTACGAAATAATATTAAAACCGTACAAATACTAATATTTTAAGATTCTGAAAATTTTAAGAAAATTCTGGATTTTTCAAAATCTGAATTTTGAATTTTCGAAATTTTTTATGACTCTTTTGGATTTTTATATTATTTTTCCCGTAAAACCGAGTAATACCGATCAATATTGAAATATATTAAGTTAAGTCATGTTCAAAGTTTGAGTAAGACTAAATTTTGAATCCTATAAGAGTTAGGATGATTAACTTAAGGATGAAAACCGTTTCATATAATGCATAGTGTTGTTAACCGTTAAAACACGCGATTCCATAAACCGAGGTTTGCGATAACTATTTAAATAAGTGTTTTAAATAGGACGATTTGGCTTAGGGTTTGCATGTTAACTCATATTTACATAAGCATTGCATACTTTATTATGAATGTCATGATTTATTTTACGTAATTTTGGGAATTATGTAATTTCACTTAGTATGGCCTTAGTTTTAAATCGGTATTTCCCGTAATGTAAGGGGTTACCGATTCGGTTGTAATTTTGTGATCTCGTATCACCCAATTGTAATTTATTTCTATTTTATATTGTATAAAGTAGACTAGAAAAGTTGTAATATTTGTAAAATCCGGAGTTCCTTGAAGACGGTGCCATTCGGAAAGGAGTTCCGACAAAGACGGTGTTTACCTCGAAGTGCGTGCCTCGTGAAGTTCAAGGGACCAAAGGAGTTGGTTTCCGAATTTGTACTTTTATTATTTCTTTTCTAGGAAAGGCCATACTAGGGTTTATTTTTATGCTTTTATTTGCTTTTTATATGTTTGCATGCATAGCCAAATCGTCAGACATCGTAACATGCATTTTTTCGACCTAGTCGACCTAGTCTTTTATTTTATCGATAATTCACCGACTTAGTTCACTTAAACGGAGATAGATAATAATTTGACTAGATCTCTTACATATAAATATTGAGACTTAGCCTTACCAAAGAGTATGGACCCATGAATCCCTTCTTCACAAGAACGTAGGCTCGGCTACACCGGGGTACTAAAATTGTCACGTTGGGTAAGTGGGGTAATAAGATTACACCTTGAAATTTGGTTGATCTCAACGAAAGTATTCGTAACCGTAGTTGCAATAAGTTCGGGCTAAAGATAATTTTAAGAAAATTGTCGACCGAGAGTTCTAAGAGTAGAACCGATTAAAGGGTTAATCCACCAAATTATACCGATACGGGTTGAATCGGCTACACCGTGCCCGGATTAGTATGGGTTTGGGTCTCGGGATTGTTTACTTAATTGGGTAAGAGATCATTAAGTAAATATATAACTAAACTTGTTAAAGTTTCTAGTTTAAATTATGAATTTAAAATGATGTTGTTTTATTTCCTTTTATCATTGTAGTTTAATTTTCAAACAACATCAATGGCAACAAACGCTCCACCTCTCACTAACGTATCATGGCTTCGATCCTTTATGGATAGTTGCAAACTCGATAAGTATGGTTCAAACTTTAAGGATTGGGATGCGCAATTACTTTTGGCCGCTCAAGGTGACGATAAGAGTCGTAACCTATCCGAAGCCGCTCCTCCCGCTCCGACCGCTCGTTCATCGGTCCAAACTCGTGAGGCCTATGAAGCCTACATGAAAGAGTCCTCCGCTCTTAAAAATGTGCTCATCTTCTCCATGGAGCCGGATCTCCAAAGGAGTATGATTAAGTTGACCACATCGTATGAAATTTACACCAAACTTGCGACCATGTTTTCGCAAACTCCAAGGGTGATTCAATATGAGGCGGCTTCCGCCTTCTTTGACATAACATTCAAGGAAGGGCAAAAGATAAGCCCTCATGTGCTCAAACTCGTTGAGCTAGCGGAGACTCTAAAAGCTCAAGATGTTGATGTTCCCGATTCTCTTATTATTGACCGAGTTCTTCACTCACTCAATAAGGTTAAAGCATATGCTCAATTCCGGGTGAATTTCAATATGTGAAACCAAGAGACCACGTTGGAAGAGTTGAATAAGATGCTCGTCCAAGCCGAAAGGGACATGGGACTTCATGAAAGTTCCACCAAGGATGTTTTGAACATCGAAAAGAAAGGGAAAACGAGCTTTAAAAGGAATGCCTCTAAAGGCAAGGGCAAGAAAACGTTCAAGCCCAAGGCGACCAAAGAAAAGACCTTTTCGAAAGGCGCTTCCACCTCGTCTTCAAAAGAGCAAGACAAGTGCCTTTATTGCACGAGGATCGGTCATTGGAAGCGAAATTGCCCCAAATACTTAAGCGACCTCAAAAATGGAAAGGCAACCGCCGTAGGTAATAATTCTCGTTTAAACTCATGTCATTTATCAACTTATGTATAATGATACAAATGTGTTGATATTTACCCTTTTTAATTGTTTTAAAGGGGCGCCTCCAAATAATGATAAGGGCAAGGAGAAGGAAGCTTGAAGTTCCTTACTTGGATGGCTATGGTAGCATCCAAATTGATCGAAGACTTGAAGAGCTAGCCTCTAATTTTCATATCGTCTTCTTTCAAATTTTGCATTTATTTTGGAACAATTTACTTTCTTGTAAGACAAGGATTAAAATCCCAAAACAATGGTTGTAATTTTGGATATTAGTGACTTGGTTTTCAACCCGAGTCACTACTTTTGTTCTTAATCAATGTTTTGATTTATCAAATAAATTGCATACCTTGTTAAAAAATGAATAATGGTGGTCTAATCACGCAATAAACATTGATACGATCAAGTATAAAATAATCAAAGAGTTGATTAAAACTGAGAACTATACCACATGAAGGTACTTTCAATCATTTTGAGAAAATATTAATTCATTATATGATGATCATTTTAAGTGAAAATGAGAATGAATTAATCATACCATAAACTTATATACATTGGTTCGATCGAAATAAGCTATCCTTGTACAAATAAGGGTTATTTTAAAGGATAGAGTGGGAGAAAATATTCGACCTACAAACCAATGATACACTAGTACAAAAATCCCCTATTGCGTCAGTTCTAGGCGACCTATTGCGTCGGTTCTGGGGTTGACGTATATCGAAGAGACGTTTAATGAAACGTCAGTTCCAAAACTGACGCAAAAGGTGGTTATTTGCGTCGGTTCCTACTCAAAACTGACGCAAATAATCAGTCAAATACATCAGTTCTTGTATAAAAACCGACGCAAAAGGTCCTAGAACTGACGCAAATACATACCCTTTTGCGTCAGTTTTTAATGAACTGATGTATTTAATACATTATTTTAGCGCCATATAAGGTAGTATATGCGTCGGTTATCTCCAGAACTGACGCTTTTGTGCACCTTTTTGCGTCAGTTATTTTACAACTGATGTATTTGATAAGCTATTTTAGCGCCATATAGAGTGTTATTTGCGTCAATTTTGTCTGAAACGGACTCTTTTGCTCTTATTTTTGCGTCAGTTTTGTTCAAAAACGATGCAATTACTGTTTACCATTTGCGTCATTTTTTGTAAGAACTGATGCAAATTATTTTTATATTTTTTAAAAAAAAAATACGCTACCGAAATTTCGGCAGCACCTCCCTGTAAAACTAAAACGCCAAAAATTTAAAATCACCTGCATTAAGATATTCAACCAAAGGACAATATACATTTCCTTTGCACCAACAACGTTCATTCGTTCCAAACTCCAATCCAACATAACAATAACCAACGTTTTAAAAACGTTCATAATACAATCTAACCTAGCTAGTAACAATCCACCAAAAGTCATAGTTATTACTAAGTTAATCTATTGTAAACGTAAATTATCTAAACATTTACTAGCCCAAACTTCTCTCATCACATTCAAATCCGTCATTGACACCTGTGAATCTGCAATTTTCTGCATTTTATCGATCAAAATAAATATTATATTAAAAATAAATGTAAATGAAGAACGAAAATTGACAATGAAAAGCTAAAAGATAATGACATGAATATATTTCCGCGAACGGATTGAGAGAAAACCGACGTTGAATAGTCGATTGTGAATAGTGTCAAAACAAAAGTTGGGTGATATAAAAAGAATGGAGGGAGTAACTCTTACCGTTAACTAAGTTAAACAAAGTGTGGCTTGTCCAATTGATCACTGGCTGCAACATTGGTCCTATGACAAGTGCGGGGTTGATGGAGATCATGTCAATGCCATTCTCTTTCGAGAATTTCCAAGCAGCCATCTCTGCCAAGGTCTTTGAGAGAACATACGATTCCTGCGAATGCAACAAAGTTCAGGATTTAAGTTCACAGGAGCTACAGGGTAAATCGATAACAGAGCATTCTTGTATAAAAATCAGACTGTTTGAAACATAAACGAAGCAATGACACTCAATTTCAGCCATTGTCGCCAGATCTGTAATCATCCAGCTCGGAGCTATCATCAATCTTATCGAAGAAATGACACTCAATTTATTCCAAAGATAATGCCTTGTTCTTGGGTGAATTATTAGGCCAGTCATACATCAACTACGAAATTCACATGTAAGCTAAGTCATAAGAATACTCACTCTAACTCTAAGGTTCTGCATGTTTTTTAAATTACTAAAATGAATTTGAGGAATAAATACGAAACACTTCATATATGCTTCCTAGCCACATTAGGACCTAATGAATTACCCTTTGGATGCTTACATGTGTAATTGGCCAGGAACTATATTCTACTTTTAGAACTTTTAACTTCTCAAATGCCTACATCCATGATAGAATGAAAAGTAGAAACACAAGTCGAACAATAATTAAATTAACTGAAATCACTTCATAGTGTCACAAGTATTAACCTGTAAGAATGGTCTTCTTAGAAGAAGTTCCGCAAATACACAAGCAGCACCCCAGATGTCCACTGCAGGGCCGTATTGCTTAGGTCCAAATAGCAACTCAGGTGCTCTATACCATCTAGGAAAGACCTATGCAACCAAAGAACAATAACCTGACCGTCAACCTCTTTACTAGAACAATAATCAAGGAAGATGTGGGATATAAGGGACCAGACTGAAAAGAGCAATAATCAATGGGTTTCTGAATGCAACTATATACAACATTTGGAGACAACGAAACCACATCAGAATGGAAAATAAGATTCTGACCAACCATTGTTGGACATAATATTCGAAAAGAGCTGCAAGTTTTTTAAGCTAGTATTAGAAAAGGCAATCTGAATGCCAAGGACAAACATTTTATGTCTCGGATAATGGTCTGATATGCAGCAAATCATACAGTGTGTTTGGCGAAGGCAGATTACAGGAAGTATTTTGATAAGATCTATGCTTTCTGGGACCAAATTCGCTACAGTATATCAGAGTTGGGAGTAGAATGAATTAATACAGGAAGGGAGGATGAGCTTACCTGAACAACAGCTCTGAGATCATGAGTAAGATCGAAAAGCAACAGATCTTTGAGGTTATTAAGCTTGGAACGATGATCAACCAATATATCTTCTTTATGGTGCTTTTTGTTTTGAGTAAGCAGAAAGAGCTTTAAGTAGTATGCTTTAGAGTGAGGCTTGAATTCGTACGCTGGTAGTGAACTAGTAGTGCTGGCAAATTGTACATTTGAATTTTCTCTTTACTTATATACCTACATTATAAAAAAACACAATACTACTGATTCCTTACTTGATGAGTAAATCTGCGATCTGGAATACCAAAGATACGAGCCAAACCAAAACCAACTTAAGCTATCCATCAGCCGCTAATAGCAAATTGTTCGGCTTCATATCCCTACACACACAATCTTATCAACAACCATTCCATCCAACTATATCACAAGAATCCCACAAAAATCAAGCAGTTATTAAGCCCATTGTATGAGTCATTATTTTAAAACATACCCAAATGCACTCACTTCACAATTGTAAGTAAGACTTGGAATCAGCTGGAGGTAACACAATATTCCGGTCTCGAATTACAGCCTCAAGATCACTCTCCATATACTCAAACACAAGATGCAAATTCTTCTTCTGAGGAAATGAAAGTACCCTCAACGCAGAAAAATTCACACCTTCCTTCTGCATCTCTAACCTAATCATTTTTATCGCCACTGTTTGATTCGTCTGCACAAATAAAAAAACTCTAACTCAATCCAGATTCCAAATACTCCAATTTCAACACAAAACCCTAACATAACCAACAATCATGATTATTAATTACATACAGAGACAATGATAGGTCGTCGCGATAGAGTGTTTCGGCCGATTTAATACGGTAGAGCAAAATGAATATGGATGCTAGATCTAATAGTGTTAGCACAAAGACAATAGTTCCTTTTTACCTCCATTGATTCCTAAGTTATTCCAACCAGTTAGCCAACATTTGAACAGAATATTGCGTATAGACTATAGAAGAAAGCATCGCAGTCCTTGGTTGGAAGTCTCACTAAATGAAGCTTAATATAATGCTCGGCAAGAATTAGTTACCTTGATTCTGGTCCAGCTGTTACATACTTCTTCAATAATTTGTCTCTAAGTGCTCAAGAAACAGCTAGTACTCCTGAGGATATGGGCATTCCACAACAACAAATTATAAACAAAATCAACAGTCTACAAAGAAAAATCTTCACCCTATTATAATTAAATCTAACTTCATTAACTAATCAAAACTATCCAACTGAATAATCAATCAAATAACTAAATATTAAACTAAACAAACAAGAGGGATGAATACGTACAACAAAAAGGATAAGAACAACAACAGCTTGAACAAACTATTGAAGAAGAATAATTCAAAAATCTGAACAAACTGTCGGCAACACAAATAATTCAAAAATCGAACAATTCAATCAAATTCACGGACAAACCCTCGAGATCGATAGATATCAATTTAGCGTAAAACAACAGATTCCACAAATCACAAACCTAAAAATCTGAAGCAACAACATACAACACAATTAACCACAACAAATCTAGAACAAAATCTGGATAAATTGATATCCATTAATATCGATTTAATTAGGCAAAACGAATCATTGAATGAAGAATCAATAACTGAATCGAAAAGTAACAAAATTGAGAAAATAAGGAATATAGTTAAAGAAGGAGACGAGACTTACAGTGGAGAGAAAAAAGTACAAGAGAAAGATAAATGGAATCTGCGGCGATGAACAGGCGCTGAAGAAATCTTATTATGAACAAGCAGTATGTGTTTCTTAGTTGACGATCTGTTTTTTTTATATTTAATTTATATCAAATACATCGGTTCTATCATAAACTGATGCAAAAGTGTAAATATAAATACGTCAGTTGTAGGGAAAACTGATGCTTTTCATTAAATACGTCAGTTTTTTACATAACCGACGTATTTTATACATCAGTTTTACATTAGAACTGACGCAAATAACTTGGCCATAAGGGAAAATTGGACTCCCGCCAAAATTAAGTACTTTTTGCGTCAGTTTTTGTAGAACCGACGTAAATCACTTGACGCAATAGGGTATTTTTGTACTAGTGATATAACTATAGGATCTTAGAGAAGATTCCTGAAAGGGTTCTTAAGAAGAAACCTAAATAAGATAACAAAAGAAACTACGAGAGGACACTGAAGAAACTAAGGGAGGACACTCGAAGAAAGGTTCTTTGTGTTCATTATTTCAGTGGGAAACCCCGTATGAATTCGGAAGGAAGATCGGCTCCATGAGATAGTGATTTTTCAGAGATTATAAGATAATAGAGGAGAAATCATCTATCTATTCGGAGGCAAGACTGATTTCTTGAAACAATGATTTTCTATGATTATAAGATAATAGAGGAGAAATCATCTCAGTCCCCTTGCAGTAGTTTATCTTGTGTCAGAAGGTATGATCTGAAAAGATGGATCACTATAGAGATAGTGATAATAATTCGAGTAATAGTTTAACATGCGAGAAATGAAAGGTTCATTTAAGAAATCGAGGGATATTGTTTTGAGTGGGAGCGATATTCATTAAAGAATTGAAACCTACCATTTAGAGAGAATGGGTGATTCTTTAAGAGTAAAGAATAAGAGGTACTCAATTTAGATGAATAAAATAATTTGTATCATATGATGATGGAGTTTTAATGGGAAGGTTTATTATATTGATAATAAAGGGTCGCCCATTAGAAATTAGAATGGTTAGATACGTTATTCATAATGATGAACAAAACCATTATCAAAAGGCCAAGATGAGTGAAAATTATTAGAATGATGAAATCATAAATAGACTACAATGTATATTTCAGTACATAAGTGACTAAAGAGAGTGATTCCTTAATCCCTCCAGTATATCGATACGTCACAAGTTATAAGATAACAGTGGGAGCTTTCCTCCGGAAAGGAAACTCAAAATCTAGAAAGAGTTCTAGAAGTGTACTCAAATAGAATCATATTATACGGGATAATATGAGTGTGGGGAATAAAGCATGTATTCACCCTAAACTTGCAGGATTATAATGAAAAATACAGTTGTGTTTATAGTCATAAGATTAAAAAGGATAAGAAAAGAAGTACAACCTTTAGTCCTTGTGCGAAAGGCCTAAGAACAGGAATTAACACAAATTCCCTCCTATAACTTGCACCCAAGACTTAGAATGAGACGTGGCCGCGTGTGCTAGAAATCCTCTCCAACTGCCTTGTAATATTGGGAGAGCTATTTAGGTTTTAGATGTGAGATCTGAGGTTTTGGGAGAAGAAAACTCTCAAAACCCTAATTTTTCCTTGAGATTTGTTTAAGCAGTCAAACAAGAGTCCCAGACATAAGGAGAGTCCTCCTCCTTATGTAGCTCTTTTGGCCGAAATTTCCAATAGGGTAGGAGTGGGCTTTCCACTCTTACCTTATTCTAATTTGTGATTCGACCCATTTAGCTAAACTTTATTCGCGGGTTTTGTTTATAAATCGTATGCATGTTATCAGATATTAATGCAGTCGATGTATTAATAATGGTCTGATAAAATTACGATATTGTATAATTACCCAAATTAATATAACTGTTTATATTAATACGCGAATACAATATTTAATTAAATATAACCGTTTATATTTAATTTTACGAATTAATCAAGCAATCCGTTTTAGCTAAAATTATTTAATCCGTATTAAATAATAATCTCAACATCTTATTGATTAATTTAATAGTCAATACCTCTGACTAACTGTTTAGTCATATCCGGCATAAATGTGATTGTATTTTCATACCTTCACATCTCTCAAACGTGTCCTATAGGTGTGACGTATAGGGACCAGTTGATCACCGCCATCCGTATGACAATAACGTCAAACTTATCTAGCAAGCCAACCGTTATTGATAAACGTGGATCAACTGGTAATAATACAAAAGTATGCCCTTGTGATCCTTAAAGAGATTTAATAAGTCATTGTACTTAATTGTCAAGGACACCAGCCCCAACAATGAGAATAAAGGAGACCAAAATTTGTAAGTTTTGCAAATCATGAATAAAGGGTTATTTGCAAAACACTAATACAAATAGATGATTGTGCATCAAGTGCAATGTAATAGTTTTGACTATTGTTGCATGACAACATCATTTGAGTTATGAATAACTCAAGATAAAAGATACTTTGTCAAAATCCAAATGGGTTGTAAGAGAAAATATTGAACCCCATAAGTGAACTGGATTGACTTAGTATAGCCCCTAGCCGCTTACATGAGGTGACATCTCCAAGCGACTAGAGTGTGAGGCGATTGATGGCAAGTTCAAGTGCCATAGAGTCATATGTGATGACTAGTCGATCACATAGGCAGACTGTTAGAGACACTCTGTCGGGCAATGTGACCGCTTATAGAGTTCTGAAAATTTTATAGCCGGGTCGTGGCGAGAGCTGCTATAGTATTCTTATGAGTCAATTCTTAGACTAAAGACTACTCTCCCAAGATGGTACAGTTTAGGCATAGCCTTGATCCGTTCTCTACGACTTTTCGTAACTGGAGTCAAATGGGATTGCTTCAGGCTGTGACTGACTGTGACTAGTCAAAGGAAGTAGTGCGATAGAAATTGTCCACCCCTTGTCAGGGTTGTTCAAATCTCAGGGCCACTCGATGAGAAGTTAACTGGAAATGCGTGGCCACGCTCGGAAGGTATCTATGGTAGATAATTCCGGTCAAACAGTTATTTTCCAGATCGAGGAAACCACTCATGATATGATCGAATGCAAGTACGACCTCAGAGAGACATCTTGCATTGAGTGGGAGATTGTAATAGGACAAGAGAATTGGTGACGCACACTTGTCGAGGACAAGTGGGAGATTGTTGGGAAATGTGTCCTCAACACTAGTGCGATCACGTGATTAAATCTCATAACAAGAATGCGCAAGGGATGATATGATTTATATTAGTCAACTGACCAACATTAATCGGTAATGATTGGCTAGCTAGAGTTTGACATTACTGTCGTATGACGGTGGTGGTCAGTTGATCCCTTTAGGTCACACCTTTAAGACGATTCCCTTAAATGATAAAAATGATCAAATGTATATTGATACGATTTGCTCATATTCCTTAAACTCATATATCGAGAAATTAGAGGTTAAATCTTAATGTAAGATTTATGTTTAAAATTGAAATGTGTCAATTGTTAAACATTGAACGATATTTTATTATATCGTAATTAGAATGAATTGGGTTATAATTATTACAAAGGTTGTAAATCGTATTGACGATAAATTATGAATTACCATTTTATATGTTTGTAATCTCGAATTACATGTCGAAATAATAAATATGATTTATTTAATTTTTAAATGGTATTTATATGTGATAAATATGCATTTTCAAATTATAACAATTGTTTTTTTTTGGTAAAATGTGAGTGGTATTAAAATTATAGGATAATTACAATAAAGGTTTAGGGTTCGAGACCCCTTACAAGCACATTAAAAGACATCATCTCAAAAACAACTTAAGACTAGTTATGTAGCCAGTCAACATCTTCTTGGTGAATATCCACTCGAGGCTTGCATTTCACCCGCCTTTTAACCTCTTGAATAATCTTGTCCAACACTTTCTCAGGTCTCAGTAGACACCCATCCAGCCTGGCACAGTTTCTTTGAGTCCAGATATGATAATGATATGCATTCATCAGTGCCACTCTGATCTTCCAAACCCCATCTTGTCTCTGAACCTCACTCAAACTCTGTATAGAAGGAAAGGACCCTCCATACCAATGCTGCAACAGTCTTTGGATCAAGACTGAATAAGGGCAGCTGATGAAAATATGGTCAATAGTTTCAGACTGGGATTGACACAGAAAACACAGGTCATCAGATACACATCCTATTCTGAACAGCTTGCTTTTCACATTCATACCCCCTTGCATTCTTAGCCAGGTCACAATAGCATGCTTTGGTATGTTCCAGTGATTCCAAATAACATTGCTCCATTTCTGGGTAGGTTTTGTAGGTTGTAGCCACTGATACCCCTCCTTGATTGTGTACCCCTTCCCATTGCTTATCCATTCATCATTAACATAGCCAGATTTGAATTATAACAATTGTTGTTATAGTGTAACACCTTAGATGTCACACTTATGCAATTGTTTACTAGACAATTATAAAATGGACTACTTGTTATATGGGGATGCCGGTTTTTGGGGTTGGTTAAGGGTATGATTATGGATGTTTATTTGATCAATAAACATAATCATTAAAGGGGTCTTGGAAACTCTACCTATGGCCACCCTAAGGAGCATGCCCAAGTAAATTGTCTCCCTTTTGTGGCTCCCCATACCCGGCCATCCCAAACCCAAGACATACACAATAAAACTTGTGAAGTCTCTCTTAATTCATTCATTCTAATTTTGTTAGTAAAAATTTCTCTAAGAAAAGAATACTACAATACCTCTAAACATTATAAGATAATATTCATACTAATTAATTATATTAAGAGATATAAATTAGTATACTAAGTTCATATTATTAGAACTTATATTGTTTAAGGAAATTCCGTTTTCTTGTGCTAGCCTACTCGAGATTTCGGATCCTTCAAGGGGTTGTCTTGGTGCATCCAAAGGAGGTATTCTTATTTGGGTACTAGGAGGATCATCCTTGCCATTCTTTCGGACCGTGTGTAAGGGTTCGAGAACTCTCTTATTTCCGCTTTTTAGCATGCATAAGATCACTTATAATATGTTAATTAAAGGGTTAATTAAAAGATTATGTTAGTCTGACTAAAAGATTAGTTTATGAGTAACTAATAAACCAAACACTAAAATTATTTAATCCGTATTAAATAATAATCTCAACATCTCAGTGACTAATTTAATAGTCAATACCTCCGACTAACTGTTTAGTCGTATCCGGCATAAATGTGACTGTATTTTCATACCTTCATATCTCTCAAACGTGTCCTATAGGTGTGACGTATAGGGACCAGTTGATCACCGCCATCCGTAAGACAATAACGTCAAACTTATCTAGCAAGCCAACCGTTATTGATAAGCGTGGATCAACTGATAATAATACTGAAGTATGCCCTTGTGATCCTTTAAGAGATTTAGTAAGTCATTGTACTTAATTGTCAAGGACACCAGCCCCAACATCCACAACACCTTATACACGCTCTGTTTGTGCCTTGTTTTAACGCATCTAAATAGCCTCTTTATGGCGATGTTCCGGCCACCTTGCGCCATCATACAACTAACCACATAATCCACTAACATACTTACTACTTTAAACTTGTACCCAAAAACAAACCCAAAACAACAACTGAATATAACAATTATTAGAAACGAATCAAAAACGCTTAACATTGCTACTGTCGACATTCTTGGTGATTAAAGCGATACCCACGATGGTCCTACGGTGGTTTAGAGATTAAAAACATGTTAAGGACACTACAAGGATTATATCCAACCATAGAACACTAAATCGATGGTCTGAAAAGCAACAAAACAGGGTGTTAAACTTACAGTCGCGTAAGGATGAAACGGTGAAGATATTTATTTGACCACTGTCGACTAAAATAGGGTGTTAAACTTACAGAACTGTGCAGTGACATTCTGACCACTGTCGACTAAAATATTTATTTATCTCAAAAATATAATTCGTATTAACATGAAACAAAAGCATTGGAAAGCTAAATCAGAAAGTTATCACACATAAAATTTTCACATTCATATAGAGAACACATCACTACTACAAAATTGGCCTATTGCAACATTTTGTGTGCAACACTTTGTAATTGTGTTGCAATTTGAAGAGACGTTTAAAGGATGCAACACTTTACCTAAAAATGTTGCAAATACAAACATAATGCAACATTTTTATTTAAGTGTTGCATTCTATTGTCATTTATGCTACATTTTAATATAAATGTTGCATGCTATAGTCATTAATGCAACATTTTTATGTAATTGTTGCTTTAATTTATCAAATAAGGTTATACTTCGTAATTAATATAATACTATTTATATTGACCTGAGTCAAAGCATACGCGAATCAAAATAACAAAATTTCGATTCAGAATCCAAATAATCTAATCATTATCATTTGGTGTGATTACTCGTAATTAAGAGTCTTGAATACTCAATTTCTTTTCATTTGTATTCGACGACGATTCACATGCATATCGATTTCTCACTTGTATGGAGCACAAGTAAGAAAAAAAGAGTTATTAACTAAATTTGTTAAATACTAACCAGACCTGTTTTTCCGACGATCAAGAACCGAAAATATCGATTTGCGATTCGAACCAGATACGATCCATTATTTTAGGTCGACTCATATTATAACCTTACCCAAAAACTCGTATTTATCATACCGAAATATTTCTAACTTCTCTAAAATATTAATTCATCATTTCTAAAAAAAAGAAATCAAATTTGGACCTCTATCTTAGTTGTATCACCAATTCACCATGTAGTCGTAAACCTACTGGAAACTCCGAAAATTCTCCATTTCTTCTCCTTCTTTCTTCCCACCAAATCTTTCTAATTCCTATAGCAGCCGCCATATTTGTGCTCATCCTTCTCACTCTTTTATCCAGGTCTACTTTCTAGGTTTTTCCTTTCTTTTCCTTTTCAATTATTGCTATTTTCCTGTTTTTTGGTTTCCGAATTAAATTTCGCGATGATTTCTATTTGCAATATTGTTTCATCTAAATTTAGATTTTATTGCGTAATTTATCTTCTAGCAGTAATTATACTTGTAGTTGGACTTTAGTGATTGATTTTGGAGCATTACGAGTAGTAATTAATTGAATTATTATTGTGCAGGGTGTATATTAGGGTTAGGGATAGGGTTTTGGATTGTTTGAATTGGAGGTCGTCTTACAATTTATAGCATCCACATTGTATCGCTTAAAGATTTTCGTTCACTGTCGTCATACTCGCCTGGGCAGCAGTTTGTATAGTTATTCATCTTAGCTATAGATTTGGTGGCAAATGGATAATACAGTACTTCCAATGCTTGATTTCCAACTTATAGCACACAAATTCTTAGTTAGGACCGTCTTAAATTCCCCTTTATCTATGCCAAATTCCCCTTCTTTCAATTTGCCATCAACTTTGAAAGCTCAGTTTGACTTTGCTTATAGGCCTACATTATCCACTGTCATTTTATGGAAGATTGAGAAGTTTTCAAAATGAGTGAATTTTTCACAATATCCAATGCGAAAGTATTTCACTACAACAGTTAATTATACAACGATTTGAAGAAATCAAGAGAGCCATGATCATAGGTTTGAATTAAGTTGGAGGTAATTGAATGGTTTTGTTAGTAGTAGATGTAGTAAGTTGGATTAATTTGCAGGTCGATTATGTTGTTTGGTGGGATTTGTGTGATTTTGTTTATATGTTTATGGGTTGTATGTGTTACACTTAGCTTGTCTTGATCATATTTAATTTGGTTTAATAAAAGTTGCCAGGTTGATGCTTGTGAAAATAATCCTAATTTTCAAGTGTGAAAATAAAGGTTGTGAGGTAGATCAACGATCACCAGTTAAAGTTGATTATAGTTCTCAGTGCGTATTATAATGTTCCCAAATTGTGGATACAACTATTTTCTCTTCAATTTCAATTTGACTTACTGTGCTTTTCAATTGCTCAGATGCCAACCTAGTTAAACTCTACCTTTACTCTCATGTATGCAATTTCACTATTGTTTGCTAAACCTTTACTTGGTTTTACATTATTTTGCAGCTTTCATGAATTTAACCTCATTTTTTGTTTTTGGCGTATGGGTGAGGTAGGGGCCAGTAGACTTCGGCGTTGTTCAGATTTTTTTGAAGTTTGAGACTTTTAGCGATTTTGTTAAGGTAAAATCAGACTTCAAAAATGACTATTTTAGTTTATTTCAACCCAAGCTTCTAAATTTTAGTTTTATTGTTTTTGGCATAAAGGTTCAGATTTTAACTTTCATAAAGTTGAATGCCTAAGCATAGATCCTGCTAACAAGAAGGTACACTGTCGATCGACTTTGAATGGGAAAGCTGACTTTTCTGTGGAATATGACTATCTTGTCATTGCAATGGGAGCTCAATCCAACCCTTTTAACACTCCTGATATAGAGGAGAACGCACACTTCCTAAAGGTAAATTGTTTTTGTTTGTATAACTATATCTCAAAGAAATCATACCTTAACTGAGTGTCTTAAAGTCTCAGACAGAAAATGGTTTTAATAACTTCTTGAATCACATGTACAGGAGGTAGAAGATGCCCTAAAAATTTGAGTTCTGTGTCAGATGCATTGCACATGGTCTGTGTAGCGTTGGTTATAATTATAGATGGCGGTCTTTCAGTTAGAAGTAATGATAACATGTTAGTTTGTTGCAAATTGTTCACTAGTTTAAAATATGTCTGATATTGATGTTTGATAAACAGATTTTAATGAATTATTATGAATGCTGGAGTGGAGAAAACAAGGTACTTTTATTGGAATGGCTTAGCCACTAACACCTACTAGTCTGCAGATAAGCATCAAAAGCATAGACATACATACTACCATTGATTCCTGCCTGCAACGAAAAGCCATTGACTATCCCTGCTTCACATAACTTCACATTCTAAAAACCCATCAGAATAGCAACTCCACAGCACACCCTACAACAACTGAAAAACATATTTGTTGCACGACCCTGCAAAAACTTCCCTACCACTCAGGGACTGCTGCCTCTGCATCTACAACTACTGGATGTTCTTTAAAGCTTGACCTGCAACAGATAATACTGCAAAATCGCCTGCAACCTACATCTGAAACTGCTGCCACACAAAAACAAACAACCATAACGCAACTCAGAGAACAACAATTGGTCTGCAACACCAGTACAGCTACTGATCTGCAACTGAACTCTGCAAAAGCCTGAAAACAGCTACTGGTAGATATGCTTAACTATTCTAGCCTCATTCAATCCATTAGTACAATGAAACATACGAATATTAGACTGATATTGGATCTGCTGCATAATGTTGTCCTCTGAACTACACGCATTCTGAAATACCCTGCAGTTCCTCTCACGCCAAAGATGAGAAATGGTACAAAGCAACCCATTCAGCACTTTTTGATATTGTTGCTGATAGTTTTGGGAACAAAGCATTGTTGCTATTGTTCATTTGTTTATGTCATTGTGTGCAGGATCTACCGTACAAAGTTCTCTAATTTTCAGTTTTCTTAAGAAGTAATTGATGTACCTTACTCTTATTTTTCTCACTTAATCTATCATTTTGATTTTGCATCGTCTAGTTGCCTAGTCCTAGTCCTTAGTGGCAGGAGCCGTTACTCGACAATGTCCATAGTTGCTGGTGCAACTGCTGATGCTTTTATTCCTTGATATCTAGGTGTTAACTGTGGGGAATATAGCATGTATTCACCCTAAACTTGCAGGATTATAATGAAAAATACAGTTGTGTTTATAGTCATAAGATTAAAAAGGATAAGAAAAAGAATTACAACCTTGGGTCCTTGCTTGAAAAGACCTAAGAACAGGAATTAAAGTAAATTCCCTCCTATAACTTGCACCCAAGACTTTGTTTGAGATGATGCCGCGTGTGCTAGAAAATACTCTCCAATTGCCTTGCAATATGGGGAAAGCTATTGAGGTTTTAGATGTGAGATCTGAGTTTTGGGAGAAGAATGCTCTCAAAACCCTAATTGTGAGAATTATGATTCAACAGTTACTGACATAAGGAGAAGGACTCTCCTTATGTAGTACTTAGGGTGGGTCGGCCGAATTAGGGTAAGAGTGGGCTTTCTCCACTCTTACCTTATTCCTTTGCATGATTCGACCCGTTTTGCTAAATATTATTTGTGGGATTTTTATTATAAATCGCATACGTGTTATCAGATATTAATGCAGTCGATGTATTAATAATGGTCTGATAAAATTACGATATTGTATAATTATCCAAATTAATATAACTGTTTATATTAATACCCGAAATCAATATTTAATTAAATATAACTGCTTATATTTAATTTTACGAATTAATCATGTAATCCGCATTAGCTAAAATTTATTTAATCCGTATTAAATAATAATCTCAACATCTTATTGACTAATTTAATAGTCAATACCTCTGACTAACTGTTTAGTCGTATTCGGCATAAATGTGACTGTATTTTCATACCTTCACATCTCTCAAACGTGTCCTATAGGTGTGACGTATAGGGACCAGTTGATCACCGCCATCCGTATGACAATAACGTCAAACTTATCTAGCAAGCCAACCGTTATTGATAAACGTGGATCAACTGGTAATAATACAAAAGTATGCCCTTGTGATCCTTAAAGAGATTTAATAAGTCATTGTACTTAATTGTCAAGGACACCAGCCCCAACAATCTCCCACTTGTCCGTACAAGGGTATGTGCAATGACGTTATCACACTACATGTGGAGGACACAAGCTCCAACAAACTCCCACTTGTCCGTACAAGTGTAGGTGCGATAACCGAATCTCATATCCTTTTAAAATTTCTCCCACTCAATGTAAGACAATTTGCAAATCCGCATTCGCAAAGGTCATATCTCACAAGCGATCTGTATCAAGAGTGGTTTCCCCGACTAGAGAGTAACTTAACTGATAAAACGAATCTGTATTCGAGCATGGCCATGCATTTCAGTTACTACTCCTCGAGTGGCCCTGAGAAATGATAAAATCCTGATAAGGGTTTGGATATTTCCCTCAACTCGAATCCTGCCGATATCGCCCAGCATGAAATAACCCAGAAAAAATCCTCTTGGCCCCTGTTACGGTGACCGTGGGAAAGAAACCAAAGTTACCCAAAATCTGTCTTAATCTCAAGAGACAGTTGAAGGTCAAAAGACTCGACTCTAAGGAACACTATGGAGGTCCTATCCACGACCAGGCACCCAATGTTATAAAACATTTAGGACTCCATAACGTTGTCACGGGGTGTCCTACGAGATATCCGTATAACTCGCCTTTGTGATTGGTCAGTCAGCCGCGTGACTTATGGCTCGTTGAACCCACCATCAACCAACGTCACAAAATGATTACCTGAGTTATCAGCTCAAGTGGGTAATCAAGGACCAAAACGATGTAATGTTAATCAGTTCACTTTGTGGTGTTCAAAATTGGCGTACAATTCCACATGAAAAACAAAACATTATATATCATAACAATAAGGTTGAATAGAGTACACGAGAAAATGAATTATTACATGAATTCATAAAAGAGTACTACAACTTAGGAACACATTTAATTCCCATGGAATGAATGTGTCCTTCATGCTTATCACGTGGTAATGCTTTTGTGAGAGGATCAGCTATGTTGTCATCCATAGCGATCTTATCAATAAATATCTTCTTTTACGTGGACTCAGTAGTAGAATCTGCTGTAACACTCTGTTTAGAACTTTTCCAGCTGACAGCAGCGCCATTAAGAGTAAAAATGAATCCAGACTGAGATTTCGAGTCATCGCGATCCGTTTGGAAGCTAGCATCTGCGTAACCCGTGGCGCAGAGCGTCGAGTCGCCTCTAAAAGTCAATCCCCAATCTTTAGTCCTCCGTAGGTACTTAAGAATGTTTTTCACGGCCATCCAGTGTTGTTCACCTGGATGAGCTTGGAATCGACTTGTCATACTCAATGCATATGCAACGTCAGGACGTGTGCATATCATGGCATACATGATCGATCCTATTGCCGAAGCATAAGGAATCCGACTCATGCGCTCTTTCTCTTCCACTGACTTAGCTTCTTGAGTCTTGCTCAAGTGAAGCCCAGGAGTCATAGGAAGGAACCCCTTCTTGGAGTTCGTCATGCTGAATCTCTCCAGAATCTTCTCTATATAAGATTCCTGACTGAGAGACAACATCCCTCGTGATCTATCCCTGTAGATACGGATGCCCAAAATTCTTTGTGCCTCTCCCAGATCTTTCATCTGGAAATGGTTTTTCAACCATGCTTTAACCGAAGATAAGAGAGGTATGTCATTCCCAATCAAGAGTATGTCATCGACATACAGTACTAGGAATACAATCTTACTCCCACTCGACTTGATATAGAGACATGGTTCCTCGACTGATCGAATGAACCCATTCTCTTTTATCACTTGGTCGAAGCGATGATTCCAACTCCGCGATGCTTGCTTAAGTCCATAGATGGAACGCTTAAGCTTGCAAACTTTCTTAGGATGTGCTGGATCGATAAAACCCTCGGGTTGTACCATGTACAACTCTTCCTCCAAATAACCGTTTAAGAAGGCGGTTTTAACGTCCATTTGCCATATTTCATAGTCATGAAATGCGGCGATCGCTAAGATAATCCGAATGGAACGTAGCATGACTACGGGTGCAAAGATCTCATCATAGTGCAAGCCTGGCACTTGAGTGAAACCTTTAGCAACTAGTCTAGCCTTGTGGATATCTTGTTGTCCTTCCACGGCATGCTTTATCTTGTAAAGCCATTTGCATTGAAGGGGACGTACCTTTGCAGGTAGGTCCACAAGATCCCACACGTTGTTCTCATACATGGAGTCCATCTCGGATTGCATGGCTTCTAGCCATAGCTTTGAGTCAGAACTGGTCATGGCACCTTTATAGGTTGTGGGTTCATTACCCTCTAGGAGTAAGACGTCATCTGTATCGTGTTCCTCGACCATACCAATGTAGCTGTCCGGTGGAATAGAGACTCTTCCTGACCTCCTAGGTTCCTCAGGGATATCTACCGCAGCCTCGGTTGAAGGTACTGTTTCCTCCAATGGTTGCTCGGTAGTTGGTTCTTGAACCTCCGATAACTCGAAGGTTCTATTACTCGACTTGTTCTCGAGAAATTCTTTCTCTAAGAACGTCGCACTAGCCGCAACAAAAACACGTTGTTCGGTAGGCGAGTAGAAGTAATGACCAAACGTTCCCTTTGGATAGCCTATAAAGTATGTCTTGACCGATCGCGGGCCGAGCTTATCCTCGTGTCTCCACTTGACATAAGCCTCGCAGCCCCAAACCCGAATAAAGGACAAGTTAGGGACCGTTCCCTTCCATAACTCGAATGGAGTCTTGTCAACAGCTTTAGACGGACTTCGGTTAAGTATTAGAGCGGCCGACAAAAGAGCATAGCCCCACAATGAATCAGGCACAACGGTGTGACTCATCATGGATCGAACCATATCAAGTAAAGTTCGATTTCTCCGTTCGGACACACCATTTAATTGTGGTGTTCCAGGTGGAGTCAACTGTAGCACGATCCCACAGTCTTTTAGGTGTTGATCAAACTCGCGTGAAAGATACTCACCACCACGATCCGAGCGTAGTGCTTTAATCTTTCTACCCAGCTGGTTCTGTACCCGATTCTGGTATTCTTTGAACTTGTCAAAGGATTCACTTTTATGTTTCATCAAGTAGACATAGCCATATCTACTCAAATCATCCGTGAAAGTGATGAAATACCTATAGCCTTCTCGTGCGTTGATCGACATAGGGCCACATACGTCCGTATGTATGAGTCCTAATAGGTCAGCAGCGCGCATTCCAACACCTTTGAAGGAAATACGAGTCATTTTGCCGATGAGACATGATTCACACGTGCCATATGATTCGAAATCAAAGGGCGAAATAGCTCCATTCTGTATGAGCTGTTTTACGCGTTTCTCATTTATGTGTCCCATACGACAATGCCATAGGTAAGTTTGATCTTTGTCACCTACCTTTATTCTTTTATTATTCACATGTAATATCTCGGTGGTTTGATCTAAAACATAAATTCCATTCATGGAAACTGCCTTGCCATAAATCATATTGTGTAAGGAGAAAATACAGCTATTATTCTCTATTACAAATGAAAAACCAAGTTTGTCAAGTGCAGAAACTGAAATAATGTTTTTGGATAAACTAGGAACATAATAACAGTTATATAAAAATAACTCGAATCCACTTGGAAGCTGGATTACGTATGTTCCCTTCGAGACTGCAGCCACACGTGCTCTATTCCCGACACGCAGGTCCACCTCACCCTTGGTTAGGGGTTCTTGGTTTCGGAGGCCCTGCACATGATTACATAGATGAGAACCACAACCAGTATCAAGTACCCAAGTTCCGCAACTTGCGTGGTTAATCTCAATCATGTGAATAAAAGAAGAAGAAGACATACCAACAGGGGTAACGCGGCCTGCCTTAATGTCCTCGCGATACACGCGGCATGAGCGCCTCCAATGCCCAGTCTTGTGGGAATGGTGACATTTCATGCTTGTATCCTTGCTCTTTGTCTTGCCTTGTGAGTTACTCGACTCAACAGGCCCACTCTTAGCAAATCCTGGTTTCTTGAACCTGGGCCTACCTACCGCTAGGTCGCCCTGAGCTTTAGCCTTCCCTTTACCTTTTCCCTTACTTGAGATCATGAGAACATCCTGCTTTAGACTCCCACTCAACTTTAGATCCTTCTCAGTCTGTACGAGAAGGGAGTGGAGCTCATGGGGAGTCTTCTTCATGTCGTTCATGTAGTAGTTGGCCCTAAAGAGGGCGAACCCATCATGAAGCGAATGAAGCATGCGATCAACGATGATGTTCTCACTGATCTTGCAGTTTAGGGTCTCCAGTTTCTCGATATTCTCAATCATGTTGAGAATATGTGGGCTAACAGCTTGGCCCTTCTGGAGTTTCGCCTCAAAGAAGCGACAGGTATGCTCATAAGAAACGATTCTCGGAGCCTTGGAGAATTCGTTAGTGAGCGTGGTGAAAATCTTGTTTGCACCATGGGTTATGAAGCGTCTTTGCAAATTAGATTCCATTGCATAGATGAGTACGTTCTTTATCGCACCCGCTTCCATGACGAAGTCGCTATGAGCGCGAACATCGTTGGCTCTAGCTCCAGTTCCTGGGTGTGGCGGAATGGGCTCAGTTAAGAACTTGAGCTTTCCGTCAGCAATGGCAGCATTCCGTAGTGCTGCCTCCCAGTCAGAGAAGTTTGACCCATCATTCCTCAGTCTAGTTGACTGATTCATGGAGTCCATGAAGGCTTTTAGCCAGGATTCACGTGCTAGCTTGGCACTTGGCATTGGGTCTTCACCAGCCATGCATTTTAGTTTTACAGCAGTTTTAATGAACGTGTTCTACACTGAAAAGAAGATAAAACAAAACCATATAAGCAACTTATTGTTGTGATTTAAGTCTATATTAAATTGAATTTAAACTCGTAGACTCATGCATTTATATAATTGATCTCCCTCAAGAATTATATAAACGATCCCAAGACTCAATTTCCGTATATTGATAAGCCCACAGTTTGGCTAATTCCAATCGTTGGAACTCTTGGTCGATAGATTTCCGTATATCTATCTATTAGTCCATCTCAGTCACTGGAATATTATCGAGTGACCATGATGTTGAGATAAAATAAATCATCTGTTCCCACTTACCCGACGTAGAAGGGGTCATATTATGCCTACCGACGAAGAAGGGATTCATGGGAGGCTGATTTATAAAGACTAATCTCAATTTTTGGTTATACGAGGAAGACCCCATCAACTCTTATTTATCCATATTTAAGTGAACTAAAAACTAGCATTTGCGTGAATGAATTAAATAAAGTGATGGCTTTTAAATTGACATGTGACATCTGTATTGTCACAGAAAACTAACGCGTAACCTCTACATGAGTCAGTTTTCAGGCATGATATAGGTGGTTTGGTTTTTAGGCGGAATATGATGCAAGCTATTATCGATGAAAGCGTAAAGATAAATGCAATAAACGTAAATAAAAGTCCTAGTGTGGCCTATCCTACCAAAATAAACATAAAACAACTTGGAATCCACTGTTGGACCCTAGAAGCTTGTCTTGATGTTCCATCTTGATCCTTGCAGCGGGAGTGAGCATCCGGCCTCCGTCTTGTCTTTGGTCTTCACAAAATTACTAATTTAAATTACAAAAGTAGTCCTAGATACATTCTAATTTAAATACAAAAGTAATTACATGGCAAAAACCCAAAACGGAGATTCAAGATCTCAAAATTACAAGCAAGATCGTGTCCCTTCATTACGGTGACACAATCTTCTAAGGCCACACTAAGTTACAACCGTTTGCAAAAATTAAATACGTTATTGAAAGCATTCAAGGCATTCACAAGACGATAAATAAAATGCATCAACTAAAAACAATTTATACATGACATAATATTGTTATTATGATTAATAAATTTATACCAAACCACCTTTTAAGATTAAAATTAAGTGACTATACCGTTTTAATCACCAATTTTAACAAACATATAATCCATTATTTTAAACTGTTTTAAAACAATATGTATCAAGCGAGGGTGAACCGTTTCACTAAATAATACACTATTTCCGTATATAGTATATTATTTTAAGCCATGTGAAAATAAAACATGTTATTTTCGTAAAATAAAAAAAAACGATTCTGTTACAGGGGTGGTCTACCGACCGGAAAAACAGGTCGACCGACCACCTGACGAAAAAATTTTTTTTATTTTTTTATTTTTTTTTTTATTTTTTTATTTTTTTTTTTTTTTAAAGCAGAATGGTCGACCGACCCGAAAAACAGGTCGACCGACCACAAAACACGAAACCGAGTTTCTGAACACGATTTCTCACAAAGGAAACTGTTTTGAAAAAAAAACAGAAAACTCACACAGGGGCGGTCGACCGACCGCTATAACTGGTCGACCGACCGACACGGCGGCAGAAACGAGATTTTTCAAAAACTTTTAAATAAACTTATGAAAAACACAAAAGTAAAATTTTCATGGCCTGTCTCTGATACCACTTGTGGGGAATATAGCATGTATTCACCCTAAACTTGCAGGATTATAATGAAAAATACAGTTGTGTTTATAGTCATAAGATTAAAAAGGATAAGAAAAAGAATTACAACCTTGGGTCCTTGCTTGAAAAGACCTAAGAACAGGAATTAAAGTAAATTCCCTCCTATAACTTGCACCCAAGACTTTGTTTGAGATGATGCCGCGTGTGCTAGAAAATACTCTCCAATTGCCTTGCAATATGGGGAAAGCTATTGAGGTTTTAGATGTGAGATCTGAGTTTTGGGAGAAGAATGCTCTCAAAACCCTAATTGTGAGAATTATGATTCAACAGTTACTGACATAAGGAGAAGGACTCTCCTTATGTAGTACTTAGGGTGGGTCGGCCGAATTAGGGTAAGAGTGGGCTTTCTCCACTCTTACCTTATTCCTTTGCATGATTCGACCCGTTTTGCTAAATATTATTTGTGGGATTTTTATTATAAATCGCATACGTGTTATCAGATATTAATGCAGTCGATGTATTAATAATGGTCTGATAAAATTACGATATTGTATAATTATCCAAATTAATATAACTGTTTATATTAATACCCGAAATCAATATTTAATTAAATATAACTGCTTATATTTAATTTTACGAATTAATCATGTAATCCGCATTAGCTAAAATTTATTTAATCCGTATTAAATAATAATCTCAACATCTTATTGACTAATTTAATAGTCAATACCTCTGACTAACTGTTTAGTCGTATTCGGCATAAATGTGACTGTATTTTCATACCTTCACATCTCTCAAACGTGTCCTATAGGTGTGACGTATAGGGACCAGTTGATCACCGCCATCCGTATGACAATAACGTCAAACTTATCTAGCAAGCCAACCGTTATTGATAAACGTGGATCAACTGGTAATAATACAAAAGTATGCCCTTGTGATCCTTAAAGAGATTTAATAAGTCATTGTACTTAATTGTCAAGGACACCAGCCCCAACATTAACAAACTGAGTTGAAGCAGGAGATTAAACCAGAGGATGCATCAATCATTGATGGTCTGATGAAGACATGCTGATGCTATGGAGTTTTCGTGGCTTTGTTGCTGCCGGTCTAAACACAAAAGACCAGATTTTAAGTAGAAACATGGATAATAATCTGATGTTGTATGGTATTGACTTTGTGTACATGCAGCAGAATCATTCCCAGGGAGTAAGATGCCGTGAGACAAGTGTTGCTTGGGTGCATGAAGAGATCATCAGAGACAATTTTGTTTGAATAAGTAGTTTATTTGATGTACTGTGTTTTCATGCTGTATACTGGTTATGGCACCATGTAGACTCATAATTTTCTTGTCTTTCTTTATTAGTGTTAGTTGTTGCTGTATGTAAAAAATTTCTTGTCTTTCTTTATTAGTAATAGTTGTTGTATGTACTGGTTGTTTGGATGATGTAAATGATTAATTTTCTTTTCTTTTTTAATTTAATACTTACTCGCATTATTTCACCAAAAAAAGTCCTAATCATTTAATTAATTTACATGTAATGTCGTTTATGTCGTACCTCTGAAACGGCGACAAATCGTTTAGTATATAATTCATTGCAACATAAAAAAAATGTTGCAATAGATTATAAACCTGACGCATTTACGAATCCCATAAATTTAAAAAGTGTTGCAAGGCAAAAGAGTAAATGTTGCTATAATTAGGAAATAGTGTTGCTTTCATATATTTTAAGTGTTGCATTTGAAAAATGTTGCATTTTAAAAACGAATGCAACACAAGTGAAAAGTGTTGCGTTTTATCCAAAAATGTTGCATGAAATGTTGCTCTAGGCTAATGCAACAAGACTTTAAGCAACATATTTAAAAGTGTTGCTTAAACCTTATAGCAACATTTTTATGGCTATATGCAACATTTTAAAGCCGTTGCAATAGGCTCACTTTGTAGTAGTGCATTTTAAATGATAGTTCGTACAAATAAGGTAACATTCTGAAAATTTATTACAAATTTTTGTTTCTTAAAAAAAAAAACTGTTTCACGTTATCAAATTTAAACATAATCATTCCTTGTCTAAAAGGTGTTGACATATCATTTAAAGCATTTAAATCACATGGCACCATATTAACATGTATTCATTATTTTCAAACCGAAGTGTCATCTAGAAACGGTAATGATTGCGAAACTGAAAATAAGATCAACTAAATAACGCAATAATCATGGATGTATAGACAATGCATTAGTTTCTACTATCGTAACAATCACAGCTTATTTAAATACGAAAAAAAAAAATATCCTAGAAATCACTAAGGTGTCACTTATTGAATACAGACCTTATACTAAATTAAATGTATATAATTAGACAAAAAACTTGGCCTGTAATCTTCAACACATAACTATATAACATTCATGGCTTAAGGCAACACATTCCGCATATCACTAGACATGGATTACTATAACATGTAATCATAAGCTTAACTAAATTGTTCACCCATAACAAGGAGTTAAGCACTAACATCATATATAATTACAATTGTCTTTTAATAACCAGAGAATCGTACGTATGAACATCTTAGAACACCAAATTCATATGATCACATCACTCTAACTATTACTCCATAAGTATACATCCATACTCTTAAATTTCAACTCAATCATTCAGATAAATCAGCATTTCAATATCAACCATATACTACCAATGCACGTTATTAACCACAATTCACATTATTACTTACCTCATTCCGCTCCTGCAAAACTGTTAGTACAATATAGGCAAGGTCTGATCTTTTATTTTGTTACTACCCACTCTCTGCATCACTCAAGGGTCACCAGGTTAGACTGAAAGGGCCAGTGGCCTGGTTTGAGGGGGCCGCTAACTCGTCCCAATCCTGGGGCTCCTAACAATTACTAGCCTGGGGTTCATTTTATTTGACTCTTCTTATGTTCATTATTTTTATTCATTTGTTTTTTTAGGCCTGAGGATCGTTCGCTCTGATACCACTTTGTAACACCCCCATTTATTTAAGAGCCTTTAGTAAGACATTCTCAAATAAATAGAGTTGTTACCATCTCGGAATATCCGAGGTAGTGTATAACAAAGTAAAACAACCAAAGTACTTTATATAACAACTGATTAAATTTAAAACTTTGATATTACAACTATTACGCAAAGAATAAAAGTACAACAGATAACATCTAAGTATGTGATCTAATCCTAATAAGTAGGTCCAAGCCATGTCTCCCTCCTTGCCCAAGCTCCTAGTACGTCTGTCTCTGACCTGTAGAATCTACTCCCCATTCCGGATCATCGTAGGTGTACACGAATACACTGTCAACCTCGCGGTTGAGTAGGATAACATAATAATAAATAATGCAACAAATATGATATGCAAATGCCATGATATGCTCGAGCTCAATCAGAATCTCAACCTCAAACCCAAAACACCAAACCATACCGAACCTCCCGGCAGACTATAATCGGTTGTCACCGAACACCAGCTCAATAGCTGATAAGACACCAGGCCTGGTCTGTAGAACCACCCTGGGCTTTATATCAGAACAATATCTGACCATAACTTTCTCAGTAACCAATGCATATGCTATGCTCATGAATGCAACGATATAATTATTCAATAATGCTATCAAATAATGAAATGCTCATACCATTACCAATAATCCACACTCAATCCAACCCATATCATTCTCATATAAATCATATTCAGCATCGATAACACACAATACCGCATCCATTCATACACATCATAGAGTATAAGGTCAATGTATCCTACCTGGATAACAATATTATCCCATCACGCAGCTAACATCCAATGAGTAGAATCACTCCATTACAAACTCAACACCTAATAAAATAATATAGGTAATTACTAACTAATATAACTATGTAAACAAATATAAAATATGACTTATTCAAATTAACGATTTAAATTATATATTACGTATAACAAGACCGTATTAAATATGACTACTTCAATTAACTTAAACAACTCGTCCTTATTACTTTATAACTAAGTTCAAATAAATAAACGGACATTGAAAACATTGTCGACTATCGATAACCGTCACATTCTTGTATAAAATTTACTTAACAACTTTAATAATTAAAACAGGAGTAACATTTACTAATATTAACCATATTTGATACTAATCATATAATAACAACCATACAATAATAATATCAATACAAAAAAATTAATAATATCAATTAAAATAATAATAATAATAATAATAATAAGGACAAAACAGGTATGCTTACAACTACTAATATAATAATAATAATAATAATCATAATAATAATAATAATGCTGATACTGCTAATAATTGTATAATAATAATAATAATATAATAATAATATTAATCATGTGCAAAATAATACAGCAACCCAAACAATCCCGCACAAAAATACGATTAACCACCCCTACGACAGCCTACTTTTACAGCCCATTCTACACCCTTTCTGACGCCTGAACCACCACCACCTCACGGTGGTTGCCACCCTTAGACCACGGTGCACCTACTAACCCTAAACACAACCCCTGACATGACCATTCCAGCCCTCGAAACTAGTCACCAAAACCCCTGGTCACAACCACAACCCGCCGAAAACCGTGACTGACCCTCACTGTAAACCCGACTACCGCCACTTGCACACTACCCTAACCACCACCTGACATTACCCTAGCCACCTATCACCTCCCACGACTCCCCTGGTGGTAACCACCAGGCCTTGACACCACTACAACCCTCTAAAACAGCCGCCAAAAGACGGTTCCACAACACCTTATACACGCTCTGTTTGTGCCTTGTTTTAACGCATCCCCAGCCTCTTTATGGCGGTGCTCCGGCCACCTTGCGCCACCATACAACTAACCACATAACCCACTAACATACTACTACTTTAATCCATAAACTCGTACCCAAAAACAAACCCAAAACAACAACTGAATATAACAATTATAAGAAACGAATCAAAAACGCTTAACATTGCTACTGTCGACATTCTTGGTGATTAAAGCGATACCCACGATGGTCCTACGATGGTTTAGAGATGACAAACATGTTAAGGACACTACAAGGATTATATCCAACCATAGAACACTAAATCGATGGTCTGAAAAGCAACAAAACAGGGTGTTAAACTTACAGTCGCGTAAGGATGAAACGGTGAAGGTGATGGCTGTTCAAGGCGTTTTTTCCTCCTCTTTTGTTCTCTTCCAACTCACGGCAGACTAGGGCTCTCTTGGTGTAGGAGGGGTAGGGAGGCAGAAGAGAGTAAGGTTTTGTTTTACGTTGATGGAGGCATGTGGTAGAATAGGGTATTAGGGTTAGATTTGTATGTCGTTGGATATTATGTTTGTCGATGGTAGGGTTTGTATGTTTGGGTGAATGGGTTTTACACTACATGAGTCCATATCCCATCACAAAACAATTATAACCCGAGTCCAATAGTCCATCACGCATCTCTAGGTAATATCCCGCTCTCAGCTCGTAACTTAAAATAAACGAGTACGTATAAATTATTTATACGAAATAAATTAAGTAATTTAGTATTAATAAATATTAATTGAATAATTATAATAATATAGTTTTATTAGAACTAACATAGAAATATACAAAATTAGGATTTAAATATAATTATGACGTAAGTAATAAAACGAGTATAGATGAGATATAAATATAAAATAGGGAATATATTTAATTATAAATATATAATCAAAATAAAAGAAATACGAATGAAATTTCATTTTATGAAATAATCGTCAAATATAAAATGATTATGAAATACGAAATAATCGTAGAAATCTGATTTATAAAATAATAATAGTTTACTAAAATACTTTTTAAACATTCCGTTTGAAATAAGTGTATAAAACATGGTTTGACTGCCGTTGGCGGAGGCTAATATACTGGGTATTACATCATCGATGAGAGTAGAGTCCGGCAAATCAAGAGCAGAATCTGCATTCTGCTCAGGAGCTCTGGTCGGTCGACCAGGAGCGTCGGTCGGTCGACCAGATGACTGGGATCAGATTGTTTCTGTTTTCCAGAGACTGACGAGTCATCAGGTCGGTCGGTCGGTCTACCGTGTATGTTGGTCGGTCGACTGACTTTACTGGGAACGAAATCAGCTTCTTCTTCAGAAACTTTATCAGATTCTTCCTGGGATGCCGGTCCATCATCTGAACGACCACTTCTGAGATTTATGGCATTGATCGTCTCTACGGGGTTCTCACAATTGCTAGGAGAGTTAGCAATCTGATTAGCAACTAAGATTGCTAATTGGCTCTCAAAAGTCCTCAATGAAGAAACTTGAGCCTTCTCCATCTCCAACATTTGAGTCATGAGGGCTTGAACTAACCCTCTTAACTCCACCGTTTCGCTCGTGTTGTCAACCGTAATAATCAAGTTCGAACTTTCTTGTTTCATCTGAGTTGCCTCAAGCTTTTCAAAACGAGCTTCGACGGTTGTTTCAAGACCCAAAACTCGACCCATCTCTACATTCAACCTTCGCGAATTTCCACGCGAACTCCCAAATTCAGCTCTATGCACCGCCATGTCTTCAATGGTGTTCTAACCTTTCATATTATTGGTGTTATTTTGGAACCTTCCACTGGCAGCTGCATCTAGTATAACATTGTAGTCATCATATAGGGCATTGTAGAATTGGTTGCAAAGATACCACTGTGGGAAACCGTGATGAGGAATGGACCGGACCAACTTCTTCAACCGACCCCACGCCTCACAAAATTCTTCGTCGGGACCTTGTTTAAAATTTGTGATTTGACTTCTCAAGTCATTGGCCTTCGCAAGTGGAAAATATTTTTTATAGAAAGCCAATGCCAAGGAAGTCCAATCCGTGATCTTCTCAGCTACCCTATCAACGTAGCGGTACCATTCCCGTGCATAATCCTTCAAGGAGTACATGAACATCATTGCCTTCACCTCATTTTGAGTTACCCCGACCGGTATATGTATAGAACAACAGTAATCCGTGAATGTTTCTACATTCTTCAACGGATCCTCATCGGGTAGAACAGAAAATTGGTTCCGCTCCACCAAAATGATATAATTGGGGTGGAGCTCAAAAGTACCAGTGGTTGGAGTAGGCAAACTGAACCCCTTCGGTAAATCCTGCACTTTCGGTTGAACGTGATCATAGATAGTAGTCATGATCTCTATGAGTGAGAGTACTCAAGCCTTCCTCTTAAAAACCTGTCTTCTAACTGTGTAAAACAAAACTAGAAGAAAAGGTAAGCAACGATCTTTAGGAACCGAAGTTTCTTAAGACAAGGAAAATAAACTAAAAATTAACAAACAAAATGATACCGTCTCCCCGGCAACGGCGCCAAAATTTGATACCCGTCGTTGTGGGTATCAAAGATAAGATTTATAATTTCCTAGCTTTAACTATAGATAGTGAAAGTCAGGGTCGAACCAAAAGGAGGTTGGGAGTGTTTATTGTTTTAGGTCTAAGTCTTAAGGTAACAAATTGGGGGTTTGAATTGTGGTTTGGTCTCTACTAAGTCTTAAGGTAACAAATTGGGGATTTGAATTGTGGTTTGGTCTCTACTAAGTCTATCAAATTAAAGAAGGACAAAACTATAACAAAGATGTGAATAAAAACTTCGATAAAAAGATGTTAGGATGATCAGATCGTTATGGCAACAATAGCATATAGTCTAGGTCAACATGTATTGCAGTCGTGTAGGGGGTATAACAAATCCTTTCGGTCTATGTTATCTAATAGCTCCTTTCGGCCTATGCTATTAGTTCCTAGGTCTCACAAATATCGGTTGTCAACAATATGGGTGATTCCTAATGTATAGGTCACATACCTTTCAGTCTTCGTAACCTAGCTGTCTTAAAACGTTAACTAATTCCCTTCCCTTATCTTTCAATCTCGGGTTGGTCATTATTAAGCATCCTATAAGTCTCCTTTCGGTCTCGTCATAAGATATTGCTATTAATATAAGAAAACAGGTCTGATCAGACACGGAGTTGGTCGACCGACCAGCTACTCCAGTCGGTCGACTAACTACCTCAGTCGGCCGACCAGATAAGCCAGTCGGTCGACCAAGGTCTGCTACAGGTCGCCCTAATTCATGCCACCTATGCGGTTACTTACCTACATCCTAACATATGATACTGAGCTACTCCTAAATACAGTAAGAACGATAACTACGATAATAACAACGATACTCATAGTGATAAATACGATAAACATTCAATTAACAAACAAGGTTTCGGGAATCTATCTAGCCGGTATAACAATAATGAATTACAATAATAAACTAAACCGAAAAGAGAAATACCGTAATGAGAAAGAATTCCAGAACTAAAAGATTGAATTGAATAAAAGAAGCGTGGGACAGAATGTTGTGTGAATAAAACTAAGAAGAACTTATGTAAACTAAAGAACTAAATTAATGAGATTGTATGTAAACTAATAAGCAAAAAAACCTAAGATTAGAACTTGATAGATTAAAAGATGATTAGCCTAATGACGGGATTAGGCTTTTATCAGAATTCCTGAAAGCTTTCTTCCTTGACCTAATCACGCCGTGGGCTTTTGCGAGTTTCTGCAATCTGCGCCGTGGTCGACCGACCAGTGGCCTCGGTTGGTCGACCGGTTATCGGGCCCATGGGGTCTTCTTTCTTTGATTCTGAACTTCTGGACTTAGCACGTCAGGTATGCTGGTCGATCGACTAGTGAGCTCGGCCGGTCGACCACGTCACGTGCGTGTCAGCCCCTAGAGTTTTCATAAATTATTCCTTTGGCCTTTGAATTGCGCGTGGACTTCGTTCCTTATTCATTCCTTGGTTCCTTAGCTATGTAAAAATCCCAAGGGTAGCATTTGTCTTGAAATCGCCTCATTTCCGCATAATTCTGCAAAATAGCATAAAAATACGAAAGTAGACGAATATAGGGAAATAGCGACTAAAACTCGTAAATGAGCTCTGAAATGCGTGTAAAAATAGATGTAAAACATCATAAAATAGACACGCATCAAATTTGATACCCGTCGTTGTGGGTATCAAAGATAATATTTATAATTTTATAGCTTTAACTATAGATAGTGAAAGTCAGGGTCGAACGACCAAAAAGAGGTTGGGAGTGTTTATTGTTTTAGTTCTAAGTCTTAAGGTAACAAATTGGGGGTTTGAATTGTGATTTGGTCTCTACTAAGTCTAACTAATTAAAGCAAGACAAAACTAAAACAATGATGTGAATAAAAACTATGATAAAAAGATGTTAGGATGATCGGTTCGTTATGGCTACGATGGCATATAGTCTAGTCAATATGTATTGTAGTCGTGTAAGGGGTATAACAAATCCTTTCGGTCTATGTTATCTAATAGCTCCTTGAGGCCTATGCTATTAGTTCCTAGGTCTCACAAATATCGGGTGTCAACAATATGGGTGATTCCTAATGTCTAGGTCACATACCTTTCAGTCTTAGTAACCTAGCTGTCTTAAAACGTTAACTAATTCCCTTGCCTTATATTTCAATCTCGGGTTGGTCATTATTAAGCATCCTATAAGTCTCCTTTCGGTCTCGTCACAAGATATTGCTATTAATATAAGAAAACAGGTCTGATCATACACGGAGTTGGTCGACCGACCAGCTACTCCAGTCGGTCGACTAACTACCTCAGTCGGCCGACCAGATAAGCCAGTCGGTCGACCAAGGTCTGCTACAGGTCGCCCTAATTCATGCCACCTATAGTAAGAACGATAACTACGGAAATAACAACGATACTCATAGCGATAAATACGATAAACATTCAATTAACAAACAAGGTTTCGGGAATCTATCTAGCCGGTATAACAATAATGAATTACAATAATAAACTAAACCGAAAAGAGAAATACCGTAATGAGAAGGAAGTCCAGAACTAAAAGATTGAATTGAATAAAAAAAGCGTGGGACAGAATGTTGTGTGAATAAAACTAAGAACTTTTTTTTTTGTTAAAAGGTAAATATTATTAAGTAACCAAAATTAGGCCAAAAGGACCTATGTAACAGCCAGCAGCGTATCTAAGTAGGTTCTATCTCGTATAGAGATGTTACCCGTACAAGTTTCATGAATGTTATGTCTAGTCTCATCTACAATACATTGGAAAACAAAATTGGGTTTCATAAGAACATTATCTATCCTTGCTTTGTTTCTTTGACGCCAAATGTGATAAATGAGAGCATTGATAATCCCATTGGTAAGGCCTCTTTTAAGCGTCGTCCCCCTTCGAGTCATACACCATCTTTTAGAGTTATTAACAGGAATATGTAGTCCAGTCCACTGGTTCACCAATGTAATAATCTGTAGGCTGTAAGGACAGCTGAAGAAGAGATGCTCCAGAGACTCTGTCTGCAGGCCACAAATACAACAAAGATCATCCTGAATGAATCCAATGTTATATAGCTTGTGCTTAGTGTTCATAGCCTGATGGTAATAGAGCCAAGATATGAATTGATGCTTGGGTCTTGTCCATTTGTTCCATACCTGATGATACCATTCCACATCCGTATTGATTTCTCTCAGCCAGTTATAGCCAGTTTTGATGGTGTACGTTTTACCATTGATATTCTGCCAGTGCTGTTGAAGTATAACAGGCTTAATTTCATCTTTCATCTTGCAAATTTTCTTCCAAGTCCATAGAGTATCCAAACCAGGCCTGTAATCTAACCATTGAGTACTTTTCAGGTAAATATTTTGCACCCATTTAACCCACAGAGAGTTAGCCTCAGTGAAGACCCACCAGGCCAGTTTAGCCACTGCAGCCTTATTCCAAATTCGAGCATTGGTAATCCCCAGGCCACCCTCTTTTTGAGGTTTACATACAGTATCCCAAGCCACCAGAGGAGGTTTTTTGTATTCAGTGCTTCCTTCCCAAAGGAAATTCCTGCAAATAGAGTCAATAGTTTTCATAACAGCTACTGGAATGATGAAAATGGAAGCCCAGTACCTATGAAGAGTAGATAGGACAGCTTTTATGAGAACTAGCCTTCCTGCATATGATAGTTTTCTAGTACCAAGAGCTCGGATTCTTTCTAGCACTTTATCAATCAAGGGTTTGCAATCTTGAGCATTAAGTCTAGTAGCTTTTATGGGAACCCCCAGATATCTGAATGGAAGTGAACCTTCCACACATCCAGAAATGTAGGCAATATCAGTTCTCAACTCATTGTCAACCCCATTGAAGTAGACATTTGATTTGCCAGGACTCATGCATAGTCCTGAAGCCTCTGAGAAGGTGGCAAAGGTTCTTAGAAGAATCATTATAGAGGGGCTTTCACCTTTACAGAAGAGGAGAAGATCATCCGCAAAACTAAGAAGAACTTATGTAAACTAAAGAACTAAATTAATGAGATTGTATGTAAACTAATAAGCAAAGAAACCTAAGATTAGAACTTCATAGATTAAAAGATGATTAGCCTAATGACGGGATTAGGCTTTTATAAGAATTCCTGAAAGCTTTCTTCCTTGACCTAATCACGCCGTGGGCTTTTGCGAGTTTCTGAAATCTGCGCCGTGATCGACCGACCAGTGGCCTCGGTCGGTCGACCGGTTATCTGGCTCATGGGGTCTTCTGGCTTTGATTCTGAACTTCTGGACTTAGCACGTCAAGTATGCTGGTCGATAGACCAGTGAGCTTTGTTGGTTGACCACGTCACCTGTGTGTCAGCCCCTAGAGTTTTCATAAGTTGTTCCTTTGGCCTTTGAATTGCGCGTGGACTTCGTTCCTTATTCATTCCCTGGTTCCTTAAGCTATGTAAAAATCCCAAGGGTAGCATTTGGCTCGAAATCGCCTCATTTCCGCATAATTCTGCAAAATAGCATAAAAATACGAAAGTAGACGAATATAGGGAAATAGCGACTAAAACTCGTAAATGAGCTCTGAAATGCGTATAAAAATAGATGTAAAACATCATAAAATAGACACGCATCAAATTCCCCAAACCAAACCTTGCCTGCCCTCAAGCAAGAATTAGACTCGATCTTAAACCTATGGAACGATTTCAATCTCATAGCGAAATGCACATGTAAGCCTAAACCAATTTAATGTAATGTCAACAAGGAAATAGTAAATGAATCATGCAAACGAGTGATGAAGTTGTCAAACTTGTTAATCTATTAACCGTAGAGACTTTTCACAATGGACTCTTGCGGGTCGCTCAAATCACACATTAAGCACAGTGTGAGCGTATGTAAAATATAGAAAGAAGTAATTTGTAAAGACACTCACCTAACTTCGACCCGTGAAAACATGCTTGCAATTTAACATGAAAATGAGCTCTACAACCGTACACATACGTATCTATCAAGTGACTTCGACACATGCTTGAGGTAAGGAAAGATATGTGAGGTGATGGGTGAGAGAGGTTAAGATGTTTTTGGACAAGTGGGGGTTAAATAGCCAAGCTAGTAAAACCGGAATCCAACAACACATTTCACAACTTTCAACACAATGAAGGTACTATTTTGTAGCACAAATCTCACAATACTTCAAAGGAAAGGACTCCCAATTGATTTGAATGAAGTACGGGAGCAATATAATATCAAATAAAGGTATTTTTCTGAACGATTTCAAGTTCCTGTTTCTGTCAGTTGGTCGACCGACCAGGTGATGCGGTCGGTCGATTGACTTGCAGAATTTTTTCATTTTTTTTCTTTTTCTGGTTTTTCTGTTTTTTTTTTCTTTTCCTTTTTTTTTCTTTCTTTCTTTCTCTTTCTTTTCTCAAGAGGACATACAAATACCAAAGATGGCTCAAAAAAAATTCCATTGACCACAAATACTAGCTTGGTTAAGGTGGGCTAAGTATGGGATGTGGTTTTAGGGACAAAAAGGCAAATTTGGTTATGTAAGGCTTATGGGTAAAATAAGAGAAAGGGGCCTCAAGTGCATGTGTCAAGACTCACAAAACAAGATAGCATACAGGTATATAGCAGTGCATATTCATGTTTATGCATATTGATGTAACATGTTTCAAGGGGAGTACTACTCATATTCATAAACAACTGATTATGAATGAAACCAGAAATAAGCTCTAAAACTCAGAAAATGAAGTAGTTTGCCAAAGGGTCAAGTCAAGTCTCAAGAAAAGCAAAAAGTTTGACAAAAACTCATGGATATGCATACGATTCTATCACTAAACATGTTAAAAAGCAAGGCATAGACATAAACATACGAAAATGCAAAGTCATCATTGAAATACTATCGTTCCGACTCGACGTATATGCTAAAGTAAACGTGCATTTTTTTTGAAATTTTGGAATTTTTCCATTTTTTTGGATTTTTTGTATATGCAAGGAAAATATGAAAGAAACGATGCAAGACAGAAATGCAATAAACGTGTGACGACATGCAGTAAAACAAATGAATGTGACACAAAACCATTCCCCAAACCACACCGCACAATGTCCCCATTGTGCCATAGCATGAGCAAAGGTTATGAAAAAAAGAAAAATGCGTAAAAGGGAAAACAATGGAAAAACATAGAATGAACTCACAAGATTTTAGCGCAAACGTAAACCTCCCCAAACCAGCGGGAGCTTAGGAGATTTCAGTGGCCAGCAGTGCCACCCCAAAGACCTGAAAAAGGGACAAGAAGATAAACCCTTTTTGGGGATTAACGGTGTTTTGGGTGATAGATGATAGTTTAAAAGGTTTGAAAATGAGAGATAAAATGAAAGCATAAAAGAAAGAGTAAGGAGAAAAACTCCCTAATCGTGCTTGCACGCTTCCCAGGTAAGTACGAACAGGTTGCAGCAGCAACGGTGGTCGACCGACCACACCACTTGGTCTACCGACCAAGAGACGGTAACAGTAACCTTCTGAGCTGCAGTGATTTGGTCGACCGACTGATACTTCTGGTCGGTCGACCACACTTCCTGTGCAATGTTCTCTTTCTTCTCGGAATTAACGCTTTGGATTGAGTTAATCTTTTCTCAAACCTGTAAACAGCATATATGCGCCCAAAACATGCGCTAAATCCCAAAGTACCAAGTCTATTGTCTTAAACAAAAACAACGAAAGCAAAATTGTCTAAGTCTAACGCGAAGCAATAACTAAAAGTCTTAACGAAAACAGAAAAATAGTCTTAGAAAAACATAAATGCCTAAACTCATCCGCGAAAAATACGGAATATCTCGAACCACGGCTTTTGGCTACACGCCGTGGCCTCCACCGTGCTTGTCTTGATTGCAAAGCACGAGTCCAACCCGTCACAAAGCATATGTGACGGTTCATCTTCTCTAGCCTCCTATCTTCTTTCCTTGTCCTCCGCATCCATCTCGTCGGGCTCATCATCCGACCCATAGCTCAACATTCCAAGTCCTCCCCTTTGCACAATGGGCACTTTGACGGTAGGCTCCCCTTGTAAAACCCCTTGTCGCAGCAGAAAAATAAAACATACAAACATGCCAAAATTTACGCGGAATTTAAACTTTAACATGCAAGATAAAACGAGGTGAATTAAAACAAGCTGTACAAACTGAAATGATCAAAACATAGATAAGTATATAGTTCTAAGTATGAAACATAAGTACAAAACACATTCTGGGATGGTACATCCCTACAAGCACTCAAATGTATAACCAAAAGAAACTAGGTCTAGCTAAACGATAACGGGTATGTCATCGATGATAGGATCATCGCTCGCTAGCCTCAGTAACCCTCCAGCAACCTGTCATGTACCTACATACATGAAAACATGTACGGCACAATCAGTGGGGAGTGACTAGAGTTCTAATAGCCACCTATTGTCAATAACACATAACACATAACACATAAGGCATCCAACATACTCCAACATTTATAACATGCGAAGTATTTATATCAACAACAACCTTCATATCAACATGCATCACTTATGCAAAAGGCTCTCAACTAACTTCAGATACTATTTGAAATGAGAGCCGGCCTCCCTTCTGGTTGCCCGGCCGGGGGGTCTTTCACTCCAAACCATTTACGAAACCAGACTAAGAGTCGTTCAAGGCCTTGGATGAACTATACTAAGATAGACAATACTCTATAACAAACAATCAATTAGCAACATCTGACACTGTACCCCAACTCAGGCAAGTAGATGCAATTAGTAGTATTTAGATCTAACCCCAACTCAGGGTAGAACTAAACACAATCAGTAGTGTCCAAGTCACACCTCAACTAAGGTAAACTTGGTACACAAATCAGCAAGCATACACCCGTGAACCCCAACTCAAGCACGGATGGTGAAGCCCGTCGTTGAGGGTACCAAAGATAAAATTTATAATTCCTAACTTTAACAATAGATAGTGAAAGTCAGGGTCGAACCACAAGGAGGTGGGGAATGTTTATTGTTTGAATGTTAATGTTTAAAGGTAACAAAATTGGGGGTTTTGATTGTTGATTACTAAATCTAAGCAAATAAAACAAGAAAATAAAGATGAGAATAAAATATAATAAAAGGGATGCTAGGATGTTTGGGTAATAAATAGCTAAGGTAAAATAAATCCTAAGGTCAACACGTATTGCAGTCGCGTAAGGGGGTGTAACATATCTTTTTAAGTCTATGCTACCTAATAGCTCCTTTCGGCCTATCCTATTAGTTCCTAGGTCTCACAATTATTGGGTGTCAACAATAAGGGTGATTCCTAAATCCCAGGTCACATACCTTTCAGCCTTGAGTAACCTATCCGTCTTAAGGTGTAAACCAATGCCCTTCCCGTATCTTTCAATCTTGGGTAGGTCATTACTAACATCCTACAAGTCTCCTTATGGTCTCATTGCAGGATATTATAATTGACAAGAAAAGACGAAATAAGAATACATACGCGGGTGGTCGACCGACCAGCTACTCCAGTCGGCCGACCACGACCTCGGTCGACCGACCAGCTATTCCAGTCGGCCGACCGTGGTCCTGCTACAAGTCGGTCTTTCGAATTTTATTTACCTACGCATACTCATCCCCTACATCCTAACATATGAAAATTAGCTACTGATGGTTGTTAAGACGATTATAAATTTGGGAATAAACATGGTGAATGTATTGAATAATCTAAACATGCAAGAACTAACAAAGCTTGAGATTCTGACTTAAACAATTGTAATAAAAACAAGAACGATAATAAAGCAAGAAAAAGAGTAATTACCACAATCGGAATTAAGGCAAGAAGAAACAAACTTTATTGAATGCTTGGGAACTGTTGAAAGATTACAAAATAAAAAGATGATGATTCCTAAGATGATAACTCCTAAGATAAAAGATCAAAGATAAAAGATAAAAAAAAAGATGTCTAACCCTAATCATAAGATTAGTTTATATAGGTAGAAAAAGTAAGAGTTTCCTAAAGACTCTAATTCTACTTTATTTCCGAAAAATATAAGTTCTGGGCTTCTGTGCAGGTCGGTCGACCTACTATGTGGGTCGGTCGACCGCTTCTTTATGGGCTTCTTTTATTCTTGGGCTTTTCTTCAGATTTGAACTTTTATAAAGATCAGGGTTAGTCGGTCGACCTATATTGCCGGTCGGTCGACCGTTTCCCGAAGAATTTCTTCTATTTTCTTCTTGTTTTGACTTTGGATACTTTGACTTTGACTCCAGTTGACTTTCCATTTATTCCTTAATTAAGAAAAAGACTTGAGGATACGGATTTGGTGCTAAATCGTCTCTTTTCCGCATAAATCTGCAAAAGTGCATAAAAATACGAAAGTACACGATTTGTGGGAAATAAAGGCTAAAACATAGTAAATGAGCGACCAAATACGTGTAAAAATAGATGTAAAACATCATAAAATAGACACGTATCAAATTCCCCAAACCAAACCCTTGCTTGCCCTCAAGCAAGAAGTAGACTCGATCCTAACTAATGGAACGATTTCAATCTCAAAGCGAAATTTACATGTCAGCCTAGACCAATACCAAGTACAAAATGAGAAAGTATTTAAATCATGCAAACGAGTTATAGGGTCGTCAAACTTGCAAACATAAAGACTATAGAGACTTATACCATGGACTCTCGCGGTACGCTCGAGACACTCATGAAGCAAAGGGTGAGTTTATGTAAAAGATAGGAAAAGTAATTTGTCATGACACTCACCTAACTGCGACCCATGAAAACATGCCTGCAATCTAACATGAACAAGAATTCTACAACTTTGTATAACAAACTCATTAAATGACTCAGATACATGCAATTGAGGCAATGAAGGATATGTGAGGTAAAAGGTAAAAAGTGGTTAAGATGTTTTTGGATACGTGGGGTTAGTAGCCAAGCTAGTAGAACCGGTTTCCATCAACATATTTCACAACTTTTGATATTTAAGAAAGTGCTCTTTTGTAGCACAACTCTCACATTAAATATAAGAAAACACTCCCAAATATTTTTGAGTGAAGTACGGGAGTGATAACATATAAAAGAAAGGGATTTTGGAACGATTTTTTTTCTGATGATGTCAGTTGGTCGGCCGACCTATGAGGGTGGTCGGTCGACTGACTTCCTGTGTTTTCCGGATTTTTTTTTCGTTTTTCTTCTTTCTTTTTCTGAATTTTTCTTATTCTTTTTCTTTTCTTTCTTGCTTTTTTTTTTTTTTTTTTCTCTTCGCTTAAGATAGCTTACAAACCAAGATACCTCAAGATAAACCACAAACCACAAATACTAGCTTGGAAGGGTAGGCTGAGTATGGGATGTAGTTTTGGGGGAATAAAAAGGCAATTTTGGCTATGTGAAGCTTATGGGTAAATATGAGAAAAGGGATCCCAAATGCACGTACCAAGACTCACAAAACGAGAAAGTACAACAAGTAAATAGCAATTCAAGTTCATGTTTATGCATATTGATGTAACATGTTCCAAGGGGAGTACTACTCACATCCTAGACAACTGGTTTAAGAATGAAACCAGGAAATAAGCTCTAAACCTTAGAATGTATAATAGGTTGCCAAGGTATAAGTCAAGTCTCAAGAAAACAAGTTGACAAAAACTCGTAGATATGCAAAAGAGTCTCATACTAAAACAAGTTGACAAGGCAAGGTAAGGGCATAAACATGTAAGATAGCTAAATCATCCTTGAAATACTTTCGTTCCGACTCGACCTATATGCTAAAATAAACGTGCATTTTTTTGGAATTTTTGAATTTTTGAATTTTTTTTGGATTTTTGTATATATAAGGAAAATAAAGAAAAGAACGATGCAAGACAGAAATGCAATAAACGTGTGACAAAATGCAATGCATGTAACACGAAACCATTCCCCAAACCAATCCGCACAATGTCCCCATTGTGCATTAGCCTAAGTAAAGGTTTCAGAAAATTAAAGGAAAGATGCAGGGAAAATAAAAATTAAGGAAAAACTGGAAAGAACTCACTGGGTTATGAAGCGCATGAGAAACCACTCCCCAAACCAGCGTAAGCTGGGAGGTTTTGGTGGCCAGCAGTGCCACTCAAGTAACCAAGTCAATTTCACGATTTCCAAGGAAGAGAAACGAAAGACCGCAGCGGAGAGTAGGTCGACCGACCGATGATTCTGGTCGATCGACCTCCTCAGAATCACGGAAAATTTAGCGATACAGCGACTCTGGTCGACCGACTGATGTTTCTGGTCGGTCGACCCTCTGCTTCCTGGAGGTCTTCGTTTCTTCGTAAAATCTGAAAAAAACAAGAAAGTACGTGCGCCCAACAATGCGCGAGATGCCAAAAACGATTTTAAAGTCTTAACTACTCAAACATAAAGGAAAGGGTTTAAAACTATGAGCAAGCCAAAATAAAAAGTCTCACACAACAAAAATAAATTGTCTTAAAAACTGCAACCAAAAACAACTATCCGCTAAAGATGCGGAAAATATCCGACCACGGCTTCTGACAACATGCCGTAGACGCCACGGTTTTTGCTTTAGTAGCAAAACACATCTTCTTTCCGCCGTCACAAGGCGTATGCGACGGTCTCTCCTCCTGAGCTTGCCTCCTCTTCTTCTTCTCCTCCCGATCCACGACGTCTGGGTCCTCATCTTCTTTATAGCTTAGGCATCCCATTCCTCCTCTCTGGATGATGACTTTCTTCACTTTGGGTTTCCCCAAACCAGTTCCTGCAATAGTCATAATAGAAGTGTCCTCCCTACTGCTCCCAATCTGGGGCGGAGGTGTAAAAACAGACACAGGAACAGGTAATAAAGATGGAGAAGTAGTGATGACCTCATACTTCTCAGAAGTGATAGCATTACATGTGATGGGGGTCATAGCATCCTTCTTCCTATAAGATAAGCCATAGATAATAGAATGCTTGCCTACTTTGAAGGTTAGAGTCCCAGTGCCTACATCTATAATGGCACCTGCAGTGTGAAGGAAAGGTCTTCCTAGAATTATAGGTATATGGGCATCCTCTGGGATGTCCAAAACTACAAAGTCAACTGGGAAGAAGAACCTGTCAATACGCACAGGGATGTTTTCTAACACCCCTATAGGTTCCATAGATGTGCGATCTGCCATCTGGACTGTCATACTGGTCACTGCAAATTCGGTCATTCCTAGTTTTAAGGCAACGCTTAGGGGCATGACACTTATACTAGCACCTAAGTCGCACAAAGCCTTCTTAACTGGGAAGGTTCCTATATTACAGGGGACAGAAAAACTACCAGGGTCTTCCAATTTATGAAGGGCTATGACATGAGACAAAAAGCTAGATGACTCTTCAGTGAGGGCCACCGACTCAACCTTTTCTAGAGACCTCTTTCTTGACAGAAGCTGTCTCATAAATTTAAGATAGGAAGGAACTTGTTGAACTAATTCTAAAAACGGGACTTGAACATTTAATGAACGAATCACATCCTTAAATTTGTCAAAAGATACCTGATCCTTTGAAGGCACGAGTCTTTCTGGGAAAGGAGCAGCTGAGGACTCAGTATTTGCAGCCCTTTTTAAAAACCTGGAGGTCTTGTCACCCCGGAAAAGAAAATCCCGTAAGTTATTCGGCAAATCTGGGCGAAAGGGAACTTCGGGTTCTGCTTCAGTGGTCGGTCGACCAGTTTCTTCGGTCGGTCGACCAGTCTCCTGTTCAGGTAAAACTTTCGGGTCCGGATCTGTGGTCGGTCGACCAGAATCTTCGGTCGGTCGACCGCCTTCGCTGCTACTCGCCTTTTTTTCTTTCTCGCTCCCCACCTTAGCTCCACTTCGCAGAGAGATGATGTTTAGAGTCTCTTTTTTCTGGTCCGGTTTAGTTGGAAGCTGACCCGGAGCCCTAGTATCATTCTTGCTCGCAATTTGAGCAATCTGGGACTCTAACATCTTCATCCCTGCCTCTCTAGCCTGTGACTCCTTCTGAACCAACCCGATAAGATTTTGGATAAGAGCATCTGTGTTGGGTGGTGGATTAGAAGGTGGTTGAGGGTTGAAAGGTGGTCTTTGAAAATTTTGTTTATGTGGGGGTATATATGTGGAATTTTGCTGAGGTTGCATGTGTTGTGGGTTTTGAACATTTTGACTTGTCCACCTTAAGTTGGGATGGACATTATTATTATTCGGGTCATAGAAATTGTTCCCACGATAGTGTTGAAAAGCGGCACATGTTTAATTAGATGAAGTACAGAATTTTGACACATGCCCTTCTCCACCACACCTCTCACAAGCAAAGGGTCCGTCCTGAACGGCGTTTACTTGGTATATTCCTCCCTTGCTTCCACTCCCTAGATCGAGCTTTCCTGCAGCCTCAAATTTTTCTAACTTAGCTGTCAAGGCCTCAATTGCTGATAGGTTGTATTCAGATTTCCTCTGGTTTCCTCTAGAAGTACCATGCTCAGCGCGGTGCACAGCAACATCTTCTATCAACTTGAGACCCTTAGTCTCTCCTGAATTATCCTGGAATCTCCCATTAGCTGCAGCATCTAGATAGGCCCTGTTGTCATCGTAGAGGCCATTGTAGAACTGGTTGCAAAGAAACCATTGTTCGAATCCGTGATGTGGTATGGATCGAACAAGTCTCTTGAACCTGTCCCACGCCTCGCTAAAGTCTTCATTGGGACCTTGCTTGAAATTGGTAATCTGCGCCCTCAAAGCATTAGTCTTTGATGCAGAATAGTATTTCCTGTAGAATGCTAAGGCTAAGGTGTTCCAATCTGTGACTCCCGCAGCAGTGCGGTCTAGATCTCTGTACCACTCTCTCGCAGAGTCCCTAAGGGAGAAGATGAACATGGTCTGTTTAATCTGGCCCTGCGTCACTCCTTCTGGGGGTGCTATAGAGCATATGTAATCTGTGAAGATTTCAATATGCTTAGCAACATCCTCATTGGCCGAGCCTCCAAATTGGTTTCTTTCAACCATAGTTATGTAGGCGGGCTTGGCCTCGAATGGCTTCCCAGTACCTGCAGGTAAAGTGAACCCTTTGTATAGGTCCTTTGCCTGAGGAATGGAGTGACTGGCAATAGTAGCTTCTTCTGCCATATCTTCTTCTTCTTTAGGAAAAACTGGAAAGTAGGTAAAAGGTGGTGATTTTGGTGAAAGTGGTTTGATGGGTGAATTTGGTTGTGAAGGTGGTGTTTTTGGTGAAGTTGGTAATGATGGTTGTGCGAATAAGTCTTCTTGAAATAAGGAAGATGGTGAACCTCCTTCCTGATTTGCTAGAAGTTGCTTTCTCCTTTCTCTAAGAGTCCTCTCAATTTCGAGGTCAAGTGGTAGGAGTTCTCCTTGAACTGACCTGCGCATAAGATGGAAACTACAAGAAAAAAGTGAGAAGGTTTAAGGAACAAAAAGTTCCTTAAACAAAGAGAAACAAAAACAATAAACAATAAACACTGGCGTCACCTCCCCGGCAACGGCGCCAAAATTTGATGCCCGTCGTTGAGGGTACCAAAGATAAAATTTATAATTCCTAACTTTAACAATAGATAGTGAAAGTCAGGGTCGAACCACAAGGAGGTGGGGAATGTTTATTGTTTGAATGTTAATGTTTAAAGGTAATAAAATTGGGGGTTTTGATTGTTGATTACTAAATCTAAGCAAATAAAACAAGAAAATAAAGATGAGAATAAAATATAATAAAAGGGATGCTAGGATGTTTGGGTAATAAATAGCTAAGGTAAAATAAATCCTAAGGTCAACACGTATTGCAGTCGCGTAAGGGGGTGTAACATATCTTTTTAAGTCTATGCTACCTAATAGCTCCTTTCGGCCTATCCTATTAGTTCCTAGGTCTCACAATTATTGGGTGTCAACAATAAGGGTGATTCCTAAATCCCAGGTCACATACCTTTCAGCCTTGAGTAACCTATCCGTCTTAAGGTGTAAACCAATGCCCTTCCCGTATCTTTCAATCTTGGGTAGGTCATTACTAACATCCTACAAGTCTCCTTATGGTCTCATTGCAGGATATTATAATTGACAAGAAAAGACGAAATAAGAATACATACGCGGGTGGTCGACCGACCAGCTACTCCAGTCGGCCGACCACGACCTCGGTCGACCGACCAGCTATTCCAGTCGGCCGACCGTGGTCCTGCTACAAGTCGGTCTTTCGAATTTTATTTACCTACGCATACTCATCCCCTACATCCTAACATATGAAAATTAGCTACTGATGGTTGTTAAGACGATTATAAATTTGGGAATAAACATGGTGAATGTATTGAATAATCTAAACATGCAAGAACTAACAAAGCTTGAGATTCTGACTTAAACAATTGTAATAAAAACAAGAACGATAATAAAGCAAGAAAAAGAGTAATTACCACAATCGGAATTAAGGCAAGAAGAAACAAACTTTATTGAATGCTTGGGAACTGTTGAAAGATTACAAAATAAAAAGATGATGATTCCTAAGATGATAACTCCTAAGATAAAAGATCAAAGATAAAAGATAAAAAAAGATGTCTAACCCTAATCATAAGATTAGTTTATATAGGTAGAAAAAGTAAGAGTTTCCTAAAGACTCTAATTCTACTTTATTTCCGAAAAAGATAAGTTCTGGGCTTCTGCGCAGGTCGGTCGACCTACTATGTGGGTCGGTCGACCGCTTCTTTCTGGGCTTCTTTTATTCTTGGGCTTTTCTTCAGATTTGAACTTTAATAAAGATCAGGGTTAGTCGGTCGACCTATATTGCCGGTCGGTCGACCGCTTCCCGAAGAATTTCTTCTATTTTCTTCTTGTTTTGACTTTGGATACTTTGACTTTGACTCCAGTTGACTTTCCATTTATTCCTTAATTAAGCAAAAGACTTGAGGATACGGATTTGGTGCTAAATCGTCTCTTTTCCGCATAAATCTGCAAAAGTGCATAAAAATACGAAAGTACACGATTTGTGGGAAATAAAGGCTAAAACATAGTAAATGAGCGACCAAATACGTGTAAAAATAGATGTAAAACATCATAAAATAGACACGTATCAGATGGATACCAATCAGCTAATAATGGTTCATAACACAACTCAGTCAGAACCATTACCCTTCGTAGTGTATCAGATCCCAACTCAAATTCAATTCACCACGGTCATACAAACTCACGGAATGACAGAGGTCCCAACTCAGACATCTCCTACCGCATCATCCATACACGTGACGGTCCAGAGGTCCCAACTCAGACATGTCCGCCACGCCACACATACTCACATGTCAAACTAGAGGATCCCAACTCAGATCATACCTTGACACGCATTAGACATCAGTACATATCGTACTCTAGCGGTCCCAACTCAGACATATTCCGATATGTACTACCACCAAGTCCTTAGTCCTAATTTTACTGACCTCTAAACAACACTTAATTGACCCCAGGAACTAAGTTGAGGGAGAGCCCGTTTCCCTTTCGGTTGCCCGACCGGGGGGTCTCTATCCTCACTCCATTCCCGAACCCAATATAGTGCCGCCTGAACCTCGGGGACCTCAAACACACAATAGAAGTATAAGACAAAGACCAATTTCGATTAAGTTATTTCTAAACGACTGTTATACATTAAAGTATCGTAGTCCGATAAGAATTATAAACGGACACTTAAGAATTACCTAATTTTAGACAAGTCACTAACTACTTTACTAAATCTTACTTAGCTCAAATATATTTCACTAAGTATTTGATTACGTTCCAATTAACCGGTTCAACCGATAACGGAAATAAACACGATTTAAATTAAACTTCATATTATATTACCTATATTTTATACGGGGAAAATCAATTAACTAATTAAATTATTTCGACATGCTTCTAATAAGATCGTTACTCATTACTAATTCGTAACGATTTCTAACGTATTATATTTAAACGTAAACAAGCTAGCAAGCACGTACGTAAACTAATTAATTCAAGCAGGCTAGCAAGCACGTACATACGTAAAATAATAGTAAAATAAAAATATAATAATAAAATAATAATAATAAACAATAGAATGTCAGAGCAGTACGTTGTAGAATAAAAATGTAGAAGTAGCTTAGTAGTAGCAACTAAAAGCGCTGAACACAAATAGCATCAGCAGCACCAATAACGGCAGTACATCAGGAATTGGAGGGGGGCAGTAGCGTGCAGCACAGAAATGGAGTGCTGGAACGGGAACAGACGCGCAGGACAGCGTACAGGTACATTCGAATGCACAGGGATGGAGTGCTGGCACAGACACTCGGGCAGAACAGGATTTCAGACACGGAAGTAATGCACGAACAAAGAGCAGGACAGACATGGGAGAGGGTCTGTTGATGCGTGTCTATTTTATGATGTTTTACATCTATTTTTACACGCATTTTGTCGCTCATTTACTATGTTTTAGCCTTTATTTCCCAAAAATTGTCTACTTTCGTAGTTTTATGCTCTTTTGCAGATTATTGCGGAAAAGAGACGGTTTTATACCAACTTTATGCCCTCGGGGATTTTCATAGCCAAGGAACGATGGAAAGCCAACTCAAAGCACGAGCCGAGTATCACAAAGTCAAACCAAGGCGAAATCAAGACAATCCTACAGGAATTTCGGTCGACCGACCTACAACATGGGTCGGCCGACCAGGCCCCTGTTATGGAAAGTCCAGAAAAAACACTGAAGCCCGATATTAGGTCGACCGACCTACTACATAGGTCGGCCAACCTCAACGCAGACTCAGAAGTTTTCCGAAAGCCCATACAAGTGATTAGGTCTTTAGGAAACTCTTAATTCTCCGCCTATATAAACTAATCTCTTGTTTAGAATTAGGCATCCAGTTTTATTCGGTTCCATTGAGTTTTATTCAGTCTTTAATTCAGTTTTATCTTTGGTTGTAATCTTTCAATAATCCTCAAACACTTTTAGTTTTTTTCATCAATCTTTCAAGCATTCATCATTAAATCTTGTTCCTTTTCTGCCTTAATCCTATTCTCGGTAATTCCTCTCTTAATTTCTGTTTTATTGTTGTTAGTTTAGAATTATTGCATACGGTTAAGTTAGAATCCCAAGCCTTTATTATTATTGCATGTTTAGATTGATGTTCATCTTGATTTCCATGTTCACTCCTGTTTTTATTACTATTTCAACAGTCATGAGTAGCTAATTTCATATGTTAGGATGTAGGGAGTAAATATGCGTAGGTAGTATGACTTCCGAAATCGACATGTTGCAGGGTGGAGGTCGGCCGACCGGGCTAGCTGGTCGGTCGACCGACACGCGTATGAATTCTGTTTCGTTTTACTTTGTTGACTATAATATCCTACAATGAGACCCAAGGGAGACTTGTAGGATGTTAGTAATGACCTACCCAAGATTGAAAGATACGGGAAGGGCATTGGTTTACACCTTAAGACGACTAGGTTACTTAAGACTGAAAAGTATGTGACCTAAAATTTAGGAATCATCCTTATTGTTGACAACCAATATTTGTGAGACCTAGGAACTAATAGCATAGGCCGAAAAGAGCTATTAGGTACCATAGACCGAAAGGATATGTTACACCCCTTACGCAACTGCAATACATGTTGACTTTAGGATTTATACTATCGTAGCTATTTATTACCCAAACATCCTAGCATCTCTTTTATTATAGTTTTACTCGCATCTTTATTTGTTTGTTTTATTTTATATTTTTTCTAGACTTAGTAACAATCAATCCAAACCCCCAAAATTGTTACCCTAAAACATTGACATCAAACAATAAACATTCCCCACCTCTCTGTGGTTCGACCCTGACTTTCGCTATCTATAGTCAAAGCTAGGAAATTATAAATCTTATCTTTGGTGCCCTCAACGACGGGCATCAAATTTTGGCGCCATTGTCGGGGAGGTGACGCCAGTGTTTATTGTTTCTTGTTTTTTTTTTCTTTTTGTTTAAGGAACTTTTGTTCCATAAACCTTCTCACTTTTTTCTTGTAGTTTCCATCTTATGCGCAGGTCAATTCAAGGAGAACTCCTACCACTAGACCACGAGCTTGAAAGGACTTTAAGAGAAAAGAGGAAACAACTTTTAGAGAGTAGGGAAGGAGGTTCTCCATCTTCCCTATTCCAAGAAGACATCTTTGAACAACAATCATCGCCACCATCACCACAAAACAACCCACCTTCACCAAAAACACCAACTTCACAACCAAATTCACCTCATAATCCATCCACACCAAAAACACCATCAAATACCTATTTCCAAGTTTTTCCAAAAGAGGAAGAGAACATGGCCGAAGAAGCTACCATCGCCAGCAGTCACTCCATGCCTCAGGTGAAGGACCTATACAAGGGGTTTACTTTACCTGCAGGTACTGGGAAGCCATTCGAGGCCAAGCCTGCCTACATCACCATGGTTGAAAAAATCAATTTGGAGGCTCGGCCAGTGAGGATGCCGCAAAGCATATTGAAATCTTCACAGATTACATATGCTCTATTGCACCCCCAGACGGAGTGACGCAGGACCAGATTAAACAAACTATGTTCATCTTCTCTCTCAGGGACTCGGCGAGGGAATGGTATCGAGATATAGACCGCACTGCTGCGAGAGTCACGGATTGGAATAACTTGGCCTTGGCCTTCTACAGGAAGTACTACTCTGCAGCCAAGACCAATGCCTTAAGGGCGCAGATAACAAGCTTCAAACAAGGGCCTAGTGAAGAATTCAGTGAGGCTTGGGACAGGTTCAAGAGACTTGTTCGATCCATACCACATCATGGGTTCGAGCAATGGTTTCTATGCAACCAGTTCTACAATGGTCTCTACGACGATAGCAGGGCCTACTTGGATGCTGCGGCCAACGGAAGGTTCCAAGAGAATTCTGGAGAGACTAAGGGTCTCAAGATAATCGAAGACGTTGCTGTACACCGTGCTAAACATGGGACTTCGCGTGGTAACCAAAGGAAAGCTGAGTCTAACGTAGCTGTTATTGAAGCCTTGATGGCCAAGTTAGATAAGCTGGAGAGTGGTGGGAAGTTCGATATTGGGAGTGGAAGTAAAGGGGGTATGTACCAGGTGAATGTCGTTCAAGACGGACCGTTTGTATGTGAGAGATGTGGTGGAGAGGGATACGTATCAAAATTTTGTACCTCATCTAATGAGACGTGTGCCTGTTGGAACATTTTAAGTTGATGATGACAAGTCCTTGTTTATATTAATTGTTTGTTCTTAAGTAGCATGAATTGAGTATTCAAGGCTAAGCAAATGGATTGAAGAACAAAGGCAACAAAGAGATCAACCATTATGTTTCAAACATGATCAAGAAGAACAACAGAAGTCAAGAACATCCCCTTGTAACCTAAGTCACAAATGTAAGAGTAAGTGGAACATCCTCGTTAAAATCAAGTGTTAGCTTTGTCATGCAACAGTCCATCAGACTGTTGCGTCTGTACCGCATGGAGTTTTTTAGTACGAGAAAAATGTTTTCGAGTAATATGCAAAATAGTCGTTTTAGTTTTCTGAAAAATAATTGCCAAAATCTATTTTCTGGAAAAACCGTCTTCTCTTTTGGTACGCACGAGTTGAAGCGTAAAACCCGTCTTACTCGAAGTGTACCATACTTGCAAATCAATCAGAGTTTTTAAATTGTTTACATTTCAAATGTAAGTAGTACTTAAGCATCTTATTAGAAGACAACTAAGAAAGAAAATCAGATTTGCTTTTTCAAGAGCCAATGAAAACTAAACAACAACTTTTACTTGTCAAGTGGACTAGCTATTATCCAATGGGTAAAAGTACAAAGGAAGTACACATTGGGTAATACCCACATTTTGAGTACTATAAAAGAAACCACTTAGCCCCATTCAATGCTAAGGCTTTTACAACATTTATTGAAGCATTTCTGCAAAACTCTTAAGCTTTCAAAGATCTTTCTTTAAGTTTTGCAAAATCATTTTAAGTTTAAAAGTCTTCAAACGTTTTTCTCAAACTCGGTCTGAAAACCTCCATGCATCAGTAAGCTACACTGTGACATAATGAGTTTGTTCCATGATTCTCGTGTTTAGATCTTAAATGTAAATCTCCACGTTCTTAAGTGAACATCTGAGATTCTGATCCTGTAAACCAGAGATAGAACATCTTAAAACTCTTGAAGCGGAGTAGCTTTAAGTTTGAGTCAAGTCTTGAAGCGGAGTAGCTTTGAGCAAATGCAACCGGAGTAGGTTGGCGAGTTATTTTGCTTGTATTCGTTTAGTTGTTGGAGTAAATTTCTAAACAATCAATAAAATAACGGTTGGACGTAGGTCTCGGAGTAGAGACTGAACCAATTTTTTAACTTTGGTTGTTTGTTTATTTACTTACATAATCTTCACTTTATTCTCGCTTACTTGAACGATTCCAAGTTTCTGTGTAACAGTCAATCATACTGTTGCATAGAACACTTTGCTCATCTTGTGAACTTACTCGTCATTAAGTCTCTCAAGTGTAGTTGTCGTTAAAATTTTAAAAAGGTCACACCTAATTCACCCTCTCCCCCTCTTAGGTGTTTATTCGTTCTTAACTCTTCAATTGGTATCAGAGCCTCGTGCTCTTGATATTGGCTAAGCCCCAAAAGAGTTGATCCTATAGTTATGGACGAAAATAAACACACTAAGTATCCCATCTTCAAGGGAGATAACTATGTCTGGTGGAAACATCGCATGGAGCACTACGTTAAGGGTACTGATTATGAGTGTTGGTTAATAATCACAAATGGCCCCCTCGCTATCTCTGTCACTAATGCCGATGGCACTAGTACACCAAAAAGCGAGGACAAGTATGTTGAGTCAGATTACAAAAAGGTTGAAAAGAACTATAAAGCCATGTCCATTCTTCAATATGGCATCGGTGAACAAGAGATTAATCGAATATCTGGTTGCACGTCGGCCAAGGAAATTTGGGACACCCTATGCCTTGCATATGAGGGAACGTCACAAGTAAAGAAGTATCGAATAGATCTTCTCATGCAACAGTACGAGATGTTTAACATGACTAAGGATGAATCCATAAATAGTCTATCCTCTCGTTTTTCTAGCATTGTCAATGAACTTAAAAATCTAGGGAGGGTTTTTGAACCCGAGGATCTAGTTCGCAAAATTCTTCGTAGTCTAACCAAAAAATGGCAACCAAAGGTTACCGCTATTGAGGAAGCAAAGGATCTATCTATTCTACCCCTTAATGAACTAATGGGCTTACTCATGGCTCACGAACTAACCCTCGTGAAGCGTTCTGAGGAAAGTTCCAAAGGGAAAGGGCTCGCTCTCAATGCTCTCTCAAGTGATGAGGAGGATGGAGATGATGAGTTTGCTTTGTTCACCAAAAACATTGCAAGTATGATAAATGGTAGGGGTTCGCAAAGGTTTAAGACTAATGCTAGTAAACGACAGTTTCCTAAAAGAAAATCGACTTCCACTATTGGATGTTTTAAATGTGGTGACAAGGGTCACCAAATCAAAGAATGTCCAAAGTGGGATCTATTTAAATCAAAGGAGAAACGTGACATTGCAAAACAAGATTATAAAGCAAAAGTCATGACGGCTATTTGGGGTTTATCTGATTCCGAAGAGGATGAAATCCTTGAGGACGAATTAGATGCCAAGTTATGCGTCTCGTCAAACTCTTCAAAAAGTGTCTCAAAATCCTCTAAAGAAAAGGTCGTATGTCTTATGGCCCACTCAAATGATTCCAACTCTGATTCCGACAATGAGGTAAACTCACTTAAGAAGAAAGCTCGGTCATTCTCAAAAGATAAAGTGTGCATTTTATTAGATCAATTCATAGACAAGTGTCGTGTTCAAAATGATAAACTTGAAGCAATGCAAGAAGAAATCGAGAACATTGCTGAAGAAAACATTTGTCTAAAAGAAAGTCTAAATGAAAATGACATAACCAGCTCCTCAACCATTGTCGAAAATGAAATCAAGAGTTTGCAAAAACAGAACCGTACTCTCACCAAAAAACTGGAACAATTTCAAGTCACAAACTCTTGCACTGTTGCATCAGATCTTGACAAAGAATTGAGCCGTCTCAACAAATGTGTCTCCACAATCACCAAGGAACGTGACTCTTTGCTGTTTGAACTCACTTTCTATAAGCATGATAACAAACAACTACAACAAGTTGGATCAATGTTGAGTGATGAAGTAAGTCACATGAAACATGCTCTCGACAAATCACAAAAGCTAAACCATGAACATCTAAGTGAAATCAAAACTTTGAATAAAAAGTTAGATGAGGCCAAAACCTTCTATCTCAAATGGGAAGGTAGTCAGAGAGTCCTAGAATTTCTTCTAAAGTAATCACAAGAATACGAATGTCGAGAGAAAATGACTGGACTTGGTTTTTCACGCAACAGTAACACACACTGTTGCATAAGAAACCAAGACCCAAGTCAAACTGACTTCAGAAGAAGAAAATACGCTGGTCTTGCTGAATACATAATCTGTAACTATTGTGGTAACACCGGTCATGAGTTCAATGGATGTGAAAAGAGAAAACGTGACCTAGAAACAAGTACTTCAAGAGCTAAACAATCATGGGTCAAAAAGGGAGTGTCTAAAAAGGGGAATGTTAAGAAGGAACCCAAGCTAGTCTGGGTTCCTAAACTAACGAATTGATTATGTGCAGGCAATAGTGAGAGGCAGCATCAATTGGTATTTGGACAGTGGATGCTCACGTCATATGACGGGAGATAAAAACCAATTTCTCTCACTAAAGGCCTATGATGGCGGTATGGTGACTTTTGGTGACAACAAACGAGGTGAAATAGTTGGTATTGGAAAAGTTGGTAAGTCAAAGTCACTATGCGTCGACAAAGTGTTGCTTGTCAAAGGTTTGAAGCACAATATTCTTAGTATTTCTCAATTATGTGATCGTGGTAATATTGTTGAATTCCGTGCAAATGAATGTAGAATAATAGATGAAAAGACTAGGAACCTCATTCTAAGTGGTAATCGTGTTAGGGATGTTTACATGACCAATCTTCACTCATTGTCGGGACAAACTTTGTCTTGCATGAGTGTTCAAAAGAATAACCCTTGGCTTTGGCATAAACGACTTGGTCATGTGAACGCCAAAACACTAAATACCATAAGAAAACTTGACCTAGTAGATGGCATTCCGAACATAAAATTTGAATTCAAATCTCTTTGTGATGACTGTGTAAAAGGGAAACAAGTGAAGAACTCCTTTAAATCCAAAAATGTCATTAGCACTTCTCTACCATTAGAACTCATCCACATAGATCTATGTGGACCAATGCGTATACCTAGCAAAGGTGGTAGTAGGTACATTTGTGTAATTGTTGATGACTTCTCACGGTACGTTTGGCTTCTGTTCCTAATTTCTAAGGATCAAACCTTTGATGAATTCTTTATTTGGGTCAAGAAGGCTCAAAATAAATTTGGATACAAACTCATTTCATTAAGATCCGATCATGGATCCGAATTTGAGAATTCATCTTTCAATGACTATTGTAATAAGTACGGTGTTAGCCATAACTTTTCTGCTGCTAGAACCCCACAACAAAATGGGGTAGTGGAAAGAATGAATCGAACTTGGGAAAACATGGCTAGGACTTTACTCATTAGCTCTAAGGTTCCTAGAAATTTTTGGGCAGAAGCGGTCAATACTTCTTGTTATATTTATAACCGTGTTATGATCCGAAAAATGTCAAACAAAACTCCTTATGAATTGCTTCCCACAACAAAATGGGGTAGTGGAAAGAATGAATCGAACTTTGGAAAACACGGCTAGGACTTTACTCATTAGCTCTAAGGTTCCTAGAAATTTTTGGGCAGAAGCGGTCAATACTTCTTGTTATATTTATAACCGTGTTATGATCCGAAAAATGTCAAACAAAACTCCTTATGAATTGCTTCGAGGTAGAAAACCTAACATTTCACACTTAAAATATTTTGGTAGTAAGTGTTTTGTTCACAATAATGGAAAAGACAACCTTGGAAAGTTTGACGCTCGAAGTGATGAAGGAGTATTTTTCGGATATTCGGATCATAGTAAGGCTTATAAAATATATAACAAACGTACCATGAAAATGGAGGAAAGCGTACATGTAATATTTGATGAATCGAGTTTGTTTATTTCTGATGATCAGGATGAAGAAGATGAATTAGATGATGACTTTGAGATTGGCATGATCCGTCGTGATATGGATCAAATGCTAGAAGAGGACGAGCAACAGTCTGATCAACTGTTGCATGAGGAAAACGGCCAAAATCCAGAGGGAACTAACACTCCCTCACCAGCAGAAGAAGCCAGCTCCTCAGGGGGAAATCTGGAAAGGGAACAGCAGCTGATCACACAAGCAGAGGAAGAACCAAATCCTCTTTCAACAGATTCCCAAAATTCAACAGTAGCATCTACTGTTGCACCAGAAACAAATAACTCCCCCAAACCACTTGTCCTCAAAAATTGGAAACAACAAAGTTCACATCCTCTATCAAACCTAACCAGTGATCTCAATTCAGGAGTAAAAACTAGATCTTCCCTCCAAAATTACTGTGCATATCATTCATTCATCTCAAAAATTAAACCAAACAATGTCACAGTGGCCTTGACTGATGAATACTGGACCACAACAATGCAGGAAGAATTAGAGCAATTTGAACGTAACAAGGTATGGCATCTGGTTCCTAGGCCTGCCCAACGTACTGTCATTGGTACGAGGTGGGTCTTTCGCAATAAGCTTGATGATGTTGGAGAAATCATACGTAACAAGGCTAGACTAGTGGTGCAAGGGTATAATCAACAAGAAGGGATTGATTATGATGAAACCTTTGCACCGGTAGCTAGACTTGAAGCCATACGTATGCTCATAGCTTTTGCATCCTTTCAAGGTATCAAACTCTTTCAAATGGACGTGAAAACCGCGTTTCTTAATGGATACCTTGAAGAGGAAGTTTTTGTTGAACAACCTCCCGAATTTATAAATAATGAATTTCCTAACCATGTTTTCAAACTTGACAAAGCACTTTACGGTTTAAAGCAAGCTGCTCGAGCTTGGTATGACAGATTGCCCAAGTTTTTACTTGAAAACGGCTTCTCACGAGGCTCGGTTGATAAAACGTTGTTTATTAAGTCACAAGGAACTGAACTGTTTCTTGCACAAGTATATGTCGATGATATTATTTTTGGTGCAACAAATAACGTTCTCTATAAGTATTTTTCTGATTTGATGAGGTCCGAATTTGAAATGAGTATGATGGGAGAACTAGAATTTTTCCTTGGTCTTCAAATCAAACAAAATGAACATGGAACAATGATTCATCAACAAAAGTACTTAAAAGAAATGTTAAACAAGTTCGGGTTGTCCGACTCCAAACCAATGCCTACCCCCATGATGTCCAAAGTCAAAATTGACAAAGATGAAGAAGGTAAGAGTGTAAGTGAGAAGATTTATCGAGGTATGATTGGCTCACTTCTCTACTTAACCGCAGGTCGTCCGGATATACAGTATAGTGTTTGTGTATGTGCTCCTTTCCAAGCAAATCCTAAAGAATCACACTTCAAAGCCGTAAAACGGATTTTTAGGTATTTGGTTGGAACACAAGGAGTACATCTTTGATATCCAACTCATTTTGAACTTTATCTTGTAGGTTTCTCAGATGCGGACTATGTCGGTGATCTCGTGCAAAGAAAGAGGACGTCGGGAATTGCAACGTTCCTTGGACTATGCATAATTTCATGGGCTTCAAAGAAACAAAACACCGTTGCATTGTCCACGGCCGAAAGTGAGTATGTAAGTGCCGCTCTTTGTTGTGCGCAAATTCTATGGGTAAGACAACAATTACATGACTACAGTCTAATTTTCGAAACTACCCCTATTTTTTGCGATAACGCTAGTGCAATTAAAATTTCAAAAAATCCAATACAACACTCACGTACCAAACACATAGACATCCGACATCATTTTCTACGTTATCAAGTGGAAAAAGGCCATATATGCTTAAGTTTTTGTAGAACCGAAGATCAACTTGCGGATATTTTCACAAAACCGTTGGAAAGAGAACAATTCGAAAGACTTCGGTCGGAAATTGGTTTGCGTGACAAAATATAACGAAATTGAAAAATCACGTACTTCTCCTACATGATTGACTAGAGGAGATAACTTAATGCATGCTAAAAATAAGTACTCATTACTATGTTTAATATTATGTGTAGTACAAGTTTATGTGAAATAAAATTACAATAAAGTAAATAGTGTACTTTAAACTTCTTGAGCCACTCAAACATAAATGACTTGTCCAATCAAACCAACCATCCTTCTCAAAAGTACAACCTCCTACACTTAAACATAACCACCTACTCTTATCCTTTTATTCCCCATGCAACTTGTACTTTCATTGTACAAATTCAAAAAGCAACTGCCAAACTCCTCTCCTTCCTCACCCAACCATAACCGTACACCCTCCATCTCCCTTCTTCAATAAAATGCCTCCCAAAAACCTTGTAAGAGAACTACAAAATCTTAGAAATTCCTTCAACCCAAAGTTTGTAGCAAAAAGAAAAAATATGTCCACTCAACCCGACTCCAACATTACCACCGCCTCTGAATCCACCAAAACCGTCAAATCACGAAAGAAGGTGGCTGTCAGAGGAGGTACAACCGGTCGAAAAATGCGTGGCAAAGGAAGAAGAGAACCCATTTCTCTTCAACTTGATCCCTCGGTGGATGTTGACACCGATGAAGAGGAGGCTCTTGATAAGAATGAGAGTGAAAATATTAGAGAAGATGAGGAGGAAATCGGGTTTGAGAAGGCTGCTGAGAATGTCGAAGAAAATGAAGGAAATGAAACTGATGAGATTGATGAGATCATGAACGATCTTAGTAAGAAAAAGGAAGAGGAGATGAAAAAATTAAAAGAAAAGGAAAAGAAAAAGGAGAAGGTAACAAGCAAAAATCAAAGGAAGTTGTGGAGGAAGAAGAAAATGAAGTGGTTGAGACACTCAATGAGATGAGTGCTAACAAGGAAAAGGAGGATTCAATCATGAATGAAGATAGTGTGGGAACAAAAGAGAATCCCAAAGCCGTAATGGGAGAAGATGAAACAGTGGACACCATTGTTGAAAAGGAGAATGATGAAGCCCAGAATGCGGATAAGGTGTTCGAGGAAATGCTTGACCCACTGTTTCCCGAACCCTCATCCAAGACTCGTTCAAAGAGGAAAATGGTTGAGATTACTGGAGAAGATGATGTTGATTAAATCCCTTATGAAAGCCCATCCACTAAAGTAAACAAAACAATGAAACGAAAGGGGTCCGGGTCCAAAACCCGCTCGGCAAAGAGGGCCAAAACCTCGAAGCTCTTGTCCTCTCTTGAAGAAGAAGATGAGGAAATCCTAGAGGACAAGACACCTATCAATACTTGTCGTGCTCTTGCCGTATCCTCATACTCAGATGCCTTCAAAAACGATGTGGCTAATCATCTCAACTTTCTTGACTTGTCGGAGGACACATTGAAGACATGTCACGGTATCCTCAACTGTTGCTTTCACAGTGGAAGACGCTACCGCAAGTCTTGGTATGATTCATCACCTGCTTTTAAGTATTTTAAGGAGGCTATGTATGCACAGGGTTGGGTGAACCTTCTCGACAAGTATAGTCCCATGTACTTGTCCGAAGTCATCCAATTCTATGAAACAGTCAGAGTTGATGTTGCTTCGGGTACCCTCTCTGCTGTGATAAACCGTAAACCATTCGTTCTTACTGTTGAGAGACTTGCTGGGTTGCTTGATATTTCTGATGTGAGGTTGACAACTTTTCCAAAACGTGACTGGGGGGAAGTTGAGGAGGTCACAAGTGCCCAAGTACTCAAGGTACTTCGCCCTAGTGCTGCCGAGGGCCCAACCAACATATATGCCATTGAACTTCCCGCCCCAATCCGCTTTGTCTTTAACCTAGTATTCCACAACCTAGTGCCTAGAAACAACAGCCGAGGGAGATGCTCTCTTCTCGACATGCTCCTCATTCACCACATTGTTAAGCACAAACCCATCAACCTTCCGCGCCATATATTTTCCCGAATCCATGAAGCGGCCACCGGTTTCCAAAACGGTGTTTTTGACACTACCTTCGTAGTGCCATATGGTATGTGGCTGTCATTGGTGTTTTCTGCTGAGAGGGTGGTGAAAAAGGGTAGCCCAGCCGTGGAGAAATTGAGTGATGAGATGTCAACGGGGTTGTTGTCACGGATGAGCATGGCCGTGGTTAATGGAGTTTTGGTGAAGAAAACTCAAGCAACAGTGGGACATAATGTTGATCAGCGTGAGGTCCTTGCTCGGTTGAATCAGTTGGCTGAAACTATGGGGCAACTGGTCAAGGATGTGAGCTACTTGAAAGGAGCAATGGCTGAGCTCAAAACCATGAATGAAGACCTTCTTGAGCGCTTTGCCTCCTAAAAAATCAACCATCCCCACTAATCATTAACCCCCCTTCCTGTGGTTTTTCAAAAACTTGTTCTAAGTACACTGTTTATTTTGTCGTTGTTTTTGTTTTATGAACTCTACGTACTATGCTTGTATGAACTGTGTTATGAACTCTTTTGCAGGTGCTTAAGTCCCCCCTTTGATGATGTCAAGAGGGGGAAGTATGTGGTTAACATGTGTTGTTTGTCTCGTAACTCTTAGGCTAACGTTCACCTTGAATATGTCTTAGTTTGATGCTTGGAACGAACTACTTAGACTAAGGCATATTAGTTTTTAACCTCTTGATCATATGTGAACAATTATGTTAGATGTTTAGACCGACCTTGGGTTTAGGGGGAAAAAATCACATGTTTTAGGCTTGTCATCATCAAAGGGGGAATTTGTTGGAACATTTTAAGTTGATGATGACAAGTCCTTGTTTATATTAATTGTTTGTTCTTAAGTAGCATGAATTGAGTATTCAAGGCTAAGCAAATGGATTGAAGAACAAAGGCAACAAAGAGATCATCCATTATGTTTCAAACATGATCAAGAAGAACAACACAAGTCAAGAACATCCCCTGGTAACCTAAGTCACAAATGTAAGAGTAAGTGGAACATCCTCGTTAAAATCAAGTGTTAGCTTTGTCATGCAACAGTCCATCAGACTGTTGCGTCTGTACCGCATGGAGTTTTTTTGTACGAGAAAAATGTTTTCGAGTAATATGCAAAATAGTCGTTTTAGTTTTCTGAAAAATAATTGCCAAAATCTATTTTCTGGAAAAACCGTCTTCTCTTTTGGTACGCACGAGTTGAAGCGTAAAACCCGTCTTACTCGAAGTGTACCGTACTTGCAAATCAATAAGAGTATTTGAATTATTTACATTTCAAATGTAAGTAGTACTTAAGCATCTTATTAGAAGACAACTAAGAAAGAAAATCAGATTTGTTTTTTCATGAGCCAATGAAAACTAAACAACAACTTTTACTTGTCAAGTGGACTAGCTATTATCCAATGGGTAAAAGTACAAAGGAAATACACATTGGGTAACACCCACATTTTGAGTACTATAAAAGAAACCACTTAGCCTCATTCAATGCTAAGGCTTTTACAACATTTATTGAAGCATTTCTGCAAAACTCTTAAGCTTTCAAAGATCTTTCTTTAAGTTTTGCAAAATCATTTTAAGTTTAAAAGTCTTCAAAAGTTTTTTCTCAAACTCGGTCTGAAAACCTCCATGCATCAGTAAGCTACACTGTGACATAATGAGTTTGTTCCATGATTCTCGTGTTTAGATCTTAAATGTAAATCTCCACGTTCTTAAGTGAACATCTGAGATTCTGATCCTGTAAACCAGAGATAGAACATCTTAAAACTCTTGAATGGGAGTAGCTTTAAGTTTGAGTCAAGTCTTGAAGCGGAGTAGCTTTGAGCAAATGCAACCGGAGTAGGTTGGCGAGTTATTTTACTTGTATTCGTTTAGTTGTTGGAGTAAATTTCTAAACAATCAATAAAATAACGGTTGGACGTAGGTCTCGGAGTAGAGACTGAACCAATTTTTTAACTTTGGTTGTTTGTTTATTTACTTACATATTCTTCGCTTTATTCTCGGTTACTTGAACGATTCCAAGTTTCTTTGTAACAGTCAATCATACTGTTGCATAGAACACTTTGCTCATCTTGTGAACTTACTCGTCATTAAGTCTCTCAAGTGTAGTTGTCGTTAAAATTTTAAAAAGGTCACACCTAATTCACCCTCTCCCCCTCTTAGGTGTTTATTCGTTCTTAACTCTTCAGTGCCGCCTTTCAGCATTATCGTGGGAATAATTTTTATGATCCGAATAATAATAATGCTCATCCCAACATGAGGTGGACAAGCCAGAATGTACTTAACCCACAACATCTACAACCTCAACAAAACTCCACATACATCCCTCCACATAAGCAAGGTTTCCAAAAACCACCCTTCAACCCTCAACCACCTTCAAACCCACCACCCAATACGGATGCTCTCATCCAAAACCTCATTGGGTTGGTTCAGAAGGAATCTCAGGCAAGGGAAGCAGGGATGAAGATGTTAGAGTCCCAAATTGCTCAAATCGCGAGCAAGAATGATACTAGGGCTCCGGGTCAACTTCCGACCAAGACGGACCAAAAGAAAGAGACTCTAAACATCATATCACTGAGAAGTGGAGCTAAGGTGGGAAGTGAGAGAGCAGGCGTGAAGAATAAGGAGAAACAGCCGAAGCCGAGCAACAGCGAGGAAGGTCGACCGACCCAGGAGCCAGGTCGACCGACCTCTGAGCAGATTCCAGAAACTCATACTGTACAGGAAGTCGGTCGACCGACCGAGGATGAGGGTCGACCAACCGCTGATGCCGAACAGGGGAATGCTTTCAGACCTGAAATACCAGATAACTTAAGGGACTTCCTTTTCCGGGGTGACAAGACCCCCAAGTTTCTGAGAAGGGCTGCAAATACTGAATCTTCCGCCCCTCCTTTTCCGGAGAGACTCATACCTACAAAGGAACAGGTATCATTCGACAAATTTAAAGATGCAATTCGTTCATTGAATGTTCAAGTTCCGTTTTTATAACTCGTTCAACAAGTTCCTTCAAATCTTAAATTTATGAGACAACTTTTATCACGAAAGCGGTCTCTAGATAAAGTTGAGTCGGTAGCCCTTACCGAAGAGTCATCCAGTTTTTTGTCACATGTTATTGCCCCTCATAAGCTAGAGGATCCTGGAAGCTTTTTTGTACCCTGCAACATAGGGACCTTTCCTGTTAAAAAGGCCCTATGTGATCTAGGAGCTAGTATTAGTGTCATGCCTCTAAGCGTAGCCTTGAAACTAGGGATGACCAACTTTGCAGTAACCAGCATGACCGTCCAAATGGCCGACCGTACATCCATGGAACCCATAGGGGTGTTGGAAAACATCCCTGTGTGTATAGACAGGTTTTTCTTCCCTATAGATTTGTAGTTTTGGACATCCCTGAGGATGCCCATATACCTATCATTCTAGGGAGACCATTTCTTCATACTGCAGGAGCCATTATTGATGTGGGCACTGGGACCTTGACCTTCAAAGTAGAAAAGCATTCTATTATTTATGGTCTATCTTATAGAAAGAAGGATGCTATGACCCCTATTACTTGCAATGCTATTGCTCCTGAAAAGAAGTATAAGGTCATCACTACTTCTCCTATTTTATTACCTACACCTGTACCTGTTTTTACACCTCCACCCCAGACTGGGATCAATATGGAGGATGTTTCTATTATGACTAATGCAGGAGTTGGTTTGGGGAATCCCACAATAAAGGACGTCATAGTGCAAAGAGGAGGACTAGGAATCCTAAGCTACAAGGAGGATGAAGATCCGGACACTGCCGATGAGGAGGACAAGAGGAGAAGAAGAGAAGCACAAGAGAAGAGTCCGTCGCATATGCTTTGCGACGGAGAGGAGATGTGTTTTGCCATTCAAGAAAACACGGTGGAGACTACGACATATCGCCAAAAGCCGTGGTCTGAGATTTTCCGCATCTTTAGCGGATATTTGTTTCAGTTTTAAGCTCCTAAGACAATTCTTTTTCTGTTTTGTTAAGACTGTTTAAATTATGTTTGCTTTAAGATTTTAGAACTACTTTGTTTTGTTTGCATAAGTTAAAGACATTTAGACTTGGTTCTGGGATCTTGCGCACATGCTGGGTGCGTATTTATATGATTTGCCAGGTTTGAGGGAGAATGACTTGGTTGATACAAGTTATTTCCAAAGAAAAAGAAGGCCGCTGTGCAGAAGTAGCGGTCGACCGACCACCAACATCGGTCGGTCGACCTGATCCCTGCAATTATGAAATTCCTGCAGTCTGCAGGAAGGTCGGTCGGCCAGAGAAGTAGGTCGGTCGACCTACCCACCTGGTACAGTATGCTCGTGTTTTCCTAGGAAATTGTGCAACCATCTTAGGTACTTGGAGTGGCACTGCTGGCCACCAAAACCTCCCAGCTTACGCTGGTTTAGGGAGGTTTCTCATACGCTCAAAAATCCAGTGAGTTCTTTCCATTTTCCTTGGTTTTACTTTTTTGCATTTGTTTTTTCCTTTAAATTTCTGAAACCTTTGCCTAGGCTAATGCACAATGGGGACATTGTACGGGTTGGTTTGGGGAATGGTTTAGTCACATGCATTGTCCCACTGCATTTTGTCACACGTTTATCGCATTTCTGTCTTGCATTGTTCTTTTCTTAATTTTCCTTGCATATACAAAAGAAACAAAAATCCAAAAAAATAGAAAAATTCAAAAATTTCCAAAAAAATGCACGTTTATTTTAGAATATAGGTCGAGTCGGAACGAGAGTATCTCAAGGATGATTTTGCTATCTTACATGTTTATGCCTTTACCTTGCCCTGTCAACTTGTTTCAGTATGAAATTCTTTTGCATATCTACGAGTTTTTGTCAATTTGTATATCTTGAGACTTGACTTATACCTTGGCAACCTACTATACATTCTGAGTTTTTAGAGCTTATTTCCTGGTTTCATTTTTAAACCAGTTGTCCAGGATGTGAGTAGTACTCCCCTTGGAACATGTTACATCAATATGCATAAACATGAACTTGAATTACTATATACTTGTTTTACTATCTCGTTTTGTGAGTCTTGGTACGTGCATTTGGGATCCCTTTTCTCTTATTTACCCATAAGCCTTACATAGCCAAAACTGACTTTTTATTCCCCCAAAACTACATCCCATACTTAGCCTACCCTTCCAAGCTAGTATTTGTGGTCTTTGGTTTATTTTTTTTGAGGCATGTTGGTTTGTATGCTATCTTGAGCAAAAAGAGAAAAGAAAGAAAGAAAGCAAGAAAAGAAAAAGAACAGAAAAATTCAGAAAAAGAAAGAAAGAAAAGAAAAACGAAAGAAAAATCAAACGTACAGTAGAGTCAGTCGACCGACCGCACCCTCAGGTCGGTCGGCCAACTGACAGCATCAACAATTCAAAATTTCGTTCTGAAATCCCTTTCTTTCATATGTTATCACTCCTGTACTTCATTCAAAATATTTGGGAGTCCTTTCTTGTATATAATGTGAGAGTTGTGCTACAAAAGAGCATTTTCTTAATATCAAAAAGTTGTGAAATACGTTCTTGGAAATCGGTTTTACTAGCTTGGCTACTAACCCCAATCCGAAAACATCTTAACCACTTTTTACCTTTCACCTCACATATCCTTCATTACCCCAATTGCATGTATCTGAGTCACTTAATGAGTGTGTTTATACATAGTTGTAGAATTCTTATTCATGTTAGATTGCAGGCATGTTTTTATGGGTCGTAGTTAGGTGAGTGTCATGACAAATTTACTTCTTTCTATCTTTTTCCATATACTCACCTTTTGCTTCATGAGTGTCTCGAGCGTACCGCGAGAGTGCATGGTATAAATGTTAGGTTTAACTAGTTGCTCATAAACTAATTTAGTCATACTAACAAACCTTTTAATTAACCTTTAATTAACAAAATAATAAACTCGTTTATTATGATCTTATGCATGCTAATAAAATGCGGAAATAAGGAGAAAACCGTGTTCTTACACTCGGTCCAAATATTGCAAGGATGATCCTCCGAGTACCCAATATAGAATACCTCCTCCGGATGCACCAAGACAAACCCCAATGAACCGAAACTTTGTATGCTAGACTAGGAATCGGTTTTTCCTTAAACTTATTCTAATCACTCTTATTAGAATAATATTTGAATACTACTCTTAGTATGAATTTTATTATCTTATAATAAGTAATTTTAGAGGTAAAATTTCTCTTCTTATATGTGTAGAATTTCGGCTAGGGTTAGAAGAAGAGAAGAAGAATGAATGATTAACATATATTCATATATATATGATGAGCATGCCTCTTTAATTATCATATAAACTAACTTAAGCATGCTCACTTGGGAAGGGGGTAGCCGGCTTAGGGAGTGTCAAAGAGGGAACATTTTGTGTTCTCAAGACACTAGGATGTTTAACTAGGTTGGGGACTCAAGGATTATGTCTAACATAATCATTGTAGTGTGTTAAATACACTAATCACCCACACAACTAACCCTACTTAACCGTGCCACATAGTCCATATTATGGACTTTATTTCACAATTTGTCAAATGTACAATTGTATAAGGTGTGACATCTTATATGTCATTTAGATATAAAATACTTTAGTACATTTGAAATATGTAAATATTTATCCCATAAATATTATACATAATTAAACAAATCATATTTATTTAATTAACAAGTAATTCGAAATTACCATTGTAAAATAATATTTTATCGTCAATACGATTTACAACCTTTGTATTATTTTAACCCAATTCATTCTAATAACGATAATAATAAAATATCGTTTAATGTTTAACAATTGACACGTTTCAATTTTAAACATAAATCTTACATTAAGATTTAACCTCTAATTTCTCGATACACGAGTTTAAGGAATATGATCAAATCGTATCATCATACATTTGATCACTTTATCAATTAAGGGAATTGTCCTAAAGGTGTGACCTAAAGGGATCAACTGACCATCACCGTCATACGACAGTAATGTCAAACTCTAGCTAGCCAATCATTACCGATTAATGTTGGTCAGTTGACTAATAATTCGCATCATCCCTTGCGCATTCTCGTTATGAGATTTAATTACGTGATCGCACTATTGTTGAGGACACATTTCCCAACAATAAAGTCTCTATAGTCTCTAGTTTTGCAAGTTTGATGACCCTACAACTCGTTTGCATTATTTGAATACTTTCTCATTTTATACTTGCCATTGGTTTAGGCTTACATGTAAATTTCGCTCTGAGATTGAAATCGTTCCATTAGTTAAGATCGAGTCTATTTCTTGCTTGAGGGCAAGCAAGGTTTGGTTTGGTGAATTTGATGCGTGTCTATTTTATGATGTTTTACATCTATTTTTACACGCATTTTGTCGCTCATTTACTATGTTTTAGCCTTTATTTCCCAACAATTGTCTACTTTCGTATTTTTATGCTCTTTTGCAGATTAATGCGGAAAAGAGACGGTTTTATACCAAATTTATGTCCTCGGGGATTTTCATAGCCAAGGAACGATGGAAAGTCAACTCAAAGCACGACCCGAGTATCACAAAGTCAAACCAAGGCGAAATCAAGACAATCCTACAGGAATTTTGGTCGACCGACCTACAACATGGGTCGGCCGACCAGGCCCCTGTTATGGAAAGTCCAGAAAAAACACTGAAGCCCGATATTAGGTCGACCGACCTACTACATAGGTCGACCCACCTCAGCGCAGACTCAGAAGTTTTCCGAAAGCCCATACAAGTGACTAGGTCTTTAGGAAACTCTTAATTCTCCGCCTATATAAACTAATCTCTTGTTTAGAATTAGGCATCGTGTTTTATTCGGTTCCATTGAGTTTTATTCAGTCTTTAATTCAGTTTTATCTTTGGTTGTAATCTTTCAATAATCCTCAAACACTTTTAGTTTTGTTCATCAATCTTTCAAGCATTCATCATTAAATCTTGTTCCTTTTCTACCTTAATCCTATTTCCGGTAATTCCTCTCTTAATTTCTGTTTTATTGTTGTTAGTTTAGAATTATTGCATACGGTTAAGTTAGAATCCCAAGCCTTTATTATTATTGCATGTTTAGATTGATGTTCATCTTGATTTCCATGTTCTCTCCTGTTTTTATTACTATTTCAACAGTCATGAGTAGCTAATTTCATATGTTAGGATGTAGGGAGTAAATATGCGTAGGTAGTATGAATTCCGAAATCGACATGTTGCAGGGTGGAGGTCGGCCGACCGGGCTAGCTGGTCGGTCGACCGACACGCGTATGAATTCTGTTTCGTTTTACTTTGTTGACTATAGTATCCTACAATGAGACCCAAGGGAGACTTGTAGGATGTTAGTAATGACCTACCCAAGATTGAAAGATACGGGAAGGGCATTAGTTTACACATTAAGACGACTACGTTACTTCAGACTGAAAAGTATGTGACCTAAAATTTAGGAATCACCCTTATTGTTGACACCCAATATTTGTGAGACCTCGGAACTAATAGCATAGGCCGAAAGGAGCTATTAGGTACCATAGACCGAAAGGATATGTTACACGCCTTACGCAACTGCAATACATGTTGACTTTAGGATTTATACTATCGTAGCTATTTATTACCCAACCATCCTAGCATCTCTTTTATTATAGTTTTACTCGCATCTTTATTTGTTTGTTTTATTTTATATTTGTTTCTAGACTTAGTAACAATCAATCCAAACCCCCAAAATTGTTACCCTAAAACATTGACATCAAACAATAAACATTCCCCACCTCTCTGTGGTTCGACCCTGACTTTCTCTATCTATAGTCAAAGCTAGGAAATTATAAATCTTATCTTTGGTGCCCTCAACGACGGGCATCATCTGTTCAGAACAAAGGTGTGCAGCGGGAAGGGAAGGGGGAGTGCAGTGCAGTAGCAGACCAACATACACGCGGGCAGAAACAGACGCAGGACAGATGCAGGAACAGACGTGGGACAGACGCAGATGCGCAGAGACGACAGTGCAGAAACAGACATGGGGGCTGGGGGTCTGTCCAGTGCAGACAGAAGTATGCAGCAGCGACAGTGTGGAAAACAGACGCGCACTAAATGCAGACACAGAGTAATATACAGGAATGCAGAAATGGAATGCTGAACATAAATGCAGAACAGGAATGCAGAAATGGGGAGTAATGCACAAGAATCAAATGTTGAACGGACATGGGGGTGGAATGCGGAGAAACAGAATGTAGAAATGGGGAGGGACTGTTGTATGGGTAGTAGTAGTATACGCATTAACTAGTAATAGAATTAAAGGTCACAGGAAGTAGTAGCATAATGCAGTAGTACGTATGACATAGTAGTTTCAGAAATTGCTAACACCCAAAACCCAAACCAACTAAGCCCTTCATCAATTACTTTAACCCATAAATTATACATCTTATATTCACCATCAAAACCACATAAAAATTCATAAAACATAAATGTCAAATTAATTAAAGACAAGGGTCGAGTTGCTCATTATCGACACCTCAAAGCGGTTTAAGCTCCGAAATATTTTTCCACCACGAGCAAGGAAACCTCGGGATCAACTAGGCTAACTCCTAAGAACACCAAAGAGGGAAATCATAAGCTTAAAAACGAATTGGGGCAAAACAGCCCAAAAATGAAAGTGAACGAAATGAAAATCGGAAGTGATAGAAAGATCACAAATTTCGAGAGGATTCCGAAAATATAAAATTTACCTTGATTCGAGTTGGAGAAGGGTTCGAGATGATCTCTTGAAGTTCTTAAAGAGGAGAGAAAAATGGTGTTTTGATGTTATTGTGAAATGAGTTTTGAAGAAATGATATGTCGATGAGTGAATTAGGGTATGTGTCCTTTTTATACTTGAGTCGGATTTATTTTACTTAAATAAAGCGGAAACTCAAGTCGGGAAATGCCAAGTGAAAGCGTATCTTAAGATTTAGAACAATCTTAAGACGGAACTTAACGGAAAACTTAAAATGAAACTTACGATTTATTAATAAAATAATATTAAATTTCCGAAATTACTTTTATAATACTAAAATATTATTTAACGAAAATGTGGGATGTTACAATCACCCCATCTTTCAAAAGGTTTTGTCCTCGAAACTTGAAGACAGAAATAAGTACGAAAACAACTCTAGCTATCAAAGCGTACTACCCGGGTTATGGTAACCCAAAATTTTATCTTTCAAAAAGGTTTCAAGAAGAAAAAGATTCCAGGGCACGAGTCTTTGTCAATGGACATTGGGATGCTCGTTACGTATTCAAGAGTCCAACATTCCAAATCCGAGACAAGTCCCAAATTTAAGTCAGTCAATATTCAAAATTTAGGTCGATCCGGTGTCGGTAAGCATAGTTCAGGTTATCAGACGTCTCCAATAACGAGTTCAAATGACAAATCGACGCTGAGATCAATCAAATTGCAAATCAATCCGTTCTTTTAAAACTAAATTTCCCAAAATCAACCTTCATTTTCGATTCCATAAATGAGCAAAATTGCACCAACGACAAAAGGTCACTTTCAACAAAAGAGGGAGCGTTTTCAAATTCTCAAAAGAATTAAGATTTTCCAAAAACTGCAAACCTTCAGAGTTAACAATGGGAAACAAATTTCAAAAACAGTCACCGAGAGCGTAGAAATAATCATAGAGATTACTTTCTACACGAAGGATCAAAAGTTTCTAGTTTCACAGCTAGCAGAACATACTAAGGAGGATCGAAGGAACGAAACAACCAGGTTAAAGGACAAGAAACGGTAACTCTTGCTAAACATGGGAGCACTAGCCACTCAATCCATAATCAAAACATCATTACAACAATTCCTAATTGATGCGCGAGATTTAAGTCGTCGGTTCTCACGATCAAACAAATTTATAAGCCCAAATTAGTAGTATAATAGGGTTGTCGAACACGAAGATGGTGGGGAAGTTATATAGTTACGTTTTAATTGAAGCAATAGTCAGGGTAATAGGTTTGTGATTGATTAATGACTAAAGAACAACTAAAGCAAACAATTAAAGCAAACTAGTTAAGATTGAATCGATGGAAGGGAAGACTACGGTGTCGGGGGGTCACTAGGATGGGTAGACGAAGATACGAGAAAGCAAACTAGAAGGTCTTAAACAAGTAGTCTCGGGTAGTCTCTTCTCTCGAGTCGACTAACCTAGGTCGGAATACCCTAGCTTTCGCTACAAATACCACAACCAACCATTAAACATGCTACGACGAACCCTCAACCGTCGCTAAAGGCAAGTCACGCTAAAATCAAAGCCCAACTTTCGTTGAAGCAAATCATCAAACACCTAGCATGCAACAAATGGAAAACTACTTTATCAAGAACAACTAATCAACAAACTAGCATGAAATTATCATCTAATCACCATCCAAGTTTCCCCTAACCCTAGGTATAAAACTACTCACTCATTATTAAGGAAAACATGTAAACAATTGATGGGTAGATGATAAACATGTTGGATTATCGTAAGAACAATCAAATAAACAAAAGAAACTTAAATAAATGAAATAACTAAGTAAGGATTAGGAAGATTATGTTGGGAATTGTGTCCTCAACAATTGTGCGATCACGACAGTGATAAAAATCATTGTCATAAATCTTATGAAATGAATATGCAAGGGACGATCCAATATTGATTTTGTCAACTGACCAACATTAATCGGTAATGATTGGCTGACTAGAGTTTAACATTACTGTCGTATGACGGTGCTGGTCAGTTGATCCCTTTAGGTCACACCTATAGGACAGACCCCTTAAATAATATATTAATCAATTGTATATGATACGGATTAATTGATCTTCTTAAAACCGTATATCGAGAAGTCAGAGGTTGAATCTTAAAGTAAGATTTATATTTGAAATTGAAATGTGTCAATTGTCAAGTATTAAACGATATTTTAGAAATATCGAAATTAGTATTATGAATGGTTCATGGTTATAACAAACGTTGTTAATATATCGTATTGACGATTATTACGATAACCATATGTTGGGACAGTAATTTCGAATTACTTATTAATTTGTTAAATGTGATTTAATTAATTTAGAAATATTATTTATATGTGATAAATTTATTTTAATTTAATACAATTATTATGTCACATGAGATGTTACATAATTGTACAAATTATAAATCGAAAAATGAAAGTGCATTTTACGATTATAGGTGCCGGTTTAGTAATGATGTTTTATGAGTTTGAAATGTAAAATTAATACCCTAAAAAACATCATGATTAATAGCCTTAATGCCTATGGTCATGGGTAAGACAAAATTGGCTCTTTCACTTACCTAGGCCTTGTCTTACACAGCTAAACCAACCCCATGCATCCCACTCTATTTATATGTTGTGCTATACATATTTTAAGCCAATCTTTAGTTAGTATCTTTCTAGTGTAAGAAAGATTACAACAACCTCTAAATATTATCTTCATAATATTCTCATATATATACTAATAGAAGTGTTAGTACACGGTTTTAATACTACCGATTCCATCACCTAGCTCGTGTTCGTGCTTCGGTTTTTAAGGGTAGGTCTTGGGTGCAACGTAAAGGAGGCAAGCTATTTTGGTTGCTCCGTGGAGGATCGTCCTAGCACGTATTTGGACCGGTTGTAAGAATCCGTTTCCTTATCATTTCCGCATCTCGTTTTTGCATGCATAAGATCAAGATCGACTAAATTAATATGAGAATAATTAAAAATGTAAATAATTAGTAAGACTAGATTATTATGGTAAACAAGTATGAATCTCGTTTTCCATCAAGTGGTATCAGAGCATTAGGTTGCTTGCATGCAACTCGATTTTTACGTTTTGGCGAGAAAATGCGATTTTAATTAAAAACGAATATGAGTAGTACATATAGGATATGCACGAAAATAATATTGCATGTATACTTTCTGGTCTTAAAATAGTTTTCAGTCATTTTGATGATTTATGGAATAATATTGTTCATCATTGTAATTAAATTGGTTAATTCATGCTCTAAATCGGTTAAAAATGTTTTATTATGGGAAAAATAGCTAAATAATGTTTCTGGCCATGAATTTTAAATATGTTCTCACATGCATTTAACATATTATGAATATAAAATTTTCGAAATTATTTAAGTTTTATGCATGGTTTATGATTTTTTAATGGTTAAATAGTCATAAAATGAGTTAAATATGGGATAAATAGTTATATTATGAATTTAACTATAAAATTTTTTGTAGATGTCACATGCAATATTTAAAATATATGATGAATTTTCCAGAAATGTTTCTTTAATATTGCATGAATATTGATTTTTAGTGTAAAAATCGTAATATTAGTGACATATTTTAGCTTAAAAGTTTAAGTTCGAATTTGACCATAAAAATTTAATATAGTGTCACATATATTATTTCTAGCATGCATGTGAATTTTGAGCTATTAATCTCGAATTTTGCATGAGAAATGATTTTAATCGGTAAAATCGCGTAATATATGACACGAATTATTAAAAATAGTAAAGGTTGCTAAAATGGTCCGAAAAATTCACCCATATTAGTCATATTATATATGATCATCAACATATTTTTATTTAGTGCCAAAAGTTTCTGAAATTTTAATTTTAAATTTTAAAAGGTTAAAATTGGAGATTGAGTGTTGGAGGAGTCATAATCATTTTCAATCCTAAAAAAGTGTGCATCTGATTTTTACTTGCTTTTTCAGATACTTTGAGTGTCTAGGAAGATGTAAAAATTATATTGGTATTTTATTTCAAAATTTTTGAATTAATTTTGAATTTTTCGAAATATGATGCATTTTATACGGTTATTTTGCGAAATAATTGGTGTATTTCGAAAATATTTATTTTTAAGGATCTGAAATTTTAGAATATTTTCAGTATGTTCAAAATTTTGAATTTTGAATTTTCGAAATTTTTATGACTCGTTTGATTATTTTAATGCTATTTCCCGTAAAACCAATTAAAACCGAACAATATTAAAATAAGTTAAGTTAATTTTCGAAATTTAAGTAAGACTAAATTTTGAATCCTAAAATGTGTTAGGAAACTTAACTAAATCATGAATAGTGATTCATAAAGTGATTAGTGATTTTAAAAATGTTTAAATCACGTTATTCCATAAAACCATGTTATTACGAATAACGATATTTAAAATACGTTTAAATAGGACGATTTGGCTTAGGTTTTGCATTTTACATAAGCATTGCATATTTAATTATTGTTTTTGAATGTCATATTTTAGTTACGTAATTTTTGAATTATGTAATTTACTTAGTATGGCCTTAGATTTTAATCGATATTTCCCGTAATGTAAGGGTTTATCGATTCGGTTGTAATTTAATGTGATCTCGTATCACTTTATTTTATTGTTTTATTTTATTTTATTTTATAATGTATAAAATGGATAGAAAATTTGTAAATATTTATAATTCCGGAGATCCTTGAAGACGGTGCCATTTCGGAATGGAGTTCCGACCAATACGGAGTTTGCCTTGGGATGCGTGCCGCGTGTGAAGTTCAAGGGACCAATGGAGTTGGTTTCCGAATTTGTAATTTACTTTATTTTCTATTTTTAGGAAAAGGCCATACTAGGGTTTTATTTATGCTTTTATTTATGCTTATCATGTTTGCATGCATAGCCAAATCGTCATCTAAACTCATGCATTTCATTGATTTTATCGACCGTGTCAATTAATTTATCGATAATTCACCGACTTACTTCACTTAAAGGAGATAGATAATAAATTGACAAGATCTCTTACGTTATTTAAAAATCGAGACATAGCCTTACCAAAAAGTAAAGAACCCGCGAAGGATCTTCTTCATAAGGGAGTAGGCTCGGCTAAACCGGGGTGCAAACCTTATTACGTTGGTGAAGTGGGGTAATATGATTACTTATTCTCGAAATTTGGTTGATCTCGACGAAGGTATTCGAGCCACCGTAGTGGTAATAAGTTCGGGCTAAGATAAGAATTAGTGTAATTTTATCGACCGAGAGTTCTAAAAGTAGAATCGATTAAGGGGTTAATCTACCGAGTCACATTAATGAGGGATGTATCGGCTAAACCGTGCCCGAGTTAGTGTGTATTTGGGTCTCGGGATCATTTACTTAATTGGGTAAGAGATCATTAAGTAGATGCTTAACTTGTTTAAAATTTACAAGTTTATTTATTAAAACGATAATTGTGTTTTAAATTCCTTTATTTTATTGTAGTTCATTTTCGACTTTCAATCATCAATGGCAAATAACGCTCCACCTCTCCCACACCACGATTCATGGCTTCGGTCTTTTATGGATCGTTGCAAGCTTGAGAAGCATGGCACCAATTTTAAGTATTGGGACGCCCAATTGGTATTGGCCGCGGAAGCCGACGATAAGACTCGTTATCTTACCATTGCCGCTCCTCCCACTCCCGGTGCTCGTTCATCGGAAGCGACTCATGAGGCCTATGAGACCTACATGAAAGAGTCACATGCTTTGAAGAACGTGCTTATTTTTTCGATGGAGCCGGATCTCCAAAGAAAAATAATTAAGCTAGCCACGGCTAATGAGATTTACGCTAAGATTGCGACCATGTTTTCGCAAGCTCCTAGGGTAATCCAATATGTGGCGGCCTCCGCATTCTTTGATTTGACCTTAAAGGAAGGTCAAAGGGTTAGTCCTCATGTGCTCAAAATAATGGTTGAGCTAGCCGAAACCTTGAAGTTGCAAGGGGTGAATGTTCCCGACTCGCTTATTATTGACAAAATTCTTCACTCCCTCAACAAAGTGAAATCGTATGTTCAGTTTCGGGTAAACTATAACATGCGAAATCAAATAACCTCCTTGGACGAGTTACATAAGATGTTAGTCCAAGCGGAGAGGGATATGGGACTTAATGAGAGTTCCACAAAGGATGTTCTAAATATCGACACGAAAAGCAAGGGGAAGTTTAAGCGCAAGGCTAACAAGGGTAAAAATGTCAAAGCCTTCAAACCCGCATCTCCTAAAGAGAAGACTTTTACGAAAGGTGCCTCTTCTTCGTCGTCATCAAAGGTTGAAGACAAGTGCCATTATTGCACTAGGATGGGGCATTGGAAGCGCAATTGCCCGAAGTATCTCAATGACCTCAAAGCCGGAAAGGTTCTTGCAGTAGGTATTAATTCTTGTCTAATTCATGTTATTTAATCAATTTTTGTTTAGTGATACAAATTATTGATTCTTACCCGTTTATAAATTGTTTTAAAGGGGCTCCTACCAAAGACAAAGGCAAGGAGAAAGCGAAGGATGCTTGAAGTTCCTTCCATGGATGGCTATGGTAGCATCCAAGATTGAAGACATAAAGAGCATGGCTCTAATTTTCATTTTGATGTCTTCTTTCTTTTTGCATTTTAATTTAAGAACTTTGTATTTCTTGACGAAAAGAATCTTGTTGAAACGATGGTTGTAATAGTGGTGACTTGGTTTTCAACCCAAGTCATCCTTTTGTTCTTAATCAAACATGTTTGGTTGTTTTAAAATGCTTTTATATGATATATAACATGAGTAATATGATAGGATCATTATAAAAGTAATACGACTTACTTAAAAACGAGAATTGCATCTCGTGAAATACTTTTAATTCAAACATGAGAACATTAATTCATTATAAGATGATCACTTAAATGAATAAGATTTCTTATATCTCACTACTCATAAAATTATTTATCCAATAATACATGGTTGACGGGCGAAAATGCTATCCTTCGTAAAATAACGGTTATTTTAGAGGATAGAGTGGGAGAAATTATACGCCCGCAAACCAACGAAATAAACATAGGATCCTTGAGAAGAGTCCTATAAGGAGTCCTTAAGAAGAACTCTAAGAGATTGGATAGAAGAAACTAAGAGAGGACACAGAAGAAACTACGCGAGGACACAATAAGAAAATGTTCCATATGTTGTCAATAGTTCCCAGAGAGGACAAAGGGAACCACGAGTGTTAACGGAAGGAAATCGTTTCCATGATGTTAATGTTTCTGTTTTATAAAGATAATAGAGGAGAAATCATCTCCCGTTCTCGTGATAATAAGAGATTCTTTCCATGGAAAGGAAAATGAAAAATGAAATGTTTATAGCGAGTTGAGAAAATGTTTGAAGTAAATCAAAATGAAATGTTCATTACGAGTTGAGAAAATGTTTGAAGTAAATCAAAATGAAATGTTCATTTTGAGTTGAGAAAATGTTTGAAGTAAATCAAAATGAAATGTTCATTATGAGTTGAGAAGATGTTTAAAGATGTTACCTAATCACTATGAAGATAGTGGGAGTTATTAACTATAAAGATAGTGATGTGAAATTCACTGGGAGAAAAGTTATTAAGGAAACGGAACCTGCCATTATGAAAGAGTGGTGATTCTTTAAAGGTTAAAGAATATAAGGTTTCCAATTCTAGAGAATGAGTGAGTTTATTATATGATAATGAAACGTCACCGATCAGTTAACAAGGTTTGGATTTGAATCCAAGATATGAAAATGTTAATTCATATAACCTTGATTAAAAATTCCAAAGGTTGAAACAAAACCACATTTCGATATAAGTTTCTCGAGGAGAACTAATGGATCGAATCTAGGTTAACTACAATATGATTTCTAGTACAATATGACAATATTCATAAGGATGACATATCATGAGTTTTAAGAAAACAGTGGGACCTTCCTTAAAGTAAGGAGAGTCGAGTCGAGTATAAAGACTTGAAATGTACTTGAATAAGATCATATTATGCGAGATAATATGAGTCATAAGGAAACGAAATTTGTAGGTTTAAAAGATGTGAAGATAGGGTATATTCACATAACAAACCATTAATACAAATTGATGTATGATCATCAAAGATTGTTTTAGTGGAGCAACAATATCGTATTGATTGTTCGCACATAACAATCACTCTTATCGTTTGAGTTATTGTTATTATTAATATTAACTCACAATTTATACTTTGTAAAATCCAAATGGGTTGTAAGAGACAATTTGAACCCCATAAGTGAACTGGATTACTTAGTATAGCCCAAGTCGCTTGTATGAGGTGACGTCTCGAAGCGACTAGAATGTGAGGCGATTGATGGCAAGTTCAAATGTCATAGAGTCATATGGGATGACTAGTCGATCACATAGGCAGACTGTGTAACACTCTGTCGGGCATTTAGTGACCGCTTATAGAGTTCTGGAAATTTTATAATTAGCCTGGTCGTGGCGAGAGCTACTATATTATTCACATAAGTCGATTCTTTGACTTGAGACTGTTCGCCCAAGGTGACACAGCCTCAGATTGACTTTGATTTTAGCTCTACGATCAACCGTAAAAGGGGGTCAAATGGGCTTCTTTTGGATCATGATGGACTGTGTTAGTCGAAGGGAACAGTAGGATAGGAATTGTCCAACCCCTTGTCAGGGTTGTCTTAAATCTCAAGGCCACTCGAGGAGAAGTTTAGCTGAAAATGCGTGGCCACGCTCGGAAGGTATCTATGGTAGATAATTCCGGTCAAAGCAGTTAAATCTCCAGATCGAGAAAAACCGCTCAAGATATGATCAAATGCAAGTACGACCTGGAAGACACCTTGCATTGAGTGGGAGATGACGTAATAGGACAAGAGAATTGGTGACGCACACTTGTCGAGTACAAGTGGGAGATTGTTGGAAATGTGTCCTCAACAATTGTGCGATCACGACAGTGATAAAAATCATTGTCATAAATCTTATGAAATGAATATGCAAGGGACGATCCAATATTGATTTTGTCAACTGACCAACATTAATCGGTAATGATTGGCTGACTAGAGTTTAACATTACTGTCGTATGACGGTGCTGGTCAGTTGATCCCTTTAGGTCACACCTATAGGACAGACCCCTTAAATAATATATTAATCAATTGTATATGATACGGATTAATTGATCTTCTTAAAACCGTATATCGAGAAGTCAGAGGTTGAATCTTAAAGTAAGATTTATATTTGAAATTGAAATGTGTCAATTGTCAAGTATTAAACGATATTTTAGAAATATCGAAATTAGTATTATGAATGGTTCATGGTTATAACAAACGTTGTTAATATATCGTATTGACGATTATTACGATAACCATATGTTGGGACAGTAATTTCGAATTACTTATTAATTTGTTAAATGTGATTTAATTAATTTAGAAATATTATTTATATGTGATAAATTTATTTTAATTTAATACAATTATTATGTCACATGAGATGTTACATAATTGTACAAATTATAAATCGAAAAATGAAAGTGCATTTTACGATTATAGGTGCCGGTTTAGTAATGATGTTTTATGAGTTTGAAATGTAAAATTAATACCCTAAAAAACATCATGATTAATAGCCTTAATGCCTATGGTCATGGGTAAGACAAAATTGGCTCTTTCACTTACCTAGGCCTTGTCTTACACAGCTAAACCAACCCCATGCATCCCACTCTATTTATATGTTGTGCTATACATATTTTAAGCCAATCTTTAGTTAGTATCTTTCTAGTGTAAGAAAGATTACAACAACCTCTAAATATTATCTTCATAATATTCTCATATATATACTAATAGAAGTGTTAGTACACGGTTTTAATACTACCGATTCCTTCACCTAGCTCGTGTTCGTGCTTCGGTTTTTAAGGGTAGGTCTTGGGCGCAACGTAAAGGAGGCAAGCTATTTTGGTTGCTCCGTGGAGGATCGTCCTAGCACGTATTTGGACCGGTTGTAAGAATCCGTTTCCTTATCATTTCCGCATCTCGTTTTTGCATGCATAAGATCAAGATCGACTAAATTAATATGAGATTAATTGAAAATGTAAATAATTAGTAAGACTAGATTATTATGGTAAACAAGTATGAATCTCGTTTTCCATCAGATTATACCAATAACAAAGGAAAAGGAAGTAACTTGGATAACAAGATGAAGAATTCTTTCAAACCCTTCAAAATACAACCCAATATATGTTGGGAAATGTGTCCTCAACAATAGTGCGATCACGTAATTAAATCTCATGACGAGAATGCGCAAGGGATGATACGAATTATTAGTCAACTGACCAACATTAATCGGTAATGATTGGCTAGCTAGAGTTTGACATTACTGTCGTATGACGGTGGTGGTCAGTTGATCCCTTTAGGTCACACCTTTAGGACAATTCCCTTAATTGATAAAATGATCAAATGTATATTGATACGATTTGATCATATTCCTTAAACTCGAATGTCGAGAAATTAGAGGTTAAATCTTAATGTAAGATTTATGTTTAAAAATTGAAACGTGTCAATTGTTAAACATTAAACGATATTTTATTATATCGTTATTAGAATGAATTGGGTTGAAATTAATACAAAGGTTGTAAATCGTATTGACGATAAATGATCATTTTATATTTGTAATTTCGAATTACATGTCAAAATAATAAATATGATTTATTTAATTTAAATGGTATTTATATGAGATAAATATGCATTTTAAGTTATAACAATTGTCATTATAGTGTAACACTTTAGATGTCACACTTATACAATTGTTTAAAGACAAAGATAAAATGGACTACATTTTAAGTAGTAGTACCGGTTTTACATGGGGATGATTAAGGGTGTTTAATTGTGTTTTAAAAGTTAAAGACACAATAATTACCTAGCATTAAACCTAATGCTTAGACTAACACACCTAGATCATTGATAAATCAAAAAGAGTTTTCTCTTTTATCCTTCCCCATGCCCTAGCCGGCTACCTACACCCATACCCACTAATATTAGTTTAACTAGCTTAAATTAATTATGTGTGTGATATATATAAGATAAGTATCATTCATTCTAGACTACTACTACACTTGGCCGAAATTTTGTCTAAGTAAGAAGAAGTTTTCAACCTCTAAAACTCATATTATATGATAATATTTACATACTATTTGTAGTATTCAAAACAACATTCTAATAAGAGTGATTAGAATTAGTTTAAGGAGAAAAACCGATTTTGTGCTAGCTCGCTCAAGCCTCGGTTGATTGAGGGTTTGTCTTGGTGCATCCGGAGGAGGTATTCTAATTTGGGTACTCGGAGGATCATCCTAGCACATTCTTGGACCGTGTGTAAGGGTTCATTTTCTCCTCTTTCCGCATATAATAGCATGCATAAGATCTAATAAAAGAGTTTATTATTTTTGTTAATTAAAAGTTAATTAAAGGTTTTGATAGTATGACTAAATTAGTTGATGAGCAACTATTAAACCTAACAATTGGTATCAGAGCAAAATGGTTGTTTGCATGCTTTCCGTTTCGTTTTTACGGAGTTATTTAGAATAACAAAATAAAACTTGAATTTTCGTATGATATAAGATATGGACGAAATATTTTTAGCATGATACCTACTGTTTTCTAATATGATTTAGAATATTTGGAATATATTTTGCATGAATATTGATCATTGGTATTTTTATTTCGGTTTTTAATACGTTTTAATGGTTAAAAATGATTAATTTTGGGAAAAATAGTTAAAATAAGCTTCTGGCCGAGATTTTTCAGTATGATATCACATGTATTTTCTATAATATGAATATGAATTTTCGTAAATTATAGACCTTTAAATCGTGTGATATGAATTTTAATGGTTAAAATGCAATAAGATGAATAAAAATGGGTTAAAATAGTTATATTATGAATTTGACTATAAAAATTTATGAGGATGTCACATGCAATATTTAAAATTTATGTTGAAATTTCCAGAAATTTATCTCAAATATTGCAATATTATAGATTTTTAATGTAAAAATCGGGTAATTAGTGACATAATTTCGACTTTAATAGTTTAAGTTGGAATTTGGCCATAAAAATTTAACACGATGTCATATATATTATTTCCAGCATGTATAAAATTTTCGAGAATTTTATCTTATTTTATGCTTGAGAAATAATTTTAAATGTTAAAATCGTATGATATATGACGTAAATCGTTAAAATTTGCAAATGTTGTTAAAAATGGCCGAAAATATAACCCATTTTAGTCATATGTGATATGTTCATCATGAAAATATTCTTGGGTGCCTAAAGTTTCAGATTTGATTTGCATTGATTTAATTTTGTTTTGTTAAAAGTAGCATTGAAAATTAAATAAAAAGGAGGCATGCTTTAAAATTTCGGCTATGGGGCAATGTGCCATTTAATTTTCTGTCCATCTTGTGTTCTTAAAATGTTTTGGAAGGTATAAAAATATTATTAGTATTTAATTTGCATTTATGAAGTTAATTATTGAATTTTCCGACTTAAATTGCTCGTTTTACGTGTTATTTTCGAAATAATAATAAAACCGTGTAAAATACTAATATTTTAACTTTCTGAAAATTTTAAGAACATTCTGGATTTTTCAAAATTTGAATTTTGAATTTTCGAAATTTTAATGTCTCTTTTGAATTTTATATTTTTTTTCCCGTAAAACCGAGTAATACCGATCAATATTAAAATGCATTAAGTTAATTCATGTTCAAAGTTTGAGTAAGACTAAATTTTGAATCCTATACGAGTTAGGATGATTAACTTAAGGATGAAAACCGTTTCATTTAATGCATAGTGTTGTTAAACGTTAAAACACGCAATTCCATAAAAACCGAGGTTTACGATAACTATTTAAATAAGTGTTTTAAATAGGACGATTTGGCTTAGGATTTGCATGTTAATTCATATTTATTTAAGCATTGCATATTTATATTATGAATGTCATGATTTATTTTTACGTAATTTTGGGAATTATGTAATTTACTTAGTATGGCCTAGTTTTTAATCGGTATTTCCCGTAATGTAAGGGGTTACCGATTCGGTTGTAATTTTGTGATCTCGCATCACCCAATTGTAATTTATTTCTATTTTATAATGTATAAAGTAGACTAGAAAAGTTGTAATTTTGTAAAATCCGGAGTTCCTTGAAGACGGTGCCATTCGGAAAGGAGTTCCGATCAAGACGGTGTTTACCTCGAATTGCGTGCCGCGTGAAGTTCAAGGGACCAAAGGAGTTGGTTTCCGAATTTGTACTTTGTTATTTCTTTTCTAGGAAAGGCCATACTAGGGTTTATTTATGCTTTTATTTTTGCTTTTTATATGTTTGCATGCATAGCCAAATCGTCATACATCGTATCATGCATGTTTCGACCTAGTCGACCAAGTCTTTTATTTTATCGATAATTCACCGACTTAGTTCACTTAAACGGAGATAGATAAATAATTGACTAGATCTCTTACATATTAATATTGAGACTTAGCCTTACCAAAAAGTACGGACCCATGAATCCCTTCTTCACAAGAACGTAGGCTCGGCTATACCGGGGTACTAAAATTGTCACGTTGGGTAAGTGGGGTAATAAGATTACACCTTGAAATTTGGTTGATCTCAACGAAAGTATTCGTAACCGTAGTTGCAATAAGTTCGGGCTAAAGATAATTTTAAGAAAATTGTCAACCGAGAGTTCTAAGAGTAGAACCGATTAAAGAGTTAATCCACCAAATTATACTAATATGGGTTGAATCGGCTACACCGTGCCCGAATTAGTATGGGTTTGGGTCTCGGGATTGTTTACTTAATTGGGTAAGAGATCATTAAGTAAATATATATAACTAAACTTCAAGTTTTTAGTTTAAATTATGAATTTAAAATGATGTTGTTTTCCTTTTATTATTGTAGTTTAATTTTCAACATCGACTATGGCAACCAACGCTCCACCTCTCACTAACGTATCATGGCTTCGTTCCTTTATGGATCGTTGCAAACTCGATAAGCATGGTTCCAATTTTAAGGATTGGGATGCGCAATTGCTTTTGGCCGCTCAAGGTGACGATAAGAGTCGTTACCTATCCGAAGCCGCTCCTCCCGCTCCGACCGCTCGTTCGTCGGTCCAAACTCGTGAGGCCTATGAGGCCTACATGAAAGAGTCCTCCGCTCTTAAAAATGTGCTCATCTTCTCCATGGAGCCGGATCTCCAAAGGAGTATGATTAAGTTGACCACATCGTATGAAATTTACACCAAGCTTGCGACCATGTTTTCGCAAACTCCTAGGGTGATTCAATATGAGGCGGCTTCCGCCTTCTTTGACATAACCTTCAAGGAAGGGCAAAAGATAAGCCCTCATGTGCTCAAACTCGTTGAGCTTGCGGAGACTCTAAAAGCTCAAAATGTTAATGTTCCCGACTCTCTAATTATTGACCGAGTTCTTCACTCGCTCAATAAGGTTAAGGCGTATGCTCAATTCCGGGTGAATTTCAATATGCGAAACCAAGAGACCACGTTGGAAGAGTTGCATAAGATGCTCGTCCAAGCCGAAAGGGACGTGGGACTTCATGAAAGTTCCACCAAGGATGTTTTGAACATCGAAAAGAAAGGGAAAACGAGCTTCAAGAGGAATGCCTCGAAAGGCAAGGGCAAGAAAACGTTCAAGCCCAAGGCGACCAAAGAAAAGACCTTTTCGAAAGGCGCTTCCACCTCGTCTTCTAAAGAGCAAGACAAGTGCCATTATTGCACGAGGATCGGTCATTGGAAGCGAAATTGCCCCAAGTACTTAAGTGATCTCAAAAATGGGAAAGCTACCGCCGTAGGTAATAATTCTCGCGTATAATTCATGTCATTTATCAACTTATGTATAGTGATACAAATGTGTTGATATTTACCCTTTTTAATTGTTTTAAAGGGCCACCCCCGAATAATGATAAGGGCAAGGAGAAGGAAGCTTAAAGTTCCTTACTTGGATGGCTCCGGTAGCATCCAATTGATCGAAGACTTGAAGAGCTAGGCTCTAATTTTTCATATAGTCTTCTTTCATATTTTGCATTTATTTATAGGAACAATTTAATTTTCTTGTAAGACAAGGATTAAAATCCTAAAACAATGGTTGTATTTTGGATATTAGTGACTTGGTTTTCAACCCGAGTCACTACTTTTGTTCTTAATCAATGTTTTGATTTCTCAAATAAATTGCATACCTTGTTAAAACATGAATAATAGTGATCTAATCACGAAATAAATATTGATACGATCAAGTATAAAAGAATCAAAGAGTTGATTAAAACGGAGAACTACACCCCATGAGATAGATTCAATCAAAATGAGACTATATCAGTTCATTATAAGATTTTCATTTTAAGTGAAAATGAGAATGTATTCATTACACCTATCAAACTTCAAACATTCAAACACATTGGTTGATCGAAATAGCTATCCTTAAACAAGTAAAGGTTATTGTTAGAAGGATAGAGTGGGAGAAAATATTTCGCTCACAAACCAATGATGTGAAAGGAGAGATCTTAGAGAAGATTCTTACTTGGGAGTCTTAAGAAGAACCCTAAATGATTTGAAGAAACTACGGGAGGACACTCGGAGAAAGGTTCTTTGTGTTCATTGTTTCATAGAGAGGAAACAAAGCCCTAAGTGATTTGAAGAAACTACGGGAGGACACTCGGAGAAAGGTTCTTTGTGTTCATTGTTTCATAGAGAGGAAACTTGAAACCCCGTATGAAATCATCGGTAGGAAAACGGTTCCTATGTAGTTTGATTTTCGTCTCGAGGAAACGAAGACATGATAAGAAGGTAATGAATGATTGAATGGAAATAGATCACTATAGGGATAGTGATAGTAATAATGATTCGAGTAATAGTTTAACATGCGAGAAATGAAAGGTTCATTTAAGATATCGAAAGATATTGATTTTAGTGGGAGCGATTTTCATAAAAAGAATTAAGCCTACCATTTAGAGAGAATGGGTGATTCTTTAAGGTGTAAAGAATAAGAGGTTTTCAATTCTAGATGATCAAATACTTTATATCATAAGATGATGGAGCTTGATGGGAAGGTTTATTATATGGATAATAAAAGGTCGCCCACTAGAAGTTAGAATGGTTGGATACTTTATTCATAACGATGAATGAAACCATTATCAAATAGCCAAGATGTTTGAAAATTGTAAGAGTGATGAAATCACTAATAAACTGCAATATAGATTTCAGTACATAGGAGACTATGGAGAGTGAATTTTAATCCCTCCAGTATATCGATACGTCACAAGTTATAGGATAACAGTGGGAGCTTTCCTCCGAAAAGGAAACTCAAAATCTAGAAAGAGTTCTAGATATGTACTCAAATAGAATCATGTTATACGAGATAATATGAGAATAAAGGAGACCAAAAGTTGTAAGTTTTGCTATCATGAATAAAGGTTATTCGTATGAATAAAGGTTATTCGCAAAACACTGATAAAAATAGATGATTGTGCATCAAAATGCAATGTAATAGTGTTGACTATTGTTGCATGACAACATCATTTGAGTTATTAATAACTCAAAATAAAAGATACTTTGTCAGAATCCAAATGGGTTGTATGAGACAATATTGAACCCCATAAGTGAACTGGATTGACTCAGTATAGCCCCTAGCCGCTTACATGAGGTGACGTCTCAAAGCGACTAGAGTGTGAGGCGATTGATGGCAAGTTCAAATGCCATAGAGTCATATGTGATGACTAGTCGATCACATAGGCAGACTGTAAGAGACACTCTGTCGGGCAATGTGACCGCTTATAGAGTTCTGGAAATTTTATAGCCGGGTCGTGGCAAGAGCTGCTATAGTATTCTTGTGAGTCAATTCTTTGACTAAAGACTACTCTCCCAAGATGGTACAGTTTAGGCATAACCTTGATCCATTCTCTACGACTTTTCGTAACTGGAGTCAAATGGGATTGTTTTGGGTTGTGACTGACTGTGACTAGTTGAAGGAAGTAGTGCGATAGAAATTGTCCACCCCTTGTCAGGGTTGTTCAAATCTCAGGGCCACTCGAGGAGTAATTAACTGGAAATGCGTGGCCACGCTCGGAAGGTATCTATGGTAGATAATTCCGGTCAGACAGTTATTCTCCAGATCGAGGAAACCATTCATGATATGATCAAATGCAAGAACGACCAGAGAGAGACATCTTGCATTGAGTGGGAGATTGTAATAGGACAAGAGAATTGGTGACGCACACTTGTCGAGGACAAGTGGGAGATTGTTGGGAAATGTGTCCTCAACAATAGTGCGATCACGTAATTAAATCTCATGACGAGAATGCGCAAGGGATGATACGAATTATTAGTCAACTGACCAACATTAATCGGTAATGATTGGCTAGCTAGAGTTTGACATTACTGTCGTATGACGGTGGTGGTCAGTTGATCCCTTTAGGTCACACCTTTAGGACAATTCCCTTAATTGATAAAATGATCAAATGTATATTGATACGATTTGATCATATTCCTTAAACTCGAATGTCGAGAAATTAGAGGTTAAATCTTAATGTAAGATTTATGTTTAAAAATTGAAACGTGTCAATTGTTAAACATTAAACGATATTTTATTATATCGTTATTAGAATGAATTGGGTTGAAATTAATACAAAGGTTGTAAATCGTATTGACGATAAATGATCATTTTATATTTGTAATTTCGAATTACATGTCAAAATAATAAATATGATTTATTTAATTTAAATGGTATTTATATGAGATAAATATGCATTTTAAGTTATAACAATTGTCATTATAGTGTAACACTTTAGATGTCACACTTATACAATTGTTTAAAGACAAAGATAAAATGGACTACATTTTAAGTAGTAGTACCGGTTTTACATGGGGATGATTAAGGGTGTTTAATTGTGTTTTAAAAGTTAAAGACACAATAATTACCTAGCATTAAACCTAATGCTTAGACTAACACACCTAGATCATTGATAAATCAAAAAGAGTTTTCTCTTTTATCCTTCCCCATGCCCTAGCCGGCTACCTACACCCATACCCACTAATATTAGTTTAACTAGCTTAAATTAATTATGTGTGTGATATATATAAGATAAGTATCATTCATTCTAGACTACTACTACACTTGGCCGAAATTTTGTCTAAGTAAGAAGAAGTTTTCAACCTCTAAAACTCATATTATATGATAATATTTACATACTATTTGTAGTATTCAAAACAACATTCTAATAAGAGTGATTAGAATTAGTTTAAGGAGAAAAACCGATTTTGTGCTAGCTCGCTCAAGCCTCGGTTGATTGAGGGTTTGTCTTGGTGCATCCGGAGGAGGTATTCTAATTTGGGTACTCGGAGGATCATCCTAGCACATTCTTGGACCGTGTGTAAGGGTTCATTTTCTCCTCTTTCCGCATATAATAGCATGCATAAGATCTAATAAAAGAGTTTATTATTTTTGTTAATTAAAAGTTAATTAAAGGTTTTGATAGTATGACTAAATTAGTTGATGAGCAACTATTAAACCTAACAATATATCCTCTAACAATGCCCAAGAAGATTACTAAAGAAGATTACTAAAGAGAGATTAACAAGATTAAAAGATTAAACTAAGATCTAAGTAGGATTAAGCATTTTTAGAGAGTTTTTGTGACTAAGTATGAAGGAATAGAACAGTAGAAAACCCTAAAATTGCATAAAAAGTAACGTAGTTCTAAAATGATACAAGTGCGGGTTTATATAGTGCGCGAAAATCTGAGAAAGGCCTCTCAGCCGGTCGACCGGCTGCCGGTCTGAAACCGGCTAAGAGTCAAAATACAAACTTCTGATTTTTTCTTCAATTTCTTCAAAGCCCAGGTACTGCCAGCCGGTGGACCGGCTGCCGGTTGGCCACCGGCTGGGAATGCAAAACTGAGGGACTGACTTGAAACGAATAAGGGCAAGGGTGAGGGGGTCCCAGCCGGTCAGCCGGCTGCCGGTTGGCCACCGGCTGAGGACCCAAACTCCAAGGCCTGTGACAATTCTTCGAAATATAGGCTAAGGGGCTCCCAGCCGGCGGACCGACCGCCGGCCGACCGGCTGAGGACCCCATTTTGCCATTTCAGCTCTTTTTCCACTTTTTACGCTTAGATTTCACCTCGTTTGCTCCCGTTTCTTCATTCCCGCGTCAAGTCCTACAACATGGCAACCAAACATGTAGAAAAGAGATATCGGGCATAAAAAGGGGCGAAATCGTGCCAAACGGGGGTGAAACGGGATCGAAATAAAAGGAAAACAAGGGAAAATAATGACCGAATTTGGGCTCATCAGAATTCCCCACACTTAAACCTTACTCGTCCTCGAGTAAGAGATCAAGTAACTACATAACCCTTATTAAAAACAAAGAAACAAACTAACTAAGCTAACTAGAAGCCGAATCGGGTTTAGCTACACCCGTAGCCCTTTCAACTCACAATTTGACATTCATGAGGAAGAATGCCCTATTGCAAGGCAAGTATGGTCTTGCTACAAAATTTTTGATGCAAACAAGTCGAAACAAAACACATATAAACAAGCAACATGCATCGGGAAAAGGAAAAGAAAACCGCTTGCCTCATTCAAGCGGCGTTTTGAAAAACAAAACAAAGGAGGTCTATGGCGGAGGATGCCGACTCAAAATCTAACCATGGTGTCAAACCCCTAAATCAAGCTCAAGCAACCAAAAATGACATCACCAAAGACCAAGAAACTAATTCAAGGCGGGCAAACGGAAGTACTAAGCTATACTTCCAAGAATGATACGACACACACATGATTCGACTCCATGCAAGACTCATAACCGATAAAAGAACCCTAAGTACCGACTCTCACGAGTGACACTCAACACACAAGGAAAGAAAGGGGGGCGATTTTTGTGACAAAAAGTAACCAAAATCACTCACCTACCTCAACTTGCGAAGCATGCCTACAATCTAGAATGGTACTCCATCCAAAAATCCATGAAAAATGCAAATGCACATGATGAGAACAACAACAAGGATGTAACGGGGCTTGGTTTGGGTGAAAATGGTTTGGTGCAAGCACCGTTCTAGGATTTGAGGCTCAAAAACAAGAATGATTGCCATAATCAACACAACTCCTTATTACAACAACTAAGCAACGCCTATGCCCTAACTTTGGCTTTTACAAAACCAAGCAAAAATTGCTTAAACCCCAACTTACTTTGGAAAAATCGGACCCATCACAACCTTTAACAAAGTGGTTATTATTAGAAACACCGAACAAGGTCTACACCCTAACATACGACTTGAAAATCAAATCAAATGCAAAAAAATGTGTAAACCCGGCACGCGTGCAAAAACATCAAAAGACCACATTATTGTAGCAACGACTTTTTCTATGTCCCCTTGATGGAAGGGACCTGTTGCTAGCCTTTTTCTCTTTCAAAACACATATGTACATTTTTCTTTTTGGATTTTTCAAAACTTTTTCAACTTTTTCTTTGATTTTCTATTTTCTTTCTTTTTTCAATTTTTTTTTCTTTTCTTTTTCAAACTTCCAAACACCAAACAAACAACAAGTAGTGACCACAACGGGAGAGTGCACCAACCAACATCTAAATTCCCGACTCTACCACTAACAAGGTACCACAAAAGCAACCATTCTTGATCAAGGAAGGATGTTTTTGGGATGTAGTTCATTTAGTAGTTTAGGCCAAATGAAAAGGTTAAGGCTCAAAGTGGTTAAACAAAAGGGAAATAAGATGCAAGGGTCAAAACAAGGCTAATTTGGCAAATGTGAAGTTGATTTACTTGGAACAAAAGTTGTCTCACATGCACATGAACATTAATCACGGAAATAAGGAATGAGCGCCATGCTTATGCGTATAGACATAACACACCACGTAAGGAGGACTACTCACAATCCTAAACTGAGGCGGTTTGATGGGCCGACTATAAAGGAGGCTCTATCCTCACAATTGAGTAGCTAATGTCGGTCCTAGGTCGGGTCAAGGTCTAACACGGTCTCACAAGGTGGTCGAAACTTGGTTAGTAAGCCTAGACTTCCGGGTCCTTGCAAGCAAGAACCCTAACAAGGTGACATCAACGGTGCAAGCTATTAGGAGGTGTAAGACACAAGCAAGACAAAATTCATCATTGACGGCATATATCCTCCACTATTCAACGTCCTATGCATATTTACAAACAAAAAGCAAGGCAGAAAAACCGACTAACACATATTCACAAAACTATGAAAAAAGAAAAGGCATGTGAAACAAAAGCAAACTAACAACAAACACAACAAACATGCAACAACAAGAAGGCTAAACTAACAGCACATCAACCACAACAACCAAAAGTTCCCCAAAGGAACATCCAAGGCACAAAAATCTCGTTCTCCTTCATGATATCAACATAAAAAGAAATCGGGAGGGGGAGAAAGAAGTAGGAAAGAGTATACCAAGAATCTTCATCCTCCTAATACCTTGGGTTGTCGTCGCATCTGCCACTTGTTAGTCCAACAAACATATATATACAAAACAAGCAAAGAACAAAAACAAAAGAAAGGAAGAACATATTTTTTTGAAATTTTTCGATTTTTTTGTTATTTTTGAAGTTTTTTCATATTTACAAAAGCAATTAAATATTCACAAAGTGGATATTTTCCCTCCCCACACTTAAGATTTACATTGTCCTCAATAGAACAAAGTGCAAGGGGGAAATGAAGAAAAAGAACGAAAACAACTTGTTTTTGGCTTTTTTGAAATTTTTGAGAAAATAAAAACTTGTTTTTGTGTTTTTTGAAATAAACGGTTCTTCCTCCCCACACTTATTTATATGCATAATGTGAGGAGGAAAACCGGAAAATAAAGAACATGTTTTTGAAAGTTTTTGGTTTTTCAATTTTTTTGGATTTTTGATTTTTATGAAAGCAATAAAAACAAAAGGAAACAAAAGAAATGAAAAACTAAAAACTAAACTAAATGCAAACTAGATGCTCTAATCTACATGTATGCAAACTACATGTGACAATATGATATAAAATGTAAATCTAATGCATCTAAATGAATGCAACTATATGCAACTAAACTAATGATGTGAAAACATGAATTGAAAACTAAAACAATCTAACTAAGCTAACTAACTATTCTAAATGCATGCTAAAAAGGAAAATGCAAACTAAAGTGAAATTTGGATTAAGGGAGTTACTTGCTTTGGATTTTTCAAGGTGGAGCATCGGCATCAAACAATCTCTCACTAGTTACCACCACCCTCGTCTCGGTCTCTCCATGACCATCTCCATGCAAAAAATCATCCGGGTTCACGTAGTACTCGTTGGAGAACCCAGAAGTGGAAGCAGCTGTAAAGGACTGAGGAGGCGCATCAAATCTCTCTCGCTCACTCACCGGGGGAAAAATCGGCCTAGAGTAGTAGTCCGCAGCAACATGTACCTCTCCGGCGAAATGAGGCTCGGAGGAGGGCACATACTCAGCCTCGGGAGGAGTGTAGTAAGAAGAATGGTGCCAAGAACTGTGACGGTACCCCTGCTGAATGCCACGATCATAAGTGGAGAAGTTCCCCCAAGCCTGATCGTGGTACAAATAGTTTATCCTCGCATTAGTATCAGAGTACCGAATGTCCTCAAGTGCACGCCTCCGAACAGTCGCCTCATGCCTCAAATCCATGCGAGCCATGAATTCCACTATAGACTGAGGAACATGGCTAGGAGGAGGGGTAGCCGAACTAGAAGAGGCCTCCTGGAAAAAGCTAGAGCCGCCGAACGGTGGTATAGGAAGAGAAGGCTGCTGGAATGCAAGGCTACTAGTGGTGGGCGGACACTGGTCTTGGGTGTAGACTCGGGTCGCAGGAGGGCCGGAAGAAGTACCCTCAGAAGGAGCCTCAATAGGGAGGAGATAGGAGGGTAGATCAGGCATCACCCTCATTCTCTCAGAGTTCGGTAAAGGGATGGAGTTTTTATCGACTCCATCCACTCGAATCTGCCAATATGACTTGTTGTCGCTGGGGTTCCACTTAATCCACCTCAATCCCTCCATAAGGTAGCGGCGGGAGAGTACATTATCCCCTCCAATATAGTCGACCCTAAAGCTCCTCCGGCAAACAGTTGAAGCAATCAAAGTAATCATGCCCCCTACACAAATGGGTGTGGACAAACGGGGCTGATGGCTAAGTTGGGCTAGGTGAAGCACCATGTGATGGGCTATGTTGATTTCAAACTTGGCGGGTTGGGTGATCAAACCCGAAGCTAGGATCTCGAGCTCAACAGTGGTGAAATTATGTGGCTCGTCTCGGGAAAAGACGGTCCACCCCAAAAATCTCTGCAGAATCCTAATGGGAGCAAGATGCACCCTATTCGCCGGTTTCTTCTCCCCCCTTGAACTCACCAATCCAGTAATAGAAGTCCAAACCGACTCCAAATTAACACTAGTAGGGGCATGCAATGGTGCCGCACTATTCAGCCCGAAAATTCCAGCAAAATCAGCAAGGGTCAAATGGTACCCCTTATTCATTAGTCGAAATTGCACAAAAGTGACTAACCCCGTATCTCTATTTTTGGCTATCCTAAGAGAGCTCAAAAATTCCCATGTCAATCTAGGGGATGTCAATACTGCTTTGGTCTCATACAACTGATTCAAACCCACATCCCTGAATAAATCACCGGTGACACCATCCAAACCCAAGTCTCTCATAGAATTCCTATCAATAAACCGGGTTGGGTTGAGGGGACGTTGAGCAAAAGATAGGAAATTACCTTTTTGGGTATCGGGATCGAAAACACCCCCGGGAAAATTGGGGTCACCCGAAACAAATGGAGCATCGGGGTTATCAACTCTTTCGCGCCCGGCCATGGGATCATTCCTAGATTTCGATCGCCTTTTGGTCCTTCCCGACATGGTAAAGTTGAAGGAATTTGATTAAGGATTGAAGTGGGTTTGTTTTGGGAGTGTTTTGGGAGAGTTTTTGTAGTGAGGGAAGGTAGAGAGGGAAGGGAAATCTGAAAAATGAGGGGAAATGAGTGGAAAAATGAGGGATTTGAATATAAATAGAACCGTTACAGCTGCGTCCTCAGCCGGTCAGGTCCCGTCCGCCGGTGCACCGGCTCACAGCCCCTTACTCTTTTCTTCGATTTCTCCGCAAAATACTCCAAAATAGGGTTCCCAGCCGGCCGACCGGCCGCCGGCCGACCGGCTGGTAGCCTTATTCCCTTCTCCTCCCTACGCTTCTCTTCTTCTTCGATACATCTGTGAATCTGGGTTCCCAGCCGGCTGACCGGCTGCCGGCAGACCGGCTGGTACCCTCTTCCTTCGTGCTTCCTTCTTCCTTTCTCCTCTCCTTTCTTCTTTCTTTTGACTCTTTCTTTGCTTAGATCCGGGCTCCCAGCCGGCGGACCGGCTGCCGGCCGACCGGCTGGTAGCCTTTTCTCTTTCTCTTGTTTTCTTCCTTCTCAAACGCATATGGGACTCTCAGCCGGCCTACCGGCTGCCGGTCACAAACCGGCTGAGAGTATTTTTCTCGCGAAATTCCTGAAACTGGAAAGTAAGTCGTAAAAAACAGAATGCGCATTAAGGGTTCTAAGCCGGTGGTCGTCAGGCAGCCGGCCTACAGGCTCAGGGCCCCTATGCACTATTCGTAAAACAACTCAACTAACACAATGAAAACTCAATTGCCGAGAGAAACTTCATCGAATACGCCTAACCAAGTCTACTCACCACGAGATGACCTCTCTCATATGACCAAATCAAACAACAATCTCGCCTTCAAATCTCACATGCAAGCTATAAATCAAACTAAAAGTCGAACTAAAAATGAAACTAACATGCAAACTAGATGAACGAAAGGAAACTAATACTTACAAGCGGTGGTTGTTAAGTGACTCCACCAAACCTTTCACGATCAAACTTCAATCTTTGTAGGTGGAGACCTCGTCCATGCTAGCTAGTGACCTTAAGAAAAGGTCAAAGCCTCGGCCGAAGCTTCCACTTTGCTCTCACGGGCGAATCCCGCCCCACTCATCATCAACTTCCGTCCCTTGACATCTTTTCCGGCAATTAGCTCCTCTAGGTCCCCTTTTTCAACTAAAGGCTCCTCAAAAGAACTAGTACAACTTGGTTTTTCTTGCTCTTCATCACGGTTCCTCTTTTCCGGAGCACATAATTTCCCGCTAGTAAAACTAGCATCCTTATTCTTCAAAGTCATACTTTTCATGATTCCCATTTCATCAAACATCTTAGGGACATCATTCACCATCAAACTTGCAACCATGCCAACATTCTTTTCCTTGAAACTTGTACCGGGAGCTTCCAGAAGTTCAAACTCCGCCACTTCCTCTCCCACTTGGAATGATAGTTTTCCTCTCTTCACATCAATAGTCGCTCCTCCGGTGGCCAAGAATGGCCTACCGAGTATCACGAAAGAGTTGCTACCGACGGGGACATCTAAAATCAAGAAGTCGGTGGGGATGGATAGATTCCCCACCTTGACAATAGCATCTTCGAGCACCCCTAGAGGAAGTTTCTCGGTACCATCCGCAAGAGTGATAGAAGTTGTAGCGGGAGACAAATTATTAATGTCCAATTTCTTAGCCATAGCTAGAGGCATGACACTCACGCTTGCTCCCAAGTCACATAAGGCATTTTCAATCTTCTTCCCTCCAACATAGCAATTTATCGAAAACCTACCCGGATCTCCGAGTTTGATGGGGAGGGTGCTTGGGACTTTCTTGGCGGACATGATTGCATTCACTTCTCTTTTCTTTTCTCGAGAGGGGATTGTTGCTTCCACCTCCTCTACAAGTTTCATCAATTCCTCACAACGAGGATCTCCTTTTGTGATTTTTCGGAAGAACTCACAAACTCTCCTCTCAAGGAGCCCTTCTTCATGTTCGGGCTCTTCTTCAACCACACTTTTTCCTTTCTCAATGTTCACTTCCCCTTCATCTTTCCTCTTCTTCGGAAACTCTTTGACTTGTTCTATCACAAATAAATCTCCATTCATCCCCTCTTGATCACTAGCCTCCGGAGAAGCAATGGGCACCATCACCATTGCTTCCTCCTCACTATCCCCTCCAAAAACCGTCATGAGTTGCTCAAGTGAAGGATTTTCTCCGCTACTAGTGGTTTCAAGCATCGGTTGCTCATCGGCACTTGTCATGATTGCATTAACCCCATGATGTTTGGTAGCATCTCTCGAACTTTGACCTTGAGCTAGAAAACCGCCCGGAGGCCTTTGAGGATTGGCTAAGGCTTGGGAAGCGACTCTAGCCTCCATCTCTCTTATCTCCTTTTGGTTGGCATTCCGCAAGTTCATCATCTCTTGATTGTGGGTAGTTTGCATATTTTTCACAAGCTTGAGTAATTCACCCACTTGATTCTCACTCGATGATTCTTGATGAGGGGTGTTGGTAAGAGGCAAAGCAAACCCATAGTCATTCCTAGGGACTCCAACTTGAGAGTTCCCCTTTGGCATTTGGCTATTGAAGTTGGGATTTAGTTGAATGAAATTTGGATCATTGAAATTTTGGTTGTGAAAGTTTTGGTTTGGATTTTGGTTGTTGTTGTGAAAGTTATTTTGAAATGGTGGTGGGTTGAAGTTTTGGGTTTGATTTTGGTTTTGGTTTGGGTTTAAGTTGTTGTTGTTGAAATTTGGGTTGTTGTTGTTGAAATTCGGGTTATTGTAACCTTGGTCATTGAAGTTTGGTGCAAAGCCTTGATTGGCTTGGTTTGATTGATTTCCTTGATAGAAATTGTTGTTGTTGTAATGGTTCCTCGGATTGAAGTTTCCACCCCTTGGTTGGAAACCGGGTGGATTTTGCACTTGAGGTTGTTGAAGTTGGTGTGGATTCAACACATTAGTACTCTTATAACTCATGTAAGGGCTCCCTCGAATCCCTTGATGGTAGTAGTTTGAATTGGGGTTGAAAGTGTTTTGCCCTCTAGAATTATTGAATGCTTGGAAAGCATACAATTCTTCCTCACTTCCACTTCCCTCAATAGAGTTATTTGCACATACTTCGAATGTGTGCCTATTTCCTCCACACAAATCACATGAAGCTACACTATTCACTTGGTACATTCCCGGGACATTGTTCTTGGTCTCTTTACTTGTAGAGCCCTTAGTCAATTCCTCTAACTTCTTGGTCAACATATCAAGCTTGGCATTGGTTTCCTCATTCGTCTTTGAGTTGGAAAGGTGCTCACTAGGGTACTTGTTACTCCTTCTCAAGACATTTCCCCGAGTACCATAATTCTCCTCGGAATCAACGATCTTTTTGACAAGCTCTGTTCCCACCTCATGCGGCAAGTGGTCAAAGCTACCCCCCGCCGATGCATTAACCATCTCTTTCGTGCGTGGGTGAAGAGTTTGAAAAAAGGTTTGGGTCGTGTACCAAGTGGGTATCCCGTGGTGAGGACACTTAGCAAGCAAATCTTGGTATCTATCCCAAGCTTCTCCCAATGATTCTCCCTCGTCTTGCTGAAATTGAGTTATCTCATTCCGGAGCATGGCGGTTTTAGAGGACGGGTAGTACTTAGCAAGGAAGGTCGTTGCCAAGTCGTCCCAAGTGGTGAAACTGTTTGGAGCATGGACATTCAACCACCTATCCGCCTTGTCGGTCAAGGAATAGGGGAAGAGCATTAGCCTTAAGGTTTCCTCGGGCACTCCCGTTTTCTTAATCATTGCTACTTTACCGTTGAACTTTCTCAAGTGCCCATGAGCATCTTCAAGAGAAGCTCCACTAAAGGCGTTCTTCTCGATAGAGCTCATTTGTGAAGGGTGTATTTCGATATTTTGAGGAACAAGAGTGCCAAAGTTGATTGGATTTGTGGTGTCATTGTGATTGGGCCGGTTATGTTCACGAAGGGCGGCCATTGTATGAATTTGGTGGTGATTTGGAATGTGAGGTGAGGGTGGTGGTGATTGGTAAAACGGGTTGTCAAAATTTTCGGATGTTGGGCTAGGAATTCTTTGGTTCGGGCTTTGTGGTTCGGGTGAAGAGGGGTTGTTATGGCTAGTAGATGCTTGGGAAGCAATTCTTACCCTTGCTATGGTCTTCCTCCTCAAGGCCCGGAAAAGCCTCTCCGGTTCGGAAGTTGACAACAAAGAATTAGAGTCACCCCTAGGCATAAAACTTAGCAAAACAATTAGTCGTCCTAGTGTTTTTTAGGCACTAGGGTGAGCAATATAGCAACCACTCTACAATTAACTAACAAAGCTTTGATCAAAACAAAACTAACACAACTAACTAAAGCTAAAATCAAAACTAAACTACACAACTTCTAGCACCATCCCCGGCAACGGCGCCATTTTGATGCGCGAGATTTAAGTCGTCGGTTCTCACGATCAAACAAATTTATAAACCCAAATTAGTAGTATAATAGGGTTGTCGAACACGAAGATGGTGGGGAAGTTATATAGTTACGTTTTAATTGAAGCAATAGTCGGGGTAATAGGTTTGTGATTGATTAATGACCAAAGAACAACTAAAGCAAACAATTAAAGCAAACTAGTTAAGATTGAATCGATGGAAGGGAAGACTAGGGTGTCGGTGGTCACTAGGATGGGTACACGAAGATACGAGAAAGCAAACTAGAAGGTCTTAAACAAGTAGTCTCGGCTAGTCTCTTCTCTCGAATCGACTAACCTAGGTCGGAATACCCTAGCTTTCGCTACAAATACCACAACCAACCATTAAATATGCTAAGACGAACCCTCAACCGTCGCTAAAGGCAAGTCACGCTAAAATCAAAGCCCAACTTTCGTTGAAGCAAATCATCAAACACCTAGCATGCAACAAATGGAAAACTACTTTATCAAGAACAACTAATCAACAAACTAGCATGAAATTATCATCTAATCACCACCCAAGTTCCCCCCTAACCCTAGGTATAAAACTACTCACTCATTATTAAGAAAAACATGTAAACAATTGATGGGTAGATGATAAACATGTTGGATTATGGTAAGAACAATCAAATAAACAAAAGAAACTTAAATAAATGAAATAACTAAGTAAGGATTAGGAAGATTATACAAATAACAAAGGAAAAGGAAGTAACTTGGATAACAAGATGAAGAATTCTTTCAAACCCTTCAAAATACAACCCAATATATCCTCTAACAATGCCCAAGAAGATTACTAAAGAGAGATTAACAAGATTAACAGATTAAACTAAGATCTAAGTACGATTAAGTATTTTTAGAGAGTTTTTGTGACTAAGTATGAAGGAATAGAACAGTAGAAAACCCTAAAATTGCATAAAAAGTAACGTAGTTCTAAAATGATACAAGTGCGGGTTTATATAGTGCGCGAAAATCTGAGAAAGGCCTCTCAGCCGGTCGACCGGCTGCCGGTCTGAAACCGGCTAAGAGTCAAAATACAAACTTCTGATTTTTTCTTCAATTTCTTCAAAGCCCAGGTACTGCCAGCCGGTGGACCGGCTGCCGGTTGGCCGCCGGTTGGCCACCGGCTGGGAATGCAAAACTGAGGGACTGACTTGAAACGAATAAGGGCAAGGGTGAGGGGGTCCCAGCCGGTCAGCCGGCTGCCGGTTGGCCACCGGCTGAGGACCCAAACTCCAAGGCCTGTGACAATTCTTCGAAATATAGGCTAAGGGGCTCCCAGCCGGCGGACCGACCGCCGGCCGACCGGCTTAGGACCCCATTTTGCCATTTCAGCTCTTTTTCCACTTTTTACGCTTAGATTTCACCTCGTTTGCTCCCGTTTCTTCATTCCCGCGTCAAGTCCTACAACATGGCAACCAAACATGTAGAAAAGAGATATCGGGCATAAAAAGGGGCGAAATCGTGCCAAACGGGGGTGAAATGGGATCGAAATAAAAGGAAAACAAGGGAAAATAATGACCGAATTTGGGCTCATCACTAATATCCCATGGAGGACAATTCAAGTGTCCTCAAGACTCACAATGGTTTCACGATCTCTCTTACCATTATCTTATCCACAGAACAAGGTATTCCTCAACAAAAAAGGATTCCAAACCTCATTCGACTCACACTAACCTGAAATTCCACAAAAGAGGTCAGCCATGTGGATTAGCTCACACTAAAATCCGTTTAACCACGGTTAAGGATCTCTCACTCACGGTAGAAGCTTAAGCACATATCCTAGACCAAGGTTCACGCACTTCCAAAACTCTAAACCAAAATTCTATTACTATAACATCGAACCTCTAAGCCCAATATTTGGTTTTCATTATCCCGTAACCTCTTTTCCATTGAGGGACCATAACAAGATCATCCTTAACCTTAAATTCTAAACAACTCGATCTCATCGAACTTATTCCACGGGTATCTCGAAATCCTCAAATCCCAAATTTTATTACCATCGAAAACATCAAATCAAGACCATACTAAGGTAACAACTTCTAAATCCACTGGTTTCTAACCACTTACCAATAGTATACATCCCAAAGAAGAGTTCCAAGGACGTAACTGTAACATTTCGTGTTTTGAAGTCTATATAAGCACTACTTGTGATTGTTTCATGCTTGTTATATATTTCTTTACCGTGATGGGGTAGCGAACTTCGGGACGAAGTTCATTTTAAGGAGGGAAGACTGTAGTACCCCGTATTTTAGTCTCGGTCAACGATAGTCAAACCGTGTTTTGTACAAGTATTTCTAATGGAATGTTTATAAAGTATTTTACGTAAACTGTTATTATTTTATAAATCGTATTTCTACGATTATTTCGTATTTCATAATTATTTTATATTTGATGATTATTTCATAAAATGACGTTTCATTCACATTTCTTTATTTTTGATAATAAATTTATAATTAAATATATTTCCTATTTTATAACTATTTCTCATTTATACTTGTTTTATTATTTAAGTCATAATTATATTTAAATTCTAATTTTCTTTATATATGTTCCTATGTAAGTACTAATATTTTTATATTCTTATAATTTATTTAATTAATATTTACTAATACTAGGTGACATAATTAAATTAGTATAACTATTTATATGTTTATTTTTCTTTTAAGTTAGGAGTCGAAACGGAGTATAAGTCCTCGAGAGGCATGACGGGTTTGGGCTCGGGTTGTTTATGAGAACCGTGATAATACAACTCAACAAAACTCTATGGAAACCCTAGCTAGTTCTCTACTCCATCGTGTATCCTCTTCCACCAATACATCGACATACTACTGCATAATAAACCCTAATCGTTCCCCATGCTCCGTTTGCCTCCCTACTCCATCTATACCCATAAACCCTTCTGATCACCGTGAGTATTGCTAAGAACAGACGACAACCAAAAACACTCGAATGAAACAACCATCAGCGTCGTTTTCCTCCTTTCGCAGCAGTATATCGTAAGTAGTTTTTGTATCCTTCTAGACCATAGTTTTGCGTGCTTCTTGGTTCTACATAATCCTTGTAGTGTCCATAATATGTTCTTCATCATCAAACCACTAGAGGACCGCTGTGGTGCCACTGAAATCCCCGTGAACAGGCCGACAAACACTGTTTCTGCTTTTCGTTACTTGCTTCGTCTATTGTGTTTATTTTATTAGAATTTGGTTTAATCCTTGTCATGGGTCGTGCGTGGTGGTAGTAGGGTTATTTTAGGTGGTGTTGCGGGTAGTATGATGAAGCGTGGTGGCCGGAGGAGGCTGTGTAACAGCCTGTTCAGGATTTGCAATTGCAGAGGCAGGTTTCGAGTGGTAGGGAGTTTGAGGGGTTGGTCGTAGGAGGACTAGTAGTGTCGAAGCCTGGTCCCTGCCACCAGGGGGTCAAGTGGGGTGTAAGGTGTCAGGACTAGTGACTGGTGGCAGTAATCGTGGTGGAATCAGGTTGTTGAAGTCGTGTTTATAATAGGTCGACACACGAGTGAAACAGGGGTCTGGGGTTGCAGTGGGTAACGAGTGGGTTTTTAGACTGGTTGCGAGGGCTGGTTGGGGCAAGTATAGGGTCGTGATTGGTGTCTGGGGTTGCGTCATGGTGCAAGGATGTTGGGGGGACCCTTGGTGGTGGTTACTGGTGGGTGGGTTGGTGTTTAATAGTGGGTAAACAGAAGGGTACACGCTTACATCAGGAGGATAGGGCTGTGACCACGGGTGGTTGCAGGGGCTGTCGATGGCTGGTTTCATCGAGTTAGGGTCAATGGTAGGGGCCAGCTGGTACACTGTAGTGCAGTGGTGGTCACCACCATGTGGTGGTGGCGGTTCGGGTGGCACATGGGGCGTAGAATGGGCTGTGTTATGAGGGCTGTCACAGGGTGTTGTCGAGGGGGATGTTTCGTTTAAAGGGGGCTGTTTTATGTATGAGGCGTGTTGTTGCTTATTTTATTATTATTATTATAGTATCATTACCATATTATTATTCATTTTATTAATTACTACTATTATTCATTCTTGTTATTGTGTTATGGTTAATATTGGTATTATTATTGTAAGTTTATTATGAGTGTCTATAATAACTATGTGATGGTCAGTAATATTATTTGATTAAGTTTATGTTTGATGTTGTTAATAGTTTAAACTATTTAGTTCATGTTTGTTTAAATAGTGTTGTGACGGTAATATTAATTAATCACCTAATCGAGTTAATTGACTAGTCGTGCTTAATATCGTATCGTTATGCGTAATACATTACTTGGTTAATCATATTGATTAGTTGTTATATTATACCTTGTTTAAGTAGTTATATTAGTTAGTAATTATTATTCATATTATATTTGTTAGGTAACGGTTTTGAATTGGCATAATTCTGTTACTTACTGGCTTGCCTTTGGACTATATTGCTATCCAGGTAGGATACACTGACACCATTGTAACATCCCGTATTTTCGTAAAATCTAATTTAATCGTTTTTAAGTATTTTACGTAATAAAATGATATTTTAATAATTTAATTCGGAAATTTTTATGAAATAAATAAGATCCGTCTTAAGAACCTCCAGTTCTTAAGACGAATACAACTTGGCATAGTTTAAATATCCGACTCAAGTATTCATTTCCATATCCGTTCCAAATATCCGAACCCGTTTCATTTATTCGGAAAGGTGTTTGGTGCTAGAACATGCGTTGAGTTTTCGCCTCTGAGTCTAGTATCTTGTAATGTAGTAGGGGTCCATGCGTTGAGTTTTCGCCTCTGAGTTCCTTACTTGTGTTAGTGAATTGAATGTTAGTCCATGCGTTGAGTTTTCGCCTCTGAGTCTAATGTTCAGTGATAGCCGGTCCATGCGTTGAGTTTTCGCCTCTGAGTCCTTGCTTGATGATGTGAACTTGGTATTAGGGTTATGCGTTAAGGTGTCGCCTCTGAACCTTTATACTTGCTGATTTATTTAGTACCTAGGTTATGCGTTAAGATGTCGCCTCTGAACCTTTGTACTTGCTGTTTTGTATCTGCTTGCCTTGATGATGGTACAGTGTCAGATATGCATAGTATGTTATAGTTGTTATATGAGTTGTGGTTAAATCATCCAAGGCATTGGGTGACTCTTAGTTCGGTTTCATAAATGATTAGATTGAAAGACCCCCCGACTGGGTAACCAGTAGGGAAACCGGCTCTCCTTCTTATCTGTTTATGAAGTTAGTTGAGAGCCGTGCATGATAATCGCATGATAGTAAGAGATCAGATAATGAGTTGTTTATGCTTCACATGTTGATATATGTTGGAGTATTCTGTATTGTTTTGTGTGTTACGTGTTGTCACAAAAGGTGGCTAGGAGAACTCTAGTCACTCCCCACTGATTGTGGCGTACATGTTTTCATGTATGTAGGTACATGCAGGGTTGGAGATCAGGGTTACAGGAGAGCTAGCGAGTGATGATCCGTTCATCAGTTGACTTACCCGTTTACGCTTAGCTAGACTCTTAGACTTTTGTTGTTTTTGTTTTGGTGCCGGTAGGGATGTGCCATCCCCGGCTGATGTATTTATTTATGTTTCAGTTTGATACTTAGTACTGTTACTTATCTATTTGGTTTTAGTTTCAGTTTACGTTTCAGTCTAAGACTTCTCGCATGTTTTATCTTTAAAAGTTTTAATTCCGCTGCAATTTTGGTACTTTTATGTGTTTATATTTCCGCTTTCGCGAGGGGTTTTACAGTTGGTATCAGAGCATTATTGCTCCCGACGCACTCATGTGACCCCCAACCTTAACTTGACCAAGTAAACAAATAATGAATGAGAGATGGGTAGATCTAAGGACTTATTTTGTAGTCTATTTGTGATTGCTAATTGCTAAGCTAATCCATGTTTTCTCTTTTAAAGAATGGTGAGACCCAGAGCTGCTGATAACATTGTGCTGCAAGCAATTCAGCATTTGCTTGAGACTCAGAGACAGCAAGCGGGGAATGTTCCACCTCCTCCACCGCCGGGTGGCGAGACTAATCGTCCGGGTAGCTTTTCCTGGATTGCCTCTCAGATGTCCCGAAGCCATGTTAGGACCTATGGAGGCGAGGCTGACCCAGTAGCCCTCACGGAGTGGTTTAGAGAGATGGAAAAGAGCTTCACCTTATACTCAGTCGTTAGGGAGGATAGAGTGCGTTTAGCCGCTCACTTCCTGACATTGGAGGCTGACCGTTGGTGGGCATTGACTGGACCTACCGCTGTTCTTGACCCAGTGTTCGATTGGGAGGCTTTCAAAGACAGGCTTGAGGCGAGGTTCTACCCCAAGGAGTTGAGATCGCAAAGGTTGAAAGAATTTATGGATTTGAAGCAAGGCAAGATGACCGTTCAGGAGTTTACTGACAAGTTCAACCAGTTAGCTCACTTTGCATCGAGATTTGTTCGTGATGAGGCTGAGAGGGTGTATTTTTACCGAGGGAAGCTAGGGCCGAGGATTGAGAGTATGGTTCGTCGTGACTCTACTTCTTTTGTGGAGGTGTATGACGATGCTATTTGGGCCGAGAGTTCTATTCGTGCCATTGATGCTGAGACTCGTGCCGCTACTTCCAGCTTCACTTCTCACCAGAGATCCGTGTACCAGGGGAAGAGACCATTTGTTCCTTCTACTTCTTCGCCTTCTTCTCAGAAGAAGCGTTTTGAGAGGTTCTCTGCTCCGGTTGCTAAGACCACATTTCACACCGACACTGCTCCTACTGTTTGCCGCCGTTGTGGTAAACCGCTTCATCCAGGGTTTGATTGCTTCAAGAATGCCTATAAGTGTTATACTTGTAATGGATTTGGGCATAGATCCTTTGATTGTCCTGAGAAGAATACTGTTCTTGGCAAGGCTGCCACTGCTGCTGCAGCAACCCGAGGAGGAAAGCCGAAGGGGAAGATCTTTGTGATGACTAGGGCTGAGGCAGAGGCTCATCCAGATATTGTTGCTGGTATCTTTTCTGTTCTTGGCGCTGAGTGCCTTATTTTATTCGATACTGGAGCTTCTTTATCATTTATATCGACTCAGTTCGCCGATCGTTTAGCTCTTGAGTCTTCATTAGTTGAGGAGACTTCTATTTCCTTACCTTCTGGAGACGTGTTTTCCTGCTCTTCGTCCCATAGGGATGTTCCTATTATTATTGGTCAAGCCACATTTCCTGCGGACTTACTGAGATTTCCTCTCGAGGAGTTTGACATTATCCTCGGTATGGATTGGTTATCGCGATACCATGCTCGCTTCGAGTGTCGCGACCAGAAAATCTGCTTGAGGAGTTCTTCAGGAGTTCGTGTTTCCTATAGGGGAACTCGCCCTCAAAAGGGTGTTCGTGTTATCTCTTCGATGAAAGCTTCTCATCTTCTTAGGAAGGGTTGCCAAGCCTTCCTGTGTGTTGTTACAGCTGCTAAACCATCGCTACCGAAGCTTGAAGATGTAGCCATTGTTCGTGAGTATCCAGATGTGTTCCCAGATGACTTGCCAGGGATACCGCCAGAGAGAGATGTGGAGTTTACTATTGAGCTTGTTCCAGGTACCGGACCGATTTCTAAGGCTCCTTACCGAATGGCTCCGCCAGAGTTGAAAGAGTTGAAGCAGCAATTGGAAGAGATGATCGAAAAAGGTTTCATTAGACCTAGTGCTTCTCCGTGGGGTGCTCCGGTGTTGTTCGTTAAGAAGAAAGATGGTTCCATGAGACTGTGCATTGACTATAGAGAGCTGAACCGAGTGACCGTGAAGAACCGATATCCTTTGCCTAGGATAGATGATTTGTTTGATCAGTTGAGAGGTGCTTCGAGGTTTTCTAAGATTGATCTTCGATCAGGTTATCATCAGATTCCAGTGAGAGAGGCTGATATTGCAAAGACTGCTTTTCGTACCCGATATGGGCATTTTGAGTTTGTAGTTATGCCATTTGGGTTGACTAATGCACCGGCGATTTTTATGGATCAGATGAACCGTACCTTCAGTGAGTATCTTGACACCTGCGTTGTGGTTTTCATTGATGACATCTTGATATATTCGAAGACCGATGAGGAACATGCTGAGCATCTTCGATTAATTCTAGGGATTCTGCGCAGACAGAAATGGTTCGCAAAGTTTTCGAAGTGTGAATTTTGGCTCTCGAAGGTTGCCTTCTTAGGACATGTGATATCCAGTGAGGGTGTGATGGTAGATCCCGCAAAGATAGAGGCTGTAGTTGATTGGGAGAGTCCCAAGGATGTTGGAGAGATCCGTAGCTTTTTGGGTTTGGCTGGTTATTATCGTAGATTCGTTGAGGATTTCTCTAGATTAGCTCGCCCGATGACTCAGTTGCTGAAGAAGGAAGCCAAATTTGTGTGGACCGACAAGTGTGAGAGTTCCTTCCAGGAGTTGAAGACCAGATTGACTTCCGCCCCTGTGTTAGCTTTGCCAGAGATCGGAGTGGACTTTGATGTGTATTGTGATGCTTCGATGTTAGGACTTGGATGCGTACTGATGCAGAGTGGCAAGGTGATAGCCTATTCATCTAGACAGTTGAGAGTTCATGAGGTGAACTATCCGACTCATGATTTGGAGTTAGCCGCGGTTGTTCATGCCTTGAAGATGTGGCGTCATTACCTGATTGGATCCCATTGCCGTATTTTCACAGATCACAAGAGTCTTAAGTACATTTTTACTCAGAAAGACCTTAACATGAGACAGAGACGTTGGCTAGAGTTGGTAAAAGATTACGACATCGAGTTGTTATATCATGAGGGAAAAGCCAATGTAGTTGCAGATGCGCTTAGCCGCAAGACTTCTCACTCGATGAGTGCCATGAGAGTATTGCCCGATGAGTTGTGTTCCGAGTTCCGGAAGCTGAGATTAGAGATGGTGGGTAGTGGTTTTGATTGGTTAGCTGCTATGACTGCCGAGCCGTCTTTATATTGGGAGATTCGCCAGAGTTTGCCCTTAGATGCCGATTTCAAGAAGTTCGAGGCTAAGATTTAAAGTGGTGTTGCACCTGAGTTGGTGATTGATGCTGATGGTTTCCTTAGGTTCCGTGGTAGGATGTATGTTCCGGATGTGCCAGATTTGAGGAAGAAAGTTCTTGAGGAGGCTCATTTGTCACCGTACTCCGTTCATCCAGGAGGAGAGAAGATGCACAAGGATTTGAGGCTTATGTTTTGGTGGCCTGGTATGAAGAAGGAGATCTTGGATTATGTTAGTAGGTGTTTGACTTGTCAACAAGTCAAGATAGAGCATAGGAGACCTGGTGGTTTGCTACAGCCGCTTCCCGTTCCTCAGTGGAAGTGGGAGTGCATATCTATGGATTTTGTTACTGCTTTGCCTAAGACTGTGGGAGGCAAAGATGCGATTTGGGTTATTGTCGATCGTCTAACTAAGTGTGCCAGATTCGTGCCGATCAGAGAGACATGGGATATGGACCGTTTAGCCAGGGCTTATATTGCTGAGATAGTCCGATATCATGGTGTCCCGAGGGAGATCGTTTCAGATCGTGATCCGAGGTTTTGTTCCAGGTTCTGGAAGGCTTTGCAGGAGGCTATGGGTAGCCGTTTGTTGATGAGTACCGCATTTCATGCCGCGACTGATGGTCAGTCCGAGAGGACTATACAGACATTAGAGGATTTGCTCCGTGCTTGCGCCCTTGATTTTCAGAGTTCTTGGGAGCAGTGTTTGCCGTTGGTAGAGTTTTCTTACAACAACAGTTATCATGCTTCCATTGGTATGGCTCCGTACGAGGCTCTTTATGGTAGGAAGTGCCGTAGTCCGATTTGTTGGGATCAGGCTAGTGATGTTCGTGACCTTGGACCAGATCGGTTAGCTGTTACTATTGATCAGGTTCAGCTTATCAGAGGTAGGATGAAGGCCGCTCAGGACCGGCAGAAATCCTATGCTGATGTTCGCCGTAGACCCTTAGAGTTTGAGGTGGGTGATCGAGTGTTCTTGAGAGTTTCTCCGATGAAGGGCGTCAAAAGATTTGGAGTTAAGGGCAAGTTGAGCCCTAAGTATATTGGACCTTTTGAGATCGTGAAGAGGATTGGTGCTGCTGCTTACCGATTGGACTTGCCTCCTAGTTTGGGCAAGGTTCATAGCGTTTTTCATGTTTCCCAGCTCCGCAGATACATTAGTGACTCGAGTCATGTTTTGCCTAGAGAGATCGAGAACTTGGAGCCGAGTCTTGCTTTCGAGGAGCGTCCAGTGAAGATCCTAGACCGTCAGGATAGGAAGCTTAGGAGCAAGGTGGTGCCGCTAGTGAAGATCCTTTGGCGTTGCGGTGATGTTGAGGAGCAGACGTGGGAGACGGAGGCATCGATGCGTATCGCGCATCCTTCTCTTTTCGATTGAGGTATAGTATATAGATTTATATCCGTTCGAGTTTCGAGGACGAAACTTTTTGAAGTTGGGGTGATTGTAACATCCCGTATTTTCGTAAAATCTAATTTAATCGTTTTTAAGTATTTTACGTAATAAAATGATATTTTAATAATTTAATTCGGAAATTTTTATGAAATAAATAAGATCCGTCTTAAGAACCTCCAGTTCTTAAGACGAATACAACTTGGCATAGTTTAAATATCCGACTCAAGTATTCATTTCCATATCCGTTCCAAATATCCGAACCCGGTTCATTTATTCGGAAAGGACAACCCTCATGTCCTCTTATAAACCCTTATGTCGACATAATAACCCCTTCATCCTCAACATCTCATTTTCCACTGTAAAACAAACTTATCACAAAACCTCCATTCTTATCTCCTTCTTTTGCAAAGATCTTCATCATCCGTTCATCGAATCGCAAAAGTAAGAGCATTTTCGGAATCCTTGTTCGATTTCCTAATCATCCATCACTTTCATTTTTCATTTTGTCGACTTCGAAAAATAGGCTGTTTTGCCTTTAACTCGTTTTTAGTGTTTTTAAATCGTTTTCTTTGTTGTAGGAGTTGGTCTCGACAATCCCGACGTGGACTCTTACGTGGTTGAGGAGGATCAGTCGCCGGAATAAGCTTAAAGGTGACGATAATGAGATAACTCGGCCTTTATTGTGTATATTAGCATGCTTGGTGTTTTTGATGTTTGTTCTTCTGATTTTATTCAAGCTCTATGATTATTGGACTTAGTATCATGATTAGGATGTTGTTTATGTGATGAATTCATGATCCAAGATATGTTTATGTGCTCACAAGTTTAATTTCAGTTTTTCATATGTTAAGACGGATACTTGAAATTGATCGTTTGAGGATTGTGTTGGGATTTATGTGCTGTTAGGAAGTAGTATTTGGTGATTTGTAATGTTGGGAAAACAACACTTGTATCGATTCATGAGTTTCCGTGTTGAATTGTTGAGTTTTTTTCGAATGGCTGGAAACGCGATTTTCAGCGACAGGCTCTCTGAGCCGGTCGACCGACCGGCCGCCGGTCGACCGGCTGAGAGCGTTTCTTGATATTTTTGTGTTTTACGCGAGACTTTGAGACCATAGGAAATAAGTCTCCCAGCCGGCAGACCGGCCGCCTGCCAGCCGGCTGGGAGTGCGTTGTGTTGTATTTTGTAGTTTGGAAAACTTAAGGGTAGTCCCAGCCGGCAGACCGGCCGCCTGCCAGCCGGCTGGGAGTGCGTTTTTGTCGTTGCGTGTTTTCAAGTTTTTAAGGAGGCTGAGTTCCCAGCCGGCCGACCGGCTGCCTGCCGACCGGCTGGGAGTTCGTGTTTTGTTTCAGAAAAGAAAGAAGAGGCTGAGGTGGTCACCAGCCGGCCGACCGGCTGCCTGCCGACCGGCTGGGGACCCCTGTAGGCTATTTTGAGGTTTTCATAATTTGATCGTAACTTTCAAACGGTTTATCGGTTTTACTTGAAACTTGTTTTGTGTACCCTTGACATGTATTTGAGGTCCCCGGAGGATGGGCAACATTATATTGGGTTCGGGAATATAGTGAGGATAGAGACCCCCCGGTCGGGCAACCGAAAGGGAAACCGGCTCTCCCTCATCCTAGTTCTCGAGGTCAATTAAGTGTTGATTAGAAGTTAAAGGTAGAACTAGAGAGTAGTTCATAGACTTGAATGATATTGTTTTGATGCGTATTAAGTTATGCGTTAAGATGTCGCCTCTGAACTTAATACGTAGGTTGCTTGTCATGTATAGGGGTATGCGTTGAGTTTTCGCCTCTGAGCCCTATATGTGTTTGTTTGTCGTGTATGGAGCCATGCGTTGAGTTTTCGCCTCTGAGTTCTATACATGTTTGTTTGTCGTGTCTGGGACATGCGTTGAGTTTTCGCCTCTGAGTCCAGACATGTATGTGTGATCGCGTCAGGACATGCCTTAAGCTGGCCTCTGAGTCTGACGAGTAGAGCAACTGCACGACGGGGCAGTCAGGTTGTCATACCTTACCCGGAGTGCAGGTGTTTGGTGCTAGAACATGCGTTGAGTTTTCGCCTCTGAGTCTAGTATCTTGTGATGTAGTAGGGGTCCATGCGTTGAGTTTTCGCCTCTGAGTTCCTTACTTGTGTTAGTGAATTGAATGTTAGTCCATGCGTTGAGTTTTCGCCTCTGAGTCTAATGTTCAGTGATAGCCGGTCCATGCGTTGAGTTTTCGCCTCTGAGTCCTTGCTTGATGATGTGAACTTGGTATTAGGGTTATGCGTTAAGGTGTCGCCTCTGAACCTTTATACTTGCTGATTTATTTAGTACCTAGGTTATGCGTTAAGATGTCGCCTCTGAACCTTTGTACTTGCTGTTTTGTATCTGCTTGCCTTGATGATGGTACAGTGTCAGATATGCATAGTATGTTATAGTTGTTATATGAGTTGTGGTTAAATCATCCAAGGCATTGGGTGACTCTTAGTTCGGTTTCATAAATGATTAGATTGAAAGACCCCCCGACTGGGTAACCAGTAGGGAAACCGGCTCCCCTTCTTATCTGTTTATGAAGTTAGTTGAGAGTCGTGCATGATAATCGCATGATAGTAAGAGATCAGATAATGAGTTGTTTATGCTTCACATGTTGATATATGTTGGAGTATTCTGTATTGTTTTGTGTGTTACGTGTTGTCACAAAAGGTGGCTAGGAGAACTCTAGTCACTCCCCACTGATTGTGGCGTACATGTTTTCATGTATGTAGGTACATGCAGGGTTGGAGATCAGGGTTACAGGAGAGCTAGCGAGTGATGATCCGTTCATCAGTTGACTTACCCGTTTACGCTTAGCTAGACTCTTAGACTTTTGTTGTTTTTGTTTTGGTGCCGGTAGGGATGTGCCATCCCCGGCTGATGTATTTATTTATGTTTCAGTTTGATACTTAGTACTGTTACTTATCTATTTGGTTTTAGTTTCAGTTTACGTTTCAGTCTAAGACTTCTCGCATGTTTTATCTTTAAAAGTTTTAATTCCGCTGCAATTTTGGTACTTTTATGTGTTTATATTTCCGCTTTCGCGAGGGGTTTTACAACCATACTCTATGATGTTTTATGGATGGATGTTGGGTTGTGTGCATTGGATGTTAAGCATGATTTACTTGAGAATGATATTGGTTGGATTGAGTGTTAATTGTTATTATTGGCATGAGCATTTTATTATTTAATAGCATGATTGATTAAAAGTATTGTTGCATTCATGAGCATGACATATGCATTGGTTACTGAGAAAGATGTGAATCAGATGTTGTTCTGATATAAAGCCCAGGGTGGTTCTGCAGACCAGGCCTGGTGTCTTATCAGCTATTGAGCTGGTGTTCGGTGACGACCGATTATAGTCTGCCGGGAGGTTCGGTATGGCTTGGTGCACGGGTATGAGTTTGAGATTGAGAATGAGATTGAGCTCGAGCATATCATGACATTTGCATATCATCTTTGTTGCATTATTTATTATTGTGTTACCCTATTCAACCGCGAGGTTGACAGTGTATTCGTGTACACCTACGATGATCCGGAATGGGGAGTAGATTCTACAGGTCAGAGACAGATGGACTAGGAGCTTGGGCAAGGAGTGAGACATGGCTTGGACCTACTTAGAATTAGATCACATACTAAGATGTTATCATCAGTTGTACTTTATTTTACTCTTGCGTAGTAGTTGTAATATCTAAAGTTGAAATTTTATCGTATTTTATATAAAGTACTTTGGTTTGTTTTTACTTTGTTATTCACTACCTCGGACATTCCGAGATGGTAACAGTCCTATTTGTTTGAGAATGTCTTGCTAAAGGCTCTTAAATAAATGGGGGTGTTACAGTAACAACTTTCACTCCTACAGTTTCCATAAGACTTAGTTATTCACATTCCGAGATTCCTTAAATGGTACTTCAAAATCTACAAACATCACTTACACACCGATCCATCTAACATGGAACCCTCAAGATGGCACACTATCCAATATCGCCCTCACATTATTATCATAAACTTTCTCAACCAAATTCGGACAACGCAAAACCCAGCATTCCTCGAGGCATGTATCACTACTCCAAGAACAAGTCAACCTCGCCACTAATCTAAATGAAAGGGACAAGGCTCACAGAAGAGGTGATGAGATACGAACTTCAGGGACAAACATGATACAACTCTCGAGGGAGTTATACAAAAACGGTTCGAGGAACAACAAGATGACAAGGTAAGGAACTTAGGCTCTAGACTCCAATAAAATTGAAGCCAAGATCAGAAGGAGAAGCAAGGGAGAAGAAAGGAGAGAAGCGGTATGAAAGGAACGATTACGGAAATCTCCCAAGGTGCGGGTCTCTCACTATTCTCACGGGGTTCTCACTTCCTACCTCCCAAATCAAGCCATTCAATTATCGGTTCTCACGAACCACTTCCTCAAACGATTTAGTCTATCCACATACCGGTGGTACATCCTCAAAGTTCCCTTCGATTCTTCAATAGAAAAACGCTAAGATCCATTAAGTAGCCTAAGGTCAGATAACGATTCACTTCCTCCAAGTTGAAATCATAAATTCTTCGAGTATTCGACTATTATTGCAAATGACTCGTATCCTCAACAACGGGACTTTCCCAGCTCAATCACTCACCTACGTTGTAACACCCCAAGAGTATGAGATTAAAGTTGTCCCACATTGGTAGAATGTGACGCTTGTGATATATTTATAATGGCTTCCACCCACCACTTAGTAACAAGGCCTTGTGCTTTTGGGCTTAAGTGAGGACAAATAATGGGCACAAAGGCTTACCTCCCATCTTATTGGGGGTGTGTTACGACCGTGGTGGGTCGGGTTGTTACAAATGGTATTAGAGAGACCCTATGACTGTGTGGTAAGCCTGTGGTCAGGAGTACCCGGGTCACCCACCTAGCGGGGGAGGATTCTGGGCTTGACTGCGGTCAAGGTTGAGGCACAACGAGGACGTTGTGTTCTTTAAGTGGGGGAGTTTGTAACACCCCAAGAGTATGGGATTAAAGTTGTCCCACATCGGTAGAATGTGAGGCTTGTGATATATTTATAATAACTTCCACCCACCACTTAGTAACAAGGCCTTGTGCTTTTGGGCTTAAGTGAGGACAAATAATGGGCCCAAAGGCTTACCTCCCATCTTATTTGGGGTGTGTTACGACCATGGTGGGTTGGGTTGTTACACACGTTAATTGATACTAACTCACTTCACTCATCCACTCATCATCATTAGCATCTTAAGCCTATCCTTCCAAGTCGTTCTGTATCCTCAAGTACCTTATCTAACTCCTTAAACAATACTCTTCAATCCACAAATTTTCACAATCTACGCATGGTGCTCAGGATAAAGTTCCACGACTACTAAGTATACAACTCAACCTTCAAGCAACTACCCTATCACTCACTTTCACTCTCCCAATTGGATAAACAACTAGACACTTGATTCGTCAAAACATGTCTCTCGATACCTCTTAATTTTTCCTCAAATAACAACTTTCTCATCACACGGGTTTACTGTTATACGGCGACTAGTTCCTCAAAATTCAAAAAAGGAAGATTACCTACAAGGCACCTTGAGAAAGCAAGCAACAAGGTTAGGTTGAAAAGATATGAAGATCTTTTCAAGTAAGATAGACAAATATTCTAAAAGAAGGATGTGCATTCGGAGTTATCAAAGAAGGCGATGCACAAGAAAGAGGAGTATCTTCAAGGCTCAGAAGCATTCTCCAACAGTAGCACAAATCTCCTATCTTCGGGAGAGACTCCGGTCTCCATCGCCAAATGGATAAGCCCATGGTTCGTCGATTGAAAGACATAAAAGTAAAATCAATGACAATCAGCAAACACGTTAGAACCTAATCAAAGCAATCATAAAACAGACTACCACTTGTCCTTAAATCTACCCCATCTCTCATTCATTATTTGATTTATTAGTCAAGTTAAGTTTGGGGGTCACATGAGTGCGTCGGGAGCGATAACGCTCTGATACCAACTGTAAAACCCCTGGTCGCAGCGGAAAAATAAAATATACAAACATGCCAAAATTTACGCGGAAGTTAAACTTTAACATGCAAGATAAAACGAGGTGAATTAAAACAAACTATACAAACTGAAATGATCAAAACATAGATAAGTATATAGTTCTAAGTATGAAACATAAGTACAAAACACAGCCTGGGATGGTACTTCCCTACAGGCACTCAAATGTATAACCAAAAGAAACTAGGTCTAGCTAAATGATAACGGGTATGTCAGCGATGATAGGATCATCCCTCGCTAGCCTCAGTAACTCTCCAGCAACCTGTCATGTACCTACATACATGAAAACATGTACACCACAATCACTGGGGAGAGACTAGAGTTCTCATAGCCACCTATTGTCAATAACACATAACCCATAAGGCATCCAGCATACTCCAACATTTATAACATGCGAAGTATTTATATCAACAACAACCTTCATATCAACATGCATCACTTATGCAAAGGCTCTCAACTAACTTCAGAAACTATTTGAAATGAGAGACGGTCTCCCTTCTGGTTGCTCGGCCGGGGGGTCTTTCACTCCAAACCATTTACGAAACCAGACTAAGAGTCGTCCAAGGCCTTAGACGAACAATACTAAGATAGACAATACTCTATAACAAACTGTAATAACCCGTATTTTTATTTATAATTAATTACGCTTCGTTTATATGACTTGGTGGGGGTTCGAACAAGGGACTAAGGGTTTATAGTTTTTAATCTTTGGATGTTCATAAGGGGGCTCGAACCCCTGATCACTGGGCGTAGGGTTTTGGGCCTCGGGATTCGTAATTAGGGCACAGCCCACAATGACGATTCTTTTATATTTTTACAAACACCTTCTGCTGCCTCCTATTTTAGATGACCTAATGCTACCCTAAACCCCATTCTAATCTAAAACCAATCACCCAAAACCCTAGCCGTCATAGCATAGAAGGAAAAGAAGGTGGTCACGGTGGTAGTAGGCCCTGTTAAGGTGGTTCGTTTTGCCTCTCTTCTCGGTATGTCGCCACTGAGCATCAATTCGTGTTACTGCCTTCATCATTCAAATCTGTAGTTATACGTTGTTTAAATTGACTTGGTTTTTACATCTTTTCGTAGTAGGGCATGTGTTTAGTGAATATAAATTGATGGAGTGGTGTCGTTGGTTACTGTGATGCGTCGTAAAAGGGTGTTTGTCACGGTGGCAGGAAGGTTTTGTTTTCCTGTTTATCATTTTGGTTTCATCAGAGTTGTAGTCGTGTTTTTCAGTCGATGTTTATATCGAGTCTGTGGGTTTTAATCACGGGTCTTTGTATGGGTCTTCTGTTGGCAGTAGGGTGTTGTCGGGGGATGTTAGTCTTGGTGGTTAGAGGCGTTGGGTACGGTGGTACAGGGGTAGTCGATAGGGTGGCCGGAGTTTTGTGTTTATGTCACTACAACAAAATGGCACTTGCGCCACGATTTATGTCACGGGAATTCATAATTCGTGACCTAAATTTGCTTAGTCACGGGAAAAAAAGTCCCCTTCCTTCAAAATTAATTGGTAAAAAAATTTATGTCACGGGAAAATATATCCGTGACAAATAATTGTTTTTAGTCACGAATTAAGCCATGACCGTTGCTAACAAATGCGTTTAGTCACACATCAAGTCACGAACGTGGCTAATAATTATTTTTAGCCACAATGTCGTGGCTAATTATGATTTATTGTCACAGGTAAGTTAACCATGACTAATTAGTGTGCTTAGCCACACTGAATTCTTAACGTGGCTAATTATGATTTATTGTCACAGCTAAATTATCCGTGACTATATTGCTCTTAGCCACACACTGAATTCTTACCGTGGCTAATTGTGATTTATTGTCACAAGTAAATTACACGTGACTAATTATTGCTCTTAGCTACGCGCTGGATTTTTACCGTGACTAATATTTTTGATATGATAACAAATAATAACACAAAATTATTAGTGCAACATGGTGTGTACTGTGACATCAAGATGATTGCGCCGTATTATTGCGAGATGTGAACAATTTTCGTACTTAATGTTCTTCACTATTGACGTAAATGATCTTATTATGATTATTCTTATTATTGCATTTAATTTGTCACAAGTGAGAATTTTTGCAATTTATTATGATTATTCTTATTAACACTACTGACTTGAAAATGAATATGATTATATGAATAAATGATTGTTGTTTAACAATTTATTTTGCTTTATTTTCGTTGAATGCTGCTTTACTTTAAGTATACGTTTAATTATGTAATGACAATTTTGTAATTTCAAAGCTACTTACCCAATTACTCAATTTATTAAATTGCGCAACAAGCCCGACAAAAAACACTACAACAAATTGACACTTGCGCCACGATTTATGCCACGGGAATTTAAAATTTGTGGCTAAATTTTGTTTAGCCACGGGAAAAAATTTATTCACTATTTTAGAAAAAAATTATGCCATGGGGAAATTTTTCCCGTGGCAAAAAGTCAATTGCGCCACAATTTAGGTTACAGTCGTGGCTAATAATCATTTTTGCCACGAACAATGTCACACCCATGGCAAATATATATTTATAATTCTTTTTTTGTTAAATTTATAATATTGAATACCATTATTTAGAGACCGCATCACATTTAAAGAGAAATTATGTCCAATTAAATAATTAACTTATTAACACTTATCATTGAGATGTCTGAAACTAATATATTGTTAAATAAGCTTTTCATTGACAATTGATTTACAACTTTATTTGTAAAATATTTCTACAAGAACTTGAATTTGAGATGTTTAATTGGAAAAAAATTGGGGAAGTTTTTAAGGAGAAAAAAAAAGAAAAGACAATTAGATTTAAAATATGATTAAATAAAAAAAAGTAGTCTAAAAAATTAAATTCAAAATGATTTCCAACAAATCATTGAATAAAATGGAAAAAAAACATATTGATAAAATAACCGATATAAAAAAATCAATATAGAAAAATATTTTAATTATTGAAAATGAGCGTATCACACCGAAAAGTAAAATGGAAATTAAAATAATAAATTTACATGTGTAAATAATGTGAAATATTGTTGACAAAAAGAAATATCAAGAATAATGAAAAGAAATCAATTTAGAGAAAACAAAAATTTAAACGATATTTTCTGTGTTTTTTGGCAAAAACTGATTATTTTCGAGTTAATAATGTCTTGGTCAATTATTTTAGTAATAAAACTCGGTCATTGATACCCATATGTAATCATTATTCAAAAGTGATCATTATTTAGTAAAAAGTGATTAAACGTTTTTTCGTTACAAATACGACGATCTTACAAATAGTATTTGTGTGGAAAAATATATGAAAAAATGGATAAAATAAAAATGCCGAAAAATGAAAAAAATTTAAAAAATGTATTAGGGAAAAAAATATAAGGAAAATGTGATTAAATAGTTTGGAGAAAATGGTTTTGTTGACTCGGGCAAAAAATGACCCGAGTATCATTAGTCGGGAGGTCAACATTGAAAACTCGAGTAATTTGAGAAAAATAATATTTTTTTCGCAAAAATATGTAAATCATTTAATATTTTTTCGCAAAAATATGTAAATCATTTAATATTTTTTCGCAAAAATAATAGTGAATGTAATTTAGAAAAAAATGAATATAATTTAAAAAGGTTTCAAAGTGTTAATTATATCAACAAGCTTAAGTTTCATTTTCGGTAGCTCATCATAAGAACTCCACAGTTAAGCGTGCTCAGGTGAGAGTAGTCTTGGGATGAGTGACCTCCTGGGGAGGATATACGATTCGCAAAAGTGAATGACATGTGATTGTAAGTAACGAGTTAAGATAACTAACCAAGCAAGGATCAAAGCATGACAAAATTCCATATGTAACCAAATGTGTTTGGTAGTGTGGTGGTTGCTCACCTCATCCCTTAACCCTGAGGTCAGGGGTTCGATTCCTACCCATGGGAAATGGAGCAACTCTTTGGCAAGCCGTTTACCTCTTCGTGAGAGAGCCCGCGGCGAGGGGATTATACACCGTTGTCGACACAGTGGACTCCCCGGTTTAGACCAAAAAAAAGATTCCATATGTGAAAATATTTTCATTATAAGTAAAAAATATTATATTACATTTTGTTTATTTATTTTTTATTTTTTTTTTTGTCACGGGAATAATTTTGGCCACGAGAATTAATTTTTGGTCACGGGAATTATTAGCCACGTGAGAATCTGTGGCTAAAAATATAATTTTATCCACGTTCTTGTTTTTCCCGTGGCTATCTGTTAGCCACGGCCACTTGGGCCACGGAAGATATTTCCGTGACAAAGAGTTTTAGCCATGGGAAATTAGTACTTGCGCCACGAATTTAGTCGTGGCCCAAGTGCTTAATTGTAGTAGTGTATTAGCCGTTTGTGTGTCGTGTTATTGTGACCAGGGGTGTTGGGAGTGGTAACACCGTCGACTCGGGGGAGGTCAATACGCTGTTACCACTGTGTCGACTAGGCTGGTGTTGGGACTGTTGTTGGATGTAGGAGTCGGTGGTGTTAGGGCTTACGGAGGGTGGTCGATGGGCTGCTGTTTGTTCGGGTCAGAGTGTTCGGTGATGAACCAGGCCAGTTTGCAGCCCTGGTTCATCTTAGCGTGGGGAGTCGAGACTGTTGGCAGGGGCTGCGGTGGTAGCTGGTGGAGTAGGGTGCTGGTCAGGCCGGGTTAGGGTGGTAGTAGTGGTGTCGCGGGGGTTGTTTGGGCACGGTTAGAGGTGGTGTTAGTGTGTCGGTTTCAACATAATTAGTTTTGTTAATTTATTATTTTCCTTATTATTCTTATTATTTTTATTATCTTTAGTATTTTTATTATTTTATCACTATTATTATTATTATTTTGATAGTAGGGATATTATGAGAATTAAAGTAAATGATTTGGTATTTATCATAAGATATGGTATTAATGCATATTTTAAATGATTTGAATTTCAAACCGAAGTTACTAATTTTGGAAAGTTTCCCAATATAGAAGTTACTATTTTTGGAAGGTGTCTTTTGGGAAAGATCTATTTATAGTATCTATATGTGTTTCCGTGTGTTAAGAAGTGCTAGAAGTAGATGTAGATATATTACAAGTGTAGGGTACCTTATTAATTATATAATTTATGTCTAGGTGGTGGTTTCCGCGTGGAACACTTTTAGTAGCCGTTGCTCACTTGCCATTTATCTTCTGCAACTTGAGGTAGGGGAATATCTGTGTTGTAATTGTGATCTGACATGAATACATCGTATTTGATTGGTATATATATATATATCCTTATTGAATGTTATAACGATTGAATGAGAACTGTTATCGAGGAGATCGGGTCTTGTGATAAAAGGGTCTTGTGATATGGGACTTGTGATATGGCCATGGGAGGTGTGGTGTGTGTTGGTGATGAGGTGTGTTGGAGATGTGGTGGTGATGGAGGAGTTGGAGGAGATACTGTGATTGTTTATTCATGTTGCGATTATATTACCTACTCAACCTCGTGTTGACCCTTCTTTTGTTTTGTTTGTGTCTGCGTTGATCCAATTTATTGGGGAGCAGAATGACAGGTTTAGACTTGTGCATGATGGAAGGGTGGAGAGGAAACAAACCGGACCAGTTTAGTTATAGCCCAGTTGTAGATGTCGACAAGTTCAAGTTTAAGTTTTATTTACTTTATAAACAGTTGTAATCCTTTGAGACTTTTGTCGTTTTTAAATTCACTTAATAAAGTACTGGTTTCTTCCTTTGTTGACTACTGCCTCGGGTAACCGAGATGGTAACACCCTTAATTATTCGGGGAGCCCTAGTGCAGGCCTCTGAATAAATGGGGGTGTTACAAAGTGGTATCAGAGAGAACGATCCTCATGCCTAAACTAATGAACCCAATGAATGTAGGAGAGTCTAAATAAAATGATCCCCGGGATAGAACTGTTAGGAGCACACCTAAAGGGGAAGTATGAGTTTGGGGCCCCCTCACACCGAACCATAGGCCCTCTCAGTTTTACCCGGATACCTTGAGTGAACACGAGCGAAAAGGGTAGAATAGGAAACGGTGAAGTTATGGTAAGAATGTGGCAAAGATTATAAGAGCCTTTTGATACATAAGAATGATGGACATTAATGTAGAGGGAAGTGAGAATATCATAACTATATAGTTGCTTACATGATATGCAGTTATACCATGATCAGTGTTGTATTGATAGTTATGCATGCCTAACGATATGCGGTTATGTGATACCTGAGCCATGTGTAGGGAAGTAATAGCATTTTAGATTTCAGTTGCTTATGCGGGCCGATGTTTAAGATCATAACCTGAATGAATATATATAAATAGACACATGAGGACCCAAATTTAAATTCGGGACTCATCTTTTCTTGTATGTTTTAGAATGCCTCCAAGAAGGAACAACGCTGCTAATATCACCCAAGAGGAGTTGGATCTACTGTTAGCTGAGAATCAGGCCTTGAAGGCCAAACGCTTGGACTCTGCTAAAATGAGTACCATAATCGCAAGGCATAACCCTACTCACTTTACCGGGGAAGGGGAACCTCACCTCCTTGGCGAGTGGTGTAGGGAGTTTAGCAATCTGTTCGAGCTGATAGACTGTCCAGAGGAGCTGAGAGTGGACCAAGCTGCTCACTACTTGAGGGGTATGGCTGGCGACTGGTGGACTGGAAAGAAAGGAGAGATCCGTGAAGCTGCTGTCGAGGATGGAATAAATCATGTGGAGTGGGTCGCGTTCAAGAGGATCCTGTTCGAAGTTTTCTTACCTGAATTCCAAAAGAGCAAACTGAGAGAGGAGTTCGAGCTATTCAGAATGACTGATGAGATGACGGTGGAAGTATACTACAGGAAATTCCTTCAGCTGTTGGGTCATGTGGGAGAAATGGGGATGGATGAGCCAATGCTTGCCATGAAGTTCGAAAGGGGACTCACCATTGCCGTTAAGAAGAGGCTCATTGCTGCACCACCCACTACAGTTCGTGATATCTATTTACGGGCTGGGGCAGCTGAGAGATTGGCTGAAATGATCAAGGAAGAAAAGAAGACAAGGAGTGATAAGAGAAAAGTGGAGACCGTGAGTGACAATTCAGGGTCGAAAAAGCAGAATTCTAACAAGTTCAGCGGATATTTTAACAACAGTGCCTCGACTGGTAACCGGAACCAAGGTGGGGGAAATTTTAGGGGTGGAAATTCGGGAACCAGTTCTGTGGGAATCGTGTGTTATGGGTGCGGAAATACGGGGCACAAGCAGGCCGTATGTCGATCTTCAGGAGGAAACCAATCTGGGGGTTACCGTACCCCAACTCCGGGGTACAATGGGTCCCGCATGAACACCTCGGGGAGTGGAGGTTACCGTACCCCTGCGTCAAGTTACGGAGGGAATTCGAGATTTGGTACCAACAGTAATTACCAGAAGGGTTATAACAATTATCAAAACCGTTCCCACTACAATCAGTACAACGGGAGTGGCAGTAACCAGAAGACTGCAGCTGAAAGCAATCAGCCGACCGAAGTAGCCTCTACTAGCCAGAGTGGAGTGAAGACGAGTGGCAAGCTCTTTGCCATGGAGAAACAGGCTGCCCAGGATGACGCCCATGTCGTGACTGGTACATTTCTTGTGAATCTCAAACCCACCTTTGTACTTTTTGATTCCGGTGCAACCCATTCTTTTGTGTCTAAGGACCATGCTAGAGAGTTAGGGCTTGTTATATATGATTGGGTGGAGGATTCTGTAACAATACCGTCCGGGGAGTCGGTGTCTTGTAATCGAGTCTTTAGGAGTGTACCCATCAAGATTGGGGAAGTGGTTTTCCACTGTGACCTTATCGAATTTCCTTTGGGGGGTTTTGAAGTAATTCTGGGAATGGATTGGTTGGGAAAATACCGAGCTTTTATTGATTGTTATCAAAAGAAAATATCTTTGAAAGGACCTAAGGGGGTGAGAGTGACCTATAGGGGATTTGTGGTTAAACCTAAAGTCAAGTTTATATCAGTTAATACCCTTAAGTCGAGTCTGCGGAAGTGAGAAAGTTTAATCTTGTGCCAGATGTGGAATTGTGAGGCAGAAACCCCAAGTGTTAGTGAGATACCTGTAGTGAGGGAGTTTGAGGGGGTGTTCCGGGACGATGTGTCAGAATTACCACCAAGGAGGGAGGTCGACTTCTCTATCGACCTCAAGCCTGGTGCAGGACCAATATCAAAGTCACCTTATCGAATGGGACCAAAGGAGATGGAAGAACTGAAAAAGCAACTGGATGAATTGGCCGAGAAGGGATTTATCCGGCCTAGTGTATCGCCTTGGGGAGCACCCGTGCTTTTCGTAAAGAAGAAGGACGGTAGTCTGAGACTCTGCGTTGACTATCGAGAGTTGAACAACGTGACTGTCAAGAACCGTTACCCTTTGCCAAGAATAGATGATCTATTCGATCAGTTGAGTGGAGCTGGGGTCTTTTCGAAAATTGATCTGAGATCGGGTTATCACCAACTGAGAATTAAAGATGAAGATATTCCCAAGACCGCCTTCAGGACTAGGTATGGCCACTATGAATTTGTGGTTATGCCGTTCGGGTTGACTAATGCACCAGCAGTGTTCATGGATTTGATGAACCGGGTATTCAGTCCGTACCTGGATAAGTTCGTGGTCGTGTTTATCGATGACATTTTAGTGTATTCCAAGAACAAAGAAGAGCATGAGGAGCATCTGAGGGCCGTGTTAAAGACCTTGGAAGTGAATGGGTTATATGCTAAGTTAAGCAAATGCGAATTCTGGCTTGAGAAAGTTGCTTTCTTGGGCCACGTAATTTCCAAAGAAGGGGTGTCTGTGGATCCCAGCAAGATCGAGGTTGTGACGAGATGGCAAAGTCCAAAGAATGTGGGAGAGATCCGGAGTTTCTTGGGGTTAGCTGGGTACTACAGGAGGTTTGTTAAAGATTTCTCAAAGTTAGCCAAGCCTTTAACATCGTTGATGAGAAAGGAGAATCGTTTCATTTGGGATGAGGGTTGTGAGAAGGCGTTCCTAACTCTTAAGGAACGTCTGACAACGGCTCCTATCCTTGCCTTGCCAGATGGGAGTGATAACTTTGAGGTGTATACCGACGCTTCGAAGCATGGGCTAGGATGTGTGTTAATGCAGAATGGGAGAGTGATAGCTTATGCTTCTCGGCAGCTGAAGACCTATGAAGAGAATTATCCTACTCATGATCTGGAGTTGGGGGCGGTGGTCTTCGTACTAAAACTGTGGCGCCATTACCTGTACGGAGCCACATTTAAAGTGTTTTCCGACCACAAAATCTTGAAGTACATCTATACTCAGAGGGAATTGAATATGAGACAACGAAGGTGGATAGAGCTGATTGGCGACTACGATATGCAGATTGTCTATCATGAGGGAAAGGCTAACGTAGTTGCCGACGCCTTGAGTAGGAAATCTATTCATGCCTTGATTTGTGCCAGATCAAGGGTAAGACTGCTAAGTGAGTTAGGAGAAATGGGGATTTACATGATTCAAAAAGGGGATACTCTTAGCGATCTGACGGTGGAACCAGAATTGTATGGTGAAATCAGGGAATTGCAGAAATGAGATTTGAGGATCCAGAAGTGGAGGAGAATGATTGAGGAAGGTGGTAGCGAGACCGAGTCCAAGTTCAGTGTCCATCCTGATGGTAATTTGAGATTCGGTGGGAGATGGTGTGTTCCAGTTAATGATGAGTTGAAAAAGAAAATCTTAACTGAAGCTCATGCTACGCCATACTCCGTCCACCCAGGAGGCGATAAATTGTACAAAGATCTCAAGAAGACCTTTTGGTGGCCCAATATGAAAAAGGAAGTTGCGGAATTCGTGTCCCGGTGTTTGACATGCCAGAGAGTAAAAGGTGAGCACAAGAGACCCCAAGGGAAGATCCAGCCGCTGGATATACCTGAATGGAAGTGGGAGAATATTTCTATGGATTTCATCGTGGGGTTGCCCCGCACTCAGAAGGGCCACAATATGATCTGGGTAATTGTGGATAGATTGACCAAGTCCGCTCATTTCATTCCAATGAAGGATACCTCGAGTAAGGCGGAATTAGCAAAGTCTTATGTGCAGAACGTGGTCAAGTTGCATGGAGTTCCTAAGGATATTGTTTCGGATCGCGACTCGAGGTTTATTTCTCGATTTTGGCAAGAGCTGCAAGCCGCGTTAGGCACGCAATTGAAGATGAGTACCGCTTTTCACCCTGCTACAGATGGCCAGACGGAAAGGACCATCCAGACTCTGGAAGATATGCTGAGAGCTTGTGTACTTGAGTTCGGGGGATCATGGGAAGAACGGTTGGGACTGATAGAATTCTCTTACAATAATAGCTACCACGCCAGTATTGGTATGGCTCCATTTGAAGCATTGTACGGGAGGAAGTGCCGGAGTCCTGTGTGCTGGGATGATCGAGCTGACGCTGTGGTCTTGGGTCCGCATATGATTCAGGAGATGGTTGAACAAGTTCAGGTAATTCGACTGAGAATGAGGGCCGCTCAGGACAGACAGAAGAGTTATGCAGACCTCAAGAGAAGTGACATTTCCTTTGAGGTGGGCGAGAAGGTATTACTTAAGGTATCTCCTATGAAGGGTGTAATGAGATTCGGAAAGCGAGGTAAACTGAGTCAAAAGTTTATTGGACCATTTGAGATTTTGGATAGGGTTGGTGAGGTGGCATATCGATTAGCTTTACCACCAGCTCTCTCCAGGGTCCATAATGTGTTCCATGTGTCCCAGTTAAGAAAGTATTTGAGTGATCCTTCACATGTGTTAAGTCATGAGGTGATTGAGATAGATGAGCAACTTACTTATGTTGAACTACCGAAGGAGATTCTAGATAGGAAAGTTCGAAAAACGCGGAATGGCGAGACAGTGTTAGTAAAGGTCTTATGGACCAATCATAACACGGAGGAAGCTACTTGGGAGTCCGAGGCGTCCATGAAGGAGCGTTATCCGCAGCTATTCGCTTGAGGTAAGTTACGCGGAGGTAAATTTTTCTGTTAGTGGGGTAGAATGTAACATCCCATATAGTTTAACATGTTTTAGTATGTTGAGAGTTTTGTGCCGACCTTATGAGAGGGTGAACTTCGGGACGAAGTTCATTTTAAGGGAGGAAGACTGTAATAACCCGTATTTTTATTTATAATTAATTACGCTTCGTTTATATGACTTGGTGGGGGTTCGAACAAGGGACTAAGGGTTTATAATTTTTAATCTTTGGATGTTCATAAGGGGGCTCGAACCCCTGATCACTGGGCGTAGGGTTTTGGGCCTCGGGATTCGTAATTAGAGCACAGCCCACAATGACGATTCTTTTATATTTTTACAAACACCTTCTGCTGCCTCCTATTTTAGATGACCTAATGCTACCCTAAACCCCATTCTAATCTAAAACCAATCACCCAAAACCCTAGCCGTCATAGCATAGAAGGAAAAGAAGGTGGTCACGGTGGTAGTAGGCCCTGTTAAGGTGGTTCGTTTTGCCTCTCTTCTCGGTATGTCGCCACTGAGCATCAATTCGTGTTACTGCCTTCATCATTCAAATCTGTAGTTATACGTTGTTTAAATTGACTTGGTTTTTACATCTTTTCGTAGTAGGGCATGTGTTTAGTGAATATAAATTGATGGAGTGGTGTCGTTGGTTACTGTGATGCGTCGTAAAAGGGTGTTTGTCGCGGTGGCAGGAAGGTTTTGTTTTCCTGTTTATCATTTTGGTTTCATCAGAGTTGTAGTCGTGTTTTTCAGTCGAAGTTTATATCGAGTCTGTGGGTTTTAATCACGGGTCTTTGTATGGGTCTTCTGTTGGCAGTAGGGTGTTGTCGGGGGATGTTAGTCTTGGTGGTTAGAGGCGTTGGGTACGGTGGTACAGGGGTAGTCGATAGGGTGGCCGGAGTTTTGTGTTTATGTTAGCCGTTTGTGTGTCGTGTTATTGTGACCAGGGGGTGTTGGGAGTGGTAACACCGTCGACTCGGGGGAGGTCAATACGGTGTTACCACTGTGTCGACTAGGCTGGTGTTGGGACTGGTGTTGGATGTAGGAGTCGGTGGTGTTAGGGCTTACGGAGGGTTGTCGATGGGCTGCTGTTTGTTCGGGTCAGAGTGTTCGGTGATGAACCAGGCCAGTTTGCAGCCCTGGTTCATCTTAGCGTGGGGAGAAATGGGGATGGATGAGCCAATGCTTGCCATGAAGTTCGAAAGGGGACTCACCATTGCCGTTAAGAAGAGGCTCATTGCTGCACCACCCACTACAGTTCGTGATATCTATTTACGGGCTGGGGCAGCTGAAAGATTGGCTGAAATGATCAAGGAAGAAAAGAAGACAAGGAGTGATAAGAGAAAAGTGGAGACCGTGAGTGACAATTCAGGGTCGAAAAAGCAGAATTCTAACAAGTTCAGCGGATATTTTAACAACAGTGCCTCGACTGGTAACCGGAACCAAGGTGGGGGAAATTTTAGGGGTGGAAATTCGGGAACCAGTTCTGTGGGAATCGTGTGTTATGGGTGCGGAAACACGGGGCACAAGCAGGCCGTATGTCGATCTTCAGGAGGAAACCAATCTGGGGGTTACCGTACTCCAACTCCGGGGTACAATGGGTCCCGCATGAACACCTCGGGGAGTGGAGGTTACCGTACCCCTGCGTCAAGTTATGGAGGGAATTCGAGATCTGGTACCAACAGTAATTACCAGAAGGGTTATAACAATTATCAAAACCGTTCCCAGTACAATCAGTACAACGGGAGTGGCAGTAACCAGAAGACTGCAGCTGAAAGCAATCAGCCGACCGAAGTAGCCTCTACTAGCCAGAGTGGAGTGAAGACGAGTGGCAAGCTCTTTGCCATGGAGAAACAGGCTGCCCAGGATGACGCCCATGTCGTGACTGGTACATTTCTTGTGAATCTCAAACCCACCTTTGTACTTTTTGATTCCGGTGCAACCCATTCTTTTGTGTCTAAGGACCATGCTAGAGAGTTAGGGCTTGTTATATATGATTGGGTGGAGGATTCTGTAACAATACCGTCCGGGGAGTCGGTGTCTTGTAATCGAGTCTTTAGGAGTGTACCCATCAAGATTGGGGAAGTGGTTTTCCACTGTGACCTTATCGAATTTCCTTTGGGGGGTTTTGAAGTAATTCTGGGAATGGATTGGTTGGGAAAATACCGAGCTTTTATTGATTGTTATCAAAAGAAAATATCTTTGAAAGGACCTAAGGGGGTGAGAGTGACCTATAGGGGATTTGTGGTTAAACCTAAAGTCAAGTTTATATCAGTTAATACCCTTAAGTCGAGTCTGCGGAAGTGAGAAAGTTTAATCTTGTGCCAGATGTGGAATTGTGAGGCAGAAACCCCAAGTGTTAGTGAGATACCTGTAGTGAGGGAGTTTGAGGGGGTGTTCCGGGACGATGTGTCAGAATTACCACCAAGGAGGGAGGTCGACTTCTCTATCGACCTCAAGCCTGGTGCAGGACCAATATCAAAGTCACCTTATCGAATGGGACCAAAGGAGATGGAAGAACTGAAAAAGCAACTGGATGAATTGGCCGAGAAGGGATTTATCCGGCCTAGTGTATCGCCTTGGGGAGCACCCGTGCTTTTCGTAAAGAAGAAGGACGGTAGTCTGAGACTCTGCGTTGACTATCGAGAGTTGAACAACGTGACTGTCAAGAACCGTTACCCTTTGCCAAGAAAAGATGATCTATTCGATCAGTTGAGTGGAGCTGGGGTCTTTTCGAAAATTGATCTGAGATCGGGTTATCACCAACTGAGAATTAAAGATGAAGATATTCCCAAGACCGCCTTCAGGACTAGGTATGGCCACTATGAATTTGTGGTTATGTCGTTCGGGTTGACTAATGCACCAGCAGTGTTCATGGATTTGATGAACCGGGTATTCAGTCCGTACCTGGATAAGTTCGTGGTCGTGTTTATCGATGACATTTTAGTGTATTCCAAGAACAAAGAAGAGCATGAGGAGCATCTGAGGGCCGTGTTAAAGACCTTGGAAGTGAATGGGTTATATGCTAAGTTAAGCAAATGCGAATTCTGGCTTGAGAAAGTTGCTCTTTTGGAATTTAGGTAAGAAAACTTCGAACAGGATCCTCTTGAACGCGACCCACTCCACATGATTTATTCCATCCTCGACAGCAGCTTCACGGATCTCTCCTTTCTTTCCAGTCCACCAGTCGCCAGCCATACCCCTCAAGTAGTGAGCAGCTTGGTCCACTCTCAGCTCCTCTGGACAGTCTATCAGCTCGAACAGATTGCTAAACTCCCTACACCACTCGCCAAGGAGGTGAGGTTCCCCTTCCCCGGTAAAGTGAGTAGGGTTATGCCTTGCGATTATGGTACTCATTTTAGCAGAGTCCAAGCGTTTGGCCTTCAAGGCCTGATTCTCAGCTAACAGTAGATCCAACTCCTCTTGGGTGATATTAGCAGCGTTGTTCCTTCTTGGAGGCATTCTAAAACATACAAGAAAAGATGAGTCCCGAATTTAAATTTGGGTCCTCATGTGTCTATTTATATATATTCATTCAGGTTATGATCTTAAACATCGGCCCGCATAAGCAACTGAAATCTAAAATGCTATTACTTCCCTACACATGGCTCAGGTATCACATAACCGCATATCGTTAGGCATGCATAACTATCAATACAACACTGATCATGGTATAACTGCATATCATGTAAGCAACTATATAGTTATGATATTCTCACTTCCCTCTACATTAATGTCCATCATTCTTATGTATCAAAAGGCTCTTATAATCTTTGCCACATTCTTACCATAACTTCACCGTTTCCTATTCTACCCTTTTCGCTCGTGTTCACTCAAGGTATCCGGGTAAAACTGAGAGGGCCTATGGTTCGGTGTGAGGGGGCCCCAAACTCATACTTCCCCTTTAGGTGTGCTCCTAACAGTTCTATCCCGGGGATCATTTTATTTAGACTCTCCTACATTCATTGGGTTCATTAGTTTAGGCATGAGGATCGTTCTCTCTGATACCACTTTGTAACACCCCCATTTATTCAGAGGCCTGCACTAGGGCTCCCCGAATAATTAAGGGTGTTACCATCTCGGTTACCCGAGGCAGTAGTCAACAAAGGAAGAAACCAGTACTTTATTAAGTGAATTTAAAAACGACAAAAGTCTCAAAGGATTCCAACTGTTTATAAAGTAAATAAAACTTAAACTTGAACTTGTCGACATCTACAACTGGGCTATAACTAAACTGGTCCGGTTTGTTTCCTCTCCACCCTTCCATCATGCACAAGTCTAAACCTGTCATTCTGCTCCCCAATAAATTGGATCAACGCAGACACAAACAAAACAAAAGAAGGGTCAACACGAGGTTGAGTAGGTAATATAATCGCAACATGAATAAACAATCACAGTATCTCCTCCAACTCCTCCATCACCACCACATCTCCAACACACCTCATCACCAACACACACCACACCTCCCATGGCCATATCACAAGTCCCATATCACAAGACCCTTTTATCACAAGACCCTTTTATCACAAGACCCGATCTCCTCGATAACAGTTCTCATTCAATCGTTATAACATTCAATAAGGATATATATATATACCAATCAAATACGATGTATTCATGTCAGATCACAATTACAACACAGATATTCCCCTACCTCAAGTTGCAGAAGATAAATGGCAAGTGAGCAACGGCTACTAAAAGTGTTCCACGCGGAAACCACCACCTAGACATAAATTATATAATTAATAAGGTACCCTACACTTGTAATATATCTACATCTACTTCTAGCACTTCTTAACACACGGAAACACATATAGATACTATAAATAGATCTTTCCCAAAAGACACCTTCCAAAAATAGTAACTTCTATATGGGGAAACTTTCCAAAATTAGTAACTTCGGTTTGAAATTCAAATCATTTAAAATATGCATTAATACCATATCTTATGATAAATACCAAATCATTTACTTTAATTCTCATAATATCCCTACTATCAAAATAATAATAATAATAGTGATAAAATAATAAAAATACTAAAGATAATAAAAATAATAAGAATAATAAGGAAAATAATAAATTAACAAAACTAATTATGTTGAAACCGACACACTAACACCACCTCTAACCGTGCCCAAACAACCCCCGCGACACCACTACTACCACCCTAACCCGGCCTGACCAGCACCCTACTCCACCAGCTACCACCGCAGCCCCTGCCAACAGTCGGGAGAGATCCGGAGTTTCTTGGGGTTAGCTGGGTACTACAGGAGGTTTGTTAAAGATTTCTCAAAGTTAGCCAAGCCTTTAACATCGTTGATGAGAAAGGAGAATCGTTTCATTTGGGATGAGGGTTGTGAGAAGGCGTTCCTAACTCGTAAGGAACGTCTGACAACGGCTCCTATCCTTGCCTTGCCAGATGGGAGTGATAACTTTGAGGTGTATACCGACGCTTCGAAGCATGGGCTAGGATGTGTGTTAATGCAGAATGGGAGAGTGATAGCTTATGCTTCTCGGCAGCTGAAGACCTATGAAGAGAATTATCCTACTCATGATCTGGAGTTGGGGGCGGTGGTCTTCGCACTAAAACTGTGGCGCCATTACCTGTACGGAGCCACATTTAAAGTGTTTTCCGACCACAAAAGCTTGAAGTACATCTATACTCAGCGGGAATTGAATATGAGACAACGAAGGTGGATAGAGCTGATTGGCGACTACGATATGCAGATTGTCTATCATGAGGGAAAGGCTAACGTAGTTTCCGACGCCTTGAGTAGGAAATCTGTTCATGCCTTGATTTGTGCCAGATCAAGGGTAAGACTGCTAAGTGAGTTAGGAGAAATGGGGATTTACATGATTCAAAAAGGGGATACTCTTAGCGATCTGACGGTGGAACCAGAATTGTATGGTGAAATCAGGGAATTGCAGAAAGGAGATTTGAGGATCCAGAAGTGGAGGAGAATGATTGAGGAAGGTGGTAGCGAGACCGAGTCCAAGTTCAGTGTCCATCCTGATGGTAATTTGAGATTCAGTGGGAGATGGTGTGTTCCAGTTAATGATGAGTTGAAAAAGAAAATCTTAACTGAAGCTCATGCTACGCCATACTCCGTCCACCCAGGAGGCGATAAATTGTACAAAGATCTCAAGAAGACCTTTTGGTGGCCCAATATGAAAAAGGAAGTTGCGGAATTCGTGTCCCGGTGTTTGACATGCCAGAGAGTAAAAGGTGAGCACAAGAGACCCCAAGGGAAGATCCAGCCGCTGGATATACCTGAATGGAAGTGGGAGAATTCTGGATAGATTGACCAAGTCCGCTCATTTCATTCCAATGAAGGATACCTGGAGTAAGGCGGAATTAGCAAAGTCTTATGTGCAGAACGTGGTCAAGTTGCATGGAGTTCCTAAGGATATTGTTTCGGATCGCGACTCGAGGTTTATTTCTCGATTTTGGCAAGAGCTGCACCTTGCGGGGGAGGATTCTGTGAGCCTGTGGTCGGGAGTACCGGGTCACACACCTTGCGGGGGAGGATTCTGGCCCTGGTTGTGGTCAAGTTTGAGGCACAACGAGGACGTTGTGTTCTTTAAGTGGGGGAGTTTGTAACACCCCAAGAGTATGAGAAAAAAGTTGTCCCACATCGGTAGAATGTGAGGTTTGTGATATGTTTATAATAACCTCCACCCACCACTTAGTAACAAGGCTTTGTGCTTTTGGGCTTAAGTGAGGACAAATAACGGGCCCAAAAGTGCACACTCATCTTATTGGGTATGTGTTACGACGGTGGCGGGTCGGGTTCTTACATTATTAGATTGGTTCGATCCATGATGAGTCACACGGTTGTGCTTGATTCATTATGGGGATTTGCTCTTCAATCGGCTGCTCTAATACTTAACCGAAGTCCGACTAAAGCAGCGGACAAGACTCCAAATGAGATATGGAAAGGAAAAGTTTCTGACTTGTCTTTTATTCGGGTTTGGGGCTGTGAAGCTTATGTCAAGTGGAGACACGAAGACAAGCTAGGCCCACGATCGGTCAAGACTTACTTTGTAGGTTATCGGAAAAAAATTTTGGGTCACTACTTTTATTCACCTACCGAACAAAGAGTGTTTGTTACGGCTTGTGCGAAGTTTTTAGAGAAAGAGTTTCTCTCGAACAAACAGAATAGTAGAACTTTTGATATGTCAGAGGTTCAAGAACCAGAAACCAACAGTGTGATGGAACAAAGTGTTCCTTCCACATCTGCTATGGTATCCATTCTAGAGGAACCTAGGAGGTCGGTTCGAGTTTCTCACCCCCCCCCCCCCCAGGCCGATACATTGGTATGGTTGTAGAAAACATTTTACTCCTTGAGGGTAACAAACCAGCTACCTACAAAGGAGCCATGACCTGTTCCAACTCTAAGTTATGGCTCAAAACCATAAAGTCCGAAATAGATTCCATGCAAGAGAATCAAGTATAGGATTTGGTTGTTTTGCCTGAAAAGGTAAGACCCCTTCAGTGCAAATGGCTTTATAAGATAAAGTGTGCATTAGATGGACAACCAGATGTTTATAAAGCACGATTGGTGGCAAAAGGTTTCACTCAAGTACACGAGTTGCACTATGATGAGATATTTGCTCCAGTCGTAATGCTTATATCTATTCGGATTATCTTAGCGATAGCCGCATTTCATGATTATGAGATTTGGCAAATGGATGTGAAAACCGCCATCCTAAACGGGTTTTGGAAGAAGAACTGTATATGATACAACCAGAGGATTTCATCGATCCTAAACATCCTAAGAAAGTGTGCAAGCTTAAGCGGTCCATCTATGGACTTAAGCAAGCATTACGGAGTTGGAATCATCGTTTTGATGACGTGATAAAACAGAACGGATTCATTCGAAGTGTCGAAGAACCATGTCTGTATATCAAGTCAAGTGGGAGTAAAATCGTGTTCCTAGTATTGTATGTAGATGACATACTACTGATTGGAAACGACATTCCCATGCTCTCGTCGGTTAAGACATGGTTAAAGAACCATTTCAAAATGAAAGATTTGGGTGAGGCACAAAGGATTCTAGGCATCCGTATCTATAGAGATAGATCGAAAAGGATGTTGGCATTGAGTCAAGAAGATTATATAGATAAGATTCTTGAAATATTCAGTATGACAAACTCCAAGAGAGGTTACCTTCCTGTTGTTCATGGGGTGCATCTGAATAAGAAACAATCACCTAGAACACTGGAAGAAACCGAACGCATGAGTCGGATACCTTATGCTTCGGCAGTAGGGTTGATTATGTATGGCATGATGTGCACACGTCCAGACGTGGCATATGAATTGAGTATGGTCAGCCGTTACCAAAATAAACCAGGTGAAAGTCACTGGATAGTCGTCAAGAACATCCTTAAGTACTTACGAAGGACTAAGGATTGGGCTTTGGTATATGGTGGAGACACGGAGCTATGTGCTAAGGGTTACATAGATGCTAGTTTCCAAACCGATCGTGATGATTCCAAATCTCAGTCGGGTTTTGTCTTTACTCTTAATGGTGGAGCAGTGAGCTGGAAGAGTTCCAAGCAAAGCTTTACAGCATGAAGGGCACATCTCATCCATGGGAATAAAACGTGTTCCAGAGTTGTAATAAACATTATTTGATTGATATTTGATCATTTCAATTATTAATTAATAAAATCATTGAATTTCTTTGTATTGTATTACATGTGGATTGTATGACAATTTTGAACACCACACAGTGAACTGTTTTACTTTATATGTCTGCATTGTCCGTAAACACCAATATGAGCTGATAACTCCGGTGATTATTTTGTTAGTTGAAGGATGGAAGGTTCAATATTCCATAAGTCAATCGTTTAACTGTTCAATAACAAATATGGGTATATGATATCGCATAGGACATGGTGACCACAACATAGAGTCCTAAATGTTAAGATACATTAGGTGCCTGGTCGTGGATGGGACGTCTATTGTGATTCCTAAAGTCGGTTCTTTTGACCATTGCTTTTTTCTTGCGATATATATAGACAGTTTTTGGGTGGCCTAGGTTTCTATCCCAGGTCGCACCGTAAAAGGAGGCCAATCGTATTTTTACTGGGCCATTTCATATTGTGCTTCCATCGACGGGTTATAAGGCAAGGAAAATATCCAGCCTTTATCAGGTTTTATATATATTTCTCAGGGCCACTCGAGGAGTAGTAACTTATACGCATGGTCATGCTCGAATATGATTCGTATCAGTTATGTTACTCTCTGGTCGAGGAAACCACTCTTGATATGATTACTTAGGAGATACGACCTTGTAAGGTGAGAATTTGCAATTTGTCTTCCATTGAGTGGGAGAATAATTTATGGATATGAGAATCATAATTGCACACATACTTGTAGGACAAGTGGGAGATTGTTGGAGTAAATGTCCTCCACAGTGTGTGATTATTTGAATAAATCTTTTACAGGATCACACAGGGATACTTAGTATATTAATCAGTTTGTAAAACCCCTCGCGAAAGTGTAAAAGTAAACATACAAAACATGCCAAAAATGCAGCGGAATTTAAAACTTTTGACATGATAAGAAAAACATGCGAGGTGTCTTAACAATAAAAAACATGCGGAAGAAAAAGAAACATAAATAAGTATATAAGTGCGATACAAAACAGCCCGGGATAGCATATCCCTACAGGCACAAAATACTGAAACGTAAGTCTAAGGTCTAGCTAACGAATAGGTAAAAGTCAACGATGAAGGATCATCGCTCGCTAGCCTCAACGTAACCCCCGCAAAACAGCCTCATGTACCTACACACATACAACATGTGCGCCACAGTCAGTGGGGAGTGACTAGAGTGCTCCTAGCCACCTATTATCAATGACATGTAACACGTAAAACATCCAACATACTCCAACATATATAAAACATGTGAAGCATATATAACAATATCTCAATCTCATATCATCATCCAATACTATGCAAAGGCTCTCAACCAACTTCGGAAACTATTTGGAAGGAGAGCCGGTTTCCCTTCCGGTTGCCAGGCCGGGGGGTCTTTCAATCCAAACCATTTACGAAACTAGCCCAAGAGTCGTCCAATGCCTTGGACGAACAATACTAACATAACCAAGCATTAAACATTCTTATACACAGACTAAAGCATGCTCAACATCCATTTATATCAACAAGAGATAGGTCACCTAGTGACTCGACTCTAACAACTATAGGCCAACCAAGTGACTCTACAAACAAGAGATAGGTCATCCAAGTGACTCAACAAACAAGAGATAGGTCATCCAAGCGACTCGACTCTTACTACTATGAGCAGGCCAACAATCGACTCGTCTATATACCACGACATCCCCAATCTCAGACTATACAACACCCTGGTAGGACGACATCAAAAGATTGTCCTAGTCTAAACCTGGCCAGACTCTCGGAGCGCAAACGGATTACGATCCCCGATTCGACAAGTGCACAAGGCACCCCCAAGACCCGAGCTAGCTAGGAACGAGATATGCCCGAAGGCGGGCAGACAATCTAAGACCTTACCGTGAGAACCAAGTCACTACGGCCAACCAGCTACACAATGCAATCAGGTGAGAACTCGCGTACTATAGCAGCGCACAGCAGGTTTACACAAATTACAAAAGTCAGCTCTAAGATGTACAACAAATCAAACTCGAATGACAATCATTTCATAAGTATCTCATCTCTAAACATCCATGTAACGCTTAGTCGACTTCGGGAACTAATTTGAGGCGAGAGCCGGTTTCCCTTCCGGTTGCCCGACCGGGGGGTCTTTCATCCTCAAATCCATTACCGAACCCGACATAAGCGCCGCCCAATATCTTGGGACTTCAAACGAGCATACGAAACATACGGAAAAAGAATCAAACAAATCCGACATGCGAAACATAAGTTATGAACAAAATAATTCGATCAGGGGCTCTCAGCCGGTCAGCCACAGACTGCCGGTTGGCCGGCTGAGAGACCCAATCTCTCATGCGCCAAACAAAGAAAAACAACAATGAGGTACTCCCAGCCGGTCGGCCGGCTGCCGGTCCACCGGCTGGGAACCCTTTTCCCAACACTTACGAAACCAACCAAAAACAACAATAAGGTCTCCCAGCCGGCCGGCCGGCTGCCGGTCCACCGGCTAGGGACCCTTTTTTCCCAATTTTTGCAAAACACGAAAGACAAACAACAAATAGCAAATGGGGCTCTCAGCCGGTCCACCGGCCGCCGGCCTCAGACCGGTTGGGAACCCGCTGTACCAAAATCGCGCATTCCGTCAATCTTAAACTTCAATCAAACTTCAAGAACTTGTTTCCATACTTTGCATACACTTCTAAAATCATTATTTACAGCATATCCAAACATTCATATCACATCTTTAATCATTTTCATGGATCAAACATTAACTTTCATAACCAACAATAGAACACCCATTTTTCCTCATAAACAACATACCCATTATCAATACTCAATAACTCATGTGAGAAACATATAAACATCAAACCCTAGCATATTACTAACTAATTTACAGCATCACAACCACAATCCACATAACCTAAACATGTTTCTAGTAACTAAACATACTAAAATCATGTAAAGTGCTAATATTAGACAAAAGGCCGAGTTTCTCATTATCGTCACCTTAAGAGAGCGATTTTTCACTTCTAATCTTGAACAATGTACGAGTTCTTGTCCGGGTCGTCCAAGTCGACACCTACAAACAACAAAAACGGGTTATTTGAGGGTAATTTCAAGTAAACCTCAAAACAGCCCCGAAATCAACTTTGACGAAACGGAAATTGAAAGAGATAGAAAGAACGGGAATGAAGAGAGGAAAGCGTAGGTGAAAACCTTGCGTCAATCGGAGTTGAAATGAGTAAATGGATGATGATTTTGTGAAGTGGAAATGAGTAACAATGGAGGAACAATTGTTACAGTATTCTTATTTTTGGGGAGATGGAGGAAGCAACGTGGAAAGGGAGGTAGGGTGTCCTTTATATTGACTTGAGTCGGGTTTGTAAAATGTAAGGAGCGGAAAATCTTAAAACGGAAATTACCAAGTAAACGTGAAATCTTTAGATTAAACAACTTAAGATGGAACTTAACGACATTTCTTAAAATAAAACTCACGAATTATAATTAAAATATTATTAAATTCCGAAAACTACTTTTAAATTTTATAAAAATACGGGATGTTACAAGTTGGTTAACGTTTATCGGCAACGATTGGCTCACTAGAAGTTTGACGTTACTGTCATATGATGGCGATAATCAGCTGATCCCTAAAGGTCACACCTATAGGATAGCACTGAGAAATGTGATTATATATTGATATAATTACGTAATGAAGGGTTCATGTTTTACACGCCCCAAATAATTAGTCTTACTAATTATCATATACTAATTAACTCGTTTAATTAGGGTTTCAAGATCTTATGCATGCTAAATAAAAATGCGGAAATAAGATGTCGAATGCTTACAATCCGACGGAACCGGTGCTAGGATGATCCTCCAAACTTAGTAATCAAGGTAGATTACCTCCTTTGTGATGCACCCAAAACAATCCCTGAAACCGAGATTTACACGAGCTAGGTGTTTAAAACGGTTTTCCTTAAACTATATTCTAATCTCTTATTAGAATAAATAATATGAGAATACTATAACAATTGTAGTATTGTTAATATAATCCCATTATATTAATATATTATGAAATAATATTAGAGGTTTTGATTATAGTTTTCTCATACTAGAAAACTTAGCTAAGAGGTAGAATGAAGTCACATGTAAACATTTTCACATTTGATGGGTTTTTGGGTGGTGTTGCCGTGAGCTCTCATGGGAAGCGCCAAAATGGTGCTTTTTGTCTTACCAAACCAAATAGAGTGGCTCAAGGTTATACTTTCTAGGTTTGTGTTTTATTGTGTACTTAAGACACAAAACACACCCATAAATACTTTCTTAAAACCGGCACCCATATTAAGGAATGGACTTCCATTTTACAATTGTCAATTTGTACAATTGTATAATCATGTATGACATACAATATGTCACAATTATAAAAACAATTCTAGTTTAATTTAAAATGCATATTTATTAAATAAATATCATTTACAAATTAAATAAATCATATTTAACAATTTGACTAGTAATTCGTAATTATTAATATAAAATGGTTATTTTATTAATCGTCAATACGATTTACAACATTTGTAATATATTCAACCCGATTCATTCTAATTACGACATTTCATAAATATCGTATAATGTTTGAAAATTGACATGTTCAATTTCAAACATAAATCTTACATTAAGATTTAACCTCTGATTTCTCGATATACGAGTTTAAGAAATCTGATCTACTCGTATCAATATACATTTGATCATTTTATCAATTAAGGGAATTGTCCTATAGGTGTGACCTAAAGGGATCAACTGACCACCACCGTCATACGACAGTAATGTCAAACTCTAGCTAGCCAATCATTACTGATTAATGTTGGTCAGTTGACTATATAATTTTGTATCATCCCTTGCGCATTCTCGTCATGAGATTTAATTATGTGATCGCACTATTGTTGAGGACACATATCCCAACAATCTCCCACTTGTCCTCGACAAGTGTGCGTCACCAATTTTCTTGTCCTATTACAATCTCCCACTCAATGTAAGGTGTCTTTCAGGTCGTACTTGCATTTGATCATTTCATGAGTGGTTTCCTCGATAAGGAGATTAACTGTTTGACCGGAATTATCTACCATACGTTCCGAGCGTGGCCACGCATTTCCAGTTAACTTCTCCTCGAGTGGCCTTGAAATTTGAACAACCCTGACAAAGGGGTGGACAATTCCTATTGCACTACGCCCTTTAACTAGCCACAGCCAGACACAACCCAAAACAATCTCATTTGACTCCAGTTACGAAAAGTCGTAGGGAATGGATCAAGGCTATGCCAAAACTGTGCCATCTTGGGAGAGTAGTCTTTAGTCTAAGAATTGACTCACAAGAATACTATAGCAGCTCTTGCCACGACCGGGCTATTATAAAATTTCCAGAACTCTATAAGCGGTCACTTTGCCCGACAGAGTGTCTCCCACAGTCTGTCTATGTGATCGACTAGTCATCCCTTATGACTCTATGGCATTTGAACTTGCCATCAATCGTCTCACACTCTAGCCGCTTCGAGATGTCACCTCATACAAGCGGCTAGGGGCTATACTAAGTTAATCCAGTTCACTTTATTGGGTTCAAAAATTGTCTCTTACAACCCATTTGGATTTGACAAAGTATCTTTTAATTGTGAGTTAATTATAACTCAAACAATATTGTCATGTATGGACAGTCAATACAATATTACTGCTCCATAGCATTTGATGCATGATCATCAATTTGTATTAGTGGTTTGAATTTGCGAATAAACCTTTTATTCATGTTTTCAAAACCTACAAATTTTTAGTCTTCTTCCAACTCATATTATCTCGTATAATATGATCTTATTTGAGTACATGTCCAGAACTCTTTCTAGATCTTGAGTTTCTTTCTATGAAAGAAGCTCCCACTGTTATCTCATAACTCGTGACGTATTGGTATGTCAGAGGGATCAACTTATCGCTCTAAAGTACCTAGTCACTTATGTACTAAAATCTATTTTGTAGTTATTTAAGTTTTCCTTACTCGTTCTCTTTGAGAACCCATCATTCAATTATCGTGGCTATTAATCAAAAGTTTTAGGTTGTATGAATCATGATTCTATATTCATCAATATGAATAATTTATCCAACCCTTTTGATTTCTAATGGGTGACCCTTTTATTATCAATATAATAAACCTTCTCGTGAAGCTCCATCATCCTATGATATATTACATATTATTCATCTAGACTTGAGAACTTCTTATTCTTTATACTCTAAAGAATCACCATTCTCTCCTAATGGTATGTTCAATTCTCTAATGAATATCGCTCCCACTAAAACCAATATCACTCTCTCTATAGTGATTGACTTTCACTCAATAAATATCATTTCTTAAATGAACTTTTCATATCTTGTCCTTGTTTCCTCGAAACGAAACATGACATGATATTCTTTTGCTACCACTTAAAATCAGTATCACTATCTCTATAGTGATAGACTTCCACTCAATCAATATCACTACTTAAATGAACTTTTCATTTCTGTCTTCGTTTCCTCAAAATGAACATGACATGATATTCCCTTATAATTCTTCGAGAGAACAGAGATGATTTCTCCTCTATTATCTTATAATTTTGAGAAATATCATTATACTACCACTGAGAGAACAGAGATGATTTCTCTTCTATTATCTTATAATTTTGAGAAATATTATTATTAAGGAACCGGTTTCCCTTCGATTTCATACGGGGTTTCCTTTTATCCTCTCTAAGAAACAATGACATGAGGAACATTTCCTTTCGTGTCCTCCCGTAGTTTCTTCTGTGTCCTCTCGTAGTTTCTTCTATCCATTCATTTAGGGTTCTTCTTAAGAATCCCATGTAGGATTATACTCTAAGATCCTACATTTATATCATTGGTTTACGGGCGAAATATTATCTCCCACTCTATCCTTTAAAATAACCTTTATTTATAAAAGGATAGCAATTTCTCATAACCAATGTATTGAATGACAAAAGGTATTTTAGGGAGATAAATTCATTCTCATTTTCACTTAAAGTGATCATCTTATAATGAACTAATTATATCTCATTTTGATTGAGAGTTTCTTCATTTGGTGTAGATCTCCGTTTAAATTAATCAACACTTTGATTCTTTATATTGATCGTATCAATGTTATTGTACAATAAACGTTTCAGGGTACTATTTTAGTGATTTTAGATCACATTAATTCATGTTTACAAGGTATGCAATTTATTTTAGGAATCAACTATTTGATTTAGAACAAAAGGAGTGACTTGGGTTGAAAGCCAAGTCACCAATATCCAAAATACAACCATTGTTTAGGATTTGTATCCTTGTCTTACAGGAAAGGAAATTGTTCTTGAAAATAAAAATGCATAAATGAATGAAGACGATAATGAAAATTAGAGCCAAGCTCTTCATGTCTTCAATCACTGGATGCTACCATAGCAATCCATGTAAGGAACTTCAAGCTTCATTTTCCTTGCCTGCGTCACCAGAAGGTGCCCCTTAAAAACAATTAAAAAGGGTGATAGTTAACAACTTGTATCACCATACAAAGGTTGACAAAATAACATGAACTTTAAACGAGAATTATTACCTACGGCAATAGCCTTTCCTGTTTTTAGGTCGTTAAGGTACTTTTGGCAATTCCGCTTCTAATGACCCATCTCTGTGCAATAATGACACTTGTCTTCAACTTTTGAAAAGGATGTAGAAGCACCTTTTGAAAAGGTCTTTTCCTTAGATGGTGTTGTGAGGAAGACCTTCTTCCCTTTTCCCTTTCTTCCATTCCTTTTAAACTTCCATATGCTCTCATTATCAATGTTAAGCATGTTCTTTGTGGTACTTGGTGTTAGTCCCACAAACTTATTCATATTAAGGAAGTGAAGAATTCGATCTATTATGAGAGAATCCAGAGCTCCTGATCCTTGTATATTCAAGGTCTCGGATGGTTCAAACCTTTTGAACTCATGGGAATTCCCAATTTGTCCATTATACAAATTTGGGCCAAATGGGGCGGAAGTCATCTCATGCAATGACATCCTAGGAGTTTGTGAAAAAACATACTTTTAAGCTCGGTGTAAATCTCACTTGTCGTGCTTAGCTCAATCATTCTCTTTTAGAGATCCAGCTCCATGGAGAAAATGAGCGTGTGCTTAAGAATGTATGATTCTCTCATATAGGCCTCATAGGCCTCACGAGCCGCAATCGTGGAATGAGGAGTGGGAGTGGGAGGAGCGGCTTCGGTAAGGAAACGAATCTTATTGTCGCCTTCCGCAGCCAAAAGTAATTGAGCATCCCAATCTTTAAAATTGGAACCGTGTTTGTCAAGTTTGCAACGTTCCATGAAGGATCGAAGCCATGATACGTTAGTGAGAGGAGGAGCGTTGGAGGCCATTGATGATGTTTGAAAATAAACTACAAATAAAGGCGAAGGAATTAAAAACAACATCGTTTATATTTAAAACTTGTAAACATATTAAACAAGTTTAGCATTTACTTAATGATCTCTTACCCAATTAAGTAAATGATTCCGAGACCCAAATCCATATTAATTCGGGCACGGTGTAGCCGATTCATCCCTTATTAATATAATTCGGTGGATTAACCCTTTAATCGGTTCTACCTTAGAACTCTCGGTCGACAATATACGTTAAATTGTCTTTAGCCCGAACTTATTCCAACTACGGTTACGAATACCTTCGTTGAGATCGACCAAATTTCAAGGTGTAATCATATTACCCCACTTACCCAACGTAATAAGTTTAGTACCCCGGTGTAGCCGAGCCCACTTTCTTAAGGAAGTCATGGGTTTTTACTCTTTGGTAAGGCTAAGTCTCAATATTTATATTGTAAGAGATCTAGTCAATTAATTATCTATCTCCGTTTAAGTTAACTAAGTCGGTAAATTATCGATAAATTTAATTGACTAAGTCGATGTACTCGAATAAAATGCATGACATGATATGACGATTTGGCTATGCATGCAAACACATAAAGCAAAATAAAAACATAAAACTTAAAGCATAAGTAATCCTAGTATGACCTTCCAAGAAAAGAAAAGTAATAAAAGTAAAAATTCGGAAACCAACTCCTTGGTCCCTTGATCTTCATGAGGCACGCATCCGAAGGCAATCACCGTCTTGGTCGGAACTCCTTTCCGAAAGGCACCGTCTTCAGGGCTCTCCGGAATTTACAAAAACTACAACTTTTTTATCTACTTTATACATTATAAAATAGAAAACAATAAATAAAGTGATACGAGATCACATTAATTACATCCGAATCAATAACCCCTTACATTACGGGAATTATCGATTAAAATTAAGGCCATACTAAGTAAATTACATAATCCCAAAATTACGTAAATAAAATTATGCCAATCATAATAAAAATATGCAATGCTTATGTATAAGAACTAACATGCAAACCCTAAGGCAAATCGTCCTATTGATTATCATTAAAAATAGTTATCGTATAACTCGGTTTTATGGAATTGCGTGATTTTAACGTTTAAAATCATTTGGCATCACGTGAATCGAAATTCAAATGAAAGTTAATCATCCTAACTCATTTAGGTTTCAAAATTTAGTATTACTTAAATTTTGACTAACTTATTTTCAAATATTGTTCGTATTTTAATCGGTTTTACGGGAAAAATAATTTAAAATTCTAAAATAGTCATAAAATTTTGAAAAATTCAAAATTCAAATTTTGAATATCCTGGAATTTTCATAAAATTTCAGAACTTTAAAAATAATAGTATTATAAAAATTATTAATTTATTTCATAAGTAAAACATAAAACACGCATTTTTAAGCCGTAAATTCAAAATTCACTTTAAAACCATGCAATAAAATACTAATATTATTTTTACATATTCCAAAACACTTAGGGAACTGCTATGGACAGAAAATTACAGCCAATACACTGCCCAAGGACTGAAAAAACATTTTATAACCTTTTACAATTCAATTCTTAACTTTAACAATTAACAATTAAAAAATTAAATATGCAGAAAATTTTTGGCTCCCACGAAAAATATGGTGATAAACATATCAAATATGACTTACATGGGTTAAATTTTTCGGCCATTTTAGCAACTTTTACTATATTTAACAAATTATGTCATATATTATACGATTTTAACCATTAAAATCATTTCACAAGCAAAACACGAAATAAAAATCTCGAAATTTTTATACATGCTGGAAATAATATACATGACATTGTGTAAAAATTTTATGGCCAAATTTCAACTCAAACTATTAAGTCAAAATTATGTCACTTATTATCCGATTTTACACTAAAAATAAATAATCATGCAATATATGATAAACATTTTTGGAAAACTTAATATACATTTTAAATATTGCATGTGACATACTCAAAAAATTTCATAGTTAAATTCGAAATATAACTATATAAAACCCATTTATTCTCATTTTATGGCATTTTAACAATTAAAATTCATAAACCATGCATTATAACTTTAATAATTACGAAAATTCATATTCATAATATAGAAAATACATGTGAGACCATACTAAAAAATCTCGGCCAGAAAGTATAAATAACTATTTTTTCAACTTTAATTCATTTTAACCGATTTAAAATGACAAATAACCGAATTAATTATACAAATGAATAATATATATATCCAAAAACCATTCCAAATTACCTAAAACACTTTTAGGACCATTAGGTATTCATGCATTAAAAATTTTGGCCATATCAAATATGGTTTTAAAATTTCAATTTTATTTTGTTATCAAATAACTTCGTAAAAATTACAACGAAAAGCATGCAAGCAACCATTCTGCTCTGATACCAATTGAAGGGTTGATGTTTTACACGCCCCAAATAATTAGTCTTACTAATTATCATATCCTAATTAACTCGTTTAATTAGGGTTTCAAGATCTTATGCATGCTAAATAAAAATGCGGAAATAAGATGTTGAATGCGTACAATCCGACGGAACCGGTGCTAGGATGATCCTCCAAACTTAGTAATGAAGGTAGATTACCTCCTTTGTGATGCACCCAAAACAACCCCTGAAACCGAGATTTACACGAGCTAGGTGTTCAAAACGGTTTTCCTTAAACTATATTCTAATCTCTTATTAGAATAAATAATATGAGAATACTATAACAATTGTACCCTAACGCTCTCTAGCATGGCGATTTGAACGAATTGACGGCGTTGACTTTTTGAAGATCTTGTGCACCATGGCTATGGACTCTTCACCATCTCAACTTCGCAACATCACTAGCAGGAAGACCAAAGATAAAGGAAGGAATGATAAGGGCTCGAAAGTACCTAATGTAGAGGAGGCAAACAAGTATGGAAGTATGACAAAACTGGTAGGTGTTGCTCCATTTGACTTTACTGAATGTGATGATCAGGGCAATGCTGCTGACCCTATTGTACCAGAGGAAGAGGCTATCAATGAGACAGAGGAATCCCAGGGAGACTGGTATGATAGACATGGGAAGAGAATAGTTGAGATAATGGATGAGGAAGAGGATGTAATCACCATCACAGAAGAAGACATCCAGGAAGAGGTAGACTTTTGGAAGTTTGCAGTATATGGCTTTTTACTGGGATCTAATCCACCCTGGCCTGTATTTGAAGGCTATATAAAACGTGTATGGAAACATCATAAGATAGAGACAATCTCCTTTCTACCTAATGGTGTTTTTGTCGTGAGATTTCAAACGAAGGAGATGCAGGAAGCTGTACTGGCTGCAGGAATGCATTTATTTGACAGCAAACCAGTAATCATCAAGAAATGGCTGCCTGATGTGGACTTAGAGAAGGAGGAAGTGAAGACAGTCCCTACATGGATAAGGCTACACAAGCTACCCCTCAAATTGTGGGGAGCTAGTATACCAAAGATAGTAGGCAAGATAGGCACTTTCATAAAGAGGGATGAACCTACTGAATATAGAACCAGACTGGGTTTTGCCAGGATCATGGTTGAAGTTCAAGTGGGTCAAAAATTCCCTAGCAACATTAGAGTACAAGATGAGAAGGGTAACCTAATAGATATACCAGTGGAGTATGAATGGCTCCCTAGCAAGTGTGCTAAATGTCAAATCATGGGACATATGGCTATCAATTGTAGGAGGAATAAGGAACCACCAAAGAGCAAACAGGTGTGGAGGAGGAAGGTGGGCACCAATGGTGCTAGACCACCCCTCCCACCAGTTCAGCAGGCACCAGTTTTGACTGGTTCGCATCAGAGCCCCATAGCAGACTCTCAAGATGACAGAGCAGAAGAGGAACCAGTCTATGGCATGCCTCGGGGGTTTCTGACTAGCCCAGCAAATACTACTACAAGTTCTATGTACAAGGATAAACTTACTAACTCAGCTGGAAAGGGAGGAGAGACAAGCAGGCCACCATCTCCATCCAAATCTCAATGATTATTGGGATTTGGAATGTTAGAGGTATGAATAAAGTAGATAAGCAGCGGGACATTAATAATTTGCTGCTTCAGAATAATGTAGGGCTTTTTGCTTTGTTAGAAACTAAGATTAAACCTCAAAACCATCATAATGCTATGAACATCTTCAATAATTGGAGTATAAGCTCCAACACCCATACTCATCCTGGAGGTCGTATATGGATAAGCTGGCAACCTGAGGAATATTATATTGATTTCATTGAATATGACCCTCAATACATTCATATGGAAGTATTGCATATTCCTCGAAAGATTAAGTTTCAGATCACTATGATTTATGCCTTCAATGGCATTGCAGAAAGGGAAAGTTTATGGACTAACCTTGCTAGGATAGCTGATGGCATGCAGGGGGCATGGGCTATTGGGGGTGACTTTAACAGTGTTATGCTCCCTGAGGAAAGGTTGGGGGGAGGTTTCAGTTTAGCTGAGGCAATACCTTTCCAGGATTGTATTGCTTACTGTGAGTTAGCTGAGTGTCCAACAGTGGGGGCGTATTACACCTGGACCAACAAGCAGCAGCCTAAGGATAGGGTGTATACTAAGCTGGATAGAGTGTTTACAAATGTAGAATGGGACAGATTATTGCCTGATATGAAAGCAAATTATATCCCTGAAGGATACTTTGATCACAATCCTTGCATTCTAAGGGAAGGACTGGGCACTATTACCAGGAAAAGGCCTTTTAAATTTCATAATATGTGGTGTAATGCAACTGAGTATCAGGAAATGGTTGAGCAGCAATGGCAGTCAGATTTATATGGTACTAGGCAGTATATTCTGGTTCAGAAATTGAAGACCTTGAAACAGCCTTTGAAAAAGCTGAATAGCATGAAATTCTCTGATATAGAGAATACCACAGAAATAGCCAGACTTCAGTTAAAAGCTTTGCAGGAAGCACTGGTTCTTCAGCCTGGCAATGAACAGTTGATGCATCAAGAATATGTGCTACATGAGAAATATATCGAATTGCAGGCCCAGCTCAATGCTTATCTTAGGCAGAAAGCTAAGGCTCATTGGCTGAAAGAAGGGGATTCCAATACAGCCTATTTTCATGGACTGTTGAGGGCAAGGAGAAAGAAAAACAAAGTCCACCAGATTGAGGATTTAGAAGGGGAAGTCCATACTGAAATCACAGAGATCCAGAACACCTTTCTAAATTTTTATAAGCAACTGCTAGGCACAAGAACATCAACCAAAACAGTGGTAGGCCACATAGTCCAGCAGGGTAACATATGCACTGATGATCATCTACTGGTATTGCAGCAACCAGTCAGTGATGAAGAAATTAAGGAGGTTCTTTTTAGCATTCCAGATGATAAGGCCCCTGGGCCTGATGGCTATACTAGCAAATTTTTTAAAACAAGCTGGGATACTGTGGCCAATGATACTTGTGCAGCTATTCATGAATTCTTTACTGAAGGCCAAATGTTGAAGCAATTGAATACTACTAATGTGACACTTATTCCTAAGGTAAACAACCCCCAAAGTGTCAGTCAGTTTAGGCCCATCTCCTGTTGCAATGTGGTCTACAAAATTATCTCAAAATTACTCTGCAACAGATTGGCTAAAGTCCTCCCAGATTTAATATCCCCTACTCAAGGAGGGTTCATTCAGGGCAGAAGCATCATGGAAAACATTCTAATTTGCCAGGACTTAATCAGGTTGTATGGGAGAAAGACTGTGTCCCCTAGGTGCATGTTCAAGATTGATCTTCAAAAAGCCTATGACACTGTAGAATGGGATTTTTTACTTCAAATGATGCAGGCATTAAGGTTCCCTAGTACTTTCACTAGCTTGGTAATGGCATGTGTTACTTCCACATCCTTCTCCTTGAGTCTTAATGGGGATTCCTTTGGTTTTTTGCTGGTAAGAGGGGACTGAGACAAGGGGACCCCTTGTCACCTCTCCTATTCACTATTTGTATGGAATACTTGTCCAGGCTCTTGCATCATACCACAACTACAATGAATTTCAAATTCCATCCTCTTTGTGGTCCTATGAAGCTTTCACATCTAATGTTTGCAGATGATCTACTCTTGTTCAGTAAAGGAGATATCAATTCCATTATGATTCTACTAAGGACCTTTGCTACATTTTCAGCAGCATCAGGACTGAAAATGAGCCCAGGGAAGACTAATGTTTACTTTAATGGAGTCCAGGAGGATGTAAAGCAGGATGTTATAGAGGTAGCAGGCTGTGTGGAAGGCAGTATGCCTTTCAGATACCTTGGGGTGCCCATAAAACCTACCAAACTGAATGAAAAAGACTGCAAGCCAATTATAGACAAACTCCAAGCAAGGGTGAGAGCAATTGGGGCTCAAAAATTGTCTTATGCAGGAAGATTGGTTCTCATTAAAGCTGTGTTAAAAACTCTTCATAACTATTGGGCTCAAATTTTTATTCTTCCAACTTCAGTGACTCAACAGATGGAAGCTATTTGCAGGAACTTTCTGTGGGATGGAGGGGTTGACTTTAAAAGAGTACCACCAGTCTCATGGGAAAAAGTTTGTAAACCAAAAAAGGAAGGAGGGCTGGGGATCAAAGATGACTTGCTCTGGAATAAGGCAACTGTGGGTAAACTGGCTTGGTGGATCCATGCTAAGCCAGATAAACTTTGGGTCCAGTGGGTCAATCATACTTACCTCAAAGGACAGGACTGGCTGCTCTATACTGCTCCCCTTGATGTAGCCTGGACATGGAAGAAAATTTGTAAGATCAGAGAAGCTATCACAGACACTGATGCTGGTATGTTGGCTGCTGATAACCAGTACTCCATCAAAGCTGTGTATGAGAAACTGAGATCACCTAGCATTGCTTGCCAGTGGCCAGCATTGATTTGGAATGACTGGACTACCAGGAAATACATCATAATTTCCTGGATGTATCATCATAGAGCACTGAAAACGAAAGATAGGCTGCTGCAATATGGGGTGTCTCAGGATGATCACTGCTGCATCTGTGGGAATGGAACAGAAAATACCTCACACTTGTTCTTTACATGCTCATACAGTACCATGATCCTGCAGCTGGTTAAGAACTGGACAGGGCTGCAAATTCCAGCAGCTAACACTGTTGACTGGTGTTTGCAAAGAAGAGGCACTATACTGAAGAGAGGAGTACTAAATGGTATTCTGAATGCCATGATTTATCACATATGGACTCAAAGAAACAAAGCAAGAGTAGATAATTGTTTACTAAGGCCTAGTATTGTTTTCAAATGTATTAGAGATGAAACTTGTATGAGAATAGAGCAAAGATGTCATGGTGGGATCCCTCATAAGGATAAACCTTGGCTAGATAGATTGAGGATGTAACATAGCATGAAAGGAAGGTTCACACCTTCTAGTTTGATGGTTTCTAATATATTTTTTACCTTTTACCAAAAAAAAAAATATATTATGAAATAATATTAGAGGTTTTGATTATAGTTTTCTCACACTAGAAAACTTAGTTAAGAGTTAGAATGAATTCACATGTAAACATTTTCACATTTGATGGGTTTTTGGGTGGTGTTGTCGTGAGCTTTCATGGGAAGCACCAAAATGGTGCTTTTTGTCTTACCAAAACAAATAGAGTGGCTCAAGGTTATACTTTCTAGGTTTGTGTTTTATTGTGTACTTAAGACACAAAACACACCCATAAATACTTTCTTAAAACTGGCACCCATATTAAGGAATGGACTTCCATTTTACAATTGTCAATTTGTACAATTGTATAATCATGTGTGACATAAAATATGTCACAATTATAAAAACAATTGTAGTTAAATTTAGAATGCATATTTATTAAATAAATATAATTTACAAATTAAATAAATCATATTTAACAATTTGACTAGTAATTCGTAATTACTAATATAAAATGGTTATTTTATTAATCGTCAATACGATTTAGAACATTTGTAATATATTCAACCCGATTCATTCTAATTACGACATTTCATAAATATCGTATAATGTTTGAAAACTGACATGTTCAATTTCAAACATAAATCTTACATTAAGATTTAACCTTTGATTTCCCGATATACGAGTTTAAGGAATCTGATCTACTCGTATCAATATACATTTGATCTGTTTATCAATTAAGGGAATTGTCCTATAGGTGTGACCTAAAGGGACAACTGACCACCACCGTCATACGACAGTAATGTCAAACTCTAGCTAGCCAATCATTACTGATTAATGTTTGTCAGTTGACTATATAATTTTGTATCATCCCTTGCGCATTCTCGTCATGAGATTTAATTATGTGATCGCACTATTGTTGAGGATACATATCCCAACACGTAAATGCCAAACTTAGCTAAATGTAGTTAAATAGATGATGAACATTTAATATGATTAAATAATAATTAGGAGAGATGAATTAAATGTTAATTTTAACAAATATATATAAACCTTACATTTATTAATTATATATTTTAATATATGATATTTTAGAATAATATAATTAGATTAATTAATTTTAAGATAATTAATTAACATTCTCCTTAAAATTGTGTTTATGTTACATTTCCGAAAGTGTTCTCCGGAAATTAATATGCGATATTTAGTTCCGTGTACATGCATTAAAATATACGAATATATTTTAATAGAAGTTCGGATATTTGTAAAACAACACAAAACAAAGCCCAACCCACACATGTGAGTGTAGGTGGTGGGCCGTGTGGTTCTACTACAAATAGGAGAATAGGGTTTCTCTTATGGGTGTGGATTTATCATTAGTTTTATTATCTAAAAACCCAAAAAACAAAAGCCTCCAAAGTTAATAGTAATCAAGGTGGTAATTGAAGGGCATATTTCTCAGGTCATCTTGGGTGCAATTTAAGGAGAACTTCTACCTTTAAGTTTGGGTTTATACTAGGTTGTTCTTAGGCCGATCTCATATAGGACTAAAGGTTATTTCTATGATCCATGTCCTTTTATTTCAGTTCTATTGTTTTAATAGCAATTCGCTTTTGATATAATCCTTGGCAGTATTAATTAGATTAATACTTTTATAAGTAATTTAAGAAATTATTTCCTACAGAGTTTTACGAAATAAAATTCGTAATTTGTACTTAATGGTTAAGTAATAATTATGAAATGCAAAATTGTACTTAAATTGTTAAAAATACATATTTTTGATTACCAAATGTCATAATACATATAATATGTCACATATGTGACATTTACAATTGACAAATTATAAAACTTAAAATGGAACCCATTTTAAGTATATGGGTGTCGTGTGATATGTGTTTTGTTTGGGTTGTTTTATTTTTGAGATAAAATGATTAAAAACTACCCTATACACATTGAGATGTGACCATTGCATATTATGGAAAAGAGTAAAAAGCAAAATTACTCTTCCCATTACGTGATGAGTGTCGTGTGCATGGGTAAGTATAAGAGGAAGAGTTTCTTTTCATTTTTACATATATAATGCAAATAAGCTACAACACAAAAAAAAACTACTTCATTATTCCCAGTAAGTGTTAGTTGGACATATTCATCTTAAATTTCTCTCAAATTGATAGTATCTATTTCATAGTGAGAAACATAATACAATTATTTAGTATTGTAATTTTCGGGTACATCTTGGGTGCAACTTGGGAGGACTTCTATACTTGGAGTCTTAGATTTCATCCCGTTTTATAGCTCAAGAACGGATTTTGGTAGGAGACCAAAACCGTGCCCTTGTGCCATTTCCGCAATGTAAGATTTCGACATTTAACATGCATGCATAAGATCCGAATTTTATTTTACGAGTTAAATAAAACCTAACATATAAGATATGTTTATAATTTCTGGAAATTCGATTTCCTGCAGGTAGTAATTATAAATAACTAGTGGAATCATTTAAATGTTATGAATTTGTGAATTATGAATTTTAAAGAGTTAAAATTGTGGGTAAATATCTGTATACTTCCCACTATAATTGAAGGATTATAACTAAATTATAAAAACGATTTATACTCATAAACGAAAAACGGGATACAAAGATAAGGATCAAGAATCAACTTTTTGTCCCCGCAATAAGGCCTAAGAACAGATATCAAAGTAGATATCCTCCTAATTGTTGCACCCAAGACGCTCCGAGAAATACCTTTTATTGAGCAAGAAACTACAAAAATTACCGTTAACTTTTGTGTGTGAATGATGAATTAGTGAGAGAGAGGCAAGGAGGTCAAACAGTTGTGAGAGGCGTAAGACTCTTTCAGGCGTGAGGTCTCCTCTCTTTTATTCAGATAAAAGAGTTCCTCTTATGCTCAACTGCTAACCGACTTATAGAGTTTAGAAAGGATTTATCAAATCGGTATTTGAGTCTACCTACAACTCTGCAACCAACCGCTTGAGTAACCATATGACCGGGCACACTCCAATCGTGTGAGTGTGTGGGCCGTGCACTACCACAGATTTATTATCAGATTTGGTTGTTGGTCTCTTTTTATATAATGTTTTATCTGTATAAACTGCTAATTAAATATTACATTTTATATTTAATTACATTATTTAATCGTTATTGTAATACCCCGTATTTTAGCCTCGGTCAAACCGCAGTCAAACCATGTTTTATTCACGTATTTCAAACGGAATGTTTATAAAGTATTTTACGTAAAGTATTATTTTATAAATCGTATTTCTACGATTATTTCGTATTTCATAATCATTTCATATTTGATGATTTTCATAAAATGGCATTTCATTCGTATTTCTTTATTTTGATAGTATATTTATAATGAAATATATTTTATATTTTATATTTATTTCCTCGTTTATACTTGTTGTATTAATTAAATCGTAATTATAATTAAATCCTAAATTTAATATATTATGATATAAGTGTTAATAATTTTATATTCGTATAATTAATTTAATTAATATTTACTAGTAATAAAGTATATAATTTAATTAGTATAAATAATTTATACGTACTCGTTATTTTAAGTAACGATTCGAGAACGGGATATAGATAATATTATATAATGTTTCGATATGCGTGATGGACTGTTGGTGATGGGCTTGTACGCGGGTTAGAGTAACAATAGACCATGGGATAGAACCAACTGATAACACACACAAGTTATCGACATACCTCTCCTACAAACCCTAGACACCCATATCTCATGTGCCTCCATCGAGACTCACCAAGAAACCCTACATCCCGTATGCCCCTACCTCATCTACACCCCAAACCCTTCTCTAGTCAGCCGTGGATTGAAGGATAGCAAAAGAGGAGGAAAACTGTACAGAAGAATCCCACACCATCATCGTCTTCTTCTTTGCGACATAGTAAGTTTCGTGAGTTCTTGTATACTTTCTTTCAGACCTTCGAATTAGGGTAGTCGGGTTGTGGGTAGTCTTCGTGGTGCCCTTATCTTGTGTAACACCAGTAGACCACCAAGGGACCACTGTAGCCGTTACAAGAGTCACCAAAAGTGTCGAAGTTAGCAAGTGTTTAATACTCTGTTCCAGCGTATATTGTTTTTTGTGTTTGCTATTGTTTCTATTCATTCGTGTTTTGAGTCTGATACATGTCGTGGGTCTTGGGTTTTGCTAGTGGGGTGGTAGGAGGTTACATTGGTGGTACTGGGGTGGTGTAGGGTAGTCAGGGAACTGTTGCTAATGTATGGTTTTAAGAGGCTATCGAAGGCAGTGCAGAACAGGGGTATAAGGGTGGTGTGTATCGGTTTTAGAGAGTTTGTTTCATAGCGTTATGGGTGTGTCGAGGCCTTATGGTCACAACTAGGGTGTCGTGGGTGGTGTATAGGGTCGAGAGAAGTGATAAGTGGTGGCTGGGGTGGTGACAGCTGGTGGTTGGAAGAGGGTGTACAGGGCAGGAACGAAACAGGTGCAGTTGTTTTGTCAGGTCACGGTTGCTGGTGGAATGGTTCGCTACAGGTTCGAGGGCTGTTGTAGTCGTGTTAGGGGTCGTAGTGGGTTTCAGTAGGTGCACCGTGGTGCAGTGGTGGTAGCCACCGTGTTGTGGTGGTAGGGGTGGCTTAAGGGACGTCGAAGGGGCTGTTTAGGAGGCTGTCAATGGGTGTTGAGTCGAGGGGTCTGATGGTTGTAAGGGCTGTTATACGTGTTTTATTTGTATGGTTGTGGTTGTTGTCTAAGTGCTACCATTATCATTATTATCATTATTAATTTTATTATTATTCTTATTATTATTAATGTTATTAATATTGTTATTGTGATAATATTGTCATTTTTAGTATGATTATTATTGTTAGCAATATTGTTCATGTTAGTAATCATTAAAGTTGTAAAGTAATTTTATACAAGAATGTGACGGTTATCAATAGTTCGTTTTCCTATGTTCGGTTATTTAATTGAAGTCAGTTATAAAAGTATTAAGACGGGTTAGTCAAGTTAATTGAGGTAGGCGTGTTTTATACGGACTCGTTATGCGTAATATAGTATTTAATTAATTAATTCGAATAATTGATATATTATATTAATGGCGTAAGTGTAGTAGTTAGTAATTAAATATATTATTATGTTAGGTGTTGAGTATGTGGTAAAGTGATTCTGCTGATTGGATGTAGCTGCGTGATGGGATTATATTACTATCCAGGTAGGATACACTGACCTTATACTCTATGATGTGTTATGAATGAGTGTTAAATTGTGTGTTATGGATGCTGAGCATGATTGACATGGTAATGATCTTGGTTGGATTGAGTGTTGATTATTATTAGTGGCATGAGCATTGCATTATGTAATAGTATGATTGATTAAGAGTATTGTTGCATTCATGAGCATGGCATATGCATTGGTTACTGAGAAAGATGTGAATCAGATGTTGTTCTGATATAAAGCCCTTGGTGGTTCTGCAGACCAGGCCTGGTGTCTTATCAGCTATTGAGCTGGTGTTCGGTGACGACCGATTATAGTCTGCCGGGAGGTTCGGTATGGCTGGGTGTTTCGGGTTTGAGATTGAGATTGTGATTGAGCTCGAGCATATCATGGCATTTGCATATCATATTTGTTGCATTAATTATTATTGTGTTACCCTACTCAACCGCGAGGTTGACAGTGTATTCGTGTACACCTACATTGATCCGGAATGGGGAGTAGATTCTACAGGTTAGAGACATATGAGTTAGGAGCTGGGGCAGGAATGTGAGATGCATACTTTGGACCGACCTAGAATTATATCACATCTAGAGTAGTCATCAGTTGTACTTTCTTTTTCGCTGAGCAGCAATTGTAATAACAAAAGTTTAAATTTTATCAGTTTGTATTTAAAGTACTTTGGTTTGTTTTACTTTGTTATTCACTACCTCGGACATTCCGAGATGGTAACAGCCCTGTTTATTGAGAATGTCTTGCTAAAGGCTCTTAAATAAATGGGGGTGTTACAAAGTGGTATCAGAGCGAACGATCCTCATGCCTAATAACAATGAATAAAATTAATGAACATAGGAAGAGTTAAATAAAATGAACCCCAGGCTAGTAACTGTTAGGAGCCCCAGGATTGGGATGAGTTAGGGGCCCCCTCAAACCAAGCCACTGGCCCTTTCAGTCTGACCTGGTAACCATTGAGTGATGCAGAGAGTGGGTAGTAACAAATAAAAGATCAGACCTTACCTCTTTTTGTACTAACAATTTTGCAGGAGCGGAATGAGGTAAGTAATGATGTGATACATGGGTAATGATGTGCAATGAAAGGATATGGTTGGTGATCTGTATTGTGAAACATGATATTGATATTGAATGTGGTTGAAATATATGATTTCCAAGTATTGAGAACATGAGTATGACGATATGAGTTTGAAATATGAGTTGTAATATAACCTTGACTTGTATGATGATGTGCATTGGAAGAATACGACTGATATTGAACTGCTGATTGATCTGAATGATTGAATTGAAATTTTCAGAGAATGGATGTATATTTATCTAACAATAATTTGAAGTGATTTGATCATATGATTTTGGTGTTTCGAAATGTCTATTTGATATCTGGCTATTAAATGACTATCGTAACTATGTAATATATTGTTTGGTAATTGAATAAGAATGATTAAATTTATATATTATGTTAATCCATGTCTGGTGGTATGCATGCGGCTATATGATCCCTGAACCCTTAGGTAGAGATATAATATAATGATATGTGTAATGAGTTGATGATAAGTAGCACCTTAATGATTTCTAGGATATATTTACGTACTTAAATAAGTTGTGTTTGTTACGGTGGTAGAAACTAATGCATTGTTTATACGTAGATAACTAATGAGTTATTTAGTTGACTCTACTCTTTCGCTTCGCAATCTTTACCGTTTTCTAGATGGTATTTTTGGTTTGAAATATTGAATAAATGTTAATATGGTGCAATATCATTTCTATGCTTCGAAATATGCGTCAACATGTTTTTGAGAATGGTTGTGTTTTAATATGATGATGTGAAGTGATAATGTGAAATATTAAATATTAAAGTAACCAAAATGGTAATAGGCTTCCAGAATGTTGTCTTGTTCGTACGACTGTCATTTAAAATGTGTTTTCTATATGAATGTGAAAATTTTATATGTGATAACCTTCTGATTTAGCCTTCCAATGCTTTAGATTTCATGTTAAACGACTTATATTTTGAGAGGAATAAATATTTTAGTCAACAGTGGTCAGATTGTCACTGCACAGTTCTGTTTTGACCCACCTTTTTGGAAAAGAAATCATTTAAAATGTATTTATCATTTATGCATAAATCCAAGTCCACTATTTAGAATATTCATTCAGGTTTTCAAAATGATAAGCCATGTAAAATCTTAATGAGTCTTTATTTAATAGTGATTTTTTTGCGAGTTTTCCCAATTATCTGTCTAACTGCAGTAAGGTTTCTGTTCAGACTAATTGAGTTGTATAGATTGTTATGAATAATTCCCTTAAGTTATGCTTTTGATTTGTTTTTCTATGATTAGTTAATTCCTTATATATGCTAAAAATTATAATAGCTCGCAAATAACTAAGCAGTTATTTAACTATGATTTTTTTGTTGGAAGATACTGCGTGATGTGTGATTGTTGAAATGTGAAAGTTTTGAATATAAAAGTTTAATCAATATGAATTATATTATGTAACCATGTAATGCTTTTATATGACATTAGTAGCATGAATAGTGGACATATCATATGGATAAGAACTTTGTTATATAATAATATAACCTTAATTATTATTGGTGAGTTTTATACAAAGTTAGTTTCTTTTATACCGACGCTATTGTTATGCCACAAGGTGAATTACATATTGTTATGCTTGAATCCGATCACAATACATTGAATTAGTAAACTGGTTGACACGTGACTTGTAGGGATGCTAGTCTTGTCTTCGATCTGTAACTTGTAAAATCGTCAGTTGATTCGTGATTGTAAATTGTCATTAATTACAACTTCATCGTTTTGGAAGTCTCAAAATGCCCTCAAAATCATAACCCATGATAAAGCTGTTGTTTGATAATTATGGTAATTGTTTTGCAACATGATAGAATCTATAGCTACTTGTTGGTGGAATTTTTGCCAAATATGCAAATTGCTCCACATGATATAAACATCTTATTTTGCAAGTTATCTCTATTAATGGTTTTATGATAAATGATGTAAATGTGTTAATTTTGTGCCAAAATTTCCAAGGGTGGATACGTGTTAGTTGCCTTGATTTTACTGCATAGCATGAAATTGACGAGTATGTTTTGTTGCTTTAAAAGTCGAATAATAGTTGCCCTTGTAGTGTAATTAACTTAACTGATGATTTGTGCCTGTTGTTTCGATGATCTTCTTGAGCAATGGATGTGAAATTTTTATAATTGGGTTACGGGGACGTAACCATGTTTTAAGGAGGATAGGATTGTAAAATCTTAACGATTTATGACATCGCTAATAGGTATGTCGTGATTGTTTGAATATACTTGATAGTCCTGACTGCTTCTGTTATGCACTGTATTGTGATTCGTGAAGTATCCTTTAATTTATTTATGCGTAAAACTTTGGGGACAAAGTTTTCTTAACGAGGGTAGAATGTAACAATTCGCGTTTTGAAGGTTATAAAAGTACTACTTGTGTTTGTTTTTGTTATCGTTACGGGGTGGCGAACTTCGGGATGAAGTTCATTCTAAGGAGGGAAGACTGTAATACCCCGTATTTTAGCCTCGGTCAAACGGCAGTCAAACCATGTTTTATTCACGTATTTCAAACGGGATGTTTATAAAGTATTTTACGTAAAGTATTATTTTATAAATCGTATTTCTACGATTATTTCGTATTTCATAATCATTTCATATTTGATGATTTTCATAAAATGGCATTTCATTCGTATTTCTTTATTTTGATAGTATATTTATAATTAAATATATTTTATATTTTATATTTATTTCCTCGTTTATACATGTTTTATTAATTAAATCGTAATTATAATTAAATCCTAAATTTAATATATTATGATATAAGTGTTAATAATTTTATATTCGTATAATTAATTTAATTAATATTTACTAGTAATAAAGTATGTAATTTAATTAGTATAAATAATTTATACGTACTCGTTATTTTAAGTAACGATTCGAGAACGGGATATAGATAATATTATATAATGTTTCGATATGCGTGATGGACTGTTGGTGATGGGCTTGTACGCGGGTTAGAGTAACAATAGACCATGGGATAGAACCAACTGATAACACACACAAGTTATCGACATACCTCTCCTACAAACCCTAGACACCCATATCTCATGTGCCTCCATCGAGACTCACCAAGAAACCCTACATCCCGTATGCCCCTACCTCATCTACACCCCAAACCCTTCTCTAGTCAGCCGTGGATTGAAGGATAGCAAAAGAGGAAGAAAACTGTACAGAAGAATCCCACACCATCATCGTCTTCTTCTTTGCGACATAGTAAGTTTCGTGAGTTCTTGTATACTTTCTTTCGGACCTTCGAATTAGGGTAGTCGGGTTGTGGGTAGTCTTCGTGGTGCCCTTAACTTGTGTAACACCAGTAGACCACCAAGGGACCACTTTAGCCATTACAAGAGTCACCAAAAGTGTCGAAGTTAGCAAGTGTTTAATACTTTGTTCCTGCGTATATTGTTGTTTGTGTTTGCTATTGTTGCTATTCATTCGTGTTTTGAGTCTGATACATGTCGTGGGTCTTGGGTTTTGCTAGTGGAGTGGTAGGAGGTTACATTGGTGGTACTGGGGTGGTGTAGAGTGGTCAGGGAACAGTTGCTAATGTACGGTTTTAAGAGGCTATCGAAGGCAGTGCAGAACAGGGGTATAGGGGTGGTGTGTATCGGTTTTGGAGAGTCTGTTTCATAGAGTTATGGGTGTGTCGAGGCCTTATGGTTACCACTAGGGTGTCGTGGATGGTGTATAGGGTCGAGAGAAGTGATAAGTGGTGGCTGGGGTGGTGACAGCTGGTAGTTGGAAGCGGGTGTACAGGGCAGGAACGAAACAGGTGTAGTTGTTTTGTCAGGTCACGGTTGCTGGTGGAATGGTTCGCTACAGGTTCGAGGGCTGTTGTAGTCGTGTTAGGGGTCGTAATGGGTGTCAGTAGGTGCACCGTGGTGCAGTGGTGGTAGCCACCGTGTTGTGGTGGTGGTAGGGGTGGCTTAACGGACGTCGAAGGGGCTGTTTAGGAAGCTGTCAATGGGTGTTGTGTCGAGGGGTCTGATGGTTGTAAGGGCTGTTATACGTGTTTTATTTTTATGGTTGTGGTTGTGGTTGTTGTCTAAGTGCTACCATTATCATTATTATCATTATTAATTTTATTATTATTCTTATTGTGATAATATTGTCATTTTTAGTATGATTATTATTGTTAGCAATATTGTTCATATTAGTAATCATTAAAGTTGTAAAGTAATTTTATACAAGAATGTGACGGTTATCAATAGTTCGTTTTCCTATGTTCGGTTATTTAATTGAAGTCAGTTATAAAAGTATTAAGACGGGTTAGTCAAGTTAATTGAGGTAGGCGTGTTTTATACGGTCTCGTTATGCGTAATATAGTATTTAATTAATTAATTCGAATAATTGATATATTATATTAATGGCGTAAGTGTAGTAGTTAGTAATTAAATATATTATTATGTTAGGTGTTGAGTATGTGGTAAAGTGATTCTGCTGATTGGATGTAGCTGCGTGATGGGATTATATTGCTATCCAGGTAGGATACACTGACCTTATACTCTATGATGTGTTATGAATGAGTGTTAAATTGTGTGTTATGGATGCCGAGCATGATTGATATGGTAATGATATTGGTTGGATTGAGTGTTGATTATTATTAGTGGCGTGAGCATTGCATTATGTAATAGTATGATTGATTAAGAGTATTGTTGCATTCATGAGCATGGCATATGCATTGGTTACTGAGAAAGATGTGAATCAGATGTTGTTCTTATATAAAGCCCTGGGTGGTTCTGCAGACCAAGCCTGGTGTCTTATCAGCTATTGAGCTGGTGTTCGGTGACGACCGATTATAGTCTGCCGGGAGGTTCGGTATGGCTGGGTGTTTCGGGTTTGAGATTGAGATTGTGATTGAGCTCGAGCATATCATGGCATTTGCATATCATATTTGTTGCATTAATTATTATTGTGTTACCCTACTCAACCGCGAGGTTGACAGTGTATTCGTGTACACCTACATTGATTCGGAATGGGGAGTAGATTCTACAGGTCAGAGACAGATGAGTTAGGAGCTGGGGCAGGAATGTGAGATGCATACTTTGGACCGACCTAGAATTATATCACATCTAGAGTAGTCATCAGTTGTACTTTCTTTTTCGCTGAGCAGCAATTGTAATAACAAAAGTTTAAATTTTATCAGTTTGTATTTAAAATACTTTGGTTTGTTTTACTTTGTTATTCACTACCTCGGACATTCCGAGATGGTAACAGCCCTGTTTATTGAGAATGTCTTGCTAAAGGCTCTTAAATAAATGGGGGTGTTACAAAGTGGTATCAGAGCGAACGATCCTCATGCCTAATAACAATGAATAAAATTAATGAACATAGGAAGAGTTAAATAAAATGAACCCCAGGCTAGTAACTGTTAGGAGCCCCATGATTGGGATGAGTTAGGGGCCCCCTCAAACCAAGCCACTGGGCCTTTCAGTCTGACCTGGTAACCATTGAGTGATGCAGAGAGTGGGTAGTAACAAATAAAAGATCAGACCTTGCCTCTTTTTGTACTAACAATTTTGCAGGAGCGAAATGAGGTAAGTAATGATGTGATACATGGGTAATGATGTGCAATGAAAGGATATGGTTGGTGATCTGTATTGTGAAACATGATATTGATATTGAATGTGGTTGAAATATATGATTTCCAAGTATTGAGAACATGAGTATGAGGATATGAGTTTGGAATATGAGTTGTAATATAACCTTGACTTGTATGATGATGTGCATTGGAAGAATACGACTGATATTGAACTGCTGATTGATCTGAATGATTGAATTGAAATTTCAGAGAATGGATGTATATTTATCTAACAATAATTTGAAGTGATTTGATCATATGATTTTGGTGTTTCGAAATGTCTATTTGATATCTGGCTATTAAATGACTATCGTAACTATGTAATATATTGTTTGGTAATTGAATAAGAATGATTAGATTTATATATTATGTTAATCCATGTCTGGTGGTATGCATGCGGCTATATGATCCCTGAACCCTTAGGTAGAGATATAGTATAATGATATGTGTAATGAGTTGATGATAAGTAGCACCTTAATGATTTCTAGGATATATTTACGTACTTAAATAAGTTGTGTTTGTTACGGTGGTTGAAACTAATGCATTGTTTATACGTATATAACTAATGAGTTATTTAGTTGACTCTACTCTTTCGCTTCACAATCTTTACCGTTTTCTAGATGGTATTTTTGGTTTGAAATAATGAATAAATGTTAATATGGTGCAATATCATTTCTATGCTTCGAAATATGCGTCAACATGTTTTTGAGAATGGTTGTGTTTTAATATGATGATTTGAAGTGATAATGTGAAATATTAAATATTAAAGTAACCAAAATGGTAATAGGCTTCCAGAATGTTGTCTTGTTCGTACGACTGTCATTTAAAATGTGTTTTCTATATGAATGTGAAAATTTTATATGTGATAACCTTCTGATTTAGCCTTCCAATGCTTTAGATTTCATGTTAAACGACTTATATTTTGAGAGGAATAAATATTTTAGTCAACAGTGGTCAGATTGTCACTGCACAGTTCTGTTTTGACCCACCTTTTTGGAAAAGAAATCATTTAAAATGTATTTATCATTTATGCATAAATCCAACTCCACTGTTTAGAATATTCATTCATGTTTTCAAAATGATAAGCCATGTAAAATCTTAATGAGTCTTTATTTAATAGTGATTTTTTTGCGAGTTTTCCCAATTATCTGTCTAAATGCAGTAAGGTTTCTGTTCAGACTAATTGAGTTGTATAGATTGTTATGAATAATTCCCTTAAGTTATGCTTTTGATTTCTTTTTCTATGATTAGTTAATTCCTTATATATGCTAAAAATTATAATAGCTCGCAAATAAATAAGCAGTTATTTAACTATGATTTTTTTGTTGGAAGATACTGCGTGATGTGTGATTGTTGAAATGTGAAAGTTTTGAATATAAAAGTTTAATCAATATGAATTATATTATGTAACCATGTAATGTTTTTATATGACATTAGTAGCATGAATAGTGGACATTTCATATGGATAAGAACTTTGTTATATAATAATATAACCTTAATTATTATTGGTGAGTTTTATACAAAGTTAGTTTCTTTTATACCGACGCTATTGTTATGCCACAAGGTGAATTACATATTGTTATGCTTGAATCTGATCACAATACATTGAATTAGTAAACTGGTTGACACGTGACTTGTAGGGATGCTAGTCTTGTCTTCGATCTGTAACTTGTAAAATCGTCAGTTGATTCGTGATTGTAAATTGTCATTAATTACAACTTCATCGTTTTGGAAGTCTCAAAATGCCCTCAAAATCATAACCCATGATAAAGCTGTTGTTTGATAATTATGGTAATTGTTTTGCAACATGATAGAATCTATAGCTACTTGTTGGTGGAATTTTTGCCAAATATGCAAATTGCTCCACATGATATAAACATCTTATTTTGCAAGTTATCTCTATTAATGGTTTTATGATAAATGATGTAAATGTGTTAATTTTGTGCCAAAATTTCCAAGGGTGGATACGTGTTAGTTGCCTTGATTTTACTGCATAGCATGAAATTGACGAGTATGTTTTGTTGTTTTAAAAGTCGAATAATAGTTGCCCTTATAGTGTAATTAACTTAACTGATGATTTGTGCCTGTTGTTTCGATGATCTTCTTGAGCAATGGATGTGAAATTTTTATAATTGGGTTACGGGGACGTAACCATGTTTTAAGGAGGATAGGATTGTAAAATCTTAACGATTTATGACATCGCTAATAGGTATGTCGTGATTGTTTGAATATACTTGATAGTCCTGACTGCTTCTGTCATGCACTGTATTGTGATTCGTGAAGTATCCTTTAATTTATTTATGCGTAAAACTTTGGGGACAAAGTTTTCTTAACGAGGGTAGAATGAAACAATTCGCGTTTTGAAGGTTATAAAAGTACTACTTGCGTTTGTTTTTGTTATCGTTACGGGGTGGCGAACTTCGGGATGAAGTTCATTCTAAGGAGGGAAGACTGTAATACCCCGTATTTTAGCCTCGGTCAAACGGCAGTCAAACCATGTTTTATTCACGTATTTCAAACGGGATGTTTATAAAGTATTTTACGTAAAGTATTATTTTATAAATCGTATTTCTACGATTATTTCGTATTTCATAATCATTTCATATTTGATGATTTTCATAAAATGGCATTTCATTCGTAATTCTTTATTTTGATAGTATATTTATAATTAAATATATTTTATATTTTATATTTATTTCCTCGTTTATACTTGTTTTATTATTTAAATCGTAATTATAATTAAATCCTAAATTTAATATATTATGATATAAGTGTTAATAATTTTATATTCGTATAATTAATTTAATTAATATTTACTAGTAATAAAGTATATAATTTAATTAAAATAAATAATTTATACGTACTCGTTATTTTAAGTAACGATTCGAGAACGGGATATAGATAATATTATATAATGTTTCGATATGCGCGATGGACTGTTGGTGATGGGCTTGTACGCGGGTTAGAGTAACAATAGACCATGGGATAGAACCAACTGATAACACACACAAGTTATCGACATACCTCTCCTACAAACCCTAGACACCCATATCTCATGTGCCTCCATCGAGACTCACCAAGAAACCCTACATCCCGTATGCCCCTACCTCATCTACACCCCAAACCCTTCTCTAGTCAGCCGTGGATTGAAGGATAGCAAAAGAGGAAGAAAACTGTACAGAAGAATCCCACACCATCATCGTCTTCTTCTTTGCGACATAGTAAGTTTCGTGAGTTCTTGTATACTTTCTTTCAGACCTTCGAATTAGGGTAGTCGGGTTGTGGGTAGTCTTCGTGGTGCCCTTAACTTGTGTAACACCAGTAGACCACCAAGGGACCACTGTAGCCATTACAAGAGTCACCAAAAGTGTCGAAGTTAGCAAGTGTTTAATACTTTGTTCCTGCGTATATTGTTGTTTGTGTTTGCTATTGTTGCTATTCATTCGTGTTTTGAGTCTGATACATGTCGTGGGTCTTGGGTTTTGCTAGTGGAGTGGTAGGAGGTTACATTGGTGGTACTGGGGTGGTGTAGAGTGGTCAGGGAACTGTTGCTAATGTACGATTTTAAGAGGCTATCGAAGGCAGTGCAGAACAGGGGTATAGGGGTGGTGTGTATCGGTTTTGGAGAGTCTGTTTCATAGAGTTATGGGTGTGTCGAGGCCTTATGGTCACCACTAGGGTGTCGTGGGTGGTGTATAGGGTCGAGAGAAGTGATAAGTGGTGGCTGGGGTGGTGACAGCTGGTAGTTGGAAGCGGGTGTACAGGGCAGGAACGAAACAGGTGCAATTGTTTTGTCAGGTCACGGTTGCTGGTGGAATGGTTCGCTACAGGTTCGAGGGCTGTTGTAGTCGTGTTAGGGGTCGTAGTGGGTGTCAGTAGGTGCACCATGGTGCAGTGGTGGTAGCCACCGTGTTGTGGTGGTGGTAGGGGTGGCTTAACGGACGTCGAAGAGGCTGTTTAGGAGGCTGTCAATGGGTGTTGTGTCGAGGGGTCTGATGGTTGTAAGGGCTGTTATACGTGTTTTATTTTTATGGTTGTGGTTTTGATTGTTTGTCTAAGTGCTACCATTATCATTATTATTATTATTAATTTTATTATTATTCTTCTTATTATTAATGTTATTAATATTGTTATTGTGATAATATTGTCATTATTAGTATGATTATTATTGTTAGCAATATTGTTCATGTTAGTAATCATTAAAGTTGTAAAGTAATTTTATACAAGAATGTGACGGTTATCAATAGTTCGTTTTCCTATGTTCGGTTATTTAATTGAAGTCAGTTATAAAAGTATTAAGACGGGTTAGTCAAGTTAATTGAGGTAGGCGTGTTTTATACGGTCTCGTTATGCGTAATATAGTATTTAATTAATTAATTCGAATAATTGATATATTATATTAATGGCGTAAGTGTAGTAGTTAGTAATTAAATATATTATTATGTTAGGTGTTGAGTATGTGGTAAAGTGATTCTGCTGATTGGATGTAGCTGCGTGATGGGATTATATTACTATCCAGGTAGGATACACTGACCTTATACTCTATGATGTGTTATGAATGAGTGTTAAATTGTGTGTTATGGATGCTGAGCATGATTGACATGGTAATGATCTTGGTTGGATTGAGTGTTGATTATTATTAGTGGCATGAGCATTGCATTATGTAATAGTATGATTGATTAAGAGTATTGTTGCATTCATGAGCATGGCATATGCATTGGTTACTGAGAAAGATGTGAATCAGATGTTGTTCTGATATAAAGCCCTTGGTGGTTCTGCAGACCAGGCCTGGTGTCTTATCAGCTATTGAGCGGGTGTTCGGTGACGACCGATTATAGTCTGCCGGGAGGTTCGGTATGGCTGGGTGTTTCGGGTTTGAGATTGAGATTGTGATTGAGCTCGAGCATATCATGGCATTTGCATATCATATTTGTTGCATTAATTATTATTGTGTTACCCTACTCAACCGCGAGGTTGACAGTGTATTCGTGTACACCTACGATGATCTGGAATGGGGAGTAGATTCTACAGGTCAGAGACAGATGAGTTAGGAGCTGGGGCAGGAATGTGAGAAGCATACTTTGGACCGACCTAGAATTATATCACATCTAGAGTAGTCATCAGTTGTACTTTCTTTTTCGCTGAGCAGCAATTGTAATAACAAAAGTTTAAATTTTATCAGTTTGTATTTAAAGTACTTTGGTTTGTTTTACTTTGTTATTCACTACCTCGGACATTCCGAGATGGTAACAGCCCTGTTTATTGAGAATGTCTTGCTAAAGGCTCTTAAATAAATGGGAGTGTTACAGTTATTAAATAATTACATTATATACCTCAATTAGATATAACATTTTATATCTAATTTCGAATTAACATTTTAATTCGTCTTAGCTAATATTATTTAATTAGTATTAAATAATTGCATCATCATTACATTGACTAATCGTTTAGTCGTATAAGGTATCAATATGATTATATTTTCATTTATTCATATCTCTCAGATTACATCCTTTAGGTGTGACTTTTAGGGGCCAGTTGATTACTGCCATCTGTATGACAATAACGTTAAACTTCTAGCAAGCCAACCGTTATTGATAAACGTGAATCAAGTGATTAAAGTACAAGGTATACCCTGTGAACCTGTAAGAGATTTATTCATGTTGTCGCACTAACTGTGGAGGACACTAGCTCCAACAAAAATTGCATAAAAAACAAATTGTCTTGTTATGTGATATGTGTGACATATTACAATTTTACACAATTGACAAAAATAAAATGGAGTCCATCTTATGTTGGGTCGTGTAATGGGTGCTAATGGATGATTAATAATATTAATTGTGTAAGCTCACACATTACACTTGTACAAAAATAAGATCATGCAATGGCCAAAAATAAGAAGAGCATGCATAGGCCTTTTGTTGTGCATGTGGCCGGCTCATTTGATGGGCAATAAGCAGATTCTTCTCATTTTTCCAATTCATTCATTCCATTGTTTTATCTCTCTAAAAATTGTTTTCTAGAGAAATAAAAATCATTTTCTCACAAAATAATAATATTAAGTGTAATATTATTATAATTACAATTTCTAGTAACAAATTATTTTTAAATTATAAGACGGGTTCCTTGATACGTACCTTATGGAGACGATTTTTGTGTTTGATCATTCATAAGGGTATTCGGTTTATACAAGACTCGATTAAAAGGAGATTAATCGAGAATAAACCTTCTAAAACCAATGTAAGGATATTCCTATCATCTTATGTAATCATTATGCATGCATAAGATCAAATTAAGTTTTATAACTAAACTTATATAATTAAATTCATATGAGATATGAATTCCTAATCTGAAATTCGATTTCTAACAACCATTACTTAATTATCTATTATCTTTATAAATATGTGCATACAAAGGTGCAGTTGAAAGTACCTTGATTATCAAATGTAGTTCATTGGCACTTTGTATGCAATATTGTTCGTCTGGTCTATCTTGAAAATTTAGAATGTGTTGGTTCCATTTTTCCAATATTATCAACTATCAATTAGAGGTAGGTGAAGATAATGGTGGAATAAAATTGTGATGTGTTGTAAACATAGGCAGTAAAAAAGATCAATTATATCATGTGAGGAGATATTAAAACATTATGGGTGCAATATCTATAAAATATGGTAAGAATATAGTCAATTATGGTATGAAATGAAATCCAAGAATTTGAGAAATAAAATTACAGTTTTTAATATACTATGAATATAAGTATTGCAGAGTGAATATAATCATAATCACCGGAGTAAAAAGAATAATATTATATGTTTCAGTTTGCAGAGTGAATAATACTTCACGGAGAGTATGATTTGATCTTTCATTATGTATTTTAGAGTGAAGTATAGATACTGTTAGGTCATAGCTTTCATGATTTCTGAACAATTTTCAGAGAAGTTACTCTAATCTAGACCTCTTAAAATTGGTATGTAGGATTTAACTGAAGAAATTTCTAGATTGCGTGACTCTGATGTGAGATCTGTATTAGGCCGCAATAAACTGTATTTGATCCTTGATTTGGATCATACATTACTAAATTCCAGCTGTCTCGATGACATATGCTGAGAAGAGGAATATCTCTACACAGTAGAACAGACTCTCTTCAAGGTCAATCTACTAAAACTTGTGTAATATTGTTTTTTATGTTTCTGCTCTTACTTTACTCCTCAACTACTGAGTGCTCTAACCTTTAACAAACTTTTGCGAACGACACAATGTGTTCGTATTATTGCTGATGATGAAAGATCAAAAGCTTGAAAAGTAACCTAAAGCAATGACAGTAATTGGACACCCTTGCACAATACTAATTTCCATCTTGCAATTCTAGTCACAAGTAAATTTTTAGATTAATCAAAAGTTTAAGTGCTGGATATGAAAAATGTTCATAAATTTTTCAATAATAACCTAATCCGTAGCATTGTAAGATGGAAATTAGCACTGTAAGTCATAGTATTTGGCAAAGTATAAATTTGCACCAGTTTAAGTGTTGCATCGGTTGTATAAAAATTATACCTTTTATATATTTATATGTACATGTAATTTATTGTGCTGGTTACTGTCTGGCACGGGTCTAAGCTTGGATATATGGTTCAATTCTCGTCTTTCTGTTTTATTATGCAGGTTACTGGCTGGCAGTATGCGGGATATCGTTAACTTGAGCATTGTTTATGTTGTCCTTGTAGAGTAAGTGATTATCATAGAAATTGTTTCTTGTGTGAGTAGCCCTTCAACTTATCCAATTCAGGAAAAGTGTCTAAAACTCTTAATGTAACCGGAATTTATTTATTGCAAGAACAAAAATATTCTATTTTCCCTAAAGTCACCAGATGATTCCAAGTATTGGCTTAATAGATATCTCTAACAGTTCGTACCAGAAAAAACTAATGTATCAAAACCAAACCAAAATAACATCGTAAGAGTATAAAAAACGTGAAAAATATGTTATAATATTGGCCGAAATAGGTTTAAACTGACTTTCCGACTAACTCGGTCTGATCTAGAGCATGCTTCTTTGTTATGCTTAACTGTGCATCATCTTCAAATTCATATGCATCTAGTGTACACTTTGTCGGCGTTATTTTCACTGAGCTCGTGACGCACTCATCCTCAAGAGTACTTTGGATGGACTCCTGAGACAAAAATGATAATTAGAAACAATTAGATCTGATATATTTTGAATCAAAATGGTTCCTGTAATTTGTATTGAGCTTTAAATATCACCTGTTCTTTACCATTTTGAACTATGCTCTCTTCTCGGGAATCCACTTCCAAAGAGTCTTTTTGTCAAATTTATAGATAACAAATATGAGCAATTTTTAGTCTATTTAATAGTAAAGTATCAATGATGCTTATAACATATTCAAACCTGTGATGTTTTGCAGGTTTTAAGGTATTTCAGTATTAGATCTTTATCCTCGGAAAATTTATTGACACCATAAGATTTCAAACCTTTGGTAAGGTTATACTTTTCATCAACCTTGACTTTGAATATGAATCTTTTGTTCAGTAATACATTAAGTTCAGTTGGATGTGCATTTGGATCACCATGTTGTAATTCGAGAGTGTCAATTATTAACAAAGTAGTATAGTTGTTTGTTTAAGTAGTACAATACCAACGATAGTCTACGTACATATCACTTATTAAGAATTTAGATTTTCATGCTGTAATATACTTGTTCATTTCATTATTAAGTAATAAAGATATATTTGAAAAATAAGTATTGTATGAGTAGCTAAATTATGAATATATCGGTGTATTTATATTGACTATGCAAATCACCCATGTATATACGAAAAAATCACCAGAATACTAAGAAATAACAGTGCCCAACAAAATTACGTGTCAATGATAATTCCTATGCAAAACACCAGAATCCTTAGAATAGAAATGTGTAAAATGTTGTACAACTACTATGTAAATGATATATTGTATGTGTAGTTAAGTAATATGCACCTTATGTTGGTTATCTCGTAGTTATTCTGTTGATTGTTTGACCAAATCAATAGCTTGAGTATCAAATGGTATGAAGGTTGCGTTTCCGGTATGAAGGTTGCGTTTCCGGTATGATCGGTGTAACACCCCCATTTATTTAAGGGCCTGTACTAGGACTCCTCATATAAATAAAGGTGTTACCATCTCGGTTTCCCGAGGCAGTAGATACAAAGGAAAGATAACAGTACTTCAATTAAAATTAAACTCATAACATGTTCGTACAACTATATCTGAAAGTCTTAACAAAATAAATAAAGTACAACTCATGCTAAACTTGACTAAGGTGATCTAGACTCTAGTCTGGTCCGGATCCAAGCTCTTTCTCCCATAGTTCCCCCTTAGTCTCAGCCACCTGTCAATCTGCTCCCCAATAAATTGGTTCATCACAGGTGATCACGAATACACAGGGTCAACCACGAGGTTGAGTAGGGAAAAGAATAAATATAACAACAATATAATAAACTCCGCACCGATCCAACGCCAGATAAACTCCGCACCGATCCAACGCCATATATACTCCGCACCGATCCAACACCGTATAAACTCCGCACCGATCCAACACCATATATACTCCGCACCGATCCAACATCGTATCACAAGACCCAATATATATTCACATTGTATAATATCACAGAATGATATAGATAAGACAATATAACGAACACAGGTATTAAATAACCAACATGCTTGATATCAAATAAGAACAGTTTACACATCATCTAATACCAGTAGTTTCCCCTACCTGAATTAGCAAGAAACGCAGATAAACCCGAAGCTTGTCAGAAATGTTCCACGCGAAACTCGCTACCTAACAGATATACTTAACGAATTAACAATTTTCCCGAACCCCTTACGGTCATACTTACTCTAAATAGTAACCTTCCTAAAATAGACATAACCCAAAATAGTCACTTCTAAAAACTGTAACTTTCTAAACATGGAAACTTTAGTTTGAAATTCAAACTACCCAAATCATATATTAACATTCTCATAATAAAAATATTATTTCCTTAATTACAATAATATTATTACTACTAATAATAATATTACCATAATTACTTAAATGTATTTATGTATAGATTATAATAAAATAAACAACTAAAATAAAATTAAATAAAATGAAGTACACAAATTAAACGAATAGCCCTACCCCGCGACTCCCTCGTGAACAGACCCCTACCACGCCACCAAGACACGCCCAACCACCACCGGCAGCCACCAACACCAACACCCCGACTGTCCTCTACCACCACAACCACTAGCCACCTGACCGACAGTCGCCGGTGAGTCGAACCAGGGCCCAGATCAGGCCTGGTTCCTCACCAACGACCCTGACCACACGACTTGACTCTCACAATCGACGCAAACCCTGCCACCCTAACCACCAACTGTTACCACCCAGACCACCCTTGGACACCAGACTCTAGACACGGTGGTAGCATTGCACTGACCTCCCCCGAGTCCTCAATGCTACCACCCCCAAACACCCATGTGCTCACCTGAACAAAACGACACTGACTTCGACATAACACATCCTCACGACCACCCTTGACAAACCGCCCTGTACCACCCTGACCAGACACCACCACACCCTGAGACCACCACCGCGTGAAACCCCCATAAACCACCTGTCTCAACACCCAAAGACCCAAAACAAAAGACATACAACAAATATAAAAACTGTTTATAAAAAAAACGCATCAAAACCATACACTGTTGAAATCGTATTACTCCCTTCCCTGACACCGTGTTTGGCACCCTCGAAAAATGTGTAAAAACAACCAACGACACAACACCCATGACCAACACATACCCTACATACATTCTAGTATAAACTTATGTAAAAATAACCACTAATAAACGTGTTTGCTTGCTCCTAAACAGACGACAAAAACTATGCATAAAACTAAGATTACAGTGGTCGTGGTGATCATACCAGTTTCTTGGCCAAGTCGAGGTATCCTAGGACGGCTTACAACCACCGTGAACAGGTTTCTCTTCTTCCCTAAGGTGGCGGCTGGGTTTTGGTGAAGTCAGATCTGTTTTTGAATAGGGTTTAGGTCAAGAAAACACCTCCTATATATGGCGGCAGGAAGGGTGTTGTCTGCTGCTCCTGGACTTTCCGTGTGGGCTGTCACCTTGTCACACTAATCGAGGCCCACACAAGACACTCAATAGGTCCCAAGTTCAAGCCTTAGCAACACCATACTACTATTATTAAAATAAGGTACCTAGATCCCCATTTCGAATCCCACCTAAGTCCAAAACACCTCGCACAAAACGAGTGCAAGCAAGCCTATTAAACGAACGATTTTATAAAAAGAACTATCGCTTACTTACGACGTGACCAAAATGCGAGGTATTACAGTCTTTCCCCCTTAAAAGAACTTCGTCCCGAAGTGCTACCATACTTAGGTAACCAAGCTATCCACTCGAACGAACTTGAAACACAAACATCACAAAAGGTTCACTTAAATCTTAAATCACAGAAATCACAGAATGTTACATTCCACCCCCCTTAAAGAAAAGTTACGTCCGCGTAACTTACCTCAATCGAACAAATGTGGATAACGCTCTCTCATGGATGCCTCAGGCTCCCATGTAGCCTCCTCCTGATTATGATTGGTCCACAGGACCTTCACCAAGGACGTCTCTCCATTGCGAGTTTTCCGTACCTTTCTGTCCAGAATTTCCTTCGGAGTCTCAATGTATGCCAACTGCTCATCTACCTCAATCACTTCGTGTTGAAGCACGTGTGCTGGATCACTCACATATTTCCTCAACTGGGACACATGGAACACGTTATGGACCTTGGATAGAGCTGGAGGTAGAGCTAATCGGTATGCCACCTCCCCAACTCTGTCCAAAATCTCAAACGGTCCAATAAATTTCTGACTCAATTTGCCACGCTTCCCAAACCTCATCACACCCTTCATTGGAGATACCTTCAGCAGTACCATCTCTTCCGCCTCGAATGAAATCTCACTCCTCTTCAGATCCGCATAACTCTTCTGTCTATCCTGCGCGGCCCTCATCCGCTGTCGAATAATCTGAACCTGCTCCACCATCTCCTGGATCATATCGGGCCCTAAGGTCACAACATCAGCTCGATCATCCCAACACACAGGGCTCCGACACTTCCTCCCGTATAGAGCCTAGAAAGGGGCCATCCCTATGCTGGCATGGTAGCTGTTATTATAAGAAAACTCGATCAACCCCAGTCGATCCTCCCAAGATCCTCCGAACTCAAGAACGCATGCTCTCAACATATCCTCAAGGGTCTGAATTGTTCTCTCAGTCTGACCATCAGTAGCTGGATGGAAAGCAGTACTCATCTTCAATTGGGTACCCAAAGCTGCCTGTAACTCCTGCCAAAATCTAGAGATGAACCTCGAGTCTCGATCGGAAACAATGTCCTTGGGTACACCATGCAATTTGACCACATTCTGTACATATGACTTAGCCAACTCCGCTTTACTCCACGTATCTTTCATCGGAATAAAGTGAGCAGACTTAGTCAGCCGATCCACAATCACCCAAATCATGTTGTTGCCCCTCTGAGTCCGAGGCAACCCCACGATAAAATCCATCGAAATGTTCTCCCACTTCCACTCTGGCACGTCCAAAGGTTGAACTTTCCCTTGAGGTCTCTTATGCTCCCCTTTCACTCTCTGACATGTCAAGCACCTGGAAACAAACTCCGCAACTTCCTTCTTCATACTCGGCCACCAAAACGTCTTCTTAAGGTCCTTATACAATTTATCACCCCTTGGGTGAACAGAATAAGGAGTAGCATGAGCTTCAGTCAGGATCTTCTTATTTAGCTCCTCAATATTCGGTACACACCATCGCCCACTGAATCTCAAACTACCGTCGGTATGAATACTGAACTTGGATGCAGCTTCACCAACCTCACTTTCCACCATTAAGCGCCACTTCTGGATTCTCGCATCACTCTTTTGCAACTCCCGAATCTCCCCATACAACTCAGGCTCCACCGTCAAGTCACTAAGAGCATCCCCTTTCCGGATCATGAAAATTCCCATCTCCCTTAGTTCGCCATGCAACCTCACTCTCGATCTGGCACAACTCAGGTGCTAGTATAAGTGTCATGCCCCTGCAATATAGGAACCTTCCCAGTGAAGAAGGCTTTATGCGACTTAGGTGCTAGTATAAGTGTCATGCCCCTAAGCGTTGCCTTAAAATTAGGAATGACCGAATTTGCAGTAACCAGCATGACTGTCCAGATGGCAGATCGTACATCCATGGAACCTGTAGGGGTGTTGGAAAACATCCCTGTGCGTATCGACAGGTTTTTCTTCCCAGTTGACTTCGTAGTTTTGGACATCCCAGAGGATGCCCATATACCTATAATACTAGGAAGACCTTTCCTCCACACTACAGGGGCCATTATAGATGTAGGCACTGAGACTTTGACCTTCAAGGTAGGAAAGCATTCTATTATTTATGGCCTATCTTATAGAAAGAAGGATGCTATGACCCCCATCACTTGTAATGCTATCACTTATGAAAAGAAGTATGAGGTTGTAACAGCCCGTATATTTTCGTAAAGGACTATTTTTTTAAATAAAGTAATTTACGGAATTTAATAATATTCAATAATAATAGTAAGTTATATTTTTAAGATTTCCGTTAAGTTTTACCTTTTAATCATTTAATCTTAAGATGCCTTGTTTATTTTGTTTTAACCCGTCTCACACTTCCGGTTCACTTAAATAAGTAAACCCGTTTGTGTTATCCAAGTCCGTTTCCTTTTAAACGGAAAAGACAATTCTAATCCCTAAAACCCTTATTGTATGTCGACATTTCATCCTTCATAAAAACAATACACTGCTTCCTTCATTTCTCCATTTCTCATCAAACCTCCAAGCTTCTTTTCGATCTTTCTCCATCATCCGTCCTTCAAATCGAGGAAGTAAGTACATTTTCGGAATCCTCATCGAATTTGCAAGCCATCCGTCACTTCCGATTTTCATTTCGTGCCACCTCAAAAATAGGCTGTTTTGGAGTAATCCGTTTATAGCCTAGTTTTAATCGTTTTTCGTGTTGTAGGAGGAGCCCTAGAAGATCACAAGAAGGCTAGTGACGTGATTGAAGAGGAACAAGGAGCTTAACCGCTTTAGAGGTGACTATTATGAGTAACTCGGCCTATATGTCTAAATTAGCACTATATGTGATTTGATTGTGTTTTGATGAAAGTTAGTATGTTTATTGAGTACTAATGTTCTTAATATGTTATACAAACTGATTTTGTGATGATTAGATGATGAATTTGAGGAGAAGATGAGATTTAAGTGTATACATGTTAAGATCGGTTTATTTTGGGATTTTGGTGTTAAGTCACGGAATGATGGATTGTATACTTGTTCATATGTTTGTTTGATGTGGTTTACATGCTGGAAGTATGGAATTGTTGCATAGAAACATGTTTAAGTCGATTTGGTAAAGTATTGAGAAGATTGGAGAATGGCGAAATTTGCAAAACGCGATCAGAGGCTCTGAGCCGGTCAGCCGACCGGCGGCCGACCAACCGGCTCAGAGTCCCTCATTGTGTCTTTTTGATTTTTGAGGAATTTGGGAAAAGGATCCCCAGCCGGTGGACCGGCAGCCGGCCGGCCGGCTGGGAGTCCCAATTGTATATTTTGTTGTTTGCGAGAAAGGAAAGGAAAGGAGTCCCCAGCCGGTGGACCGGCAGCCGGCCGGCCGGCTGGGAGACCTTTTAGTTGTCTTTATTTTGATGTCGGCTAGAGGGTAAGGACTCTCAGCCGGTTGACCGGCCGCCTGTGGCCAACCGGCTGAGAGCCCCTGATGATGTTATTTGCCTTATAACTTTTGATTTTCAAGTCGGATTGCCTTGATTCTTTTTCCGTATGCTTTGTATGCATGATTAGAGTTCCCGGAGTTCGGGCGGCACTATATTGGGTTCGGGAATGGAGTGAGGATAGAGACCCCCCGGTCGGGCAACCGAAAGGGAAACCGGCTCTCCCTCGTCTTAGTTCCCGGGGTCAATTAAGTGTTGAGTGATGTGATTAGAGAGTTGATCATGGTTTATTGAATAGCCTCCTTTGGGAGATTTGGTTGTTGAACCACTTCGTGGGTGGTTCATTGTGTTTGTTCTGGACGAACCCATCCGTGGGTGGTTCTGTCCTCTTCGTGCGAACCCCTACGTGGGTGGTTCTGCTTTCTCCGTGTCGAACCCCTCCGTGGGTGGTTCTGATTCCTTCGTGCGAACCCCTACGTGGGTGGTTCTGCCTTCCTGACGAACCCCTCCGTGGATGGTTCTGTCTTTCTTCGTGTTGAACCCCTCCGTGGGTGGTTCAGTGTTCTGTGTTGAACCCCTACGTGGGTGGTTCAGTGTGTTGTGGTCGAACCCCTCCGTGGGTGGTTCGCGTGTGTGTATTGATTGGTATATACTTGCCTGAGTAGGGGTACTGTGTTATATACTTGCTGAATGTTTTGGTATATAGGTTATGTCTTAAGTTGACCGCTGAACCTTATACTTGCTGATTGTTTAGTATCTGCTTGCCTAGTAACGGTACGGTGTCAGATCTAGATGTTTGTGACGATGTTTAAGATGATATTGAATGATGAGTCTGATGTTTGACTTTAGTATTGTTCGTCCAAGGCATTGGACGACTCTTAGTCCGGTTTCGTAAACGGTTTGGATTGAAAGACCCCCCGGCCGGGTAACCGGAAGGGAAACCGGCTCTCCTTCCAAATAGTTTCCGAAGTTGGTTGAGAGCCTTTGCATGGTATTGCATGATGTTATGAAAGATGAGTTATCGAGATTTGTGTGCCTCACATGATTGTTTATGTTGGAGTATAATGCTTGCTTATATGTTCGGTGTTGTATGACACTAGGTGGCTATGAGAGCTCTAGTCACTCCCCACTGACTGTGGCGCACATGTTGTGTGTGTAGGTACTGGATGCTGTTTGCAGGGGGTTACGTTGAGGCTAGCGAGCGATGATCCTATCATCGATGACTTACCCACATCGTGTAGCTAGACCTTAGACTTATGTTTCTGTATTTTGTGCCTGTAGGGATATGCTATCCCGGGCTGCTTTTGTTTCATATCTTAAAACTTAATTATGTTTCAGTTTTGCTAAAGCACCTCGCGTGATTAGTTTGTTAAAAAGTTTTAATTCCGCTGCATTTTTAGTACTTTGTGTGATTTAAATTTCCGCTTTCGCGAGGGGTTTTACAGTTGGTATCAGAGCATTATTGCTCCCGACGCACTTATGTAATCCCCAAACATAACTTGACCAATAACTTGAATAATGAATGAGAGATTTGGGTAGACTTAAGGACAAGTGGTAGACTGGTTGTGATTGTTAATTGTTAGGTTAACACCGTTTTCTCTTTTGAAGGATGGTGAGGACCACTGCCACAGAGAATACTGTACTGCAATCACTTAGGCAAATCCTTGAGAACCAAAGGGTTCAGGCTGAAGCTGTTCCTCCTCCCCCGCCTGGCAATGAAGCTCACAGACCTGGTGGTTTTTCCTGGATCGCCTCCCGGATGTCTAAGAGTCATGCTAAGACTTATGGTGGCGAAGTTGACCCAGTTGCCTTATCAGAGTGGTTTCGTGACATGGAGAAGAACTTTTCGATGTATTCGGTCGTCAGAGAGGATAGAGTGCGACTTGCCTCCCACTTTTTGACACTTGAAGCAGACCGTTGGTGGCTTCTTACTGGCCCTAGTTTCCTCAGTGATCCGTTGTTTGATTGGGACGCGTTCAAAGACAAGATTGAGACCCGCTTCTACCCTAAGGAACTGCGTTCGCAAAGATTGAAGGAATTCATGGATCTCAAGCAAGGAGACATGACAGTACAGGAGTTCACGGACAAGTATAATCAGTTAGCTCACTTTGCTTCTCGGTTCGTAAGGGATGAATCCGAGAGAGTCTACTTCTACAAAGGGAAGTTAAGTGCCCGCATCGAGAGTATGATTCGCAGAGATTCTACTTCTTTCGTAGAGGTGTATGATGATGCTATTTGGGCTGAGAATTCAATTAAGGCTATAGATGAGGAGACCCAAGCCCTCTCCCAACCTAGTTCTTCACCAGCTTGCCCTCAAGGCAAGAGGCCCTCTACTTCTTCACCATCTCCTCCCCGTTCTAACAAGGTGCAATTGGTGCACTCTGGTGGACTTTCTACCCTAGCTACTGCTTCCAGAGGCAAAGGACCCCAGAATATTGGACGACGTCGAGATCATCACTCGGGTACACGTCGCTTGGGCAGACCGCGATTGTGCTATCACTGTCGGAAGCCCGGACACCTATCCGCTGAGTGCCCCGAGAAGAACATTGCTGACAACGCTACTGCCGCTGTCCAGGGACCGAAGACCAAGGGTACTGTGTTCGTGATGAGTCGTGCTGCAGCAGAGACTTGCCCTCAGTTGGTTACTGGTACGTCTTCACCATTGACTTCTTCCTTCTATCTTCTTCTAAGGCCCCAAGGTCTTATCCCTTTTCTTCTTGTGTACATCTGTTCTTGAAATCTCTTCCATCTTATCTTGGAACTACTTACATGGCTTCCTAGCTCAACTCCATTGCCGGAACTTATCCTCCCTTGGCTCGAGTGAGTAACTTACTTCTATAGACTTAGAGGAATCCTTTAGGTTGACCGCAGTTCGTGTTTTGGGACATATTGTTGTTTAGGAAAACCTATGAGATATTTTGAGACGTGATCTGGTGATCCTAGTGTCCATATGTTACTAATTGAGAGAGTGGAGTAGTTGAGGAAATGCTTGGTTGAGTAGAGTCTAGTACATGACTATCGGTGGAACTTAGATGTTGTGACACTATTGGGATGCGTGTAATGGTAGATTTGGAAGTACCATTTGGAAATTTAAAAGAAATACTTGGAGTTTGGGTGAATTTAGAGGAACATGCTTTAGATGGTGTTGATGCCAAATACTTGAATGAAGTGAGTTAGTGACGCTTAATCTTGAGGAAGTACTAGATGTAGAGAGACCCATATATTTGAGGAACGAGAGCTTTTAGTGACAGAGTGAGAGTGTGGAGATATTTACAATTTGACTTGTGGAGTTGATTGGGTGCTTGAACCCGAATTATTTAGTGGATCTTAGTGTTTACCTAGAGAAGTACTTGGTGGACTGGTTGATGCACCATTGATAGCTGGACATATTGGAATAACTTGTTTGGGAGTGGAAACCAGTTGACTTAATAGTAATTGGGAAGTAAGATACAGCTGTCATTGAGGAATCTTAGAAATTTAATATCCAAACCTTGGGAATGATTTGGATTGGGATATTGGTAACTTACTTATCTTGAGGAATCATGGTATGGTACGACACCGCGAGTGTATCATATCAAAGGACTTGTCTTTCAATGTTACTCGAGGATTTAGGAATTGTGACTTTTGTAAAGCCTTATTGTGAATGTCCATGTTATAGTGATGAGGCTGAACTTGAGGATGTCAGCATATCCCTAGAAGTCGAGTTAGAGGTTCAGGACCGCTTGTTAAAGGCTGTGTGAGAAGCAATGTAATTAAGTCTCATTTATGGTTAGAGTAATTTTGAGTCGTTTAAGGAAAAGATCTACCAAAAGCCGTAATCAGAGTGCTTGATTTGGGGAGAGAGAGATGAGAACCTTGTGAGAATTTCGAGAAAACCGAGCCTATGGAATCATTTGTTCTAAAACATAATTTCTCTCGTGCACCGATTCTCTTTTGTGCACCTGTAAATTCGCTAAACTATCCTCCTCTCGGTCAATTGCAACTTGTTGAGTTTCACAACCTTGCTCTTTCTGTAAGTTTTGATATAAAAACTCGTTTTCAAAAGTATTTTGGTTAAGGAAATGGGTAATCTCTCAACTTTAACAGGTTTCAGTGATGATTTTCCAAGAAAACCCGGTTTTAATCAATTGCATATCTTGTAATTTGATTAATCTAAGCGTCGATTTGTCATTTGAACTCGTTATTGGAGACGTCTGATAACCTGAACAATGCTTACCGACACTGGATCGATCTAAAATTTTAAACTTTAATTTATTTAATTTTGGGACTTGTCTCAGATTTGGAATGTCGGGCTCTTGAATGTACAACGAGAACCCCAACGTCCATTGACGAAGACTTGTGCCTTGGAAAAATTGTTTGAAATCTTTGAAAGGAACCTAAGGTTGTAAAATCAGTTAAGCGAAAACTTTGATCTGTTAACTTTGTCCTTGTTTCTGCTTTCAAGTTTCGAGGACGAAACTTTTTGAAAGATGGGGTGATTGTAACAGCCCGTATATTTTCGTAAAGGACTATTTTTTTAAATAAAGTAATTTACGGAATTTAATAATATTCAATAATAATAGTAAGTTATATTTTTAAGATTTCCGTTAAGTTTTACCTTTAAATCATTTAATCTTAAGATGCCTTGTTTATTTTGTTTTAACCCGTCTCACACTTCCGGTTCACTTAAATAAGTAAACCCGTTTGTGTTATCCAAGTCCGTTTCCTTTTAAACGGAAAAGACAATTCTAATCCCTAAAACCCTTATTGTATGTCGACATTTCATCCTTCATAAAAACAATACACTGCTTCCTTCATTTCTCCATTTCTCATCAAACCTCCAAGCTTCTTTTCGATCTTTCTCCATCATCCGTCCTTCAAATCGAGGAAGTAAGTACATTTTCGGAATCCTCATCGAATTTGCAAGCCATCCGTCACTTCCGATTTTCATTTCGTGCCACCTCAAAAATAGGCTGTTTTGGAGTAATCCGTTTATAGCCTAGTTTTAATCGTTTTTCGTGTTGTAGGAGGAGCCCTAGAAGATCACAAGAAGGCTAGTGACGTGATTGAAGAGGAACAAGGAGCTTAACCGCTTTAGAGGTGACTATTATGAGTAACTCGGCCTATATGTCTAAATTAGCACTATATGTGATTTGATTGTGTTTTGATGAAAGTTAGTATGTTTATTGAGTACTAATGTTCTTAATATGTTATACAAACTGATTTTGTGATGATTAGATGATGAATTTGAGGAGAAGATGAGATTTAAGTGTATACATGTTAAGATCGGTTTATTTTGGGATTTTGGTGTTAAGTCACGGAATGATGGATTGTATACTTGTTCATATGTTTGTTTGATGTGGTTTACATGCTGGAAGTATGGAATTGTTGCATAGAAACATGTTTAAGTCGATTTGGTAAAGTATTGAGAAGATTGGAGAATGGCGAAATTTGCAAAACGCGATCAGAGGCTCTGAGCCGGTCAGCCGACCGGCGGCCGACCAACCGGCTCAGAGTCCCTCATTGTGTCTTTTTGATTTTTGAGGAATTTGGGAAAAGGATCCCCAGCCGGTGGACCGGCAGCCGGCCGGCCGGCTGGGAGTCCCAATTGTATATTTTGTTGTTTGCGAGAAAGGAAAGGAAAGGAGTCCCCAGCCGGTGGACCGGCAGCCGGCCGGCCGGCTGGGAGACCTTTTAGTTGTCTTTATTTTGATGTCGGCTAGAGGGTAAGGACTCTCAGCCGGTTGACCGGCCGCCTGTGGCCAACCGGCTGAGAGCCCCTGATGATGTTATTTGCCTTATAACTTTTGATTTTCAAGTCGGATTGCCTTGATTCTTTTTCCGTATGCTTTGTATGCATGATTAGAGTTCCCGGAGTTCGGGCGGCACTATATTGGGTTCGGGAATGGAGTGAGGATAGAGACCCCCCGGTCGGGCAACCGAAAGGGAAACCGGCTCTCCCTCGTCTTAGTTCCCGGGGTCAATTAAGTGTTGAGTGATGTGATTAGAGAGTTGATCATGGTTTATTGAATAGCCTCCTTTGGGAGATTTGGTTGTTGAACCACTTCGTGGGTGGTTCATTGTGTTTGTTCTGGACGAACCCATCCGTGGGTGGTTCTGTCCTCTTCGTGCGAACCCCTACGTGGGTGGTTCTGCTTTCTCCGTGTCGAACCCCTCCGTGGGTGGTTCTGATTCCTTCGTGCGAACCCCTACGTGGGTGGTTCTGCCTTCCTGACGAACCCCTCCGTGGATGGTTCTGTCTTTCTTCGTGTTGAACCCCTCCGTGGGTGGTTCAGTGTTCTGTGTTGAACCCCTACGTGGGTGGTTCAGTGTGTTGTGGTCGAACCCCTCCGTGGGTGGTTCGCGTGTGTGTATTGATTGGTATATACTTGCCTGAGTAGGGGTACTGTGTTATATACTTGCTGAATGTTTTGGTATATAGGTTATGTCTTAAGTTGACCGCTGAACCTTATACTTGCTGATTGTTTAGTATCTGCTTGCCTAGTAACGGTACGGTGTCAGATCTAGATGTTTGTGACGATGTTTAAGATGATATTGAATGATGAGTCTGATGTTTGACTTTAGTATTGTTCGTCCAAGGCATTGGACGACTCTTAGTCCGGTTTCGTAAACGGTTTGGATTGAAAGACCCCCCGGCCGGGTAACCGGAAGGGAAACCGGCTCTCCTTCCAAATAGTTTCCGAAGTTGGTTGAGAGCCTTTGCATGGTATTGCATGATGTTATGAAAGATGAGTTATCGAGATTTGTGTGCTTCACATGATTGTTTATGTTGGAGTATAATGCTTGCTTATATGTTCGGTGTTGTATGACACTAGGTGGCTATGAGAGCTCTAGTCACTCCCCACTGACTGTGGCGCACATGTTGTGTGTGTAGGTACTGGATGCTGTTTGCAGGGGGTTACGTTGAGGCTAGCGAGCGATGATCCTATCATCGATGACTTACCCACATCGTGTAGCTAGACCTTAGACTTATGTTTCTGTATTTTGTGCCTGTAGGGATATGCTATCCCGGGCTGCTTTTGTTTCATATCTTAAAACTTAATTATGTTTCAGTTTTGCTAAAGCACCTCGCGTGATTAGTTTGTTAAAAAGTTTTAATTCCGCTGCATTTTTAGTACTTTGTGTGATTTAAATTTCCGCTTTCGCGAGGGGTTTTACAGAGGTCATCACTACTTCTCCTACTTTGTTGCCTATTCCTGTATTCGTTTTTACACCTCCGCCCCAGATTGGGAGCAATATGGAGGACACTTCTATTGTGGTTAGTGCAGGAGTTGGTTTGGGGAAACCCAAAGCAAAGGAGGTCATAGTGCAAAGAGGAGGAATGGGATGTTTGAGCTATAAAGAGGGTGATGACCCAGATGTTGTGGATCGGGAAGAAAAGAAGAAGAGGAGGCAAGCTCAAGAAGAGAGGTCTTCGCATATGCTTTGCGACGGCGGAAAGAAGATGTGTTTTGCTACTCAAGCAAACACTGTGGAGACTACGGCTTGTCGTCAAAAACCGTGGTCGGATATTTTCCGCATCTTTAGCGGATAGTTGTTTCAAGTTGCAGTTTTTAAGACAATTTTAGTTTTGTTGTGTGAGACTTTTTAATTTGGTTTGCTCGTAGTTTTAGAAGTTTTTCCGTTATGCTTGCGTAGTTAAGACTTTTAGACTTGTTTCTGAAATCTCGCGCATTTGTTGGGCGCATATATTTTTCTTGCTTTTTCAGGTTTTACGAGGAAACGAAGACCGCTGTGACACAGAGGGGTCGACCGACCATATACACAAGTCGGTCGACCTGGTCGCTGTATCGCTGAAATTTCTGTAGTTTACAGGAAGGTCGGTCGACCTACCCGTCCGTCACAGCCTGCTCGTTTTCTTCCTCGGGAATCGTGCAACCGTCTTTGGTACTTTAGTGGCACTGCTGGCCACCAAAACCTCCCAGCTCGCGCTGGTTTGGGGAGGTTTTTCTCATACGTCTATTAATCCAGTGAGTTCTTTCCAATTTTTCCTTAGTTTTTATTTTCTTTGCATACTTTCTTTTAATTTTCTTAAACCTTTACTTAGGCTAATGCACAATGGGGACATTGTGCGGGTTGGTTTGGGGAATGGTTTCGTGTCACATGCATTACATTTTGTCACACGTTTATTGCATTTCTGTGTTGCATTGTTCTTTTCTTTATTTTCCTTATATATACAAAAAACCAAAAAAAATGAAAAAATTTCGAAAATTCCAAAAAATGCACGTTTATTTTAGCATATAGGTCGAGTCGGAACGAGAGTATTTCAAGGATGATTTATGCTATCTTACATGTCTATGCCTTTACATTGCCTTGTCAACTTGTTTTAGTATAAGAGTCTTTTGCATATCTACTTGTTTTTGTCAATTTGTATATCTTGAGACTTGACTTATACCTTGGCAACCTACTATACATTCTAAGGTTTAGAGCTTTATTCCCTGGTTTCATTCTTAAACCATTTGTCTAGGATGTGAGTAGTACTCCCCTTGGAACATGTTACATTAATATGCATAAACATGAACTTGAATTGCTATATACTTGTTTTTACTTTCTCGTTTTGTGAATCTTGGTACGTGCATTTGGGATCCCTTTTCTCATATTTACCCATAAGCTTCACATAGCCAAAATTGCCTTTTTATTCCCCCAAAACTACACCCCATACTTAGCCTACCCTTCCAAGCTAGTATTTGTGGTCATTGGATCGTCTTGAGGTATCTTGATTTGTATGCTATCTTGAGCAAAAAGAGAAAAGAAAGAAAGAAAGAAAGAAAAGAAAAAGAACAGAAAAATCCAGAAAAGAAAGAAAGAAAGAAAAGAAAAACGAAAAAATCAAAACTTACAGGAATGAAGTCGACCGACCGCCTTCATGGGTCGGCCGACCAACTGTCAACACCCAGATTCAAAAATTTCGTTCCAAAATCCCTTTCTTTTATTTGTTATCACTCCCGTACTTCATTCAAAATATTTGGGAGTCCTTTCTTATATTTAAAGTGAGAGTTGTGCCACAAAAGAGCACTTTCTTAATACCAAAAAGTTGTGAAATATGTTGTTGGGAAACGGTTTTACTAGCTTGGCTACTAACCCCACAAATCCAAAAACATCTTAACCACTTTTTACCTCTTACCTCACATATCCTTCATTACTTCAGATGCATGTATCCGAGTCACTTAATGGGTTTGTTATACATTGTTATAGAATTCTTGTTCATGTTAGATTGCAGGCATGTTTTCATGGGTCGTAGTTAGGTGAGTGTCTCTACAAAATTACTTCTTTCTATCTTTTACATATACTCACCCTTTGTTTCATGAGTGTCTCGAGCGTACCGCGAGAGTCCATGGTATAAGTCTCTATAGTTTCTAGTGTTGCAAGTTTGACGACCCTATGACTCGTTTGCATGATTTAAATGCTCTCTCATTTTGTACTTGGCATTGGTATAGGCTTACATGTAAATTTCGCTCTGAGACTGAAATTGTTCCATTAGTTAAGATCGAGTCTATTTCTTGCTTGAGGGCAAGCAAGGGTTTGGTTTGGGGAATTTGATGCGTGTCTATTTTATGATGTTTTTCATCTATTTTTACACACATTTGGTCGCTCATTTACTATGTTTTAGCCCTTATTTCCCAACAATCGTGTACTTTCGTATTTTTATGCACTTTTCCAGATTTAGGCGGAAAAGGGACGATTTAGCACCATATTCGTGTCCTCGAGTCTTTTGCATAATTAAGGAACGAAGGAAAGTCAACTGGAGTCTTTATTTAAATACCAAGAGTCAAAGCGAGAAGAAAACCGAAGATTTTCTTTGCGGAAGCGGTTGACCGACCTACTACATGGGTCGGCCGACCAGGCCTAATTTTTATGAAGTCCAAATCTTGAAGAAAGCCCAAGAATTCACTTAAATCCGTAAACGAGGTCGACCGACCTCAGCAAAAGCCCAGAAACAGATTTCGGAAAGTAATTAGAAGTAGGAGTCTTTAGGAAACTCTAATTTATGCCCTATATAAACTAATCTCTTGTTTAGGGTTTTACCAGATCTAGCTTTTATCAATTAGCACCACCATAATAATCAAGTTCGTAATCTAGTTTACTCAATCTTTTAGTTTATTTGTGAAGAGTCTATTGATATAATATACTCAAGAAGGGGGGGGGGGGGGGTTGAATTGAGTATGCCTTCTTCTTAAATCTTCTTCGATGTGTGTATGGTTGTATGATGATCTTCGAGTAGAACAAATAATAAAGAGAAACACAATATTTTTGAAGTGGTTCAGTCTCACACTTTGAGACCTACGTCCACTATTCTCGATTAATAAAATTAGTACCAACTCTGGATTACAATTTTATCAACCCTACTCGTACAACTTTGATATTAGTTGTAACTCAATCTAGATACCGTTAAATATCTAGCTACGTCAAGTACCGTTAAATACTTGATTACAATGAGTACCGTTAAATACTCGATCTATCTTACGCTAATAAGATAAGTCTTCTATGAGTTTCTTCTTGTTCACAATCTTGAATAAATAAGATCAATGCTTGAGCACTTGAATCTTCATATGAATATGACAATTAAAGCTCGGACTTCGAAGAATATTGACGTCGACGGTTTTCTTGATTTTTGTGCAAGTGTGTATGATTTCGTGATCTTCAATGTTTCACAAGTGTTCTATTTATATAGAATTATGTCTAGGTTATTAAACCCTAGATGATTTAGGAAAATTACTAAAACTAGAATTCTAGTATTTAGTTAATATTACCATAAATCTAATCTTAATTGATTTAGGAAAGATTTAATAAGATACTCTAGGTATTATATAAGGAATCAATTTCCTAATTCATATTTAGGAAAGATCTTATATAATAAATAAATAGTAACCTTATTAAAAGCAACTTCCTAAACCTTGTCAAAATATAATGAATTATATTCCATAATGTAATCTAGTTTGTTTTTAGGATATCTAAATAAATACATATTTATTTATTTAATCCAATCCCACACGTTTTATGGAATGTGTCATAGTACACGTTTTCCAAAATCGTTTCAAACAATATTTAGATTATATTATTTTGACAATTATGGTTATATAAAAATCCTTAGTTTATTAGTAATAAATAATTATCTCATAAGAAAATTATTTGTTCCTATTTGACTAAAAGATATTTTATATTACCATATTAAGATTAATAATTCTGTATTCCAAAAATAGAATACTAATTAGCCACTAAATAATCACGACGACTTTGGAAATCAAAATCGTTTCAACCATCACAAATCTTTCGACCATTTCTTCTTTCTGGAGTTATAGCTACGAGCTATAACTTTAATCAATCTCATACTAAAGCTATAGTTGATAAGTATAACTTTAGTTCACTATATGCACTTGTGATCTTCATCTAATCTTCGATTAGTCAATCCTTTGACTAAAGTTCTTGAATCTTTTATACTTGATTGATGAGATCTCTTAAACTAATCTTCTGTACACTTAGCACACGATTATACGCACAAGTATATAATATACATAGCTAGACTTGTCATTATCAAAACATAAACATATATACTTAATATGTTCCCCCTCAATATAATAATGGTTAATTATAGTAAGGATTCACTTAGGGTTTCTATCTTCTAACTATCCCATATTCTTTAAGAACCCTAAGAGACAATGAATTACGACAAGGAGCAAGCTTAGGCAAATTCTAATCTAAGTCGCATTTTTCCCTCTCTTGACATCATCGAAAAGATGAGAACAAAGACATAAAACGACTAGAATAATATACGACGAAACATGAATAAGCATGCAACAAAGACGTATCACACAAACACAAGATATCATACAAAACAAGTACGAGTGTTAGAAATATACACAACTGAACCGAAATACTATGCCACTGGGCCGAATATAGGTCAAATATGAGAAAATTGGGCCGGCTTGGATAATTTTTAGATGGGCCTTTTGGAAACAATTAGGAAAGGTTAAGATTGGCAACATAAGGACTAGAGGGCCTCGGATTTTGTTGGGTCAAAGATAGTTTTAGAGTTGGGCTAGGATAAGAGTAAGAGTTTGAGGAAGTCCATTCCGGATTCAAACACAACAACCGAAAATACCGAACGAAACTAAGACAAGAACAGTGTATGAACACTGCAACTCTGATTACGGACGAGAGCAACGATCACTGTTGATGAATAACTTATCTCACAACAATTGAACATCTGTGCCAACCTTCGTAATCCGTTTATTAACGTTATCCATCCAACCTTCGCAATCCGTACCACCACCACTACTACTTCCCGCGCTTTCTTTTTCTTTCTTAATCTCGTATAGACCAAGGATTTTATCTATCTTGGCATTTAGACGTTCAAACAAAGGAAATACCCATGAGCTTAAGAAATTTATTACATATCCGAGATCTTGGCATAACCCCATAACTCGCTTTGTCAATAGCACCTTTCTTGAACAAAATCTCCGACACCCACATTCCATAGGGAATGTCGAGTGTGGAGCACACCTTTTCTTTGATTAACACACTTGAAACTTAACAAATTTTACAACAAATCAAGAAAGATAAATTCACCTTCATTCATCCATCCAATTAAACAACATGACAACTTATCCCGACCACCTCGTCTTGGTAAAACAGTGTTCCATAAGTGGCTTCCAAGGAACATTCTCGAGACAGAGGACGGGAACCTTTTCTCGGTTGAGACGAACTCCGGCGAATACTCAGGGACTATAGGTGAGTCTCGGTTAAGTTTGCGACGTTTCCCGGTGTCGGTCGTCGGAATGGACACGGAGATGGGTGTTAGGGACGGTGGAGGTGAGTGACACGTGATGGCAGCATGGTGGTTTGAAAGGTTGGGTTTAAGTTTTGATCGGATTTTAATGGAGTTTGGTGATTTTATTTTGGAGGTTTTGTGAGGGTGAGGTAATTATTTAGGGATTTGAGTTTGTTGGTGAGATGACACGTGGCAGGGGGTGTGGGGTAGCTTGGGACACGGTTTAGGTGTATAATAAGGTAAGATATGTTTTTCCTTTTTTTTTTTTTTTTTTTTGAATAATATGTATTATTACTATTATATAGGTGTATATATTGTAGGTTTGATCATAATATATGACGTAATATTATTGTGAGATTCGGTTGTGCACACATACATACATGAATTGCATAACATAATTATGTTCACATAATTTATCATCGAATACACACATAGACATGCAGCGGAGTATACGGACACAGTCATATAATCTCATCTTAACCGTAGTCAATCATTGGGTTATTTTTGCTTTTAAGATTCGATTAGGTGCCACCGATTAAACCAATTTCCAATCGCAAAGTCTCAAAGCGTTCTCTAGCTATTGGTTTAGTGAAGATATCTGCCCATTGTTTTTCCGTACTACAAAATTCCAATTTTATATTTTTCTTTTCAACATGGTCTCTTAGAAAGTGGTGTCTAATTTCAATATGTTTGGTCCTCGAGTGCTGGGCTGGGTTTTTAGATATAATTATTGCACTCGTATTATCACATAATATAGGCACACATCCAACATCAACACCATAATCATGTAACTGTTGCTTTAACCATAAAATTTGAGAACATACCAGTGCGGCTGCAATATATTCTGCTTCAGCAGTTGAGAGGGCGACAGAATTTTGTTTCTTGGATCCCCAAGATATAATACAAGGACCTACAAAGGTAGCAAGTCCGGAGGTACTTTTTCTGTCTAAAGAACATCCTGCATAGTCCGCATCTGAATATCCTACTAGATTAAAGTTACAGTCCATAGGATACCATAGATATAATTTTGAGGTTCCGATTAGGTATCTTAATATTCTTTTAACTGCAATCATGTGTGATTCTTTTGGTGCAGATTGGAATCTTGCACAAACACAGACACTAAACATTATATCTGGACGACTTGCTGTAAGATAAAGAAGTGAGCCAATCATACCTCGGTAATTAGTTTCATCTACAGACTTACCATCTTCGTCTTTGGTTAACTTTTTATCTGTGACCATTGGAGTAGGCATTGCATGAGAGGTTTCCATTCCGAATTTCTTTAGCAACTCCTTGACATATTTTTGTTGATGAACTTTGATTCCTTCTTCAGTTTGTTGTATTTGAAGTCCAAGGAAGAACTTTAGTTCTCCCATCATACTCATCTCGAACTCAGAAGTCATCAACTCAGAGAAGTACTTGCACAACTATTTATTAGTTGAGCCAAAAATAATATCGTCAACGTAGATCTGAACGACTAGTAGATCTGAGTTTTCGCTTTTAAGAAATAGGGTTTTATCCACATACCCTCTTTTGAATCCACTCTCCAATAGGAACTTTGATAATCTGTCGTACCATGCCCAAGGTGCTTGTTTCAGGCCATAGAGAGCTTTGTCCAATTTGAATACATGATCTTTGAGTTTGCTGTCAAGAAATCCGGGAGGTTGTTCAACAAATACTTCCTCTTGGAGATAGCCATTAAGAAATGCAGTCTTAACATCCATCTGAAAAAGCTTCATTCCCTTGTGTGCTGCAAATGCAATGAGTAATCTTATTGCCTGAAGACGAGCAACAGGAGCAAAGGTTTCGTCATAGTCGATCCCTTCCTGTTGGTTGTATCCTTGAACCACTAGTCTGGCCTTATTTCGCACAATGACTCCAGTGTCATCCAGATTGTTTCTGAATACCCATCTATTTCTAATGACAGTTCTGTCCTTAGGTCGAGGAACAAGATGCCAAACTTTGTTTCTTTCAAATTGTTGGAGTTCTTCTTGCATGGCAACTATCCAGTCTGGTTCTGCGAGAGCTTCCTTGATATTTGAAGGTTCAATAGTGGAGAGAAAGGAGTAGAATGAGCAAAAGTTATTTAAGCTCCTTCAAGTTTGAACTCCATCTGTCAGGCTTCCTATGACATTGTCCAAAGGATGAGAGCCTTTGTATCTCCAGTTCCTTGATTGATTATTAGCATTACCTGAACTTGACACGGGATCTTGACTTGTTCCCCCTGAATCTAAACCTGGGTTTATAGTAGGGTCAGGTATAACTCTGGCCTCTTCCCTTTGGTTTTGATTCAAAGTTACAGCTTCATTAGCTGTAACTCTGGGTTCCAAGTCATTGGTTTGAGAGTTATCTACAGTATCATCAACTGTAGTTTCATCTCTCGCACCATTTTCTCCCAAGTTGAGTTCATCATGAGTTCCTTGAGGTTCTCTTTCTTCAATTTCCATTTCAGGAGGATCTTCCTTTGATAACCTGAAATCAGGTTCGTCTAGGTTTTCCTCTATATCCTGTAATGGCTTATCGAAGACATTATTTTCATCAAAGATAACATGAATACTTTCCTCTATGCAAAGAGTACGTTTGTTGAAAACTTTGTAGGCTTTACTATGATCTGAATATCCTATAAAGATTGCTTCATCACTTCTAGGGTCGAATTTGCTTAATCTGTTTTTACCATTGTTGTGAACAAAGCATTTACTACCAAAGCATCTTAAATGAGATATGTTTGGTTTATGACCTCGAAGAAGTTCATAAGGTGTCTTTTTAAGAATAGGTCTAATCATAGCACGGTTATGAATATAGCAAGCTGTACTTATAGCCTCAGCCCAAAAGTTTCTAGGTAGGCCACTACAAAGAAGCATTGTTCTAGCCATGTCTTCTAGGGTTCTGTTCATTCGTTCTACGACTCCATTTTGTTGTGGGGTTCTAGGGGCCGAGAAGTTATGTCCAACACCATTGGTTTTACAGAACTCAATAAAAGCATGATTGTCGAACTCAGTTCCATGGTCAGTACGGATTGTTACTAGGTTTGATTTATATTTGTTTTGGACAAGTTTCATGAGACTAACAAATTCATCGAATGTTTCGTCTTTAGAGTGAAGAAAGATTGGCCAAACAAATCTAGAGTAATCATCAACTAGAACGAAAACGTACCTGGAACCACCTTTGCTTCTTACCTTCATAGGGCCACATAGATCCATGTGTACTAGTTCAAGAGCTTGTTCTGTGCTTACCACTCTTTTTGGCTTAAAGGATGATCTGACGTGTTTACATCGTGCACATGTGTCACACATCTTTTCTTGATCAAATTTGATCTTTGGAAGACCTTCGACCAAGTCCCATCTTTTCAGCTTACTTAGAATTGGTGAGCTAATATGACCAAATCTCTTGTGCCATAGACATGGATCATCTAACGTAACTTTCATGCATGATAGAGAATCAGTAGGTACAGCATTTAAATCAATCATATAAACATTTTTCATCCTGTGACCTTCAAGTATTACCTTACTGGTGCCTTCTAGGATTATACGACATATATCTGAATGAAAAACCACTTTATTTCCTTTGTCACATAATTGAGATATACTGATAAGATTGTGTTTGAGACCACTTACAAGGTATACATCATTTATAGTATGAGAAGATGAAATACCTATCTTACCAATTCCGATGATCTTTCCCTTTTTGTTATCACCAAATGTGACTTTACCTCCATCAAAGGGTTTTTAGGGTTTGGAAAAGATTTACGTCGCCTGTCATATGTCTTGAGCATCCACTGTCGAGATACCATAGGTTATTTTCCTTGGCGATAAACTGCACGAATAATTTCAAAGACAGGATTTAGGTACCCAAGCATACTTGGGTCCTTTGTTGTTAGTAATCACAAATACATCTTCCTTTTTAACCCAAACTTGTCTTACATAGGTCTTTCTATATTGGTAGTAGTTGGGTTTTGATGTTTTTGTGTAGGTCTTTGTTTGGACTCTTGGTGACCAATTTTTGTGCGTTGTTTGAGGAGTTTGTTTGGTTCTATTTTTCTTTTCTTCGTAGTCAAATGTCATGTCATAGAACCATCTGTGGTCAATGTTTCTTTCCTCAGTTTTGTCATCATCACTATCAGAGACAGAAATAGTGTCGCTTGGGATTCCTAAGGATTTAACAAACTTAACTCCGGTTTTAAAGTCTTGTGCGTGTTTCACACAGTTTTCTCGGAGGTGTCCAGTGTGGCCACAGTAAGTGCATATTAAATACTCAGGAAGGTCGGCATATTTCCTTCTTCTAAAGTCTCTGTCTGTTGGGCTTTGTTTACACTTTGAGTGATCCCTTCTTCCATAACATTCGTGACCTAATCCCATCTTCATGTTGTTGTCGGATTGTTCAGTTAGGAAGTTTAGAACGTCGGTGCTTCCTTCCCATTTGTCGTGAACTTTCCGAGCATGAAGAAGGAGATCTTTTAAGGAGTCTATTTCTTTCTTACATTCACTATGGTCAATGTTGTTAGACTCTTTTAGGTTTTGAATGTCTCTATGAAAGTCGGACACAATTTTGGCATGTTCCTTCTTGATTTTAGATAGATTGAATTCTAGATCCATGATTTTGCTTTCGAGGATCTCAACTTCTTCCAGATGAGTCTCATCTTCGACCATAATCGAAGATTTTGACTTTTGAAGTTCATTAGCCTTTCTTAAATCTGAAGTTATAGCTTCATTAGCTATAACTTTGGATTGAAGCTCTTTGATGTTGAGTTTTAGTTTTGAGGTTATAGCTTCATTGGCTATAACTTTAGACTCAAGAACCTTTTTCTCAGACATAACTGCTTCCAACTTAGCATTGGCTTCAATGCTTATTTTGGATTTCAGTTTCTTAGCTTTGGCTTTTAGAAGTTGATTTTCCTCAGCAATATCGAGGATCTGTTCCTTCAATTCATCTAACTCAAGACTTTGTTCATGACATTGGTCTAGGGTTTCCTCAAAATATTTAATTAGCATAGCTTTAGATAGATTTTTAACTTGACTTTTGAGTTGAAGAAAATTTACCTCTTCGTCGTCGTCTGAGTCGGATTCTCCAAGGAGACACATATGAGATGCGTCATCTTCATCATTGTTGTCTGAGATTAGATCTAGGCTGACGTTGCTTAGGCACAAGTGTGCTACTTCTTCTTCTTCTGAGTCCTCGTCATTCTCAGATTCTAATTCTCCCCAGCATGACGCAAGCATTACTTTCTTGAACTCTGTTTTAGTCTTTTCTCTTTTTGATTTGTCTTTGATTTTGTCCCAGCTTGGACAATCCTTGATCATATGATCTTGTTGACCACACTTAAAACATCCTCTTTTGAAGAATGTTTGTTTGGTGTCAGTTTTCTTTTTATCGACTGTTTTGTTGTTAGGGTTTTTGTATCTACCTTTGAAGACAGCCTTTTTAAAATGTCTTGCGAATAGAACTGTCTCGTCTTCTAGTTCTTCTTCGCATACTTCACTTGTGGAGGCTTGTAAGGCGACTCCGTTTCCTTTAGTGTCATCGTCGTCTTTGTTCAACATGATCTCGTGTGCCATTAGAGATCCAATCAACTCTTGATAAGTAACCTGAGATAGATCACGTGCTTCCTGTATGGCCGTGACCTTTGGTTGCCATTTTTTGGTGAGACTCCTAAGAATCTTTCGAATGATATCTTCAGAATCGATCTTTATGCCAAGGTTCCGCAGTTCATTAATAATACAAGAAAATCGTGCAGACATGCTATCAATAGATTCATTCTTTTCCATATTGAAAAGTTCATATCTTTGAATGAGAAAGTATATACGATGTTTCCTGACTGCGGATGTTCCTTCATAAGCAAGTTCGAGACTATCCCATATTTCCTTAGCGGAACTACAAGATGAGAATCTATCAAATTCTGAGGTTATCATACCGTTCTGTAGGAGGCTCATAGCCTTAGAATTTTTTTCAGCAATTTTGTAGTCACTTTCCACATAATCGCTTTCCATCTTTTCATAGGTCGTTCCATTGGCGGCGGCGACCAAGATCTTCTTTGGTCCGGTTTGGATGATCTTCCAACATTCCCAATCACATCCCTTGATGTAATGAGTCATCATATTCTTCCATAGACTGTAGTTTTTGCCATCGAAGATAGGGCACTTGAGATGCTTGGAGTCCATTGTTGAAAGAGTATATAATATAGAATCAATAGAAGGATCAAACTCACGCGGCTAGGCGATCAAGAGCACGAGGCTCTGATACCAATTGAAGAGTCTATTCATATAATATACTCAAGAAGGGGGGGGTTGAATTGAGTATGCCTTCTTCTTAAATCTTCTTCAATGTGTGTATGGTTGTATGATGATCTTCGAGTAGAACAAATAATAAAGAGAAACACAATATTTTTGAAGTGGTTCAGTCTCACACTTTGAGACCTACGTCCACTATTCTCGATTAATAAAATTAGTACCAACTCTGGATTACAATTTTATCAACCCTACTCGTACAACTTTGATATTAGTTGTAACTCAATCTAGATACCGTTAAATATCTAGCTACGTCAAGTACCGTTAAATACTTGATTACAATGAGTACCGTTAAATACTCGATCTATCTTACGCTAATAAGATAAGTCTTCTATGAGTTTCTTCTTGTTCACAATCTTGAATAAATAAGATCAATGCTTGAGCACTTGAATCTTCATATGAATATGACAATTAAAGCTCGGACTTCGAAGAATATTGACGTCGACGGTTTTCTTGATTTTTGTGCAAGTGTGTATGATTTCGTGATCTTCAATGTTTCACAAGTGTTCTATTTATATAGAATTATGTCTAGGTTATTAAACCCTAGATGATTTAGGAAAATTACTAAAACTAGAATTCTAGTATTTAGTTAATATTACCATAAATCTAATCTTAATTGATTTAGGAAAGATTTAATAAGATACTCTAGGTATTATATAAGGAATCAATTTCCTAATTCATATTTAGGAAAGATCTTATATAATAAATAAATAGTAACCTTATTAAAAGCAACTTCCTAAACCTTGTCAAAATATAATGAATTATATTCCATAATGTAATCTAGTTTGTTTTTAGGATATCTAAATAAATACATATTTATTTATTTAATCCAATCCCACACGTTTTATGGAATGTGTCATAGTACACGTTTTCCAAAATCGTTTCAAACAATATTTAGATTATATTATTTTGACAATTATGGTTATATAAAAATCCTTAGTTTATTAGTAATAAATAATTATCTCATAAGAAAATTATTTATTCCTATTTGACTAAAAGATATTTTATATTACCATATTAAGATTAATAATTCTGTATTCCAAAAATAGAATACTAATTAGCCACTAAATAATCACGACGACTTTGGTAATCAAAATCGTTTCAACCATCACAAATCTTTCGACCATTTCTTCTTTCTGGAGTTATAGCTACGAGCTATAACTTTAATCAATCTCATACTAAAGCTATAGTTGATAAGTATAACTTTAGTTCACTATATGCACTTGTGATCTTCATCTAATCTTCGATTAGTCAATCCTTTGACTAAAGTTCTTGAATCTTTTATACTTGATTGATGAGATCTCTTAAACTAATCTTATGTACACTTAGCACACGATTATACGCACAAGTATATAATATACATAGCTAGACTTGTCATTATCAAAACATAAACATATATACTTAATATATACATTTGAATATATGGTTCAACAATTTGTAATCTTTCAATAAATCTCAAGCATTCAATAAAGTTTGTTCCTTTCTGCTTTAATCCCGATTCTGGTAATTACTCTTTTACTCTAGTTTTGTTATTGTTCTTTTTATTATTGCATCCGGTTAAGATAGAATTCCCAAAGCTTTATTGAATCTTGCATGCTTAGATTATTATTTACTATGTTTTCCATGTTTAATCCTGTTTTCATAATCATCTTAATAACCATGAGTAGCTAATTTTCATATGTTAGGATGTAGGGGATGAATATGCATAGGTAGTAGAAATTCCGAGACCGACTTGTATCAGAGCCGCGGTCGGCCGACTCAAATAATGGGTCGGACGACCAAGGCGGCGGTCGGCCGACTGGAATAGCTGGTCGGTCGACCGACTCGCGCATGAATCTTGTTTCGTCTTTCCTTGTTGACTATAATATCCTACAATGAGACTGAAAGGAGACTTGTAGGACGTTAGTAATGACCTACCCAAGATTGAGAGATACGGAGAGGGCATTGATTTACACCTTAAGACGGCTAGGTTACTCAAGACTGAAAGGTATGTGACCTAGGATTTAGGAATCACCCTTATTGTTGACACCCAATAATTGTGAGACCTAGTAACTAATAGCATAGGCCGAAAGGAGCTATTAGGTACCATAGACCGAAAGGATATGTTACACCCCTTACGCGACTGCAATACAAGTTAACCTTAGGATTTATATTACCTTAGCTATTTATTACCCAAACATCCTAGCATCCCTTTTTATATATTTTAATACTCTTCTTTATTTCTTGTTTTATTTTAATCTTTGCCTTAGACTTAGTAAACAACAATTCAAACCCCCAAATTTGTTACCTTAAAACATTAACACCAAACAATAAACATTCCCCACCTCTCTGTGGTTCGACCCTAACTTTCACTATCTATTGTTTAAGTTAGGAATTATAAATTTTATCTTTGATACCCTCAACGACGGGCATCAGTAGGTCTTCAACTGGCGAGACGCATACGCTATCACTCTCCCATTCTGCATTAACACACAACCCAACCCATGCTTCGAAGCGTCGGTATAAACTTTGAAATTATCACTTCCAACTGGCAATGCCAAGATAGGAGCTGTTGTCAGACGTTCCTTAAGGGTTAGGAATGCCTTCTCACAACTCTCATCCCAGACGAAACGGTTCTCTTTCCTCATTAACGACGTCAACGGCTTCGCTATCTTTGAGAAATCTTTGACAAATCTTCGATAATACCCAGCCAATCCCAGAAAGCTTCGAACCTCACTCACATTCTTCGGGCTTTGCCACCTGGTCACGGCCTCGATCTTACTAGGATCAACAGACACTTCCTCCTTTGAAATCACATGCCCCAAAAATGCCACTCTCTCCAACCAGAACTAACACTTACTCAACTTAGCATTGAGTTTATGTTCTTCCATAGTCTGAATTACCTTCCTCAAATGGTCCTCGTGCTCTTCCGCATTCTTGGAGTATACCAGGATATGATCTATGAATACCACCACAAACTTGTCCAGATATGGGCTGAAGACTCGATTCATCAAGTCCATGAACACAGCTGGAGCATTAGTCAATCCAAATGGCATAACCACAAATTCATAGTGGCCATACCTCGTTCGGAAAGCGGTCTTGGGAATATCTTCATCCTTTATTCTCAACTGATGATACCCGGATCTCAAATCAATCTTGGAGAAAACCCCAGCTCCACTTAACTGATCGAACAAGTCGTCAATTCTCGACAAAGGATAACGGTTCTGGATGGTCACATTGTTCAGCTCTCGGTAGTCGAGACAAAGTCTCAAACTACCATCCTTCTTCTTCACAAACAATACAGGTGCTCCCCAGGGCGACACACTGGGTCGAATGAACCCTTTCTCAGCTAGTTCATCCAACTGCTTCTTCAACTCCTCCATCTCCTTCGGTCCCATACGGTACGGTGATTTAGATATGGGTCCCGCCCCTGGTTTTAGGTCAATGGAGAATTCCACTTCCCTCCTTGGCGGTAACCCTGGAACGTCGTCTCGGAATACTCCCACAAACTCCCGTACCACAGGTATTTCACTAGTCTTGGGGGTCTCAGCCTCACAATCCCACATTTGGCATAAAATCAGACTATCTCCCTTCCTCAAACCACACTTAAGGGTATTGACAGAAATGAATTTGATCTTAGGTTTGACTCGATACCCCTTGTAAGACACTCTCATCCCTTTAGGTCCCCTCAATGAAATTTTCTTTTGGTGACAGTCAATGAAAGCTCGATACTTCCCCAGCCAGTCCATCCCTAGGATCACCTCAAAACCCCCTAGTGGAAATTCTATGAGGTCACAATAGAAAATTTCTTCCCCGATTTTGATGGGTACACTTCGATAAACTCTACTACAGGTGATTGAATCCCCTGAGGGTATGGTCACGGAGTCCGCGACCAACTCAAATCTCTCAAGTCCCAAAGCTGTAACATGCTCTCTAGACACAAAAGAATGGGTCGCACCGGAATCGAAAAGTACGAAAGTGGGTTTAGAGTTTATAAGAAAAGTACCGGTTACCACATGAGCATCCTCCTGAGCTGCTTGTTTTCCCATGGCAAAGAGCTTGCCACTGGATTTAACCCCACTCTGGCTGGCACTAGATGTCCCAGCCTGCTGGTTTCTCTCAGCTCCCGTCTTCTGATTGCCTCCATTCCCATAGCTTTGGTTCTGGTGCGAGCGGTTCTGATAGTTGCTGAAGTTCCTCTGGAAATTGCTGCTCCCTCCAGACTTCGCACCCCCACCATAGTTTGTCGTGGGTGTGCGATAGCCACTGCTACCATAGGACTGAGTGCGGGATCCCTGGTATCCGGATGTAGGCGTACGATAGCCCCCGGACTGATTTCCTCCAGACGAACGACACACTGCCTGCTTATGTCCCCTCTTCCCACAGCCGAAATAGACTATTCCCACTGCACCACTGCCAGAACCCCCATTCCCGAAGTTGCCCCCACTCTGGTTTCTCCCACCACCAGAGGCACTACTCCCGAAGTATCCACTGAACTTGTTAGTGCTTTGCTTTTTCGATCCTGAACCCTCAGTTACTGATTCAGCTTTCCTCTTTTCTGACTTGGACTTCTTGTCCTCCTTGATCATCTCTGAAAGCCTCTCCGCCGCCCCAGCCCTTAGGTAGATGTCACGGACTGTGGTGGGCGGAGCTGCAATCAATCTCTTCTTGATGGCGATTGATAACCCCCTCTCAAATTTCATTGCCAGCATGGCATCGTCAAATCCCATGTCTCCCACATAGCTCACCAACTGGATAAATTTCCGATAGTAAGCCTCTACCGTCATGTCCTCTGACATCTTGAATGTATCAAACTCCTCTCTCAACTTGCTTTTCTGAAACTCTTGCAGAAACACCTCATATAAGATCCTCTTGAATGCAATCCAAGCAACATACTCGGTCCCGTCTGTTGGGGCTGGTGTCCTTGACAATTAAGTACAATGACTTATTAAATCTCTTTAAGGATCACAAGGGCATACTTCAGTATTATTACCAGTTGATCCACGTTTATCAATAACGGTTGGCTTGCTAGATAAGTTTGACGTTATTGTCATACGGATGGCGGTGATCAACTGGTCTCTATACGTCACACCTATAGGACACGTTTGAGAGATGTGAAGGTATGAAAATACATTCACATTTTTGCCGGATATGACTAAACAGTTAGTCAGAGGTATTGACTATTAAATTAGTCAATAAGATGTTGAGATTATTATTTAATACGGATTAAATAATGTTAGCTAACACGGATTACATGATTAATTCGTAAATTAAATATAAACGGTTATATTTAATTAAATATTGTATTCGCGTATTAATATAAACAGTTATATTAATTTGGATAATTATACAATATCGTAATTTTATCAGGCCATTATTAATACATCGACTGCATTAATACCTGATAACACGTATGCGATTTATAATAAAGATCCCGCAAATAATATTTTAGCAAATCGGGTCGAATCACGCAAAGGAATAAGGTAAGAGTGGAAAAGCCCACTCTTACCATATACCCATTCGGCCGGCCGACCCATATACTACAAAAGGAGAGTCTTTCTCCTTTTGTCAGTAACTGTTGAATCACAATTCTCACAATTAGGGTTTTGAGAGCATTCTTCTCCTAAAACTAAGATCTCACATCTAAAACCTCAATAGCTCTCCCTATATTGCAAGGCAATTGGAGAGTACTTTCTAGCACACGCGGCATCATCTCAAACAAAGTCTTGGGTGTAAGTTATAGGAGGGAATTTACTTTAATTCCTGTTCTTAGGCCTATTCAAGCAAGGACCCAAGGTTGAACTCTTTTTCATGTTTTTATTTATCTTATGACTATAATCACAACTGTAATTTTCATTATAATCCTGCAAGTTTAGGGCGAATACATGCTTTATTCCCCACAAGTGGTATCAGAGCGAAGGCCATGAAATTTTACTTTTGTGTTTTTCATAAGTTTTTTATTTAAAAATTTTGAAAAAGCGTGTTCTGTCGCTGTGTCGGTCGGTCGACCCCTAGTTGCGGTCGGTCGACCGCCTCCCGCGAAGGTTTTCTGTTTTCGACAGTTTATCTTTTGTGAGAAATCGTTTTCAGAAACTCGGTTTCGTGTTTTATGGTCGGTCGACCTGTTTTTTGGGTCGGTCGACCATTCTGCTGTAAAAAAAAAAAAAATATATATATATATATATATATTTTCGTCAGTTGGTCGGTCGACCCCATATTGAGGTCGGTGGACCACTTTCCTGTAACAGTCGTTTTTTTTTTCTTCCACCGAAAATAACCTGTTTTATTTTCCCATGACTTTTAGTAATATACTATATACGGAAATAGTATATTATTAATTTTGTGAAACGATTCACACTCGTTTGATACATATTATTTTAAAACGGTTTAAGATAATGGATTATAAATTTATTAAAATTGGGTGATTAAAACGGTATAATCACATAATTTTAATCCCGTAAGGTGGTTTGGTAAAATTTGTTAATCATAATAACAGTATTATGTCATGTATAAATTTTAATTTTAGTTGATGCATTTTATTTATCGTCTTGTTGAATGCCTTGTGAATGCTTTCTATAACGTATTTAATTTTTGCAAACGGTTGTAACTTAGTGTGGCCTTAGAAGATTGTGTCACCGTAATGATGGGACACAGTCTTGCTTGTAATTTTGAGATCTTGAATCTCCGTTTTGGGTTTTTGCCATGTAATTACTTTTGTATTTAAATTAGAATGTAAATAGGATTATATTTGTAATTTAAATTAGTATTTTTGTGAAGACCAAAGACGAAGACCGGATGCTCACTCCCGCTACAAGGACCAAGATGGAACATCAAGACAAGCTTCTAGGGTCCAACGGTGGAGTCCAAGTTGTATTTATGTTCTGTTGGTAGGATAGGCCACACTAGGACTTTTATTTACGTTTATCGCATTTATTTTATGCTTTCATCGATAATAGCTTGCATCATATTCCGCCTAAAACCAAACCACCTATAACATGCCTAAAAACTGACTCATGTAGAGGTTACGCGTTAGTTTTCTGTGACCATACAGATGTCACATGTCTCATGCAAAGCCATCACTTTATTTAATTCATTCACGCAATTGCTAGATATTAGTTCACTTAAAATGGATAAATATAAGTTGATGGGGTCTTCCTCGTATAACCAAAAATTGAGACTAGTCTTTATAAATCAGCCTCCCATGAATCCCTTCTTCGTCGGTAGGCATAATATGACCCCTTCTACGTCGGGTAAGTGGGAACAGATGATTTATTTTATCTCAACATCATGGTCACTCGATACTATCTAGCGACTGAGATGGACTAATAGATAGGATTTACGGAAATCTATCGACCAAGAGTTCCAACGATTGGAATTAGCCAAACTGTGGGCTTATCAATATACGGAAATTGAGTCTTGGGATCGTTTATATAATTCTTGAGGGAGATCAATTATATAAATGCATGAGTCTACGAGTTTAAATAATATTTAATATAGACTTAAATCACAACAATGAGTTGCTTATATGGTTTTGTTTTATCTTCTTTTTAGTGTAGAACACGTTAATTTAAACTGATGTATAACTAATGGCTGGTGAAGACCCAATGCCAAGTGCCAAGCTAGCACGTGAAACCTGGCTAAAAGCCTTCATGGACTCCATGAATCAGTCTACTAGACTGAGGAATGACGGGTCAAACTTCTATGACTGGGAGGCAGCACTACGGAATGTTGTCATTGCTGACGGAAAGCTTAAGTACTTAACTGAACCAATTCCGGCACACCCAGGAACTGAAGCTAGAGCTAACGAAGTTCGCGCTCATGGCGACTTCGTCATGGAAGCGGGTGCGATAAAGAACATACTCATCTATGCAATGGAATCCAATTTGCAAAGACGCTTCATAACCCATGGTGCACTATTACATGAACGACATGAAGACGACTCCTCATGAGCTCCACTCCCTTCTCGTACAGACCGAGAAGGATCTGAAATTAAGTGGGAGCGTGAAGCAAGATGTTCTCATGATCTCCAGTAAGGGTAAGGGTAAGGGTAAAGCTAAAGCTCAGGGCGACCTAACAGTAGGCAAGCCCAAGTTTAAGAAGTCAGGATTTACTAAGAGTGGGCCAGGTGAGTCGAGCAACTCACAGGGCAAAACAAACAGCAAGGATACTAGCATGGAATGTCACCATTGCCACAAGACTGGGCATTGGAGGCGCTCATGCCCCGTGTATCGTGAGGACATTAACGCAGGCCGTGTTACTCCTGTTGGTATGTCTTCTTCCTCTTTCATTCACATGATTGAGATTAACCATGCAAGTTACGGAACTTGGGTACTAGATACTGGTTGTGGTTCTCATCTATGTAATCATGTGCAGGGCCTCCGAAACCAAGAACCCCTCATCAAGGGTGAGGTTGACCTGCGTGTCGGGAATGGAGCACGTGTTGCTACAGTCTCGAGGGGAACATACGTGATCCAGCTTCCAAGTGGATTCGAGTTATCTTTATATAACTGTTATTATGTTCCTTGTTTGTCCAAAAACATTATTTCAGTTTCTGCGCTTGACAAACTTGGTTTTTCATTTGTAATAGAAAATAACAGTTGTATTTTCTCATTACACAATATGATTTATGGCAAGGCAGTTTCCATGAATGGAATTTATGTTTTTGATCAAACCACCGAAATATTACATGTGAATAACAAGAGATTAAAGGTAGGTGACAAAGATCAAACTTATCTATGGCATTGTCGTATGGGACACATAAATGAGAAACGCGTAAAACAGCTCATACAGAATGGAGCTATCTCGGCCTTTGATTTCGAATCATATGGCACGTGTGAATCATGTCTCATCGGTAAGATGACTCGTATTTCCTTCAAAGGTGTTGGAATGCGCGCTGCCGACCTATTAGGACTCATACATACAGATGTGTGTGGGCCTATGTCGATCAACGCACGAGAAGGCTATAGGTATTTCATCACTTTCACGGATGATTTGAGTAGATATGGCTATGTCTACTTAATGAAGCATAAAAGTGAATACTTTGACAAGTTCAAAGAATACCAGAATCGGGTACAGAACCAGCTGGGAAGAAAGATTAAAGCACTACGTTCTGATCGTGGTGGTGAGTATCTTTCACACGAGTTTGATCAACACCTTAAAGACTGTGGCATCGTGCTACAGTTAACTCCACCTGGAACACCACAATTAAATGGTGTGTCCGAACGGAGGAATCGAACTCTACTTGATATGGTTCGATCCATGATGAGTCACACCGTTGTGCCTGATTCATTGTGGGGCTATGCTCTTTTGTCGGCCGCTCTAATACTTAATCTAAGTCCGTCTAAAGCTTTTGACAAGACTCCATACGAGTTATGGAAGGGAACGGTCCCTAACTTGTCCTTTATTCGGGTTTGGGGCTGCGAGGCTTATGTCAAGTGGAGACACGAGGATAAGCTCGGCCCGCGATCGGTCAAGACATACTTTATAGGCTATCCAAAAGGAACTTTTGGTCATTACTTCTACTCGCCAACCGAACAACGTGTTTTTGTTGCGGCTAGTGCGACGTTCTTAGAGAAAGAATTTCTCGAGAACAAGTCGAGTAATAGAACCTTCGATTTATCGGAGGTTCAAGAACCAACTACCGAGCAACCATTGGAGGAAACAGTTCCTTCAACCGAGGCTGCGGTAGATATTCCTGAGGAACCTGGGAGGTCGGGAAGAGTCTCCATTCCTCCGGACAGATACATTGGTATGGTCGAGGAACATGATATGGATGACGTCTTACTCCTAGAGGGTAATGAACCCTCAACCTATAAAGGTGCCATGACCAGTTCTGACTCAAAGCCATGGCTAGAAGCCATGCAATCCGAGATGGACTCCATGTATGAGAACAACGTGTGGGATCTTGTGGACCTACCTGCAAAGGTACGCCCCCTTCAATGCAAATGGCTTTACAAAATAAAGCATGCCGTGGAAGGTAAACAAGATATCCATAAGGCAAGACTAGTTGCTAAAGGTTTCACGCAAGTGCCAGGCTTGCACTACGATGAGATCTTTGCACCCGTAGTCATGCTACGTTCCATTCGGATTATCTTAGCGATCGCCGCATTTCACGATTATGAAATATGGCAAATGGACGTTAAAACCGCCTTCTTAAACGGTTATTTGGAGGAAGAGTTGTACATGGTACAACCCGAGGGTTTTATTGATCTAGAAAATCCTAAGAAGGTTTGCAAGCTTAAGCGTTCCATCTATGGACTTAAGCAAGCATCGCGGAGTTGGAATCATCGCTTCGACCAAGTGATAAAAGAGAATGGATTCGTTCGATCAGTCGAGGAACCATGTCTCTATATCAAGTCGAGTGGGAGCAAGATTGTCTTCCTAGTACTGTATGTCGATGACATACTCTTGATTGGGAATGACATACCTCTCTTATCTTCGGTTAAATCATGGTTGAAAAACCATTTCCAGATGAAAGATCTGGGAGAGGCAAAAAGAATTTTGGGCATTAGTATCTACAGGGATAGATCACGACGGATGTTGTCTCTCAGTCAGGAGTCTTACATAGATAAGATTCTAGAGAGATTCAGCATGACGAACTCCAAGAAAGAGTTCCTTCCTATAACTACTGGGCTTCACTTGAGCAAGTCTCAAGAAGCTAAGACATTGGAAGAGAAAGAGTGCATGAGTCGGATTCCTTATGCTTCGGCAATAGGATCGATCATGTATGCCATGATATGCACACGTCCAGACGTTGCATATGCATTGAGTATGACCAGTCGATTCCAAGCTCATCCAGGTGAACAACACTGGATGGCCGTGAAAAACATTCTTAAGTACCTACGGAGGACTAAAGATTGGGGATTGACTTACGGAGGTGACTCGACGCTCTGCGCCACGGGTTACGCAGATGCTAGCTTCCAAACGGATCGAGATGACTCGAAATCTCAGTCTGGATTCGTTTTTACTCTTAATGGCGCTGCTGTCAGCTGGAAAAGTTCTAAATAGAGTGTTACAGGAGATTCTACAACTGAGTCCGCGTAAAAGGAGATATTCATTGATAAGATCGCTATGGATGACAACATAACCGATCCTCTCACTAAAGCATTACCATGTGATAAGCATGAAGGGCACATTAATTCCATGGGAATCAGATGTGTTCCTAAGTTGTAGTACTCTTTTATGAATTCTTGTTATAATTCATTTTCTCGTGTACTCTATTCAACCTCATTGTTATGATATATAATGTTTTGTTTTTCATGTGGAATTGTACGCCAATTTTGAACACCACAAAGTGAACTGATTAACATTACATCGTTTTAGTCCTTGATTACCCACTTGAGCTGATAACTCAGGTAATCATTTTGTGACGTTGGTTGATGGTGGGTTCAACGAGCCATAAGTCACGCGGATGACTGACCAATCACAAAGGCGAGTTATACGGATATCTCGTAGGACACCCCGTGACAACGTTATGGAGTCCTAAATGTTTTATAACATTGGGTGCCAGGTCGTGGATAGGACCTCCATAGTGTTCTTTAGAGTCGAGTCTTTTGACTTTCAACTGTCTCTTGAGATTAAGGCAGATTTTGGGTAACTTTGGTTTCTTTCCCACGGTCATCGTAACAGGGGCCAAGAGGATTTTTTCTGGGTTATTTCATGCTGCGCGATATCGGCAGGATTCGAGTTGAGGGAAATATCCAAACCCTTATCAGGATTTTATCATTTCTCAGGGCCACTCGAGGAGTAGTAACTGAAATGCATGGCCATGCTCGAATACAGATTCGTTTTATCAGTTAAGTTACTCTCTAGTCGGGGAAACCACTCTTGATACAGATCGCTTGTGAGATACGACCTTTGCGAATGCGGATTTGCAAATTGTCTTACATTGAGTGGGAGAAATTTTAAAAGGACATGAGAATCGGTTATCGCACCTACACTTGTACGGACAAGTGGGAGTTTGTTGGAGCTTGTGTCCTCCACATGTAGTGTGATAACGTCATTGCACATACCCTTGTACGGACAAGTGGGAGATTGTTGGGGCTGGTGTCCTTGACAATTAAGTACAATGACTTATTAAATCTCTTTAAGGATCACAAGGGCATACTTCAGTATTATTACCAGTTGATCCACGTTTATCAATAACGGTTGGCTTGCTAGATAAGTTTGACGTTATTGTCATACGGATGGCGGTGATGAACTGGTCCCTATACGTCACACCTATAGGACACGTTTGAGAGATGTGAAGGTATGAAAATACATTCACATTTTTGCCGGATATGACTAAACAGTTAGTCAGAGGTATTGACTATTAAATTAGTCAATAAGATGTTGAGATTATTATTTAATACGGATTAAATAATGTTAGCTAACACGGATTACATGATTAATTCGTAAATTAAATATAAACGGTTATATTTAATTAAATATTGTATTCGCGTATTAATATAAACAGTTATATTAATTTGGATAATTATACAATATCGTAATTTTATCAGGCCATTATTAATACATCGACTGCATTAATACCTGATAACACCTATGCGATTTAAAATAAAGATCCCGCAAATAATATTTTAGCAAATCGGGTCGAATCACGCAAAGGAATAAGGTAAGAGTGAAAAAGCCCACTCTTACCATATACCCATTCGGCCGGCCGACCCATATACTACAAAAGGAGAGTCTTTCTCCTTTTGTCAGTAACTGTTGAATCACAATTCTCACAATTAGGGTTTTGAGAGCATTCTTCTCCCAAAACTCAGATCTCACATCTAAAACCTCAATAGCTCTCCCTATATTGCAAGGCAATTGGAGAGTACTTTCTAGCACACGCGGCATCATCTCAAACAAAGTCTTGGGTGTAAGTTATAGGAGGGAATTTACTTTAATTCCTGTTTTTAGGCCTATTCAAGCAAGGACCCAAGGTTGAACTCTTTTTCATGTTTTTATTTATCTTATGACTATAATCACAACTGTAATTTCCATTATAATCCTGCAAGTTTAGGGCGAATACATGCTTTATTCCCCACACCGTCCTCTCTAGCTGCCTCTCGAATCTCTCCCTTGTTCCCGGTCCACCAATCTCCGGCCATACCCCTCAGATAGTGGGCTGCTTGGTCAACCCTCAATTCTTCAGGGCAATCCACCAACTCGAATAGGTTACTGAATTCCCGGCACCAAGCTCCCAGCAGATGAGGTTCCCCCTCCCCAGTGAATTGGGTAGGGTGATGCCTCGCGATGATTGTGCTCATTTTCGCGGAGTCCATACGTTTGGCCTTTAGGGCCTCATTTTCAGCTATCAAACGGTCCAATTCTTCTTGTGTGATGTTAACGGCATTGTCTCTTCGCGGAGGCATACTATAACACAAGAAAAGAAATGAGTCCCGATGCATGTGGGCACCCATTTGGGTTAGGGCTAAAACCCCTAAACAATAAAGTCTATCATTAACTATCAGATTGAATAACATATAACTGTAACATGGCTCAGGATCACATAACCGCATATCACTAGACATGGTGAGAGAAGAATTACTAACATGTTTCAAGTCACTTCACATATCCATATAAATATACACCTCTTTATTCAAACAATTAAAATTCTTTTCATGCTCATGCCCCTTCCGGCTATTTCAAACAGTCACTGATACTCAGAGTTCTCATAAATTACTTATCACAGTATGCTATCACTTCCACCACCTCCTAATCTACCATTTTCTCTCGTATATGCACTCTGGGTTCCCGGGTAAAACTGAGAGGGCCAATGGTTCGGTGTGAGGGGGCCCCAGACTCATACTTTTCCTTTAGTGTGCTCCTAACAGTCATATCCCGGGGTTCATTTTATTTAGATCACTCTCCTACATTCATTGGGTTCATTAGGTTAGGCCTGAGGATCGTTCTCTCTGATACCACTTTGTAACCACCCCATTTATTTAAGGGTCTGTACTAGGACTCCTCATATAAATAAAGGTGTTACCATCTCGGTTTCCCGAGGCAGTAGATACAAAGGAAAGATAACAGTACTTTAATTAAAATTAAACTCATAACATGTTCGTACAACTATTTCTGAAAGTCTTAACAAAATAAATAAAGTACAACTCATGCTAAACTTGACTAAGGTGATCTAGACTCTAGTCTGGTCCGGATCCAAGCTCTTTCTCCCATAGCTCCTCCTTAGTCTCAGCCACCTGTCAATCTGCTCCCCAATAAATTGGTTCATCACAGGTGATCACGAATACACAGGGTCAACCACGAGGTTGAGTAGGGAAAAGAATAAATATAACAACAATATAATAAACTCCGCACCGATCCAACGCCAGATAAACTCCGCACCGATCCAACGCCATATATACTCCGCACCGATCCAACACCGTATAAACTCCGCACCGATCCAACACCATATATACCCCGCACTGATCCAACATCGTATCACAAGACCCACTATATATTCACATCGTATAATATCACAGAATGATATAGATAACACAATATAACGAACACAGGTATTAAATAACCAACATGCTTGATATCAAATAAGAATAGTTTACACATCATCTTATACCAGTAGTTTCCCCTACCTGAATTAGCAGGAAACGCAGATAAACCCGAAGCTTGTCAGAAATGTTCCACGCGAAACTCGCTACCAGATATACGTAACGAATTAACAATTTTCCCGAACCCCTTACGGTCATACTTACTATAAATAGTAACCTTCCTAAAATAGACATAACCCAAAATAGTCACTTCTAAAAACGGTAACTTTCTAAACATGGAAACTTTAGTTTGAAATTCAAACTACCCAAGTCATATATTAACATTCTCATAATAACAATATTATTTCCTTAATTACAATAATATTATTACTACAAAAAATAATATTACCATAATTACTTAAATGTATTTATGTATAGATTATAATAAAATAAACAACTAAAATAAAATTAAATAAAATGAAGTACACAAATTAAACGAACAGCCCTACCCCGCGACTCCCTCGTGAACAGACCCCTACCACGCCACCAAGACACGCCCAACCACCACCGGCAGCCACCGACACCAACACCCCGACTGTCCACTACCACCACAACCACTAGCCACCTGACCGACAGTCGCCGGTGAGTCGAACCAGGCCCCAGATCAGGCCTGGTTCCTCACCAACGACCCTGGCCACACGACTTGACTCTCACAATCGACGCAAACCCTGCCACCCTAACCACCAACTGTTACCACCCAGACCACCCTTGGACACCAGACTCTAGACACGGTGGTAGCATTGCACTGACCTCCCCCGAGTCCTCAATGCTACCACCCCCAAACACCCATGTGCTCACCTGAACAAAACGACACTGACTTCGACAGAACACATCCTCACGACCACCCCTGACAAACCGCCCTGTACCACCCTGACCAGACACCACCACACCCTGAGACCACCACCGCGTGAAACCCCCATAAACCACCTGTCTCAACACCCAAAGACCCAAAACAAAAGACATACAACAAATATAAAAACTGTTTATAAAAAAAACGCATCAAAACCATACACTGTTGAAATCGTATTACTCCCTTCCCTGACACCGTGTTTGGCACCCTCGAAAAATGTGTAAAAACAACCAACGACACAACACCCATGACTAACACATACCCTCCATACATTCTAGTATAAACTCATGTAAAAACAACCAGTAATAAACGTGTTTGCTTGCTCCTAAACAGACGACAAAACTATGCATAAAACTAAGATTACAGTGGTCGTGGTGATCATACCAGTTTCTTGGCCAAGTCGAGGTATCCTAGGACGGCTTACAACCACCGTGAACAGGTTTCTCTTCTTCCCTAAGGTGGCGGCTGGGTTTTGGTGAAGTCAGATCTGTTTTTGAATAGGGTTTAGGTCAAGAAAACACCTCCTATATATGGCGGCAGGAAGGGTGTTGTCCGCTGCTCCTGGACATTCCGTGTGGGCTGTCACCTTGTCACACTAATCGAGGCCCACACAAGACACTCAATAGGTCCCAAGTTCAAGCCTTAGCAACACCATACTACTATTATTAAAATAAGGTACCTAGATCCCCATTTCGAATCCCACCTAAGTCCAAAACACCTCGCACAAAACGAGTGCAAGCAAGCCTATTAAACGAACGATTTTATAAAAAGAACTATCGCTTACTTACGACGTGACCAAAATGCGAGGTATTACAATCGGCAACTTTGACTCTTACTTTATACCTACATAAGGATTTATTTAAGACATTTCGAATGGATTAGATTATAGAAAAGATAAATTACATTTATCTCAATGACTCAAATTTGACGCACCTGAGAAAGACATATTTAGCATATCCTTCACATTTTCCAGTACATAACCATTTCTCTTTTTCATCTAACTCCACTGTTGATCTACATTTTTTGGAGCTCTCAATGTACCACTTAAATTCCGTGTCGATTGTTGTTATGGTGGCCAAGGTAACAAAATATCCCTCCTACATAAACACAAAAATAACATATTAGTATCTCCAGTTAGTTATTATCATTAACAAAATAACTTGGTTAAACTAAATATTTATTTGTTATGCCTCTTGGATCTCTCTAATTGCATCAATTGTTCGTCTAGTAGATAAATCGAGAAGTTCATTAACGACTGATTTAGAGTAACTTGTCAGAACTGTTGAGCTTGATGTCGATTTCAGACTAACTTCTACTTTATATTTGAGGAAATTCGGTAAGTATGATATATCTTAGTTATGATATGTTGTTATTAATATTAGTCTGGTGCAAAAAAGAATCTTAACAACATACCTTTTTATAAAATTGCAAACTTCGGGTATTTCTGCATCCAAAAATAACTCGAACAAAGTGAATTAGATACGTTTGAATCTGCATAGATAATGAGTGTTAGTATAAAGGTATTTTTGATACTAAAAGTATATATATACACACCAAGTGTGACAAAAAAAAGTGCCTTGAAATGATTTTATCTTGGCATATTGGATTATAACAATAGGACAGTGTTCAAATTTGTCAAATTTCGTTGTTGCGCTTGCCATTTCATCCGCTAGTTTTTCCCAAAGTGTCACAATCGGTTTTTCACCTCTGTAACATAATTCATTAGCAATTTTAGATGTTAATCATTTTATTAACGACTCTTATCAAAGTTGGAAATACATACTTGCAGTCAATTAGCATAGTACGCTTATCTTTGGTAGTCTTCTGTACTGGACCTTTAGCATGAAGTTGACCAATAATATCTGCTTCCAAGTATCTATGGTTAAATTATTAAACAACAAATTTTTCATAGAACTATATATATAAATTTATAAGGACTAAACATACTAACTAAGTATCTTGCATCCAGATTCTTAAGTAATATGTCATTGAATGATGCAAACTCAAATAGACTCTTAAGAATAACGACATCAGTGGCGGGACTAAAAATAGTTTTAGCGGTAAAAACTATATTATATGGATGCTTGGTTATTCGATACTCCCCAGTGTTTTGGCTTACTTTGAAATTTGTAATGTAACGAAGTTCACCCTCTTTCACCAAAGATTTGTATTTCAAAAATAATCTTTTGGCTATTGTAGCCTGGATTTTGGTACCCTGAGAAGGCATATAAAATATTAAAAGTTAGTGATATAACTAATTAGTTTGGTTAGTTTATTATAAAATATCTGTACATGTAAATAAATAGTAATTTTAACTTGTATTTACCTATGAGTCGATAATTATGAAATTGATATTACTTGGTGTTTTGGCTTACACTGAAATTTGTAATGTAATGAAATTCACCCTCTTTCACCAAAGATTTGTATTTGAAAAATAATCTTTTCTATTGTAGCCTGGATTTTGGTACCCTGAGAAGGCATATAAATATTAAAAGTTAGTGATATAACTGATTAGTTTGGTTAGTTTATTATAAAATATATGTACATATAAATAAATAGTAATTTTAACTTGTATTTACCTATGAGTCGATAATTATGAAATCGATATTACTTGCTACATTTCCGTCTCCCCAAGTGTGCTCCCAGGAATAAAAAAAATAAATCATTTGATACGCCACGATTCTTTGGCTTGTGTTATGTCCTTAATCATATCGTGAGTTGTGTTTTCAGCCATAATTTAAAGTTTTGCTTGAGTACTCGTTTGTTGTTTAAACTTTTATCATCGATTATATTTTGTAGTCATATATATAAGGCATTCGTAATATATTATATATCCGTGCAATATTACAATAATTGTACAAAATAGGGAATTATTTTTTTGGGGTCTATTTTAGGGCAAGTAGATTATATTGTATGTGTAATATTATGTGATATTTTTGTAATATCTTTTTGTAATATCATTTCCGATTCCATTGATGGTGCTCAAAAATTATGTTGACGGACTGTCCATAATTGAGAACTCTCTTATCTCATTTGCACGGCGTGTGAGACATAATTTGTTAAAGATTCTCTTAGTGGAGAGATAATTTGGCAATCAGTCAATATTTGGAATAAGATTGGATCACATTTAATTAATTGAATCTTTGAATAATATCTTGTGTAATAGTCTATATCTTTTAACTTTTGATAGAATATATCTCATTGAATTAATTACGTCAAAAATATTCTCACTTATTGTAAATGGTTGGGTAATATTTGGTATTCGGTGTGGAAAGATGAACCCTATCTCATTCGGATGGGCATGTTCAAAAATTTGTTAAATCTCAGTTTATCTCTTAGTGGAAAGATTGCCAATATTTGGTTTATTTGCAACTTAAATCTCAGTGCGTGTTAAATCTCAGTTTATTCACAAGTTATCTCTTAATGGAAAGATATAAGTAATTATACAAATTCGTTAAAAAATCTCTTAGTGGAAAGATATGACAATCAGTCAATATTTGGTTTAAGATGGGCAATCGGTCAATACTTGGTTTAAGAATCTCATTGAATATTTTTTCCAAGAGGTGTCTAAATTAAAAAGATATATAGAATCATTTTTATAAAATATTTTTGCACGGATTTATGTAGAATATTTTTATAGTCTAAACACTTCTAAATTTATATATAAATTTTTGCACGGATATTTTTATAGTTTAAACACTTCTAAATTTCGCAATCAGTCAATATTTGGTTTAAGATTCAATCTCATTGAATTAATTGAATCTTTGAATATCTTTGAATAATATTCCATGGGTAATTAATTGTATGTGAGAATATTTTTTGGAGGTTTTACTATTGCACGGATACATTTAATATTGTATGGATAATATCTTTGAATAATATTGCTCGTTGTCTATTGGCACCAAGAAATGTTTAAATTTAAAAGATATATAGAATAATTTTATAGAGTATTTATATAAAATAATTTTGCACGGATTTATATAGAATATTTTTGCACCGATATGCATAGTAATATTTTAGATTTTGAATATCAGTCTAAATTTATTAAATATTGTACGGACAAGCCAGATATTCCCTATTTTGTATACATTAGTCCGCGAGAATACTTTTTCCAAGATTTTCAAAAATCGATGTTACATCATGGAAACTTGGGTGGGAAAATTTGTAATGTGAGAGTGACACGTGTCCAATTCATGTGTAGTGGTTCTTGTTATATACTTTTACTAGTTTAGCACCCGTGCAAAAATGCACGGGCATATATAGATAATATTTGTAATGAAGTTTTAAACTCGTATAGTATAACATGATATTAGTCGAAATGTAAAACTTTTTCTATAAACGATATTACATAGAAATATGTAACCCGAAATCAATGACATGATTGAATTAACAAATAGAAAAGAATTATTAGTTACTTCATTGCTAAACATTAAAATGTGGTAAATACAAAATAGTAGTAATAGGAAGAGAATGTCATTTAATGTATTTCCTGAAAAGGTTGAGGATAGGATTGAAGATATGGTAGCGAGTAGGGAAGACTGTAAAATGGATCCTTTGGTCAAACGGTTTGAACATTGGGAGCCTCCAGATGGAAACTTAGTAATAGCAGATGAATTTAATGGAAACTTAGCTTGTTAATTACCAGGAACTTGGTTTGCAAATCATACATACTCTTATCAAACCTTCAAACAAACAAACAAACAACTTTCAAGCCAACCAACCATTAACGTTATAACATGCACACCATCACCACTTAACATCTCTTTACATTCCCAATTCCTAATAATAACTACACTAAAATGTCTGTTACTTTTTCATGCCTTTCATTGCTTTTAATGCTATTCTTCTTTAGCTACTTCATTCAATCACAATCCTCATCGTTATCGTCATCCAAATTCTCCCATATCAACGTATGGCCAAAACCCAGAAAATTCGTATGGTCCCCACCCATGTCTGCTCTACTCACCCGGGAATTCACCATCACCAGTAACAACCACCGTCACTTGGCAGCTGCCGTTGCGCGTTACCAGCATCAGATCCGAACTCACCGCTATCTTCCTCTAGTAAACGCTCCGGACACATCCTCCGTACTCTCAACATTGTCGGAGCTCAACGTCAGGGTGGGCGACTCGACAGAGGTGCTGCAACATGGGGTGGACGAGTCATACAACCTGACAGTCCCCACGGTAGGCCCCGCCATACTGGAGGCAAGGACGCCGTGGGGGGCCATGAGGGGGTTGGAGACGTTTTCGCAGCTTGTTTGGTGCGAGTCACTGCACGCACCCTGTCGCGTGGCAGTAGGGGTCGAGATATGGGATGAGCCGTTGTTTGGGCATAGGGGTTTGCTGTTAGATACGTCAAGGAATTATTATGGTGTTGAGGATATACTTAGGACTATTAAGGCTATGAGTGCTAATAAGCTTAATGTCTTTCATTGGCATATTACTGATTCTCATTCTTTTCCCTTGTTATTGCCTTCTGACCCACAGTTAGCGGTTCAGGGATCCTATGCCCCGTTTATGCAGTATACTCCCGCAGATGTTGCTCGTGTTGTGGACTTCGGCTTTGATCATGGTGTCAGGGTTATTCCTGAGATTGATGCACCTGGTAATTCCTTCCTTCACTTATCCTGGGTTTTATGTAATTACTTATACTCCGTATTATGATAATTGATGAGACTTAAGTGGTACAAATACAATATCATCTTCTGATTGAATATAACAGGAATGTTTACATGTTTGCAGCGCATACGGGTTCTTGGGCTGGTGCACATCCAGACATAGTGACTTGTGCTGAAAAGTTTTGGTGGCCAGCAGGATCGGACTGGAAAGACAGGTTTGCTTCTGAACCAGGAAGCGGCCAGCTCAATCCACTCAATCCGAAGACATACCAAGTCTTCCATAACGTACTTAAGGATGTCCTCTCCCTCTTTCCTGACCCTTTCTATCACAGCGGTGGAGACGAGGTTGTTCCTAGGTGCTGGACTTCCGACCCTACCATCCAAGCATTTCTATCTAAGAACAAAACCCTCTCTGACCTCCTTGAGAAATTTATCAATACAACTCTTCCTTACATTATTTCACAGAAGAAGACCAGCATTTACTGGGAAGATGTTCTACTAGACGCTACTATCCGGGTTCAGGACCGGTCAATTTTACCCCCAAAGCATACAATTTTACAGACATGGAACGGTGGACCCATCAACACCAAACGGATTGTGTCGATGGGCTACCGTGCTATTGTTTCCTCATCTGATTACTACTACCTGGACTGTGGCCATGGTGGGTTTGTGGGAAATGACAGCCAATATGATCAACCCCCTGGCACAGATCAGGGGAATGGCGGGTCATGGTGTGGGCCATTCAAGACATGGCAGCTCATATACAACTACGATATCACATATGGGCTGACCGAGGAGGAGAAGAAGCTGGTATTGGGAGGTGAAGTGGCACTGTGGTCTGAGCAGGCTGATCCTACAGTGCTAGATTCCAAGTTGTGGCCCAGAGCTTCAGCATTTGCGGAAGCTATGTGGTCTGGAAACCGGAATGAGGCGGGCAAGAAAAGGTATGGCGAGGCGACTGATAGGCTAAACCAGTGGCGGTATAGGATGGTTAGTAGGGGGGTTGGAGCAGAGCCCATTCAACCACTATGGTGTGCCAGGAATCCTGGAATGTGTAACAATGTTCAAGCTTCTTAGGAATTTCTCCATAATTGGCGTTCTCTCATCATAATATGATAAATAAATAACGTGGTAGCCATACGTCAGGGATGTAACAGATTGCCATGTCCATAATGATAAATAATTCTTTTTTCCTCGGAAGAATGAATACTCACAGAATCACAGCTACTTTTGGACAGGGATTGCTTTGTACAATAGATATTCCTCCAACTAGAAATTTCGATTTTTTTAATTACAATGATCTGCAAAATGCACGCTTTCTAAAAGTAAGTGCAGATTCTATACATAATTATCCAGAAGAACATTCTATTCCCAGATAAACTGTTTTAAAATACTCCAACTGTTACAATAAGTCTTCCTTGACATGCAACTTTCCGTCTTAAGCGGAAACGGAGTAAATGGGGCTCATTCACAATAAAATGTAATCATTTATCGATAAAAAGTTACTAAAACCATTTTCGAAGTTGTAACATTTTATCGTTAATATGGCTTCATTTATGATGAGAATTTGCCTTAACTGGTATCAAGCACGCATTTACAATAGTTTAATGTCGACAAAATCATCACACAAGTACAAAATGATGTTCAGATGAAAATGAAAATTTCTGCAAATATATAGGTGATAAAAAAAAAACATGACTGGCATCAATATTACAAATAAATTAGCTCAATAAAACAGTAATCTACAAATAAATTAATTTAAATGCGGCTACGCAGATTCCTATATCCTTCTAGATTCTGCAAAATTGATTATCTAATAACCTTAGATGACATGACATTGCATTTGCTATCTGACCTGTGCTAGAACGTGTAAACTCATTACTCCACAAACAATGGCTACCAAAAACATAGAAACGATCTGTATTGAAGCTCAATAACCAGATTATGAACTTGTTGCTTTCTGACGGTTTTCCTCGACAATTCTCTGGTACTCTTTCTCGCCGGCAGCAATTAGACCCTTCACTGTATCAAAGGTAGTCAGCCTAATGCTGCAATAACCAAACCATAAATGAGAAACAACTCCTTGACAAGGTTAAACTAACTCGGACATTAGGCGCTGAGTTGGTCATTTCGGTCTATCTTAATTAAGGTTTTGTTCATTTACGGAGTATTAGGTAACTTAGGTGTTATTTCAAATTAGTCATTTTGGATCAGTACACATTTGGGTAAAGTGGCTCCATGTACAATCAGCTTAAACCGGGTCTTCAAGATTTTTTTGTTTGGGACAATTTCAGGTCTCATTTAGTTCAATTTTGCTTGCTCTAGTCTCAAAATGGCTAAGCAACAAAACTCGTCATGTTTTACAAAAGAAATCAGAAGGCCATTAAAGAGAAGAAAAAAGGGAGATCTGTATAGCAAACCTGCTGTTTGGCAAGTTTTTCAGAGCATTTGGTACAAAACCTCTATATAATCCAATCAAGCCATCACGTGCCACAATACCTGCAAGTGCCAAGGAAACAACATTATAACATGAGGCTCTGAGATGCAGCGTGACCGTGAACATTAATTTCAAAATGACATGGAGTCATGGACGCCACATAGCACACTTCAACAGGGCATTTAGGAAGATGGCACTCGCTAAAACTGTCCTTGTTTTTTTATCTAATAAATCATCCCCAATGTTAGATTAGCAAGTTCTTAAGAAGTTTATAGATGAACAGTAATTAGTTTGACTGAAGCTTTCTAAATCTTAACCCAAGTTTCACTCAAGAATTATCTATAACAACTCCCACACAGTAACTTTTCCTTACTTCATCACTGTGGATGAATTGCCGGGTTTCAAAACCCCCACTGCAAATGCAGATGCAACTTCATCAAACATTTGGCCATAAGCAAGAAAAAAAAAAGAAAAAAGAAAAAAGAGGACTACTAAAGAGCACATGACGGATTGATACAAAGGCCCCGTTCTTTTGGACTTATTTTTTCTTAACTTAACTTAACTTATTTTTTCTGAATTATTCAGAACTTAACTTATATTTGCTGAACTTTTCTGAACTTTTTTTTTTTTTTTTTTTTTTTTTTTTTTTTTTTGAAAGGGACTTTTCTGAACTTATTTTTGCTGAAGTTAACTTAACTTATTGTTTATGAACTTAACTTATTTTTACTAAACTTTTCTGAACTTATTTTTGCTGAACTTAACTTAACTTATATTTGCTGAATTTAACTTATATTTGCTTAACTTATGAGTCTAACTTTTCCGAACTAAATAAATATTAACTTAAATAATAATTAGGATTAATTGATAAGAATACTCTGAACTATGGGTGTCCTGCTCAAAATACTCCAAACTCTATTTTAACTAGCAATATAATCAACTAATGCTCTCATTCGCTTTTATTATAATATATGACCTGCTACATGCTAAGTAAGTGAAAAAAATTTAACCCTTTTTTAACCCATCTTTCTCTTTTTACTTCTATGTTAATCTATTCACCTAATCATACCATTAAAACATACTACAACAAGTTAACAAAACAACAAATTCTATTCAAAGCAAATGAGGACATTAGTTGGTTATATTGGTAGTTAAAATAAAGTTTGGAGTATTTTGAGCAGGACACCCATAGGTCAGAGTATTCTTATCAATTAATCCTAATAATAATAATAATAATAATAATAACAATAATCATAATAATAATAATAATATACTATATATATATATAGTATGTTCATTATCTTACTTCAATACATAATTAAAAAGTAAATCACATATCACAATTTTTTTTAATAATCTATTTCTATATTATCAGCATCCTCGTCACTTCTCTCGTCTTCATTTGTGCTTACACCGTCAAATCCATTGCCTCGCCAAATGTGTTTGACTATGTTAAGTTTAAATAATGTCTTATTTTTTGCTTCGATTTTAATAAAAGTCGCACGAGAATTATTGTGTGTAGTTGTTAACCCGTGTATTTTTTGCAAAATCCGACTATTCTTTTGTTAATAGTGACATTTTTGGGTAATTAAAAAAACGACCGCACATGAGACGTTTGTACAAGAGAATTTGTGAAAATCTTAAATTTTTCAAAACCCGTCAATACTATAAACGGGTGGGAGTATTTGCTTAACTTTTCTGAACTTATTTTTACTTAACTTTTCTAAACTTACTTTTGCTCAACTTAACTTATTTTTGCTGAACTTTTCTGAACTTATTTTGGCTGAACATAACTTAACTTATTTTTGCTGAACTTTTCTGAACTTCATTTATTTTTGCTGAACTTAACTCAAAATAAGCAAAAATAAGTTCAAAAGAACACGGCCTAAGACTCTTAAACTAACCAAGAATGATGAGGCTACATGAAAAAAAAAACTTTTCTTAATTTTACTAAAAGGTCAATCAATTGCCCACAATAAAACATAAGAATTTGAAATAACATGAATCCGCACAAATCACTGGAAATTTATGAGAACTTCCATCATAACGGAAAAAGTTGCTTATCTAATTCTATGGCCACTTAGTAGCAGGAATTCTCATGGAATTCTAATTCTTGTACTCAAAAATTCAAAAGGAGATAGTACTTTCTTAGGAGATTTACCATAATGAGACAACAATCAGATAATGTATCCTTGTACCATAAGACTTCAACAAATTGCACAAACATGCATCAAATTTTTAAATAATATTTCATCACAATTTTACTGTCACCATTTGACGGTCATTGTCAAAGTTAATTTCACTTCGACCATTATTTTCCCTTAATATAGGTAACGACATGATGTAAACTTTATCTACCTCAATTTATCAAAACAACTGTTTTTATATTACCTAGAAAAAGTAGTACAATCTTCTAAATGGTGTATAAAATGCAAAATAAATAAATAAATAGGTCAAAGTTGAAATCATCTGACCATCAAAGTCATAAAGGCACAAGAAAATAACAAATGGGACAGAGGGGGTACAGCCACCATTGGATGCCAGCAATTGCATATGCCAATTTTACAACAATTTCACTTATCTGTGTAAAAAAAGTTTACCTGGAATGGCATCAAGTACTGTGTTGTATGGAGAACCCCTCATTTGCATTTGTCTTCTTACGGTGTCCAAAGGATAGCATGTGAGGGTAGCAAGGGAGGCTGACACTACAGCTGTAATTAAGGATGTTTCAGGCCTCTTCTGATACTTTTCAGGTAGAGATTTCTTCACTCTGATAAGACAAAGGAGATCCGTCCCATATTAACTGCATGTAATGCATCTATTAATCCTCCGTCAAAAGAGGTGAAGTAGTAGCAGTAAAGAGTATGCTCACAAGTCAAAAATGCAAAAGTTCACAGCAATGTAGGGTGCTATGCTAATTAGAGAAGGGGCAAGACCGTTGTAGAAAGAAGCAATCCCTTCCTCTTTTAGCATACCTAGGGCAACCTGAAAACATCTTTATGGATTTAGGCACAAGAAAACTGGAAAGTTATAGCTACTACAAGTCCAACCACCGCAGCAGTCTTACCTGAGACATTGTTCTTGACCCTGGCTCAACTGCTAATCGCAGCCTCAAAACATCTAAAGGATATGTTATCTGAAACAAAGACGGAATACCGTGAATAATTGACCATAACAGTGAAAGTCTTCATTTTTCACAGCTGAAAAAAACAGGCAATTGCCAAAAATATCTAAATCAGATTAGTTTTCATATTCCACTTGATTTCCCAGATATGCAGATCCACCTATCACAAAACAATGCATAATGGATCTAGTGATTAAGGACTTATGTGATGATGATGATGATGATGATGATGATGATGATGATGATGATGATGATGATGATGATGATGATATAAGTTACTACCAAATTTCATAATGCTTTGAAATAATATGTATATGATGAGATAATGTGAATAACATTCTGAGATGACGCCGTGAATTTCACAGAACGGAAAAAATGGAATCACATACACCATTATAAGAAACTCACGAGAGTAGATGTCATGCCTGCACAGGCACCAGCTGCTAGTCTTCCCAATACTGAGAGTTCTCCATCCTTTCCTCGAAAGAGTTTCTGGCAATCCCCAAAACAAGCGTACATTAAGCTACTGAGAAAGCTATCTGAAGTGTTTAAAGAATAGATACAAGTTCAAAAATCACCTTGTAAATCTCATAGGAACAGAGCTGAACCGCACTGTAAGGTATAATCCGTATAACCTGTAGAGACAAAATTAACTCAACATGTTACAGAATAGGCAACCATGGCATGTGCCATGTGATAGGAAAATATAAAGATAAACATCATGAGGTTCCAGAAAGTGAGTAGGCAACCTGAGGAAGGTTGCCTTTCCAGTACCCTTTAATACCTTCCTCCCTTCCTATCATGGTTATTCCCTGCAAAGTTAAAGGCAACAAAAGGTAAAGCAAACTACAGGACAAATATGTAGTAACCCTATATAGACGAAGCTTTAGGAATCCCAAAAATAGGACTTGTTCATTGAACAATTAATTGACAGATCATTAGAATAAAAATTGGAAACACAATCAGACTTCTCATTAAGTAAATAGAGTTTCTAAGCAATTGAGATGGCTCAACAAAGTGCGAATCGCGTGCGACTTATTGTTCTGTTCAATCCCTAGAATCCAGTGAAATAGATAAGAATATTGGCAATACAAGGAGGGCACTAGGCAGAGAAAGCACCCAATAGTCTTGGATGAAAGAGAGGAATATTTTCCCAAAGACACACACAAAATCAACAGAACTCCTTATTCAGGTAAAAATGAGTTCTGAAAAATGCCCTCAAGGCTCAAACCATAGAGGCAAAACATCAACCTTTTCAGAGATGGATAACAGGAAAGATCAGATTGATCAAAGACCTCCAGGTCATTTCAAAGGCGTAGGACTGTGTCACTATAGGCATGGGGTCAGAAATCACTACCAAACTTCAAAGTTAAATGCGGGGACCAATAATAAAACATTACAGAAAACATAAATGAGTACGTAAAAAACTTTAACATAAACTGAATAACAAACCTCTAAAAAGCCAATGGCTTTCTTTGCACTTTCTTGGCCAACGCGGACCCCATGAGTCTGCAAGCATAGGAACATGTAGCTAAGTTAAAATAAAATTTATAAAAAGGTAAATAAGATAACTGCGTTTCAACTCTAGTGAGTATGAAACTACGATGTATGAAACTACGATGAATGAGTGAAACAGTCACTAAAACAATACAAAAGTAAAACAAAAAACCTGCCCTCACAGGGTCAAACAATGTGAAACAAATTTCAAGGTTAAGCTGATCAAAAGAAATCTGTAGACAGTCCACGAAATCTAATATTGAAATATTATAAGTGGCAGAATGGTATAAGGAAGAGCACTAGTATTAAAAACACCAATAAAGGTTATGTCAATCAGTAAAAAAAGTGATTGAACATGTAAATGGACATTATAGAGTTAAAGGATGGCTCAATGACTAAGGACTGTGCCTTGCTAGTCCCATCCCAGCATAGCCAAACATTCACTTTCTTTAGCTTTGTAGTATAATGAAACGAATCAAAAATGGATCATTAAACTGCCTTATGCGCCTCTTATATGTTTATTCAGCCCCATTACCGTAAGAAAACAGCTACCATGTGGCATTATTTCCCTCCACAATCATCAATACCTTCAAATCATGAGGGGCCATATCCCCACTCCGTTGAAAATCACTTGAAGAAATAGTAGCGTAAAGTTAGACACAAATTCTGGAAAGAGACGATCTCAAATATTAATCATTTTGGGACCGACTAATACCAACCAGTTAGCCATATATAAATTTAATCTGAACCATATTAATCGTGCATTCATAATAACATGTGTGAGACGGCCACAGAAAGTAAATATTGAGGCACGCATTGTTAGGAAAATACTAAAGACATGCATAGTGTGATATTCACAAGTACAAAATCTTGTGAGTGATTTCATTTGTTGTACGTGTGTACATAATCCAGACAAAGATTCCCGACACACAAGCCCAATACCCTAGGAACAGTTCTAGTGGGTGATCCCTTGCTAATAATTGACGCTCAAACTTGCAGTCTTGCCATGAAATCGGACAAGATTACACTTCACTTCCAGCAAAAAAAAGCAGACGCTTGACACATAAAAATAATCATTCAAATCTAAACTACGGAGATTCTACCATATCCTCCAAAGTTTAGAGGTTTTCAGTGTTGTATCCCTGTTTTTTTTGAAATGTGTGTATCATGGAACTCAATATTTACTATTTAGTCTCTATCATACCTCCGTTAACTCTCCTTCTCCCCCACAACCCTCCTTCAACCTCCATTATAACCCAAAAACACCACCTCACTCTATGAGGCATCACAAACCACCTTTAACAACCATAAACGGCCACTAACTCTACCTCACCCTCTCAATGATGTCATTTTGCATTTGCCATGAACAATTTTTAGGAGTAACAATTGTAACACCCCGGCCCAAACCCTGGGTCGGGGAGTCACTTAGCTCACAAGGAGGTGTACATGGCCCATAGTCCAATGCATTTTGTCCTCAATTATGTACATTATGAGAACCTTCCCAAGAGGTCACTCATCCAAAGACTACCCCAACCAAGCACGCTCGCTTAACTGTGGGGTTCTTTTGCATGGATAACCGGTACTTTCAATCACTTTAAACACTAGTCGTATTTTAAGTCTATCAATTAACCTCTCCAAGAGGGTAACCCAACCGAGTAACGTCTTTGGTTCAGTGGATTATTACAACAATTGTTACCCATTTATTCCCAAAGATTTTGCATAATTCTGGTGTAACATCCTAAAATGAGTTAAGATGACTGATGAAACGAAATGGAGGAAGAGCATCAGCAAGAATATGCCCAGGAACGCAGACATGAATGGATACAGAAATATATAGCAACCTCACAAAATTCAATTGAAAAAACAATCCGAGTGGGAAAAAGGAAAAACCTGCATAAGAAGCTTGACACGATCAAGGGGAGCAGTAACAGTTTTAGCAGCAGCACCGGCAATGGCACCGGCGGCGAAAAGGGCGGCATCTTTAGGGACTAATGTAACCAATGTCAATGGGTGTTTGAGCAATTGAGGAGTAGTTGGCTCAAATTCCGTATCATCTTGTTGCGTCTTGGGTAGGGCGGAAACCCAGGCGAAGGGAGGGCGTCTGTGTCTGGCCTTCAACTGGGCGGCTTCCATTCTGATGCCGGGGATTGGTATGTAACTTAATGTGGGTGTTTCCGTATTCATTTGTTTTAATGGTGGAATTCTGAGAAGATAAGGGTGGAAGGGAGAAGAAGACCAAGTTGCAGAGTAGAGACAGAAAAATGGAACTCAAATCCCAAATCCCAAATCTCAAATCCGAATAGAAGATGTCTACAATGGAAGCGGTTAAGACGAAAGTATTATAAATAACAAATTAACAACCCAAATTCTTATTAGAGATGGGAATTTTAGTAGCAAAATTACGATGGGTTATATATTATTCATTTGAGTAGGAAAAGACAAGTGATTGATGTATATCAAACTACACCCGATTCCGAGTGTGACAGATTTGGTGCTTTCACAAAATGATTTTGTTTACATGACCTTTTGTCAACTCATGATATTCAGTGGGTCTTGCTTGTAACGAATACTATACGTCACAAAATAAAGACGGATACTTTTCTCTGATAAGAAAGCAAATGGAAAGGCGAGTGGGGGGAAATAAAGCACACATAGATATTGTCATTTACTCATTTGCAACACATTATCATTATGGACACTATCCGTCTTTAACTTGTGACGGATAGTGTTCGTTTCAACGGAATTTGTGCATGTTATTTTAGCTAATATAATACGAAGTATATGAAGTATAAACGCATGATATTGATTAACGTTTCAATTTGATACAATATGGTTAGGTTTAAGTCTTTTTCTAACTGGGATTACTTTTCCATATTTAAACTAACATCTTAATATGTTCCGTTTAAATTTTATTTCAACCGTTCATTTGTTTATCTATTTTATTTTAGGGTATCTCATCAATTTGTTTACCTTTTCATATTGGAAATATTTTATGTATAATTTTGATCATCTGATACTCTAATAGGATTTTTGTCGACTTGTGATACATTAACTAGAACTACAAATGGTCTCTTCTCTCTCCTTAGTCTCTGTGCCAAAAACATTGGTAAACAAATAACAACCCAAAAAGTATAAAATTTGCGTAAAATTAAAAGTTAAGTGTGGAGTTGAAAGTGACTCAAATTCTTATTTAAGACATAAATATATAGTCTTAAACTTAAAATAAGTCAAATAGATAGAAGGCACAAAATCAAAGTGTCCAAGAGTTTTTCGACAAGTATTACATTTAAGACAGAAAGATTTATTGCTTGTGAAGTGTGTGACTTGACAAATAATATAGTATTTTGCCTTTTTTGTATATGCTCTTGCTCAACCGACTGAAAAGACTGACTTTTGGAATGAATTATAGAACTCTTTGTCAATTATCTTGATACATCTTTCCTATTAACTGGGGATCTTAACGAAATTAAGAGTCCTAATGAGAAACAAAGGGGAGCAAAAGTTACTAATGCACGATGTGTGCGATTAAATTCTTTTTTAAGTAACACTAATTGTGTAGACCTTCCATTTTTCGGTAAAATTTTTACATGGAGAAAAAAGAAAAGTGGACCTGGAAATGTTTTTGAGATTCTTGATAGAACGCTAGCCTCACCTAATTGGATTAGTAGTTATCCAAGCATGGAATTTGTGCACCATGCTTTTACTAGTTCTGATCATTGTCCTATCTCTGTAAAGTTCCATGATCAAGTTCGTAAGAAAGCCCCTCCTTTTCGTTTTGAACACACGTGGACTCTCCGAAATAATTCCGGCAAAATGGTTAAAAGTTGTTGGCAATACCAGTTTAATGGATCTTATATGTTTTGTCTTTCTCAAAAATGCAAACTATTAAAACAGAAGGCTAAGAAATGGAATCAGTCATCGTTTGGAAATATTTTTATACAACTTTCAATTGCTGAAAAGAAGTTAGAAAATATACAGAATCAACTTGGCTCATCTCATGTTACCAATTTAGAAGTTGCACAATCAAGATTGTTAAAAAAGCGTTATGCGCACTATAAACGCGAATTTTGGCAACAAAAGGCTGGCGATAATAATACCAAATTCTTTCAATCTCATGCGGCGATTAGACGCACTAGAAATGGTATCAAGCAGTTTATAAACAAAAATGGTGCTTGTATCACTAATCCAGACCTTATCAAACAAGAAATATCTAACGAATTCAAACTTAGATTTACAAAAAGTCATCTTTGTTTCTTCGACAAGAACGAGGATTTTAAATCTGTTAGTGGCTTAATCACAGATAAAGATAACGAATTCCTTAATAGTGATATTAGTATAGATGAGGTTAAGAACATTGTGTTTAATTTAGCCGCAAATAAATTTCCCGGGTCCTGGTGGATACCCTGTGGAGTTCTTTCAAAAATATTGGGATATTGTTGGAGACTCTGTGACTAAAGCAGTTTTAGCATTTTTCTAGTCAGGCAAATTACTAAAAGAAGTAAACCACTTCATAACACTGATTCCTAAAATTGAGAATCCTCGAACAGCTAACCAATTTCGCCCTATTTAGTCTTTGTTCTAAAATTTATAAAATCCTGACTAATCGTCTTCGACGTGTCTTACCTAAGATTATTCACCCGTTTCAAGGTGCTTTTACACCTAATCACTTCATACAAGATAATATTCTTCTAGCCCACAAGATTTTCAATTCTTTTAAACGAAAAAAAGGAAAAGATGTGTGGTTGGATTGCCATTAAACTTCATATGGAGAAAGCTCACGACCGATTAGAATGGAATTTTATTGAGGAAACTTTTAAGAAAATGGATTTTAATCTCAAATGGACTTCCTGGATTATGGAATGTATAAAAACCGTCTCATTCCCAGTGTTAGTAAATGGAAGGCCGGGAGACGTTTTTAGACCCACTCGAGGTATTAGACAGGGAGATCCACTCTTGCCGTATAAATTTAGTATGTGCGCCGAGATTTTAGCAAGATCTCTACAAAAAAAATAGTGATCTTAGTTCTAGTGATGTTGGTATTAGAATTGGATCTGGGATTGAGAAAATCCCTTTTCTGACTTTTGCGGATGATACGATCATTTTTGCTAAAGCCTTTAATCAAAGTTGTAGAACCATTAAGTCTATTTTAGATAAATTTTGCACAATTTCTGGACAATTTGTTAATTTTGAGAAAACCATTTTTCAATGCACTAGAAATATTGAGCGACCTCAACGAGAATCCTCTAGAGGTATTCTCCGTATGAACGAATAAACTCATTTGGGTAAGTATTCAGTATGTCCTATAATAGATAGCTGAGTAGCTAAGAATACTTTCGTTTCAATCTTCTTGCACCCAATAATCGAAATGGAAAGCAAATTCATTATCACAAGCAGGTAGACTAGTCTTGATCAATGCTAATTTAGCCTCGAAGGGAACTTTTCAAATGCATAGCCTCGAAGGGAATCCTTCACAACGCTCCCCTAATTTGATTGACTGGCATAAAGTTTGCTTACCGAAATTGATTGGTGGACTAGTGATGCAGGCTTTTGCCGTTACTACCCACATGCAAAAACAATTTGTCATCCTCCTCATGACACAAACTGGTGTTAGAATAAGATTTGTAAGGTGAAGGATAAATTGAAAGATGGTCATACTGCAATTGGTTGGTCCAGTACTGTTCCTAATAGTTACTCTATTGCTAAAGGATATCTTTGGCTGCGTGGGGAAAGGCCTATTGCACAATGGTATAGACTAGTGTGGAATAGATGGGTAATTCCAAAACATAGTTTCATTGCTTGGTTGCATCAACAGCAAGCATTCAACACAAGAGCTAAACTACATTCTCTGAACATTATAGCTGAAGATACTTGATGTATCTGTGCATCTGAAACTGAAATTATTCAGCACCTCTTCTGCCAATGCAAATACATTGAGCAAATTTTACATGGGATAGCTGCCTTTGAGTGGTTTTAAACCACTGATTTCCCTGGATAACCAATGGAGACTTCGAATTAGGAGCACTAAACTTCAAATAGCTATAAAAAACAGTGTTATCAATGCGGTTATTTTTCATATCTGGATGCAGAGAAATAGGAGCAGGAATGAGCAAACGTTACTTAGACCATCAGTTGTAATCAAAATTATCAATCTTGAGATGAGTAGTTACATTAATAGCAGGATACCAGATAGGCTTCAGACCAAAGACATGGCTTATATTAGCTCTCTTGGCAGATTTTTTGTAATTGTCTTTTATTGTATCAATATACACTTAGCTTCAACAAAAAAAACAATTTATAAATCCCAAGTAAATAGTATTTTAGTCAGGTGTCGAACACAAGGATGGTAGGGATTTTTGTATAGTTACGTTTAAGTCAAAGTCTAGTCGGGGTAAAAAGATTTGGTTTGATTAATGAACTAAGATAAACCAAACTAAAGATGTAAATTATCAAAATTAAGGAAACTAGGGTGTCGGGGTTACTACGAAGGGGTAATAACGAAACATGAAAAAGAGGCGACTAGGCTACTCTTATTGGTCGGTCTCGGCTTGTCTTGTCTTTCGAGTCGACTCGCCTTAGGTCAAATATATCCTAACTATCGCTATGAACATAATCATCGATCATAGAAACATGCATATGAAAGTCTCAAACTGTCGCTAAAGACAAACAAAGTGACAAATCAAGCCTAACCGTCGTTGAAGCACTTCATCGAACACCTAGTATGAATACTATGAACAACCTTAACAAAAGAGCAACCAAGTCTAAAATTAAGCAAGTAACATCATTCACAACCCAACATAGATCACCCCTAACCCTAGAATGAGTCTACTCGCACATACTTAAGAAGAAGATGTAAACTATTGAGAAAAAGTATGCTAACATGGTAAATATTGCAAATGTAAATAATTCAACACAAAACTAGAATAATTTAAACAAATGAAAGAACAAAGTAAAGAGAACAAAGATAATAATACCAAAACTTGCATTAAAGGTTGGAACTTGGATACAAAAGAAGGATTCTCTCAAATCTCTTCAAAATACAACCAAATGCCTAAATGTAAACTATTGAACTAGCTAAGGAAAGATTAAGACTAACTAATTATGATTAACTAAAAGATTATAAGAATTAATGAAAGATTATGTGTGAAAGTAAGCTTGAGAATTTAAAACACTAGAAAAATGTGCCAAAATGAACAGTGCGTAAAAAGTTGCGTAAAAAATCTATTCTAAGTATGGGTAATTATAGTATATCGAAAATGCGGAAAATTTGATAAGGGGCTCTCAGCTGGTCAACCGGCTGCCGGTTGGGGACCGGCTGGGGACCTCCTGGAAGTTTCTGACTTGTTAAGCATTGAAAAATATTCGAAGTATATAATTTGGGCTATGGGCCGGGCCGCCGGTCTTGCACCGGCTGAGGACCTCCTTGAAAGTTCCTGGAACTTTGCACCTTCTAAATTTGGTTAGGTCCTTCTAAATTTGGTTAGGTATAGGAAAGGGTTCCCAGCCGGTGGACCGCTGTCGGCCAACCGGCCAAGGATCCTTCTTCTCTTTTCTTCTCTCTTTTTTGGCCGAGTCATGGTATATGGAGTTCCCAGTCGGCAGACCGGCTAAGTAGCCCTCTTTGTCATTCCTTCACTTTTTCTCCCTATTTTGCAACAAAACTACGTCGTTTTCTCCCGTTTTTTCAATCCCGCCTCATGTCCTACAAGATGGAAACCAAATACGCAGAACAGAGGCAAAGGGCATAAAATCAAGAAATGGCACGCAAAACGGTGTCGGAACGGGATCAAAATAAAGGGAAAAACAAGGAAAATAACGACTAAAATGAGACTCATCAGAATTCCCACATTTAAACCTTACTCGTCCCCGAGTAAGCAATCAAGAACTAAAACCTTATTCAAAAACAAGAACTAAACTAACTAAGCTAACTAAAAGCCGAATCGGGTTTAGCTACACCCGTAGCCCTTTCAACTCACAATTTGACATCCATATGGTAGAATGACCTATTGCAAGGCAAGTTTGGTCTTGCTACGAATTTTTTGATGCAAACAAAAAGAACTAAACACATATAAACAAACACTACAAAATATTATCGCATTTGCGACGGACAGTTCCGTCGCAAATAATAGGAAATCCGTCGCAAAAGAGACATTGCGACAGACAGTGTCTATCGCTTCTTTTTGTCGCAAATTGAATTTTTGCGACGGACAAACAAATATTTGCGACGGAATGGTCAATGTTTGCGATGGAAATTCCGTCGCAAGCCTTGACTGACTTTGACACTCTGGTCAAGGCCAGTCAAGGCTTGTGACGGAATTTCCGTCGCAAATTCCTCTTATGCAACGGAATTTCTGTCGCAAACGTTGACTGACCTTGACCAGAGTGTCAAAGTAAATCAAATGGTGAGTTGAAAGGGCTACGGGTGTAGCTAAACCCGATTCGGCTTTTAGTTAGCTTAGTTAGTTTAGTTCTTGTTTTTGAATAAGGGTATTAGTTCTTGATTGCTTACTCGGGGACGAGTAAGGTTTAAGTGTGGGGAATTCTGATGAGTCCCATTTTAGTCGTTATTTTCCTTGTTTTTCCCTTTATTTTGATCCCGTTTTGACACCGTTTTGCGTGCCATTGCTTGATTCCGTCGCAAGCCTTGACTGAGTTTGACACTCTGGTCAAGGTCAGTCAAGGCTTGCCACAGAATTTCCGTCGTAAACGTTGACTGACCTTGACCAAAGTGTCAAAGTCAGTCAAGGCTTGCGACAGAACTTCCGTTGCAGAAGAGGAATTTGCGACAGAAATTCCGTTGCAAGCCTTGACTGACTTTGACACTCAGGTCAAGGTCAGTCAACGTTTGCGACGGAACTTCCGTCGCAAAACAGAACATTTCCGTCGCAAATTCCTGTAGGTTTTTCCGGTTTCAGCTGTTTTTTCTGCTCCCCATTTCAGCTAAATGACTGATTTTACCCATTTTTCAGCTCTCCAAACCTGCATAAAAGCGACTGATTTCAACCAAAACAACCCAGCAACAAAGAACTTATCCGAGACAAGATTTTTAAAAGGTTTTTTCATAACTAAAATTAAGGTTTTTACATAGTTTCATTCAACTTAAAAATAAAACTAAACATAATGCTAGCTCGACAAACTAACCAACCTAATATAGCTATCTAACGGTGGTGTGAGTGGTCTGTGGGGTAATGAAATGGCTGGCCGACCTAGCATTGTCACCACCGTCATCATCAAAGTCACGTCGTGGTTGAGAAAAGCCTCCCGGGTTACAGCTTTGAGTAAAGAAGCCCTGTTGACTTAAGAACTCTTCAATAGCCTTAAGCCTTTGAGATCGCTCGAGTTCACGTTCCTTTAGCTGAGCATTCTCTTCAAGGACTCTGCTGACGATACCTGCGATTAATAGTCAAAATTGGTTAAGAGTCTTATCTATAAACATGGTATTATATTAATTCAGTAAACGGTAAAATCATTGGTTAATCTTAATCTTCAATATACTACAAAATACTAACCTGGGGTGTATGATGGGTTCCTAGCACTTGAGTGACGGTGATGTTCGTAAAGAACTGGTGCTGCATTTCGCATACCAAATATCATCCCTTTCTTGTTATAGCCGACATGTTCTTCGAAGTAGATCTTGTTATCGTCGATCTGCTCCTCCGGTACCCCTTCACTTATCAGACGACTCTTCCTTGAAAAAACCTTTCCCTAAAAAACAAAAACAAAGTTTGATTAGTATACGTTAAAGCAATTTACTAAAAAAAAAGAAAAGTTTGTGGTAACTTACAAAGAATTCTTTCGATTTCGTTGACACTCATCCCTTTTTCGCATGCTTCTTGGTCTTCTCGAGCAAAACCAAGGCGGATGGTACATCTCTCTCATCTTGCCCAACCTACAATTTAAATCGTAAACACTTGTTAAAAAAGCACTCCAATCAAATGACAGACAATTGTTAAAAAATTACTCAAATCGAGAAAAAGTGAAGTAAAAATTATGAAATTACCATTTCATCCATATTCTGGAGGGTGTTTCTACGACCCATAATATGAGTACCTAAGGCCTTGCCTTTTTCGGTACTTCCGGAAATCCTATTGAAGGTGTTCTGTTCGGATGAGGTCTTAAACTTTGGATCTGCGATGGGTCTATCCAGAATCTGTCGGTGTATATCAGCCGGTATCCAAGATGGCATGTGCTCCGCATCTTTCTTGGAAGCCCGGTGGATCATTCTGCGTAGGCGTTCTTTCATTATGTCAGTCCAAGCCGCCTTCACCGCTTCTCTGTCACGGGGATGAAAGGTAACATGTTTTCGTTTCAAAAAATAACATAGTTAGAAAATAAATAGATAATGAAACGAAAATAGGTAATTAATAATGAAACAAAAATAGGTAATAGTTAATAAATACCTCGTACCAATCCCACAATTCCTTCTTCAACGCATTCGACGCATGTGACCAGTTCGGCGCAAATTCCTTGTAGTTAGAGATAATGGTCAAGGTTATAAGATCAGAGACTTCTTTGTGACTGAACCTAAAAAAGAGTTGAAATTGAAAATAAAATAATCAATAAGTAATCAAATTATAGTCAATATATATATATATATATATATATATATATATATATATATATATATATATATATATATATATATATATATATATATATATATATATATATATATATATATATATATATATATATATATATATATATATATAGAGAGAGAGAGAGAGAGAGGCGAGTTCCGGTGAGTTTGCCATATCCCGTGAGTTACCCCCGCGTATGTAATACCTCGTATTTTATTACGTTGTATTTATTTATTTATGCTAACTTTATTAGTTTTCGATGTAGAGGGATTAAAATAAAAGCGACATAGTATTGTGGACAAGGAGTTTTACGCGTTGTTTTTGGGAGTCGTATGAGTAATCTATTAGCAAACCCGTACTTGGTTCATGTTATTTGGGTACCGGGGTGCGTGAGATGCTGACCCATGCACGGAAAACCATGCGTATGGGCCTAGGGTTGCGTGCACAAACACAACCCACACACAAGTTTAAAATCTGAAATTAGAATCTCAGCTAAACCCTCCCTGCCGCCCTATTTAAACAGCACTAGAACCCTACCCTAACCCTACTCGACACCAAACCACTCTCACACTTACACTACCGCCATATCAGAGGGTAACACGGAGGCTTTCACGGTGGGTTTAGGTTAGCCTAAGGCCGTTCGTTTACACATCCAAGGAGGTAAGAACACCCTGCTTATCTCGTTTTATTATAATCGTGTTTCTGCCTTACGTTTCAGTTTAAATTGTGTTCACTTCACGCGATTTTAATCACGCCTCTTTGTAGATTCGTATTCTGGGGTATGTATTCATCATGTTTTGATCTTTCATGAGTCGTCTCCTATGTTTTAAAGTCGTCTCTTTGAGCGTTTCGTTTCTGGGTAGGAGTCGTTTCTGGGTTGTTCAGAACAGAGTTTAAAACCAGTCGTTTCTGGGTTGGATTCGACAAAGTCCCTGTACTTGGTGGTTATGGGAATTAGGGTCAGTAGAATGGTGGTAGTCTAGGGAGTCGATGGGTGGTTGTAACGGTGGGTCGTGGGTACATGTGGCGTCTGTCTGGTGGGTTATTTAGGCTTGTGTCAGAGTCGTTTTCTTTAGTTTTCTGGTGGTGTCTGAACGTGTGTTTTGGAGTTAGAATTCGAATGCGTTTCTGGGTATGGTTGTTATGGGTATTAAGTTGTTTGTTAGAGGGTAGTATAGGGTCTGTCTTGGTGGATGCCACGGTGGGTTATGGTGGTTGTGTCAACCAGTGCAGGAGCTTTCGTTTTGGTTGTTTAAAACGTGGGTTAGAATGTTGGTAGGTATGGGTTGTCACGACAGGGCCTGGGGGTTGTTGCTGCGACTTCGACAGCAACCAGTGACCTCCCTGGAACCACCAGGGCTCAGAGGCGAGCCTGGTGGAGCCATGGGCGAGGTCAGGGGCTGTCGTTGGTGTCGGAGTGGCGGCTGTTCAGGCTGTTTTGGGCAGGTGTTCAGGCGGGTGAGTAAGGGTTGTTGTTTCGTTGCCTTTTTCGTTGCATTTCCTTGTTTGTTTAGTATGATCTACCTTGTCCTTATTATCATCATGAATGTTAATGATTAGTCAAATGATTAATGATATTATAATTTTATTTTGGGTCAATTAATATGATATGTAAGGATGAGCATTTTATTTAGTTGTTAGTAAAAGTGCAAAGGTTAGTCTTATCATAAGTAAGTGTTAGAAGATGTATTGGATATGCTATTTATGGTAAATCTATTTTTGGTAAGTCTAATATAGTTAGGGTATAATTGGTTAACGTTAAATGGTATGATGAGGGTATGAATATATGTGTATATATACATGTGCAAATTGCTATAATTAAATAAATCATGAACATGTTTAAGTAGATTTTTATAGTGGTTGGTGGTATGAATGGAACTTAATTTTAAGTAATACATATAGGAACGGAATTCGAGGTGGAATACTTCTAGAGGGTGATTTCATTTGCAGACTTGCTATACAGGTAGGTTACACTGGGACTACTGTTGTATTGTGTTATGTTTATATGTGAATTGGATGCCATGGATGCAAGTATGTTTATTTATGAGATGCATATACAATATTGAATCTTTATTATTTCATTCATAAGCATGGCATGAGCATGGTTACAGATTGAGATGATGATGAGATATTATTGGGCCCAGGCTAGCTCTGCAGGGCTAGACCTGGTGACCTCAGCTGTTATGCTGGTGTTCGGCGACGGCCGAGTATAGTCTGCCGGGAGGTTCGGTATGGCTGGGAGTCACGGGTTTGAGATTGAGAATGAGAAAGAGAATGAGATTGAGCTTGAGCATGGCATAATCATTTGCATATACTGTTTGTTTGCATTATTATTATTGTGTTATCCTACTCAACCGCGAGGTTGACAGTGTATTCGTGTTCACCTACGATGATCCGGAATGGGGAGTAGATTTTTCAGGTCAGAGACAGCGGGACTAGAACTGGGCATGGAAGAGAGACATGGACTAGAGCCACCTAGCTACTAGATCACTTAGTCTCGTTGTCGTAGTGGAACAATTATTTTAATTCAGTGGTTTTGGATGTTTGGGACTAAGTCATGTAATAGTTTCAGTTTAACGATTTATTCTTAAAGTACTGTGCTTCTTTCTCTATGTATATCTACTACCCTGGTCTAACCAGGATGGTAACAGTCTTATTTACCCTGGAAGTCCTAGTTCAGGCTCCTAGGTAAATGGGGGTGTTACAAAGTGGTATCAGAGAGAACGATCCTCAGGCCTAAACTAAAATGAAATTAATGAACATAGGAGTGTCTAAATAAAATGGACCCCAGGCTAGTAACTGTTAGGAGCCCCATAGGAGTTGGGATGAGTTAGGGGCCCCCTCAAACCAAACCACTGGCCCTTTCAGTCTAACCTGGTAACCTTGAGAGATGAAGAGCGTGGGTAGTATTAAGAAAGACCCAAGGTAGAAACATATATATATATATGTTGTACTAACTTTTCAGCGCTGAGGAATGAGGTAAGTTATGATGTGAAAAATGGATGAGTATATATGTATATTGTGCAACATGAAAGTGTAGTACATGATGAGTGACATGAATATGTTGTTATTTCCAAGTTTAGAGAACATGTGTTTACATCTTAATTCTGAGTATAAGTATGATTTGTCTGAATATATGTATGCGGTTATGTGATCCCTAAGCCTCTACGTAGACCTCTAATATGATGTTTGATAAGGGTAAAGTCGTCACCCTAAATCAAAGTAATCCTTAGGATACTACTAACTAATAGTTAGCGGTAAGAAAGGTATCGAATCCACAGGGAGGCGGTAATGAATTGTTTGCTAAAGTAAATAAGTCTTAAAGTAACAATTGGGTTGTTTAGTTGTTTAGTTGTTTTCTAATGAACTAATTGCGAAATAAGTAAATAAAGATGTAAACAAGTATTAGGAAAGATCTAGGGATCAAGTTCACATAGGCAATTATCCGGGGGAATGGGATTTAATTAATTTAATTGGGCAAAATTATTATTTAAGATCATATGTCCGGTCGGTATTCATATAATCTTTAGATCTAAACCTAACATGCGGTCGCTATAATTAGGTCAGTCTATTCAATTGTTGTGGCCTATCTTAGTCTTAGTCTACGGTCGGATCTAAGACTAATTCGCGAGACTAATTAACTAATCCTGGCCAGTAATTAATTAATCAGATTTAAAACAACAATAGAACAATAATAATAAGCAGTTTAACAATTAAACATCATTAAAGTTTGATTCCCCCTTCTAATTACCTAGATCCCTTTTCACCCTAGACAAATAATTTAGCTACTCATGGCTTGGGATCTAACTACAACAATATTGATTGAAAACATAATTGATAAAACAATAAACTAAGAACAAGAATAATTGAAGAACAATAAAGTAGAGATTATGATTAAGTACCGTAAATAGGAGAACAAGATCCGAAGGCAATTGCTAAATAATAATCTCGAGAGCTACTAGTAATAATTAGGGTTTTAGAATAATAAAAAGCGTATCTAACAATAGGCTATGAAGTCTCTACTTATAACAAACTACTAAACAAAATATGGAAATACTTGCTAAAAACTATTTAAACGATTTATGGAAACACTTGCTAAAGACTCATGAAAATCCGGACAGAAGAAACACTCGACCGAGTGTCCAGTGCACTCGATCGAGTGTTGGTGGCACTCGATCGAGTGCTCTACTTTGTCAGCACGATTCTTCGTTTCTCTACTTCTTTTTGGCCGACTCCGCGATACTCGTATGATCCCCCATAAATCACCGGAATGCATCCATCTACATTAGAAACAACAAAACGCGGGAGTATCGACATTTATGACAAAAACGGCATATACGACATGGATTAGTGCACAAAACCGTAACAAAAGTATATAAGGGAAGGCATAAAGATGTATATAATTATGACTCATCAAACTCCCCCAAACTAACTCTTTGGTTGTCCTCAACAAAGCAAAGAACTTGAAGCGAAAGCAATCATACAAACGGTGATTTTAGACAACTCAGAGCTAATGTAAATGCACATACAAATCCCAAGTTATCCATATCCGTAACAAAGTAACGACCAAATGTACCATTAAAACAAATTCAAAGGTACGGGTAAAAGAAAACGCAGCTCAAGTCACAAGGTTGATATGACGGTGTAATATAGACAAAGACCAAACATCTTTTGACCTTGCAAGACAAATTTTAGTCGGATTCTCACGGATTCACTCAAGCTCATAAATATATGAAAAGGTGAGTTATATGTGAAGATAGAAAGAAGTAAGAACACTCACTCAACTCAATGGAATATGCATGCAATCTAATGTGATAGAGATTTCCCCAACAATTATGCATGTATAGATGGACAAAGTACATGTATCAAGACGGCAAGGAGGCTAGTGGGTAAGGGTAAAGAAATGGTTTGTGTCAAAGCACGTTCTGGATATGTGGAGCTAAGACGGTAGTCGCAGCGCGAAACAAAACCAAAACCACTTCTTTAATGAAAGATAAACCAACCCAAGACTAGAGAAATTATCTTAACTTGAAAGAACATGAGAGTTTATAACATTACTCTCCAAATATGCATTAGACTCTAGATAGTCTCCTTCAATCTCTTAACAAAATCCAATTAAGCATTCTCTCTTTTCTTTTTTTTTTTTTTTTTTTATGCTTCATATTTTTTTTTTCTTTTCTTTTCTCTTTTTTTTTTTTTTTTTTATATGCTTCATATTTTTTTTTTCAACATAAGAGATTGACACAATTGCTCAAAAGATTTCACTACACCCACTTGGACATAATTAGTCCCTTCCCAACCATAGTAATGAAATATCATGATAAACCAAGCAACTGCGACTGTCCCGAAAAGGTAGGCAAATTCTAGGATTGTGGCTTATAAATATTCAAACACAAAACATGCCCCAAGGCTTCAAACGGGTTTTTCATAGGGAATTTGGTTTCAAAGGTAGAAAGGCAAATTTTGACTATGTGAAACTTATTTGAAAGGTAAGGACCGCCTATCCTCATGTACTTGTCATACATTCACATAAAAGTATCAAGCAATCAATTTCACACTTATGCAGTTTGCTATTACATATTCCACGAGGAGAAAACACACTCAAGCCTAATTGACAATGAGACCAGTTTATTAATGTTCCTGGCCTAGGAAGCTCTATAGACCTCAGAATTTAAGTAGCTTACCAACTTAATTTGTCAAGTCTAATCAATATAAGGCATGTCAATTACGGTCAAGACTTGATCATTGAGCTTTGTTTTCATAGGCTAACGGGTCAAAACAATGTACATGGATAAATATTTGGGATTCAAATGCAAAAACACTGCAAATTATCATCATTGTTATCTTAAATCACCAAGCTTGAAAGCAGAAAATAAGACATGTTTTTGTTTTTTTTTTTTTTTTTTTGTAAGGCATACGAAAGTAGATAAAAGACTCCTCCCCCAAACTAATTATCACAGTGTCCTCAGTGTGATCCTAACAGCATAGAAGTCACAGCAAAAATCAACAACAACAGCCACAACAACCTAAGAGGACATACCTAAAAAAAGGGAAAAGGAGCATGCTAACTAAAAGATAAAATAAGTAAAGGGAAAACAAAGAAAGATAATACCAGCTATATGTATAGGACTCCCCCAAACCAGATGGAAAGTGGGGGAAGGAGTGACCAACCATCACTAAGGATCATCTTCGTTATCACCCTCGGCATCACTGTATTGAAATTCATCTATTTGGCGGAAAAGGGCCTCAAGCTCGGGATCCGGCTCTCCACCGCGGCCTCTAGTGTGATCATGCTGACGCCTACGGCCTCTACCACGTCCGGGGGCGACACCAGAAGAGGGAGCAACGAACTGACCACCATGGCTGGAGGGACCATCCCCAAATGGGTCGGAAAAACCTCCAACAGGCATGTCGGGGCGAAAGGGTGCGTAGATAGGCCTCCCAAGACATCCGGGCTCGTGGCTGAACTCGGTGGTGAACTGCTCTCTGGTGATCCCATAGTTGCTGAAAACAGCGCTGTCATCTCCAACCTCGGTGTAATAGCTAGGAGTAGTACCCGTGTAGGCCAAACCAGCAGAAAGGTCCATCCTAGACATCTGCTCCCACATCCTCCTATGAACAAGGTCATTGTTCACACCATGATGAATCCGCATCTCCCTCTCAACTGCATAATCAATAGTATAGGAGGGGTAGAAAGGAGGTTGCGGGGTGAAAGGAGGCATACTGCCTACGGGTGGGTGGTAAGGTGGCTGGCGACGAGCATCAGGACGGGTGGCATTTGTAGTGGTTTCCCTAGGAAGGGGCATCAAAAGCTCATCCGGGATAAGGTAGGTTGGAGGGTCGGGTCGCTCCTCAGAATAATCCGGCTCAAGGGCCTCAAGGGGAGGCAAGTTCTCCTCATCTGGAATTCTCATGTAAAGGGCTGGTTTCACCAGCCAATAGAGGTCTTTGCCATTCAGAATTTGGAGCCATTTGACACTGTACCAGAAATATTGTTCATCAAGTAGGTCAGGGTCGAACTCAGTCATGGGTACATAGTTCTTGTGTCCATCAAAACCGCAAGTCCGCCTGGCTAGGCGAGTAACAATGGCACCACAACCAAGGGTACCGGAAGCGAGGGCCATCTTTGCCAAAGCGTGGCAAATAACCCCAGGCGGGCTGAACTTGAATACTGTCTCTCGGAATGGGTTAAGGTAGGAGGCAATTAACAGAACCTCCATCTTGTGAACTTTGCTCATGTCTGCGCGGCTATAGATTAAGTGGGACATGATTCTCATGAATAGCTTGATGACTATATGTTGGACATCACTGAGAGCGAGAGCACTTGGGATAGGATTGGGAAAGCCTGTAAACAATGGAAAGTACCTTGTAGCAGTTAGCTCTTTAGGCGGCATGACAAGTAGATTGTAGTCGGAGTGCTTTTGCAGTCCTAGATGCCGGGAGACGTCATCCATTGTTAGAGTCTTTTCTTGGTTCAACAATCGGAAGCTGATGGAGTGGAGGCCCGTATCATAGGAGAAAGAACTGAAGAACTCCAGAGTGAGAGCTCGATAGGAAAGCTCACTAAGAGTTAGGAGGCCGAATAATCCAAGCTCTTGGAAGATCTCTTTCATTGGTTCTAAGATTTTGAAGGTATCCAGGGTCTTCTTGCAAACGACCCGAGTGGGGATCATTTTCCGTTTAGCGAGCGCCACAAACCGCTCCCTTTGATGTTTATCCCGAAATGTAATCCAAGGGAATTCCGGGAAGGGTTCACAACCTGGAATAACCGGGGTTGGGATGTTGCGCGTAGTCCTATCTCTTTTGTTACTCCTTGAAGAACTCGCCATAGCCTGGAAGTAAAGTGGAAGACAAAAGAAATAAAAAAAAAACTCTATTCCATACTTAGTGAACTCGAATTTCTATGGCTTAGGGGTCAAAAATCCGTTTGTCTACACTAAACACAGTAAGTAATGGCATAAAAAGCATGGGAATCATGTGAGTAGACAACATAGGGAAGAATTCAAGCAATTAACACAAGATTTAAGCATAATATGAGCAAAAACGAATGAAACCCTAGAAATTCGAAAATTACCTCAAAGATGAGCAAATTGGATGAATTAATGCAAAAGAGGAACAATGGAATGATGTAAGATGAAGCAATTGATGATAGCAACAAAAACTAAGTGATTTGAGTGAGTAATAATGGAGATTGAAGGAAAGGGGGGTCGAAAATTTGGGGTGAAAAGGAAAGGGGCTGTCGAAAATTTGGGGAAAAATAGAACTTATTTGCCTTATGCTTGTTGAAAAGCAAGACACGGGTTGAGGAGGAAGGGCACTCGATCGAGTGTTAGTGGCACTCGATCGAGTGTTGGTGGCACTCGATCGAGTGCTCCAGAATTTTCGAAACTTTTGGCTTTGCTTGCTACGGCTTTTGTAAAAAAAATAATTACTCCAGAGCACTCGATCGAGTGTGGATGGTACTCGATCGAGTGTTCTAGGTCAAGCAATAGATTTACGAATTAAGAAGTAACACATCTTAGCTATATTTCAACGAAAACACCCTTGATCGGGAACTCGAGATGAGACGGCGTCCATCATCAAAGCCGCTTTAGTACCATACTCCTTTCTCCTGAAAGTACTTCACACGATTCATTAAATTTGCTCACGCACTTAGAAAAAAAACACATACGAGAGAAAAGTAGTCCTATGCTAAAAAAAATAATGACAAGAATCTGGGCTGCCTCCCAGTAGCGCTGGTTTATGCGGTCCCGCACGACCGTATTACCTCAAAACTAAGAAGAATCTGAGGGGAAGAGGTTTAGGGCCTCTATCTTCCCAACATAGGCACCTTCATGATATAACTTTACGCGTTGCCCATTTACCTTGAATGTCTCACCGTCGTCGGATTTTAGAGTGACTGACCCAAATTTATTTACCTCGATAATGGTGAATGGTCCACTCCATCTTGACTTGAGCTTACCTGGAAAGAGATGCAAACGTGAGTTAAATAACAATACCTTGTCACCAACTCGAAGTTCCCTTGGCACAATATGCTTGTCATGCCACTTCTTGGTTCGCTCCTTGTACACTCGAGCACTATCGTAGGCATGCAGTCGAAATTCATCTAGCTCGTTCAATTGCATCAATCTTTTCTCGCCCGCCAGTGAGGGATCCATATTTAGGTCTTTGATGGCCCACATAGCCTTATATTCGAGTTCGACTGGGAGATGACAAGATTTGCCATAAACTAATCTGTAGGGTGATGAGCCAATTGGGGTTTTAAACGCAGTACGGTATGCCCAAAGGGTGTCATCAAGCTTAAGGCTCCAATCCTTCCTATTTTTGCTAACTACCTTTTCCAAGATAGACTTCAATTCTCGGTTAGAAATCTCTACTTGCCCACTTGTCTGAGGATGATATCCCAATCCTCTACGGTGTGTAACGCCATATTTTGATAACAAGGAGTTGAGATGACGTTCATTGAAATGCTTGCCTCCGTCACTTATGACGGCGCGAGGGACTCCAAATCGTGGAAAGATGGTCTTCTGGAATAGTTTGACAACGGACTTGGCATCACATGTAGGGGTAGCAACGGCTTCTACCCACTTGGAAACATAGTCAACGGCCACCAAGATGTAGAGGTTCCCATGAGAAGAAGGGAAAGGGCCTTGGTAGTCAACACCCCAAACATCAAAGATCTCCACTTCTAAGATCCCGGTTTGAGGCATCTCATGTCTCTGCGAAATATTACCTGTTCTCTGACAAGCATCACATGAACGCACAAAAGCAGTAGCATCCTTCAAAATAGTAGGCCAAAAGAATCCAGATTGCATTACTTTGGCAAAAGTCCGTGAGGGACCGTGATGACCACCATAAGAAGAAGAGTGACAATGGGACAAGATAGCATGTACCTCATTATCTGGTATACATCGTCTGTAAATACCGCCAGGGCATTCGCGGAAGAGGTAGGGATCATCCCAGAAATATCTCCTTGCGTCATGTAGAAATCTCTTCTTTTGCTGATAAGACATGTCCGGAGGAAGTAGGCCTCCTACTATGAAATTAGCATAGTCAGCAAACCAAGGAACACCTGTAGTAATAGCAAGAAGATGATCATCTGGGAATGAATCATCAATGGGGACTAAATCCCCTCCATGGAATCTCAGTCTGGATAGGTGATCGGCAACTACATTCTCAGCTCCGGATTTGTCCCTGATTTCTAGATCAAATTCTTGTAGCAGCAAGATCCAGCGAATGAGTCGTGGTTTGGCTTCCTGTTTAGCCAACAAATATTTTAAAGCAGCATGGTCAGTATAGACAATAACCTTAGATCCTACCAAATAAGAGCGAAATTTGTCTAAAGCATAGACAACTGCAAGTAACTCCTTTTCGGTAGTAGCGTAATTAATCTGAGCATCATCTAAGGTCTTGCTAGCATAATAGATCCCATGTAGTGCTTTCTCCTTTCTCTGCCCAAGTACGGCTCCAACTGCGTAGTCGCTGGCATCGCACATGATCTCGAAAGGTAAGCTCCAATCTGGGGACCTAATAATTGGAGATGAGATAAGAGCTTGTTTAATCCTGTCAAAAGATTGAACACACTCGTCAGTGAAAATAAAAGGTGCATCTTTATGTAAGAGCTTAGTAAGTGGTTGAGCAATTTTGGAGAAATCCTGGATGAATCTGCGATAGAATCCTGCATGACCCAAAAAACTTCTCACACTTTTAACATTAACCGGGTACGGGAGTTTCTCAATGACTTCCACTTTAGCTTTGTCAACCTGAATGCCTTTTCCAGATACTAGATGACCAAGTACCACCCCTTCAGTTACCATGAAGTGGCATTTTTCCCAATTCAGGACAAGATTAGTTTCTTCACAACGCTGCAAGACTTTGGATAAATTTCTCAGGCAAATATCAAAGTTAGTACCATAAACACTGAAGTCATCCATGAAGACTTCCATAATAGACTCAATATAATCAGAAAAGATGGCCATCATACAACGTTGAAAAGTAGCAGGGGCATTGCAAAGCCCAAAGGGCATCCTCCTATAAGCAAAGACACCATAAGGACAAGTAAAGGTTGTCTTTTCTTGGTCATCGGGATGTATGGGTATCTGAAAGAATCCTGAATAACCATCGAGGTAGCAAAAATATTCGTGACAAGCTAATCGCTCTAACATTTGGTCAATATAGGGGAGGGGAAAGTGATCTTTCTTGGTAGCAACATTTAGCTTCCTGTAGTCAATACACATCCTCCACCCTGTTACAAGCCTGGTAGCGATTAATTCATTCTTAGCATTCGTCACAACCGTAGTCCCTCCCTTCTTAGGGACTACCTGAACTGGACTCACCCATCGAGAGTCGGAGATGGGGTAGATAATACCTGCATCTAAGAGTTTTTGAATTTCCTTTCGAACAACGTCCTGCATAGGAGGGTTGAGACGACGTTGACCCTGTGCGCTGGGTTTATGACCTTCCTCTAAGTGAATACGGTGCATGCAAAAGTCAGGACTAATACCTCGTAAATCATCAATGCTATATCCAATGGCTTTTTCATGTTTCCGTAAAATAACCAACAAAGCAGAAAGTTGGCTCGCATTAAGATTAGCATTGATAATTACAGGTTTTAACTCTTTATCATCAAGAAACACGTACTTAAGATGAGAGGGAAGGGGTTTAAGTTCAGGTTTCTTTACCTCGGTAACCTTAGGGGGGTTACCTAAGCTATAGACCGTTTGCTCTTTACGTTCCTCTCCCGTCAAAAGTTTTTCCATAGCAACTACTTCGGGGTATTCGGAAAGTGTTTCTGCATCATTCTCATCGGACATCAAGACGATCTCTAAGGGGTCCCTGTTCAAAGAAAGAGCAAGGGTTTCATCAATAGTTACGTCCACAATATCAATACGATGACAACTTTCATCTACCATGGGATGTTTTAAGGTAGTTTTGAGATTGAAAGTGATAGTATCATCTCCGACAGCCAAAGTAAGGCTCCCATTTTTAACATCAATGACCGCCCCTGCGGTGTGTAAGAATGGTCTGCCTAGGATAATAGGAGTGTGAGTGTCTTCGGCCATGTCTAGTACCACAAAATCAACAGGGATGAAGAATTTTCCCACTTTTACAGGTACGTCTTCCAAGACACCAAGGGGGTGTTTTACGGATCTGTCGGCCATTTGTAGAGTCATATTAGTGATGCTTAGATGACCCATATTTAATTTCTTGCATATAGAGTAGGGCATGACACTAACGCTAGCTCCTAAATCACAAAGAGCTCTATTAATAAACAAAGGACCAATAGTGCAAGGGATAGAGAAACTCCCTGGATCCTTAAGCTTAGGTGGTGAACGGGATTGTAAAACAGCGCTGCATTCCTCAGTGAATGCTACCGTCTCCACCTCATTGAAGGATCTCTTCCTTGTCAATATGTCCTTCATAAACTTTGCATAAGCTGGCACCTGAGTAATCAATTCGGTGAAAGGAACGCTTACTTGAAGATTTTTCACAACTTCCATGAATCTCCCGAACTGTTGATCAAGTTTTGATTTCTGTTGTCGGGTTGGGAATGGTAGAATGATTTTTATTGGTTCAACTTCCTTTGCATCTTTAGAGACCTTTGGGGGGCTCTGGCTTGGAATAGTAGTATCCGGTACCTGTGCATTAAGCAAAGTAGAAGAATTAGAAGTATGCGGACAAGGCACTCGATCGAGTGGGGAAGGCACTCGATCGAGTGGGACTGGCACTCGATCGAGTGCTTCAGGAGCTCGATCGAGTGCTTTAGCTCGTAATGCTTCTTTTCGTTTTTCTTTTTCGTTATTCTCATGTATACAATCTTTCTCTAACTCCTTTGCTTCTTCTTCATCGTCGCTGAAAGAGAGATGCCCTAAACCCTTACGAGAAACATAAGGCACTTCGCTATCATTTTTGGGCATCTCCGGCTCTTTATAAGAAGTACCACTCCTCAAGTGGATGGCATGTGCTTGTTCATGAGCTTGTTGTCCTTGGGGAGGCAGATTTCCAGGTTGCCTATTAGTATTTTGGCCTGCTAGTTGGGCAACTTGAGTATCTAATATTTTATTGTGGGCTAGTATCTGAGTAATCTGTGCCTTTTGCTCCATCTGAGCTTTAAGGCTTTGCTGCAACATAGCTTTAATCTCTGACATATCATTATTGGCAGTGGGTGGTGGAGGAGGTGGCACCAAAGGTTGAAACTGCTGTTGGCGCTGATTGTTAAAATGAGGACCTCCTTGATTCTATCTATAGTTTCCTTGTTGGCCGCGGTTCTGAGGAATCACATAATTTGAATTTGGTTGTTGCTGAGGTGGGGTAGGATTTTGAACATTCTGGCTTGACCACTGAAGAAAGGGATGTTCCCCTGTCCTCTCATTATAAGTGTTGGAAAAGGGATTAGCTTGCTTGTAGGATTGGAAAGCGAGTACTTGTTCCATAGGACTTATGCATTCCTCAGCAATATGACCGTCTACACCACATCTCCCGCAGAAAAGTACTTCCCCTTGTTGAACCATATTAACCGCTTGGTGTTGGCCACCCAAAGCCTGTGTTGTTTGCATTTGTGCAATCTTAGCATTCAGGGCTTCTAACTGGGCTGCGACGGCACTATCTGTACCACTTCCCCTTGCAGAACCTCTTGGATTTCCATATTCGGCAGTATGAGTAGCCATATCATCAATCAATTTATAAGCTGTATCATCAGTGGTGTTATTCTGAAATCTTCCGTTAGCAGAAGAGTCCAAAAGAGCTATATGATCATCGAATAACCCGTTGTAAAACTGGTTACAAAGAAACCACTTCTCAAACCCATGATGAGGGACTGCACGAACTAATCTTTTGAAACGTACCCATGCCTCATTGAAATCTTCAGTACCTCCTTGTTTAAAGTTAGTAATTTGATTCCTGAGATTGTTTGTCTTTTGTGGAGGAAAATATTTCTTGTAGAATGCAAGAGCAAGGGAATTCCAATCAGTAATGGCGTGAGCAGTTAAATCCAACTCGCGCAGCCATTCTCTAGCATCATCCTGGAGAGAAAAAGGAAAAAGTCGGTATTTGACTTGATCATAAGTTACTCCTGTCTGCAGAGGGATGGAACTGCAATAAGTGACAAACTTATCCATATGCTTAGCAGGATCTTCCCCAGCTCGACCTCCAAACATATTCCGTTCTACCAACGCGAGATAAGATGGCTTGATATCAAAAGGCTTTTCTGCAGCATCGGTAGGAGGAGGAATAAATCTTTTTGGAATGGAAGCCAAAGTAGGCTCGTTGTGGCTTGCCAAGGTGGGTGTAGCCATCTTTGGTGTAGCTACAAAGGGTTCAGAAACGGTATCGTCCTCGTCAGAGGATGAGTTTTCTGAAGTAATGAAAGGCTCAACCTCGTCAAGTATACTCAAGTCTTCTACTTGACCTACTTCTCTATTAAAATTCCTTCTGTAGCGAAAAGTCTTCTCTGGTTCAGGATCAAAAGCAGTAATCTCGGACCGAGTTGACCTGGGCATACAAGAAACTTAACAAGAAAAGGATGAGAGCCGTCACAAGGAACTTTCGTTCCTTGAGACAAAAGACAAATTAAACAAATAACAAACAAATAAATTGTTGCCTCCCCGGCAACGGCGCCAAATTTGATAAGGGTAAAGTCGTCACCCTAAATCAAAGTAATCCTTAGGATACTACTAACTAATAGTTAGCGGTAAGAAAGGTATCGAATCCACAGGGAGGCGGTAATGAATTGTTTGCTAAATTAAATAAGTCTTAAAGTAACAATTGGGTTGTTTAGTTGTTTAGTTGTTTTCTAATGAACTAATTGCGAAATAAGTAAATAAAGATGTAAACAAGTATTAGGAAAGATCTAGGGATCAAGTTCACATAGGCAATTATCCGGGGGAATGGGATTTAATTAATTTAATTGGGCAAAATTATTATTTAAGATCATATGTCCGGTCGGTATTCATATAATCTTTAGATCTAAACCTAACATGCGGTCGCTATAATTAGGTCAGTCTATTCAATTGTTGTGGCCTATCTTAGTCTTAGTCTACGGTCGGATCTAAGACTAATTCGCGAGACTAATTAACTAATCCTGGCCAGTAATTAATTAATCAGATTTAAAACAACAATAGAACAATAATAATAAGCAGTTTAACAATTAAACATCATTAAAGTTTGATTCCCCCTTCTAATTACCTAGATCCCTTTTCACCCTAGACAAATAATTTAGCTACTCATGGCTTGGGATCTAACTACAACAATATTGATTGAAAACATAATTGATAAAACAATAAACTAAGAACAAGAATAATTGAAGAACAATAAAGTAGAGATTATGATTAAGTACCGTAAATAGGAGAACAAGATCCGAAGGCAATTGCTAAATAATAATCTAGAGAGCTACTAGTAATAATTAGGGTTTTAGAATAATAAAAAGCGTATCTAACAATAGGCTATGAAGTCTCTACTTATAACAAACTACTAAACAAAATATGGAAATACTTGCTAAAAACTATTTAAACGATTTATGGAAACACTTGCTAAAGACTCATGAAAATCCGGACAGAAGAAACACTCGACCGAGTGTCCAGTGCACTCGATCGAGTGTTGGTGGCACTCGATCGAGTGCTCTACTTTGTCAGCACGATTCTTCGTTTCTCTACTTCTTTTTGGCAATCTCCCTTGATTCTTGCTTATCTTCCTATATATCTTTGCCTTGCCGACTCCGCGATACTCGTATGATCCCCCATAAATCACCGGAATGCATCCATCTACATTAGAAACAACAAAATGCGGGAGTATCGACATTTATGACAAAAACGGCATATACGACATGGATTAGTGCACAAAACCGTAACAAAAGTATATAAGGGAAGGCATAAAGATGTATATAATTATAACTCATCAATGTTAATAAGACTTAACCGTATGAAAGAAGTTACAAGCTAGGTCTTGTATGTTAGCAAGACCAAGTCAGAGTAGGAGTTGACCTAGGATGCTCATAAAATTTTGTCACTTGTACAGCAAAATGCCTCCCAGAAGAGAACCCAACACTGCTAATGTGTCACAAGAGGAGTATGATCGCCTAGTAGCTATGAACGCTGCTCTCCTAGCTAGGATTGGGGCAAACACTCAGTCTGACGCCATCAAGATGAGTAATAATATTTCTAGGCATAACCCCACCAAGTACGATGGGGAAGGAGCACCGAGTTTGCTTGCGGAGTGGTGCCGAGAATTCGAGAGCATATTCGAACTACTGTCTGTACCAGAATCAATGAAGGTGGACCAAGCTGTATTCTATCTGAAGGGTACGACTAGGTTATGGTGGAATAACAGTAAAGATGAAATCAAAGCAGCTGTAGAGGAAATCGGGTTGGAGTATGTACGCTGGGAGGAGTTCAAGGGGATTTTATCCTCTAAGTTCGTGCCGGAGCATGTAAAGGGGAAGCTGCGAGCAGAGTTCGATTCTTTCCAAATGGCCGAAGGGATGACCGTGGAGGAATATCACAGTAAGTTCTTGCAGTTGGCAGAAAATGTAGCTGACTTAGGCTACACTCAGGAGATGTTAGCAGCCAGGTTTGAGAAAGGGCTAACTCTCACTATCAAGAGGAGTATGCTGGCCACTAAGCCCACCACTGTAGAAGATATATATGAGAGGGCTGGCCAGGCGGAAAGGCTAGCTGACATGATTAAAGAGGAGGAGAAGATTAAGGGTGATAAGAGGAAAGCGGAATCTGGAGCCGAAAGCTCAGGGACTAAGAAGCCGAATAATCAGTATCGTTCTTTCTTCTCGACTAGTGCTCAAGGGAACAACAACAATCGTGGGGGTAACCGAACTATGTCTGGATCTGGTGGTAGAGTTCCTACATGTTTTAAATGTGGGAAACCAGGACACAAGAAGATAGAGTGTTGGGAGCAGTTATCATCGGGGAAATCAGAGTGGAGGATTCAGAACTCCGAATGCGAGTTATTCTGGGAATAACAAATCTGGAGGGAACAACTATCAGCGGAACTACAACAATTACAACAATTACAACAACCAGAACCGCTACCAAGGAAATCAGGGTGGTGGCAATGGTAACTTCCAGAAGACTTTGGCAGAAGCTAGTAACCAGAGCGGTGCGGGATCTGTGAACCAGAGTGGGGCAAAGAAAACTGGGACCCTGTTTATGATGGGTAAGGAGGCTGCAGAGGAGGATGCACATGTAGTCACTGGTACATTTCTAGTACATTATTTTCATACTTTTGTTTTATTTGATTCTGGTGCCTCGCATTCATTCATATCTGTAGAGCATGCTAGGGCTATAGGACTCAATGTATATAGTAGTATAGCTGATTCTGTAACCATACCATCTGGGGAGTCCATAGCTTGTAATAGGGTTTACACCAATGTAATGATCCAAGTAGGAGAAGTAAGTTTTGAGTCGAACTTGATCGAGTTTCCTTTGGGAGGTTTTGAGGTGATACTGGGTATGGATTGGTTGAAAAAGTATAAGGCCTACATTGACTGCTATCAAGGAAAGATTACCTTGAGGGGACCCAAGGGAGTGAGGGTATCCTACAAAGGGTATTCGGTGAAGCCTAAGCTGAAGCTGATAACCATCAATGCGCTAAAGACTTGCCTAAAGAGGGGTGATGAGATGCTATTGTGCCATGTGAGAGATTTGACTGCAGAGAAGCCCCAAGCCAGTGGAATCGATGTTGTACGAGATTTCGAAGACGTGTTTCCTGAAGAGATTCCTGGGTTACCACCAAAGAGGGACTTGGATTTTGGCATTGATCTGAAACCTGGGGCTGAGGCAATTACTAAAGCACCTTATCGCATGGGACCTAAGGAATTGGAAGAGTTGAGGAAGCAGCTGGATGAGCTAGCAAGCAAGGGGTACGTAAGACCAAGTGTGTCCCCGTGGGGAGCACCAGTGTTGTTCGTAAGGAAGAAGGATGGAACAATGAGACTGTGCGTGGACTATAGGGAGCTTAACAATGTGACGATCAAGAATCGATATCCTTTACCTCGCATCGATGATCTATTTGACTAGTTGAGTGGGGCTGGTGTGTTCTCCAAGATCGATTTGAGGTCAGGGTATCATCAGCTGAGGATCAAAGATGCAGATATTCACAAGACTGCGTTCAGATCGAGGTATGGGCATTATGAGTTCGTAGTGATGCCATTTGGTTTGACTAATGCACCTGCTGTTTTCATGGATTTAATGAACAGAGTGTTTAGTCCTTACCTGGATCAGTTTGTGGTGGTGTTTATTGATGACATTTTGGTGTATTCGAAGAATCGAGAAGAGCATGCTAAGCATTTGAGCTTAGTGCTGCAGACTTTGAGGGATCATCTGTGGGGAATAAAGCATGTATTCACCCTAAACTTGCAGGATTATAATGAAAAATACAGTTGTGTTTATAGTCATAAGATAAAAAGGATAAGAAAAAGAATTCAACCTTTGGTCCTTTGTGCTTAAGGCCTAAGAACAGGAATTAAAGTAAATTCCCTCCTATAACTTGCACCCAAGACTTGATTGAGATGATGTCGCGTGTGCTAGAAATACCCTCCAATTGCCTTGCAATATGGGGAGAGCTTTTGTGAGGTTTTAGATGTGAGATCTGAGTTTTTGGGAAAAAGATTTTCTCAAAAACCCTAATTGTGAGAATTATCAATTACCAGTCCCTGACATAAGGAGAAAAACTCTCCTTATGTAGTACCACATGGTCGGCCGAACGGGTAGGGTAGGAGTGGGCTTTTTCCACTCTTACCTTATACCTTTTGCGTGATTCGACCCGATTAGCTTTAAGTTGTTCGCGGGTTTTATTTATAAATCGTAACATGTTGTCAGATATTAATACAGTCGATATATTAATAATGGTCTGACAAAATACGATATTGTATAATTACCCAAATTAATATAACTGTTTATATTAATACGCGAATACTATATTTAATTAAATATAACCGTTTATATTTAATTTACGAATTAATCTTGTAATCCGTATTAGCTAAAATTATTTAATCCGTATTAAATAATAATCTCAACATCTTATTGACTAATTTATTAGTCAACACCTCTGACTAACTGTTTAGTCATATCCGGCATAAATGTGACTGTATTTTCATACCTTCACATCTCTCAAACGTGTCCTATAGGTGTGACGTATAGGGACCAGTTGATCACCGCCATCCGTATGACAATAACGTCAAACTTATCTAGCAAGCCAACCGTTATTGATAAACGTGGATCAACTGGTAATAATACATAAGTATGCCCTTGTACTTAATTGTCAAGGACACCAGCCCCAACAATCTCCCACTTGTCCGTACAAGGGTATGTTCAATGACGTTATCACACTACATGTGGAGGACACAATCTCCAACAAACTCCCACTTGTCCGTACAAGTGTAGGTGCGATAACCGATTCTCATATCCTTTTAAAATTTCTCCCACTCAATGTAAGACAATTTGCAAATCCGCATTCGCAAAGGTCGTATCTCACAAGCGATCTGTATCAAGAGTGGTTTCCCCGACTAGAGAGTAACTTAACTGATAAAACGAATCTGTATTCGAGCATGGCCATGCATTTCAGTTACTACTCCTCGAGTGGCCCTGAGAAATGATAAAATCCTGATAAGGGTTTGGATATTTCCCTCAACTCGAATCCTGCCGATATCGCCCAGCATGAAATAACCCAGAAAAAATCCTCTTAGCCCCTGTTACGGTGACCGTGGGAAAGAAACCAAAGTTACCCAAAATCTGTCTTAATCTCAAGAAACAGTTGAAAGTCAAAAGACTCGACTCTAAGGAACACTATGGAGGTCCTATCCACGACCTGGCACCCAATGTTATAAAACACTTAGGACTCCATAACGCTGTCACGGGGTGTCCTACGAGATATCCGTATAACTCGCCTTTGTGATTGGTCAGTCAGCCGCGTGACTTATGGCTCGTTGAACCCACCATCAACCAACGTCACAAAATGATTACCTGAGTTATCAGCTCAAGTGGGTAATCAAGGACCAAAACGATGTAATGTTAATCAGTTCACTTTGTGGTGTTCAAAATTGGCGTACAATTCCACATGAAAAACAAAACATTTTATATCATAACAATAAGGTTGGATAGAGTACACGAGAAAATGAATTATTACATGAATTCATAAAAGAGTACTACAACTTAGGAACACATCCAATTCCCATGGAATGATTGTGCCCTTCATGCTTATCACGTGGTAATGCTTTTGTGAGAGGATCAGCTATGTTGTCATCCGTAGCGATCTTATCAATGAAAATCTCCTTTTGCTCCACGTAATCTCTGATTAGATGAGCTTTCCGTTGTACATGTCTAGCCTTGCTGCTAGACTTATGCTCCTTAGCTTGGAAGATGGCACCGCTATTGTCACAATAGACGGTGATTGGGTCATTCGAACTAGGCACTACAGATAGTCCTTGTAAGAATTGACGCATCCATATTGCTTCCTTAGCTGCTTCCGAGGCGGCATAGTACTCGGACTCAGTCGTAGAATCTGCTGTAACACTCTGTTTAGAACTTTTCCAGCTGACAGCAGCGCCATTAAGAGTAAAAACGAATCCAGACTGAGATTTCGAGTCATCTCGATCCGTTTGGAAGCTAGCATCTGCGTAACCCGTGGCGCAGAGCGTCGAGTCGCCTCCGTAAGTCAATCCCCAATCTTTAGTCCTCCGTAGGTACTTAAGAATGTTTTTCACGGCCATCCAGTGTGGTTCACCTGGATGAGCTTGGAATCGACTAGTCATACTCAATGCATATGCAACGTCTGGACGTGTGCATATCATGGCATACATGATCGATCCTATTGCCGAAGCATAAGGAATCCGACTCATGCGCTCTTTCTCTTCCACTGACTTAGCTTCTTGAGACTTGCTCAAGTGAAGCCCAGGAGTCATAGGAAGGAACCCCTTCTTGGAGTTCGTCATGCTGAATCTCTCCAGAATCTTCTCTATATAAGACTCCTGACTGAGAGACAACATCCGTCGTGATCTATCCCTGTAGATACGGATGCCCAAAATTCTTTGTGCCTCTCCCAGATCTTTCATCTGGAAATGGTTTTTCAACCATGCTTTAACCGAAGAAAGGAGAGGTATGTCATTCCCAATCAAGAGTATGTCATCGACATACAGTACTAGGAAGACAATCTTGCTCCCACTCGACTTGATATAGAGACATGGTTCCTCGACTGATCGAACGAATCCATTCTCTTTTATCACTTGGTCGAAGCGATGATTCCAACTCCGCGATGCTTGCTTAAGTCCATAGATGGAACGCTTAAGCTTGCAAACTTTCTTAGGATGTTCTGGATCAATAAAACCCTCGGGTTGTACCATGTACAACTCTTCCTCCAAATAACCGTTTAAGAAGGCGGTTTTGACGTCCATTTGCCATATTTCATAGTCATGAAATGCGGCGATCGCTAAGATAATCCGAATGGAACGTAGCATGACTACGGGTGCAAAGATCTCATCGTAGTGCAAGCCTGGCACTTGGGTGAAACCTTTAGCAACTAGTCTTGCCTTATGGATATCTTGTTTACCTTCCACGGCATGCTTTATTTTGTAAAGCCATTTGCATTGAAGGGGGCGTACCTTTGCAGGTAGGTCCACAAGATCCCACACGTTGTTCTCATACATGGAGTCCATCTCGGATTGCATGGCCTCTAGCCATAGCTTTGAGTCAGAACTGGTCATGGCACCTTTATAGGTTGTGGGTTCATTACCCTCTAGGAGTAAGACGTCATCTGTATCGTGTTCCTCGACCATACCAATGTATCTGTCCGGAGGAATAGAGACTCTTCCCGACCTCCTAGGTTCCTCAGGGATATCTACCGCAGCCTCGGTTGAAGGTACTGTTTCCTCCAATGGTTGCTCGGTAGTTGGTTCTTGAACCTCCGATAACTCGAAGGTTCTATTACTCGACTTGTTCTCGAGAAATTCTTTCTCTAAGAACGTCGCACTAGCCGCAACAAAAACACGTTGTTCGGTAGGCGAGTAGAAGTAATGACCAAAAGTCCCCTTTGGATAGCCTATAAAGTATGTCTTGACCGATCGCGGGCCGAGCTTATCCTCGTGTCTCCACTTGACATAAGCCTCGCAGCCCCAAACCCGAATAAAGGACAAGTTAGGAACCGTTCCCTTCCATAATTCGTATGGAGTCTTGTCAACAACTTTAGACGGACTTCGGTTAAGTATTAGAGCGGCTGACAAAAGAGCATAGCCCCACAATGAATCAGGCACAACGGTGTGACTCATCATGGATCGAACCATATCAAGTAAAGTCCGATTTCTCCGTTCGGACACACCATTTAATTGTGGTGTTCCAGGTGGAGTCAACTGTAGCACGATCCCACAGTCTTTTAGGTGTTGATCAAACTCGTGTGAAAGATACTCACCACCACGATCCGAACGTAGTGCTTTAATCTTTCTACCCAGCTGGTTCTGTACCCGATTCTGGTATTCTTTGAACTTGTCAAAGGATTCACTTTTATGTTTCATCAAGTAGACATAGCCATATCTACTCAAATCATCCGTGAAAGTGATGAAATACCTATAGCCGTCTCGTGCGTTGATCGACATAGGGCCACATACGTCCGTATGTATGAGTCCTAATAGGTCGGCAGCGCGCATTCCAACACCTTTGAAGGAAATACGAGTCATTTTGCCGATGAGACATGATTCACACGTGCCATATGATTCGAAATCAAAGGGCGAAATAGCTCCATTCTGTATGAGCTGTTTAACGCGTTTCTCATTTATGTGTCCCATACGACAATGCCATAGGTAAGTTTGATCTTTGTCACCTACCTTTATTCTTTTATTATTCACATGTAATATCTCGGTAGTTTGATCTAAAACATAAATTCCATTCATGGAAACTGCCTTGCCATAAATCATATTGTGTAAGGAGAAAATACAGCTATTATTCTCTATTACAAATGAAAAACCAAGTTTGTCAAGTGCAGAAACTGAAATAATGTTTTTGGATAAACTAGGAACATAATAACAGTTATATAAAAATAACTCGAATCCACTTGGAAGCTGGATTACGTATGTTCCCTTCGAGACTGCAGCCACACGTGCTCCATTCCCGACACGCAGGTCCACCTCACCCTTGATTAGGGGTTCTTGGTTTCGGAGGCCCTGCACATGATTACATAGATGAGAACCACAACCAGTATCAAGTACCCAAGTTCCGCAACTTGCGTGGTTAATCTCAATCATGTGAATAAAAGAAGAAGAAGAAGACATACCAACAGGAGTAACACAGCCTGCCTTAATGTCCTCGCGATACACGGGGCATGAGCGCCTCCAATGCCCAGTCTTGTGGCAATGGTGACATTCCATGCTTGTATCCTTGCTCTTTGTCTTGCCTTGTGAGTTACTCGACTCACCAGGCCCACTCTTAGCAAATCCTGGTTTCTTGAACCTGGGCCTGCCTACCGCTAGGTCGCCCTGAGCTTTAGCCTTCCCTTTACCTTTTCCCTTACTTGAGATCATGAGAACATCCTGCTTTAGACTCCCACTCAACTTTAGATCCTTCTCAGTCTGTACGAGAAGGGAGTGGAGCTCATGAGGAGTCTTCTTCATGTCGTTCATGTAGTAGTTGGCCCTAAAGAGGGCGAACCCATCATGAAGCGAATGAAGCATGCGATCAACGATGATGTTCTCACTGATCTTGCAGTTTAGGGACTCCAGTTTCTCGATATTCTCAATAATGTTGAGAATATGTGGGCTAACAGCTTGGCCCTTCTGGAGTTTCGCCTCAAAGAAGCGACAGGTATGCTCATAAGAAACGATTCTCGGAGCCTTGGAGAATTCGTTAGTGAGCGTGGTGAAAATCTTGTTTGCACCATGGGTTATGAAGCGTCTTTGCAAATTGGATTCCATTGCATAGATGAGTACGTTCTTTATCGCACCCGCTTCCATAACGAAATCGCTATGAGCGCGAATTTCGTTGGCTCTAGCTCCAGTTCCTGGGTGTGGCGGAATGGGCTCAGTTAAGAACTTGAGCTTTCCGTCAGCAATGGCAGCATTCCGTAGTGCTGCCTCCCAGTCAGAGAAGTTGGACCCATCATTTCTCAGTCTAGTGGACTGATTCATGGAGTCCATGAAGGCTTTTAGCCAGGATTCACGTGCTAGCTTGGCACTTGGCATTGGGTCTTCACCAGCCATTTTAGTTTTACAGCAGTTTTAATGAACGTGTTCTACACTGAAAAGAAGATAAAACAAAACCATATAAGCAACTTATTGTTGTGATTTAAGTCTATATAAAATTGAATTTAAACTCGTAGACTCATGCATTTATATAATTGATCTCCCTCAAGAATTATATAAACGATCCCAAGACTCAATTTCCGTATATTGATAAGCCCACAGTTTGGCTAATTCCAATCGTTGGAACTCTTAGTCGATAGATTTCCGTAAATCCTATCTATTAGTCCATCTCAGTCACTGGAATATTATCGAGTGACCATGATGTTGAGATAAAATAAATCATCTGTTCCCACTTACCCGACGTAGAAGGGGTCATATTATGCCTACCGACGAAGAAGGGATTCATGGGAGGCTGATTTATAAAGACTAATCTTAATTTTTGGTTATACGAGGAAGACCCCATCAACTTTTATTTATCCATATGTAAGTGAACTAAAACTAGCATTTTCGTGAATGAATTAAATAAAGTGATGGCTTTATAATGACATGTGACATCTGTATTGTCACAGAAAACTAACGCGTGACCTCTACATGAGTCAGTTTTCAGGCATGATATAGGTGGTTTGGTTTTTAGGCGGAATATGATGCAAGCTATTATCGATGAAAGCATAAAGATAAATGCAATAAACGTAAATAAAAGTCCTAGTGTGGCCTATCCTACCAAAATAAACATAAAACAACTTGGAATCCACTGTTGGACCCTAGAAGCTTGTCTTGATGTTCCATCTTGGTCCTTGCAGCGGGAGTGAGCATCCGGTCTCCGTCTTGTCTTTGGTCTTCACAAAATTACTAATTTAAATTACAAAAGTAGTCCTAGATACATTCTAATTTAAATACAAAAGTAATTACATGGCAAAAACCCAAAACGGAGATTCAAGATCTCAAAATTACAAGCAAGATCGTGTCCCTTCATTACGGTGACACAATCTTCTAAGGCCACACTAAGTTACAACCGTTTGCAAAAATTAAATACGTTATTGAAAGCATTCAAGGCATTCACAAGACGATAAATAAAATGCATCAACTAAAAACAATTTATACATGACATAATACTGTTATTATGATTAATAAATTTATACCAAACCACCTTTTAAGATTAAAATTAAGTGACTATACCGTTTTAATCACCAATTTTAACAAACATATAATCCATTATTTTAAACTGTTTTAAAACAATATGTATCAAACGAGGGTGAACCGTTTCACTAAAAATACACTATTTCTGTATATAGTATATTATTTTAAGCCATGTGAAAATAAAACATGTTATTTTCGAAAATAAAAAAAAAACGAGTCTGTTACAGGGGGGGTCGACCGACCAGAACTTGTGGTCGACCGACCTCCTGCCGAAAAACGGAAAAAATTTGCAACAGTGAAATCGGTCGACCGACCTATTAATTAGGTCGACCGACCAACATGCAGTAAAAACGAATTTCAGAAAACGCAAAACGCTGCAATTTTTGAAATTAACACAAGTTTTTACCTTTTAAACTTTGATTAAAACAAGTAAATCAAAATTAACATCAACAAGGGTTCACATATTGTCAAGAATATCGATTAATTAACAATATGTAAACAGGAATCGAAAAACAAGATCGAAAACTCACAAAAGAAACTGTTTTTTTAAAAAAAAAAAAACAGAAAACTCACACAGGGGCGGTCGACCGACCGCAAAAACTGGTCGACCGACCGACGCAGCGGCAGAAACGAGATTTTTCAAAATCTTTTAAAAAAACTTATGAAAAACACAAAAGTAAAATTTTCATGGCCTAAGGCTCTGATACCACTTGTGGGGAATAAAGCATGTATTCACCCTAAACTTGCAGGATTATAATGAAAAATACAGTTGTGTTTATAGTCATAAGATAAAAAGGATAAGAAAAAGAATTCAACCTTTGGTCCTTTGTGCTTAAGGCCTAAGAACAGGAATTAAAGTAAATTCCCTCCTATAACTTGCACCCAAGACTTGATTGAGATGATGCCGCGTGTGCTAGAAATACCCTCCAATTGCCTTGCAATATGGGGAGAGCTTTTGTGAGGTTTTAGATGTGAGATCTGAGTTTTTGGGAAAAAGATTTTCTCAAAAACCCTAATTGTGAGAATTATCAATTACCAGTCCCTGACATAAGGAGAAAAACTCTCCTTATGTAGTACCACATGGTCGGCCGAACGGGTAGGGTAGGAGTGGGCTTTTTCCACTCTTACCTTATACCTTTTGCGTGATTCGACCCGATTAGCTTTAAGTTGTTCGCGGGTTTTATTTATAAATCGTAACATGTTGTCAGATATTAATACAGTCGATATATTAATAATGGTCTGACAAAATACGATATTGTATAATTACCCAAATTAATATAACTGTTTATATTAATACGCGAATACTATATTTAATTAAATATAACCGTTTATATTTAATTTACGAATTAATCTTGTAATCCGTATTAGCTAAAATTATTTAATCCGTATTAAATAATAATCTCAACATCTTATTGACTAATTTATTAGTCAACACCTCTGACTAACTGTTTAGTCATATCCGGCATAAATGTGACTGTATTTTCATACCTTCACATCTCTCAAACGTGTCCTATAGGTGTGACGTATAGGGACCAGTTGATCACCGCCATCCGTATGACAATAACGTCAAACTTATCTAGCAAGCCAACCGTTATTGATAAACGTGGGTCAACTGGTAATAATACATAAGTATGCCCTTGTGATCCTTGAAGAGATTTAATAAGTCATTGTACTTAATTGTCAAGGACACCAGCCCCAACATCATCAATTGTATGCCAAGTTGAGTAAGTGCGAATTTTTGCTCGAGAAGGTTGCTTTTCTGGGCCATGTGGTGTCTAAGGAGGGTGTTTCTGTTGATCCTAGCAAGATTGAAGCCGTTTCGAAGTGGGAACGACCGAAAAATGTGGCTGACATCCGAAGTTTCTTGGGTTTGGCTGGTTATTACAGGAGGTTCGTGAAAGACTTTTCGAAGATAGCCAAACCGATGACTTCATTGATGCGGAAAGAGAACAGATTCGTCTGGGATGAGAACTGTGAGAAGGCATTTCTAGACCTGAAGGAGCGTCTCACCACAGCTCCTATCCTTGCTTTGCCAGAGGGAAGTGAGAATTTTGAGGTGTACACTGATGCTTCTAAGAAGGGATTGGGATGCGTGCTGATGCAGAACGGGAGAGTAATCGCTTATGCTTCCAGGCAGTTGAAACCTTATGAGGAGAATTATCCGACGCATGATCTGGAACTGGGAGCAGTAGTTTTTGCACTTAAGTTGTGGCGACATTACCTTTATGGAGCTACATTTAAGGTGTATTCTGATCACAAGAGTTTGAAATATATCTATACTCAGAGAGAGCTGAATATGCGTCAGAGGAGGTGGATAGAGCTTATCGGAGACTATGATATGGAGATTTTGTACAAGGAGGGAAAGGCTAATGTCGTGGCTGATGCATTGAGTAGAAAGTCTGTTCACGCTCTGTGCACAGCTATGTCCAGATTGAGTATGTATCGTGAGTTGGGACAGATGGGAATTGCAGTGATCAAGAAGGGTGAAACCATGGGAGATTTAACGATTGAGCCTGAGTTATATTCCGAGATCCGAGAACGCCAGAAGAGTGATCCAAGAATTCAGAAGTGGCGTGAGGCAGTGAACAAAGCTAGTGACGCCGAGCCATATTCTAAGTTCGAGGTTCACAGTGACGATAGTTTGAGATTTGATGGGAGATGGTGTGTACCTGAAGATGAAGAATTGAAGAGGAAGATTCTGGTCGAAGCTCATTCTACGCCTTATTCCGTTCATCCTGGAGGGGATAAGTTGTACAAAGATCTAAAGAAAGCTTTTTGGTGGCCAAAGATGAAGCAAGAGGTAGCCGAGTTTGTCTCTCGTTGTTTGGTATGTCAGAGGGTCAAAGGGGAGCATAGGAGGCCGCAAGGGAAGTTGCAACCTCTGGATGTACCTGAATGGAAGTGGGAAAGCACATGGATTTCATTGTGCGCTTACCTAGGACTTCAAAAGGGAATGATATGATATGGGTGATCGTGGATAGACTAACTAAATCGGCTCATTTTATTCCGATGAAGGAGACGTGGAGTAAGGCTGAGTTGGCTAAGGCCTACATCAAGCATGTGGTGAAGCTTCATGGAGTACCTAAAGATATTATTTCTGATCGTGATTCCCGGTTTATCTCTAAGTTTTGGCAAGAGTTACAAACGTTGATGGGAACTACCTTGAAGATGAGTACATCGTTTCATCCGGCGACAGACGGTCAAACAGAGAGGACTATCCAGACCCTGGAGGATATGTTGAGGGCTTGTGTACTAGAGTTTGGAGGATCTTGGGAGGACAGACTTGATTTGATAGAGTTTTCTTATAACAACAGCTATCATGCTAGCATTGGGATGACTCCCTTTGAGGCACTGTATGGGAGGAAGTGCAGGAGTCCAGTTTGTTGGGATGATAGAGCCATGTGGTGACTTTGGGACCTGAGATGATTCAGGAGATGATAGCACAGGTCCAGGTAATTCGACAGAAGATGCGAGCTGCCCAAGATAGACAGAAGAGTTATGCCGATCTGAAGAGGAGTGACATCACTTTTGAAGCAGGAGAGAAGGTTCTACTGAAGGTGTCACCTATGAGAGGAGTAATGAGGTTTGGCAAGAAGGGCAAGTTGAGCCAGAAGTTTATTGGGCCATTCGAGATTTTAGAGCGAGTTGGTGAGGTAGCTTATCGACTAGCCCTACCTCCAGCGTTAGCCAGGGTGCACAACGTGTTCCATGTATCGCAACTAAGGAGATATATCAGTGATCCTTCGCATATCCTTGATCATGAGGTTATTGAGGTCGATGAGCAGTTGACCTATGAGGAACGACCCAAAGAGATCATTGACAGAAAAGTGAGGAGAACCAGAAAGGGGGAGACCGCGCTCGTGAAAGTCTTGTGGACCAATCATAATGTCGAGGAGGCTAATTGGGAGACTGAGGTTGCGATGAGGGAAAAGTATCCTGATCTTTTTAATTAAGGTATGTTACGAGGACGTAACTTTCTTTTTAGGAGGGTAGAATGTGACATTTCGTGTTTTTACGCGCTTTGTTAGTTTTTTAAAAAATGTGACATCTTTGTTCCTTACGTGCTTAGTGACCAATTGTTGACCTCGGGATGGTGAACTTCGGGACGAAGTTCAATTTAAGGAGGGAAGACTGTAATACCTCGTATTTTATTACGTTGTATTTATTTATTTATGCTAACTTTATTAGTTTTCGATGTCGAGGGATTAAAATAAAAGCGACATAGTATTGTGGACAAGGAGTTTTACGCGTTGTTTTTGGGAGTCGTATGAGTAATCTATTAGCAAACCCGTACTTGGTTCATGTTATTTGGGTATCGGGGTGCGTGAGATGCTGACCCATACACGAAAAACCATGCGTATGGGCCTATGGTTGCGTGCACAAACACAGCCCACACACAAGTTTAAAATCTGAAATTAGAATCTCAGCTAAAACCTCCCTGCCGCCCTATTTAAACAGCACTACAACCCTACCCTAACCCTACTCGACACCAAACCACTCTCACACTTACACTGCCGCCATATCAGAGGATAACACAGAGGCTTTCACGGTGGGTTTAGGTTAGCCTAAGGCCGTTCGTTTACACATCCAAGGAGGTAAGAACACCCTGCTTATCTCGTTTATTATAATCGTGTTTCTGCCTTACGTTTCAGTTTAAATTGTGTTCACTTCACGCGATTTTAATCACGCCTCTTTGTAGATTCGTATTCTGGGGTATGTATTCATCATGGTTTGATCTTTCATGAGTCGTCTCCTATGTTTTAAAGTCGTCTCTTTGAGCGTTTCGTTTCTGGGTAGGAGTCGTTTCTGGGTTGTTCAGAACAGAGTTTAAAACCAGTCGTTTCTGGGTTGGATTCGACAAAGTCCCTGTACTTGGTGGTTATAGGAATTAGGGTCAGTAGAATGGTGGTAGTCTAGGGAGTCGATGGGTGGTTGTAACGGTGGGTCGTGGGTACAGGTGGCGTCTGTCTGGTGGGTTATTTAGGCTTGTGTCAGAGTCGTTTTCTTTAGTTTTCTGGTGGTGTCTGAACGTGTGTTTTGGAGTTAGAATTCGAATGCGTTTCAGGGTATGGTTGTTATGGGTATTAAGTTGTTTGTTAGAGGGTAGTATAGGGTCTGTCTTGGTGGATGCCACGGTGGGTTATGGTGGTTGTGTCAACCAGTGCAGGAGCTTTCGTTTTGGTTGTTTAAAACGTGGGTTAGAATGTTGGTAGGTCTGGGTTGTCACGACAGGGCCTGGGGGTTGTTGCTGCGACTTCGACGGCAACCAGTAACCTCCCTGGAACCACCAGGGCTCAGAGGCGAGCCTGGTGGAGCCATGGGCGAGGTCAGGGGCTGTCGTTGGTGTCGGAGTGGCGGCTGTTCAGGCTGTTTTGGGCAGGTGTTCAGGCGGGTGAGTAAGGGTTGTTGTTTCGTTGCCTTTTTCGTTGCATTTCCTTGTTTGTTTAGTATGATCTACCTTGTCCTTATTATCATCATGAATGTTAATGATTAGTCAAATGATTAATGATATTATAATTTTTTTTTGGGTCAATTAATATGATATGTAAGGATGAGCATTTTATTTAGTTGTTAGTAAAAGTGCAAAGGTTAGTCTTATCATAAGTAAATCTATTTTTGGTAAGTCTAATATAGTTAGGGTATAATTGGTTAACGTTAAATGGTATGATGAGGGTATGAATATATGTGTATATATACATGTGCAAATTGCTATAATTAAATAAATCATGAACATGTTTAAGTAGATTTTTATAGTGGTTGGTGGTATGAATGGAACTTAATTTTAAGTAATACATATAGGAACGGAATTCGAGGTGGAATACTTCTAGAGGGTGATTTCATTTGCAGACTTGCTATACAGGTAGGTTACACTGGGACTACTGTTGTATTGTGTTATGTTTATATGTGAATTGGATGCCATGGATGCAAGTATGTTTATTTATGAGATGCATATACAATATTGAATCTTTATTATTTCATTCATAAGCATGGCATGAGCATGGTTACAGATTGAGATGATGATGAGATATTATTGGGCCCAGGCTAGCTCTGCAGGGCTAGACCTGGTGACCTCAGCTGTTATGCTGGTGTTCGGCGACGGCCGAGTATAGTCTGCCGGGAGGTTCGGTATGGCTGGGAGTCACGGGTTTGAGATTGAGAATGAGAAAGAGAATGAGATTGAGCTTGAGCATGGCATAATCATTTGCATATACTGTTTGTTTGCATTATTATTATTGTGTTATCCTACTCAACCGCGAGGTTGACAGTGTATTCGTGTTCACCTACGATGATCCGGAATGGGGAGTAGATTTTTCAGGTCAGAGACAGCGGGACTAGAACTGGGCATGGAAGAGAGACATGGACTAGACCCACCTAGCTGCTAGATCACTTAGTCTCGTTGTCGTAGTGGAACAATTATTTTAATTCAGTGGTTTTGGATGTTTGGGACTAAGTCATGTAATAGTTTCAGTTTAACGATTTATTCTTAAAGTACTGTGCTTCTTTCTCTATGTATATCTACTACCCTGGTCTAACCAGGATGGTAACAGTCTTATTTACCCTGGAAGTCCTAGTTCAGGCTCCTAGGTAAATGGGGGTGTTACAGCGTATAAATACAATTGACCTAAAATCCAAAAATTCAACACGCGTCTAATTTTCACAATTCCAAATTAATTTCAGCTACACACTCTGTTTCCCCCAATCTCTCTGTCTCTCCGCCAAATTCCCAGAAAATCATCAAAAACCAATCGCACAAAAATTCATCAAATCGATCACATAACATTCATCAATTCATCGAATCGATCACATAACATTCATCAATTCTCCGCCAAATTCATTCATTATCTTGACTAATTCAACTAAAAACTATCAATAGAGGTTAATACTCCAAGAACCCTAACTTTTCGAAGGTACCAATATTTTTTACGATTTTCTTATTTTAATACTCGAATTACTGAATTATTTGATTCAAATAACAAATTGTACGACGATTTATGTATTGTTTATCATACCGTTGGCATTTGACTGATAATTTATTTTCATAATCTTAAAAAAATTATTGATAATCTAGATTAGCACACCAACTGTTTGTTAAATGCCTAGTTGAATGTAGAAGCTTAGTTATTGTAATCAAGAAACATGGTTATTTAATAGCTATTAAAATGCAAAAACTCGGTTATTGTAACGTAGGAACTTGGGAATTTGTAATTATTGTAATGTAGAAAGTCAGTTATTGTAATAAATAAAGCTTGTTATTCTATATGTGATTCAGTTATGCACACGTTAGTTGTTTAAAGTTAGTTATAATTATTTTATAGTCCAGTTATTGTAATATAATGAACGAATTATTCTATATGAAGTTCTTAAAAAATGGCGTTGTTGTAACATTACATTTCGATTATTGTATTACTTTAACCGTGTTTTTCTATTATTAAAACTCAATTATTGTATCTTTTATTTACTTATGTTAACTTATATTTTGCTTTTTGGTGATAGCAGGTTGAATTAAGTTAGACGTGAATAATTGACGCTCAATGGAGAAATTGATGTATATACTTGGTCATTGTTTGTTAGTTTTCAGCTTGTTTAATTGAGTAACTCAGTTTTTTTAATGTTGAAACTCAGTTATTGTAATGTAGAAACTAAGTTATTGTAATGTAGAAACTCAACTATTGTAATGTAAAACTCTGATGTTTTGTAGTTATTGTAATGTAGTAATTTAGTTATTGTAATGAATAAATCGTCTTATTGTATTGAAATGAAACTCAAATATATTCAAATTTCTACCTTATACTTGTTTTCACTAGAAGACTAGTCTTGAAATATAAAAGAATGAAATAACAATTCTTTTGAATAACTGTCTCAAAACCATTACAATAACTGTCTGAAAACATTACAATAACTATCTGAATACATTACTATAACTGTCTGAACACATTACAATAACTGCCTTAAACCATTACAATAACTGTCTTAAACCATTAAAATAACTGTCTGACCCCATTACAATAACTGTCTGAAACTATTAAAATAATTGTCTGAAATCATTACAATAACTGTATGAACCCATTAAAATAACTGTCTGAAAACATTAAAATAAATGAGTAAAAGAATAACATAATTATGACAAAAACTAAATTACACCACCCATGAAGTCGCTACTAGACACAATAACTGAGTTTTATAATACAATAACTGTGTAAAAGAAAATACAATAACAGAACTTATATAATACAATAACTGTCTTAAATGAAGTCACTACTAGATACAATAACAGAACTTATATAATACAATAACTGTGTAAAACTCATTAAAATAACTATCTAAACCCATTAAAATAATTGTCTACAACCATTAAAATAACTGACTACAACCATTACAATAACTTCATGGACACTGAATAGCAATAAAACTTTTAAGAACTATAACTGTCTGAAACCATTACAATAACTGCCTGATACGATTACAATAAGTCAATAACTGTCTGAAAACAATTACAATAACTGTCTGAGATGATTACAATAACTGTCTGAGACAATTACAATAACTGTCACAAATAACACTTTCTAGGCTTTACAAAACACAATCCTTTCCATACCATGTAACATTTACAATTTCCAACATTTAACAAGAGCTCATTTTTTGGTGGAGTAAACCTCTTAAAGCTACACGTTTATACATTTTCATGCCACTTTTCCTATCGTTTAAAAGATGCTTCTCTATTTCCAATATGTCTTTCCTGAAATTTACCACTTCTTCCAAAAGAGACGCTCTTGAGTCATTGGCATCTGACATCAACAAAATACACATCATCTCAATCCATAAAGGAATGCTCTCAGTTTTCTTCTTAATTGATATCAACTCCTTGTCGTGCTTCCCTTCATATGTGAGCATGTGAAACATGGTAAATAATCCTGATTCGTAATCGTTCATAGCTTTTGTTTTCCATTCAAAATCAACATTAACAAATTGAAATGTGTTAATGAGAATCCCTTCTTTTGCTGTTTTCCTTGTATCCAGAAAGTCGGAAAACAATTCAACCTACAATATGTGCAAAAAAATGCAAAATCATAATTGTATCAAAAACACACACATTACAATAACTGGTGTATACAAATACAATAACTGTCTTTTTTAACATTGGAATAACTATGTTTCAAACATTGGAATAACTATGTTTTGCCATTACAATAACTGAATTAAGATAACTCATTTTTACCTATATAATAATCCATATAAAACTATACAATAACTACCTTTAAATGAAGTCACTACTAGATACAATAACAGATCTTATATAATACAATAACTGTGTACAAACCATTAAATAACTGTCTAAACCCATTAAAATAACCGTTTACAATCCATTAAAATAAATGACTAAACTCATTACAATAACTTCATGGACACTGAATAACAATAAAACTTTTAAGCACAATAACTGCCTGAAACCATTACAATAACTGCCTGATACGATTACAATAGCTATCTAAGACGATTACAATAACTGTCTGAGACGATTATAAAAAGTGATGCATAAATAACACAAACAAAGTGATGCATCAACAGAAACTCTAAAAAAAAGGGAAGAATAACTGTACTGACATGTTCACTCTTGCACTTGTAGGGGAAATATTGTGCTCCTTCCTTACGAAAACTACTTTTGAACGTTTAAAATTAGCTCTATTACCAACTTCAGGCTCTGTCTTACGTTTAGGAGCCATTATCACTGTGGAAGAGAATAAAATAAATTATCAGAAAAACAAATTTATGACAAAAACTAATTTATACAACAACGTATGAAGTCACTACTACATACAATAACTGAGTTTTCATAATGCAATAACTCAAAGGTAATACAATAATCAAGATGTAATGTTACAATAACTACATTGTACACATGAAGTCACTACTAGATACAATAACTGAACTTTCATAATACAATAACTATGTAAAAGATAATACAATAATTAACAAGTAGTGTTACAATAACTACATTGTACACATGAAGTCACTACTGGATACAATAACACAATCATATAGAATAACTACATCAATAAATTACAATAACTGTGTAACGATAATGCATAATCGACATGTGTAATACAATAACTGCATCAATATATTACAATAACACGCGAGGGTTATCAGAGAATACACACAATCATATAGAATAACCACATCAATATATTACAATAACACATACAGATTATCTACATTAAACAACAATACAAAATAATTTAAAGAAAAAGCACAAGAAAAAACACATCAAAATTCGAAATCAAGTACAAATCTGGAAAATACAATTAAGAAACCCTAAATTTAAGTGAAAACAAAATGCAAAGTGACTAATTGAACTACATAATGCAACTGGCAGAATAAATTGAAGAAAATCAACACAAGACCACACCAATTTGAAGTAAAAAACAACTACATAAACGAAGATTTTAAAAAAATTGACGAAAATCAAACAAGGAACATAAAAAACCCTAAAATTATGTTAAAAAAAGTAAAAAATATAATGCAACAGCACACAAATACTTTAATTGAACTACATAATGAAAAACATTGCGTAAAATTGAAGAATAACAACAGAAAACACAACAAAAATCAAGTTAAAAAACCTACAAAAGTAGCGAAATAGAAGAAAACGAACGAAAAATTGAAGAAAATCAATTACCTGAAGATGAACGAAATGACGACGAAGATGAGCAAAGAAATCGACGAAAAAGATGAGCAAGAAGATGAACGAAGATGGAGGTTTTACCGGAGAATATGGAGGTTTTACTAGAGAATATGGAGGTTTTAAGGGAGAGATAAGGAGGTTTTTACTGTGTTTCAGTTGGGGAGTTGAAAAAAGGGGGAAAAAAGAAGTTAGGGGTGAAAATTTTGGTTTATATACTAATTTTGAGATTTAATCTCAGCCACTAATCTATACTAATATTTAAGGTTCACCTTCTTGCTCATCTTCTTCGTCGACTTCTTTGCTCATCTTCGTCGTCATTTTCGTTCATCTTCAGGTAATTGATTTTCTTCAATTTTTCGTTCCTTTTCTTCAATTTTTCGCTATTTGTAGGTTTTTTTACTTGATTTTTATTGTGTTTTGTGTTTCTATTCTTCAATTTTACTCAATGTTTTCATTATGTAGTTCAATTAGTGTATTTGTGTGCTGTTGCATTACATTTTTTACTTGTTTTCACATAATTTTAGGGTTTTCATCTTCCTTCTTTCATTTTCGTCAATTTTTTTAAAATTTTCGTTTATGCAGTTGTGTTTTTATGTGAAATTGGTGTGTTCTTGTATTTATTTTCTTCAATTTATTCAGTCGGTTTCATTATGTAGTTCAATTAGTCGGTTTCCATTTGTTTTTATTTAATTTTAGGGTTTTGTAATTGAATTTTCTGGATTTGTACCTGATTTTCGAATTTTGATGTGTTCTAACTTGTGCTTTTTCTGTAAATTAGTTGTACTGTTATTCTAATGAAGATTATCCGTCTATATGATTGTCTATATTCTCTGATAATTTGCGTGTATTATTGACAGTTATTGTAATCGTCTCAGACAGTTATTGTAATCGTCTCAGACAATTATTGTAATTGTTTCAGACAGTTATTGTAATGGTTTCAGACAGTTATTGTTCTTAAAAGTTTTGTTGCAGTATCGTTCCTCAGATATCATTGAACTCAAAAATTTTAAGCCTGCTATAACTGAAGATGTTATTCAGTGTCCATGAAAGTTATTGTAATGGTTTTAGACAGTTATTTTAATGGTTTAGACAATTATTTTAATGGTTTCAGACAGTTATTGTAATGGTTTCAGACAATTATTGTAATGGGTTCAGACAGTTATTTTAATAGTTTCAGACAGTTATTGTAATGGGTTCAGACAGTTATTGTAATGGTTCAGACAGTTATTGTAATGGTTTCAGGTAGTTATTTTAATAGTTTCAGACAGTTATTGTAATGGATTCAGACAGTTATTGTAATGGGTTCAGACAGTTATTTTAATATTTGTAGACAGTTATTGTAATGGGTTAAGACAGTTATTGTAATGGTTTTAGACAGTTATTTTAATAGTTTCTTACAATTATTGTAATGGGTTCAGACAATTATTTAATGGTTCAGACAATTATTTTAATAGTTGTAGACAGTTATTGTAATGTTTTCAGACTATTATTGTAATGGTTTTAAGACAGTTATTCAAAAGAGTTGTTATTTCATTCTTTTATATTTCAAGACTAGTCTTCTAGTGTAAACACCCTTTCATAATGTAGTTCAATTTCGTCGTTTTTTTTTGTTAATTTACATTTTTCACATAATTCTAGGGTTTTATATTTATGTTTTTGCATTTTCGTATCTGTTTTTTTTTATTTTTTATGTTGTTCTTCCTATGTTTTTGTTATTCTAAATACGCAGTTATTGTATTACTCTAACATAGTTATTGTATTATAAATACGCATTTATTGTAATATATTTAGTTTTTCTATATAGTACCCCTGTGTTTTTTGCTTATTATATTACATCTTGATTATTGTATTACCTTAATCCAATTATTGTATTATGAAAACTCAGTTATTGTATCTGTTAATGACTTCATGGGTGTTGCGTTTTTTGCTCTTTTTTTAATTTCTTTTAGTGAGCTTCCGTTTTCTGCTGGTTCAACCCTCATCAATAAACAAGACATGGTTTTCGCCGAGAAGCAATATCGGCGGAAGAATGGTGAAAACGCCGACACATGATTCTCGTCGGGAAGAAATACTTTTAGTCGTAGCATTGGAGATATATATATATATATATATATATATATATATATATATATATATATATATATATATATATATATATATATATATATTTATATTTATATATGTAATGTTACAGATTGTTACTGTTGTTAGATGCATTCCTTAAAATGCTTAGATGTAATGATAAAGATGCATAGATTGTTGGAGATGTTTAAGTGTATCAATATGATGAAGTTAAAATAGTTATATAATGAAAGTAAGTTGTTTTTTTTTAACCTTGTGACATATTATTCCATTTTTCAGATTTTGCTACTGCATTAACCAAACTCATTTATTAATTCAATGAAAATGACTAGTTACTTGATTAAATATGATGAAAACAAGCACAAGGTAGAAATTTGAATATATTTGAGTTTCATTTCAATACAATAACACGATTTATTCATTACAATAACTAAATTACTACATTACAATAACTACAAACATCAGAGTTTTACATTACAATAGTTGAGTTTCTACATTACAATAACTGAGTTTCTAAATTACAATGAGTTTCAACATTAAAGTAACTGAGTTACTCAATTAAACAAACTGAAAACTAACAAACAATGACCAAGTATATACATCAATTTCTCCATTGAGCATCAATTATTCACGTCTATCTTAAATCAACCTGCAAATCTCCAAAAAGCAAAATATAAGTTAACAAAAGTAAATAAAAGATACAATAATTGAGTTTTAATAATAGAATAACACGGTTGAAGTAATACAATAATCGAAATGTAATGTTACAACAACGCCGTTTTTTAAGAACTTCATATAGAATAATTCGTTCAATATATTACAATAACTGGACTATAAAATAATTATAACTAACTTTAAACAACTAACGTGTGCATAATTGAATCACATATAGAATAACAAGTTTTATTTATTACAATAACTGACTTTCTACATTACAATAACTACAAATTCCCAAGTTCCTACGTTACAATAACCGAGTTTTTGCATTTTAATAGCTATTAAATAACCATGTTTCTTGATTACAATAACTAAGCTTCTACATTATTCAACTAGGCATTTTAACAAACAGTTGGTGTGCTAATCTAGATTATCAATAATTTTTTTAAGATTATGAAAATAAATTATCAGTCAAATGCCAACGGTATGATAAACAATACATAAATCGTCGTACAATTTGTTATTTGAATCAAATAATTCAGTTATTCGAGTATTAAAATAAGAAAATCGTAAAAAATATTGGTACCTTCGAAAAATTAGGGTTCCTGGAATATTTCCATCTGATCTTCCTGAATTTGATAGTTTTTAATTGAATTATTGAAGACGATGAATGAATTTAGGTAATAATTGTGGATTCTGAAATCAACAATTGTAGAATTGATGAATTTGTGTGATCGATTTTGATTATTTTTGTGAGATTTGTTTTGATGATTATTTTGGGAATTTGAAGGAGAGAGAAAGTTGGGGAAAACAGATTTTGTAAGCTGGAATTGTGAATTTTAGGCGTGTGTTACAAATTTGGGTTTAGGTCAATTCTATTTATACGCGGGGGTAACTCACGGAATATGGCGAACTCACCGGAACTCGCCTCTCTCTCTCTCTCTCTATATATATATATATATATATATATATATATATATATATATATATATATATATATATATATATATATATATATATACACGATCAATAAGTAAATAAATGAGATACTTACCACATGCCGCCATCATACATATCCTCGTCACGATCTCCCGCTCGTCCCTCAGCCTGACGACTACCACTACCTCGTCGTCTTCCGCCCCGCATATTATCAAACTAATATAGCAATAATTAGAAAGAAACACTTTACACAATTAATAACTTGAATAATAAAGGTAATAAGATGATTTCATTGATATTAAGCCATACGACATCTACAAATCAACGTAAGATGAACACAGTAATATCAAGAAATACAAGATTATCAAATCTAATAGATAGAAGTCCTAATCATCATCATCACTTGAACAATTTATTCCTATATCCTTACAAAGAGAATCTATAATATCTTCATCTTCGTCCTCATCCTCATCCTCATCCTCCTCTTCCTCCTCTGCCTCAATTTGTATCTATTCTGGTTCCTCCACAATTTCATCTTCATCTTCATCTTCTTCTTCTACTTCAATTGGTGACAATATTGTTTCACCATTAGTAACATTTTCTTGAAAGAAAGATTCATCAACGGGAGCATCGACATGTGAACTAGCCTTGGTTTTGAATACCGCTGACCATTGACTTTGATCCTTTTTTATACCAGGATAAGGAGTATAATAAACTTGTTCCACTTGATATGCCAACACAAATGAGTCGTACTTTGCAAATTTTCTACTCCGGTTAACATCCACAAGCTTATATTCCTTATGTACTTGCATTCCTCTTTCGGAGTTATCTATCCAACTACATTTGAACAAAATGACTTTGTAAGTGTCTTTTGGGCCTGTATAAGTCATCTCAACAATTTCGTCAAGGGTCCCATAGTAATCAGCTCCTTCAATGGAACTCACACAAACTCCATTGTTAATTGTGCACTTTACCAAATCTTTCCCTTGAACGAAAGCTCGAAATTTGTAGCCATTGATGGAATAGCGTTCCATGTTCTGAATTTTCTTGAGGGACCGTTTGCTAAGGCAATTAGAACTGGATCTTCTATATTAATAACCTGAGATCTAAAACATTTAGGAAATCTTGTTTCATATTTTTTCCAAACATCATTGCCTACGACACATTCAGGATGTTCTCTCATGATAAAATTTTCATACAACCTATATTCAGATAAGGGGAATTATTAATTTTTGAACAACTAATAAAGTACGTTTCAAATATCAGAATTTAGATTCACCACTTACACTTTGTTGCGTTTCAATCCATCAGAATCGCAGTTAGATAAAACTTAGAGGTGTGCACGCTCATATTCGTTATCCTCCAAAACCCTTTCACGACACTTTCTAGAAGTAGCTAGTGCCATTATGATCTTGAAATAGCTCAGGAAAGTTAGATTGTGTTGGCTTTTTTGAACCAACGTCAAGGTCCTTTGCCTTGGTGTCTATGTGATCTTCAAAGTATAGGGAACATAAATTTGCTATTTCCTCAATTAAATATGCATTACATAGACCCTTCAACATGAGCTTTATTTTTAATTTTCTTTTTCAAATGATTCAAAAACCTACAAACACATTAGTTTTGAATGAATAATATGATGATATATATGTATTATGTAAAATAAAGTATTAAATAAGGATCATGACATTACCTCTCAAAAGGATACATCCACCTATATTGCACATGACCGCCCATTTTCACTTCATATGGCAAATGAATAGGTAGGTGTTCCATTGAATTGAAAAAAGGTGGAAGGATTTTCTCCAATTTGCAGATGATCTCCGCAATGTTATTTCCGAGACTTGTAATTTTTTCAATTTGTACTGATGAAGTACACAAATCTCTGAAAAACTGACTAATTTCAGTTATGGCATTCCACTCATTTCTTGGGAGAAGATGTTTCAAAGCAACTGGGAGTAACGCTCCATGAAGACGTGACAATCATGACTTTTCAAACCGTGTATCTTCAGTTCATTCATATCGACACACCTTCTCAAATCTGAAGCATAACCGTCGGGAAACTTTAGTTTGTATACCCATTCACATAGGACCTTCTTTTGTTCATTTTTCAAAATGACCGAATCCCCTTTTCTTTTACTTGAACAAAGAAGCAACATGTCTTTCTCTGCATTTGAGTCTAATTTTGTTTTTCCTTTCACATCCATGACAGTGTGAATTATTTGCTCGAATTTTTTTTCTCAATATGCATGACATAAAGGTTATGTCGAATTAGTAGCGTGCTCCAATAGGGAAGCTCCCAAAAAATGCTTTGTTTCCACCACCCAATCCGTTTCGCTTTAAGCAAATTCAATTCACGGTCAGATGCATCCACAATTTTTTGTAAATGTTTCACACATTCCCACACTTCTTCGCCTGTTAACTTCTTTGTAGCAACATCATTCTCAACTTTCCCTTTCCTAAAATGCACCTTATCCTTGCGAAAAACATGATTACTTTCTAAAAACTGTCTATTACAATCAAACCAACTCCATGTTTTGCCATGCTGTAGCCAAACTGTCTTTTCATACAGAGCCAGGGTGGTAAATTGTATGGAGTAAGTATCACCGACCAACATGAATATTGCTTCCCGAATTGACCAAACGGTGCGAAACCATCAGTGCAAAGTCCAAGACGGACATTCCTAGGCTCAGATGCAAAATCAGGATGCAGCCGATCAAACTGTTTCAAAGCCTCCCCGTCACTTGGATGAGACATTTTTCCACTAACACGAGGGTTTTCATAATGCCAACGCATTTCTCCCACGATGTGCTTTGTGGAATAAAAGCGTTGCAACCGTGGTCCTAATGGAAAATAAGTTAAGAACTTTTCGGGAACCCTTTTGCCATTTGCATTTTTCTCTAATTTTTACCTATTCGTACCACATTCTCTGCTTTTATCAAGTTGAGCGTCGTCCATCCAGAAAAGCATACATCGTACTGAACAGTCATCTATCTTTTCATGGGGAAGTTGAAGAGCTTTAAGAACTTTTTTTTGGTATCGTAGTAGTTACGCGCCATAAGATTATTTTGAGGAATCATATCTCCGATATATGACGCGAAACCATCTACACATTTTTCAGCTAAGTTGAATTCACATTTGAAAGTGATCAACTTTGAAGCCGACTGTAGCAATGTCATACGACTGCCTACATAAAGAGGTTGTTCGGCATGTTTTAGCATTTGGAAAAAAGCTAATACATTAGGATTTGGAGATTCATCGACCACCTCGGCGTTAAGAGCATCTTCCCTAATTTGATCAATGCTATCGCGTAACGCATCTTCTACCATATCCCTATAAGGATGTCGGAGTGCATTGATGGGCTTTCCTCTTCCTCAACGGAGAATTTCTCTCCGTGACACACCCAATCATAATAGTTATCAAAAAAACCCTCTCAAACCAAGGTGTTTCCGTACTTCTTGTTCAACAAAATACTTTTTATTCTTGCACTTAGAACATGGACACCTAATTTCTCTATTTTTAATAAATTCGTCTTGTTGCTTAACATAGTCAATGAATTCATTAACAGCGGTGACGAAATCCTGCCTCAATTTTTTCCTAGAATCCAACCTTTCATACATCAATTTTCTTTCTAATCTCTTCATAGTAAATCTACATATTTTTACAAACAATAACAACAACTAATTAACAAAAACAACAAACAAAAACAACTAACAACAACAACAACTAAATAACAACAACCACTAACAACTAATTAACAACAACAACTAACAACTACAACTAATTAACAACAACAACTAACAACTACAACTAATTAACAACAACTACCTAATTAACAACTAATTAACAACAACAATTAACAACTAAGAACAACAACAACAACAAAAACAACAACAACAACTAACAATATTAATAACAACAATTATCACAACTACTAATACTAGCAACACCAACACCAACACCAATACCAACACCACAACACCAACACCAACACCAACACCAACACCAACACCAACACCAACACCAACACCAACACCAACACCAACACCAACACCAACACCAACAACAACACCAACACCAACACCCCAACACCCCAACACACCAACACACCAACACTGATGCCCGTCGTTGAGGGTATCAAAGATAAATTTATAATTCCTAAACTTAAACTATAGATAGTGAAAGTCAGGGTCGAACCACAAGGAGGTGGGGAATGGTTTCTTGTTTGATGTTAATGTTTAAAGTAACAAAATTGGGGGTTGATTGGTAGTTTACTAAGTCTAAAGCAAGGATTAAAAATAAGACAAGAAAATAAAGATGAGATTAAAACTATATTAAAAGAGATGCTAGGATGTTTGGGTAATAAATAACTAAGGTAATATAAATCCTAAGGTCAACATGTATTGCAGTCGCGTAAGGGGTGTAACATATCCTTTCGGTCTATGGTACCTAATAGCTCCTTTCGGCCTATGCTATTAGTTCCTAGGTCTCACAATTATTGGGTGTCAACAATAAGGGTGATTCCTAAATCCTAGGTCACATACCTTTCAGTCTTAAGTAACCTAGCCGTCTTAAGGTGTAAACCAATGCCCTTCCCGTATCTCTCAATCTTGGGTAGGTCATTACTAACATCCTACAAGTCTCCTTTCAGTCTCATTGTAGGGTATTATAATTTACGAATTAAAACGAACAGAAAACAAACGCGAGTGGGTCGACCGACCGGCTAGTCCAGTCGGCCGACCACAGCCTTGGTCGACCGACCCATTATTTGAGTCGGCCGACCACGGCTCTGCTACAGGTCGGTCTCGGAATTTTATTACCTATGCATATTTACTCCCTACATCCTAACATACGAAATTACCTACTCATGATAATTGAAACAATAATAAAAACAGAAGTAAACATGGAAATCATGGTGAACATCAATCTAAGCATGCAAGAATTAATAAAGCTTGGGATTCTAACTTAAACCGGATACTAGCAATTATAAGAACAATATTAAAACTGAAATTAAGATGAGAATTACCGGAATTCGGAATTAAGGCAGAAAGGAACAAACTTTATTGAATGCTTGAGAATTATTGAAAGATTACAATTGAACTAAAAGACGGAGTAAAACTAAATTACGAACTTGATTATTATGATAGGTGATGATCGATAAAAGCTAGATGATTAACCCTAAACAAAAGATTAGTTTATATAGGGCAGAAAATTAGGAGTTTCCTAAAGACTCCAACACTTCTAAACGATTTCCGAAAAGCTTCTGGGCTTTGCTGAGGTCGGTCGACCTACTATGTGGGTCGGTCGAGCTCTTTACGGGCTTCAGGAAAATTCTGGACTTTCCAAAACAGAGGTCTGGTCGGCCGACCCAAGTTTTAGGTCGGTCGACCCGTTTCCGCGTTAGATTGCTTTGATTCGTCTCGGTTTGACTTTTGACACTTGATTAATGATTCCAGTTGACTTTCTTTGTTCCTTAGTTATGCAAAAATCTCGAGGGCATAAGTTTGGTGTAAAATTGTCCTTTTTCCGCACAAATCTGCAAAAGTGCATAAAAATACGAAAGTGCACAATTGTTGGGAAATAAGGGCTAAAACATAGTAAATGAGCGACCAAATGCGTGTAAAAATAGATGTAAAACATCATAAAATAGACACGCATCAAACACACCAACCTGCAAAAAAAAAACACTTTGATATATTGGTCTGGGGTCCTTATCTCTCCAACATAAACCCATCTTTGAATCTTTCATACCATTAGTAAACACTCATATATTTTCTTGATTGTAGTGAGACAAAAATTGGGCATCACTTCCCTATTGTTTTCCAAATACATTATATAGAATGAATTTATATAATGTATTTGGAGAACAATAGGGAAGTGCTGCCCAATTTTTGTGTCACTACAATCAAGAAAATATACGAGTGTTTACCACCTAAATGGCATGAAAGATTCAAAGACAGTCCCAAAACGGGGACTATTCAACAATTACACCTAATGTGTAATTATTGAACGGGTACTATTCAAAAATATACTAAAAAAATCAACAACACTAATAATCAGCATCACTGCATATTTTATGTCAGAAATCATTTCTCATAAACATCTTAACAACAATATGCGATGAATTTGCGACGAAATTACCTACTAACCTACTAAAACTAATTACCTAACAATACTAACTAAACTAAACAAATAAACATTAACTAATTAAACTAAACTAACAATTGTTAATAACAATAAACAACAATAATTAAGCATTTGCGGGAATTAAACATAGCTAATTTGTAACGGTATATAATTAAGGAAAGTTAGTATACATACATAAGGAGAAATGAGAGGAAGGAGAAGGAAGTGGCGGTGGCAGCTAGGTGGCGGAAGGAGAGGAAGAAGGAAGAAGAAAGGAGAAGGAGAGGAAGGAGAAGGAAGAAGGAAGGAGGAAGGGGGGGGGGGGGGGGGGGGGCGTTGGCGTCGGTGACGGGGGTGTTGTGGGGTGGTTGGTGGTTGCAATGAGGGTGTGGTAGGGTAGTTGTTGGTCGCAAATCGTCGATTTAGAGATTTAGGGTTAAAATGAATTGGGGGAAAATGAAACCCGCGGGGGCTGTATAAAAAAAATTGCGACGGACATTTGCGACGGAATTCCGTCGCAAGACTTGACAAAAGTCAAAGTCAGACTTCCTTTGTGACGGAATTTCCGTCGCAAATTTTGACTCTTGCGACGGAATTTCTGTCGCAAAACATTGACCATCCTTGACCAAAATGGCGGGAAGGTTTACGACGGAAAATCCGTTGCAAATATTGACTATTGCGACGGAATTTCCGTCGCAAATGAAGACTGACTTTGACCCTTGACCAGATTTTGGTCAAGGATGGTCAATGTTTTGCGACGGAATTCCAGTCCGTCGCAAAAAATCTGTCGCAAACTGAGTATTTTCTTGTAGTGAAACAACATGCATCGAGAAAATCCAACCGCTTGCCCCATCTAAGCGGGGTTTTGAAAACTAAACAAAGGAGGGTCTGTAGCGGAGGATGCTGACTCAAAGTCTAACGAAGGTGTCAAATCCCTAAATCAAGCTCAAGCAACCAATATTGACATCACCAAATGCCAAGAAACACATTCAAGGCGGGTAAAGGGAAGCACTAAGCTATACTTCCGAGAGTGACACGACAGACACAAAATTCGACTCCATGCTAATCCTTTGACCAATAAGAAAAGTCTAAGTACCGACTCTCACAGGTTTCACTCATCGCACAATGAAAGAACGGGGTGATTTTTGTGACAAGTAGTAACCAAATATGGTACTTCATCCAATGATCTATAAGAAAATGTCAAATGCACATAAAAAGAACATCAAGGTTGTAATGGGGCTTGGGTTGGGTGAAAATGGTTTGGTGCAAGCACCATTATAGCATTTGAGGCTCAAGGACCAAGAATGATTGCCAAATTCAAACCAACACATTATTGCAACAATTAAGCAACGTCTATGCCCTAACTTCGGTTTTGATAAACCGAGCAAAAATTGCATAAACCTAACTTACATTTGAAAAATAAAACCCATCACAAACTTTTTGAAATGATCATTATTTAAACAAACGAACAACGTCTACAGCCTATTAAAAGACTTGAAAATCAAATCAAATGCAAAATTGTGGAAACCCGGCTCGATTGGAAAAACATCAAAAGACCATATTAGTGTACCAACGACTTTTCCTATCTCCCATTGATGGAAGGGAGTTATTGCGAGTCTTTTTCTTTTCTTTTTCAAAACAAATAAATACAACACTTCCTCTTTTTTTTGAATTTTTCAAAAAAATTCTCATTTTCTTTTTGTTTTTCATTTTTTCTTTTCCATGTTTCTTTTCTTTTTGTTTTTCATAAACTCCATTTCACAAAATAACAAAACTAAGACCACTTAGGAAGAGTGCACCAACCAACATTGAACCCCGACTTCACCACCAACTTACTTCAACAAATCACAACCATTCTCGATCAAGGAAACATGTTTTTGGGATGTAGCTCTTTTAGTAGTTATGCCAAATGAAAAAGGCTAATGCTCAAGGGATGAATAAAAAAGGGGACAAATGCAAGGGTCAAAGCAAAACTATTTTGGTAAATGTGGAGCTATTTTATTTTGAACAAAAGTTGTCTCAACATGCACATTAACATATGCGTTTTGACATGACATACTACGCAAGGAGGGCTACTCACAATCCTAAACTTGGTCGGTTTGATGGACCGACCATAAAGGAGGCTATATCCTCACATTTGAGTAGCTAATGTTGGACCTAGGTCAAGTCTCAGGCCTAACACAGTCATACAAGGTGGTCGACACTTGGTCATTAAGCCTAGACTTCTGGGTTTGTGTAAGCAAAAACCCTAAAAATGTGACAACAAAAGGTGCAAGCATTCTAGAGGGCTAAGACACGGGCAAGACAATTATCATCATTGACGGTATATATCCTCCACTTTTCAACCTCCTAAGTATATTTACAAAAAAATGCAAGAAAACAAGACAAACTAACACATATTCACAAAACTAGGAAGAAAGAAAGCATGTGAAATTAAAACATGAACTACAAACATGCAACAAAGTTTAACTAAACTAGCGGCACATCATCAACAACAACCACAAGTTCCCCAAAAGAACATCCAAGGCACAAAAATCTCATTCTCCTTCATGCTATGAACATAAAAAAGAAAAGGGTGTTGCTCATTCATGGACACGTTTCACTTAATTATGGACATAAATGACACTTTTACCCCTCTCATTTTTTCTTTAATCATATAGTTATTTTCAAAACCTTTACTCTATCATGGGCAGCGACATTTTCCTTCCCTATTTCAACCACTCCCTCCACCGCGGCCACCGCATCTCCCTTATCGGAAAGCTATTCACCATGTCCACTATTATCCCCCTCCCCTACCACCACAATCCTTGTCGACCTGCACATTCAACTAACTCAATTAATTTAATTAATTCTTCATTTTTGAAAATCTGGGTTCATCGAAAGCAAGATTAATTCTTAATTTAGAGTGTTAAGTATATATTCATCGAAAGCAAGATTAATTGTATTGTGTCCAAGTCCTTATGTTTAAATACCCATTATAAAAATTCAAAATTGAATACTATTAATTACTTCACTGGAAAAGAAGAATGCTGGCTTTTGGCTCTAGGAATCGCAAATTGGAGTTCGTGTATACTTGCTTTTATATATCACAAAAATTTGTATAAGACCGTCGCACGTGCGACCAGTTGAAAAGTGACCACATTGTGATAAGTAGTGACCACTTTTGAGTAAATAGTGACCACCATTTAAAAAAAATGACCTATTTTTCAAAAGTGGTCACTTTTTTTATCATAAAACTAGTTTTAGTTCCCGTGCAATGCACGGGATATTAATTTTATGGTATTTGTGTAACACATTATAGATGAACGTCAATTATCTTTTTGTGCAATCTACAAGAGGACTTACGAACTCATTTATTTTTCTCAATGTTTTGATTCTTTAAAATGATATTTTTGATAGTCGCATAAATACGAACTTTAATAAATGTTAGTCTCAGTAAACATCTATATCAATTGGCCAATATATTAATCCAATACAAATTCATTACAATTTCATTACCTAGGGGCCTCCGCCAAGGTGACCCGATTTCTCCGTATTTATTTCTCATTTGTGCTGATGCTTTTTCCTATCTCTTACAGGCAGCGGTGCGAAATGGCAAACTTCATGGGGCTCGAGTGTGTAGAGGAGCCCCTCGAATATCCCATTTATTTTTTGCCGATGACAGTATACTTTTTGCTAGAGCTAACAGAAGAGAGTGGTCGACAATTGCTGACATTATCAGTATTTACGAGAGAGCATCCAGACAGAAAATTAATCATTCCAAATCAGAAGTAGTTTTTAGCAAAAAAGTTTCTATCTCGAATCGTGCTGAGTTATTGGGTTTTCTTGGGGTTAGGGAGGTGGACCGACATGAGAAATATTTGGGACTGCCAACAATCATTGGAAAGTCAAAAAAAGCTATTTTTAGCTCTCTTAAGGAAAGGATTTGGAAGAAGGTCCAAGGGTGGAAGGAGAAACTGTTATCGATGCCCGGCAAGGAGGTCCTTATTAAAGCGGTGGTGCAAGCTATTCCTACATATATGATGAGTGTTTTTGCTATTCCTGAGGGACTTATCAAAGAACTTCAGGCTGTTATGGCTAGGTTTTGGTGGGGGACTTCGGAGAGTAAGAAGAAAATCCATTGGTGGAGGTGGGAGAGGCTTTGCCAACCAAAGGCTAAAGGGGGGATGGGGTTTCGGGACCTTGGCATTTTTAATCAGGCGTTGCTAGCAAAACAGCTCTGGCGGTTACTTGTGATGCCTGAGTCGCTCGTAGGGAGGGTGTTAAAGGCTCGAAATTTCAAAAATGATACTATCTTGGAGGCTAGGAGGGGGTATGATCCGAGTTTTGTGTGGAGGAGTCTGTGGGGTGCAAAAGCTTTGCTTCTTGAGGGGCTGAACTGGAGAGTTGGAAACGGGAGGGCTATTAAGGTGTGGAGTGACAAATGGGTGCCAGGGGAAAGAGGGAATACGGTTCCAGCAATAAACATTAGCGCGGATCCAGAGATGGCTGTTTCGGTCTTTATTGATGAGGAAGCGGGAGTGTGGAAGGAGCAGGAACTTCGCAACCTGCTGCTGCCCACAGAGGTGGACCGTGTACTCAGCATCCCACTGAGTTCGATGTGGCCGGAGGATCAATTATATTGGGGGCCTACCAACCATGGAGACTATACGGTTCGTTCGGGGTAGTGGTTAGGGATGGGGATTGAGAGACAGCCGATTTTACCCGGTGTTCAGGGGGTTGGGGACGAGGTCTGGAAGCTAATCTGGTCGTTGAAAATCCCCCCCAAGCTAGCACACTTCCTATGGAGAGCTTGTACTGGGATGTTAGCAGTGAAGGAGGGCCTTTATCGTAGACACTGTGCAGATAATGATCTCTGTGAGCGATGTGGAGCTGAAGCTGAGACCGTGATTCACGCTCTCTATGGCTGTCAGTGCTTACGTGATTTCTGGCGAACCAGTGGTTTCGAAACTGCTCTCGCGGGCATCCCTTGCTCTTCCTTTGCGGCGTGGCTGGTGGAAGCTGTGAGACAGACGGATGGTGTGGATCGGGGAAGACTTTTGGCTATGCTATGGGCAATGTGGACGATCCGAAATGCTAAGCTTTTCGAGACAGAGCAGGTTAATGAAGAGGTTTGTATTATGGGTCTGATCAGAATGGTGGCCGTTTACCATGGGTACAAAGAAGCAACCGATGTGGGGCAAGTGCTTAGGGACGAAAGTCTGATCGGTAGTAGCTCGTGGAGACCCCCTGCTGTGGGTATTATTAAGCTTAATACCGATGTGACTGTGTTCGGAGAGGATGAGGTGGGGATGGGTGTCGTGGGCAGAGACTCGGATGGTGTGGTTGTCCTGATTGCGAGCCGCAGATGTCGTGCGCGGTGGTCAATCGAGGTTGCGGAGGCTAAAGCCATGCTCTTTGGGCTGGAAATGGCGAGACAGATGGGACTGAATAGCATTTGTGTTGAGTCCGACTCTCTCGGAGTGGTCAATGCGACTCGCAGGAGGAATGAGCCGCGGAATAGCTTTGGTTTATGTATTCGTGACTTTCATTTTTTGTGCTCTAGTTTCTATTTTTATGGCGCTACCCATGTACGACGTGGGGGAAATACGGTTGCTCACCTAATAGCCAGAATGTGTTCTGCTGTAGGGGAGGATATTGTTATGGTTTCAGACTTTCCGGTTTCCGTCACTTCGTTGGCGGAGCTTGATTTAATATAATTTTAACCGTTTTCCGTTCAAAAAAAAAACACATGGAAAGTAGGTGATAATGAATTTTAGCGATTATCCATGTTAAGAGAATTTTTTTGGTACTACATATTAATATATAAGATTGAGATCTAATTTTTTCCACTAATTAAAACTGTTATAATCTTTAAATTTTGAATATTGTACCCGAACGTGAGCTACTATAATTTTCTGTTATTTTTCATTTGTAAGTTGTTTTATTTGTTTAGTTGAGAAATTAAATTAACATCAGACATGTAATTAATATTCATTTCATTTTCAAATAGTGATATTACTCTATCTTGAATGAAAAATTAGGGGGAAACACATAACCTAAGTTATTTCTAAGTAAAATTAGGCAAAAATATTGATCATATTAAATATTATTTTAAGTGCGCAGTGGTCAATGAGTCATCAAAACTAAAACCCTTCATATGCATACATTTTTGACTTAATATTAAAAATATTTTACACAATTAAATCATTAGCTTAGCATAATAGCTACCGATATTTATCCCCATCCTATATGTAAATGTTGACATCTTAAAACACTATATAACAAACAAATATAATAAAGTATAAGAAATGATAAGCAAGAAAATGCTTATTAATACACAAGAAAAAGATTGTTGGTTACGATATCGGTTAAATTTCAAACTAATTAGAATTAGAATAATGTAATCTACATTTCACAATCATAATGTAATCAAATGAATTGGAATTTTATATAAAAAAAAAACGAAAACAAATAGAAAGATCACGTCATGAATTATTCAGGATAGATCGTGTGCTAAAACTACGGACGTCGATATGTTAACATAAAAACTAAACTCGAAAAACTTAAATAAGTCAAGTAGGTGAAAAATACTATTTTTCAAAGGCAAACTAATGGAAAAAAAACACAAATATCAAAATAAAACATAGATTTAAAAGTATTTAAAATACTAAACCTCTGTACGGGCCTACAAGGTATTAGTCATTTACGTTATTGTTGTTAATCTTGTAGTTAGGCTGCAATATATTGTTGGTAATTCTAGTATTTAATTTATTCATATAATTTTCTTTATCAATAAACCATCCGATCCCTAATAAAATAAAGTTAACTAAGTGATTAGTGAGACTAACCAACAAAATAGTGGAATTAATATTATTGTTTTAACTAAAACTTTTCCTTAAATAGTGAAAAAAGGGAATGAGAATCAACTCGTACAGATGTTAGTATATTTACTTTTGAAGAGTACAACACAACAAATTTGATATCCCATAAATGTTAGTGTACTTTTTCATTAGATTTATAGACTATAAATATGTCCATTTTAATTAAATTGTGGAAATGTATAACAAAAAGTTGGAGTTGCACATAAAAACTACTCAAAATTAGAGTGATGTGATTTTTTTATTGTTTGATTTATTATAAAAAAAATTAAAAAAAAGAATTTAAACTTTATTCTGAATTTCAATTTTGATTTTTTTTATTTATATAAAAAAAATGCCAAAGTTTATTGTTTATATTGCTATTTCTAATTCAAATTTAATGTTTACAAATTTCTTAATTTCTTAGAAACTGCATAAAATTAAAATGATGTAATTTTTATTTGTCTTTTTATCTTATTCTAATAATAAATGTAAAAATTTAAAATTTAGTATGTATTTTTTAATTATTGTTTAATTTATTTTAAAATTAAATAAACTAAAACTTTAATGTTTATCATGCTATTGCATTTAATGGTTACAATTTTATTTTTCTTTTCCTTTTTTCTTTTCAAAATAAGGGATGGTAATGTGGCTAGATAAATAACTCTTAAATAGTGGAATGGTGAATTGTAGTGCATTTGATTGTCTTTTTATTATATTTATAGATGGTCATATTTTTACCACAAAATGGTCATATTTTGTAAAAAAAACACGGGTGATACCGTCGTACAGGAGAACTACTGTTTATATATATACTTGTAATTGTGTGATAAATAGAAATTAGACTTGACGATTACTAGTATATTCAGTTTTGGTGCTTCAATCATTGAACATCCTACAAATTTAATATTATTGTGACCGGATTTAAACCAAATAACAATCGAAATAAGAAGAAAATGAACAAAACAGAAAACGATTTAAACAAACCCTAATTTAATTAATCTAAATCAATTTCTTAATTACATATAATATAATTAATAAAGGTAGAGATTAGAATTATTACTTGATCGATACGAGAACATCCATGATTGTGTAAATTTGATTAATTTTGTGAGGGAGATAATTAGAGAGTTTTTTTTTTGGATTTTTAGGCAAAGGGTAAAAAATGGAAAAATAATGGGAAAAGTTCATGAATGAGTAAAACTCATACATGAATGAGTAACTACGAAAAGAAAATGGAAGGAGGAGAAAGAGGTAGGAAAGTGTATACCAAGCGTCTTCTAGTCTCTGAATGCCTTGGGTTATTGCCGCCTGTGTCACTTGTTAGGCCCCGTTCTTTTGGGCTTATTTTTGCTTAACTTAACATAACTTATTTTTTCTGTACTTAACTTATATTTGCTAAACTTAACTTATTTTTGCTGAACTTTTCTGAACTTTTTTTTGCTGAACTTAACTTAACTTATTTTTTCTGAACTTAACTTATGTTTGCTGAACTTTTCTGAACTTATTTTTGCTAAATTTAACTTAACTTATATTTGGTGAAGTTAACTTATATCTACTTAACTTTTCTAAACTTAACTTATATGAGTCTAACTTTTTCGAAATAAATAAATATTAATTTAAATAATAAAAATAATAATAGTAATAATAAAAATAATAATAGTTTCTTTTTATATATATAAATATAGTATGTTCATTATCTTACTTCAATACATAATTAAAAAGTAAATCGCATATCACAATTTTTTTTTAGTAGTCTTTTTCTATATTATCACAATTTTTTTAATAATCTATTTCTATATAAATATAGTATATTCATTATCGTACGAGAATTATTGTGTGTAATTTTTAACCCGTGTTTTTTTTGGAAAATCCGACTATTCTTTTGTAAATAGTGACACTTTTGCGAAATTTACAAAAATGGTCGCACATGAGACGTTTGTACGAGAGAATTTGTGAAAAATTCAATTTTTCAAAACTCGTCAATACCATAAACGGGTATGAATATTTGCTTAACTTTTCTGAACTTATTTTTGCTTAACTTTTCTTAACTTATTTTGGCTGAACTTAACTTAACTTATTTTTGCTGAACTTAACTTATTTTTACTGAACTTTTCTGAACTTATTTTTGCTGAATTTAACTTAACTTATTTTTTCTGAACTTAACTTATTTTTGCTGAATTTTTCTAACTTAACTTATTTTTGCTGAACTTAACTTATATTAAGCAAAAATAAGTCCAAAAGAACAAGGCCTTAGTCAAACAAACACATATATATATACAATGCAATAAAGAAATATATACAAAGAAAAGAAAACATGTTTTTTTGGAAAATTTTTAGTTTTTTTTGATTTTTTTCATATTTACAAACAGAAAAAAAAATATACACAAGGTGAATATTTTCCCTCCCCACACTTAAGATTTACATTATCCTTAATGGAATAAAGTGCAAGGGGGAAATAGAAAAAAAGGAAAACATGTTTTTGGCTTTTTCGAAACTTTTGAGAAATTAAAAACTTGTGAAGAGTCTATTCATCTGAATATACTCAATAAGGGGGGGGGGTTGAATTGAGTATGCCAACTTTTTCTATTCTTCTTCGATGTATGATGTTCGCGTGATGAGTAACGGATAAAAACAATAAACAGGAGAAGAGACAATATTTTTGAAGTGGTTCGGTTTCACAAATCGATACTTACGTCCACTATTCTCGATTAATAAAATTAGTACCTCTCTCCGAATTAAATTTTTATCAACCCTACTCGTACAACTAAACGTTAGATACCGTGAAATACCTAGCTATCTTCAAGTACCGTGAAATGCTTGAATATAACGAGTACTGTGAAATACTCAACTATCTTACGTAAATAAGATAAATCTTCTATATGTTCTTCGTGTTCACAAATTGAATGAATAAGAACGATCTTCTAGCATTTAAATCTTGTAACGGAATATGTCAGTTTAAGCACGATTAGTACACGAAGTTGTATAAGCGTTTTTCTCGATTTGTGTGTGTGAGTGACGTGAGGTTTGAAGTGTTGTAAACACCTTATTTATATTGAATTAGAACTAGGTTTATTCCAAACCCTAGATGCTTTAGGAATATTATCTTAACTAGACTTCTAGTCTTAAGATAATATTTCCTAAATCTAATCTTAATCAATTTTAGGAAATGTTAATTCCATTCTGCTGCTCATGTAGGCCTTTACCTCCTTTTCCAATGCTTCTGGTCTGAAGATGAACAGCACAAAATCTGAAATTTTCTTTAATGGAATGGCAGATGATCTCAAACAGGACATTCAAAGGGTCACTGGATTTTGTGAAGGCAAAATGCCCTTTAGATATCCAGGTGTTCCTATGCAAACTGGTAAACTGAGCAAGCAAGATTACAACCGACTTACTGCGAACATGGTTGCACGCATTAGAGGTTTGGGTGCAAAAAAACTATTCTATGCAGGCAAAATTACCCTTATAAACTCTGTGATAAACACTCTTCATGGGTATTGGGCTTCAATGTTTATCATTCCTAAAAGCATCATTAAACGTATCGAGGCTATTTGCAGGAATTTCTTATGGGATGGTAGTTTTGAGTATCATAGGGTTCCACTGATTGCGTGGGACAAAGTGACAGTAGCTAAGAAAGAAGGTGGCCTTGGCATTTAAAAAGCTAAAACTTGGAACATAGCTGCAGTGGGTAAACTGGTCAACTGGTTGTATGCAAAAGCAGATAGACTCTGGGTTCGCTGGGTGCATCAAGTATATCTCAAACAACAGGACTTGGACTCATATTGTAACACCCCCATTTATTTAAGAGCCTTTAGCAAGACTGTAACACCCCCATTTATTTAAGAGCCTTTAGCAAGACATTCTCAAATAAATAGAGTTGTTACCATCTCGGAATGTCCGAGGTAGTGAATAACAAAGTAAAACAACCAAATTACTTTATATAAAACTGATAAAATTTAAACTTTGATTATTACAGTTATTACACCGTGGAAAAGAAAATACAACTGATGACTTCTCTAGATGTGATATAATTCTAAGTCGGTCCAAAGTACGCATCTCACATTCCTGCCCCAGCTCCTAGCTCATCTGTCTCTGACCTGTAGAATCTACTCCCCATTCCGGATCATCGTAGGTGTACACGACTACACTGTCAACCTCGCGATTGAGTAAGGTAACACAACAATCTCAATCTAAAACCCGTAACACCCAGCCATACCAAACCTCCTGGTAGACTATACTCGGCCGTCGCCGAACACCAGCATAACAGCTGAGGTCACCAGGTCTAGTCCTGCAGAACTAGCATGGGCCCAATAATATATCATCATCTCCAAACCGTATCCAATGCATATGCCATGCTCATGAATGCAACAATATAATTATTCAATCACGCTATCGAATAACGAAATCCTCATGCCATAACCAATAATCCACAATCAAGCCAACCAATATCATTCTCATATCAATCATGCTCAGCATCCATAACACACAATGTCACATCCATTCTTAACACATCATAGAGTATAAGGTCAGTGTATCCTACCTGGATAGCAATGTAGTCCAAAAGCAAGCCAGCAAGTAAACAGAATATTGCCACTTCAAAATCGTCACCTAACAATATCATATACGTAATCACCAACTAATACAATTATGCAAACCAATTTAATATATCTAGTATTCAAATTAATCATTTAAATAATATATCATGCATATCAAAACCGTATAAACATGACTACTTAAATTAAATAATCAAACATAGAAAGTATCATCGAACTATTGATAACCGTCACGTTCTTATATAATAAATTACTTAACTTAATAATAATAATCATACCAACAATAATAATCGTCATAACAATAATCATGCTAATACCAATAACAATATTAAGGATAACATTAATAATAATAATAATAAAAAAAAAAAAAAAAAAAAAAAAAAAAAAAAAATTAATAATAATAATAATAATAATAATAATAATAATAATAATAATAATAATAATAATAATAATAATAATAATAATAATAATAATAATAATAATAATAATAATAATAATAATAATAATATGTTGGCAAACAACAACAATAACAACACCAATACTAGTATAATAATAATAGTAATAATAACAATAACACACAATAACAACAAGGACAACAACAGTGATACGTTAATCACGTACACAACAGTCCCCAAAACATTTGATACAACAGCCCCTGACCAACCTACTTCACTGCGTCACCACCACCGACCAAGCCACCCTCGACCACCACCAACTATCCTAAACTAAACTATATACTACCAACTACCACTTCCATGGCTTGTACACCAACAGGGACCACCACAGCTACCACCACGACAGCCCAAAACAGCCTGCACACTCACAACCCTCTCTAATTACAGAAACCATCTCCAACTCCCTCCCTTCTCTCTCTTCACCGCGCCCAACAGCTCCGCTGGCCACCACCGTGGTCACCACTGACCCACGGTGGTCCCATAGGAAGTAAGGGTGTAACCTCGATCCCCAGAAATCCCATCAAAAACCGTCCCCAAAACTGCTGCTGCACACGCCCCCTTGTAACAACTGTGTAAACACCCCCCTGAAAACCCAACTCCTACCACCAGCACCACCACCCTAACCACCATATACCACCTCCCCTAACACTACACATCCCTCATGACCCCCTGGTCCAAAGCACCAGGCCTCGACACACACCAAAACACCAGAAAATAGCAGCCAGAATACCCGCTGTACACACCAATGCTTTCCCCTGTTTCTGCCTCATCTTTACTACACATAAAAACAGCCGTGGTATGGTGGTGTTCCGACAACCATGTGCCACCATGCAACCACCCACGTAACCCACTAACATACTACTACTTCAACCTATGAACTCGTACCCAAAACAAACCACCACAACAGTTGAATTAACATAAAAGAACACGAAAATAAGGGAAAGACACGAAACAGAGTTTAACATGTATAGTTCCTGTCGACATTCATGGTCGTTAAAACGATACCCACAGTGGTCCAATGGTGGTTTAACGATGACCAACATGTTATACATACTACCAACACTACAAACGACCTTAGTATCCAGATGTAACAATATGAGAAGGTACTATAAATTACTTACGAAGTTGATGCAGTGCAAAGGTGAGAACCGTTACTATGAGGGCTGTTTATGATGCGTGTTCATCCTCTTTGTTCTCCTTCAAACTCATGGTGTCACGGTGGTGTTTATGTACGGTTGTGTATGCAGACGAGGTAGGTGGTGAATAGGGTTATAAGAGATGTGGAGGCAGATTAGGATTAGGAGTTGATTAGGGTTTTTTGTTGGGGTACTATGTCGATGTACGTGTGTTTTAGAAGTTAGTTTTAGGTTTATACATTGTATTAGGTGGATATGTCGATGGGTGAAACCCTAACCCAAGTGCAAGCCCATCACCAATGGTCCATCACACAACTCGAGACATTCTAACACGTCCCCGACTCGTAACTCAAAATAACCAAGTCCGTATAATTTATTTATACAAATTAATTTAATTATGAGAATATATATTTTATTTTTACTAACATAAATATATATAAAAATCAAATTAAATTAGGATTTAAATATAATTATGACTTAAATAATAAAACAATTATAAATGAGAAATAAATATCAAATATGAAATATATTAAATTATAAAGTTATTATTAAAATTAAAGAAATACTAATGAAATGTCGTTTCATGAAATAATCATCAAATATAAAATGATTCTAAAATACGAAATAATCGTAGAAATACGATTTATAAAATAATAATAGTTTACATAAAGTACTTTATAAACGTTCCGTTTGAAATACGTGTATAAAACATGGTTTGGCTGCCGTTGACGAGGCTAAAATACGGGGTATTACAGTCTTCCCTCCTTAAAATGAACTTCATCCCGAAGTTCGCCACCCCGTAACGATAACAAAACACTTCTCAGCACAAGACAAAGACAAGTAGCACATATATATAAGATCTAAAACGCGAAGTGTTACAGTCTATCCCCCTTAAGAAACTTTGTCCCCAAAGTTTAACATATAACTAAGTTAAAGTATACTTCACGAATCACAATATAGTGCATACACTAGTGCAAAAAACCCCTATCGTGTCGCAGCTATTGTGACGGTTCTAATAGAAACGACATAAAAGAGCAAAAAAATTTGGCGGGAAGGATGTTTAGGCTATAGGGAGTCTATTGCGACGGTTTTATTAAAGAACCGTCACGATAAAATAAATTATTTGTGTCGGTTGTAAGTCAGAACCGTCACTATATATCATTTGCAACGGTTTTAATTATAACCGACATTAATATCGACACTAAAAGTAGTGATAAAAAACAACATTTTTTTTATCAAAAAACGTCACCGTATAAAATTTGTGACGGTTTTAATTATAATAGACGTATATAGTATATACTAAGAAAGTCTTTGTGTTGAACTAAACTGCTACTATGTTTAACGCGCGTCTTTCCTACAAATAATAAAACAAACCACCGCTTCTTAATTCACTCCTACCTCAAAATCCTAATATTCTAACTGCAAAACAAACCCATGTATATCAGCAATTCGTAATATTCTAACTGCAAAACAAACCCATGTATATCAGCAATTCGCAATCTGCAGTTCGTTCATAATTCGTTCACAATTCCGCAATCAACAATTCGTTCACAGTTCGTAATAAGCAATTCGATATTAAATATCAGACTTCTGAATTATCGGCTTCGCAATTATCACTCACTTCCGTCATAATTATCAACGAATTCCCTGGCAGGTTTCGTTAATCAAAGGTGTGCCATACTACTATTGCTTTTTCTATAATCAATTTCAATAATATGTTGTTTAATTTGATATTCATCTCATATCTATGTTGCTTCCGTGCTTTTTCTGTAATCAATTCAGTAATATGTTGTTTAATTTGATATTCATCTCATATCTATATTGCTTCCGTAATTTTAGCTTACTGCAAAACAATAGAAATAGAATTATGTGAACTATTTTATTGCTATTTGTGTAATTAAAATGATTTCTATTTAGATATTTTGTGATTAGATATTCATCTCAATTTATCTTGTTTATGAAAATTGTCAATCGATGAGTATTTAAACCATTTTGCTGGTTCTCATTTGATAGTTTGTAACCGAGTTTCCTTCAATTGGTTATAGTCAGGATGGTGATTCTTTTAGTAGTGATGTCAAGTCATTGAAATTTCTGGGATTTGAGAAGGGAATGTGGGTTAGTCAATTAAAACAGTATCAAGTTTAGTAGTGATGCCGAGTCATTGAAATTTCTGGGATTTGAGAAGGGAATGTGGGTTAGTCAATTAAATCAGTAGCAAATTTCCGTCGTCATTGTGCCGTCATTTGTTATTTTCATTTGTTGTTGCTGTCTCTTAAATGATCCTTGGGTTTAGTATGTAACAATGTGTTGATGGAGGCTACTGAACTTGTGCAAGCACCTTGTAGATTGTAGTTGTAGCTAAGAAAATGAATTGCATTGCACAAGTATGATGTTTCGTCCATTTTGCACGACTTGGAAGTGTGTATTGAAGAAATTGTTGTATTTTCTGAGAATATGAATTTTCCGTTCGTTTGATTTTCTAAATTTTAGACTTTTCCTTACATTGCAGCTAGCTTTTGACAATACCAGCTAGTGTTGGGTATGAGTAAAATCCACTGAGTGTGTATTACTGTTATGATTTTGAAGGCACTGACAGTAGATTGAAGAAGTGAATTGCGCAGGTGAGTCCGATATACGATATTTGTCTTTCTTCTCTTTGAATGTTTATTTTCAGTCAGTCTGATCTATCTCATGAATCATTTGAACTTAAGCCGTTGCACAAAATGGAGGATTGAGGGATCAGTATAGTTAAAGTTTCTGTAACTACAATTTAGTAAAACTTTTGGTTCTCCAATCTGATTCATTACGTGCAAGTGTGCTGCTTTAGCAAATACGGTTTTACTCCTTGTGTACTCTCACTTTAGAACTTTGTGTGTAGTTTTATGAAGTGAACTTCCACTCTCCCTTTTCTTGTGCCAGGGTAGTGTGAGGATAGACTGAAGATACTTTACTCTCTCTTTTGCCAGAAATTTTCGTGATTTTTATCATATATTCTCGTCAATACTACTAATGGCGTAATGATTTAGTCCTTCACTGACCCCTACTCCAGATTCCAGAACCATAATAACAATCTGGAAGTTGACGACTCTATTCTAGGGATATTACTACCGCAAATTGCTTAGTAAGTGTTGATTGATGTGAATCTGATGAGATTACAGATATTACATCGCCACCAGACTTTTAAATCCGCCTAATCATATATGACTTTTGATGAATGGGTACGTTGATCACTTGATTGTACAATATAACGGTTTTACAAGAGACTTGTAGCCTTGTAATTTTCATCAGGTAGAAACTTTCAAGTTGGAATTTGAACCTTAAAAACACTTAAGCATTAGTAACACAGGATTCGGACTACATTTTCATGATTAAGAAACAAAAAATTGAGAGTCAAGTCACCAGCACCGTTTTGAGGACAACACAACGTACAACTAGTCATAGGAGAGTGGAGTGGATATAGTAATGGCCTGCAAAAAAGAGAGATCGGGCTTTACGAACAATAACAAGTCTTTCTCTTTCGTACTCGACTTCATCTCTGAGGTGCATTACCAGAAGCGCTCTTCTTACAATGGATTCATTCATCCCCATTCTGGTTAGATCATCTATTAGTCGTCTTTCTGATATGTGGCTCCCTATTCTAATCCTTCTCTTTATATGCACTTCCACTCGCTGTTCATTGCCAAGCCAAATTAAGCAAACCTTAGAGTTATGATCACTCAACTAAATCAGTAAGACCCTAATCGAATCAGTAATGACAAGCAACTGTGCCGAACCTTTATCTCATTTGCCATTTCAGGAGTTGGCTTCATTAGCTGATTAACTCCAGAGCGCGCAACATCCATTGTGGCAACAGTGAAGAGACGCATAGCCTCTGGTACATGATTTGATATGTGACCTGAATACCATCATTTAGCCCAAATTATTAACATTAGCCAGAACGACAGCCGTACAACAAAGTAAGCACATGAAACCAATTGATAGCTACCATGCCACTCTAGTACTCTACACAGATCTCTCTCTTTATAACAAAGTCATTTAAAATGAGGCTTATTTGGAATCGTACAGGATATGCTGGGAAATTGGAAAATCAAGGCCACATTGCCTAATGATGATTTGTCTGTCGTCATCTTAGTCCAACATCCACAAGTTGGAGAACATTTCTGTGCAATCTTGAAAGCCAAAAGAGTGGATTCTTCTGTTTCTCCTGATCATATGCTCTAATTCTGGTTGATGCTTCATAAAGTCGCTATGTGGATTTATTGGTATGTAAGTGATACGTCTCTGAGGCCAAACCCTGATTTGTTACAATTTTTTCTGATGATACCTTTTATGCTTATAAACAGTAAGCTTATGGTATTTGATTGTTGTTGAATTGATCAAGGATTATAGTTTCACTATGATTGATCTTGTGCGAGAAATAATGTCTTTGTAATTTGGTTTATTATTCGACATAAATTCGCATTGAAGACGGGCACTATCCGTCACACGATAGTGCCCCTCTCACAATATGCATGTAGCACTATTCATCGGGTGCTTCATTTCCTCCTCACTTGTCCTTCCACTTGTTTTATTATGAGAGGGCATTATCTCAGCTTATGATGGGTGTCCGTCACAAGCAAGACGCTTCGATTGTACAATACATGTAGGGCGCACTCCTTAATTTCTCTTAGTATGCTCACACTGTCGCACATAGATCTGACCAACTGCCCATCCTAACTCCCTACGTTCTTGACAGCCAATCTTTGTATTGTCTAAGTAGAGTCTCTTAGTGGCATGTTTCAGTCCTTTTCCCATTACTTAGAAAAAGTAAGCCACCGGTTCCATATTGTATCCACCTTGAGACCCAGAACTCCCTCCCTTCTTTGACAGTTTAGGTTGCCTTTTAATTCATTGTTTTTTTTTCATTTGTTTACGTTTGATTAAACTATTCCTTGTTTGGTTTGTTGGATGGATTGGCAAGCAAGTATATTTGTTTTGAGTTGAGACTTAAGCACCTAACTATTTTTAGTTTAAGTGCTCATAAGAGTCATAACTTGACCAGTGTGATAAATTTGTTAATGATTCTTGAGCGTTTTATCGGAGCCATGTCTTGATATATATTGTGGAATCAGTGATTTTAGCACTTAACAACGATTATATGTACATATTCCAAAGTGTACGAGTAAAGAACTTGAGTAACCTGTGTAATACTTGTGTGTCTGAGCATGTTTTTATGCTCCATCTATTTCTGCTTATTACTTACTACTCCCCTGCCTTTCTGGCTTTAGCTTAATTGCATCTTTTTAATTTGTTCTTTATATTATTTGTTGTAATACTTATTTTTTTTTTTAAACAAAAGCATCTCATCATTGATTTTCTTCAATGTAGATTATTGAAGATTCAACCATGTCAATTGAAAATATGAATGAAGTTAAAGAGGTGTGGGCTATAAAATGTTTCGAGAACATGTAGTTTAGATTAAATTATTGGATTTTTATTTGTTGCTTGGTTGAGGTTATTGCTGAGGATACTTGTTGCTTGTTTTCTCGGATTATGCGTCGTTGGGAAACATAATAGTGTTATTGTATGGTTGGATGAAAATATGAGATGTATGGTTATTCCGAAGCTATTGTATGAAGCATTATTTTGTATGTAATTGATTAAAATTCTTTGCAGGTATTCTTCCATCAATATTAATATCTGGCTAGCATCGATTTAGGGGAGGTGCTGTCGAAATTAGCTAGCTATTTTTTTAAATATATATATATATAATGGGATCCTATGAGAACCACCCATATAATGAGAACCATGAGAACTCTACCTTACGGACTTTTTAAAAAAAATTAATTACATAAATGGATTCCGCATGGATTTTTATGGCTACGGAACATATTTCTTGGTCTAGAAAATATATACTAGTAATGGAAATCAAGGTGAGATACGTTTTATTAATTTTCATGCACCTACTACCGATTTTTACGTATCTATCATTTTTCATGCACCTAGAACTCGTTTTAATGCATGTAGAGCCTCTTATTTCATGCACCTAGTAATCATTTTCATGCATGTAAAAAATTTCATGCACGTAGTGGTTGTTTTCGTGCATTTATAGCCGTTTTAGTATGCCTAATTGTATTTTGGTACACTAAGTATATATATTGTTAATAAAATCAAAATTTTTTGTTTAATGATATTAAAATGTGTATTTGAATAAGTTAAACTAATGGTAAACGATCCATCGAAACTTTCGAAGTGAGATATGGTGGAGATTTAGTAAGGGTTCTCATGGTTCTCATTATAAGGGTGGTTCTCACCGGATCCCGACCCTATATATATATATATATATATATATATATATATATATATATATATATATATATAGAGTTGGGATCACATGAGTCCACCATAAATATTTGAGTCCATGAGTCTAACAATGATATCATAAGTTATATAAAAAAGTATCATGTGTTTTCAATATCAAATTTTTTTCCTTTTTTTCTTTTTCAATATTATCTTTTTTTTCTTTTTTTTGCTTTTTCTTTTAAAATAACATTTTCTTTATTAAAAAATTTCCCTTTTTTAGTATGCACTTTTTTTAAAACAAACACGTTTTTTTTCATAAAATGTCGTTTTTTCTCGAATTTTTTTTCATTACAATATCACAAGTTACTCAATACAATATCACCGGTTCTTCAAAATAATATCAGAAAAAAAAATTCGAGAAAAAAATATTTCGGGAAAAAAATTCGAGAGAAAAAATTGAAAAAAAAAACTTGAAAAACATATACCCGGGAAAAAAAGTTCTTGAAAAAATTTCGTGATATTGTTTAATAAGGCGTTTTTTCTCGAAATTTTTTTCGCTTTTTTTCATTACAATATCACAAGCTACTCAATACAATATGAACGGTTCTTCAAAATAATATCACAAAAAATATTCGAGAAAAAAATATTTCGGAAAAAAAATTCGAGAAAAAAAATTTGAAAAAAATATTTCCGGGAAAAAAAGTTCTTGAAAAAATTTCGTTATATTGTTTAATATAGTGCGTGATATTGTTTAAATAAAGGCGTTTTTTCTTCAAAAATTTTTCGATTTTTTTTCATTACAATATCACCGGTTCTTCAAAATAATATCACAAAAAAAACAAATCTGAAAAAGAAATCGAGAAAAAAAATTGAAAAAAAAAATTTTGAAAAAAAAAATTCGGGAAAAAAAGTTTTATATAATGCGTGATATTGTTTCCTGTGATATTATATTGAAAAGGTTGTGATATTGTAGACTTTGTAGTGTAAAAAAAACGTGATATTTTTTAATACAACTTGTGATACTCTAAATGGACTCATGGGCTCAAATATTTAGGTGAACTCACCGGATCCCGCCTCTATAATATATACATATATATATGTATATATACATATATATGTATATATACATATATATGTATATATATACATATATATGTACATATAGACTTGAGATCCGGTGAGAACCACCTTACAATGAGAACTTTGTGAGAACTCTACCTTACGAACTTTTTTAAAAAAAATTAATGACATAATTGGATTCGGCATGACATTTTATAGCTAGAGAACATATTTCTTGGCCTAGAAAATAAATACCAGTGACGGAAATCAAGGTGAGATACGTTTTATTTATTTTAATGCACCTACTATCTATTTTTTCGTATCTATCATTTTTCCGCCACTAGTATTTATTTTCTAGACCAAGAAATATGTTCTTTGGCCATAAAATTCTATGCCGAATCCAATTATGTCATTAATTTTTTTAAAAAAACTCCGTAAGAAAGAGTTCTCACCGGTTCTCATTGTAAGGTGGTTCTCACCGGATCTCAACCCCTATACAGATGTATGTATATATATATATATATATATATATATATATATATATATATATATATATATATATATATATATAGAGGCCGGATCACGTGAGGCCGCCTATTACGGTGAGGCCGCCGAACCCTTACTATGCTGCGCATGATTTTCAATGTTCATTGGACTAATTTCAATGGGATGAAAATTATGGGTCATTTATAACAATTCATTTGGCCCAAATATTTTTTCTATCTAAAAAAATTATCCATTTTGCTCTTTTTCTTATTTCGTGAAATTTAGGCTTAAAATATGTGTTTACTCACAAAATGTTTAATTTCTTATTTTGTGAATCTTCGACCTTAATTTGTGAAACCGGGACCTTATTTTGTGAAACTTGTACTTAAAATGTTTGTTTACTCACGAGATTTTTAATTTTTTATTTCGTAAATCTTGGACCTTAATTTGTGAAACCGGAACCTTATTTCGTGAAACTTGGATTTAAAATGTTTGTTTACTCACGAATTGTTTAATTTCTTACTTCGTGAATTTGGACCTTAATTTGTGAAACCGGAACCTTATTTCGTGAAACTTGGACTTAAAATGTTTGTTTACTCACGAAATTTTTAATTTTTTATTTCGTAAATCTTGGACCTTAATTTGTGAAACCGGAACCTTATTTCGTGAAACTTGGACTTAAAATGTTTGTTTACTCACGAATTGTTTAATTTCTTACTTCGTGAAATTTGGACCTTAATTTGTGAAACCGGAACCTTATTTCGTGAAACTTGGACTTAAAAAATTTGTTTAATCACGAAATGTGTAATTTCTTATTTCGTGAAACTTGGACCTTAATTTGTGAAACCGGGACCTTATTTCGTGAAACTTGGACTTAAAATATTTGTTTACTCACGAAATGTTTAATTTCTTATTTTGTGAATCTTGCACCTTAATTTGTGAAACCGGAACCTTATTTCGTGAAACTTGGACTTAAAATATTTGTTGCGCACAAAATATAAAATTTTTTATTTCGTGAATCTTGGACCTTAATTTGTGAAACCGGGACCTTATTTTGTGAAACTTGGACTTAAAATGTTTGTTTACTCACGAAATTTTTAATTTTTTATTTCGTAAATCTTGGACCTTAATTTGTGAAATCGGAACCTTATTTCGTGAAACTTGGACTTAAAATGTTTGTTTACTCACGAATTGTTTAATTTCTTACTTCGTGAATTTTGGACCTTAATTTGTGAAACCGGAACCTTATTTCGTGAAACTTGGACATAAAAAGTTTGTTTAATCACGAAATGTGTAATTTCTTATTTCGTGAAATTTGGACCTTAATTTGTGAAACCGGGACCTTATTTCGTGAAACTTGGACTTAAAATATTTGTTTACTCACGAAATGTTTAATTTCTTATTTTGTGAATCTTGGACCTTAATTTGTGAAACCGGAACATTATTTCGTGAAACTTGGACTTAAAATATTTGTTGCGCACAAAATATAAAATTTTTTATTTCGTGAATCTTGGACCTTAATTTGTGAAACCGGGACCTTATTTTGTGAAACTTGGACTTAAAATGTTTGTTTACTCACGAAATTTTTAATTTTTTATTTCGTAAATCTTGGACCTTAATTTGTGAAATCGGAACCTTATTTCGTGAAACTTGGACTTAAAATGTTTGTTTACTCACGAATTGTTTAATTTCTTACTTCGTGAATTTTGGACCTTAATTTGTGAAACCGGAACCTTATTTCGTGAAACTTGGACTTAAAAAGTTTGTTTAATCACGAAATGTGTAATTTCTTATTTCGTGAAACTTGGACCTTAATTTGTGAAACCGAGACCTTATTTCGTGAAACTTGGACTTAAAATATTTGTTTACTCACGAAATGTTTAATTTCTTATTTTGTGAATCTTATACCTTAATTTGTGAAACCGGAACCTTATTTCGTGAAAGTTGGACTTAAAACAAATTGTCATGAAAGAAATTTGGTATGATATTTGGGTTAATGACACAAGAAGCACAATTTTAAAATTAAGTGAAACCATCTTAATTCATATATACAGTAACTATATGTTTGAAGAAACAGCCTATCAAAAGATTATCACATTGAAAAAGAGATCATGTTCGTAACAGCAAGCAAAATCGGTCACAATCTCATCATCCAATCTCGCCAAATAAGTACCAACATGGACTACTCTAAAGGTAGAATGAGTAGAATGGCTCATTTATGGCGTAATAATCTTGAGATACAAAGCTACGTATTGCAAGATGGTGAGCACCTTGGTAATATTACAGTCAAAAGAATCAGGAGATGGCTCTCATTATCCACCTACCATCATTTCTGATGGAACTTACATGCACAGCTAACCTACACAGATGGCGGCGCCCACTCAAACGACATAGTTTTAATGTTGAGATCTGCAAAAGATGAACATGCAATGGAATCGTAAGTCATTAAATTATATGTTCACTGGTTGATCTAAACCACATGTTATTAATAATTTGAATGGTAGAGATGAGTCCAGCGGCCTCACCCTAAGAAGGGTGCCTCGCGTGATTCAATTTCTATATATATATATATATATATATATATATATATATATATGAGTTGGGATCACATGAGTCCACCCTAAATATTTGAGTCCATGAGTCTAACAATGATATCATAAGTTGTATAAAAAAGTATCACGTGTTTTCAATATCAATTTTTTTTCCTTTTTTTGTTTTTTTATTTTTCAATATTACTTTTTTTTTTTCTTTTTTTGCCTTTTCTTTTAAAATGACATTTTCTTTATTAAAAAAATTCCCTTTTTCAGTATGCACTTTTTTAAAAACAAACACGTTTTTTTTTTAATAAAATGACGTTTTTTCTCGAATTTTTTTTTCATTACAATATCACAAGTTACTCAATACAATATCACCGGTTCTTTAAAATAATATCGCAAAAAAAAAATTCGAGAAAAATATATTTCGGAAAAAAAATTCGAGAGAAAAAATTGAAAGAAATATTTCCGGGCAAAAAAGTTCTTGAAAAAATTTTGTGATATTGTTTAATATTGTGTGTGATATTGTTTAACAAAAGGCGTTTTTTCTCGAAATTTTTTTTCGATTTTTTTTCATTACAATATCACAAAGTTACTCAATACAGTATCACCGGTTCTTCAAAATAATCTCACAAAAAAAAAATTCGAGAAAAAAATATTTCGGAAAAAAAATTCGGGAGAAAAAATTGAAAAAAGAATTTCCGGGAAAAAAATTTCGTGATATTGTTTAATATAGTGCGTGATATTGTTTAACAAAAGGCGTTTTTTGTCGAAATTTTTTTCGATTTTTTTTCATTACAATTTCAGAAATTACTTAATACAATATCACCGGTTCTTCAAAATAATATCACAAAAAAAAATTTGAAAAAAAAATTTGGAAAAAAAAACGAGAAAAAAAATTGAAAAAAAAAATTTTGAAAAAAAAAAATTCAGGAAAAAAAGTATTGGAAAAAATTTCGTGATATTATTTTATATAGTGTGTGATATTGTTTCCTTTGATATTTTATTGAAAAGGTTGTGACATTGTGATATTGTAGTGTAAAAAAAAATGATATTTTTTAATACAACTTGTGATACTCTAAATGGACTCATGGACATATATATATATACATAGAATTGGGATCCGGTGAGAACCACCTTACAATGAGAACCTTGTGAGAACTCTTCCTTACGGAGTTTTTAAAAAAAAATTAATAACACAATTGGATCCGACATGGCATTTTATAGTTAGAGAACATATTTCTTGGTCTAGAAAATAAATACTAGTGACGGAAATCAAGGTGAGATACGTTTTATTAATTTGCATGCACCTACTATCTATTTTTCGTATCTATCATTTTTCCGCCACTAGTATTTATTCTCTAGACCAAGAGATATGTTCTCTGGCCATAAAATTCCATGCCGAATCCAATTATGTCATTAATTTTTTTAAAAAAACTCCGTAAGGAAGAGTTCTCACCGGTTCTCATTGTAAGGTGGTTCTCACCGGATTCCAACCCTATATATATATATATATATATATATATATATATATATATATATATATATATATATATATATATATATATAGTTGGGATCACATGAGTCCACTCTAAATATTTGAGTCCATGAGTCTAACAATGATATCACAAGTTATATAAAAAAGTATCACGTTTTTTCCTATCAAATTTTTTTCCTTTTTTTGTTTTTTCTTTTTCAATAATACTTTTTTTTTTCTTTTTTTTTGTCTTTTCTTTTAAAATGACATTTTCTTTATTAAAAAAATTCTCTTTTTCAGTATGCATTTTTTTAAAACAAACACGTTTTTTCTCGAATTTTTTTTCCTTACAATATCACAAGTTACTCAATACAATATCACCGATTTTTCAAAATAATATCCCAAAAAAAAAATTGGAGAAAAAAAATTTCGAGAGAAAAATTTGAAAAAAATATTTCCGGAAAAAAAAGTTCTTGAAAAAATTTCGTGATATTGTTTAATATAGTGCGTGATATTGTTTAACAAAATACGTTTTTTCTCGAATTTTTTTTCATTACAATATCACAAGTCACTCAATACAATATCACCGGTTCTTCAAAATAATATCACAAAAAAAAATTCGAGAAAAAATATTTCGGAAAAAAAATTCGAGAGAAAAAATTGAAAAAAAAAAATTTGAAAAAAATATCTCCGAGAAAAAAAGTTCTTGAAAAAATTTTGTGATATTGTTTAATATAGTGCGTGATATTGTTTAACAAAAGGCGTTTTTTCTCGAAATTTTTTTTCGATTTTTTTTCATTACAATATCACAAGTTACTCAATACAATATCACCGGTTTTTCAAAATAATATCACAAAAAAAAATTCTATAAAAAATCGAGAAAACAATTTGAGAAAAAAATTGAAAAAAAAAATTTTGAAAAAAAAAATTTCGGTAAAAAAAGTTTTGGAAAAAATTTCGTGATATTGTTTTATATAGTGCGTGATATTGTTTCATGTGATATTTTATTGAAAAGATTGTGATATTGTAGACTTTGTAGTGTAAAAAAAAAAGTGATATTTTTTAATACAACTTATGATATTCTAAATGGACTCATGGACTCAAATATTTAGATGGACTCACCGGATCCTGCCTCTATATATATATATATATATATATATATATATATATATATATATATATATATATATATATATATATATATATATATATATATATATATATATATGTATATAGAATTGGGATCATGTAAGTATATGCTAAATATTTGAGTAATGAGTATTACTACTATCTAACCCATCCAATCCATTCAAACTATCCAACCCATCCAATATTCACATTCAGCGCGGGTCTATACAGGGGTAAAATAGTAAATTCACGCGTGAGTATATAAACCCTTATTCAGGGGAAAAACACAACTAATCAGTTTGGGGGTTTTGCTCAGAAATATTTAGGTTTTTAGCATCCGTATTCTCTCTACCAAATTACAACCATAAACCCTAGATTCTATGCGCGATTTTCACTTTCATCGATTTGTGCTCACAGTATTTCAGCGATTCGTGCTATCAGGTACGTTATTGTTGTGAATTCTATCTTTTAACACCAATTTTTGTGTTTTCCGTCAATTCGTTTGATTTTTGTTGCATTATTCGTCATTATCATTCGATTCTTCTACTCTTCATTATGTAATATGATTAATTAATGTTCGTCGTTTGTTATTTCTAGGTTAATTTGCTGTTTTACCTAAATTTGTTTTGTTTCTGTTTGTTCAATTTCTAGGGTTTCAGCTCAATATCAGCTTCGTCTTCTACTTTTCCTAAATTCTCATATTTGTTCAATAACATTCCCGATGTCAGGTACGTAATTCTTCTTAATTCGAAACGTTTTACTTTTTCTCTTGTATTTCTCAGCTTTACCTCACATGATCTAAGCTTTTTATTTTTCATGTATTCGTTATTACTGTTGATCTTCTGTGGTGTTCTTCCTAATATATATAGCTTAATATACTTTCTGGTATATCAATTGTTAATTTTATGCAAAAATTGATGTCTGTCATGTGATACACTTTGCTATTCTGTGCTTCAGCATGTGTGATATTTGTCTAACAGAACATGCGATTTTGTTCATATTGTGTTTTTCATCATATTCAATAACAATATTGTCATTTCATTTGTCAGAACATCTGACATTTAGTCACATTTAACTCTTCCAGCATATATAATTTTAAGCACACCGTGTGATATTCTTCTAATTGTCAACTTTTCAACTACTTCCACATGTGTATATCTTCCCTTACATCTCATATATTTATTTCTGATATTTTTAACTTTTCTATGTGATATTATTCACTAAAATGCCTGGCATTGTTTAAAGTAACAATATTTAACATTGTCCACATCATGTATGTTGTTTCAAATGGCAGCCTTTTGCAAATACATTTTTCGTTTGTCTACATTTTTATTTTTGTTTCTATCTTTTTGCTAGATCCGACAACTAGTTTCAGTTCTTCTGTTTCTACTAATACTCATGAGTCTGCAATTATTCCTTCGCCTGAACAAAATGATGTCCCTTTTAGCACTACATTACCTAATCCTTCAATTAGTTGTGATCCACATGTTCCCCAACGTTCTGTCCCTCCCCGTGTACATCAGCTTCTATTAGATTCCACCCCGGGTGGTACTGAATTATGGTCAAGACATGTTGCATCTAAGTTTAAACCAAAAATTGGCCAGTTGTTTACCACCTTGGAAGAAGCAATTAGTTTTTATGATGTGTATGCAAAAGCATGTGGTTTTGAACCCAGGAAATATTCCCAAAAAAGGTCTGCCTCTGGTGATATTTTGTATAAATTTGTGGTTTGCAACCGTGAGGGTTTTAAAGATCGTAAGAGGAAGGCTATTGTGTTAGATCAACAACAGGAGGTGGCTACTCCTAAGCCATTTGCTATTAGAAGTACTAAACTGACCAGGGTGGGCTGCAATGCTATGATTGAGTTTCGTTTTAATGGGACTGGATATACTGTGTTCCAATTTCGCGAGTGGCATAATCACCGTCTTTGTTCACTTAGCAATCAACAATTTCAAAAAAAAAACCGGCAGCTTCACCTTTACCATAAAAAAACAATAATAGATCATTCAAGGGTTAACCTCGGCCCAACAGCGGCATTTAGGAATGTGAAGGAAGCTGTCGACGGTTATGAGAATGTCGGAGCTCAAGTTGTTGACTTTAAGAATTTTGGAAGGGAAATAAAATGTTACATAGGAGACAGGGATGCTCAATTGTTTATCAAATTTTTCGAAGCCAGACGTGATACCAACCCAGGGTTCTACTTTGTATACGAGGTGGATTCTGAGCAATGTTTGGTGTGCGCGTTTTGGTGTGATGCAGAGTCTCGTCGAAACTATTCTTTATATGGTGATTATGTCTCTTATGATCCAACTTATAGTACAAATAAGTACTCTATGGTTTTCACTCCTTTTACTGGTGTCGACCATCATAAAAGGTCTGTCACCTTTGCTGCTGCATTGCTCTTTCATGAAGATGAAGAGGCGTTCCAGTGGGTCTTTGAAAAGTTCCTAGATGCTATGGGTCAGCGAGAGCCCCGCTGTATCATCACTGATCAATGCGCTGGAATCAAGCTGGGTATACGCGTTGTTTTTAAACATGCTATTCATAGATATTGCATGTGGCATATCATGCAAAAAGTCAGTGACAAAGTTGGGCCTGCAATCTCGAAAGATACTGATTTTCTCACCCGGTTTAATGGTATTGTTTGGGATGGTGAGTTGGAACCTCTGGAATTTGAACAAAAGTGGACTCAGTTGGTAAATGAGCATCATTTGGACGGGAATTCCTGGTTGGCAACTATGTTTAAGAAACGACGAAAATGGATCCCAGTTTTTTTTAGTCATATTCCCATGGGTTGTTTATTACGAACAACTCAACGATCTGAGAGTCAGAATCACTTTTTCAAGCGTTTTGAAAATCCTCATGGTACACTAGTTGAGTTCTGGTTGCGGTTTCAAAGCGCCATAGATCTACAGCGCCATACTCAAAAACAACTTGATAGAGACGATTCTCACACTCTACCTGAGTTATATAGTACTCTTAAGTTGGAAGCACATGCTTCCAAGGTTTACACTAATTCTGCATTCAAAGATTTTCAACGAGAACATACTGCTTCCCTTGGGTCTCTTAGTGTCGTTGGCTTCACACCACCTGCCAATGGTACAGAGGTCATTGCTGTAGTTGACGCTCGAACACAAAAGACGTATCAAGTAGCATACAACTGTACAACTAATGATGTTGACTGTTCGTGCAAGTTATTCACAAGGAAGGGTATTATTTGCAGACACATAATATGGGTCTACAATGGTAAACAAGTAAAGACTTTGCCGGATAAATACATTCTTACGCGGTGGACCAAGAATGCCCACAATATCCCTCTTTACGGTTTACATGGTGAGGTCCTCGATGACTTTGATGCGACTGACTTAAGGAAAATGGAGATGTGCAATTTATGGTCTGAATTTTACTCAACTATTGCTGTTCTGAAGAATGTTCCTAACAATGAGATAACTACTCTTGCTGACACACTAAGGGAATTTAGGATCAAGCTCAATCCACAAACTCAGGCAATGACAAAAGAGCAGGAGTTGGAGATGCTTTTAGGGTGCAGTTCGTCAACTGAGGTCAGGGTTCTACCACCTCGACAGGCAAAAAACAAGGGTCGTGGGAAGAGATTGATCTCGAAAAAACAACAGTGCATAGCCAAAGCAGAGAAGCCTAAACGGCTGTGCCGTAATTGCAAACAAATGGCTCACCATGATAAGCGTAACTGCCCGAATGATTTTGTGCCTGATCCCGACAAAAAGGTATGTGTATGATTTCACTTTTATTCAACAATTTTACGATTTCACTTTTATTCAACAATTTAAATACTACATGATTTCACTTTTATTCAACAATATCAGTTTGTTACTGAAAACAATATCACATTGTACTGACACAATATCACACTGTACTAAAAAAAATATCACAACTCAATATAAAAAATATCACATTGTACTGAAAAAAATATCACAACTCAATATAAAAAAAATCACATTGTACTGAAAAAAATATCACAACTCAATATAAAAAATATCACATTGTACTGAATAAAATATCACAACTCAATATAAAAAATATCACATTGTAAAAAAACAATATCACAACTTAATTAAAAACATATCACATTGTGCTGAAAGCAATATCACAACTTAATTAAAAGAATATCACATTGTACTGAAAACAATTTAAATACTACATGATTATTAGTTATCAAACAATATCACTTGTTACTACTAATAATATCATACATTATATAAAAAATATCACTGTTTCACAAATGCTTTGCATTCCTCATCTGTTCTCACAATGAAATCACAACCACTGTATAATTGTATCACAAACCCTAGAAAATAATATCACACTCTTATTCACACATGCTTTTTATTACTTTTTTACAGGGGAGTTCAGATGACGATGAATACGAGGATGATGATGATGATGCTGATTGTTGATTGGGTGATGGATTTATCTTGCTAATAGCAGCCTGCACAACTAGCCGCGCATAGAGCACGTCCTTCAACCATATAGAACACACACTTTTATCAATCTTTTCAAGGATTTATTTTGTAACTAATAGAATAAACATGGTTATAATATGGGATCACAAATATTTATTTGTACTTACTTTTGTTACTATGTAGAAGATTTTGACATCATATACTAAACAGTATCGCAACAAATTCCACGTTATATAGCATCATAACATTCAATAATAACTTCGCTTAATATTATATTAAAATCACAATATCACAGTTCATTTATAAAAATATCAGAACGTTGTGAAAACAATATCACAAGTGATTAGAGACAATATTACACAACAGATTCAACCAATATCATATGATTGATGAGTTCCATTTTGGTCATCATTTCCTTTACATTTCCTTTATTTTCGGTCACGATTCGGCCTCGATTTGCGTGTCTTGAGGTGTTTTTACGTCCGTTGCCTCGTATATTCCTGTTTTGTCCACTTTTTGTAGGTATTACGGCGGGGGCGAAGAAATGAGAGAAATCGAGACGAATTTGGAGCGTTTTACGAAGATTTGTGAAGGATTGCTGAAGAAGCCTTCCCAGGCCCTCCCAGCCGGTTCCCAGCCGGCGGCCGGTAGGCCGGCTGGGGAACTTGGTCTTGACTTTTTAGTTAAAATGAAGGATGTTTTCAGAACCTTGAGAAAAGGCTCCCAGCCGGTGGCCTACCGGCGGCCGGTGAGCCGGCTGGGGAGACCTTCCCATACTTAGCCAATTTCGTAAAATGAAGATTTATGCAGAGTTGGGCAGATTGCTACAAAAGGGCTCCCAGCCGGTGGTCCACCGGCAGCCGATGCACCGGCTGAGGGTACCTGTAGCCAAGAAAAGAAGCGATGAAAATCAGATTAAGTGAAAAGGCCTCCCAGCCGGTGCCCGACCGGCAGCCGGCCGGTCGGCTGAGAGTCAAAAGTTATTGAAGAAAAAAAGAAGAAATTTTCAGAAGTCCCAATTTGGACTCTCAGCAGGTCCCGGACCGGCAGCCGGTCGACCGGCTGGGAGTCATACTTCGTATTTTCGAGCTCTATATAAACCCGCACTTGTATCATTTTAGAAGGACGCATTTTTAAGCTTTTTTAGGGTTTACTACTGTTTTGAATACTTAGCACTTAGACTCAAAAACACTAAAAAAATACTTTAATCTTATTTAGATCTTTACTTTATCTTTCATTATTAGTTAATCTCTCTAGAGGATTCTTCTTGAGTTTGTTAGTGGATTATTTGGGTTGTAATTTTTGGGGGATTTGGAAGAATCCTTCAACTTGTCATCCAAGTCATTTCCTTTTCCATAGTTAATGGTATAATCTTCTTCATCTTTACTTTATTTTTGCATTTCCTTTAAGTTTTCCTTGTTTACTTGTTTACTCTTTCATTTTCTCATAATGTTTATCATCAATTCCTCATTTGTTCATGTTTCTTCTTTAATCATGTGTGAGTAGTTTCATTCTAGGGTTAGGGGTTTGCTTGGGTAGTTAGTAGCCATGAAAAATGCTTAGGTTTAGTCTTGTTTGCTTCTTTGGTTAAGTTTTCGCATCTTGCATGTTACGTGTTCGACGAATTGCCTCAACGACGGTTGGGTATTAGTCTTCGCTTTGTTTGCTTTAGACGATGGTCTTGAGTTTCATGAGCATGCTTATGTGTTAGGTTAGCTTGGTTTGTAGCGAAAGCTAGGACTAGTCTTGACCTAAGGGTAGTCGACTCGAGAGAAGAGATGACCCTAGACTTACCATAGAAGTGACACGAGACCGTTGCCTTACGTTTGGCTACCGACTTACCTAGGTGACCCCCGACACCCTAGTCCTCCTTATCATCAATTTTATCTTAATTTATTTGCTTTAATTGTTCTTTAGTTGTTAATCAATCTCAAACTTATTACCCGACTCAAGCTCGAACTAGAACTTAAATATACAACTTCCCCACCGTCTTTTGGGTTCGACCCTAAATTATACTACTTAATTTGGGAGTTTAAAAATTGTTTTTGGTGACGGAATCGACGACAAAATCCGGCCATCAATGATATATTTAAACAATATCACTTTGATATGTAAAAGAATATCACAATTCGTAATCCTCTTTAAAAACAATATCACAAGTCATTTTCAGACAATATCACAGTGCAATTATAAAAATATCAGAACAATGTGAAAACAATATCAACAACTGATTACAAACAATATTACACTATATATTCAACAATACCATATGATATTTTTAAACAATATCACTTGATATCTAAAACAATATCACTTGATATCTAAAACAATATCACAACAATGTGAAAACAATATCAACAACTGATTACAAACAATATTACACTATATATTCAACAATATCATATGATATTTTTAAACAATATCACTTGATATCTAAAACAATATCACTTGATATCTAAAACAATATCACAGTTCGTCATCCTCTTTACAAACAATACACAACTCATTTTCAGACAATATCAAAGTGCATTTAAAAAAATATCACACTTCTTTGCAATGAATCAGACTTTTTCCATTGATAACTGTTATGAAATCCAAACGAAATAATTCTTTTCAATACATTGTACATTGTTAGCATACTTTTTACATCCATTACTTCAAAATACAATTTGTCATCTTTGCAGCGTATTCCATCAGTTTTCCTTACAAAAATTTACATGCATTACTTCAAAATACAATTTGGCATCATTTGCTGTTCCTCCTCTACCGTCTACCTCTACCTCTTCCTTTACCAATACCTCTACCCCTAATATTACCTCTACCTCTGCCCGTAATAGTCTTGTATCGTTGAGATCGTGTCCTTTCCTCTTGTGCATCTAATTCTGACTGTTCTTGTGTGCCGTTATGTCCTCTGTAAAAGAAGTCAGTCATAATTTTAGTCTATTATCGTTTGTATTTTCTACTGGTACTTACTATAAAAAAAGGTTTTTTTATCAGTTTTTACCTTTTCCTCTGATATTGGCGAAGAATCGGCATCTCTGTGTTAATCATCGTTGATTTCTGATTCTGAATCAAATGCGTCTTGCTCTTATTTTCGTCAGAACAGTCTACACTTGTTAGTTGCTCGTCATCAGGATTCTCCTTCTGAACAATTTTTCTGTTTCCCCCCATTTTATCAGCCTTTTGTTTTGTATTTTTTTCTTTTCTTTGTTCCTGCAATATCTTCCACACATCCTTTTTTCCTGCTGCAAAAGCTTGTACGTTTTCAATCAAATGGGCCCTGTTTTGATTTATGTCCGCTAACAGTAATGCGGCACCCATTTCTAGCCATTAGTAGCGTCTATACACTTTTGCCTCCAAGTCAGCTTCAAATATCTCTCCTTTATAGCGAATCATGTGGAACATTAAGAAGTTCCCAGACTCAGTATTGTTGAGCTCTTTTGTTTGCCAACCAAATGTGATGTTGCTAACATCAAATCCTATTATATCATCCGCTCTGGCAACATTGTTCTTTGCTAGATAGTCACTCATTTGATAAGCCTTCAACAATAAACAAAATCATTACTTATACTGCATAAAACAAACATATATTATATTGTTTTGCGGATTATCAATAAAGCGTACCACTAAATCTGCAGCTTGGTAAATTTCAAGTGTGTCATCCCATTCGTCGTACTCTTTATTGTCCAGGACTTCAACTGTGTCATTTTCCCAATTTATGCAGACACAGAAATAATGGTCTTCCAATAGCATTGGGATAAATACAAGATTGGCTTCCAAGTTACATGGTACGGTGTTACTTGTAACAAAATCATCCCATGCCTCGAAAATCAATTCCTGATTCCTTTTTCTGTTCGCAGGTTGTTCTCTATCGACCCCCTGTTTAATCATGTTGTACACAGCATCCTGTTCGTACTCTCATTTGTTAAAAGTTCTTCGATATAATCAAAATGTGAATATGCAGAATCAAAACAATACAAAAGCTTACTATGTGCCCAATCCCAAAGAACATCAAACTTGTTGACGATTTTTCTGTATGCTCAATGTGGTTCAGAATCAGTGCCCAACATTCAATCACGTTACTATTGACGTCCACATTTGGAAGCAACGACAATATATCCTGCCTGGTGATATATCGCTGTTTGCCAAAACAGGCAACAACCTCACTGCACCAATCGTAAAACAAAAAATATAAAATAGGATGAATAAATAAGTAATACTCATAACAATATCATAGTTATACTTATAAAGTTTCACAAAACTCAATAATAAGTATCAACCAACTAATATAATGTTTTTATTCATGAAATGAAGCATACTTCAATGCGAAAACGTGGTCGTCCAGCAGGCAATAGTCAAGCACTTCTTTCCTCATACTCAACATCTTTGCACATAGGGATTTATTGTTCCTCATAAAGCTTGAAACGACTTCTAACTTAGCATCTGGTGCACCACAGTTGTAGGTGCATCCAATGCCATCTGATTTGCCCTTCTTCGAGCTGCCCAAGACACTATTGTTGCCCAAGTCACTCGCAGAATCATCTTGTCCCATTGCTACACAATATATTTACTTAGTCAAATTATACACCCTGTTTATAATAAGATTAACTTATATTTTTTGTAGATGGGTGTACTAAATAAATATACCTTTTATTTTGGATTTTGGTGTCCCAACCTTGTTTTTTCCACCCTTGCCTTTTTTCTTCTGTACCCTCTTCTTCAGCAGTATAGGTAAAAGTTTACCCTTGATTGAATTAAGCTTTGCAACCTTATCCATGATCTTAGTCCTAACTTTATTTGAATCACTCATGACAAGAGTCGCTGCAATCTCTGCTCTATATAACTCTCTCTTGTCTTCATGCTGAAGATCACATTCAAAATTTTGTCCGTCAAAAAACATCATATGCAACATCATGAAAACGCCACAATCCAGGTTTTGCTTGTCTGATTTCCAAGGAAAGGCCACATTTTCGATTTTGTATTGTCTTATGTTATGCTCCTTATGAAAATTCTTGCTGATGAGGTAGTCGCCATACATTATTACCTATACATGTTACACATAACCAACTATTAAAATTTTCAAGTTTAGCAAATGCATTATAATGTTTAGTTGTTATTTATAATAAAGAACTTACAGTAATATGAGCGAGCTTCACAATATCCTCTCCATCGTAATCTTCATACTCTATGTTGTCCATGTAGAAAATTACCTCTTTTTTGAAGTCAATGCAGATGCATACATAGTGGTCTTGGTAGACTATTGGTAAGAACACCTTCACAATATCACAACTCAGTTAAAAAAATATCACATTGTACTGAAAAAAATATCACAACTCAATATAAAAAATATCATATTGTACTGAAAACAATATCACAACTTAATTAAAAAAATATCACATTGTGCTGAAAACAATATCACAACTTATTGTCAAAAAAATATCACATTGTACTGAAAACAATATGACATTGTACTGAAAACAATATCAAAACTTAATATTAAAAATATCACATTGTACTGAAAACAATATCACAACTCAATTTAAAAAATATCACATTGTACTGAAAACAATATCAAAACTTAATATTAAAAATATCACATTGTACTGAAAACAATATCACAACTCATTATAAAAAATATCACATTGTACTGAAAACAATATCAAAACTTAATATTAAAAATATCACATTGTACTGAAAACAATATCACAACTCCATATAAAAAATATCACATTGTACTGAAAACAATATCACATAAATATGTATATCAAAACTATTTCTCACCATGTCTGAATCCAAATTCAGTGGCTGCTTACAAACAGTTGACCACATATCCCATGTCTTGAAGGTGTCATCTCTAATTTTATCCTTTGCAGCAACACTATCTAGATTTTGTTCTTCAACTTCTGTGTCATTTATGTCTAACATTTTCTCCACATGTATCTGTTGTTTAACAGAGTAAATAATTAGTCTACATGTTAGATATTTTTTAAACTACCTAATCTAAAATTTTATATATTGATGAACACGAGAACTCTATATATTGACATACCGAGTGCGCAAGGCCATAGAAAATCCTTGATTTTTTGTTCCCGTCTTTTCGTGCCATGTCAAACTCATTCAACAATATTGCCCAACATTCGATAACCACCCCTTCTATTTTAGTGTCAGGCAACAAAGTTTCAATATCACTCCTCGGTATGCAATGGTAAATTCCGAAGTCACAAACAATTTCACTGGACCGTTTTACAAAAAAAACATTAGTATATCTTGTTTAAACAATATAAATGACAGTGTATGTGTAACTACAGTACAACACATTACCTAATTTATTACATTTTGTAAAAAAATATAGTTAAGAGGGACTTACTTCTTGCTAAAAGTGTGATCTGTCAGGAAGCAATAATCCATAACTTCCTTCCGATTTTGCAACACAACATCAAAGTATTGTGCTCTTTCAATCATAAATTCTGATACAAGGTCAGAAGACGTGTCCGGCAACCACAATTCAAAGCACACCCCAAATTTGCAGGCAGAATATTTGCCGAATGAGGTATAACTGTTGAGTGCAATAAGTAGTCACTGATGTTACTAATTTTTGTTCCATCTAAAACAACATCTGGAACAACATCCTTCAATTGCGTTGCTACATTATTATCTTCATTCATTTCGTGAACCTTATCATCTCCCTCCTTCTCAATTTCCTTTTCATTTGTTCCATTATCCTCTTCCTCACCCTCTGTCTCCTTCTCAATTGATTTATCATGTAACCCATCACCATCTGCCTCACCCTTTTCCTCATTCTCAATTCCTTTGTCATTTAATGTATCACCATCTTTACCCAATTGTGTTAAAACTTTTGGGTCACAATCTAATCCAATTTCTCCCATTTGAGTAAAAACTCCTGGATCATTATTCATGTTCTCAATCTCCTTTTCAACTTCCTCTTCATTCCATGTGGTCTTGTTATTGAACTCCTCATTGCCTTTGGCCACAAACTTCTCTGTTATATTTCCTACTAAATCATTCAATCTCGAGGCAAAATCATTATCTTGCCTATCATCATCACTATTCAGGTTGGTAACATTCACATCCTCATTTTGCTTTTCTGTATTGCAGTCCAACTCATCACCACTTTCCATAAGGTCTTTATCAGTACAGCCGCCATATCTCTCGTGTAATTGTTTGTATTGAATTTTCAACACGTCTGTCCATATATCAAATGACGGTAGACCTTTTTTTGCTTTCTGAAATTCATAAGCTCTGGCAGCCAACACGTCCGTGAAGTAGTGATACTGAGCATCCTTCATGAAAGGTAGTGTTTGACTTTCGACAGTTTCTTTTTCAGCAACATCATCTTCTGTAGGATTTTTTTCTGGATTTTCAGCTTCCATTTCACTATGTTGTCTTGATGTACTTGGGTTATCCATTTCAGATGATTGTCTCAATTTCACAAGCTTTCTCATGTTGTAAACGCATCTTGAAATGAACAATTCATTGTCCCTTTGCATACGTAGATAAACTTCATGTGCTGGCTGTCAAATGAAACAATAATTTTGTTAAAACATATACATTAAATATATTACTGAATATCATCACTACAGTATCACAATATACTAAAAATAGTATCACTAAATATTGAAAACAATATCACAACATTGTCAAAACAATATCACATAATTGCATTAAGAATACCACAAAAAAAGTTACTCAATATCAGAACAATATCACAACACTGACAATAAATATCACATGATTGCATTAAGAATATCACAACATTGTGAAAACCATATCATATAATTGCATCAAGAATATCACAAAAAGGTTACTAAATATAACAAAAATATCACAACATTGTGAAAAAAATATCAAATGATTGTATTAAGAATGTCACAAAAAAGTTACTCAATATCAGAAGAAAATCACAACACTGTGAAAATAATATCACATGGTTGCATTAAGAATATCACAACATTGTGAAAACCATATCATCTAATTGCATTAAGAATATCACAAAAATATTACTGAATATAACAAAGAGTATCACAACATTGTGAAAAAAATATCACATGATTGCATCAACAATATGACTCAATGTTTACTCAAGATCACAACAATATCACAACACAGTGAAAATAATATCACATGATTGAATTAAATATATCACAACATTGTGAAAACAATATCAAATAATTGCACTAAGCATATAACAAAAATATCACAACATTGCAAAAACAATATCACATGATTGCATTACCAATATCACAGAAAGATTACTCAATATCACAACAACATTTTGTGTTTTGTCAGTGTCATTGTAAAGATAAATAGTTAGTAGTTCTTACATCCAACGCTTTTGCTTTAATCTGTTCATCAGTTTCAAGCCCTCCAGGCAGCTTCATCGTTATGGACCGTTGTTTTGTTTTCAATTGAACTTCATCTTCATCTTCATCCGAGTTTTGTGTAAGCGTGAGCTTCAGTTCTTCTGAAAAATATATGTTATTGAGAATGTTTGTAAAAAATAATTATATTCTAACTAAAAATAATGTGCAAGATTCGGACCTTGTTGTAGTTGTTTGCAGATTGGGTACGCAATCTTTGATGCAGGAGCACTCCCCAAATACCCGACGGCTTTCTCATCATCAACCCTTTTTGAAAGTGATTTATCATCCCAATGTGTAATCAAGGGTAAGGTGTGTGGGCAAGGGTACCCCTTAAAATCAAATCGATGTAAATATGCTATCATAAGAACCAATATGCATCCACTGAGAGTTGCTTTTCCACCTTCTTTGCAACTTTTTATACTTGTGACCATTTCTCGGAATACATATTCACACCAATCAAATTCTGCTATCCGTTCCACATCCTCAACAGTCTTGACAAGTTTAAGGTCAAGTGTTTTATTACTAGATGGTGCTAGGAAAATGGACAGGCTGTACAGTACGAACATTCTTTTGAATTCATCGCCAGCATCATTACACTCTAGCAGTCTGTCATGAACAGCTTTCACATTAATTGGAGTTGCTGTGTTTGTCACACCAAACTTCTCTCTCCATTCATTTTTCAACATAGTGTCCTCCACAGAAGCAGCGTTCCCCATTTTTGAAACGTCCACAATAATGCCCCTTTTAGGCAGTTGAAATATGTCATGGACATCATATTTTGTCAATAGAAAATCAGTCTTCTTCGTTGTGAACATATTACTGTTATGGTTAAAACTGTTAAAAAGCATTTGCAGAATACCATGTGGTATTTTTGTTAGTTTCAGCTCCAACATACCACCAAAGCCAATATCCCTCACAGCCTGCTTTTGCTCATCATTTAGGTTGTTAATCAATTCAACCAGCTTTTGCGGCCTACACTTAGTTTGGTATGATTCTGCCTTTTTTTGTTTGACCTCGGACAGTTCTACCAATTCTTCATGTATAACCAATTCATTATTTTTGCTCTTCTTTTTTCTAGCTGCCTTGATCATTTTTGGTGGTGATTGCTCTTCATTTGTTGTTTGTGGTTGCTTCCTTTTACCTCTTATGTTGTTAATTATTTGTGAAACTGTTAATTCCATTGTTACCTGATTCTGAAAAATAATTTGACATGTTATTAGAAATATGTATGAAGATTAAGCCAGTTTTAATCAAAGCAATATCAGAACATACTACAAACAATATCATAGCATACTGAAAATCAATATCTCAAATAAGTTTAAACTAGATTTGAATGAATAATTCAATATAGTTACTGTAAACATACACACACTCAATAATAAGGTTACTCAACATTACAGCAATATTTACGAGATACTACAAACAATATCACAGGATACTGAAATAAATATCAAAAAAAGGACTAACATATTACTAACAATATCACTGGATATTGAAATAACACCAGTATATCAAAACATAATTTAACCTTAATTATTGAAAATCGAATGATATCAAACTGTAATTATCACATTTTAAACAATGCTAACCGTCGTTTATGCTAGAAATTTCGAAAACAAATTCAATTCTAAGATATGAAACTCTAAGTTTGGACAATTTAAACAATGTCAAAATTAATCTAGGTATTGAAACGGCGGAAAAGATGTTATTAACAACATCTACAATTTCACAAGGTTGACAACAAATACGAAACCCTAATTTTCGAAATCTAATGATGTCGAACTTCATTTATGCTATATGAAATTGTAATTTTGCAGAATTGAACAATTAAAACCGTTTAATATAACATGCATACAATAATTTCTCACAAAATCAATAGCTATATACAATATATTACTAGATAAACTAAAAAAAATCGTAGAAATGAACAGAAATGAAGAATAAACTTACCTGAACGATTTTGAAGAGAAATATAGTTAGATTAATCAATCTAGTTAACGAAATGAATGAAGAATGTTGAATTTGCAGTTGAAATCGATTGATTAATCGCGATTTTTACAGCGAGTATTTGAGAGGTTTTAGGGAGAGTTTATTATTTTTTTTTTTTTTAGATGTTCAAATGTTTACGTTTTCTGAAGATTTTCGGTTTTGTTGGCTCGTAATTTTGACGTGATAGTATTAACTACAGTCCGTGATACTTCTCATTTCATTCATTGTTACTCATTACTCAAATATATATGAGTTCTCACCGGATCCCGACTCTATGTATATATATATATACATATGTATATATATATACATATTTATATATATATATACATATGTATATATATATATATATACATATGTATATATATATACATATATATATGGCGACGGTTCTTATATTGGAACCGACACCATAGCATACCATAAGGTGACGTTTTTTTAACTCACAACTGACATCGTAGCATACAAGAAAGTGACGGTTTTAGACTCAAAACCGACATCATAGCTTACATTATGGTGGTCTCACAACCGATACCATAGCTTACCCTATGGTGACGGTTTTAGACGCAAAACCGACAACATAGCTTACCCTAGGGTGGCGGTTTTAGACGCAAAACCGACACCGTAACTTACCCTATTGTGGCGGTTTATACCCCTATGGTGACGGTTTGGGACTCACAACCGACACCATAGCTGTAACACCCCCATTTATTTAAGAGCCTTTAGCAAGACATTCTCAAATAAATAGGACTGTTACCATCCCGGAATATCCGAGGTAGTGAATAACAAGGTAAACAAACCAAAGATATTTTATATAAATACTGATTAAATTTGAACTTGGTCTTACAACAGTTATGAGTTCCAAACTCGATAAAATGAAAATACAACTGACGATATCTAAATGTGATCTAACTCTAAGTAGGTCCATGCCATGTCTCTCTCCACGCCCAAGCTCCTAGTCCATCTGTCACTGACCTGTAAAATCTACTCCCCATTCCGGATCATCGTAGGTGTACACGAATACACAGGGTCAACCGCGAGGTTGAGTAGAAAGATAATTAAGACAACAATATAAAATACTCCGCACCGATCCAACGCCAAATAAACTCCGCACCGATCCAACACCAAATAAACTCCGCACCGATCACAAGACCCAATATACTCCACACCAAACACAGACCCTTTATCTCCGCACCAAACACAGACCCTTTATCTCCGCACCATATCGTATCACAGAATTATATATCACAATACATCAATCATATAACAATAGATATGAACATAATTAATATCAACCAATAAACAGATTACACATCTCATGTATGTAGTATTCCTGTAAAACCCCTCGCGAAAGCGGAAATATAAACACATAAAAGTACCAAAAATGCAGCGGAATTAAAACTTTTTAAAGATAAAACATGCGAGAAGTCTTAGACTGAAACGAGAACTGAAACTGAAACCAAATAGATAAGTAACAGTTCTAAGTACTGAAATGAAATATATACATCAGCCGGGGATGGGACATCCCTACCGGCACCAAAACAAATGTAACAAACTACGAGCCCAGCTAAACGACATAAGGTAAGTCATGATGAACGGATCATCGCTCGCTAGCTCTCGTGAACCCCTGCTCCAACCAGCATGTACCTACATACATGAAAACATGTACGCCACAATCAGTGGGGAGTGACTAGAGTTCTCCTAGCCACCTTTTGTGACAACACGTAACATATAAACAATACAGAATACTCCAGCATATAACAACATGTGAAGTATAAACAACTCATCATCTGATCTCTTACTATCATGCGAATATCACGCACGGCTCTCAACTAACTTCATAAACAAATAGGAGGGAGAGCCGGTTTCCCTACTGGTTACCCAGTCGGGGGGTCTTTCAATCCGATTATTTATGAAACCGAACTAAGAGTCATCCAATGACTTGGATGATTTAACCACGACTCATATAACAACAATAACATACTATGCATATCTGACACTGTACCCTCAACAAGGCAAGCAGATATAAAACAGCAAGTACAAAGGTTCAGAGGCGACATCTTAACGCATAACCTAGGTACTAAATAAATCAGCAAGTATAAAGGTTCAGAGGCGACATCTTAACGCATAACCTAAATACCAAGTTCACAATATCAAGCAAGGACTCAGAGGCGAAAACTCAACGCATGGACCGGCTATCACTGAACATTAGACTCAGAGGCGAAAACTCAACGCATGGACTAACATTCAATTCACTATCACAAGTAAGGAACTTAGAGGCGAAAACTCAACGCATGTTCCCCTACCACATTACAAGATACTAGACTCAGAGGCGAAAACTCAACGCATGTTCCAGCACCAAACACCTGCACTCCGGGTAAGGTATGACAACCTGACTGCCCCGTCGTGCAGTTGCTCTACTCGTCAGACTCAGAGGCCAGCTTAAGGCATGTCCTGACGCGATCACACATACATGTCTGGACTCAGAGGCGAAAACTCAACGCATGTCCCAGACACGACAAACAGACATGTATGGAACTCAGAGGCGAAAACTCAACGCATGTTCCCATACACGACAAACAGTTCACGTATTAAGTTCAGAGGCCAGCTTAAGGCATAACTTAATACGCATCAAAATAATATCATTCAAGTCTATGAACTACTCTATAGTTCTACCTTTAACTTCTAATCAACACTTAATTGACCTCGAGAACTAAGATGAGGGAGAGCCGGTTTCCCTTTCGGTTGCCCGACCGGGGGGTCTCTATCCTTACCCTATTCCCGAACCCAATATAATGTTGCCCATCCTCTGGGGACCTCAAATACATGTCAAAGGTACACAAAACAAGTTTCAAGTAAAACCGATTAACCGTTTGAAAGTTACACTCAAATTACGAAAAACCTCAAAATAGCCTACAGGGGTCCCCAGCCGGTCGGCAGGCAGCCGGTCGGCCGGCTGGTGACCACCTCAGCCTTCCTTCTTCTTTTTCCAAAACGAGACAACACAAAGGGACTCCCAGCCGGTCGGCAGGCAGTCGGTCAGCCGGCTGGGAACCCATTCCCTTTAGCTTTACAAACTCGCAAACCCACCCCAAATGTACTCCCAGCCGGCTGGCAGGCGGCCGGTCTGCCGGCTGGGCTCCCCTCTACGTATGTCTTTCGCAAAAACACAAACACAACACAAGGAGCGACCACCAGCCGGTCGGCAGGCAGCCGGTCGGCCGGCTGGCAGTCCCAAGGTCCAATCCTTTCAAAATTTACAAAACTCTCAGCGACGCTCCCAGCCGGTCGACCGGCGGCCGGTCGGTCGACCGGCTCAGAGAGCCTGATACGATTTCGCAACTTTCAGCATATACGAGAACATCACAAATCGACACCAATTCTTCACAATTGATACAAGTAACGTTTACCCAACATCTTCAAACATCCAATACTACATATCTACCAGCAATTAGTTCCCATAACAATCCTCAAATGAATATCTCTTGTATCCGTCGCAAAATGAGAAAAACTGAAATTAAGCTTAAGAACACATATCAACCAATTCAAGCATAAATTCATCAACGTAATTTCATCCTAAACATGTTACTAAGTCTAGAATTCATAAACTCAAACATAAATCAGAAACCATGACAATCAAGATTAACAGCAAAAGTGCTAATATTCACAAATAGGCCGAGTTTCTCATTATCGTCACCTTTAAGCTTATTTCGGCAGATGATCCTCCTCAACCACGTAAGAGTCCACGTCGGGATCGTCGAGACCAACTCCTACAACAAAGAAAACGGTTTAGAACCACTAAAAACGAATTAAAGGCAAAACAGCCTGTTTTTCAAGGTTGGCGAAACGGAAAAAGAAAGTGATGGATGGCTAGGAAATCGAACGAGGATTCCGAAAATGTACTTACTTTTGCGATTTGAAGAACGGATGATGAAGAATTTTACAAAAGAAGGAAGTATTAAAGGAGGTTTTGTGATGAACTTGTTTTACAGTGAAATTGATTTTCTTGGAAAATAAGATGTCGACATAAGGTTTATAGGGAGGACAAGTGAGTTGTCCTTTCCGAGTAAGTAAAATGGAGCGGATATTTACACGGATACTTGAGTCGGATATGAAATGAATATTTAAGTCGGGAATATAACTTTGCCAAGTTGTATTCGTCTTAAGGACTTAAGGTTCTTAAGACGGATCCTATTAACTATTAAAATATTTTACGATACTTAAATAAATTATTTCCGTTGAGTTATTAAAATATTATTTTATTACTTAAAATACTTAAAAATGTTTAAATTAGATTTTACGAAAATACGGGATGTTACAATCACCCCAACTCCAAAAAGTTTCGTCCTCGAAACTCGAACGGATATAAAACTATATACTATACCTCAATCGAATAAGAAGGGATGTGCAGCACGCATCGATGCCTTAGTCTCCCAAGTCTGCTCCTCAACATCACCGCAACGCCAAAGGATCTTCACTAGCGGCACCACCTTGCTCCTAAGCTTCCTATCCTGACGGTCAAGGATCTTCACTGGACGCTCCTCGAAAGCAAGACTCGGCTCCAAGTTCTCGATCTCTCTAGGCAAAACATGACTCGGGTCACTAATGTATCTGCGGAGCTGGGAAACATGAAAAACGCTATGAACCTTGCCCAAACTAGGAGGCAAGTCCAATCGGTAAGCAGCAGCACCAATCCTCTTCACGATCTCAAAAGGGCCAATATACTTAGGGCTCAACTTGCCCTTAACTCCGAACCTCTTAACGCCTTTCATCGGAGAAACTCTCAAGAAGACTCGGTCTCCCACCTCAAACTCTAAGGGTCTACGGCGAACATCAGCATAGGATTTCTGCCGGTCCTGTGCGGCCTTCATCCTACCTCTGATAAGCTGAACCTGATCGATAGTAACAGCTAACTGGTCCGGTCCTAGGTCACGAACGTCACTAGCCTGGTCCCAACAAATCGGACTACGGCACTTCCTACCATAAAGAGCCTCGTACGGAGCTATACCAATGGAAGCATGATAACTGTTGTTGTAAGAAAACTCTACCAACGGCAAACACTGCTCCCAAGAACTCTGAAAATCAAGGGCACAAGCACGGAGCAAATCCTCTAATGTCTGTATAGTCCTCTCGGACTGACCATCGGTCGCGGCATGAAAAGCAGTACTCATCAACAAACGGCTACCCATAGCCTCCTGCAAAGCCTTCCAGAACCTGGAACAAAACCTCGGATCACGATCTGAAACTATCTCCCTCGGGACACCATGATATCGGACTATCTCAGCAATATAAGCCCTAGCTAAACGATCCATATCCCATGTCTCTCTGATCGGCACGAATCTGGCGCACTTAGTTAGACGATCAACAATAACCCAAATCGCATCTTTGCCTCCCACCGTCTTAGGCAAAGCAGTAACAAAATCCATAGATATGCACTCCCACTTCCACTGAGGAACGGGAAGCGGCTGTAGCAAACCACCAGGTCTCCTATGCTCTATCTTGACTTGTTGACAAGTCAAGCACCTACTAACATAATCCAAGATCTCCTTCTTCATACCAGGCCACCAAAACATAAGCCTCAAATCCTTGTGCATGTTCTCTCCTCCTGGATGAACGGAGTACGGTGACAAATGAGCCTCATCAAGAACCTTCTTCCTCAAATCTGGCACATCCGGAACATACATCCTACCACGGAACCTAAGGAAACCATCAGCATCAATCACCAACTCTAGCCAACGTCTCTGTCTCATGTTAAGGTCTTTCTGAGTAAAAATGTACTTAAGACTCTTGTGATTTGTGAAAATACGGCAATGAGATCCAATCAGGTAATGACGCCACATCTTCAAAGCATGAACAACTGCAGCCAACTCCAAATCATGTGTCGGATAGTTCACCTCATGAACTCTCAACTGTCTAGATGAATAGGCTATCACCTTACCACTCTACATCAGTACGCATCCAAGTCCTAACATCGAAGCATCACAATACACATCAAAGTCCACTCCGATCTCTGGCAAAGCTAACACGGGGGCGGAAGTCAATCTGGTCTTCAGCTCCTGGAAAGAACTCTCACACTTGTCGGTCCATACAAATTTGGCTTCTTTCTTCAGCAACTGAGTCATCGGGCGAGCCAATCTCGAAAAATCCTCAACGAATCTACGATAATAACCAGCCAAACCCAAAAAGCTACGGATCTCTCCAACATCCTTGGGACTCTCCCAATCAACTACAGCCTCTATCTTTGCGGGATCTACCATCACACCCTCGCTGGATATCACATGTCCTAAAAAGGCAACCTTCGAGAGCCAAAATTCACACTTCGAAAACTTTGCGAACCATTTCTGTCTGCGCAGAATCCCTAGAATCAATCGAAGATGCTCAGCATGTTCCTCATCGGTCTTCGAATATATCAAGATGTCATCGATAAACACCACAACACAAGTGTCAAGATACTCACTGAAGGTACGGTTCATCTGATCCATAAAAATAGCCGGTGCATTAGTCAACCCAAAAGGCATGACTACAAACTCAAAATGCCCATATCTGGTACGAAAAGCAGTCTTCGCAATATCAGCCTCTCTCACTGGAATCTGATGATAACCCGATCGAAGATCAATCTTAGAAAACCTCGAAGCACCTCTCAACTAATCAAACAAATCATCTATCCTAGGCAAAGGATATCTATTCTTCACGGTCACTCGGTTCAGCTCTCTATAGTCAATGCACAGTCTCATGGAACCATCTTTCTTCTTAACGAACAAAACGGGAGCACCCCACGGAGAAGCACTAGGTCTAATGAAACCCTTCTCGATCATCTCTTCCAATTGCTGCTTCAACTCTTTCAACTCTGGCGGAGCCATACAGTAAGGAGCTTTAGAAATCGGTCCGGTACCTGGAACAAGCTCAATAGTAAACTCCACATCTCTCTCTGGCGGTATCCCTGGCAAGTCATCTGGGAACACATCTGGATACTCACGAACAATGGCTACATCCACAAGCTTCGGTAGCGATGGTTTATCAGCTGTAACAACACACAGGAAGGCTTGGCAACCCTTCCTAAGAAGATGAGAAGCTTTCATCGAAGAGATAACACGAACACCCCTTTGAGGGCGAGTTCCCCTATAGGAAACACGAACTCCTGCAGAACTCCTCAAGCAGATTTTCTGGTCGCGACACTCGAAGCGAGCATGGTATCGCGATAACCAATCCATACCGAGGATAATGTCAAACTCCTCGAGAGGAAATCTCAGTAAGTCCGCTGGAAATGTGGCTTGACCAATAATAATAGGAATATCCCTATGGGACGAAGAGCAAGAAAACACGTCTCCAGAAGGTAAGGAAATAGAAGTCTCCTCAACCAATGAAGACTCAAGAGCTAGACGGTCGGCGAACTGAGTCGATATAAATGACAGAGAAGCTCCAGTATCGAATAAAATAAGGCACTCAGCACCAAGAACAGAAAAGATACCGGCAACAATGTCTGGATGAGCCTCTACCTCAGCCCTAGTCATCACAAAGATCTTCCCCTTCGGCTTTCCTCCTCTGGTCGCTGCAGCAGCAGTGGCAGCCTTGCCAAGAACAGTATTCTTCTCAGGACAATCAAAGGATCTATGCCCATATCCATTACAAGTATAACACTTATACGCATTCTTGAAGCAATCAAACCCTGGATGAAGCGGTTTACCACAACGGCGGCAAACAGTAGAAGCAGTGTCAGTGTGAAATGTGGTCTTGGGAATCGGAGCAGTGAACCTCTCGAATCGCTTCTTCTGGGAAGAAGGCAATGAAGCAGTAGGAACGAAAGGTCTCTTCCCCTGGTACACAAACCTCTGGTGAGAAGTGAAGCTGGAAGTAGCGGCCCGAGTCTCAGCGTCAATGGCCCGAATGGAACTCTCGGCCCAAATAGCATCGTCGTACACCTCGACAAAAGAGGTCGAGTCACGACGGACCATACTCTCAATCCTCGGCCCTAGCTTCCCTCGGTAAAAATACACTCTCTCAGCCTCATCACGAACAGATCTCGATGCAAAGTGAGCTAACTGGTTGAACTTGTCAGTAAACTCCTGAACGGTCATCTTGCCTTGCTTCAAATCCATAAATTCTTTCAACCTCTGCGATCTCAACTCCTTGGGGTAGAACCTCGCCTCGAGCCTGTCTTTGAAAGCCTCCCAATCGAACATCGTGTCAAGAATAGCGGTAGGTCCAGTCAATGCCCACCAACGGTCAGCCTCCAATGTCAGGAAGTGAGCGGTTAAACGCACTCTATCCTCCCTAACGACTGAGTACAAGGTGAAGCTCTTTTCCATCTCTCTAAACCACTCTGTGAGGGCTACTGGGTCAGCCTCGCCTCCATAGGTCCTAACATGGCTTCTGGACATCTGAGAGGCAATCCAGGAAAAGCTACCCGGACGATTAGTCTCGCCGCCCGGCGGTGGAGGAGGTGGAACATTCCCCGCTTGCTGTCTCTGAGTCTCAAGCAAATGCTGAATTGCTTGCAGCACAATGTTATCAGCAGCTCTGGGTCTCACCATCCTTCAAAAGAGAAAACAAGGATTAGCTTAGCAATTAGCAATCACAAATAGACTACAAAATAAGTCCTTAGATCTACCCATCTCTCATTCATTATTTGTTTATTTGGTCAACTTAAGGTTGGGGGTCACATGAGTGCGTCGGGAGCAATAATGCTCTGATACCAACTGTAAAACCCCTCGCGAAAGCGGAAATATAAACACATAAAAGTACCAAAAATGCAGCGGAATTAAAACTTTTTAAAGATAAAACATGCGAGAAGTCTTAGACTGAAACGAGAACTGAAACTGAAACCAAATAGATAAGTAACAGTTCTAAGTACTGAAATGAAATATATACAGCAGCCGGGGATGGGACATCCCTACCGGCACCAAAACAAATGTAACAAACTACGAGCCCAGCTAAACGACATAAGGTAAGTCATGATGAACGGATCATCGCTCGCTAGCTCTCGTGAACCCCTGCTCCAACCAGCATGTACCTACATACATGAAAACATGTACGCCACAATCAGTGGGGAGTGACTAGAGTTCTCCTAGCCACCTTTTGTGACAACACGTAACATATAAACAATACAGAATACTCCAGCATATAACAACATGTGAAGTATAAACAACTCATCATCTGATCTCTTACTATCATGCGAATATCACGCACGGCTCTCAACTAACTTCATAAACAAATAGGAGGGAGAGCCGGTTTCCCTACTGGTTACCCAGTCGGGGGGTCTTTCAATCCGATTATTTATGAAACCGAACTAAGAGTCATCCAATGACTTGGATGATTTAACCACGACTCATATAACAACAATAACATACTATGCATATCTGACACTGTACCCTCAACAAGGCAAGCAGATATAAAACAGCAAGTACAAAGGTTCAGAGGCGACATCTTAACGCATAACCTAGGTACTAAATAAATCAGCAAGTATAAAGGTTCAGAGGCGACATCTTAACGCATAACCTAAATACCAAGTTCACAATATCAAGCAAGGACTCAGAGGCGAAAACTCAACGCATGGACCGGTTATCACTGAACATTAGACTCAGAGGCGAAAACTCAACGCATGGACTAACATTCAATTCACTATCACAAGTAAGGAACTCAGAGGCGAAAACTCAACGCATGTTCCCCTACCACATTACAAGATACTAGACTCAGAGGCGAAAACTCAACGCATGTTCCAGCACCAAACACCTGCACTCCGGGTAAGGTATGACAACCTGACTGCCCCGTCGTGCAGTTGCTCTACTCGTCAGACTCAGAGGCCAGCTTAAGGCATGTCCTGACGCGATCACACATACATGTCTGGACTCAGAGGCGAAAACTCAACGCATGTCCCAGACACGACAAACAGACATGTATGGAACTCAGAGGCGAAAACTCAACGCATGTTCCCATACACGACAAACAGTTCACGTATTAAGTTCAGAGGCCAGCTTAAGGCATAACTTAATACGCATCAAAATAATATCATTCAAGTCTATGAACTACTCTATAGTTCTACCTTTAACTTCTAATCAACACTTAATTGACCTCGAGAACTAAGATGAGGGAGAGCCGGTTTCCCTTTCGGTTGCCCGACCGGGGGGTCTCTATCCTTACCCTATTCCCGAACCCAATATAATGTTGCCCATCCTCTGGGGACCTCAAATACATGTCAAAGGTACACAAAACAAGTTTCAAGTAAAACCGATTAACCGTTTGAAAGTTACACTCAAATTACGAAAAACCTCAAAATAGCCTACAGGGGTCCCCAGCCGGTCGGCAGGCAGCCGGTCGGCCGGCTGGTGACCACCTCAGCCTTCCTTCTTCTTTTTCCAAAACGAGACAACACAAAGGGACTCCCAGCCGGTCGGCAGGCACCCGGTCAGCCGGCTGGGAACCCATTCCCTTTAGCTTTACAAACTCGCAAACCCACCCCAAATGTACTCCCAGCCGGCTGGCAGGCGGCCGGTCTTCCGGCTGGGCTCCCCTCTACGTATGTCTTTCGCAAAAACACAAACACAACACAAGGAGCGACCACCAGCCGGTCGGCAGGCAGCCGGTCGGCCGGCTGGCAGTCCCAAGGTCCAATCCTTTCAAAATTTACAAAACTCTCAGCGACGCTCCCAGCCGGTCGACCGGCGGCCGGTCGGTCTACCGGCTCAGAGAGCCTGATACGATTTCGCAACTTTCAGCATATACGAGAACATCACAAATCGACACCAATTCTTCACAATTGATACAAGTAACGTTTACCCAACATCTCCAAACATCCAATACTACATATCTACCAGCAATTAGTTCCCATAACAATCCTCAAATGAATATCTCTTGTATCCGTCGCAAAATGAGAAAAACTGAAATTAAGCTTAAGAACACATATCAACCAATTCAAGCATAAATTCATCAACATAATTTCATCCTAAACATGTTACTAAGTCTAGAATTCATAAACTCAAACATAAATCAGAAACCATGACAAGATTAACAGCAAAAGTGCTAATATTCACAAATAGGCCGAGTTTCTCATTATCGTCACCTTTAAGCTTATTCCGGCAGATGATCCTCCTCAACCACGTAAGAGTCCACGTCGGGATCGTCGAGACCAACTCCTACAACAAAGAAAACGGTTTAGAACCACTAAAAACGAATTAAAGGCAAAACAGCCTGTTTTTCAAGGTTGGCGAAACGGAAAAAGAAAGTGATGGATGGCTAGGAAATCGAACGAGGATTCCGAAAATGTACTTACTTTTGCGATTTGAAGAACGGATGATGAAGAATTTTACAAAAGAAGGAAGTATTAAAGGAGGTTTTGTGATGAACTTGTTTTACAGTGAAATTGATTTTCTTGGAAAATAAGATGTCGACATAAGGTTTATAGGGAGGACAAGTGAGTTGTCCTTTCCGAGTAAGTAAAATGGAGCGGATATTTACACGGATACTTGAGTCGGATATGAAATGAATATTTAAGTCGGGAATATAACTTTGCCAAGTTGTATTCGTCTTAAGGACTTAAGGTTCTTAAGACGGATCCTATTAACTATTAAAATATTTTACGATACTTAAATAAATTATTTCCGTTGAGTTATTAAAATATTATTTTATTACTTAAAATACTTAAAAATGTTTAAATTAGATTTTACGAAAATACGGGATGTTACAATTCCCCTACCTCAACTTGCAGCACGACAATTGAACAGCTGCCAGGATTATTCCACCACGAACTCAGTTCCTATAACCAGTACTTAATATCAATTTCTAACCAACCACCAAACACTACTAAATTTATTCGATCATGTTCCTAATTGATGCCCTTATCCCATATTGTAAGTATACATAACAACATACCCACATAGACACCAATTGTTATTAGCAACTTATTCATATCAAACACCATTAGACAAAAATAGATTTACTAATTATGGACTTACTATATATATAAACTTACTAAACATGGCATACGATCAATTAATCAATTATTATAAGTCCATAACAACAATAATTAATTAGTTGTCAACAAAATATTCCTTAATAATATTAATAACCGTATATTACCAATAATACGATTAATAGCAATAATAACAACCCAACTAATAATATCATTATTAAAGTTAATAATGATAATAACATTAACAATATAAACAACAACCAACAACAAAATAACAATAATAATAATAATAATAATAATAATAATAATAAAACAAAGCTAACAAAACAATGAAAACAGCCCCTATACCACGACTCTCACGCCACTCTAACAGCCCCCTCTAACACACCCCACCATCACGACGCCACACTCCAACACCACCAAACAACAGCCGCGCCCCTCTCCCAGAACCACAGACCACCGATACAACCACCAGTGGCCTGTTCGAGGGCCACCGATAGAACGAACCAGGCCCTTAAACAGGCCTCGTCTCTCACCACAACCACCTGACCAGGCTACTTCCACATACCCTTCGACACCACCTCAGACCCTACCACCACCTGACTCTACCACCAGGATCACCCCCCGACACCAGGCTCTCGACCATGGTAGTACCATTGGCTGACCTCCCCCGAGTCACCGATGGTACCACCCCCAAGACATCCCCAGCACTAACATACCCAGAAACCGTGACCAACCCAAGCAACGAACACCCCTTAACACCATGACACCGGCCATGGTAACCACCATGGCTACCACCAGTCTACTCCCTTGACAACCCCAGACTCACCACTCCCTTATACTTACCCACGCGACTCAACAAAAGACAACGAAAGCATCTTGTAAAACCGAGTATGACTCATTCTGGCTATAACTATAGGATTATAGGGGTGACAAGCGGTGTACAACCTTGCCCACCGTGACCCTGGGTGGTTGACAAGGACGAAACTAACACCAGGACACGACCCTCAAAAACATAGATCAAGTATATGTGAAAAACAGACCTTAGTGACATACCAAGCCAGATCGAAACAACCCATAAACACAGGAGGAAAACAAAGAGGAAAGGAACGCAGGACGGCATACCTCCTTCAGACCCTATTCGACCACCACTAGCCCGCCTTAAGACCACCGTGCTCAACTCCTATGCAAGCTTTGGTATGACGGTAGAGGGTGTATGAGTCGTTTGTATAAAATTAGGGTTGGGAATGCTCAGCACAAGAGCTTATATATGGCGGCATGCTTAGGGTGTAAGTAGGTTTAGCAAATTAGAAAAACGTGTGGGCTGAGTCAAAACTAAGCTGCTAAAGGTCCATGGTTCGAGTCTCACCAACACCCACGACTTCTATTATTATGTTTGATAAATAGGTTCTCAATTCGAAACCCACCGAGGTCCAAAAACGCTTAAAACATACAAGATATATTAGTTGATTAAACGAAGAGTATATATATATACATTATTATACGGGTTATTATAGTAAGGAAAATATGGATGAAATATCGCTTATGAATTAATTGTCAAATATATAAAACGATTACGAAATACGAACTAATTGTAGAAATACGGTTTATAAAATAATAACAATAAATACTTTATAAACATTCTCTTTAAAATACTTGTATTGTCCTTCCTTTGATAATTATTGACTGAAGCTAAAAACACGGAGTATTACAGTCTTCCCTTCTTAAAAATGAACTTCGTCCCGAAGTTCGCCACCCCATAACGGTAAAGAACTTATAACAAGCATGAAACAATCATCAATAGCACTTATATAGACTTCAAAACACGAAATGTTACATTCTACCCTCGTTAAGAGAACTTTGTCCCCAAAGTTCAGCGTATACCAAATTAAAGGATACTTCACGAAACACAGTAAAAGCATAACATAAGTAATCAGCATAAGTAATCAAGTTATTAGGTACATTCAAACAAGCACGACACACCAATTAGCATGTCTTAAATACCAGCCATATCATAAAACAAAAAGATTTTACAATCCCACCTTCCTTAAAACACGGTTACGTCCCCGTAACCTCATTACACAAATCCTAGCTCATAGCTCCGTCTTACTCATTACGTTATCTCATACCATCTTACTTCAAGTAACCAAATATCGCACTCATCGTCGAATCTAAGACCAAAGACAAGGGGTGAGTGAACTGGCGGATAAACCGCTAAACAATACCTCTATCTCATATCGATTCCAAACCAAATAATATAACTCAAAAACCTTGGTCACTCAGGACCGTAAATATAACTCGGCACGCATGCCCCATAACTCATTGTTAGTAACCAAACTCAATTCAATATCGTTATTGTCAAAGGTTCAAAGAACCGTGCTCAACACTTGGAGTAAAACTCTAAGCTACTCACCCACGAGTCGAGGTCACAGAAATCGACAAATCAAACAGAATACCACTTAACAATCTTACTGTCAAAATAATCAACTTAAGCTTATCAACAAAAGTCAACATCTCAATACTTCTCAGACCACTAACTTAGGAAAATGCTAGCTCACTTGACAAAATATCATGGTTCAAGCTCTAGTGCTAATAACAATGGATTTTCACTCTTCGAAGGACAGTAATAAAGGCACTCTTGTTCCCAACTAAACAATTCAATATTGTCTTTATACTTCAAATCAGTCAATTACACAGGACAACCCATCTCAAAATTAAACCCATCTCCAAAACAAAGGATTAAACTTAATAATATAAAATGTGAATCAATTACTAATAACGCAACAGAGATAAAATTAGCACATAAAACCGTCATAAATAAATAACAGGTAACAAGTACTTCATACAACCTCGAACAATAATATTAATAACAGGATCGGTAAAATCGTGTTACGCCGTAAAACCAAATCAGGGTAGCTAACATTTACATATCTCTGAAAGTGTAACACAAAATTATTATACTTATTACAATGTAGACAATCAAGAAGTCCATAGTTCACACTTGACCAGTTAAAGTGTCTCATGCTCATATTCATATTATAGAAGCAAAATTAATTAACATAATTAAACATGGAATCATTGACATAGCTCACAAGAGGTATACCAATTATATACTCACAGGACCGTTTAGCATTCCCAGATATCAATAAGTTAACAAAATCACTTAGGTATAACTCAACTTACATCATCTATCACGAGACTAATATAATACAAGTCTTGTAAAATAAGAGTTCATATAACGCGCAACAAATAAGCATCCGGGCAGGCTTTCATCAACACGTAAGTACAGAATTTGTCATATAGCAAACAATTACTACAATTATTAAAAGATCAAGCATCATCATGGATAGTCATCACCTTGAAATACAAATTTAAAACTTTTTGAAAACTTTTGAAACGCTGAAATGGCGGTTTGTGACAATTATAAACACAATAAAAGGGTTATTTTTCAACTACAGATCGGACTTAAAACTGCACGGAGACATTCTGGCTCTCATTTACTAAAACACTATCCTTGTAAATTACAGCTCATAAATTATGAAAATTTAGCGATAAAAGTAAACGAATTCACATGACTAATATTTTCATAAATCACATATCAACCAGTTAATAATTCACTAAATTAGGATCAGATTTTAAACATAGCAAATGCAATTCAATTGGTGACATAACAACATGCATGAAGGTGTCATAAAGTTTATTAGCCCGGTGAACTAGACAACGATATACCACAAATATATGAAAGAACATCAACATGATTCACAGCATTCAACATAATCACCACTACTCATAACAATTATATTGCTATATCATGCTAATAGGTTTACCATTCAAATTTTAGTCTACCACTTGTCAAGACCCTTCTCTAGTAATTATGATTTTAACATCACATACGAACAATACATCATTATTTTGAGGTCATAGCGCTAGAAAGTAAGAGTGTTGGTATACTCGAAACTATTTTATATAGAACGGACAAGATGACGTCATCATATAATAAGGTTCACATTCATATCATATGCCTACTATTCATGTTATTAAAGCTTTATCAGGATATCACATGGTCACAACGCATAGTTCACATTTGATTAAACTTTTATATAAGGTTTACATAATTCACAACTTAATTGGTTTGGACAGGAACTTTTACAACAATTCATCGGAATATCTGACAGCTTGCAAAACAATCACAATTAAACGACTCGATAAGTTCTTACATGGCTTAACATTTTGTGAAACGTGAAAGAGCATATTAATCATTGAAGTTGGAATTATACACAAACAGTAGATACATTTTAAATGGTTCCTCGTTCAGAAACATGGGTAACACGGAACCGTGCAGTGACAGTCTGACCACTGTCGTCTAAAACATTTATTTCTCTCAAAATATACTTCACATTAACATGAAACCAAATGCATTGAAAAGCTGAATCAAAAGGTTAGCACACATAATATTGTCATACTCCTATAAAGAATACATTTTAGGTGACAACCCGTACAATCAGGGTAACATTCTGGTCTTTATTAACATTTTGGTTCCATTAAAATTACTTCATATTATCATATTAAACACAATCATTATTCCTCCAAAACATGTTGACATACCATCGAAATATAGAAACCACGTTGTATCATAGTAACATTTATTCATTATTTCATTCTGTAATAGCCATCTAAAACACGATAAAGGTTGCGTAACAACAACAAAAAAATAGATCATCTAAATGCCTGGATATATATACATGTATATACTAGTGTAACACACAACTTTATGACACTCATGGCTTGGGGCAGCACATTCCGCATATCACTAGACATGAATTACTATAACATTAAATCTGATAGGTCATAACCAAATACCAAGCAATATATTGCAAAAGTTATGTTAGTCATTTAATAACCAGATATCCTATAGACAATTCGAGACACCAAAACACATAATCATAACACTCTAATTCAGTATACAATAAATATGCACCCATTCCCCTGAAAACTTCGATTCAATCATTTATATCAATCAGCGTTTCAAAAAAAAAAAAAATCAGTCGCATTCTTCTTATGCATATCATCCTACTAGCCAAGCTTATATTTCAAACTCGTATTTCAATTTCCATGTCCTCAATACTTAAATTAATACATTTCTCAATCACTTCCCAATATCAACTCATAGAATACAATGCATCATTAACCATGTACACATCATTACTTACCTCATTCCGCCCCTGCAAAATTTGTTAGCACAAGATAACTAGGTCACTATATAATCTACCCCACTCTTCAATTACTCTCATTGGGTTCCCGAGACAGAACAGAAAGGGCCCAGGTCTGGTTTGAGGGGGCCCCTAACTCATCCCGTTCCTTTTGGGGCTCCTATCAGTCTCATCTCGGGGTTCATTTTATTAGACTCTTCCTACATTCATTATTACTCATTTGGTTTAGGCCTGAGGATCGTTCGCTCTGATACCACTTTGTAACACCCCCATTTATTTAAGAGCCTTTAGCAAGACATTCTCAAATAAATAGGACTGTTACCATCCCGGAATATCCGAGGTAGTGAATAACAAGGTAAACAAACCAAAGATATTTTATATAAATACTGATTAAATTTGAACTTGGTCTTACAACAGTTATGAGTTCCAAACTCGATAAAATGAAAATACAACTGACGATATCTAAATGTGATCTAACTCTAAGTAGGTCCATGCCATGTCTCTCTCCACGCCCAAGCTCCTAGTCCATCTGTCACTGACCTGTAAAATCTACTCCCCATTCCGGATCATCGTAGGTGTACACAAATACACAGGGTCAACCGCGAGGTTGAGTAGAAAGATAATTAAGACAACAATATAAAATACTCCGCACCGATCCAACGCCAAATAAACTCCGCACCGATCCAACACCAAATAAACTCCGCACCGATCACAAGACCCAATATACTCCACACCAAACACAGACCCTTTATCTCCGCACCAAACACAGACCCTTTATCTCCGCACCAAACACAGACCCTTTATCTCCGCACCAAACACAGACCCTTTATCTCCGCACCATATCGTATCACAGAATTATATATCACAATATATCAATCATATAACAATAGATATGAACATAATTAATATCAACCAATAAAGAGATTACACATCTCATGTATGTAGTATTCCCCTACCTCAACTTGCAGCACGACAATTGAACAGCTGCCAGGATTATTCCACCACGAACTCAGTTCCTATAACCAGTACTTAATATCAATTTCTAACCAACCACCAAACACTACTAAATTTATTCGATCATGTTCCTAATTGATGCCCTTATCCCATATTGTAAGTATACATAACAACATACCCACATAGACACCAATTGTTATTAGCAACTTATTCATATCAAACACCATTAGACAAAAATAGATTTACTAATTATGGACTTACTATATATATAAACTTACTAAACATGGCATACGATCAATTAATCAATCACTCTCTCCTCGATGTTTATTTAAACTGGACATGCAGAAAGCCTATGATACAATTGAGTGGTCTTTTCTTCATCAAATGCTTTGCTTGCTAAAGTTTCCTGCTCAGTTTTTAAACCTGATTATGCAGTGTGTCTCCACTGCTTCTTACTCTCTAAATCTCAATGGGGAGCAATTTGGTTTCTTTCAAGGCAAAAGGGGACTCAGGCAAGGGGATCCCTTAAGTCCTCTGTTGTTTACTATATGCATGGAGTATCTTACTCGAATTTTGAAATATACAACCACAAGCATGGATTTTAATTTCCATCCTATGTGCAAATCTATGAGATTAACCTCCTTATTGTTTGCTGATGATCTGTTGCTGTTTAGTAAAGGGGATGTAAAATCTATGATGGTCCTCCTAAGATCCTTTTCTACTTTCTCCCATGCTTCTGGCCTTAAAATGAGCCCAGGAAAATCGGATGTTTACTTTGCTGGAGTTAAAGAGAGCCTCAAGCAAGATATAATTCAAGTGTCAGGATGCAAAGCAGGGACACTCCCCTTCAAGTATCTAGGTGTACCTATCAAGGCTGCTAGATTGAATATCAAAGACTGTCAACCTCTTATTGATAAGGTTGTTGAGAGGATTAGGAGACTTGGGACCAAGAAGCTTTCTTATGCAGGGAGGCTAGTGCTTGTTAAATCTGTACTCAGTACTATCACCAATTACTGGTCTGCTATGTTCATTCTGCCTAGTGCAGTCATTCATCAAGTTGATTCTATATGTAGGAACTTTCTCTGGTCAGGGGCAGCTGATTACTTGAGAGTGCCAATGGTTGCTTGGGACAGAATATGCAAACCAACTCAGGAAGGAGGTCTGAACATTAAACAAGCAAAAACCTGGAATAAAGCGGCTGTGGGCAAGATAGCAGTCTGGCTAAGTACTAATGCTAATCGTCTCTGGGTGAAATGGGTTCATAGTGTGTACTTGAAAGGGAAAACTTGGTCTGAGTATAACCCACCAACTGATATAAGCTGGGCATGGAGGAAAATCTGTGGTATGAGACCTTGGCTTCAGCAGGGATATGAGGCAGGTTTGTGGCAGTGGGATGGGACTAATGCGTATACAGTGAGTAAAGGCTATCATATGCTAAGAGGTAGAGCTGAAACTGTACCCTGGCATAAGCTGGTTTGGTCTCGATGGTCCATTCCCAAGCATTGTATTGTATCATGGATGCACCAATTGCAGGCTATACACACCAAGCATAGGCTGATGAGCTTGAACATCAGTCCAGATGACCTGTGTTGCCTCTGTGGTCATGATTCAGAAACGTTGGTTCATTTGTTTTGTCAATGTGAATATAGTAGCCAAATACTACAACATATAACAGCCTGGGTGCGTATGAAGATTGATGTCACTCTACCTCTTCAGCAACGACTTCGAATCCGTGGATCAAAATTGCAAAGGGCAGTTAAGAATGGAGCTTTAAATGCAGTTATTTATCATGTATGGCAACAAAGAAACACCAGCAGATGTGAGCAGAGATTGATTAGGCCTACTATAGTAGCAAAAAGAATTAAGCAGGAACTCGTTTGTATGTTTAAAACTCGTATGCATTGTAACTTAAGCTCTCGGGATCAGGCTTTCTTGCAAAGCCTGTTCTAGATCTTCCTTGTAACTCTCTCTTTTATATATAATACTTACCCTTTACCAAAAAAAAAAATTAATCAATTATTATAAGTCCATAACAACAATAATTAATTAGTTGTCAACAAAATATTCCTTAATAATATTAATAACCGTATATTACCAATAATACGATTAATAGCAATAATAACAACCCAACTAATAATATCATTATTAAAGTTAATAATGATAATAACATTAACAATATAAACAACAACCAACAACAAAATAACAATAATAATAATAATAATAATAATAATAATAATAATAATCATAATAATAATAAAACAAAGCTAACAAAACAATGAAAACAGCCCCTATACCACGACTCTCACGCCACTCTAACAGCCCCCTCTAACACACCCCACCATCACGACGCCACACTCCAACACCACCAAACAACAGCCGCGCCCCTCTCCCAGAACCACAGACCACCGATACAACCACCAGTGGCCTGTTCGAGGGCCACCGATAGAACGAACCAGGCCCTTAAACAGGCCTCGTCTCTCACCACAACCACCTGACCAGGCTACTTCCACATACCCTTCGACACCACCTCAGACCCTACCACCACCTGACTCTACCACCAGGATCACCCCCCGACACCAGGCTCTCGACCATGGTAGTACCATTGGCTGACCTCCCCCGAGTCGCCGATGGTACCACCCCCAAGACATCCCCAGCACTAACATACCCAGAAACCGTGACCAACCCAAGCAACGAACACCCCTTAAAACCATGACACCGGCCATGGTAACCACCATGGCTACCACCAGTCTACTCCCTTGACAACCCCAGACTCACCACTCCCTTATACTTACCCACGCGACTCAACAAAAGACAACGAAAGCATCTTGTAAAACCGAGTATGACTCATTCTGGCTATAACTATAGGATTATAGGGGTGACAAGCGGTGTACAACCTTGCCCACCGTGACCCTGGGTGGTTGACAAGGACAAAACTAACACCAGGACACGACCCTAAAAAACATAGATCAAGTATATGTGAAAAACAGACCTTAGTGACATACCAAGCCAGATCGAAACAACCCATAAACACAGGAGGAAAACAAAGAGGAAAGGAACGCAGGACGGCATACCTACTTCAGACCCTATTCGACCACCACTAGCCCGCCTTAAGACCACCGTGCTCAACTCCTATGAAAGCTTTGGTATGACGGTAGAGGGTGTATGAGTCGTTTGTATAAAATTAGGGTTGGGAATGCTCAGCACAAGAGCTTATATATGGCGGCATGCTTAGGGTGTAAGTAGGTTTAGCAAATTAGAAAAACGTGTGGGCTGAGTCAAAACTAAGCTGCTAAAGGTCCATGGTTCGAGTCTCACCAACACCCACGACTTCTATTATTATGTTTGATAAATAGGTTCTCAATTCGAAACCCACCGAGGTCCAAAAACGCTTAAAACATACAAGATATATTAGTTGATTAAACGAAGAGTATATATATATACATTATTATACGGGTTATTATAGTAAGGAAAATATGGATGAAATATCGCTTATGAATTAATTGTCAAATATATAAAACGATTACGAAATACGAACTAATTGTAGAAATACGGTTTATAAAATAATAACAATAAATACTTTATAAACATTCTCTTTAAAATACTTGTATTGTCCTTCCTTTGATAATTATTGACTGAAGCTAAAAACACGGAGTATTACAGTCTTCCCTTCTTAAAAATGAACTTCGTCCCGAAGTTCGCCACCCCATAACGGTAAAGAACTTATAACAAGCATGAAACAATCATCAATAGCACTTATATAGACTTCAAAACACGAAATGTTACAATAGTTTATCCTATGGTGACGGTTTTAGACGCAAAAATGATACCATAGCTTACCCTATGGTGACGGTTGTAGACGCAAAACCGACACCATAACTTACCCTATTCTGGCGGTTTAGACCCCTATGGTGGCGGTTTGGAACTCACAACCGACAATATAGTGTACCCTATGGTGACGGTTTTAACGCACAACCGACACCGTAGGGTAAGCTACGGGTGGCGGTTTTACAACCGACACAAACATTATGTGACCCCAGCAATAATGTCGCTAGAAAACCGACACTAATGGGGTATTAGTGTAATACCTCGAATTTTTAGTTACGATTTTTTATCTTGCTCTTATATAGTGGTCGTACGATGAAGCGATTAGCGTAGCGATGGGTTAATAAATTGTTTATACTAGTTCACGAGTACTCGTTTTTATGGAGTGTTTTGGTGATCGGTGGGGCTTGATAGGGGGGATCTATCCACTCTAGGTTGATCTTTGTAGTGGGTGCTTGTTGGGATTCGAACCTAGGACCCATGGCAACACGGCCATGGGCCTCGTTTTGCGTGCAAAGTACAGCCCACGGTGAGGTTTCTGCAACTCAGCACATATACACACCCCTGCCGCCTTATTTAAGCTCTATTCTACCCTAACCCTAGGCACGAATCTCAAGATCTCAAAACCCAAAAACCTAGCCGCCACCTTAGAGAAGAGAAAACACCAGTGCACGGTGGTTGTAAGCGTCCCTAAGACACCTCGTTTTGGCCAAGCAGCAGAGCTGATCACCACGATTCCTGTAACGTTACTGTATGCATCTTTTTGTCGTTTGTTTAAGAGCAGATTTACACTTTATATTCTGGTTGTTTTTATATAATCTTATGCTAGTATGTACAAAGTTTACATGTTGGTAATAGTTGTGGCGTCGTGGTTGTTTTTACATGCTTTTCGAGGCTGTCAAACACGGGGTTAGGGAAAGGGGTTGTACGTTTTCAATTTGGTCGTGGTCTGTTGCGTCTTTTCTAAATCGGATTTTTGTGTTGGTCGTTGGTCGTCTGTTTTGGTTCTTTGGGTGCTGAAACTGGTGGGTCATAGGGGTTGCTTGTGGTGGTGGTCTCAGGTTATGGTGGTGCGTAGTCACGGTGTTACAGGGTTGGTTGTCAGGGGTGTTTATGGGTTGTTTCTGTCGAAGTCAGGGGCAGAGGTTGTTCAGGTGAGCGCATGGGTGTTTGGGGGTGGTAGCATTGAGGACTCGGGGGAGGTCAGTGCATTGCTACCACCGTGTCTCGAGTCTGGTGTCCAGGGAAGGTGGTGGTGGTCAGAGGGGTTGATGGCGGTGGTTGGTGTGGTGTCGTTTGGGTGTCGAAGAGGGTCTGGTCAGAAGGAGGGGCATGTAGTCGTGTTGGTTTGGGAGTCTGGTTCAGATCACCGACTGCCGGCGGGGCTGTTGCTGGTGGTTGTTTTGGTGGTCTGCGGTTCTGGGAACAGATGGTGGTGGCTGTCGATGGTGGATGGGTGTGTGACGAGGTGGTTTTGGGGGTGTTTGTACACGAGAGTCACCACGGGTTGGCTGGGCTGTTTCACGTTTTTTTTTATTATTATTATTATTAGTATTATTATTATTATTGTTATTAATATGTATGATTTCCTATTTTGATATCTTTTTATTTATGGTTAATATAACTAGTATTTATGGGGTAATATTTTTATCTATGGCAATTTTGATTTAAGTCTTATTAAAGGATTTGAATGATTTAAATTTCAAACCAAGGTTACTATTTTTGGAAGCTACTATGTATAGGAAGTTACTATAAATGGAATGTGTGTACGTTTTACGGGAATAGGAAGTTTATTAATTAAGTAATATACTTTTAGGTGGAAGTTTTCGTGTGGAGCACTTTTGAGAACAGTTGTTCACTTTGCCGTTTTCTTCTGCAGTTACGAGGTAGGGGAAATACGATGCATGTTATAATGTTTGCTCAGTTGTTATTGATGATTACCATGAATGTTTTATACTAATACTTGGTTGGTATATCATGATATTTGATTATATATATTCTGTGATACGATATGAGATGAGGAGATAAAAGGGTCTGTGTGGCGTGGAGATAAAGGGTCTGTGTTTGGTGCGGAGATAAAAGGGTCTGTGTGGCGCGGAGATAAAGGGTCTGTGTTTGGTGCGGAGAAAAAGGGTCTGTGATTCGGAGTGGAGAAGTTCAACTTTCTATTTATAGTAATGCTGATTTATTTACAGTTTTCTCTACTCAACCTCGTGGTTGACCCTGTGTATTCGTGATCACCTGTGATGAACCAATTATTGGGGAGCAGATTGACAGGTTAAAGACTATGGGAGCTTGGGGAAGAGAGAAGCATGAACCCGGACCTGTCTAGAGCATAGATCACATAAAAATAGTCTATGAGTTGTACTTTCTTTTGACCTGAACAGTTTTATCTTTTGGTTATGTAAGAACATTTTTGAGTTTAAATTTAATTTAAAGTACTGTTTATCTTCCTTTGTATCTACTGCCTCGGGAAACCGAGATGGTAACACCTGTATTTATCTGAGGAGTCCTAGTTCAGGCCCTTAAATAAATGGGGGTGTTACAAAGTGGTATCAGAGCGAACGATCCTCAGGCCTAACCTAATGAACCCAATGAATGTAGGAGAGTCTAAATAAAATGAACCCCGGGATAGGACTGTTAGGAGCACACTAAAGGGGAAGTATGAGTCTGGGGCCCCCTCACACCGAACCATTGGCCCTATCAGTTTTACCCGGGAACCCAGAGTGCATATACGAGAGAATAAGGGTAGAATAAGAGGTGGTGAAAGTAATAGCATACAGTGTTAAGCATGAGAATTTTGTGTATAAGTGACTTTTGAAAAAGCCGGAAGGGGCAAGAGCATGAATGAATCTTTAATGGTTGGAAAAGGTGTATATTGATGTGATATGTTAAGTGATTTGAAACATGTTAGAAATCTTTCTTTCATCATGTCTAGCGATATGCGGTTATGTGATCCCTGAGCCATGTGATAAAAGCAAACTACTCGATATGATAAGTGTTTATAGATTTTGCTGCTTAGGGGACTTAGCCCTAAACCCAATGGGTACCCATGTACGTCGGGACTCATTATTTTCTTGTTTTATAGTATGCCTCCGCGAAGGGATAATGTCGTTAACATCACACAAGAGGAGTTAGACCAACTACGAGCTGAGAATGCGGCTCTAAAGGCCAAACATATGGACTCCGCGAAAATGAGCACAATCATCGCAAGACATCACCCTACCCAATTCACTGGGGAGGGGGAACCTCATCTGTTAGGAGCTTGGTGCCGGGAATTCGATAACCTGTTCGAGTTGGTGGACTGCCCCGAATTGAGGGTAGACCAGGCTGCCCACTATCTAAGGGGTATGGCTGGAGACTGGTGGACCACGAATAAGGGAGAGCTCCGGGAAGCAGCTATAGAGGGTGGATCCGCGTTTGTTCCGTGGGATGCATTCGCGGGAGTTCTGAACGAGGCGTTTCTACCAGAATTCCAAAAGAGCAAGCTGAGGGAGGAGTTCGACTCATTCCAGATGTCGGAGGACATGACTGTAGAGGTTTACTACAGGAAATTCATCCAGCTGGTACACTATGTGAGAGATATGGGATTATCAATCGCCATCAAAAAGAGACTGATTGCAGCTCCGCCCACCACAATCCGTGACATCTATTTACGGGCTGGGGCGGCGGAGAGGCTTTCGGATATGATCAAAAAGGACAAACAGTCCAAGTCAGAAAAGAGGAAAGCTGAAACAGTAGCTGAGGGTTCAGGATCGAAAAAGCAAAGTAATAACAAGTACAGTGGGTATTTCGGGAGTAGTGCCTCTGGGGGTGGAAGGAATCAGAGTGGGGGCAACTTCAGGAGTGGGGGTTCAGGCAGTGGCTCAGTGGGAGTGGTCTGTTTCGGCTGCGGGAAGATTGGGCACAAACAGGCAGTATGTCGTTCTTCTGGAGGGAATCAGTCCGGGGGTTATCGCACACCTACATCCGGATATCAGGGATCTCGCACGCAGTCCTATGGCAACAGTGGCTATCGCACACCCATGACAAACTATGGTGGGGGTGCGAAGTCTGGAGGCAGCAGCAACTACCAGAGGAACTACAACAACAACAATCAGAACCGTTCATATCAGAATCAGTACAATGGAGGTGGGAACAGCAACAAGACGGGGACGGCAGGAAATCAGCAAGCTGGGACATCTTCTGCCAACCAGAGTGGGGTCAAGTCCAGTGGCAAACTTTTTGCCATGGGAAAGCAGGCCGCTCAAGATGACGCTCATGTGGTTACTGGTACTTTTCTTGTGAACTCTAAACCTACTTTCGTACTTTTCGATTCCGGTGCCACCCATTCTTTTGTGTCTAGAGACCATGTTAGAGTTTTGGGGCTTGAGAGGTTCGACTGGGTCGCAGACTCAGTGACCATACCTTCAGGAGAGTCAATAGCTTGTAATAGAGTCTATGGAAGTGTACCCATCAAAATCGGGGAAGCAATGTTCTATTGTGATCTCATAGAATTCCCGCTGGGAGGTTTTGAGGTGATCCTAGGGATGGATTGGCTGGGGAAGTATAGGGCTTTTATCGACTGTCATCAAAAGAAAATTTCCTTGAAGGGACCCAAGGGAGTGAGGGTATCCTACAAGGGGTATAGAGTCAAACCAAAGATCAAGTTTATATCTGTCAATACCCTGAAGTCTAGTTTGCGGAAAGGAGAAAGCCTAATTTTGTGCCAAATGTGGGATTGTGAGGCTGAGACCCCCAAGACTAGTGAGATACCTGTGGTACGGGAGTTTGAGGGAGTTTTTCGAGACGACGTTCCAGGGTTACCGCCGAGGAGGGAAGTAGAATTTTCCATTGATCTCAAACCAGGAGCGGGACCAATATGTAAATCACCGTACCGTATGGGGCCGAAGGAAATGGAGGAGTTGAAGAAGCAATTGGATGAGCTAGCTGAGAAAGGGTTCATCCGACCCAGTGTGTCGCCCTGGGGAGCACCTGTTTTATTTGTGAAAAAGAAGGATGGGAGTTTGAGGTTGTGTGTTGACTACCGAGAACTGAATAATGTAACCATCAAGAATCGTTATCCGTTGCCGAGAATTGACGACTTGTTCGATCAGTTAAGTGGGGCTGGGGTTTTCTCCAAGATTGATTTGAGATCCGGGTATCATCAATTGAGGATAAAGGATGAAGATATTCCGAAGACCGCTTTCCGAACGAGGTATGGCCACTATGAATTTGTGGTTATGCCCTTTGGATTGACTAATGCTCCAGCTGTGTTTATGGACTTGATGAATCGAGTCTTCAGCCCGTATCTCGACAAGTTCGTGGTGGTATTTATCGATGATATCCTGGTATATTCCAAGAATGCGGAGGAGCACGAAGGTCATCTGAGGAAAGTACTTCAGACTTTGGAAGAACATAAACTCAATGCTAAGTTGAGTAAGTGTGAATTCTGGTTGGAGAAAGTGGCGTTCTTGGGGCATGTCATTTCCAAAGAGGGGGTATCTGTTGACCCTAGTAAAATTGAAGCTGTGACTAAGTGGCAAAGTCCGAAGAATGTGAGTGAGATCCGAAGTTTCCTGGGGTTAGCAGGTTATTACCGGAGATTCGTCAAAGACTTTTCGAAGATAGCAAAACCGTTGACGTCGTTAATGAGGAAGGAGAACCGTTTTGTTTGGGATGAGAGTTGTGAGAAGGCATTCCTAACCCTTAAGAAACGCCTGACAACAGCTCCTATCCTTGCCTTGCCAGTAGGGAGTGATAACTTCGAAGTTTATACTGACGCTTCCAAGCATGGGTTGGGTTGTGTGCTAATGCAGAATGGGAGAGTGATCGCGTATGCTTCTCGCCAGTTGAAGACCTATGAAGAGAATTATCCGACTCATGATTTGGAATTGGGCGCTGTGGTCTTTGCACTGAAATTGTGGCGTCATTACCTTTATGGGGCCACTTTTAAGGTGTTTTCTGACCATAAGAGCCTGAAATATATCTATACCCAGAAGGAGTTGAACATGAGGCAGAGGAGGTGGATAGAGTTGATCGGAGATTATGATATGCAGATTGTCTATCACGAAGGCAAGGCAAATGTGGTAGCTGACGCTCTCAGTAGGAAGTCAATACATGCTTTGGATTGTGCCAGATCGAGAGGGAGGTTGTATGGTGAACTAAGAGAGATGGGAATATTCATGATCCGGAAAGGGGACACTCTTGGTGATTTGACAGTGGAGCCTGAGTTGTATGGGGAGATTCGGGAGTTACAGCAGAACGATGAGAGAATCCAGAAGTGGCGTTTGATGGTGGAGAATGGAAATGGTGATGAGACATCCAAGTTCAGTGTTCATACCGATGGTAGTTTGAGGTTCAGTGGGCGATGGTGTGTACCGAGTGTTGAGGAGCTAAAGAAGAAGATCCTGACTGAAGCTCATGCTACTCCTTATTCTGTTCACCCAGGGGGTGATAAGTTGTATAAGGATCTTAAGAAGACGTTTTGGTGGCCTAATATGAAGAAGGAAGTCGCAGAGTTCGTGTCGAGATGTTTGACTTGTCAGCGAGTGAAAGGGGAGCATAAGAGACCTCAAGGGAAAGTTCAACCGTTGGATGTGCCAGAGTGGAAGTGGGAGAATATTTCGATGGACTTTATCGTGGGGTTGCCTCGGACTCAGAGAGGCAACAACATGATTTGGGTGATTGTGGATCGTCTAACTAAGTCAGCCCATTTTATTCCTATGAAAGATACCTGGAGTAAAGCTGAATTGGCTAAGTCATATGTTCAGAATGTGGTCAAACTGCATGGCGTACCCAAGGACATCGTTTCAGATCGAGACTCGAGGTTTATATCCAGATTTTGGCAAGAGTTGCAGGCTGCTTTGGGTACCCAATTGAAGATGAGTACTGCCTTCCACCCAGCTACTGACGGTCAGACGGAGAGAACTATTCAGACCCTTGAGGATATGTTGAGGGCTTGTGTACTTGAGTTCGGAGGATCTTGGGAGGATCGACTGGGGTTGATAGAGTTTTCTTATAATAACAGCTACCATGCAAGCATAGGCATGGCCCCTTTCGAGGCTCTGTATGGAAGGAAGTGTCGGAGCCCTGTGTGTTGGGATGATCGGGCCGATGTGGTGACTTTAGGGCCAGATATGATTCAGGAGATGGTGGAGCAGGTTCATATTATTCGACAGAGGATGAGGGCCGCTCAGGATCGACAGAAGAGCTATGCAGATCTGAAAAGGAGCGATATTTCATTTGAGGCCGGAGAGAAAGTATTACTGAAAGTCTCTCCGATGAAGGGAGTGATGAGATTCGGCAAGCGTGGCAAACTGAGTCAGAAATTTATTGGACCATTTGAGATTTTGGACAGAGTTGGAGAGGTGGCATAACGCTTAGCTTTACCTCCAACCCTATCCAAGGTCCATAATGTGTTCCATGTGTCTCAGTTGAGGAAATACGTGAGTGATCCGTCTCATGTACTTCAGCATGAGGTGATTGAGGTAGATGAGCAGTTGGCATACATTGAGACTCCGAGAGAGATCGTGGACAGGAAGGTACGGAAGACTCGTAATGGGGAAACATCCTTGGTGAAAGTCTTATGGACAAATCATAATCAGGAGGAGGCTACGTGGGAGCCTGAGGCATCTATGCGGGAACGTTACCCACATCTGTTTGATTGAGGTAAGTTACGCGGACGTAACTTTTCTTTAAGGGGGGTGGAATGTGACATTCTGCGATTTAATTAAGTTTATGCAAATTGTGTTGTGATATTTGTGTTTCGAGCTTGTTTGAGTTGATTGTTTGTCACTTAGATATGTTAGAACTTCGGGACGAAGTTCTTTTAAGGGGGAAAGACTGTAATACCTCGAATTTTTAGTTACGATTTTTTATCTTGCTCTTATATAGTGGTCGTACGATGAAGCGATTAGCGTAGCGATGGGTTAATAAATTGTTTATACTAGTTCACGAGTACTCGTTTTTATGGAGTGTTTTGGTGATCGGTGGGGCTTGATAGGGGGGATCTATCCACTCTAGGTTGATCTTTGTAGTGGGTGCTTGTTGGGATTCGAACCTAGGACCCATGGCAACACGGCCATGGGCCTCGTTTTACGTGCAAAGTACAGCCCACGGTGAGGTTTCTGCAACTCAGCACATATACACACCCCTGCCGCCTTATTTAAGCTCTATTCTACCCTAACCCTAGGCACGAATCTCAAGATCTCAAAACCCAAAAACCTAGCCGCCACCTTAGAGAAGAGAAAACACCAGTGCACGGTGGTTGTAAGCGTCCCTAAGACACCTCGTTTTGGCCAAGCAGCAGAGCTGATCACCACGATTCCTGTAACGTTACTGTATGCATCTTTTTGTCGTTTGTTTAAGAGCAGATTTACACTTTATATTCTGGTTGTTTTTATATAATCTTATGCTAGTATGTACAAAGTTTACATGTTGGTAATAGTTGTGGCGTCGTGGTTGTTTTTACATGCTTTTCGAGGCTGTCAAACACGGGGTTAGGGAAAGGGGTTGTACGTTTTCAATTTGGTCGTGGTCTGTTGCGTCTTTTCTAAATCGGATTTTTGTGTTGGTCGTTGGTCGTCTGTTTTGGTTCTTTGGGTGCTGAAACTGGTGGGTCATAGGGGTTGCTTGTGGTGGTGGTCTCAGGTTATGGTGGTGCGTAGTCACGGTGTTACAGGGTTGGTTGTCAGGGGTGTTTATGGGTTGTTTCTGTCGAAGTCAGGGGCAGAGGTTGTTCAGGTGAGCGCATGGGTGTTTGGGGGTGGTAGCATTGAGGACTCGGGGGAGGTCAGTGCATTGCTACCACCGTGTCTCGAGTCTGGTGTCCAGGGAAGGTGGTGGTGGTCAGAGGGGTTGATGGCGGTGGTTGGTGTGGTGTCGTTTGGGTGTCGAAGAGGGTCTGGTCAGAAGGAGGGGCATGTAGTCGTGTTGGTTTGGGAGTCTGGTTCAGATCACCGGCTGCCGGCGGGGCTGTTGCTGGTGGTTGTTTTGGTGGTCTGCGGTTCTGGGAACAGATGGTGGTGGCTGTCGATGGTGGATGGGTGTGTGACGAGGTGGTTTTGGGGGTGTTTGTACACGAGAGTCACCACGGGTTGGCTGGGCTGTTTCACGTTTTTTTTTATTATTATTATTATTAGTATTATTATTATTATTGTTATTAATATGTATGATTTCCTATTTTGATATCTTTTTATTTATGGTTAATATAACTAGTATTTATGGGGTAATATTTTTATCTATGGCAATTTTGATTTAAGTCTTATTAAAGGATTTGAATGATTTAAATTTCAAACCAAGGTTACTATTTTTGGAAGCTACTATGTATAGGAAGTTACTATAAATGGAATGTGTGTACGTTTTACGGGAATAGGAAGTTTATTAATTAAGTAATATACTTTTAGGTGGAAGTTTTCGTGTGGAGCACTTTTGGGAACAGTTGTTCACTTTGCCGTTTTCTTCTGCAGTTACGAGGTAGGGGAAATACGATGCATGTTATAATGTTTGCTCAGTTGTTATTGATGATTACCATGAATGTTTTATACTAATACTTGGTTGGTATATCATGATATTTGATTATATATATTCTGTGATACGATATGAGATGAGGAGATAAAAGGGTCTGTGTGGCGTGGAGATAAAGGGTCTGTGTTTGGTGCGGAGATAAAAGGGTCTGTGTGGCGCGGAGATAAAGGGTCTGTGTTTGGTGCGGAGAAAAAGGGTCTGTGATTCGGAGTGGAGAAGTTCAACTTTCTATTTATAGTAATGCTGATTTATTTACAGTTTTCTCTACTCAACCTCGTGGTTGACCCTGTGTATTCGTGATCACCTGTGATGAACCAATTATTGGGGAGCAGATTGACAGGTTAAAGACTATGGGAGCTTGGGGAAGAGAGAAGCATGAACCCGGACCTGTCTAGAGCATAGATCACATAAAAATAGTCTATGAGTTGTACTTTCTTTTGACCTGAACAGTTTTATCTTTTGGTTATGTAAGAACATGTTTGAGTTTAAATTTAATTTAAAGTACTGTTTATCTTCCTTTGTATCTACTGCCTCGGGAAACCGAGATGGTAACACCTGTATTTATCTGAGGAGTTCTAGTTCAGGCCCTTAAATAAATGGGGGTGTTACAATTAGAACCGACACCGTAGGGTATAATTCTACTAGTGATAACAGAAGTGAACAAGTTGATGGAATATATTCAGACAATCCGACATATCAATTTTCCATGTCATAACAACCAGCCATATCATAAATCATTAAGATTTTACAATCCTATCCTCCTTAAAACGTGGTTACGTCCCCGTAACCCCATTATAAAATTCTGCAGCCATTGCTCAAGGAGACCACCAAAACAACAGTCACAAATCATCAGATAAGTTAATTACCCTATACTAGCCAAGTATCATCCGACTTTTAAAGCAACAACATACTTGTAAATTTTACGCTACGCAGCAAAACAAAATTAAGGTAACGAACACTTATATAACCTTGGAATTTTTTTTACACAAGATAGCATATTTACACTAATGTAGACAAGCAGCTAACTCAGGGTTCATACTCATATTATAGAAGCAAAATCATGTTTATGCACACAACTTTTAGAAAGACATTAGGCAATTATTTAATTAATGTAATTAAACACGGAGTCATAGATTAGCAACTCAGCTTAGCATTTCTAGGTACAAATAAGTTAAAATCACATAGGTACATTTCTCATCTACTCACATTACATCATTTATCATGAAACCGGTAATAAATATAACTTGCAAAATCAGAGGTTTATTTTCATATAATAAAGTTCATGTTCATATCATATGCCTACGGTTCATGCCACTAATGCTATATCAGGATATCACATGGTTGCATCACATAATTCATATTTGATTAGACTTTATATTGAAAACTCACATAACTTACAATTTCAACAACAATCATGTTGCAACTTCCAAAACTCCTAATTAAATAACCGCTTAGCTATTTACGAGCTATTATAGTTTTTTTTAGAAAATATAAGGAATTAACTAATCATAGTAAAAAGAATCAATTGTAAAGCTTAAGGAAATTATTTACAACAAATTTTACAACTCAGTCGGTCTAAACAAAAAACCTTACAGCACTTAGAAAGAAATTTGGACAACTTTCAAAAACCACAATTAAATAAAGACTCGTTAAGATTTTACGTGGCTTATCATTTTGAAAATGTGAATGAATATTCTAAATAGTAGAGTTAGAACTATGCATAAATAATAAATACGTTTTAAATGATGTCATTTGTAAAAACATGGGTCAAAGAGAACTGTGCGGTAACAATCCGACCACTATCGACTAAAATATTTATTTCTCGCAAAATATAACTCGTATACACATGAAACCAAAAGCATTGAGAAGTTAAATCAGAAGGTTATCACACATAAAATTTTCACATTCATATAGAAAACACATTTTAAATGGCAGCCCGTACAAACAAGGTAACATTTTGAAAATTTATCAAACTTGAAATCACTTCACATGATCACATTTACGTACAACCATTCTTCTTCCAAACATGTTGACATACCATCGAAGCATTGAAATCACGTTGCACCATATTAACATTTATTCATCAATTCAAGCTGTAATTGTCATCTAAAACACGGTAAAGATTACGAAATAGAAAAGTAGATCAATGTAAATGACTGAATATTAATACAGGTATATATAAATGTAACACATAGTTATATGACATTCATGGCTTGGGGCAACACATTCCGCATATCACTAGACATGGATTACTATAACATTTAAATCTGATCATTCATATTCAAATTCAAGACAATATATTACATAGTTACGATAGTCATTTAATAACCAGATATTATATGAAAATTTCTAAACACCAAAATCATATGATCATATCACTCCAAATTATTGTTCAATAAATATACATCCATTCTCTAAAATTTCCATTCAATCATTCAGATCAATCAGCATTTCAATATCTGTCGTATTCTTCTAATGCACATCATCATGTAAAAGCTTATATTTCAAACTCATATTCCAAATTTCACGTTCTCGATACTTGAAATCATACATATCAATTAACACTCGATATCCACCTCATGTTTAACAATACATATTACCAACGATATTTCACATTATAACTCACCTCGTTCCTTTCCTGCGGAAACGTTAGTACAATATATATATGTTGGGTCCTGTCCTTTATTCTATACTACCCACGCTCTACATCTCTCACGGGTGACCAGGTTAGACTGAAAGGGCCAGTGGCTTGGTTTGAGGGGGCCCATAACTCATCCCAATCCTGGGGCTCCTAACAGTTACTAACATGGGGTTCATTTTATGAGACTTTTCCTACGTTCATTATTATTCATTTGGTTTAGGCATGAGGATCGTTCGCTCTGATACCACTTTGTAACACCCCCATTTATTTAAGAGCCTTTAGCAAGACATTCTGAAATAAATAGAGCTGTTACCATCTCGGAATATCCGAGGTAGTGAACAACAAAGTAAAACAACCAAAGTTGTAACAACCCGACCCACCACGGTCGTAACACACCCCCAATAAGACGGGAGGTATGCCTTTGGGCCCATTACTTGTCCTCACTTAAGCCCAAAAGTACAAGGCCTTGTTACTAAGTGGTGGGTGGAAGTTATTATAAACATATCACAAGCCTCACATTCTACCGATGTGGGACAACTTTCCTCTCATACTCTTGGGGTGTTACAAACTCCCTCACTTAAAGAACACAACGTCCTCGTTGTGCCTCAAACTTGACCACAACCAGGGCCAGAATCCTCCCCGCTAGGTGTGTGACCCGGGTACTCCCGACCACAGGCTCACCACACGGTCGCAGGGTCGCTCTGATACCATTTGTAACAACCCGACCCACCACGGTCGTAACACACCCCCAATAAGACGGGAGGTATGCCTTTGGGCCCATTACTTGTCCTCACTTAAGCCCAAAAGCACAAGGCCTTGTTACTAAGTGGTGGGTGGAAGTTATTATAAACATATCACAAGCCTCACATTCTACCGATGTGGGACAACTTTCCTCTCATACTCTTGGGGTATTACAAAAGTATTTTATATAAAACTGATAAAATTTAAACTTTGATTATTACAGTTATTACACCGTGGAAAAGAAAATACAACTGATGACTCCTCTAGATGTGATATAATTCTAAGTCGGTCCAAAGTATGCATCTCACATTCCTGCCCCAGCTCCTAGCTCATATGTCTCTGACCTGTAGAATCTACTCCCTATTCCGGATAATCGTAGGTGTACACGAATACACTGTCAACCTCGCGGTTGAGTAGGGTAACAGAATAATTATAATTCAACAATTATGATATGCAAATGCTATGATATGCTCTAGCTTAATCTCAATCTCATTCTCAATCACAATCTCAATCTGAAACCCGTAACACCCAGCCATACGAACCTCCCGGCAAACTATACTAGGCCGTCGCCGAACACCAGCATAACAGCTGAGGTCACCAGGTCTAGTCCTGCAGAACAAGCCTGGGCCTAATAATATATCATCATCTCCAAACCGCATCCAATGCATATGCCATGCTCATGAATGAAACAATATAATTATTCAATCACGCTATCGAATAACGAAATGCTCATGCCATTACCAATAATCCACAATCAAGCCAACCAATATCATTCTCATATCAATCATACTCAGCATCCATAACACACAATGTCACATCCATTCTTAACACATCATAGAGTATAAGGTCAGTGTATTCTACCTGGATAGCAATGTAGTCCAAAAGCAAGCCAACAAGTAAACAGAATATTGCCACTTCAAAATCGTCACCTAACAATATAATATACGTAATCACCAACTAATACAATTATGCAAACCAATTTAATATATCTAGTATTCAAATTAATCATTTAAATAATATATCACGCATATCGAAACTGAATGAACATGACTACTTCAATTAAATAATCAAACATAGAAAGTATCATCGAACTATTGATAACCGTCACATTCTTGTATAATAAATTACTTAACTTAATAATAATAATCAAACCAACAATAATAATCGTCATAAAAATAATCATGCTAATACCAATAACAATATTAAGGATAACAATAATAATAATAATAATAATAATAATAATAATAATAATAATAATAATAATAATAATAATAAACCAAGTGGTGTTAATCCAGTGGTAACTGAGTTAAACCTTAAAGATTGCAGAAATGTAGGAGTTGAGAGGTCTCAGGTTTGATTACCAGCTGGGGCGATGATCACTTGGCCACTGCAGCTCCGAAAGGGGTGGCTTACATGGTCCATGTGGTGGTGCGGGAATGCATGGGCACGAGGGGATTAAACCCCTCGTCACCAAAAATAATAATAATAATAATAATAATAATAATAATATGATGGCAAACAACAACAATAACAACACCAATAATAGTATAATAATAGTATTGATAAAAGTAACACACAATAACAACAAGGAGAACAACAGTGATACGCTAATCACGTACACAATAGCCCCCAAAACATTTGATACAACAGCCCCTGACCAACCTACTTTACAGCGTCTCCACCACCGACCAAGCCACCCTCGACCACCACCAACTATCCTAAACTAAACTACATACTACCAACTACCACTTCCATGGCTTGTACACCACCAGGGACCACCACAGCTACCACCACGACAACCTTAAACAGCCTGCACACTCACAACCCTCTCTAATTACAGAAACCATCTCCAACCCTCTCCCTTCTCGCGCTCCTTCTCTCTTTCCACCGCGCCCAACAGCTCCACTGGCCACCACTGACCCACGGTGGTCCCATAGGAAGTAAGGGTGTAACCACGATCCCCAGAAACCCCATCAAAAACCGTCCCCAAAACTGCTGCTGCGCACGCCCTCTTGTAACAACTGTGTTAATACCCCCCTGAAAACCCGTCTCCTACCACCAGCACCACCACCCTAACCACCATATACCACCTCCCCTAACACTAGACATCCCTCATGACCCCCTGGTGCAAAGCACCAGGCCTCGGCACACACCAAAACACCGGAAAATAGCAGCCAGAATACCCGCTGTACACACAATGCTTCCCCCTGTTTCTGCCTCATCTTTACTACACATCAAAACAGTAGTGCTATGGTGGTGTTCCGACAACCATGTGCCACCATGCAACCACCCACCTAACCCACTAACATACTACTACTTCAACCCATGAACTCGTACCCAAAACAAACCACCACAACGGTTGAATTAACATAAAAGAACACGAAAATAAGGGAAAGACACGAAACAAAGTTTAACATGTATAGTTCCTGTCGACATTCATGGTGGTTAAAATGATACCCACAGTGGTCCTATGGTGGTTTAACGATGACCAACATGTTATACATACTACCAACACTACATACGACCTTAGTATCCAGATGTAACGATATGATAAGGTACTATAAATTACTTACGAAGTTGATGCATTGCAAAGGTGAGAACGGTTACTGTGAGGGCTGTTTATGATGCGTGTTCATCCTCTTTGTTCTCCTTCAAACTCATGGTGTCACGGTGGTGTTTAGGTAGGGTTGTGGATGCAGACGAGGTAGGTGGTGAATAGGGTTATACGAGATGTGGAGGCAGATTAGGATTAGGAGTTGATTAGGCTTTTTTTGTTGGGGGTACTATGTCGATGTACGTGTGTTTTAGAAGTTAGGTTTAGGTTTCTACATTTTATTAGGTGGATATGTCGATGGGTGAAACCTAACCCAAGTCCAAGCCCATCACCAATGGTCCATCACGCAACTCGAGACATTCAAACACGTCTTCGAATCGTAACTCAAAATAACCAAGTCCGTATAATTTATTTATACAAATTAATTCAATTATGAGAATATAAATTTTATTTTTACTAACATAAATATATATAAAAATAAAATTAAATTAGGATTTAAATATAATTATGACTTAAATAATAAAACAATTATAAATGAGAAACAAATATAAAATATGAAATATATTAAATTATAAAGTTATTATTAAAATTAAAGAAATATCAATGAAATGCCGTTTCATGAAATAATCATCAAATATAAAATGATTATGAAATATAAAATAATCGTAGAAATACGATTTATAAAATAATAATAGTTTACATAAAAATACTTTATAAACGTTCCGTTTGAAATACGTGTATAAAACATGGTTTGACTGCCGTTGACCGAGGCTAAAATACGGGGTATTACAAAGACATTCTCGAATAAATAGAGCTGTTACCATCTCGGAATGACCGATGTAGTGAATAACAAAGTAAAACCAATCAAACTACTTTATATAAAACTTATCAAATTTAAACTTTTCATATTACAATTACGTACTATACAACAGAAAAGAAGGTACAACAGATAACTTCTAAGTATGTGGGCTAATTCTAAGTCGGTCCATCCAAGTGCTCACGCCATCCCATACTCCTAGATAATTTTCTTCCCTGTCAAATCTGCTCCCCATTACGGATCATCACAGGTGTTAAACGAGTACACGGTCAACCTCGCGGTTGAGTAGGATAATAATCAAACCAACGAATATGCAATGAATGAGTATGCAAATGAAAATGCAATGCCATGGCCTTCATACTGATCTCATCCCCAAACTTCCACCCGCCTCCTCCTAGCCGGGTCTGCCTCGATCGTCATCGAGAAACCAACTTAGCAGCTGAACTAGACCACCACGAAGGTATAAAACGGTGTCTGTCAGTAAGTTTTTTATACATCACCCGAAGGCTCTTACCATGATGTATGCCCAGGTTAAACCTGTATACCGATGCATATGCCATGGCAATGAATGCAACCGTGTATGCTATTTCGTAACTCAATTCTTATCCAACCAGTAGCAGTTAATTAATGCAACCATGTTATTTCGTAACTCAATTCATATCCAACTGAAAATAATGCATATGCCAGAATGATGAATGCAATAACTCAACATACCAACTCACATTATAAATCATCCAATAGCACCCCGAACAGAATAACAGACAAGAATACAGATTAAATTATCCTACCTTTCGGCAAGCAATCCAACACGCAACTATTATCCAATTAGAACATTCTCCATGAAATCGACACCTAACAAATGTAATATACGTAACAACTATATTATATCAATTAATTAAAGTAATTAATAAACTATTATATTACGCATAACGAGACTATATTAATCGCGACTAATTGAGTTAACTTAATTAGTCGATTGATAAAATACTGTCACAATTACAATATAAATAAAAATTACGAATACACTAGTAGAAAAATAGTCATTTGCGGCTCTTCATTTGAGGCGTTTTTGACAAACCGCCGCAAATAGAAAGCAAATTTTTCTTTATTTTTTAGAGCATAAATTTATTTGAGGCGTTTTTTCAAAAAAACGCCTCAAATAAGACATTTGCGGCGTTTTTCTTAATAACGCCTCAAATAGAAAGAATTGATTAAAACGACGTATTCCAATTCACAACTGCTCTATCAAAAACCCTAACCCTCTTCTTCAACCCATAGATCTCCGTCAAAATCCAGACCATCTTCTTCAACGCCATAGATTTCTGTCCCTATTATCTTCCCCGTCGATTTTCTCTACATTCAAATCCACATTTGTTTATCCCATCCAACACTGACCGCTCAATTCGACAGAAAGCTTCCGCCTTGTAACTTGTAAGTGTCTCTTCTTTAAATTATTTTCGATTAGGGTTACTTATCAAATCATTATAACGTTTTTCTTCAGATTAATGTTGATTAGGGTTACTTATCATATCGTTATGAAGTTTTTCTTCAGATTATTGTTGATTAGGGTTACTAATCATATCCTTAATTTGTGGAATTTAGTTTGAAATTTCTAATGGCTGTGAGATTTATATCCATTTGTGAAATTTCTAATGCCTGTGAAATTTAGTTTGCATTCCGTCAGTGTGAAATTTTCCCTTTTGTGAGTATTAATCCCCTAACTTTGTATTTTCAATTTCAGTTTTCGGGTTTAATTCGATTGATTATTAGAATATTTGTGTTTGTTTGATTTTGGTAATTTCGTGTTACATTGTCATTTTGTTCAGCTTTTCCTGATTGAGGGTCAATCATTTCGGGTTTGCTTGAATTAAGGTCGGTTCTGGTCTCGTTGGGTCATTTTGGATTCAGGCATGTTTCAAGTGTGCTACGGCCTAGGGGGTATTCTGATCGGTACGAGGTGGGGTTGAGATCAGGACAATTCGGGTCAGGTTGGTTTTGTTACGAGTAAGGTTAAGATAACACTTGAGCTATAACTGGGTAGTGGAATGGTTGGTAGAAATCTTTCAAAAACCGTCTGTTGGTATATTGGATTGATTGTTATCTCTCTTTAAGGCCTCAACTTCTACTTCTGTTGTTTATCGGGTATTGGATCTACCTTAATTTATTTTCGGTGGTTGTGTATTTATTGTACTAAAGACCTCAGATATGGTTTCGGATATTAATTTGTCTAACTTAACAAATCCTTAGATTGCCAATTTTTGATACTAATCATTATGGAATTGAAGTTCGAGATCTGTGGAGTTGCGCTTAATATGTAAATATTTTGGCCTATTTTTGGTCATGCCTTCATTTTAATATTTGTTTTTGTAAACTGAGCAGGTTTATTGTTCCGTGTGCTATTTCGTTATTTGTTTTTGTAAACTGAGCAGATTTATAAAGTTTTAGTTGAGTTTATTTTATTTTCCTCTCTCCGTATCTGTTATTGTCATTTGAAAATAAATGCTTATGAGTCATGACTCAATCTCTTTTTCAACTTTTTAGAAAATGTCGACAAGACCTCTATGTGTGAACTTGAACTTGATGCTTCTAAAGCTAGACAATTCAAAGATGCAATTGAAAATTCGTACTGGTTTGAGCTCTTTATTGGTGAGTTATTCATTCAAGTTGCCATCATTAAGCTGTTTATTTCTCTCATACTCCATTTATTGATTGACTATTGAACACTTATGTTTTACGTTCTCTCTTGCATTGCGTTGGTTGCGTCACACCGTTCAGATGATTTTTTATACGAGGATTTAGCACAGCTGACCAGGTCCTTTTTTTGTTTTCCTTTTGCTATCACATTGATTAATATAATGTTGATCCTTGAGAATGATATTTGGACTCAATGGTAAACATCATTTACTACTAGGATCTAAAACGGATTTTCCCTGAATCTATAACAGCTGGTTATTTGCAACGTTGTAAAATGCAGACAGTGTGCTTCGTAAACTCGTATCTGTAACACTCTCTCTTTCAGTTAATGAGTTATGAAAGTGGCAGCTTGGTTAGTATGGGACTGAATCAAAATAGCTTGATTGGCGTTCACATTCTATTTTGAGACTGGGATATATATCCAAACCCGACTCCTATGGTATAAAATATTTTATAAATAATCATTCTTTAATATAAAATTACGTGCTAAAAATATAATGAAGAGTCGATATTAAAACTCGTTCAAACACCAATTATTAATTAGCCATAAATAATAAAATACAAATTATAAATGATTTATAACGAATAATTAAATAAGATGTATTATTACGATTTACGGAAAACACGACTCCTATATAAATACTACTCCCCCCGTCTCAGCAGATTATTTACATTTACTTTTTGACACTATTCACATATCAAGAGAATCTATAATATTCTCGACAATCTATAAGAAGAAACATAGTCATGTGAGATCTTGTTCGATTCGTCTTTGTGAGTAGATTAAGAATATCAAATTTTTATAATTTTTATAAATGCTAAATGAGAGATATTGATGATGTAATATGCACCTCGACAAATGTGAAAAAGTAAACGTAAAGAATCCGCTGAGACGGAGGGATTATGAATTACATAGGAATGTCCAAGTTACTATACAAGTTACGAGTTCAACAAAAACCCGAATAACGAACTGACAAGCTAACACCATGAATCAACCAACCCGTGCTTAACCCAACAACCCAACACATCCAACCACCACCCTATCCGACACTTATCACCGCCCTACTCACCACTATACTCGACCTCACACTGCCTCCACCACCACCCTCATTCTACCTCACCTTTATTCACTCTTACTAGTCAGCACACAAAACAGCCCCAAAACAGGCTACTCAAAACCGCGCAAGGCGTGGTGTCCTCTGTTCTCCCTCGCTAGTCACCACATAAAAGACCGGTCACCACCACAATATACACCTACCAAAGACCGCCTAGAACCTAAAAACTTGATCCCCGCAACAGCCACTCATCTCGTGGCTCTCACCACGAGAAACACGCACCTAAAACCCACGACTTCACTCCTCTGTCTGCCCCTGTTTCTGTTTTGGTTTTCTCGACCACCAGCGATCATATCGACCCTGCCAAGGCCACTACCCAAGCACCATGGTTGTTTCTCATTCCCATACAGCCACTACCCACCAACCCAGACGCCAACTAAACCCCATAAATGTCCGAAAACGAGACCAAGCATCCCTTGATTTACCGTCGCTTCTCCATTCTGTTTTGAAAGAAAACCGCCACCACCACCACGACTAACACTGGTCAAACGTGGGTCAAGGTGGTCTGGTGTGTACCCTACTCAGCCTGGGTATGGGTCAGTCAGTAAGGTCGAGTTTAAGCGAATAACGATGAACAATAAAACAAAGCGATAAACGAATTAAAACGATAAGGCGATATATAATCGTACCTTGAAGAATGACATGTAAATAAATGGGGATTGAATGAAGGAGGGAGGAAGAAGGAGAAGGGAACGAAGATATCTGTTTGTTTTATTTTTTTATTAATGAAAAACAAATATGGGAAGTTGTAGGAATGAAAACGTTAGTCTTTTGGTTTTTATACGGAGGATATGTATGCATGGTAATTAGTGCGTGTAGTTAAGATATTATTTAATGTATACGTTGGTATAATTATGTCTCCTAATACCCATAATCACACGTCGTAATATTTGTGGTCAAGTCTCGTTAAATATATACTAGGTCCTGACTCCCACTTCCATTATCGTCTTATTAATTTATATTATTTAACGTTCTCTTTACGAAATCGTAAAATGCGTCAATCATGAAGAACTATCGTAATATATATTAACATGTTATACAAATATATAATATCATCTCACGATAATCATACTAGTAAATTAATAAAAAAACGAGCTCGTATATAAGACTCATAATATTAATAATAAGAAGAAAAGTAATAGTAATAACCATTTTAATAATAATAATAATAATAAAACCAATACAATGATAAAACGATATAGTAATAGTAGTAATAATATTAAAAATAATAACAATACGAATCAATAGCGATAATAATAATAATAATAATAATAATAATAATAATAATAATAATAATAATCATAACTTGTGTCTTGTCATGGTGTTCAGCAGGGTGATCCCTTAGGCGTCTTTCTCTTTTCGCTGGTTCTACATCCTTTGGCTTGTAAGATCCGTGACTCTTTCGACTTGAGTTTGCAGGCTTGGTATTTGGATGATGGCACTATTGTCGGGGATACCGTGATTGTGGGAAAGGTTTTGGAGATGATTATGGAGGATGGGCCGCGATCGGGTCTTCATCTTAATATTGGCAAGACCGAGGTTTTTTGGCCTTCTGAAGACCCCCGAAGCCGGGATTTGGGTGTTTTTCCTTCTGATATTGCTCGCCCTGAGCGGGGTGTCCAGGTCCTTGGTGGCCCGATGAGTGTGTGCCCAGAATTTCGCATTGAGGTTGTGATGGGGAGAGTGGCTCGGACTATTGCGCTCATGGACTCCGTCTCCCTGATTGATGATCCGCAGTGTGAGCTTCTTTTGCTCTGGGCCTGTACCGGTATCTCGAAGCTTTACTTCGCTTTGCGTACTTGTTCCCCTGATGCGTTCGGGTCCGCTGCGCCTATTTTTGACGCGGCTTTGCGTTCTCATCTAGAACGTATCGTCACCGCTTCTGGACCATGTTTTGGTGACTGGCAGTGGCGGCTTGCCACGCTCCCCTTTTCCTTTGGTGGGCTTGCTGTGTACGCTGCCAGTGACGTCCTGCACTATGATTTCCTGGCTTCTCGGTTGCAGTCTGTGGATCTGCAGAATCGGCTTCTTTAATTAGGTTTCGGGTGTCCATGACCCCAGACCTTCTTTTCAGTCAGCTTTGGGTGCTTTTGCTACAGTTACGGGATCTGGTTTCCTGCGCAACCCTTCTGAGATCGCTGCCACCAAACTTATGAAGAAATTGGCAGATGTTTATTTCACAAGGGTTGTTGCTTCGGCGGAGTCGGTTTACTCGTTGACCCCTCGTCAGGTTGCGCTTTGGAAGTCCCAGCAGGGAGGTCACTCATATGATTGGTTGCGTGTGGTTCCTATCTCCGGTTTGGGGCAGACTATGAACAGTAGGACTTACCGGTGCGTGCTCAGCTATCGTTTGGGTGTTCCGATGTTTCCAATGTCCTTGCCTTGTTCGGCTTCCTCCCGGGTTTTTGATGGCGATATCTTCGGGGATCACGCTGTCTCGTGCGTTAGTGCTGTTGGTGTCAAACATCGGCATAACCTTGTTCGTGATACTCTTTTGGATATTTGCTACCGGTCGGGGATCTCTACTGGTCGGGAGGTGGATATTGGGTTGCTCAATGGTGCGGGTGGACCTTTGCGGCCTGCTGATTTGCTGTTCTATTCTTGGGACCGGGGGCGCGATGTTTGTGTGGATTTGGTTGGGTCCTCTCCTTTGACTCAGTCGGGCATGACTGATTTTGTGCCAGGAGGGGTGGTGGTTGATGCTGCTAGGAGGAAGTGCGCCAAGTACAGGGACTTGTGCGCGGGGCATGGTTATGGCTTCTTGCCTTTCTCCTTCTCTTCTTTGGGGAAATTAGGGGAAGATGCTGTTTCCTTGCTCAAGCGGATTCAGAAATTTTCTATTTCCCAGGATGCCGGGTCGCGGAGCGCTGCTTTTATCTTTTCTCGCCTTAGTTTTGCCATTGCTAAGGGAGTGGGCGCCCAACTAGTTTCGCAGGTGCCCACAAATTTCATGTAAATTTTCAATTATTTTTAATAAAAGTTCCCGGTTCATAAAAATAAAATAAAATAATAATAATAGTAATAATAATAATAATAATAATATGAGATACAAAGTATCCACACACATATATATAAAATAGCACATATTAAATATCAAGGTATCTCTAGTCAAAGTAATTATATTAATACTTTATCGTTACGAGATACCATACATCTATTAATTAACATAAGATAACGCACTCTCATTCCAACCAGACGCTGAGCCCAAGAGGTAGCCAACAGAAATGTACTATTACATCCTTTCTTGCTTAAGAAACTTTGTCTCCAAAGTTTAAAATGCAACCGAATTACAGGACACTTAGAGAAGCATAACGTAACTAATTAGGATACTTAAAGTATAGTCAATCTCAGTCCACCAATCACGACGTACCAACTAGCCATATCATAAATCATCAAGATCTATCATATAAATCATTTGGATTCTACAATCATATCCTCCTTAAAACACGGTTACGTCCCCGTAACCCCATTATAAACATCACATACCGACCAAAACAATCACAAATCATCTGATAAATTAATTTATTCCTTATTGGCGACTAGTATCCAATAACTACTGAGGCAAAATACACACTTGACAATTCCACAACACATATCTATAGCCACAATAAAAGTCATCATCATATTATTTGACAAATTTTAACACTGAATTAAAACACTTTTTATGAACGTAGGGAATAAGCACAATCACAAGACATAAACTTGACAAGTTTAAATATTTTGCATTAATAATTATACTACAAAAGTGGAATTCATATTCATGCAAGTTAGGTTCAGAAAATAATATTAGGCACAATTAATTAACGGAAGTAAACATTGAGAAGTGACATAGTTCATGAGATATACTGAGTTAGATAGAGTTTATTATTCTAAGTCTTAAACAAATATAACCGACGTACTCAACTTCCAGATTAAATTAACCACACGTTTGTCACATATTGCTTGGGAACCAAATTTCAAGTTATAACATGTGTTAAATAGCTTATAATAAATTATAATGCCTCCATTTATTGACATGATATCATTGAACATAAAACTGTCGATAAATGTAAATTGCAAAATCACAATTAATTAACCGTTTCATTTATGATGAAGTCCTTACCCTTTTTAGAAAACAAGAGAATTTATAAAAACGTGGAAACAAGTTAGGATTCATGGGTTGATCATATAATTATGAAGATTTACAACATAAAGGATTCATGCAAAATTTCATCAACGCGCAACCACAGAATTTGCCATGTTGCAAAAATAATCACTATAATTACCAACACATCAAGTTTTTTTTTTATCATGGGCCATGTTAGGAGTTGTTTGGAATTGTAGGGGACTTAATAATTCGCTCTCCCCTACAATTCAGAAACTTAGAGCGATGTTATGTAGTAATGCTTATGATTTTCTTTTTCTTATGGAGACTAAATGTAATAGTGGTGGTAGTAGTTCTCTTTTTAATATGTTTAGGGGGTATGGTTTTGGAGATTTCCATAGTGTAGATGCTATTGGAAAGTCGGGGGGTTTATGGGTAGGTTGGAGGAAGGAAGCTTGCTTTACGCTTGTTTTGGCTTGTAAGAATTTTGTGGTTATGCATATTGAAAAAAGCGGATCTCTTCCTTGGTACATCGTGTTTTTCTATGGAGCTCCGAAAATTAGCAATCGGGGTGAAGTCCTTGATGCTTTAGAAGAATGGATTGGTACATGTGCTCATCCGTTCATTATCATAGGGGACTTTAACCAAGTGGAGTGCCGAGAGGATAAAAAGAGTAATAATGCTAATATAATTGAAGGAGCGGCTGAATTCTCAAGGTGGCGAATGCGGAATGACTTAATTGACATTCCTTTTAAGGGGCCACGTTTCACTTGGTGCAATAATCGGAAGGGTGACAAGCGAGTCTATGAGAGACTTGATAAAGCTTTGGGATCGATGGATTGACTCTTTCGTTTTCCAGATGCGGGAGTTAAACATTACCCTATTCAATTCTCCGATCATGCTCCTATTGAATTTAACCTGAATCTGTCTGGATCAAAGGCTAAGGGTAGGCCGTATAAGATGGATGTGTGGGTTCTGGACAAAGAGGAGTGCGCAGCTGAGCTTAGAGTGGTTTGGGTGAAGCAGATTGTGGGTTCTCCGGCTTTTATCTTAACTCGGAAACTGGCTTTGGCTCGAAACTGTGTCAAGAAGTGGATGCTCGAAAAGACTAGGGATTGGAAAGATAAATGACAGGCTTTTGATGAGTGCTTGAGTAAAGGGCTGGAGGAGGATTTTTCCGGTAAAGGTGAATCTCTCTTTCTTACTACTCATAGTGAGCTAAAGGAGTTTGCAGAGCTGTCGGCTTCGTTTTGGAAGCAGAGGGCAAAAATCAAGTGGATAAACGAAGGGGATGCGTGTACTAAATATTTTTTTAATTGGGTTAAGGGGAGAGCAGGAAAAAATTTTGTGCATGGGGTAAAAAAGGAGAATGGCCAGTGGACTTTTGAAGAAGAAGAGGTGGGTAATGACTTTCAAGCGGCCTTTAAAGAGGTTTTTCGAGTCAATATGAGGGATTCTGAGGAGAGAAATGAGGAGTTCTTTAGGGGATTCCTAGCTCCCCTTCAGGCCAAAATCAAAGAGGAGGATGCTAGAGGATTGGAAAGAGTGTTCACCAAAAAGGAAGTACGAAAGGCGGTGTTTCAAATGGGACCTTTCAAATCTCCGGGGCCGGATGGTGTGCCAGGTGCCTTTTATCAGAAGTGCTGGGGAGTTGTGAAGAATGATGTTACCAGGGGGGTCTTATCCGTCCTCAATTCCGGTAGGGTTCTGAAAGAGATGAACAGGACTTTCATTGCACTCATACCAAAGACTGACGCCCTGGAAATGGTGTCGGATTTTAGACCTATTAGCTTGTGCAATGTGGTTATGAGGATTATTTCGAAATGCATTGCTAACAGACTGGTCAAGATTATGCCTTTGCTGGTTGGGGATGCGCAGAGTGCTTTTTTTTCAGGAAGGCAAATCAGTGATAACATTCTTTTGGCTCATGAACTGATTCATAAGGTAAATAATCATCGGGTGGGAAGACTGGATTGTGTGTTTTCAAAGCTGATATGAGCAAGGCATATGATAGGATTAGATGGGATTTTCTAAGGGCGGTTCTTAATAGGTTTGGTTTCCCAAGGAGGCTGACTGATCTTATTATGAATTGCGTCTCAACTGTAAGATATGAAGTTCTGTTGAATGGAAGACCTCTTGATCGTATTTTGTCCTCGTGTGGGCTGAGGCAGGGGGATCCGTTATCTCCTTTCCTCTTTATTTTGTGTATGGAGGCATTGGCTGGACAGATTGATTGTGTGCAAAGATACAACGACCTTCGTGGTATTAGGGTCTGCAGAAGAGCGGAACGAATTCCTTATCTTTTCTTTGCTGATGACTCAGTGTTCTTCTTTGAAAACCGCGAAGGGGCTGATAGAAGGCTGATGGACACCTTGGAATGGTACTGTGATGTTTCTGGTCAACGCCTTAATCACCAAAAGTCAGGTGTTCTCTTTAGCCCTAATACTTGTCTTGCAAAAGTCCAACAAACTTTGAGGGCTCTTAAAGTGTCCAATAATAAAGGACTTGGGAAGTACCTTGGGATCCCGACTGATTTTCAGTGTTCCAAGAAGGACATTTTTCTTGGACTGATTGATTATGTTACTAAACGTATCTCATCCTGGAATGGTATTTTTTTATCTGCAGCAGGTAGGCTTACCCTTATTTCATCTGTACTGTCAAATATTTCTAACTACTTTCTATAGGTGTTTAAAATACCGGTAAGTGTGGCAAAAAGGATTAACTCCTTATTGACACATTTTTGGTGGTCTGGATGTTCTATGGGGAAGAAGGTTGCCTGGTGTAGTAAGCGTTTTCTGAGCCTCCCAAAGACGGAGGGAGGTCTTGGTATTCGGGATGTTAGGTGCATGAATCAAGCTTTGTTGGCTAAGCATGGGTGGAGGCTTATGTCGGGTGAGAATAGTTTGTTCTGCAGGATTTTTAGGACCTTGTTATTTGATTCAGAACGCTTTAAAGTGGGCATGGAGCCTTTGTTACGGTCAAATCCCTCTTGGGGGCTAAGGAGTATTCTTTTGGGACTTGATTGGATCCGGAATAGGGTGGGTTGGAAACCGGGGAGGTTGTCGGATCTGAATGTTTGGATGACTAGATGGGTTCATGGGGAGACTCCTTGTCCCAAGCCTTTTTGGCTGGAGGATAGGTGGGCTTTTTTATCGGATATTAGGGTCCATGAACTCTTGTCTAGTACTTGTGGTTGGGAGGAGAAAAGGGTCAGGGACTTATTTAAGGAGGAATGGGCTAACAAGATTTTAGCTATTGTCATTCCGGAATATCGGGAGAAGGATGAACCTTTTTGGCCACATAGTAGAAATGGGTTGTACACTGTCAAGAGTGGGTATGGCATCATGTTACATGAGGTTTTTCAGAACACTTGTAGTAGAAGAGATAGATTGCGTATGAGAAAGGAGGTTAAGTTGTTTTGTGGGAAAAAACTTTGGCATCTTCATATCCCAAGCCAATGGAAGATCTTCCTCTGGAAGCTGTTTGCTGAGGTGTTACCATGTGGAGCCAAGTTTATGAAGCGTGGTATGGGAGGGGATGGAGATTGTAGAGTTTGCAAGAAGCATGAGGGTTGCCCGGAGTCGTTAGAACACCTTTTCAGGGACTGTGATGCGGCGAAGCGGATCTGGTTTGGGTCTTCTCTGGGTATTAGAACGGAGCAGGATAGACATATAGGGATTCAGGAGTGGATCCTTAATTGGATGGCGTATTTAAACAAAGGGGAGGATGGAGACCGGCAACGATGTCTGTTTATTGCTACTCTTTGGGGGATCTGGAGAAATAGAAACTCTGCTTTGTTCTCCGGGTCGACTCTCCCTCCTGATGTTCTGTTTCCGTGGATTGAAAATGGTGTGGTGGAGGTCCTGAGGGCCTTCGAGAATAGGTCCATGGTTGCTGAAGAAAGGGATAGAAATGAGGATGGTGCGGGGGGTCTTGCTGCATCCCTTTTAAATGGAAGGCAATTTGTGGTCTTGGGGCCGGATGATCATTGTAACATGGTTTATATTCAAGTGGATGCTAGTTGGAGGATCAACTTGTCTGCAGCTTTGGGGATGGTTGTCTTTAATCCAGACGGTTCGATTCTGAAGACGATGAGTAACTCGTTTAGGGCAGAGTCGGCTGCGCAAGCAGAGGCGTTAGGTATCTTGTTTGCCCTCAGGTGGGCTCGTGAGGCTGGTATTCTACATCTACACATTGCTTCAGATTGTTTGAGTGTGATTGCTCAAATTTGTGGGACTGAGGCACGAGACCACTTGGTCAAGGATGTAGTTGATGACTTTAAGTCGATTTATGGTTTTTTTCATTGTATTCGTTTTTCCTTTATTCGTAGAAAGTATAACCTGATAGCTCATAAGCTGGCTTTCAGGTTGAACTCCTTGTAAGACTATTTCTTTACACCAGGCAAAAAAAAAAAAAAAAAGAAGTTGGGATTAATGACAAATCATAAACACGAATCAATGACAATTTTACAAAGCTACAGATCGAAAGCAAGACTACACACTGACATTCTGACATTTGTGTACTAAGCCATTTATCCCCGTAAATTGTAACGGAGAAATTATGAAATTAGCTATAAAAGAAAACGAATTCTCAAGGCTAGCACTCATATAGTTCACATGTCAACCAAATTAACAATTCAATAGATTGTGATGCAATTGTAAACATAAAAATATGTAATTCACTTTATGACAGACCAATATACGTGAAGAAGTTATATATATTATTATAGCAAGGAGCTAAACAAGTATTTACAATTAATATATAAAATAACATCAACAAGGATTCACATTATTCAAAATAATCACAGTTAACTATGACAATTAGGCTGTTATATAACTTTTACCCATGACACCATGCTAATAGGTTTACCAATTAAATTTTATTCTGTCACTTGTCAAGACTCTTCTCTAATGAACATGATTTTCGCAACACATATTAACACCACATAAATATTACAAGGTCATATTAACAGAATTTGAGAGATGATAAAACGATTCTGCCAACTTGACATAAAAGCTGGTATATCAAAGGTCTTAATGTTGGGAAATGTGTCCTCAATAATAGTGCGATCACATCAATAATAATTATCATTGTTAAATCTCATGATAAGAATATGCAAGGGATGATCCGATATCATATATATAGTCAACTGACCAACATTAATCGGCAATGATTGGCTGACTAGAGTTTGACATTACAGTCGTATGACGGTGATAGTAAGTTGATCCCTTTAGGTCACAGCTATAGGACAATCCCCTTAATTGATATTTTGATCAACTGTATACGATACGAATTGATCGAATTCCTTAAAATCGAATATCGAGAAATCAGAGGTTGAATCTTAATGTAAGATTTATATTTGAAATTGAAATGTGTCGATTGTCAAATATTAATCGATATTTTCTGAAATATCGAAATTAGAATATGAATGGTTCATGGTTATAACAAATGTTGTATATCGTATCGACGATTATTATAATAACCATATATTGGGACGGTAATTACGAATTACTAAAATAATTTGTTAAATATGATTTAATTAATTTAGAAATAATATTTATATGATAAATATATTTTAAATTAATACAACTGAATTATGTCACATAGGATGTCACATATTACACAATTGTACAAATTACAATTTTGTAAAATAAGGTCCATTTTACAATATAACGTGTCGTGTATGTGCATGTGTTATGGATTAATATTAGTTATATTATTCTTACACACATAATGATTACTATAAGATAGTCTTACATACCTATTAGTAGGCATGCATACCTATTGCATGGGTTAGTAAAAATAAGACCTATTTTGCCTTCATATGCACACAATCACACGACACCCCTCTCCCTCACCCTTATAATATGAATTGTTCATATTTCATTTCATTCTAACTTCTGTGTAAAATTTTCTTAGTGTAAGAAAAAAAATAAAATCCTCTCAAGTATTTTCTAGTAAAATAATTTTATTTACTAATAAATTATAATTAGATTATAATAAAACTATAATAGTTATAGTAATTCTCGTTCGTTGTTCTAATACGATTACAATACAATTTTAAGGTGAACCAATTTCCGTCAGCTAGTCTGTGTACGTCTTTGGTGATTAAAGGCGAGTCTTGGGTGCATCGTAAAGGAGGCAAGCTACTTTGGTGGCTCCATGGAGGATCATCCTTATCTTTCTTGGACCGTTTGTAAGAATCCGATTCTTTATACTTCCGCATTTCTATTTGCATGCATAAGATCTAAACCTAATTTAAATGTTAAATTAGTAACCCAATTAGTAAGACTAATTTTTGAGTAGGGTCGGGTATGACCGTGTAACCTACAAGTGGTATCAGAGCATACGGTTGCTTGCATGTAACTCGTTTTTACGGTTTTTGCGAGTAATTTGATTAACAATAAAAACGTAAAATAATTAGTACATATAAGATATGCACGAAATTATTAATGCATGTATACTTTCTGGTCTTAAAAATGTTTTAAGTCATTATGAATGATTTATGGAATTATATTGTTCATTTTATAATTAATTGTTAATTTATGTTTATAAATCGGTTAAATATCATTTTATTATGGGAAAAATAGCAAATTAAACTTTCTGGCCGAGATTTTTATATATGTTCTCACATGCATTTAACATATTATGAATATATAATTTTCGAATTTATTTGAGTTTTATGCATGGTTTATGAAATTTAATGGTTAAATTGTCCTAAAATGAGTTAAAAATGAAAAGTCACAAAAAACCCTAGTTCTCTCTCTGAATATGGCGATCTAGCAACTATTGGAAGGCGACTTTGAGGATTCCTGTGCATCTTGGCTATGGATAATTCTCCTAGTTTTATGGACAATATCACAACAAGGAAAGGCACTAAAAACAAGGAGAGAAACAAACAGATAACTACTGATGGTATGACTTCAAAACTAATGATACGTTGGCTCAAAAACATGGTAGCATGAGGATCATTGCAGGCATGCCACCATTTACTGATCAAGAACTTAGTACAACTGACATTCTAGACAACCCTAATGCAATTTTAAATGCTGGTATGGAGGATAATGAGGGTGACTGGTATGATAGACATGGACGTCCAATTACTGCAATGGTGGATGATATAGATAATGATATCATTGACATCACAGAAGATGATGTCAAGGATGAACTTGAATACTGGAAGAACGCTATTTACGGATTTGTTTTAGGATCCAATCCCCCATGGCCAGTTTTCGAAGGTTATATTAACAGGATTTGGAAACATCATAAGATGAATTCATTATCATAATTACCTAATGGGGTTTTTGTCGTGAGGTTCCAAACTCAAGAGATGCAAGCAGCAGTTTTGGCTGCAGGAACTCACTTATTTGACAGCAAGCCTGTAATCATCAAGAAATGGCTGCCAGACATTGACCTTGAGAAGGAGGAAGTAAAAAACTGTTCCTACATGGATTAGGCTACTTAAACTTCCTCTTAAATTCTGGGGTATGAGTCTGGACAAAATAGCAGGCAAGATAGGTACAGTCCTGCAAAAGGATGCAGCAACTCAAAACAGAACCAGACTGGGTTATGCCAGAGTACTTATAGAGGTATCCATGGGGCAGAAGTGTCCAGAGAGCATCAAAATTCGAGATGAGAAGCAAAATATTGTGGAAATTCCTGTAGAGTTTGAATGGAAACCAATAAATTGTCCTCAATGCCATATCTATGGACATGATGAGAAAACCTGTAGGAAAACAAGACGAACTGTCCCCACAACTAAACAGGTTTGGAAAAAGAAGGAGAATAATGTTCCCAACTTACCACCAGTGCCTGCTGAGAGTAGTCAGAGGTCTAAGGTACAAGAATGTCACCAGATTGAAGGGACAGACAATCCTAGTTTAAAGGATTATCCTGCTAGCCCTCTATTTGGAATGCCACCTGAACTGCTGCCAGTCAACTCATCTTTACATCCATCCTTCAAGGATGCTGCTACCAGAGGGATTGGATCAGCAAGGAGAGCTTTGAGGGTACCTTCCCCTCACAAGTCTCAATGATTATGGGCTTCTGGAATGTGAGTGGTATGAACAGACCCCCCAAGCATCAGTATGTAAATAGCTTTCTTTTAGCTAATAATGTTGGTTTTTTTGCTCTTTTAGAAACAAAAATAAAAGCTTCTAAGCAACATAGAGTCATGTCTTTTTTTAATAATTGGAGTATTACAACTAATGTCCACACTCATGATGGAGGACGTATCTGGGTTGATTGGGATCCAAATATGTTCACTATTAATATTCTGGCTTATGATCCCCAATACATCCATGTGCACCTTAAGAACAGGAACACCATGGCTACTTGCCATGTTACCTGGGTATATGCTTTTAATGGCATCTCTGAAAGAGAGGCTTTATGGGACTCTCTGAAATCTATTGCAGACAGTATGAGGGGTCCTTGGGCAGTAGGGGGAGACTTCAACTGTGTTTTGAACCCTGATGAAAGGATGGGAGGTGGGTTTTCACCACTAGACGCAGCTCATTTTCAAGAGTGCCTGAACTACTGTGACCTTGAGCACTGTCCTTCATTAGGAGCCTTCTACACTTGGAATAATGAACAAAAACCTGAAGACAGTGTGTACTCCAGGTTGGATAGATTTGTTATTAACCATGACTGACAGAATCAATTTTCAGATCATGTAGCTCACTTCTTGCCTGAGGGAAATTTTGATCATTTTCCTTGCATTATCAAACCCCAGGCTGAAGTGGCTCACAAGAATAGGCCATTTAAATTTGCAAATTTCTGGTGTTCTGACCCTACCTTCTTGACTGTGGTCACTGACAATTGGGACAATCCAGTGGAGGGCACTACTATGTACAGCCTCACTCAGAAAATGAGAAGACTTAGACTACCCCTCAAAACTTTGAATAAAGCAAAGTTTGCTGACATAGAAGTGGCTGCTGCATCAGCCAGAGCTGCTCTCAAGGCTTGCCAAGAAGCCCTAATTCTAGATCCTGACAACCCATAGAAGAAACAACTGGAGATAAATGCTGCTGATATCAGTAGTCTATTGGATCAGCAGGAATTTATTTTCCTCAAACAAAAGGCTAAAGCTCACTGGATGAGGGAATGAGATGCTAATACTTCATACTTTCATGGTGTTATTAGAGGCAGAAGAAGAAGAAATCAAGTAACATAAATCACTGATGGGAATGGCTGCCAGCAGACTTCTAAGGCAAAGATTCAACAAGCTTTCCTTCTCTTTTACCAATTCTTATTGGGTAGCAAGAAGACAACTGCTTGTGTTAAGAAGGAAGTGGTGCAAAAAATGACTGTATGCCCTCCCATGCATACTGACTTACTAATGCAACCAGTCAGTGATGATGAAAGAAAGACCTGTTTGTTCAATATCCCCAATGACAAGGCCCCAGGCCCAGATGGCTACTCTAGTCAGTTTTTCAAAGCCAGCTGAGAGTGTGTAGGTAAGGAAGTCTGTGAGGCTGTCCATGAATTCTTCAATAATGGACAACTCCTGAAACAACTGAACTCAACCAACCTCACACTCATTCCCAAATGAGTGAACCCACAACATGTCCATCAATTCAGACCCATAGCTTGCTGCAACATTATATACAAGGTCATCTCCAAACTTCTTTGCTCAAGGCTTGCCACTGTTCTTCCAGACATTATATCCCCTACTCAAGGTGGATTTATTCATGGAAGACATATTCTAGAGAACATCCTTATTTGCCAAGACCTCATTAAGCTGTATGGCAGGAAATCAGTCTCTCCCAGATGCATGTTTAAGATAGACTTGCAAAAAGCGTATGATACCATTGAGTGGCCATTTCTTCACCAGATGCTTCAGGCTTTGCAATTTCCTAATGAATTTATTAAGCTCATCATGGAGTGTGTCACTACTGCCTCTTACTCCTTACGCTTAAATGGAGATACTTTTGGCATTTTCAAAGGCAAAGAGGACTCAAGCAAGGGGACCCCTTATTCCCTCTTCTTTTCACCATTTGTATGGAGTACCTTACTAGACTACTCAATCACACCACTAGCAGCATGAACTTCAAATTTCATTCTCTTTGTGGCCCTCTCAAGCTATCTAGTTTAATGTTTGTTGATGATTTGCTTCTTTTCTGCAAAGGAGATAGCTCTTCTATTATGATCCTCTTGAGGACATTTGCTACCTTTTCAGAGACGTCAGGTCTACAAATGAGCCCAGGCAAGTCTAATGTATATTTTAATGGGGTTGACAATACACTCAGAGCTGATATTGCCTACATCTCTGGTTGTGTGGAAGGTTCCCTACCTTTCAAATACTTGGGTGTACCAATCAAGTCTACTAGGCTGAATGCACAAGATTGCAGGCCTCTGATAGATAAAGTTTTGGAAAGAATTCGAGCCCTGGGTACTAGGAAGTTATCCTATGCAGGCAGATTAATTCTCATAAAGGCTGTCCTTTCTACATTGCATAGGTACTGGGCTTCTATTTTTATTATTCCAGTGTCAGTGCCGAAGAATATAGAAGCTATATGCAGGAACTTCCTTTGGGAAGGTGGCACTGAGTACAAGAAACCTCCTCTAGTGGCATGGGAGTCAGTCTGCAATCCTCAGCATGAGGGTGGACTAGGGATCACAAATGCTAGAATCTGGAATAAGGCAGCAGTGGCTAAGCTTGCTTGGTGGATTTACACTCAGGCTGATACACTATGGGTTAAGTGGGTACAACATATATATTTGAAAGACACTCAATGCACAGAGGTGGATTGGTTTCACCAGGTCTGGAACAAATGGACGAGACCCAAGCACCAATTCATTAATTGGCTTTACTTTCAGCAGGCTCTGAATACAAAAACTAAACTCCATGGAATTGGTCTGATACAGGATGATTTATGTTGTATATGTGGTCTGCAGGCAGAATCCCTAGAGCACCTATTTTTCAGGTGTGCCTATAGCCTGCAGGTGCTCTCACTGGTTAACTCATGGTCTGGCATGATGGCTAAACTTGTCGTGAGTCTCCAAATTAATAATTTTATCCACTACAAACTCAAACTAGTAGCAAGTGTAAGTAGGGGTCGATCCCACAAGGAAGGTCTTTTGTCGATTAAATGTGTGCTAAAGTTAAGTAACCAATTGGGGGGTTTTGATGTGTTGATTGATCTAATCTACTAAGACGAAGATAAAATGCAATAAATATAAAAAACGATGTAAATAATTGAAGGTGTAAATAAATATGAAAATTATTCTTGGACCAAGTAATTTCCACCAATTAGTTATGAATTGATCATTGACTCTTCTAATCTATTTTACTATTGAATACTTTGCTATGAAGTTTGTTGACTTCTAATTCCACATATGATTAGTTATTAGCTACAAGCGTAAACAAATAACTCTTACAAATTTGTCAATTTAGTCAAGCGCTTAATCGTATCAAAATTGTAGAATAAAGCTATGGAATTTAGCAAAGATGAATTAATGAAGAAAACAAGCGATGCTTCACTTTTATTCATACAAGTTTAATCGTTTATAACTCAACAATGATGAATTAGCATACTACTTGATGAATTATAATTGCTACAATGAAATAGATAAACAAACAAAAGATTCATTCATCTAATCTAGCAATGGTAAATTAATAACAACAACTAGTTGATCACTCTAGGTGCTTAATTAACAAACCAACATTAAACCAAATTAAACTTGATATTCAAATCATAAAATAGAAATAGAATAAGAGTCTTACAATTCAACACTAATATGGCTTCAAGAACTTGTTCCAAGATGTAGAACTTAGCTCTCCATACAAATAATACTAACTAAAATAAATAGAAACTGGAAAATGTTTTTTGTGTATTCTAATGATTAAAGTGATGGAGAAGTATGTAAAAACATATGGAAGCACACCCTAAAAGTGTCAACAACGTCTTCTTATATAGGTCTTCAAATGACAACTCCTTAATGTCTCTTAAATTATAGGTATTATTACCAAAATAAATGAGAATTAAGGAGTTGTTGAAATTGCATTAAGTCCCATGTTGCGTCATAAAATAATATTGGAATCCAAAGTTTGTGTCAGAAAATGTGAGTTCAATGCATGAAATCCATGGAATCCAATGTTCATTTTGATGTTCACTTGCTTGGACCATAATAATTGGATCTTGACTTGCTTCAAAAACCATATTGCATGAAACATATTTAGCCCAACAACAACCTCCAAAGAAGCTTACTCCATCAAATTAACAAATCAATCCAGTAGTCCCATTAAAACATGCAAATCCATCATCAACCTAATATCACAGACATGTGAATTAAAATCCCATAAAATGCTTCTCAACCCATCAAATAACCATCAAAATCACCTTTATTAAGCCCTACTAAACTAGACTAATCAAACTACCCCACGCTTAGACCTTTACTCGTCCTCGAGTAAAACTCGAAGCTAAGTCAATCAACACCCACACCAAAGTCTATATAACGAAACGTGAGTAGCTTGCTCCAACTCAAAACACATCACACAACCTCACTTCTCCTTATATCTTCACCACTATTCACTTCTTGCACCTCAAACAACCTCACTTTTTCTCCTTATATCTTCCCTCAAATAAGCATATGATTACAAGAATAATACACCTAACTTCAAAATAATGACCACACAAACATCCTCGGCATCAACGAACTTCTGAGAACAAACTACATGTGAAATATGAACACGAAAAGCTCAATGTAGTATATGTCAAAATACATAATCAATCACCACCCACACCCTCCTTATCTCTCCTAAGTAACAATAAACCTAACCCGAACCACCCTTCGAACCTCCTTACGTCGCCATCTCCAAGATAGAACAATTAACGAAGTAACTTTTTTTTTTATTTCTTTCTCCTAAATCTCTCATTTTGCCTAGATCGCCCGCCCTTGCGGGTTTTCAATCTAGCTTTTATTCCTTACACTACTCTCATGGCACGCATCTCAATTCTTCATTTTACCCGGAGCGCCCTTTCGGGTTTTCACTCCGTCCTCGGCCATTTACCCAATATTGCCTAGGCGCCCGCCCTTGCGGGTTTTCACCTAGCCGGGTTATTATTTATTCTTTTTTCTTTCATTTTTTTCATTTTTTCATTTTTTCATTTTTTTTTCTTTTTCATCTTTTTTTCAAAGGAAAATAATGTAAATACAAATGGTATTTCCTACCCAATGCTTAAATGTCACATTGCCCTCAATGTGAGGTACAATAAAAAGTAAGGCAAGGAAAAGGAAAAGAAATACGGGGTGGAGGTATTATTTTTTTCCGACTTTTTTTTGGATTTTTTTTTTGTTGTTTTTTTTTTCTTGGGTTGGTTTGAGGTAGAAGCGGGTGTAGTTTGACGATTAGTGGTTCTCATCCCGACAACAATTCTCAACAAAAACGCCCTCCAAGTATACCACAACACCAAACAAACTCCCTTACAATTTCAATGCTCCCTCAACAATAAACAAGTTCAACGATTCTAATCCCAAATTCCGATAATTCATCGTCAAATTCTCAAAAACAATTAAAATGCTTTTTAATTAAAGCTAGAAGGAAATTCTAGCAAATAATAAAAAGGAAGAGACAAATTATAAAATTTTACCCAAGATATGAGAAATGTGCCTCTTTATAGAAAAAAATGATAATGAATGCTCCATATTTTTGAATAAAACCCAATTTTCGACCTATTTATGCCCATTTTCCAGGATTCCGAAAGTTCGAAAAAAAATCATGTTTGGTGTGGGTCGGTTAGAAACAACAGAATTAGTCAGAGCTGGAAATTCAACTCTATCTTATCCATTTAGCTTCTTTAATTGCCCTTGAGCATAAATTCGACAAATTGAGAATCAAGGACTAGGAAAATTGGTAAATTGAAGAAGGAATTGAAGATTAGAACCAAGGAGGTGAGATTACTGTGTGTGAGCAATCGAGATTGAAGAACAATGGAGATGTTGGTTTATAAATTGGTCAATTTTTGTAGCTGTAATTGTGAATTGTTTTCTGTTTCGGGATGAAGGAAGAAGAAGCAAGACAAAGGAGATGTCGGCGTTTTCCTGTTTCATTTGAAGAAACGGGTCGAATGAAGAAGAAATAAGAGAAAATGGAGTACCTGAGGTGTAGTGTGGTGGTCGCTGGGGACTGTTGACGGCCGAGAAGCGCGGCAGATGGGGCAGCGAAGGAGGCCGCAGGGTTGGTGGTTTGCTGAGGGTACTGGTGGTTGGAGGAACATGAGAGGCTGCCACTGGGGATGGGTGAGGGACGTGAGACGCGGCAGTGGGGTTAGAAGAAGGCCGCGAAGGAGAGGGGTGGTGGCTGTTGAGCGCGGCTGGCAGTGTGGAGGCCGATGGGTTTGGTTGTGGTTGCCGAAGGGAGAGGTTGCGGCGTGTTGAAGGTGATGGTGTTCTGAACTAGTTAATAGAGCCGCATCAAGCTGCTGGAGCCGCACGTCGCTGCTCTGGCCGCACCAAGCTTCTCGTGGGTCTGTTATGGCCGCACCAAGCGGTTATGGCCGCACGAAAGCATCCTCTTGTTTCCTTCCTTTTCCCTTTCTCGCGTGTCAGCTATTATTTGTTTTGTTTTTGCTCTTTTTTTTTCCTTTTTTTTCTTTTTCTTTAAATTATACCGAACAAGAAGAACATCAAAGCTTGCACACTTCCGTCATCACTCATGTAGCCGCTTGTGGAAAATTCAAACTACCTTATTCAAAACGAAAGCAAAAATATCAAATAACAAAAATCGGGTTGCCTCCCGTAAGCGCTGGTTTAATGTCCCGCACGACGCACAATAAAGCTTAAGAACCAATTACGGGGTCACACAGTACTACCCCTTTATTCAAAATAACAATCAAACTAAGATCGGAACATGTCAATGCCTGTAGGAGAAAATCATATAAGCTATCAAAAGAGTGAGTTAACACATTATAAAATCTTATAATCGTAACAAACTATAAGCAGCTCATAAATATATAATCACGAAAAACATCTTTCTCCGGTTCTATTGGCATATCAAAAATAACCACATATTCGTGGTGTAGTTCTTTATGCGATCGGGTCATCTTAGCCAACACGTTTTCCCCACTCCTAACAAAATTGTCATCTAAATCCCATAATATGTCACCCGAATCTCCACCCAAAAAGTCGTCATCAAATTGAGGGAGTATGGTAAAATCTCTGTCGGGTTCAATATAGGACAAGGTGAACAAATCAAAGTCATGGCTTTCTTCTTCATTACAAATTGGAACACTCACATCAAAAGTAAGAGAGCTAGAATCATCAAGGTTGCTCAAATCATCATTTTGACTCAAATCAATATTCAGTGGGGTATCAAAACAAGGAGTAAGATTTAGAGTTGATTTAGTCACTTCTAGTTTTCGGGAATTTTCAACCAAAAGATCAAGCACATCCCATTTCTTTTCATGTTTCAACTTGAAAAATCCACCCTCGCTTTCTACTTGAACATCTATTTGAGTACTTTGATTAAAACTATGAAAGAGACCAACCCAAAAACCTTGACCCTTACATAAAGATGGGTGTTCTACCAATTATATCTCTAGTCTTTCAAAGTAGTGATGAAGTAATTCATGATCATGTTGGGGGAAATGAAAACACATTTTCTAATTAAATGACACAAGACCCTTAAAAAAAAATTCCGGGAAATATTTACAAGCACACATACAAAAAAACAATTGCCTTCCCCGGCAACGGCGCCAAAATTTGGCTAAACTTGTCGTGAGTATCCAAATTAATAATTTTATCCATTACAAACTCAAACTAGTAGCAAGTGTAAGTAGGGGTCGATCTCACAAGGAAGGTCTTTTGTCGATTAAATGTGTGCTAAAGTTAAGTAACCAATTGGGGGGTTTTGATGTGTTGATTGATCTAATCTACTAAGACGAAGATAAAATGCAATAAATATAAAAAAACGATGTAAATAATTGAAGGTGTAAATAAATATGAAAATTATTCTTGGACCAAGTAATTTCCACCAATTAGTTATGAATTGATCATTGACTCTTCTAATCTATTTTACTATTGAATACTTTGCTATGAAGTTTGTTGACTTCTAATTCCACATATGATTAGTTATTAGCTACAAGCGTAAACAAATAACTCTTACAAATTTGTCAATTTAGTCAAGCGCTTAATCGTATCAAAATTGTAGAATAAAGCTATGGAATTTAGCAAAGATGAACTAATGAAGAAAACAAGCGATGCTTCACTTTTATTCATACAAGTTTAATCGTTTATAACTCAACAATGATGAATTAGCATACTACTTGATGAATTATAATTGCTACAATGAAATAGATAAACAAACAAAAGATTCATTCATCTAATCTAGCAATGGTAAATTAATAACAACAACTAGTTGATCACTCTAGGTGCTTAATTAACAAACCAACATTAAACCAAATTAAACTTGATATTCAAATCATAAAATAGAAATAGAATAAGAGTCTTACAATTCAACACTAATATGGCTTCAAGAACTTGTTCCAAGATGTAGAACTTAGCTCTCCATACAAATAATACTAACTAAAATAAATAGAAATTGGAAAATGTTTTTTGTGTATTCTAATGATTAAAGTGATGGAGAAGTATGTAAAAACATATGGAAGCACACCCTAAAAGTGTCAACAACGTCTTCTTATATAGGTCTTCAAATGACAACTCCTTAATGTCTCTTAAATTATAGGTATTATTACCAAAATAAATGAGAATTAAGGAGTTGTTGAAATTGCATTAAGTCCCATGTTGCGTCATAAAATAATATTGGAATCCAAAGTTTGTGTCAGAAAATGTGAGTTCAATGCATGAAATCCATGGAATCCAATGTTCATTTTGATGTTCACTTGCTTGGACCATAATAATTGGATCTTGACTTGCTTCAAAAACCATATTGCATGAAACATATTTAGCCCAACAACAACCTCCAAAGAAGCTTACTCCATCAAATTAACAAATCAATCCAGTAGTCCCATTAAAACATGCAAATCCATCATCAACCTAATATCACAGACATGTGAATTAAAATCCCATAAAATGCTTCTCAACCCATCAAATAACCATCAAAATCACCTTTATTAAGCCCTACTAAACTAGACTAATCAAACTACTATATACCAACACATAACACTCAGAATTGGAGGAGGACCAGAAGGGGACTAAGCTCAAGAGGGGGATAATAAATGGGATTCTGAATGCTATCATCTACCATATTTGGATCCAAAGAAACAAGGCAAGGATGGACAATGTGCTCATGAAACCTCATTATATTTTCAGATGTATTGTAGATGAATTAAAGCATAAGATTACTAATTCATGTAAGGGTAAAATCTCTTTAAGAGATGAAGCCTACCTAGATACTTTGATGATGTAATTTAGGTCTTTTAGACCTATTTTTGGTTACCTCTTAATAATATTTACCTTTCAACAAAAAAAAATGAGTTAAAAATGGGTTTATATAGTTACATTATGAATTTAGCTACGAAATGTTTTGGAGATGTCACATGCAATATTTGAAATGTATACTAAATTTTCCAGAAATGTTTCTTTTATATTGCACGAATATTGATTTTTATGGTAAAAATCGAGATATTAGTGACATATTTTGACTTAAATAGTTTAAGTTGGAATTTGGCCATAAAATTTTTATACAGTGTCATATATATTATTTCTAGCATGCATGTAATTTTTGAGATTTTTCTTTCGAATTTTGCATGAGAAATGATTTTAATTGTTAAAATCGTGTAATATATAGCATAATTTGTTAAAAAAAGTAAAAGTTGCTAAAATGGCCGGAAAAATTAACCCATATTATTCATATTATATATGTTCATCATCATATTTTTCTTGGATGCCAAAAGTTTCTGGATTTTAATTTTTAATTTTTAAAAGTTAAAGTTAAAAATTGAAATTGTAAGAGTCATGAAATGATTATTTTCAGTCCTTGAACAGTACTATTCTAATTTTTCCTTTCCGTTTCAGTCCTTTGAGTGTCTTGGAATATGTAAAAATTTTATTTTATTATTTTTGAGGTAATTTTGAATTTCCGTCTAAATATATATTTATGTTTATACGTATTATTTCGAAATAAATAGTTTATTTCGGTAATATTTATGTTTTTAAGATCTGAAATTTTAAGAAAATTTTCAGAATGTTCAAAATTCGTTTTTAATTTTCAAAATTTTTATGACTCAATTGATTTTTTATATTGTTTTTCCCGTAAAACCGATTAAAACCCCGAACAATATAAGAAAAATAAGTTAAATCATGTTCAAAATTTGAGTAAGACTAAATTTTGAATCCTAAAATGTGTTAGGATGTTTAACTTAAACGTGAATAGTGATTCACATAGTGTTAAGTGATTTTAAATGTTAAAATCGCGTAATTCCATAAAACCGTGTTATAATGATAACGATATTTAAATTGTGTTTAAATAGGACGATTTGGCTTAGGATTTGCATAATCATGAGCATTGCATATTTATTTATTTGATTATGAATGTCATAATTTATATTTACGTAATTTGGAATTATGTATTTTGCTTAGTATGGCCTTAGATTTTAATCGATATTTCCCGTAATGTAAGGGGTTATCGATTCGGTTGTAATTTAATTTGATCTCTTATCACTTTATTTTATTGTTTTATTATATTTTATAATGTATAAAATAGATAGAAAATTTGTAATTTTGTAATTCCGGAGATCCTGAAGACGGTGCCTTTCGGAAAGGTGTTCCGACCAAGATGGAGTTTACCTTGGGATGCGTGCCGCGTGTGAAGTTCAAGGGACCAAGGAGTTGGTTTCCGAATTTGTATTTTAAATTGAAATTTTCTATTTTAGGAAGGCCATACTAGGATTTATTTATGCTTTTAATTTTTTATGCTTTTATTTATGCTTAACATGTTTGTATGCATAGCCAAATCGTCATTCCAAATCATGCATTTTCGTCGATTTTATCGACCGTGTCAATTAATTTATCGATAATTCACCGACTTAGTTCACTTATAGGAGATAGATAATAAATTGACAAGATCTCTTACGTTATTTAAAACTCGAGACATAGCCTTAGAAAAAAGTAAAGAACCCACGAAGCACCTTCTTCATAAGGGAGTGGGCTCGGCTACACCGGGGTGCTACCTTATTACGTTGGAGAAGTGGAGTAATATGATTACACTCTCGAGATTTGGTCGATCTCGACGAAGGTATTCGAGCCACCGTAGTGGTAATAAGTTCGGGCTAAGATAAGAATTAATGTAATTTTATCGACCGGGAGTTCTAAAAGTAGAATCGATTAAAGGGTTAATCCACCGAATTATATTAATGAGGGATGTATCGGCTACACCGTGCCCAAGTTAGTATATATTTGGGTCTCGGAATCATTTACTTAACTGGGTAAAAGATCATTAAGTAGATGCTTAACTTGTTTAAAATTTACAAGTTTAATTAATAAAAACGATAATTGTGTTTTAATTCCTTCATTCTATTTGTAGTTTATTTTCAGCAAACATCAAATGGCTCATAACGCTCCACCTCTCACGAATATATCATGGCTTCGATCCTTCATGGATCGTTGCAAGCTTGAGAAGCATGACACCAATTTTAAAGATTGGGACACTCAATTACTTTTGGCCGCGGAAGCTGACAATAAGATTCGTTTCCTTACCGAAGTCACTCCCACCACTCGTTCCATGATTGCGACTCGTGAGGCCTATGAGGCCTATATGAGAGAATCATACACTTTTAAGCACACACTTAATTTCTCCCTGGAGCCGGATCTCCAAAGGAGAATGATTGAGCTAAGCACAGCAAATGAGATTTACACCAAGCTTAAGAGTATGTTTTCACAAACTCCTAGGATGTTATTACATGAGATGACTTCCGCCCTTTTTTGCCCCAAATTTGGATAAGGGTCAAATTATGAGTTCTTATGTGCTCAAAAGGGTTGAGCCATCCGAAACCTTGAAAGTGTAAGGGACGGAAGTTCAGGACTCTCTCATAATAGATCGAATTCTTCACTTCCTTGATATGCTCTCACAAGCGGAAAGGAATGTGGGACTTATTCGAAGTAACACGAAGAACATACTCGACATTGAGAATAGGAGTAAAGGGAATTTTAAGTAGAGTGGTACAAAAGGCAATTACAAGAAAACCTCTATGATCACACCATTCAAAGAAAAGACCTTTTCGAAAGGTGCTTCTACATCGTCGTCAAAGGTTGAAGACAAGTGCCTTTATTGCACAAGGATTGGTCATTGGAAGTGAAATTGCACGAAATACATGGCGAACCTAAAAGCTGGAAAGGTTCTCGCTGTAGGAAATAATTCTCATTTAAATTCATGTTATTTTGTCAACTTTTGTATAGCGATACAAGTTTTGACTCTCACCCATTTTAGTTGTTTTAAAGGGACTCCTTCCAAGGGCAAGGAGAAAGATAAGAAAGCTTAAAGTTCCTTTTGTGGATTGCTATGGTAGCAACCGAAGATTGAAGACATGAAGAGCTTGGCTACAATTTTCCTTTAATGTCTTCTTTCGATTATGCATTTTAAATTTAAGAACATTGTATTTTCTTGTATGAAAAGGATTTAGTATTAATAAAACAATGGTTGTAATGATGTTGGTGATTTGGTTCTCAACCCAAGTCACCCTTTTGTTCTTAAATCAAATCGTTGTTTTAAATGCATTTTATGCTTCATAACATGAGTTAATATGATCTCCATAGATCGTAATCAAGTACCTCGAATAGTTCACCGTACGCTAGACATGATAGGATCATAATAAAGTAAAACAGGTTCCTAGCATGCTTCTAAATCCATACAACAATCTAAGTTCATAAAATCAGAATCAACACCAAAATCAATCACACATTATGCTACTTTAACAATAAGGCCGAGTTACTCATCAATGTCACCTTATAAGCGGTTATGCTCCGAATTCTTCTTCAATCACGTAGCTATCAACCTCCGAGTCCTCTAATCCAAGTCCTACAACAAAAGAAATGAAGATTATAAGCTTAAAACGGATTTTGGTGAAAACAACGTCTTTTTCGAGTTTGATAATACTGAAATTGAAAGAGATAGAAAGCTTGCAAATCTCGAGAGGATTCCGAAAATGTAAGTCTTACCTTGATACGAGTTCGGGAAGAGGTCGAGATGATTATTTTAAGCTTGAGAAATGAAGAACAATGGAGTTTTGGGATGTTACTGTAAAATGAATTTTGTGAAGGATGATATGTCGATAAATAGGGTTTAAGTGGGGTTTTATATTGTCCTTTCTTTTTATTTGAGTCGGGTTATTTGTTTTGTGAACGGACTTAAGTCGGAATTAGAATATGCCAAGTGAACATCTTAAGAATTAAAGTATTCTTAAGACGAAGCTTTAACGGAAAAACTTAAATTAAAATTACGATTTATTATTAAAATAATATTATATTCCGTAAAATAATTTAAAATCATTAAAATATTATTTACGAAAATACGGGATGTTACAATCACCTCAACTTTCAAAAAGTTTCGTCCTCGAAACTTGAACGAAGATAAATCTAAGTAAACTATACCTCTATCGAAAAGAGAAGGATGCGTGGCAAGCATCGAAGCCTCTGTCTCCCAAGTCTGCTCCTCAACGTCGCCACAACGCCATAGGATCTTCACCCTGACGATCCAAAATCTTCACTGGACGCTCCTCGAAAGCAAGATTCGGCTCTAGGTTATCGATCTCTCTCTGAAGCACGTGACTAGGATCACTGACGTACTTGCGGAGCTGTGAAACATGAAAGACACTATGCACCTTGCCCAAACTAGGAGGAAAATCCAATCTATAAGCAGCAACACCAATCTTCTTCAAAATCTCGGACGGCCCAATATACTTAGGACTCAACTTGCCCTTAACACCAAATCTCTTGACACCTTTCATCGGAGAAAGTCGAACGAACACTCTGTCACCAGCCTCAAACTCAAGCGGTCTTCGACGAATGTCTTCATAGGATTTATGCCGATCCTGTGCGGCCTTCATCCTACCTCTGATAAGCTGAACAAGATCAATAGTCACAGCCAACTGGTCCGGTCCCAAATCATGAACGTCGCTCGACTGATCCCAGCAGATAGGGCTACGACACTTCCTACCATAAAGCACCTCATAAGGAGCCATCTGAATCGACGAGTGATTGTTGTTGTAAGAGAACTCAACCAGTGGTAGACTCTGTTCCCACAAACCCTGAATATCAAGTGCACAAGCTCTCAATAGATCCTCTAAAGTCTGAATGGTCCTCTCTGACTGACCATCAGTAGCAGCATGGAACGTTGTACTCATCAAAAGTCGGCTACCTATGGCCTCCTGAAGAGCTTTCAAAAATCTGGAACAGAAACGCGGATCTTTGTCGGAAACAATCTCTCTCGGAACTCCATAATAACGAATAATCTCTGCAATATAAGCCTTAGCAAGGCGATCCATATCCCAAGTCTCACGAATCGGTATGAACCTAGCACACTTAGTCAATCTGTCGACTACTACCCAAATAACATACTTACCACCAGCGGTCTTAGGTAGAGCGGTAACGAAGTCCATAGAAATGCACTCCCACTTCCAGTGAGGAACATGGAGCGGCTGTAGCAGACCACAAGGTCTCTTATGCTCAATCTTAACCTGCTGACAAGTCAAACATCTACTCATATAATCCAAAATATCCTTCTTCATACCAGGCCACCAAAATAAGAGCCTAAGATCCTTATGCATCTTCTCACCACCAAGATGAATCGAATAAGGAGTCAAATGAGCCTCATCTAATGCTCTCTTCCTCAACGTAGGAGCATTAGGAACAAACATCCAGCCACGGAAACGAAGAAAGCAGTCAGCATTAATCACAAAATCTCTAGCCTCGCCACTAGCAATCTTGGCCTCGAACTTCCTAAAGGTAGCATCTGTAGGCAAACTCTTACGATTCTCCCAATACAATGTCGGCTCAGCAGTCATCGCAGCCAACTAGTCAAATCCACTACCTACCATCTCTAGTCTCAACTTTCTAAACTCAGAACAAAGTTCCTCTGGCAATACACGAATGACACTCAACGAATGAGAAGTCTTGAGACTAAGCGCATCAGCAACCACGTTAGCCTTGCCCTCATGATACAATAGCTCAATATCATAGTCTTTGACCAATTCCAACCATCGACGTTGTCGCATATTAAGGTCCTTCTAAGTGAAAATGTACTTCAGGCTCTTGTGATCAGTGAAAATGCGGCAATGCGATCCAATCAGATAGTGACGCCACATTTTCAAATCATGAACAACTACGGCTAACTCAAGATCATGTGTAGGGTAGTTCACCTCATGAACTCGCAACTGTCTGGAGGAGTAAGCAATCACTTTCCCTCTCTGCATCAACACACAACCAAGCCCAAGCATAGAAGCATCACAATAGACATCAAAATCAACACCAATCTCTCTGGAAGAGTAAGCACTGGAGCGGTCGTCAATCTGGTCTTCAACTCCTGGAACGAACTCTCACACTTATCGGTCCATATAAATTTGGTTTCCTTCTTAGTAACTGAGTCATCGGACGAGCCAATCTAGAAAAGTCCTCTACAAACCGTCTGTAGTAACCAGCCAATCCTAGGAAACTACGAATCTCTCCCACATCTTTGGGACTCTTCCAATCAATCACAACCTCAATCTTATCAGGCTCAACCATAACACCCTTACTAGAGATAACATGTTCAAGAAATGCAACCTGAGACAACCAAAACTCACACTTCGAAAACTTTGCAAACCACTTCTGTCGGCGCAGAATCCCAAGTATCAAACGAAGATGTTCGGCATGCTCAGCATCAGTCTTCGAATAGATAAAGATATCATCAATAAACACCACAACGCAAGTGTCTAAGTACTCATTGAACGTCCTGTTCATCCGATCCATGAAGATAGCAGGAGCATTCGTCAAACCAAAAGGCATGACAACGAACTCAAAGTGTCCATATCTGGTACGGAAAGCAGTCTTCGCAATGTCAGCCTCTCTAACTGGAATCTGGTGATACCCTGAACGAAGACCAATCTTGGAAAATCTGGAAAGAATCTTCTATTATCACGAGAACGGAGATGATTTCTTCTCTATTATCTTTATAAAACAGAAACATTAACATCATGGAAGCGATTTCCTTCCGTTAACACTTGCGGTTCCCTTTGTCCTCTCTAGGAACTAATGACAACATATGGAACATTTACTTTTGTGTCCTCGCGTAGTTTCTTCTGTGTCCTCTCGTAGTTTCTTCTATCCAATCTCTTAGAGTTCTTCTTAAGGACTCCTTATAGGATATTTTTTCTAAGATCCTATGATTATTTCATTGGTTTGCGGGCGTAGAATTTCTCCCACTCTATCCTTTAAAATAACCATTATTTAAGAAGGATAGCATTTTCGCCCGTTAACAATGTATTGGATAAAGAATTAATTTGAGTATTGAGATATTAACATATTCCTTCATTTAAGGTGAAAATCTTATAATGAACTAATGTTCTTATATTTGAATTTGAAGTAAGTCGAATTACTTTTATAATGATCCCATCATATTACTCATGTTATATATTATATAAAAGCATTTTAAAACCAACATGTTTGATTAAGAACAAAAGGATGACTTGGGTTGAAAACCAAGTCACCACTATTACAACAATTGTTTCAATAAGATTCTTGTCGTACAAGAAATATAAAGTTCTTAAATTAAAATGCAAAAAGAAAGAAGACATCAAAATGAAAAATTAGAGTCATGCTCTTTTATGTCTTCAATCTTGGATGCTACCATAGCCATCCATGGAAGGAGCTTCAAGCTCTCATTTCCTTTCTCCTTGCCCTAGTTCTTGGAAGGAGTCCCTTTAAAAAAATTAAAAAGGGTTAGTATTAACAACTTGTATCATTATACAAAGGTTAATGTTATAACATGAGTTTAAATAAGAATTATTACCAAAAGTGTGAACTTTTCAAGCTTTAGGTCGGCCAAATACATTGCATAATTACGTTTCCAATGCCCCATCTTCATGCAATAATGGCACTTATCTTCAACCTTTGAAGATGATGTGGTCATGGATGCCATTTTACCTTTTCCTTTACTATTTCTCCTTTTATGCTTCCTTTTGCTCCTATTCTCAAGATTAAGCGTATTCTTCTTGGTACTTCGAATAAGTCCAAACTCCCTCTCTGCCCGTGAAGGCATATCAAGGAAGCGAAGAATTCGATCTATTATGACATAGTCAGGAGCTTGCACCCTTTGATTTTGCAAGATTTCAGATGGAACAACCGACTTAATCACATGAGAACTCGTAAATTGACCCCTATACGAATTTGGGTCAAACCATGCAGAAATTACTTCATGAAGCAACATCCTAGGAGTTTGAGAAAACATATTCTTAAGCTTGGTGTAAATCTCATTTGCCGTGCTAAGCATAATCATCCTTTCTTGGGGATCCGGCTCCAAAGAGAAAATGAGTATGTCCCTAAGAATATTTGACTCCTTCATATAGGCTTCATAGGCCTCACGAGTCGCAATCGTGGAATGAGCAGTAGGAACAGGAGGAGCAGCTTCGGCAAGGAAACAAATCTTATTGTCACCTTCCGCAGCTATTAGTAACTGAGTTTCCCAATCTTTAAAATTAGTGCCTTGCTTCCCAAGCTTGCAACGATTCATGAAAGATTGGAGCCAAGAGACGTGGTGTGAGAGTGGTTGAGCGTTATTTGCCATTGATGATTGAAAGTCGAAAATGAACTACAAATGAAAATAAGGAATTAAAACACAATTATCGTTTTAATAATTAAACTTGTAAATTTTAAACAAGTTAAGCATCTACTTAATGATCTCTTACCCAATTAAGTAAATGATCCCGAGACCCAAATACACACTAACTCGGGCACGGTTTAGCTGATACATCCCTCATTAATATGACTCGGTAGATTAACTCCTTAATCAATTCTACTTTTAGAACTCTCGGTCGATAAAATTACACTAATTCTTATCTTAGCCCGAACTTATTACCACTACGGTGGCTCGAATACCTTCGTCGAGATCAACCAAATTTCGAGAACGTAATCATATTACCCCACTTCACGAACATAATAAGGTTTGCACCCCGGTTTAGCCGAGCCTACTCCCTTATGAAGAAGATCCTTCGCGGGTTCTTTACTTTTTGGTAAGGCTATGTCTCGATTTTTAAATAACGTAAGAGATCTTGTCAATTTATTATCTATCTCCTTTAAGTGAACTAAGTCGGTGAATTATCGATAATTTAATTGACACGGTCGATAAAATCGATGAAATGCATGATGTGAATGACGATTTGGCTATGCATACAAACATGATAAGCATAAATAAAAGCATAAAAACTTAAAAGCATAAATAAAACCCTAGTATGGCCTTTCCTAAAATAGAAAATAAAGTAAATTACAAATTCGGAAACCAACTCCTTTGGTCCCTTGAACTTCACACGCGGCACGCATCCCAAGGCAAACTCCGTCTTGGTCGGAACTCCTTTCCGACATGGCACCGTCTTCAAGGATCTCCGGAATTACAAATAATTACAAATTTTCTATCTATTTTATACATTATAAAATAAAATAAAACAATAAAATAAAGTGATACGAGATCACATTAAATTACAACCGAATCGATAAACCCTTACATTACGGGAAATATCGATTAAAATCTAAGGCCATACTAAGTAAATTACATAATTCAAAATTACGTAAATAAAATTATGACATTCATAAACAGTAATTAAATATGCAATGCTTATGTAAAATGCAAAACGTAAGCCAAATCGTCCTATTTAAACACGTTTTAAATATCGTTATTCGTAATAACACGGTTTTATGGAATAACGTGATTTAAACAATTTTAAAATCACTAATCACTCTATGAATCATTATTCATGATATAGTTAAGTTTCCTAACACATTTTACGATTCAAAATTTAGTCTTACTTAATTTCGAAAATTAACTTAACTTTTATTTTAATATTGTTCGGTTTTAATCGGTTTTACGGGAAATAGCATTAAAATAATCAAACGAGTCATAAAAATTTCGAAAATTCAAAATTCAAAATTTTGAACATACTGAAAATTTTCAAAAAAAATTCAGATCCTTAAAATTAAATATTTTCGAAATACACCATTTATTTCGTAAAATAGCCGTTTAATATGCATAATATATCGAAAAATCCAGAAAAGGAAAAGAAAGAAAAGAAAAACGAAAAAATCAAAACTTCCAGGAACGAAGTCGACCGACCTCCTTCATGGGTCGGCCGACCAGCCGTCAACATCAGATTCAAAAAAATTCGTTCCAAATTCCCTTTCTTTTATGTGTTATCACTCCCGTACCTCATTCAAAAATAATTGGGAGTCCTTTCTTATATATAATGTGAAAGTTGTGCTACAAAAGAGCACCTTCTGATTATCAAAAGTTGTGAATTATGTTGTTGGAAATCGGTTTTACTAGCTTGGCTACTAACCCCACATATCCAAAAGCATCGTAACCACTTTGCACCTTTTACCTCACATATCTTTCATTACCTCGATTATATGTATCCAAGTCACTTAATGGGTTTGTTTTACATAGTTGTAGAATTTCTGTTCATGTTAGATTGCAGGCATGTTTTCATGGGTCGCAGTTAGGTGAGTGTCTCTACAGATTTACTTCTTTCTATCTTTTACATATACTCACCCTTTGCTTCATGAGTGTCTCGAGCGTGTCGCGAGAGTCCATGGTATAAGTCTCTATAGTTTCCAGTTTGCAAGTTTGACGACCTTACAACTCGTTTGCATGATTTAAATACTTTCTCATTTTGTACTTGGCATTGGTTTAGGCTTACATGTAAATTTCGCTCTGAGGTTGAAATCGTTCCATTAGTTAAGATCGAGTCTATTTCTTGCTTGAGGGCAAGCAAGGGTTTGGTTTGGGGAATTTGATGCGTGTCTATTTTATGATGTTTCTCATCTATTTTTACACGCATTTGGTCGCTCATTTACTATGTTTTAGCCCTTATTTCCCAACAATCGTGTACTTTCGTATTTTTATGCACTTTTGTAGATTTATGCGGAAAAGGGACGATTTTGCACCAAATTCATGCCCTCGGGATTTTTGCATAATTAAGGAACGAAGGAAAGTCAACTGGAGTCATTATTTAAGTACCAAAAGTCAAATCAAGAAGAACCGGAGAATTTCTACGGGGAAACGGGTCGACCGACCTACTAAATGAGTCGGCCGACCTGGCCTGAAGTTTAAAAAGTCCAGAATCTTAAAGAAAGGCCAGAATTCTCCTAAGCCCGTAAAAGAGGTTGACCGACCCACCAAACTGGTCGACCGACCTCAGCGAAGCCCAGAAGCAGTTTTCGGAAATAGATTAGAAGTATGGAGTCTTTAGGAAACTCTTAAATTCTGCCCTATATAAGCTAATCTTTTGATTAGGGTTTTGGCATTCGGTTTTACATCCAGTTTTATCATAGAGAGTTTTAGCATTCAGTTTCTAATGAAGTTTTGCTCCGTCTTTAGTTTATTTGTAATCTTTCAATAATTCTGAAGCATTCAATAAAGTTTGTTCCTTTTCTGCCTTAATCCTGTCTCTGGTAATTATTTTCTTAATTTAAGTTTTATTATTATTCTTATTATTATTGCATCCGGTTAAGATAGAATTCCCAAGCTTTATTGAATCTTGCATGCTTAGATTATTACTTACTATGTTTTCCATATTTAATCCCGTTTTCATCATTGTGTTAGTAATCATGCGTAGCTAAATTTCATATGTTAGGATGTAGGGGATGAATATGCATAGGTAATAGAATTCCGAGACCGACTTGTAGCAGAGCCGTGGTCGGCCGACTCAAATAATGGGTCGGTCGACCAAGGCGGTGGTCGGCGACTGGAATAGCTGGTCGGTCGACTCACTCGCGTATGAATCCTGTTTCGTCTTTCTTTGTTGACTATAATACCCTACAATGAGACCAAAAGGAGACTTGTAGGATGTTAGTAATGACCTACCCAAGATTGAGAGATACGGGAAGGGCATTGGTTTACACCTTAAGACGGCTAGGTTACTCAAGACTGAAAGGTATGTGACCTAGGATTTAGGAATCACCCTTATTGTTGACACCCAATAATTGTGAGACCTAGGAACTAATAGCATAGGCCGAAAGGAGCTATTAGGTACCATAGACCTAAAGGATATGTTACACCCCTTACGCGACTGCAATACATGTTGACCTTAGGATTTATATTGCCTTAGCTATTTATTACCCAAACATCCTAGCATCCCTTTTATTATTGTTTTATTATCATCTTTATTTACTTATTTTATTTTTATCTTTGCTTTAGACTTAGTAAACAACAAATCAAACCCCCAAAATTGTTACCTTAAAACATTAACATCAAACAATAAACATTCCCCACCTCCTTGTGGTTCGACCCTGACTTTCACTATCTATAGTTTAAGTTTAGGAATCATAAATTTATCTTTGGTACCCTCAACGACGGGCATCAAATTTTGGCGCCGTTGCCGGGGAGGTGACGCTAGTGTTTATTGTTTTTGTTTTTGTTTATCTTTGTTTAAGGAACTTTTGTTCCTTAAACCTTCTCACCTTTTTCTTGTAGTTTCCATCTTATGCGCATGTCAGTTCAAGGAGAACTCCTACCACTTCACCACGAGCTTGAGAGGACTCTAAGAGAAAGAAGGAAGCAGCTTCTAGCGAATCAGGAAGGAGGTTCACCATCTTCCTTATTCCAAGAAGACATCTTTGAACAACCATCATTACCATCTTCACCAAAAACACCAACTTCACAACCAAATTCACCCAACAATCCACCTTCACCAAAAACACCACCTTTCACCTACTTTCCAGTTTTTCCGAAAGAAGAAGAAAACATGACTGAGGAAGCTAGTATTGCCAGTAACTCCATGCCTCAGGCAAAGGACCTATACAAAGGGTTTACTTTACCTGCAGGTACTGGGAAGCCATTCGAGGCCAAGCCTGCCTATATTACTATGGTTGAAAGAAACCAATTTGGAAGCTCGGCCAATGAGGATGCTGCAAAGCATATTGAAATCTTCACAGATTACATATGCTCTATTGCACCCCCAGAAGGAGTGACACAGGACCAGATTAAGCAGACCATGTTTATCTTCTCTCTTAGGGACGCTGCAAGGGAATGGTACATAGACTTGGACCGCACTGCTGCGGGAGTCACAGATTGGAATACCCTAGCCTTAGCATTCTACAGGAAATACTATTCTGCATCCAAGACTAATGCTTTGAGGCCGCATATCACAAATTTTAAGCAGGGCCCCAATGAGGATTTTAGTGAGGCGTGGGACAGGTTCAAGAGACTTGTTCGATCCATACCACACCACGGATTCGAACAATGGTTTCTTTGTAACCAGTTCTACAATGGTCTCTATGATGACAACAGGGCTTATTTAGATGCTGCAGCCAATGGGAGATTCCAGTACAATTCAGGAGAGACTAAGGGTCTCAAATTGATAGAGGATGTTGCTGTACACCGTGCTGAACATGGAACTTCCCGAGGCAATCAAAGGAAAGCTGAATATAACCTGACAGCTATTGAGGCGTTGACGACCAAGTTGGAGAAACTAGAGGCTGGAGGAAAGTTCGATCTAGGAAGTGGGAGCAAGGGAGGTATTTATCAGGTGAATGCCGTTCAAGACGGACCCTTTGCTTGTGAAAGGTGTGGTGGAGAAGGGCACGTGTCAAAATTCTGTACTTCATCCAATGAGACATGTGCCGCTTTCCAACACTATCGTGGGAACAATTTTTATGACCTAAATAATAATAATGTCCATCCCAACATGAGATGGACAAGCCAGAATGTTCTCAATCCACAACACATGCAACCTCAACAAAATTCCACATACATTCCCCCACATAAGCAAGGTTTCCAAAAACCACCCTTCAACCCTCAACCTCCTTCAAATCCACCACCCAACACAGACACTCTTATCCAAAATCTTATTGGGTTGGTTCAGAAGGAATCTCAGGCTAGAGAGGCAGGGATGAAGATGTTAGAATCTCAGATTGCTCAAATTGCGGGCAAGAACGATACTAGGGCCCCAGGTCAACTTCTGACCAAGACGGACAAGAAAAAAAAGACTTTAAATATCATATCCCTACGAAGCGGAGCTAAAGTGGGAGGCGAAAAAGAAAAACAGCTGAGTAACAGCGAGGAAGGTCGACCGACCCAGGAGCCAGGTCGACCGACCTCTGAGCAGAATCCGAAAAATCTCGCTGTACAGGAAAGTGGTCGACCGACCGAGGAAGAGGGTCGACCGACCACCGATGGGGAGGGAGATGCCCCTTTTCGTCCCGAATTGCCGAACAATTTAAGGGATTTTCTTTTCCGGGGTGATAAGACCCCCAGGTTTCTGAAAAGGGCTGCAAACACCGACTCTTCAGCCCCTCATTTCCCAGAAAGACTCATACCTTCGAAGGACCAGGTATCTTTTGACAAATTCAAAGACGTAATTCGTTCATTAAATGTTCAAGTTCCGTTTCTAGAATTAGTCCAACAGGTTCCTTCATATCTTAAGTTTATGAGACAGCTCTTGTCAAGGAAGAGGTCTTTAGATAAGGTTGAGTCGGTGGCTCTCACTGAAGAGTCATCTAGTTTTTTTATCACATGTTATTGCCCCTCACAAACTCGATGATCCTGGTAGTTTTTCTGTCCCCTGCAATATAGGAACCTTTCCTGTAAAAAAGGCTTTATGCGACTTAGGAGCTAGTATAAGTGTCATGCCCCTAAGTGTTGCCCTAAAACTAGGAATGACCAATTTTGCAGTGACCAGCATGACTGTCCAGATGGCAGACCGTACATCTATGGAACCCATAGGGGTGTTGGAAAACATCCTTGTGCGTATAGACAGGTTTTTCTTCCCAGTTGACTTCGTAGTTTTGGACATCCCAGAGGATGCCCATATACCTATAATACTAGGAAGACCCTTCCTCCACACTGTGGGAGCCATCATAGATGTAGGCACTGGGACTTTGACCTTCAAAGTAGGAAAGCATTCCATTATCTATGGCCTATCTTACAGGAAGAAGGATGCTATGACCCCCATCACTTGTAATGCTATTACTTCTGAAAAGAAGTATAAGGTCATCACTACTTCTCCTACTTTATTGCCTACTCCTGTATCTGTTTTTACACCTCCGCCCCAGATTGGGAGCAATATGGAGGATACTTCTATTGTGACTAATGCAGGAATTGGTTTGGGGAAACCCAAAATAAAGGAAGTCACAGTGCAGAGAGGGGGAATGGGATTCTTGAGCTACAAAGAAGATGAAGACCCAGATGTTGTAGATCGGGAGGAAAAGAAAAAGAGGAGACAAGCTCAAGAGGAGAGTTCGTCGCATATGCTTTGCGGCGGAAAGAAGATGTGTTTTGCTACTCAAGAAAACACTGTGGAGACCACGGCATGTCGTCAAAAGCCGTGGTCGGATATATTCCGCATCTTTAGCGGATAGTTATTTCAAGTTTCAGCTTTTAAGACAATTTACTTTTGTTGTTTAAGACTTTTTTTTAATTTGGTTTGCTCGTAGTTTTAGAACTTTTTCCGTTATGCTTGCGTAGTTAAGACTTTAGATTTGTTTCTGGCATCTCGCGCATTTGTTGGGCGCATATATATTGCTTTTTCAGGTTCGACAAAGAAACGAAGACCGTTGTGCAGCAGAGGGGTCGACCGACCTATCATACGGGTCGGTCGACCTAGTCCCTGTAACGTTGGAATTCCTGTAGTCTGCAGGAAGGTCGGTTGACCTAAAATAGGGGTCGGTCGACCTACCCGTCCGTCACAGTCTGATCGTTTCTTCCTCGGGAATCGTGCAACCGTCTTAGGTACTTGAGTGGCACTGCTAGCCACCAAAACCTCCCAGCTTACGCTGGTTTGGGGAGGTTTTTCTCATACGTCTATTAATCCAGTGACTTCTTTCCAGTTTTTCCTTAGGTTTTTTTTTTTTTTTTGCATCTTTCCTTTAAATTTTCTGAAACCTTTACTTAGGCTAATGCACAATGGGGACATTGTGCGGGTTGGTTTGGGGAATGGTTTCGTGTCACATGCATTGCATTCCGTCACACGTTTACTGCATTTCTGTCTTGCATTGCTTTTCTTTATTTTCCTTATATATACAAAAGAAAAATACAAAAAAAAATGAAAAAATTTCAAAAATACAAAAAAAATGCACGTTTATTTTAGCATATAGGTCGAGTCGGAACGAAAGTATTTCAAGGATGATTTAGCTATCTTACATGTCTATGCCTTTACATTTACTTGTCAACTTGTTTTAGTATAAGAGTCTTTCGCATATCTACGAGTTTTTGTCAAACTATTTGTATATCTTGAGACTTGACTTATACCTTGGCAACCTACTATACATTCTAAGTTTTAGAGCCTTATTCCTGGTTTCATTCTTAAACCAGTTGTCTAGGATATGAGTAGTACTCCCCTTGGAACATGTTACATCGATATGCATAAACATGAACTTGAATTACTATATACTTGTTTTACTTTCTCGTTTTGTGAGTCTTGGTACGTGCATTTGGGATCCCTTTTTTCATATTTACCCATAAGCTTCACATAGCCAAAATTGCCTTTTTATTCCCCCAAAACTACATCCCATACTTAGCCTACCCTTCCAAGCTAGTATTTGTGATCTTTGGTTTATTTGGAGGTATCTTGGTTTGTATGCTATCTTGAGCAAAAAGAGAAAAAAAATAAAGAAAGCAAGAAAGATAAAAAAAGAACAGAAAAATCCAGAAAAGGAAAAGAAAGAAAAGAAAAACGAAAAAATCAAAACTTCCAGGAACGAAGTCGACCGACCTCCTTCATGGGTCGGCCGACCAGCCGTCAACATCAGATTCAAAAAAATTCGTTCCAAATTCCCTTTCTTTTATGTGTTATCACTCCCGTACCTCATTCAAAAATAATTGGGAGTCCTTTCTTATATATAATGTGAAAGTTGTGCTACAAAAGAGCACCTTCTGATTATCAAAAGTTGTGAATTATGTTGTTGGAAATCGGTTTTACTAGCTTGGCTACTAACCCCACATATCCAAAAGCATCTTAACCACTTTGCACCTTTTACCTCACATATCTTTCATTACCTCGATTGCATGTATCCAAGTCACTTAATGGGTTTGTTTTACATAGTTGTAGAATTTCTGTTCATGTTAGATTGCAGGCATGTTTTCATGGGTCGCAGTTAGGTGAGTGTCTCTACAGATTTACTTCTTTCTATCTTTTACATATACTCACCCTTTGCTTCATGAGTGTCTCGAGCGTGCCGCGAGAGTCCATGGTATATATAGTTTCCAGTTTGCAAGTTTGACGACCTTACAACTCGTTTGCATGATTTAAATACTTTCTCATTTTGTACTTGGCATTGGTTTAGGCTTACATGTAAATTTCGCTCTGAGGTTGAAATCGTTCCATTAGTTAAGATCGAGTCTATTTCTTGCTTGAGGGCAAGCAAGGGTTTGGTTTGGGGAATTTGATGCGTGTCTATTTTATGATGTTTTTCATCTATTTTTACACGCATTTGGTCGCTCATTTACTATGTTTTAGCCCTTATTTCCTAACAATCGTGTACTTTCGTATTTTTATGCACTTTTGCAGATTTATGCGGAAAAGGGACGATTTTGCACCAAATTCATGCCCTCGGGATTTTTGCATAATTAAGGAACGAAGGAAAGTCAACTGGAGTCATTATTTAAGTACCAAAAGTCAAATCAAGAAGAACCGGAGAATTTCTACGGGGAAACGGGTCGACCGACCTACTAAATGGGTCGGCCGACCTGGCCTGAAGTTTAAAAAGTCCAGAATCTTAAAGAAAGGCCAGAATTCTCCTAAGCCCGTAAAAGAGGTCGACCGACCCACCAAACTGGTCGACCGACTTCAGCGAAGCCCAGAAGCAGTTTTCAGAAATAGATTAGAAGTATGGAGTCTTTAGGAAACTCTTAAATTCTGCCCTATATAAGCTAATCTTTTGATTAGGGTTTTGGCATTCGGTTTTACATCCAGTTTTATCATAGAGAGTTTTAGCATTCAGTTTCTAATAAAGTTTTGCTCCGTCTTTAGTTTATTTGTAATCTTTCAATAATTCTCAAGCATTCAATAAAGTTTGTTCCTTTTCTGCCTTAATCCTGTCTCTGGTAATTATTCTCTTAATTTAAGTTTTATTATTGTTCTTATTATTATTGCATCCGGTTAAGATAGAATTCACAAGCTTTATTGAATCTTGCATGCTTAGATAATTACTTACTATGTTTTCCATATTTAATCCCGTTTTCATCATTGTGTTAGTAATCATGCGTAGCTAAATTTCATATGTTAGGATGTAGGGGATGAATATGCATAGGTAATAGAATTCCGAGACCGACTTGTAGCAGAGCCGTGGTCGGCCGACTCAAATAATGGGTCGGTCGACCAAGGCGGTGGTCGGCCGACTGGAATAGCTGGTCGGTCGACCCACTCGCGTATGAATCTTGTTTCGTCTTTCTTTGTTGACTATAATACCCTACAATGAGACCAAAAGGAGACTTGTAGGATGTCAGTAATGACCTACCCAAGATTGAGAGATACGGGAAGGGCATTGGTTTACACCTTAAGACGGCTAGGTTACTCAAGACTGAAAGGTATGTGACCTAGGATTTAGGAATCACCCTTATTGTTGACACCCAATAATTGTGAGACCTAGGAACTAATAGCATAGGCCGAAAGGAGCTATTAGGTACCATAGACCGAAAGGATATGTTACACCCCTTACGCGACTGCAATACATGTTGACCTTAGGATTTATATTGCCTTAGCTATTTATTACCCAAACATCCTAGCATCCCTTTTATTATTGTTTTATTATCATCTTTATTTACTTATTTTATTTTTATCTTTGCTTTAGACTTAGTAAACAACAAATCAAACCCCCAAAATTGTTACCTTAAAACATTAACATCAAACAATAAACATTACCCACCTCCTTGTGGTTCGACCCTGACTTTCACTATCTATAGTTTAAGTTTAGGAATTATAAATTTATCTTTGGTACCCTCAACGACGGGCATCAATTCACATGCATGCTAGAAATAATATATGTGACACTATATCAAATTTTTATGGTCAAATTCGAACTTAAACTATTTAAGCTAAAATATGTCACTAATATTACGATTTTTACGATAAAAATCAATATTCATGCAATATTAACGAAAAATTTCTGAAAAATTTATCATGTATTTCATATATTGCATGTGACATCTACAAAAAAATTTATAGTTAAATTCATAATATAACTATTTATCCCATATTTAACTCATTTTATGACTATTTAACCATTAAAAATTCATAAACCATGCATTAAACTTAAATAATTTCGAAAATTATATATTCATAATATGTTAAATTCATGTGAGAACATATTTAAACTTCATGGACAGAAACATTATTTAGCTATTTTTCCCATAATAAAACATTTTTAACCTATTTTAAGCATAAATTAATCAAATTAATTATAATGATGAACAATATTATTCCATAAATCATCAAAATGACTTAAAAATATTTTAAGACCAGAAAATATACATGCAATATGATTTTCGTGCATATCATATATGTACTACTCATATTCGTTTTTAATTAAAATCGCATTTTCTCGCAAAAAACGTAAACATCGAGTTGCATGCAAGCAACCTTAAGCTCTGATACCACTTGAAGGAAACTAAGGTAGTCTTACTAACAAGTTCATATTATTTAGTCTTACTAATATATACTTATTTATCTCATAATAAATAATTTAGTCGATCTTAATCTTATGCATGCAAAAACAAGATGCGGAAATGTTAAAGAAACGGATTCTTACAACCGGTCCAAATGCGTGCTAGGACGATCCTCCACGGAGCAACCAAAATAGCTTGCCTCCTTTACGTTGCACCCAAGACCTACCCTTAAACACCGAAGCACGAGCACGAGCTAGGTGACGGAATCGGTAATATTAAAACCGTGTACTAATACTTCTATTAGTATTCTAGAGAATATTATGAAGATAATATTTAGAGGTTGTTATAATTTTCTTACACTAGAAAGATGCTAACTTGAGAAGATTAGGCTTAGAATATATGAAGCATCTCATATAAATAGAGTGGGATGCATGGGGTTGGGTGTGCCGTGTAATACAAGGCCTAGGGTAGAGTAAGAGCCAATTTTGTCTTACCCATAACCATAGGCATTAGGGCTATTAATCATTATGTTTTTAGGGTATTAATTTTACATTTTAAACCCATAAAACATCATCAATAAACCGGCACCTATATACGTAAAATGCACTTTCATTTTTCGATTTATAATTTGTACAATTATGTAACATCTCATGTGACATAATAATTGTATTAATTTAAAATATAACTTTATCACATAAATAATATTTCTAAATTAATTAAATCATATTTAACAAATCATTAAGTAATTCGAAATTACTATCCCAACATATGGTTATCATAATAATCGTCGATACGATATATATATATATATATATATATATATATATATATATATATATATATATATATATATATATATATATATATATATATATATATATATATATATATATATATATATTAACAACGTTTGTTATAACCATAAACCATTCATTATACTAATTTTGATATTTCTAGAATATCGTTTAATATTTGACAATCGACACATTTCAATTTCAAATATAAATCTTACTTTAAGATTCAACCTCTGAATTCTCGATATACGGTTTTAAGAATATCGATCAATCTGTATCCTATACAATTAATCAATATATTATTTAAGGGGTCTGTCCTATAGGTGTGACCTAAAGGGATCAACTGACCACCACCGTCATACGACAGTAATGTCAAACTCTAGTCAGCCAATCATTACTGATTAATGTTGGTTAGTTGACTATATCAAATATCGGATCGTCCCTTGCATATTCATATAAGATTTATGACAATGATTTTATCATTGTCGTGATCGCACTATTGTTGAGGACACATTTCCCAACAACCTGGAACAAGCTCAATAGTAAACTCGACATCCCTCTCAAGAGGTATGCCCGGTAACTCCTCTGGAAAGACGTCTAGAAACTCACGAACAATGGCTACATCCTCAAGCTTCGGTAGCGAAGGCTTCGCAGCTGAAACAACACACATGAAGGCTTGGCAACCCTTCCTAAGAAGATAAGACACTTTCATTGATGAAATGATGCGAACACCCTTTCGGGGGCGGGTTCCCTTATAGAAAACACGAACTCCTGAAGAACTCCTCAAGCATATTTTCTGGTCGCGACACTCGAATCGAGCATGGTATCGCGATAACCAATCCATACCGAGGATAATGTCAAATTCCTCGAGAGGAAATCTCAGTAAGTTCGCTGGAAATATGGCACAACCAATAATACTAGGAACATCCCTATGGGAAGAAGAGCATGAGAAAACATCTCCGGAAGGCAATGAGATAAAAGTCTCCTCAACAACAGAAGACTCAAGAACTAGTCTATCGGCGAACTGAATCGATATAAAAGACAATGATGCACCAGTATCGGATAACATAAATCACTCAGCACCGAGGACAGAAAATATACCAACAATGATATCCGGATGAGCCTCAGCCTCTGCTCTAGTCATAACAAAGATATTCCCCTTTGCCTTGCCTCCACGAGTAGCAGCAGCAGCAGTGGCAGCCTTGCCAATAGCGGTGTTTCTCTCAGGACACTTGAAAGACCTATGCCCAAATCCATTACAAGTGTAACACTTGTAGGCATTCTTGAAGCAATCAAAACCCGGATGAGATGGTTTACCACAACGGTGATAAGTACCCGAAGTAGTATCTGTGGGAACAGTAGTCTTAGCGACCGGTGCAACAAACCTCTCAAAACGCTTCTTCTGAGAAGTAGCAGGTGCAGAAGATGGAACAAAAGGCCTCTTGCCCTGGTAATAGATCTCTGATGTGAAGAAGTACTCCAGTAGCAGCACGAGCCTCAGCGTTAATAGCCCTGATAGAACTCTCAGCCCAGATGGCTTCATCGTACTCCTCAACAAAGACCATGCTCTCAATACGGGGTCCCAACTTCCCTCTGTAGAAGTACACCCTCTATGACTCATCTCTCACAAATCTCGAAGCAAAGTGAGCAAGCTGGTTGAATTTATCTGTGAACTCCTGTACCGTCATATTCCCTTGCTTGAGATCCATAAATTCCTTCAATCTCTGTGAACGCAACTCCTTAGGATAGATCTTCTCCTTGAAAGCTTCCCAATCAAACACTGGGTCCAGAAGAAAAGTAGGACCAGTCAAAGTCCACCATCTATCAGCTTCCAATGTCAGAAAATGAGTGGCTAAACGCACCCTATCCTCCCTGACTACTGAATACATGGCAAAACTCTTCTCCATCTCTCGAAACCACTCAGAAAGAGCAACAGGGTCAACTTCACCTCCGTCGGTCTTCGCGTGACTTCTGGACATCTGAGATGCAATCCATGAAAAGCCACCAGGTCTGTTGGCATCATTGTCTAGCGGAGGAGGAGGAGGAACAGCTTCAGCTTGGTTTCTCTGGTTCTCAAGCACCTGAAGAAGGGCTTGAATTATCGTATTCTCTGCTGTAGAAGTCCTCACCATCCTTCAAAAGAAAAGCAAGTGTTAACTTAGCAATTAGCAATCACAAACAGACTACAAATATAAGTCCTTAAATCTACCCCATCTCTCATTCATTATTCAATTATATGGTCAAGTTAAGGTTGGGGGTCATATGAGTGCGTCGGGAGCGATAACGCTCTGATACCAACTGTAAAACCCCTCGTCTCAGCGGAAAAGAAAACATACAAACATGCCAAAATTTACACGGAATTTAAACTTTAACATGCAAGATAAACGAGGTGAATTAAAACAGACTGTACAAACTGATATAAACCAAAACTTAGATAAGTATAACAGTCTAAGTATAAAAAACATAAATACAAAATAGCCTGGGATGGCACATCCCTACAGGCACTCAGTATGAAAACCAAAACGTCTAGGTCTAGCTACACGATAAGTAAGGTAAGTCAATGATGAACAACGGATCATTGCTCGCTAGCCTCCATAGTAACCCCTCAGTTATCCAACCTGTCATGTACCTACATACATGTAAACATGTACGCCACAATCAGTGGGGAGTGACTAGAGTTCTACTAGCCACCTATTGTTAACGACACGTAACACATAAAGCATCCAACATACTCCAGCATTTATAATATGTGAAGCATATATACATATATCTCAATATCTCAATCTCAAATCAACATGCAAATACTATGCAGGGCTCTCAACTAACTTCGGAAACTATTTGAAAGGAGAGCCGGTTTCCCATCCGGTTGCCCGGCCAGGGGGTCTTTCAATCTAAACCGTTTACGAAACCAGACTAAGAGTCATCCAATGCCTTGGATGAACAGTTCTAAAATCCATAACACACTATCTAACACAATCAATCAGCAACATCTGACACTGTACCCCAATTCAGGCAAGCAGATGCAATCAGCAGTATCTAGAACCAACCGCAACTCAGGCAAGCACTAGACACAAATCAACAGTGTCCAAGTCACACCCCAACTCAGGTTAGACTTGGTACACAATTCAGCAAGCATACACCCGTAGCCGCAACTCAGGCACAAATGGATACCAATCAGCTAATAATGGTTAATAACGCAACTCAGTCAGAACCATTACTCTTCGTAATGAAATCGGGATCCCAACTCAGACCCAACCCACTACGGTCAAACAAACTCACGATAGGGCAGAGGTCGCAACTCAGACATTTCCCTACTGCATCATCCATACACGAGACGGACAATACGTCGCAACTCAGACTAGGCCGTCACGCCACAAACACTCACATGTCAAACTAGAGGATCGCAACTCAGACCATAACTTGACACGCATCAAACATCAGTACATATCGTACTCTAGCGGTCCCAACTCAGACATATTCCGATATGTACTACAACTAGGTCCTTAGTCCTAATATTCTAGACTTCTAAACAACACTTAATTGACCCGAGGAACTAAGTTAAGGGAGAGTCGGTTTTCCTTTCGGTTACCCGACCGGGGGGGTCTCTATCCTCACTCCATTCCCGAACCCAATATAGTGCCGCCCGTACTCCGAGGACCACAATCACACATATAAAGCATACGGAACGAGTCTCCAGCGAATTGGACTAGCCGATCAAAAGTTAAAACGATTTTAAAGTGAAAATGGCTCCCAACCGGTCAGAGGCAGGCTGCCGGCCAGCCGTCTGACAACCCTTACACTATCAGCCTTTTGAAAACGAAAATATATGAGGAAGGGTCCCCAGCCGGTCGACCGGTCGCCGGCCACCCGGCTAGGAGACCACTCTCCCTATTCCTCTATTACGCTAAAAAGCACCCATTAAGGTGTCTCAGCCGGTCAACCGGCGGCCGGCCAACCGGCTGAGCACCCACTCAGCTTAAATTCCCAAAGTACGACCGGCTGCCGGTCGGTCGACCGGCTCAGAACCCTTGAACCAAAAATCGCGCATTACAGTGATTCCTAAATCTCGACTAAATCGATACAATTCTTAAAAACCGCAACAACACAAGTTTACCCAGCATATATATCATACGTATGATTCATAAACAAGCATAAATTCCCGCAACAAACACGTATTAAGTTCATATCTTGTATTCGTCTTAACTTTGCAAAAACTGAAAATATGCCAATGAAACACAAGGAACACCATGAAAATCAATTACACTACTTATTGAACATGTAAAACAGGTTACTAGCATGCTTCTAAGTCCATACAACAATATAAGTTCATAAAATCAGAATCAACACCAAAATCAATAACAAATTATGCTACTTTAACAATAAGGCCAAGTTACTCATCAATGTCACCTTATAAGCGGTTATGCTCCAAATTCTTCTTCAATCACGTAGCTATCAATCTTCGGGTCCTCTAATCCAACTCCTACAACGAACGAAATGAAGATTATAAGCTTAAAACGGATTTTGGTGAAAACAGCGTCTTTTTCGAGTTTGATAAAACTGAAATTGAAAGAGATACAAATCTCGAGAGGATTCCGAAAATGTAAGGCTTACCTTTATACGAGTCCGGGAAGAGGTCTGGATGATGATTTTAAGCTTGAGAAATGAAGAACAATGGAGTTTTGGGATGTTACTGTAAAATGAATTTTGTGAAGGATGATATGTCGATGAATAGGGTTTAAGTGGGGTTTTATATTGTCCTTTCTTTTTATTTGAGTCGGGTTATTTTTTTTGTGAACGGACTTAAGTCGGAATTAGAATATGCCAAGTGAACATCTTAAGAATTAAAATATTCTTAAGACGGAGCTTTAACGGAAATACTTAAATTAAAATTACGATTAATTATTAAAATAATATTATATTCTGTAAAATAATTTAAAATCATTAAAATATTATTTACGAAAATACGGGATGTTACACGTGCATCAGAGGCGACTCGTGAGGCCTATGAGACTTACATGAAAGAGTCGCATGCTCTTAAGAACGTGGTTATATTCTGAATGGAGCCGGATCTCCAAAGGAGAATGATTAGGCTAGTCACCGCTAACACGATTTACACTAGAGTTGCGACCATGTTTTCGCAAGCTCCTAGGGTAATCCAATATGAGGCGGCCTCCGCCTTCTTTGATTTAACCTTAAAGGAAGGTCAAAGGATTAGTCCTCATGTGCTCAAAATGGTTGAGCTAGCCGAAACCTTGAAGCTACAAGGGGTGAACCTTCCCGACTCTCTTATTATTGACAGACTTCTTCACTCCCTCAACAAAGTGAAAACGTATACTCAGTACCGGGTGAACGTTAACATGCGTAATCAAGAAACCTCTTTGGACGAATTGCATAAGATGTTTGTCCAAGCGGAAAAGGGATATGGGACTTAATGAGAGTTCCACAAAGGATGTGCTTAACATTGAGGAAAAGAGCAAAGGGAAGTTTAAGAAGAGTGGTAGAAAAGGCAAAGGCAAGAATGCCTCCATGACCACACCATCCAAAGAGAAGACCTTTTCGAAAGGTGCTTCTACCTCATCTTCAAAGGTTGAAGATAAGTGCCATTATTGCACAAGGATTGGTCATTGGAAGAGAAATTGCCCAAAATACTTGGCCGACCTAAAAGCTGGAAATGTTCTCGCTGTAGGTAATAATTCTCATTTAAATTCATGTTATTTTGTCAACTTTTGTATGTCGATACAAGTTGTAGATGTTGGGAAATGTGTCCTCAACAATAGTGCGATCACATAATTAAATCTCATGACGAGAATGCGCAATGGATGATACGATTTATATTAGTCAACTGACCAACATTAATCGGTAATGATTGGCTAGCTAGAGTTTGACATTACTGTCGTATGACGGTGGTGGTCAGTTGATCCCTTTAGGTCACACCTTTAGGACAATTCCCTTAAACTTTAAAGTGATCAAATGTATAATGATACGATTTGATCATATTCCTTAAGCTCGTATATCGAGAAATTAGAGGTTAAATCTTATTCTAAGATTTATGTTTAAAATTGAAACGTGTCAATTGTTAAACAATAAAAGATATTTTATAATATCGTGATTAGAATGAAACGGGTTATAATTATTACAAAAATTGTAAATCGTATTGACGATAAATTATAAAAGACCATTTTATATGTTGGTAATTTCGAATTACATGTCGAAAAGATAAATATGATTTATTTAATTTACAAATGATATTTATATGATAAATATGCATTTTAATTAATGAAAACAATTGTTATTTTAAATGTGACACTTTAGATGTCACACTTATACAATTGATTATAAGACAATTATAAAATGGACTATATGTTATGAGAGGGTGTCGGTTTAGTGGAGGTTAGTTAAGGGCATGATTAGTGTTTATTAGTGAGATAAACATAATCATTAAAGTTACCTTGAGAACACTAACCTATGGCCACCCTAAGAGCCTTGAGAAGAGAAGTTGTTCCCTTGTTACTCTTCCCTAAGGCCGGCTACCCTCTTCCCCATGCTCCTTAAGTAAATTGTTTATTAAGCTTTGGCATGTGTGATATATAAAAACATAGAACAACCTCATTCATCCTTCTTCTTAGCCGAAAATTTCCTAAGTAAGCAGAGAATTTCACAACCTCAAAATCAATATTATAAGATAATAAATATACTAATTGTAGTATTGAAATAATAAATCTAATTAAGAGATTAGGATTTATCTTAAGGAAAACCGATTTTGTGCTAGCTTTTTCAAGATCTCGGTTGTTTAAGGGGTTGTCTTGGTGCATCACAAAGGAGGTGTTCTTGTTGAACATTGGAGGATCATCCTTGCTATATTCTGGACCGTGTGTAAGGGTTCGAAATCTCCTCATTTCCGCATTTTATAAGCATGCATAAGATCATTTTATAAGTTAATTAAAATGTTAATTAAATTTATATTTAGTATGACTAAAATATTAAGTTTATGAGATAACTAAACCCAACAATTGGTATCAGAGCAACTAGGTTGTTTGCATGCTTTCCGTTTACGTTTTTACGGAGTTATTAGGATATCAAAATAAAACTTGGTATTTCGTTTGATATATGATATGACCGAAATTATTTAGCATGAATACCTACTGTTTCTAAAATGTTTTTAGAATATTTGGAATATATTTTGCATGAATAATGGTTATTGGTAGTTCAAATCTCGGTTTTATTAAGTTTTAATGGTTAAAAATTGTTTATTTCGGGAAAAATAGTTAAAATCATCCTTTGGCCGAGATTTTTCAGTATGTTATCACATGTATATCCTATGTTATGATTATGAATTTTCACAAATTATGGACTTATAAAACATGTGATAATATGAATTTTAAACGTTAAAATGCAATAAGATGAATAAAAATGGGTTTGTATAGTTGTATTCCGAATTTGACTATAAAAATTTATGAGTATGTCACATGCAATATTTAAAATATATGTTGAATTGTCCAGAAATTTATCTCAAATATTGCAATATTATAGATTTTTAATGTAAAAATCGGGTAATTAGTGACATTATTTCGACTTTAATAGTTTAAGTTGGAATTTGGCCATAAACATTTAACACGATGTCATATATATTATTTCCAGCATGTATAAAAATTTCGAGATTTTTATCTTATTTTATGCTTGAGAAATAATTTTAAAGGTTAAAATCGTACGATATATGACGAAAATCGTTAAAATTTACAATAATTGTTAAAATGGCCGGAAAATTTAACCCATAATAGTCATATATGATATGTTCATCACGAAATTATTCTTGGGAGCCAAAAGTTTCTGTTTTGATTTAATTTTAATTGTTAAAAGGATGCATTTAAAATTGTATAATAAGAGTCATATAATTAAACATTTCGGCTATTGGGCAGTGTGCCATTTAATTTTCTGTCTATTTTTATGTTCTTAAAGTATTTTGGAAAGTGTAAAAATATTATTAGTATTTTATTTGCATTTATGGAGCTAATTATTGAATTTTCCGACTTAAAATGCTCGTTTTACGTCTTATTTCGAAATAAATGTTAAAACCGTATAAATACTAATATTTTTAAGGTTCTGAAATTTTAAGAACAATCTGGAATTTTCAAAATTTGAATTTTGAATTTTTCGAAATTTTTATGACTCTTTTGGATTTTTATATTATTTTTCCCGTAAAACCGAGTAATACCGAATAATATTAAAATATGTTAAGTTAAGTCATGTTCAAAGTTTGAGTAAGACTAAATTTTGAAACCTATATGAGTTGGGATGATTAACTTAAGAATGAATACCGATTCATATAATGCATAGTGTTGTTAATCGTTAAAACACGCGATTCCATAAAAACCGAGGTATACGATGACTATTTATTTAAATAGGACGATTTGGCTTAGGATTTGCATGATAATTCATATATTTATAAGCATTGCATACTTTAATTATGAATGTCATGATTTTATTTACGTAATTTTTGGAATTATGTAATTACTTAGTATGACGTTAGTTTTAAATCGGTATTTCCCGTAATGTAAGGGGTTACCGATTCGGTTGTAATTTTGTGATCTCGTATCACCCAATTGTAATTTATTTCTATTTTATAATGTATAAAGTAGACTAGAAAAGTTGTAATTTTTGTAAATTCCGGAGATCCTTGAAGACGATGCCATTCGGAAAGGAGTTCCGAATAAGACGGTGTTTACCTCGAAGTGCGTGCCTCGTGAAGTTCAAGGGACCAAAGGAGTTGGTTTCCGAATTTGTACTTTTATTATTTCTTTTCTAGGAAAGGCCATACTAGGGTTTATTTTATGCTTTTATTTTTGCTTTTTATATGTTTGCATGTATAGCCAAATCGTCATATATATCGTCTCATGCATTTTTCGATTTAGTCGACCTAGTCATTTATTTTATCGATAATTCACCGACTTAGTTCACTTAAACGGAGATAGATAATAATTTGACTAGATCTCTTACATATAAATATTGAGACTTAGCCTTGCCAAAAAGTACAAGCCCATGAATCCCTTCTTCACAAGAACGTAGGCTCGGCTATACCGGGGTACTAAAATTGTCACGTTGGGTAAGTGGGCTAATAAGATTACACCTTGAAATTTGGTTGATCTCAACGAAAGTATTCGTAACCGTAGTTGCAATAAGTTCGGGCTAAAGACGATTTTAGAAAATTGTCGACCGAGAGTTCTAAGGTAGAACCGATTAAGAAGTTAATCCACCAAATTATACCGATACGGGTTGAATCGGCTACACCGTGCCTGGATTAGTATGGGTTTGGGTCTTGGGATTGTTTACTTAATTGGGTAAGAGATCATTAAGTAAATAACTAATTAACTTGTTTAAGTTTTTAGTTTAAATTATGAATTTTAAAATGATGTTGTTGTATTTCCTTCATTTTATTGTAGTTTAATTTTCAACATCATCAATGGCAACCAACGCTCCACCTCTCACTAACGTATCATGGCTTCGATCCTTTATGGATCGTTGCAAACTCGATAAGCATGGTTCCAATTTTAAGGATTGGGATGCGCAATTACTTTTGGCCGCTCAAGGTGACGATAAGAGTCGTTACCTATCCGAAGCCGCTCCTCCCTCTCCAACCGCTCGTTCTGCAATCGGAACTCGTGAGGCCTATGAAGCCTACATGAAAGAGTCCTCCGCTCTTAAAAATGTGCTCATCTTCTCCATGGAGCCGGATCTCGAAAGGAGTATGATCAAGTTGACCACATCGTATGAGATATACACCAAGCTTGCGACCATGTTTTCGCAAACACCAAGGGTGATCCAATATGAGGCGGCTTCCGCCTTCTTCGACATTACCTTGAAGGAAGGGCAAAAGATAAGCCCTCATGTGCTCAAACTCGTTGAGCTCGCGGAGACTCTAAAAACGCAAGACGTTGATGTTCCCGACTCTCTCATAATTGACCGAGTTCTTCACTCGCTCAATAAGGTCAAATCGTATGCTCAATTTCGGGTAAATTTTAATATGCGAAACCAAGAGACAACATTGGATGAGTTGCATAAGATGCTCGTCCAAGCCGAATGGGACATGGGACTTCATGAAAGTTCCACCAAGGATGTTTTAAACATCGAAAAGAGAGGGAAAATGAGCTTCAAGAAGAATGCCTTTAAAGGCAAGGGCAAGAAAACATTCAAGCCCAAAGCGACCAAAGAAAAGACCTTTTCGAAAGGCGCTTCCACCTCGTCTTCAAAATCCGAAGACAAGTGCCATTATTGCACGAGGATCGATCATTGGAAGCGTAATTGCCTCAAATACTTAAGCGATCTCAAAAATGGGAAGGCAACCGCCGTAGGTAATAATTCTCATTTATGATTCATGTCATTTATCAACTTATGTATACTGATACAAATGTGTTGATATTTACCCCTTTTTAATTGTTTTAAAGGGCCACCTCCTAATAATGATAAGGGCAAGGAGAAGGAAGCATGAGGTTCCTTACTTGGATGGCTACGGTAGCATCCAATTGATCGAAGACTTGAAGAGCTAGGCTCTAATTTTCATATCGTCTTCTTTCATATTTTGCATTTTATTTATGGAACAATTTATTTTCTTGTAAGACAAGGATTAAAATCCTAAAACAATGGTTGTAATTTTGGATATTGGTGACTTGGTTTTCAACCCGAGTCACTACTTTTGTTCTTAATCAATGTCTTGATTTCTCAAATAAATTGCATACCTTGTTTAAACATGAATAATGGTGATTTTATCACGCAATAAACATTGATACGATTAATATAATGTAATCAAAGTGTTGATTAAAACGGAGAACTACACCCCATGAGATACTTTCAATCAAAATGAGACAACATCAGTTCATTATAAGATTTTCATTTTAAGTGAAAATGAGAATGTATTCATCACACCTATAAAACTTCAAACATTCATATGCAATGGTTAATCGAAATAGCTATCCTTATACGAATAAAGGTTATTGTTAGAAGGATAGAGTGGGAGAAAATATTTCGCTCGCAAACCAATGATGAAAAATAAAGGATCTTAGAGAAGATTCCTACATGGGAGTCTTAAGAAGAGCCCTAAATGAATGAATTGAAGAAACTACGAGAGGACACTGAAGAAACTACGGGAGGACACACGAAGAAAGTTCCTTATGTTCATTGTTTCAGAGGGAAACCCCGTATGAATTCGGAAGGAATATCGGCTCCTTGAGATAATGATTTTTTAAAGATTATAAGATAATAGAGGAGAAATCATCTATCTATACGGGAGGAAAGACCGGTTCCTTAATAAATGATATTTCTAAATTTATAAGATAAAAGAGAAGAAATCATCTCAATTCTCTCAATGTAGTTATAAGGAAATTATCATGTCATATTCGTCTCGAGGAAACGAAGACATGAAAAGAGGGTGATGATTGATTGAATGAAAATAGATCACTATAGGGATAGTGATGGTGATAATGATTCAAGAGATAAATAAAAGATTTACATGCAAGAAATGAAAAGTTCATTTAAGAGATCGAGTAATATTGATTTTAGTGGGAGCAATGTTCATTAAAAGAATTAAGCCTACCATTTAGAGAGGATGGGTGATTCTTTAAGGTGTAAAGAATAAGAGGTTTTCAATTCTAGATGAACAAATACTTTATATCATGAGATGATGGAGTTTTACGGGAAGGTTTATTATATTGATAATAAAAGGCCGCCCATTAGAAATCAAAATGGTTAGATATGATTCATATTGATGAATAAAACCATGATCATATTGCCAAGATGATTGAAAATTATAAGAATGATGAAATCATTAATAACTACAATATAGATTTCAGCACATAAGTGACTAGATAATTCCGAGTGATTCTTTAATCCCTCTAGTATATCAATACGTCACGAGTTATAAGATAACAGTGTGAGCTTCCCTCAAGAAAGGAAACTCAAGATCTAGAATGAGTTCTAGACACGTGCTCAAATAAGTTCATATTATGTGAGATAATATGAGATGGAAGGAGAACAAAATTTGTAAGTTTTGCAATCATGAATAAAAGGTTTATTCGCAAAACACTAATACAAATAGATGATCGTGCATCAAATGCAATGAAATAGTATTGACTGTTTTTGCATGACAATGTCATTTGAGTTATAATTAACTCAAGATAAAAGATACTTTGTCAAAATCCAAATGGGTTGTAAGAGACAATATTGAACCCCATAAGTGAACTGGATTGACTTAGTATAGCCCCTAGCCGCTTACATGAGGTGACATGTCAAAGCGACTAGAATGTGAGGCGATTGATGGCAAGTTCAAGTGCCATAGAGTCATATGTGATGACTAGTCGATCACATAGGCAGACTGCAAGAGACACTCTGTCGGGCAAAGTGACCGCTTATAGAGTTCTGGAAATTTTATAATAGCCGGGTCGTGGCAAGAGCTGCTATAGTATTCTTGTGAGTCAATTCTTAGACTAAAGACTACTATCCCAAGAAGGTACAGTTTAGGCATAACCTTGATCCATTCTCTACGACTTTTCGTAACTGGAGTCAAATGGGATTGCTTTGGGGTGTGACTGACTCTGACTAGTTGAAGGAAGTAGTGCGATAGAAATTGTCCACCCCTTGTCAGGGTTGTTCAAATCTCAAGGCCACTCGAGGAGAAGATAACTGGAAATGCGAGGCCACGCTCAGAAGGTATCTATGGTAGATAATTCCGGTCAGACAGTTATTCTCCAGATCAAGGAAACCACTCATGATATGATCAAATGCAAGTACGACCTCAGAGAGACACCTTGCATTGAGTGGGAGATTGTAATAGGACAAGAGAATTGGTGAAGCACACTTGGCGAGGACAAGTGGGAGATTGTTGGGAAATGTGTCCTCAACAATAGTGCGATCACATAATTAAATCTCATGACGAGAATGCGCAAGGGATGATACGATTTATATTAGTCAACTGACCAACATTAATCGATAATGATTGGCTAGCTAGAGTTTGACATTACTGTCGTATGACGGTGGTGGTCAGTTGATCCCTTTAGGTCACACCATTAGGACAATTCCCTTAAAATTTAAAGTGATCAAATGTATAATGATACGATTTGATCATATTCCTTAAGCTCGTATATCGAGAAATTAGAGGTTAAATCTTATTGTAAGATTTATGTTTAAAATTGAAACGTGTCAATTGTTAAACAATAAACGATATTTTATAATATCGTGATTAGAATGAAACGGGTTATAATTATTACAAAAGTTGTAAATCGTATTGACGATAAATTATAAAAGACCATTTTATATGTTGGTAATTTCGAATTACATGTCGAAAGATAAATATGATTTATTTAATTTACAAATGATATTTATATGATAAATATGCATTTTAATTAATGAAAACAATTGTTATTTTAAATGTGACACTTTAGATGTCACACTTATACAATTGATTATAAGACAATTATAAAATGGACTATATGTTATGAGAGGGTGCCGGTTTAGTGGAGGTTAGTTAAGGGCATGATTAGTGTTTATTAGTGCATAAACATAATCATTAAAGTTACCTTGAGAACACTAACCTATGGCCACCGTAAGAGCCTTGAGAAGAGAAGTTGTTCCCTTGTTGCTCTTCCCTAAGGCGGCTACCCCCTTCCCCATGCTCCTTAAGTAAATTGCTTATTAAGCTTGTGCATGTGTGATATATAAAAACATAGAACACCCTCATTCATCCTTCTTCTTAGCCGAAAATTTCCTAAGTAAGAAGAGAATTTCACAACCTCAAAATCAATATTATAAGATAATAAATATACTAATTGTAGTATTGAAATAATAAATCTAATTAAGAGATTAGGATTTATCTTAAGGAAAACCATTTTTGTGCTAGCTTGGTCAAGATCTCGGTTGTTTAAGGGGTTGTCTTGGTGCATCACAAAGGAGGTGTTCTTGTTGAACATTGGAGGATCATCCTTGCTATATTTTGGACCGTGTGTAAGGGTTCGAAATCTCCTCATTTCCGCATTTTATAAGCATGCATAAGATCATTTTATAAGTTAATTAAAATGTTAATTAAATTTATATTTAGTATGACTAAAATATTAAGTTTATGAGATAACTAAACCCAACAGTAGACTCTCACCCTTTTAATTGTTTTTAAGTGGATTCTTCCATGGATTGCTATGGTAGCAACCGGAGATTGAAGACATAAAGATCTTAGCTCAATTTTTCAATTGATGTCTTCTTTCGATTATGCATTTTAATTTTAAGAACATAGTATTTCTTGTATGACAAAGATTTAGTTATTTCAAACAATGGTTGTAATTTGAATGTTGGTGACTTGGGTTTCAACCCAAGTCATCTCTTTTGTTCTTAAATCAAATCGTTGGTTTTAAATGCATTATATAACATGCGTTAATACGATCTTCATAGATTGTAATAAAGTACCTTGAATAGTTCGCCATACGCTAGACATGATAGGATCATAATAAAGTAATTCGATTTACTTAAAACGAGAATTACACCCCGTGAAATACATCAAACTCAAATATGACAACATTAGTTCATTATAATATGATCACCTTAAATGAATGAGAAAACTAATGTCTCACTCCTCATATAACCTACTATCCAAAACATTGTTAACGGGCGAAAATGCTATCCTTCTTAAAATAACGGTTATTTTAAAGGATAGAGTGGGAGAAATTCTACGCCCGTGGTATAAATATGGGATCTTACAGAAGAGTCCTATATGGGATCCTGAAGAAGAACCCTAAATGAATGGATAGAAGAAACTACGAGAGGACACAGAAGAAACTACGCAAGGACACAAAAGGAAATGTTCCTTATGTCATTAGTTCCTAGAGAGGACAAAAGAAACCACGTGTATAAACGGAAGGAAAAACGTTTCCATGAAGTTAATGTTTCTGATTTTATAAGATAATAGAGGATAAATCGTCTCCCGTCCTCTTGATGATAGTATTTCTTGTTCTAAAGGAATATAGAGGAGAAATCATGTCCTGTTGTTTTCCAAGGAAACGAGGACGAAAAATGAAATGTTCATTTGAGATGAGAAGATGTTTATTGAGTAGTTGCTAAACACTATGAAGATAGTGGGAGTTATTTAACTATAAAGATAGTGATACGACATTCAGTGGGAGAAAAGTCATTAAGAAATTGAACCTACCATTAAGAGAGAATGGTGATTCTTTAAATGTAAAAAATAAGAGGTTTTCAATTCTAGATGAGTAAATAAGTTAAGAACATCATAGGATGATGGACAATCATGAGTGAGTTTATTATATGATAATGAAATATCATCTATTGATCTACAAGGTTGGATAAATTATTCATGTCGATGAATAAAGAATCCTAGATATGAAAGTGTTGATTCGTATGACCTTGATTAACATGCCAAGATGTTGAAACAAAAACCTTATGTCGATATAAGTTCTCGAGGAGAACTAGTGAATCGGATCTAGGTAAACTACAATATGAATTCTAGTACAATGTGATTGTGTCCGTGAGAACAACATGTCACAAGTTATAAGATAACAGTGGGAGCTTCCTTCAGGTAAGGAGACTCGATTATAGTATGAGGACTAGAAATGTACTTGAATAATATTATATTATACGAGATAATATGAGTAAGAAGGAAACCGAGATTTGTAGGTTTGGATGATGCAAACCATTAATACAAATTGATGTATGAGCATCAAAGAATGTTTATGTGGAGCAGTAATATCGTATTGACTGTTCGCACTTAACAATCACTATTATCGTTTGAGTTATTATTAACTCACTATTTATATACTTTGTCAAATCCAAATGGGTTATAAGAGACAATTTTTGAACCCCATAAGTGAACTGGATTAACTTAGTATAGCCCATAGTCGCTTGTTTGAGGTGACGTCTCGAAGCGACTAGAGTGTGAGGCGATTGATGGCAAGTTCAAATGCCATAGAGTCATAAGGGATGACTAGTCGATCACATAGGCAGACTGTAGGAGACACTCTGTCGGGCAATAAGTGACCGCTTATAGAGTTCTGAAAATTTTATTATTAGCCTGGTCGTGGCGAGAGCTACTATATTATTCACATGAGTCGATTCTTAGACTAGAGACTGTTCGCCCAAGAAGGTGGCACAGTTTTCAGATTGACTTTGATTTTTGCTCTACGATCATCCATTAAAGGGGTCAAATGAACATCTTTTGGGTCATGATGGACTGTGTTAGTGGAAGGGAACAGTAGGATAGGAACTGTCCAGTCCCTCGTCAGGGTTATCATAAATCTCAGGGCCACTCGAGGAGAAGTTTAACTGAAAATGCGTGGCCACGCTCGGAAGGTATCTATGGTAGATAATTCCGGTCAAAGCAGTTAAATCTCCTGGTCGAGGAAACCGCTCAAGATATGATCAAATGCAAGTACAACCTGCAAGACACCTTGCATTGAGTGGCAGATGATGTAATAGGACAAGAGAATCGGTGACGCACACTTGTCGAGGACAAGTGGGAGATTGTTGGGAAATGTGTCCTCAACAATAGTGCGATCACGTCAATGAATATTAATCATTGTCAAAGCTTATGATAAGAATATGCAAGGGATGATCCGATATAATATATAGTCAACTGACCAACATTAATCGGTAATGATTGGCTGACTAGAGTTTGACATTACTATCGTATGACAGAGGTGGTCAGTTGATTCCTTTAGGTCACACCTATTGGACAATCCCCTTAATTGATATTTTGATCATTTGTATAACGATTGATCAAGTTCCTTAAAACTAACATATCGAGATATCAGAGATTAAATCTTAATGTAATATTTATATTTGAAATTGAAACGTGTCAATTGTCAAATATTAATCGATATTTATGAAACGTCGAAATTAGAATGAAAGGGTTCATGGTTATTACAAATGTTGTATATCGTATTGACGATTATTATAATAACCATATTTTGAGACGGTAAATATGAAATACTAAATAAATTTGTTAAATATGATTTAATTAATTTAGAGTTAATATATTTGATAAATATGTATTTTAAATTAATACAATTGTATTTTATGACATAGGATGTCACATATCACACAATTGTACAAATGGCATTTCATAAAATGAAGTGCATTTTATACATGTATGTGTCGTGTAAGTGCAAGGATTATGGGTTAATTATTCCTTTCACATATAATGATTAGGATTGCTATGATACCTATTAGTAGGCATGCAACCCTAATTGTATGTGTAAAACAAGCAACCCATTTACCCTTCCCAAGCACTCAACCTCACGACACACTCCACCAACCCTCTATATATGTGAATAGTTCACATCCATTTTCATTCTTAACCTAAGCCAATTTTCTAGTGTAGAAAACCTCTAAAATTCCTCTAATATTTTCTAGTAAGAAAATATTATTTTCTCTAATAATTTAATAAGATTATATTAAAACTAAAATAGTTATAGTATATTTTTCGTAAATAATTCTAATAGGATTAGAACTACGTTTTAAGGTAAAACCGGTTTTGTTCACCTAGTCCGTGTTAATCTCGGTTATTTAAGGGGCACGTCTTGGGTGCATCTAAAGGAGGCAAGCTAATTTGTTTGCTCCGTGGAGGATCGTCCTAAGCTTATTTGGACCGAATGTAAGGGTCCTAAATCTCTTTTTTCGCATTTTTTTTTGCATGCATAAAATCTTAACATAATTAAATAGTTAATTTTGTAAACTTAATTAGTATGAATAATTTAGTTTTTAGGTTGGTATGACCGTGTAACCTACAAGATCTTATACCATAAAATATATAATATCTTAATTAAAATCAACTTCTAAATCTTGTTAAGATATAGTAAACTATATCTTTTACCATAATCTAGTTTGTTAAGATATTAAATAAATACATAATATTTATTTAAATTAACTCAACAATTATAGAAAATGTGGGGTATGACACGGTTACCATAGCCGTCCAAACACGTTTTTCTAGATTTTAGGTTTTCGATAATTATGGTTAAAATAAAATCCTTAGTATATTTAGGATAAATAATTTACTCATAAGATAATTATTTTATTCCTACTTAACCATTGGATATTTTATTTATAATAACCACTTAAGATTAATCAATTCAATATTGAAGGATAAGATGATAATAACACAACAATTTCCACACCGGTTTTAGGAATAAAATTGTCATGCATTAATCCATGCATTTCTTGTTGCTTTTATAGAGTTATAGCTACGAGCTATAACTTTGAACGAGTTACTTACCTGTAATAACTCGAAATTTTATTATAATAATTACTATTACATTCGTCGTATTGATAGTATTCGAACGTTGTATTCGACAATTAATTTATCGAATAAGTGTATGTTGTTACTTTTATTATAATGTTTATTTATTTATTGTTTTTTTAAAATATCGAATAGGTAGTATTTGATAATTAAGGAGCGAATAAGTGTTATATGTTATACATCGCTAGTGGGGTTTGAACTTGGGATCTTTGGCACACAACAGCCCACACCTCAAACACACTCAAACCTCTCACCCAGCTGTCATATATGTACTCCTACCCCTAACCTAATTTTACCCTAATCGACATACTATCACCACACCCTTGCTGCCGCCATATTAGAGAGTAAGAGAGAGGTTTTCACGGTGGGTCTAAGGTGGTCTAGGGTTGCTCGAAAACGCGGTGAAACAGGTAAGTTCATCACAATTTTATTTTTCTCTGTTTGTTCCCTTACTTTCCAAATCGCAGATTACCATGTTATAACCCTGTTACAGTCCTTATTTGCATATAATTTTAATCAAGGATGTTTATTAGTTGTATGTGGACCTTAGTGGAGTCGTCTTTGACCACCCTTGACCGCCGTCGGTGGCTGTTTTATCACTGTGTCAGGAAGTTCAAGTATGCATTTTCAGAACGGTTTTGTGACCAAGTGATGTTGTGCCTCAATTCGAATAAGCAACTGGTTACGTTACTTATGAATGACAGGGTATTTGGATTGATGGTAGTTAGGAGGGTAACCTGGTGGTTGTCATGGTGGCTCGAGGTGTGTCACGTGAAAACATGGAGGTGCGTGGTGACTGGGTTTGTAACGGTGGTTTGAGGGTTGTTGCAGCAGTGATATTGGCGGTTACTGACCTCCCAGGAACCACCACGTCTCAAAGGCGAGCCTGGTGGTGTCACTGGCGAGGGCAGTGGTCGCAGCTGGTGTCGGAAGGGGTGTTTGTCAAGGCTGTTTGTCAAGGTAGGGTTGCTGCTGGGTTTGGGGTTCACGGGAAGGGGGTTGTAGGGTGTTTGTTGTCGTTTTTTTTATGAAGTCTTTATTTGAGTGATAATCATGACTAATATGATTGCTACAAATAATTTTATAATTTGTGTTAATAATAATAATATTATTATTATTATTAGTATTATTATTATTAGTATTATTATTATTATTATTATTATTGTTATTAGTATTATTATTATTATCTCACTAAGTGCTTTTGTGGTATGTCCTTCAATATCATTTTAGTGTGTAGAAATAATTATGCGACGATACTTTCGTAATTACTATTTTGGGAAAGTTGCTATTTCGGGAAGTTTCTACTTCAGGAAACTTTCCATTTTTAGGAAGTTACTATATTTAGTATTCTTACTATTCTAAGTATAGGATTTGGTAAAGGTTGTAATCATTGAATAATATATGTTTAGGTGACGGTTTCCGCGTGGAACATCTTTAGGAGCTGTTGACGGTCTCTATGCAAATTGAGGTAGGGGAATAAATGTGAACTCGTTTATGATATGAGACGTGATTATTAACTGTCGTGAGTTTTATACGTCATATTGAATGATTAATGTTATAATGTTATTAATTATCTCTATATTCTTATGATGCGAAAATGCGATAATGGGTCTTGTGATATGGAGCGGAGATATTCGGTCTTGTGATATGGAGTGGAGATATTGGGTCTTGTGATATGGAGCGGAGATAACGGGTCTTGTGATATGGTGTGGAGGTAATGGTTTTTATGATATGGTGTGGCGTGATATTGGGTCTTGTGATATGGAGGCGGAGATGTGTTGTGATCTATTATAATTTATGTCTTATCTATGTTTTCCTACTCAACCTCGTGGTTGACCCTGTGTATTCGTGTGACACCTGTGATGATCCGTAATGGGGAGCAGTTTTGACAGGAAATATGGTGTTGTGGGAGCATGGGGTGACGTGAGCACTTGGATGGACCGACTTAGATTTAGATCACATACTTCGAAGTTATCGGTTGTACTTTAGTTTCCGCTGTGTAGTATTTGTAACATCAAACTTTAAATTTAATCAGTTTTTATATAAAGTACTTTGGTTTGATTTACTTTGTTATGCATTACCTCGGATTTTTCCAAGTTGGTAACAGCTCGATTTACTGAGGATGTCTTGCTAAAGGCTCCTTAATTAATCGGGGTGTTACATTACCATAGTTATAGCTGAGAGCTATAACTTTAGCTAATATCGTTTCAACTGAATGAGATTCCGTTACTCGACGTCTATCCTAACTAATCTTCATAAAGACTTGGAAGGAGCTTGAGATCTTCCATCAATCTTCGATTAGTCTAAGCTCGACCAACAATCTTGAATCTTTTAAAATAGAAAACTCTTGTAGCTTTATGCTGATTGACGAGATCTTCCATTCTTATATTAACTGTACACTTAACACACGACTATACGCACGAGTATATAATATATTTTACCTAGACTTGTCTTTATCAAAACATAAACATATATTAATATATTACTCAACCACTTGTTTTTGTGTTTTTGATTTTTTTTTAAATGAAAACATGTTTTTGGTTTTTTTTCTGAATAAAGGAATTTCCTCCCCACACTTACTATTTATGAACATAATGTGTGGAGGAAATACGGAAATGAAAGAACATGTTTTTGGAGATATTTGATTTTTTGATTTTTGGTTTAAAATGGCAAGGAAAAATTGGAAAGCAAACTAAGGAAACGAAATGTAATGCGAACTACAATGCACTACACTACGTGGATGCAATACTATATGTGACATTATATTACAAGAAAGAAAATCTAATGTAATCTATATGAATGCATCTATATGCAATTAAGCCAAGCATGTGAAATAACAATATAACACTAGAACTAGCTTGCTAAACTAACTAATCTAAACTAAATGTATGCTAAAATAAAATATGCAAAGAAATGGGAAATTTGGATTTTAGGGAGTTACTTAATTTTGGATTTTGAACAGGAGCAATATCATCAGCAACATCTCAATTATCGGCCTCCTCATCGGCCTCTCCTTCCCTTGGTCTTCCACTTGCATGAAATCGTCATGATTGATCATGACGTCACTGAATGGAGAAGTACGGGAGCCGCCTGCTCCGGAGGAAGAGGGTATGTCACTATGATGATGATGGGTCTGAAACCCCCTCCTTGTACAACTGGGGGGGGGGGGGAATCGGGCTAGTGTAGTAGTCTGATGCGACATTGAGCTCCCCGGCGAAATGAGGACCCTCGGGAGGCACATATCCCGCCTCAGGTGGCATGTAATAGGAGGGATGGTGCCCGAATTCATGATGATACCCTAGCCGCACATAATGATTATGCACGGGGAAGTTCCCATATGCTTGATCATGATACAAGTAGTCGAGCCTCGCACAAATATTCTCATGACGGGCATCTGCGAGCTCCTGGCGGGCGTTGGCGAGCTGCTGGTTCAGGCCCATCCTCTTCATGAAAGAAATTAAGCCATCATGCAAAGCGGGAGAAGGAGGAGTAGGAGCACCGGAGGTAGAAGCTTGGTTGAAGAATGCACCACCAAAGGGTGGCATGGTGATCGGCGGTTGCTGATATGGTAAATCGGAGGTAGAGGTTTTGGTTAGGAGTCACCCTCATTTGCTCGGTATTAGGCATGAGAATTGAGTTTTTATCGGTCTTGCCTACCCGAATATGCCAGTACTCCTTACGAACAACGAGGTTCCACTTTATCCACCCCAAACTCTCTTGGATGTAGCGACGAGAGAGCATATTCTCCCTCTCAATGTAACCGAACCGAAAGTTTCGGCTGACACACCGCCCGGGCTATCAAAGTAATCATGCCCCCGACACAAATCGGGTCGTGAGGCTGGGTTGATGGCTGAAGTGACTCAAGTGAAGCGCCATATAATGTGCGATATTGATCTGAAACCTCATTGGTTGGGTGATCAAGTAAGAACCCAAGATCTCTACCGCCTCGGATCTAAATTTGTGTGACTCGTCTTGGGAAAATACGGTCCACCCCATGAATCGGTGCTTATTCTAATCGGTGCAAGATGCACCCTATTTGCAACATTCTTTTAAGTTTTACTACTTATCAACCCCGTAATCGTTATCCACACAAATTCTGGGTCAAACCAATCGGGGGCACGAAGATGAGCCTTTTCATTTAGCCTAAAAAATGTTGGCAAACTCGGGAAGGTTGAGATGGTATTGCTTGTTCCAGAGCCGAATTGCAAGAAGACTACCTTCCTGGAATTCTTGTTCTTTGAAGCCCTTAGGGAGCTCAAAAACTCCCAAGTAAAACGGGGTGAGGTTAACACCGCCTTAGTCTCATAGATGGCTCTCATCCCGACTCCCTCAAACATTTCCGCAGTAATCCTATCCAAACCCATATACCTCATCGATACATGGTCTATGAAACAGGTTGGGTAGTGGGGGTGATTCTTGAAATAAATGAAGTTGCCTTTTCTGGTGACGGCGTCGAAGGCTAGTCCAGGAAAGTCTGAATCGGGACCATAGTTCTTGGCCGCGTGCATCGCTTCGACATCAATCTCCACCAAAGGATCGTTACGGCTCTTATAACGACGCTCACCTCGGTTTCCGGCCATGGGTGATGAGTGAAAGGGATGAAGATGAGTTGAAGGGGTTTGTTTTGGGAGAGTTTCTTGGAGGGAAATTTTCATGAGAGAGAAAGAAAAATTGAAAAACGAGAGAAGAATGAAAGAAATTTGGGAGATTTTGGCTTATAATGTCGCGTCAGGGACTCTGAGCCGGTCAAGGGCATCGGCTGCCGGTCGACCGGCTTAGAGTCTTTGTTCTTTTTTCGTTCCAAAATCTTTCGAAATATGCACAGAGGGTTCTGAGCCGGTCGGGGACCGGCTGTCTGATGTGTGCATTTTGTATAGACTTTTTAGTCTTGTTTTAGCACACATTCTCATAATAATTGGTGATTTTATATCATTTTATACCCCGTATGTGCTACTTTGTGTTCGTGTTGCTATTTTGCAGATATTGACCGAATAGTAGCGGAAACCGAGGTCTTTCTGCCTCAAAGCACTGTTTTTCAATAGTCGATGGAAGAACCGCGGTTGGTTATATGTCAATCGAGAGTTTTGAAGTGAAGAATCAACTTATAAGCCTGTCGAAGAATCCATCGAGGAGAAAAGTCCTCGATCGAGCTGTCCTGTGCTCGATTGAGGGATCCAGACAAGAAAAGTCCTCGATCGAGCTGTCATGTGCTCGATCGAGAGGTATCCAAGAAGAAAGCACTCGGTCGAAAGCCAATGTGATCGATCGAGAGGTGCCAAAGAAGAGTAGTCGATCGAGTAACCTTCTATCATTAGATCAACCGGTTTTTGAAGACTGAAGAGCTCGATCGAGAGGAAATTTCCCTCGATCGAGAGCTAAGAGACTCTTCGTGTTCACTCAGTTATTACTGCAGTTTAATGTTCTCTGCTTATTTAAAGAAGCTCGTTTGAGAGCATTAGGTATCAAGTTTGCAGACCCTAGTTTTTACCCTCTGAAAAACTCCATTTACTTTAAGTTATTTTCTGAACTTTGTAGCCATCGCAATTTAGTAATATACCGAGTTCTTCGTTCTTCCGTTCCAAGGATTCCAATCTCTGTTCTTGTTTTTGTTACTGTAATTTTCTCTTCTCTTTTCTTTATTTTCTAATGTTATTTTAGTTTCTATTCACTGTTTCCGTTTTGTGATTTTCGATCTGTTTCGCGCGTAATACTCTGTTTTCGATTGTATATGTTCTTCGTAGTTGTTCGTCCGTCTCTGCCATTGATTTTACCTTCTAATTTCGTTCATTTCCCTTTGTTAATCCCTGTTTCTAGTTTTGATCTAGTCTTTCTAAATCCTTGTTTAATTCGTATCGTGTTGTATGCTAGTTCATTATTTTTAGGGATATTCTATATGGCACCCCTCAATTTTTTGACTTTCTACATGGTACCCCTACACTTTTTAAAACATACATGGTACCCCTAATTGTTCTCATTATCACTACGCGTACCCCTAAACTTTATTTTCCGTCAATTAAACTCATTTTAAAGCTTTAAGTGATAACTTGAACGCGTAAGGAAGCTTCTCATTTATTATCACATGACATAAGGACTCTATTTGGCTCAATATCCATCTCGATCCTAATATTTATAGATATATATGGGTTAAAAAAAAGGTGAAGGGAAAATTATTGATCTTTGCCAAATTATCACGTCCAAAGAATGAATATTAATTCTAATAGAGTCCTTATGTCATGAGATGATAAATGTCAAGCTTGGTTATGCGTCTAAGTAATCATTTAACGCTTAAAAATGAGTTTAATTGACGGAAAATAAAGTTTAGGGGTACACGTAGTGACAATGACAACAATTAGGGGTACCATGTATGTTTTAAAAAGTGTAGGGGTACCATACAGAAAGTCAAAAAATTGAGGGGTACCATATAGAATATCCCTGATTTTTATATCCGTCTTAGGATTACCAAAATCGCGCCCCTTTTCCCTTTGCTTCTTGTTATTTCGAATCCATTGCCTCCTGTTTACAATCTGATTTTTACTTATCATTTTATCATGTCGTATGCTAGTTCTTTCATTATCGTTGTAAGCATTGTTGACCCCATCATGAGTAGCTAAATCTTTTATATGTTGGGATGAGGGAATTGTGTCGAATGTATGAAATGTAGTAGTCGGGTTAGACCGTCTTTGGTGGGAGTAATCGTTAAACAATTTAATTTATGTTCGGTTTAGTGAGTGCACGCATGAGACCTTAGATCTAGTTAATTCCCGACCTAGACCGGAAGGTTGGAAGGGTGAGACTTGTTTATTGATTTTAAATAGTTTTTGTGAGAGCGGAAGTTAAGCAAAAACGACCTTAGGGCGACTTAAGACCGGAAGGTATAGTCGGGTTTGAGACTTGACCGTAATAACCCAGCCTTTCCCACCAATAATTGGCCTATTCCAATTACGATAATCATACGTAAGACAAAACGACCCGAGTTCCCAACATATTCCCTTCCCTAGATTTTTATCTCAACTTGTGTTATTTCCCGTGTTTTTATTCCTTGCTTATCCCTATATCGTAGTTTAGTTATCACTATTCAAACCCCCAATTTTGTGACCATAGGTAAAAACTGTTAGTTGAACAAGTTTGCTTCCCTGAGGAGATCGACCGTACTTACCGCTAGCTTCCATTAGTAGTACCTAGGCTTTTATTTTTGGTGCATAAATGACCGGCATCAATGTCGGTTGGGGACCAGCTGCCGGTCAGCCGGCTTAGAGCCATTTTCCAATTTTCTTCCTTCTTCAAAATCCTTCTTCAAAATCTTTTTTTTGTCTTCAAGCAATGGGGCTCCTTAGCCGGTTTACCGGCTACCGGTCTGCCATCGGCTTAGAGCCTTTTTTCCTTAATTCACTGCATTCTGGAAATTAAACCATCAAAAACAGAAAAGTGTACATGGGCCCTTGGCCGGCCGGTGACCGGCAGCCGACCAACAGACTGGAGGCACCAATAGATCTTTTTGAAAAATGATTTAACATTTATGATGCGTGTCTATTTTATGATGTTTTACATCTATTTTTACACGCATTTTAGCGCTCATTTACGATGTTTTAGCCTTTATTTCCCAACAATTGTCTACTTTGGTATTTTTATGCTCTTTTGCAGAATTATGCGGAAAAGAGGCGATTTTATACCAAATTGCTACCCTCGGGATTTTTACATAACCAAGGAACGAGGAAGAAACAACCTAAAGCGCAAACCGAGGACCAAAAGATCAAATTGAGACGAATTCAAGGCTGACACACAGGAAAACCGGTCGACCGACCGACTACCCTGGTCGGTCGACCAAAACACTTGTTATCTCAAACCCAGAATTCAACTTACGAAGACTGAAGTCCACTAACGCCCAGATGAGCTAGGTTGACAGTGTATTCGTGTACAATTATTTATCTGTTGCATTACAATTATTGTGTTATCCTACTCAACCGCGAGGTTGACAGTGTATTCGTGTACACCTACGATGATCCGGAATGGGGAGTAGATTCTACAGATCAGAAACAGATGAGCTAGGAGCTGGAGCAGGAATGTGAGATGCATACTTGGGACCGACTTAGAATTATAACACATCTAGAGAAGTCATCAGTTGTATTTTTCTTTTCCGTTAAGTAGTAACTGTAATAACCAAGTTCAAATTTTATCAGTTTTAAATAAAGTACTTTGGTTGTTTTAGTTTGTTATTCACTACCTCGGACATTCCGAGATTGTAACACCCCCATTTATTTGAGAATGTCTTGACTGTAATACCCTGTATATTAGCATCGGTCAACGGTAGTCGAACCGTATTTTTATACAAGTATTTCAAATGATATATTTATAAAGTATTTTACGTAAACTATTATTATTTTATAAATCGTATTTCTACGATTATTTCGTATTTCATAATCATTTTATATTTGACGGTTATTTCATAAAATGACATTTCATTCGTATTTCTTTATTTTGATGATATATTTATAATTAAATATATTTCATATTTTATATTGTTCCTCATTTATACTTGTTTTATTATTTAAGACATAATTATATTTAAATCTCAAATTTTATATATCTTTATGTTACTCCTAATAAAAGTATATTCTCGTAATTTATTTAATTAGTATAAATAAATTATACGGGTTAAGACCTCGGGACGCGTGATGCGCTTGGGCCTAAGACCGATACGTGATGATGTGAGAACCGGTTGTATTGAACAACATAGTAGAGGCCCATAGTTTAAAACCCAAACTACTCATAACATCGACTTACGATTAATTTCAACACATCGACACATTACTACACAAACCAAACCCTACCCTCTCTTCTGCCCCCATACTGCGTACCCTCCAAAACCCTAATGTGAAGTGAGGAAGAAGAAAGGAAGGGAAGAAGCCTGACCAATCACCACCACCGTAACTTTCATTCCTTGTACATTGCTATGTTCGTAAGTATTTACTCGTATTATTTAGCATATCGAATCTGTAAATTAAGTTTATATGTAATCCTTGTAATATGTAAAGCGTGTTTAGCATATCGAGAACACCTTAGGACCACCGTGGGTGGCGTTTTAGCCACCACAAAGTCGTCTGCCAAAACGCTCTGTTTTCGCTTCTTTTCTCCGCTTCGTTTTCTAATGCGTTTCAATCACGTTTTAGGTTGTTCCTGGGTGTTAGATTTATGGGTTATAGTAGTAGCGTGTTTGTGAGTCGTATGGTGGTGGTTAGGGTGGTGAGTGGTGGTCGAAACCACCGTGAGTTATGTCAGAAAGTAGTGTGGACATAGTATAATAAAAACAGGGGTGCGAGTTACAGTATGTTGGTGTCGGTTTTGGGTTCTTTTGGGATAGGGTCAGCATCTTGGTTGTGGGCAATCGGTTGCTGGGGTAGTGAAGACCATCCTGGTGCCGGTGTGGTGGTCTTAGGTGGGGGATGCCGGCGGTGGTAGTCGCCCAAACCGAGAGTAGGCAGAACAGAATTGGTATCGATACGAGTGAGTAGTCTTTTTCGTGGGGTTGTAAGTCGGTTGAAGGGGGGAACGAGGTATGTGGCTAACCTCCCCTGGAACCACCAGGGGTCAGTGGTGACAATGGTGGTGGCCAGAGGTGGTGTTGGGACTGGTAGAGAGAGAGAAAAGCGTAAGATAGAGAGAGACATATGGCGTGAAAACAGAGTGTAAGAGCGTTTTGTACAAACGGTTTTGAGGGGCTGCGGTGGTTGCTATGGTGGTTCCTGGTGGTGTCCATAAGGTGAGTGTCGTGGGTGGTAATGTGTAGTTGGGTTTGGGACTGTCGATAGTGGTTGTAGGTGGCCTCACAGGCGGATGAGATGTCGCGAAGATGGGTGCGGGTGAAGCGTTAGTCGTGAGGTCGGTTGAGTGCACAGGAAAGTAGAGGGGCTGTTGCGTTTTTCTTATTACGTGAGAAGTGTTGCCCATTGGTATTATTATCATCATGATCACATTATTAGTGTTATTATTATTATTATTATTATTATTATTATTATTATTATTATTATTATTATTATTATTATTATTATTATTATTATTATTATTATTATTATTATTATTATTATTAGGATTATTATTTTTGGTATTGTTATTATAATTAATGGTATTAGTACTATTATCCTTGTTGTTGTTGTTGTTAGTATTAGTATTACTATTAGTAAAAGTTTATTAGTAGTTTGATAATAATTATATGATGGTTATTGTTAATATTTGAGTAGTCAATGTTTTGATATTCTTATTGGTTTAATTAGAGTAGTTAATTTGTTTATATAGTTTGTGACAGTAATTTTAATCAATCACATACTTAAATTGATCGACTAATTAAGTTAATTGACTAAGTCGTACCTAATATAATTAATCTCGTTATGCTTAATATATTAATTGGAATGATTGATATATTATATTGTGTACGTAATTGTATTAGTTATTGATTTCATATATTATATTGTTAGGTGACGATTTTCAAGTGGCATTATTCGTTTTACTCGCTGGCTTGCTATTGGACTATATTGCTATCCAGGTAGGATACACTGACACTATACTTTATGATGTGTTATGAATGGTTGTTGGATTGTGTGTTATGGATGCTGAGCATGAGTAATATGAGAATGATATTGGTTGGATTGAGTGTTGATTATTATTATTATTGGCATGAGCATTTCATGATTTAATAGCATTATTGACTAAGAGTATTGTTGCATTCATGAGCATGACATATGCATTGGTTACTGAGAAAGTTACGGAATGGATATTGATTTGATATAAAGCCCAGGGTGGTTCTGCAGACCAGGCCTGGTGTCTTATCAGCTATTGAGCTGGTGTTCGGTGACGACCGATTATAGTCTGCCGGGAGGTTCGGTATGGCTTGGTGTTTCGGGTTTGAGATTGGTGTTTCGGGTATGAGTTTGAGATTAAGATTGTGATTGAGCTCGAGCCTATCATGGCATTTGCATATCATTTATCTGTTGCATTACAATTATTGTGTTATCCTACTCAACCGCGAGGTTGACAGTGTATTCGTGTACACCTACGATGATCCGGAATGGGGAGTAGATTCTACAGATCAGAAACAGATGAGCTAGGAGCTGGGGCAGGAATGTGAGATGCATACTTGGGACCGACTTAGAATTATAACACATCTAGAGAAGTCATCAGTTGTATTTTTCTTTTCCGTTAAGTAGTAACTGTAATAACCAAGTTCAAATTTTATCAGTTTTAAATAAAGTACTTTGGTTGTTTTAGTTTGTTATTCACTACCTCGGACATTCCGAGATTGTAACACCCCCATTTATTTGAGAATGTCTTGACTGTAATACCCCGTATATTAGCATCGGTCAACGGCAGTCGAACCGTATTTTTATACAAGTATTTCAAATGATATATTTATAAAGTATTTTACGTAAACTATTATTATTTTATAAATCGTATTTCTACGATTATTTCGTATTTCATAATCATTTTATATTTGACGGTTATTTCATAAAATGACATTTCATTCGTATTTCTTTATTTTGATGATATATTTATAATTAAATATATTTCATATTTTATATTGTTCCTCATTTATACTTGTTTTATTATTTAAGACATAATTATATTTATTTTACGTAAACTATTATTATTTTATAAATTATACAGGTTAAGACCTCGGGACGCGTGATGCGGTTGGGCCTAAGACCGATACGTGATGATGTGAGAACCGGTTGTATTGAACAACATAGTAGAGGCCCATAGTTTAAAACCCAAACTACTCATAACATCGACTTATGATTATTTTCAACACATCGACACATTACTACACAAACCAAACCCTACCCTCTCTTCTGCCCCCATACTGTGTACCCTCCAAAACCCTAATGTGAAGTGAGGAAGAAGAAAGGAAGGGAAGAAGCCTGACCAATCACCACCACCGTCACTTTCATTCCTTGTACATTGCTATGTTCGTAAGTATTTACTCGTATTATTTAGCATATCGAATCTGTAAATTAAGTTTTATGTAATCCTTGTAATATGTAAAGCGTGTTTAGCATATCGAGAACACCTTAGGACCACCGTGGGTGGCGTTTTAGACACCACAAAGTCGTCTGCCAAAACGCTCTGTTTTCGCTTCTTTTCTCCGCTTCGTTTTCTAATGCGTTTCAATCACGTTTTAGGTTGTTCCTGGGTGTTAGATTTATGGGTTATAGTAGTAGCGTGTTTGTGAGTCGTATGGTGGTGGTTAGGGTGGTGAGTGGTGGTCGAAACCACCGTGAGTTATGTCAGAAAGTAGTGTGGACATAGTATAATAAAAACAGGGGTGCGAGTTACAGTATGTTGGTGTCGGTTTTGGGTTCTTTTGGGATAGGGTCAGCATCTTGGTTGTGGGCAGTCGGTTGCTGGGGTAGTGAAGACCATCCTGGTGCCGGTGTGGTGGTCTTAGGTGGGGGATGCCGGCGGTGGTAGTCGCCCAAACCGAGAGTAGGCAGAACAGAATTGGTATCGATACGAGTGAGTAGTCTTTTTCGTGGGGTTGTAAGTCGGTTGAAGGGGGGAACGAGGCATGTGGCTAACCACCCCTGGAACCACCGGGGGTCAGTGGTGACAATGGTGGTGGCCAGAGGTGGTGTTGGGACTGGTAGAGAGAGAGAAAAGCGTAAGATAGAGAGAGACATATGGCGTGAAAACAGAGTGTAAGAGCGTTTTGTACAAACGGTTTTGAGGGGCTGCGGTGGTTGCTATGGTGGTTCCTGGTGGTGTCCATAAGGTGAGTGTCGTGGGTGGTAATGTGTAGTTGGGTTTGGGACTGTCGATAGTGGTTGTAGGTGGCCTCACAGGCGGATGAGATGTCGCGAAGATGGGTGCGGGTGAAGCGTTAGTCGTGAGGTCGGTTGAGTGCACAGGAAAGTAGAGGGGCTGTTGCGTTTTTCTTATTACGTGAGAAGTGTTGCCCATTGGTATTATTATCATCATGATCACATTATTAGTGTTATTATTATTATTATTATTATTATTATTATTATTATTATTATTATTATTATTATCATTATTATTATCATTATTATTATTATTATTATTATTATTATTATTATTATTAGGATTATTATTGTTGGTATTGTTATTATAATTAATGGTATTAGTACTATTATCCTTGTTGTTGTTGTTGTTAGTATTAGTATTACTATTAGTAAAAGTTTATTAGTAGTTTGATAATAATTATATGATGGTTATTGTTAATATTTGAGTAGTCAATGTTTTGATATTGTTAATTAGAGTAGTTAATTTGTTTATATAGTTTGTGACAGTAATTTTAATCAATCACATACTTAAATTGATCGACTAATTAAGTTAATTGACTAAGTCGTACCTAATATAATTAATCTCGTTATGCTTAATATATTAATTGGAATGATTGATATATTATATTGTGTACGTAATTGTATTAGTTAGTGATTTCATATATTATATTGTTAGGTGACGATTTTCAAGTGGCATTATTCGTTTTACTCGCTGGCTTGCTATTGGACTATATTGCTATCCAGGTAGGATACACTGACACTATACTTTATGATGTGTTATGAATGGTTGTTGGATTGTGTGTTATGGATGCTGAGCATGAGTAATATGAGAATGATATTGGTTGGATTGAGTGTTGATTATTATTATTATTGGCATGAGCATTTCATGATTTAATAGCATTATTGACTAAGAGTATTGTTGCATTCATGAGCATGACATATGCATTGGTTACTGAGAAAGTTACGGAATGGATATTTATTTGATATAAAGCCCAGGGTGGTTCTGCAGACCAGGCCTGGTGTCTTATCAGCTATTGAGCTGGTGTTCGGTGACGACCGATTATAGTCTGCCGGGAGGTTCGGTATGGCTTGGTGTTTCGGGTTTGAGATTGGTGTTTCGGGTATGAGTTTGAGATTGAGATTGTGATTGAGCTCGAGCATATCATGGCATTTGCATATCATTTATCTATTGCATTACAATTATTGTGTTATCCTACTCAACCGCGAGGTTGACAGTGTATTCGTGTACACCTACGATGATCCGGAATGGGGAGTAGATTCTACAGATCAGAAACAGATGAGCTAGGAGCTGGGGCAGGAATGTGAGATGCATACTTGGGACCGACTTAGAATTATAACACATTTAGAGAAGTCATCAGTTGTATTTTTCTTTTCCCTTAAGTAGTAACTGTAATAACCAAGTTCAAATTTTATCAGTTTTAAATAAAGTACTTTGGTTGTTTTAGTTTGTTATTCACTACCTCGGACATTCCGAGATGGTAACAACTCTATTTATTTGAGAATGTCTTGCTAAAGGCTCTTAAATAAATGGGGGTGTTACAAAGTGGTATCAGAGCGAACGATCCTCAGGTCTAAACCAAATGAATAATAATGAACGTAGGAAGAGTCTAATAAAATGAACCCCAGGTTAGTAACTGTTAGGAGCCCCAGGATTGGGATGAGTTAGGGGCCCCCTCAAACCAAGCCATTGGACCTTTCAGTCTGACCTGGTAACCCTTGAGTGATGCATAGAGTGGGTAGTAACAAATAAAAGATCAGACCTTGCCTATTTTGTACTAACGTTTCCGCAGAAAAGGAATGAGGTAAGTATGATGTGAAATATGGTTGGAGATCTGTGCTGTATGAGATTTATATTGAATGTTGATTGAGATGTATGATTTCCAAGTATTGAGAACATGAGTATGTGTATGTGAGTCTGAATCTATATTTATTGAGTCATAGATAGAGTGATGTGATCATATCATTTCGTCTTCTGACATGTCCATATGGTATCTGGTTATTAAATGACTATCGTACTTATGTAATATATTGGCTGGTATGTGGATATGAATGATTAGATTTATGTGTTATAGTAATCCATGTCTGGTGATATGCGGAATGTGATGCCCCAAGCCATGAGTGTCATCTAGTTATGTGTTACATTTGTATATACATGTATAAATATTCACTCATTTAGTTGGTTTACTTTTCTGTTTCGCAATCTTTACCGTGTTTTAGATGACAATTACAGCTTGAAATGATGAATAAATGTTAATATGGTGCAACGTGACTTCTAGTCTTTGATAAAATGTCAACACGTTTGGAAAAAGAAGGGTGGTATGTAAATGTGATAATGTGAAGTGATTTTTTTAGAACCAAAATTGTAGTAAAATTTCCAGAATGTTACCTTGTTTGTACGGGCAGCCATTTGAAATGTGTTCCATATATGAATATGAAAATTTTATGTATGATAACCTTCTGAGTTAGCTTTCTAATGATTTTGATTTCATGTTAATACGAGTTATATTTTGCGAGAAATAAATATTTTAGTTGACAGTGGTCAGATTGTTGTTGCACAGTTCTGTTTCGACCCATGTTTTTTCAAATGAAACCATTTAAAACGTATTTATTTTTTATGCATAATTCCAACCCCACTGTTTAGAATATTCATTCACGTTTTCAAAATGATAAACCACGTAAAGTTTTAACGAGTCGTTATTTAATAGTGATTTTTGCAAGTTGCCTAATTTTCTGTCTAATTGCTGTAAAGTTTCTGTCCAGACCAAACGAGTTGTAAAATTTGTTATAAATAATTTCCTTAAGTCTTGCTTTTGATTTTTCTTCCTGTGGTTAGTGAATTCATTATATTTCTCAAAAACTATAATGGTTCACAAAATGGATGGACGGTTATTTATTATGATTTTGGAAGTTGCTACATGATGTATAATTGTTGAAATGATAAAGTTTTAAATATAAAAGTTTAATCAAATATGAATTATGTGATGTAACCATGCGATATCCTGATATGGCATTAGTAGCATGTACAATAGACTTATGATATGAATACGAACGTTATTATATGATAATATAACCTTGTTATTTCGTTGAGTTTTATATAAAGTAGTTTCAACTATACGGACGCTATTGCTTTCTATTGCTATGACCTCAAAATAATTATGTGGTGTTCATATGTAATGTCGTTAAAAATCATGTTCATCAGAGAAGAGTCTGGACACGTGGTATAATGAATTTAACTGGTAAACTCATTAGCATGATATAACAACCTAATTGTTATAAGCAAGGGTGAGTATTTTGAACGATGTGAATCTTATTGATGTTCTTCATATATTTAAGGGTATATCTTCGTCTAGTTCCCTGCGAATATAATTTTTATAATTTATTCATGTATATTGTTATGCCACAAAGTGAATTGCATATTGCTATGTTTAAAATATGATCGCAATATATTGAATTATTAATTGGTTTAACTTTTTATATCCGAAGATGCTAAGCTGTTTGCTAGTCTAAGATTGATGTATACCTCGGGAAATACGTTAATGCCCCATGTTAATTACATTAGTTAAAATTTGCCTTATGTCTTTTCTAGAATATGCCTTTGCTTCTATAATATGATTATGAGCATAAAATGTTTTAATTTGTCATTTATGAATTTTAAGTTATTGATTGTCTACATTGGTAAATATGTTAAGTTTGTCTTAAAATTTCAAGTGTATATAAGTGTTGTTACCCGATTTTGTTTTTAACTGCGTAGTATGAAATTGACAAGTATATGTTGTTGCTTGAAAAGTCGGACGCTAGTTGCCAGTATAGAGTAACTAGCTTATCAGATGATTTGTGACTGTGGTTTCGGTAAACTTTTGAGCATTGGATGTGAAATTTTGTAATGGGGTTACGGGGACGTAACCATGCCCTAAGGAGGATAGGATTGTAAAATCTTAATGATCTTTGATTTGGCTAATTGATATGTCGTGCTTGTTTGAATATACTTGATAATCGTGTTTACTTTTGTTATGCATTATATTGTAATTCGTGAATTATCTTTTAATTTAGTTATGCGTTAAACTTTGGGGACAAAGTTTTCTTAACGAGGGTAGAATGCATTTCGTGTTTTGAAGTCTACAAAAGTGTTACTTGTGATTGTTTTATGCTTGTTATATGTTTCATTACCGTTATGGGGTGGCGAACTTCGGGACGAAGTTCATTTTAAGGAGGGAAGACTGTAATACCCCGTATATTAGCATCGGTCAACGGCAGTCGAACCGTATTTTTATACAAGTATTTCAAATGATATATTTATAAAGTATTTTACGTAAACTATTATTATTTTATAAATCGTATTTCTACGATTATTTCGTATTTCATAATCATTTTATATTTGACGGTTATTTCATAAAATGACATTTCATTCGTATTTCTTTATTTTGATGATATATTTATAATTAAATATATTTCATATTTTATATTGTTCCTCATTTATACTTGTTTTATTATTTAAGACATAATTATATTTAAATCTCAAATTTTATATATCTTTATGTTAGTCCTAATAAAAGTATATTCTCGTAATTTATTTAATTAGTATAAATAAATTATACGGGTTAAGACCTCGGGACGTGTGATGCGCTTGGGCCTAAGACCGATACGTGATGATGTGAGAACATGTTGTATTGAACAACATAGTAGAGGCCCATAGTTTAAAACCCAAACTACTCATAACATCGACTTATGATTATTTTCAACACATCGACACATTACTACACAAACCAAACCCTACCCTCTCTTCTGCCCCCATACTGCGTACCCTCCAAAACCCTAATGTGAAGTGAGGAAGAAGAAAGGAAGGGAAGAAGCCTGACCAATCACCACCACCGTCACTTTCATTCCTTGTACATTGCTATGTTCGTAAGTATTTACTCGTATTATTTAGCATATCGAATATGTAAATTAAGTTTGTATGTAATCCTTGTAATATGTAAAGCGTGTTTAGCATATCGAGAACACCTTAGGACCACCGTGGGTGGCGTTTTAGCCACCACAAAGTCGTCTGCCAAAACGCTCTGTTTTCGCTTCTTTTCTCCGCTTCGTTTTCTAATGCGTTTCAATCACGTTTTAGGTTGTTCCTGGGTGTTAGATTTATGGGTTATAGTAGTAGCGTGTTTGTGAGTCGTATGGTGGTGGTTAGGGTGGTGAGTGGTGGTCGAAACCACCGTGAGTTATGTCAGAAAGTAGTGTGGACATAGTATAATAAAAACAGGGGTGCGAGTTACGGTATGTTGGTGTCGGTTTTGGGTTCTTTTGGGATAGGGTCAGCATCTTGGTTGTGGGCAATCGGTTGCTGGGGTAGTGAAGACCATCCTGGTGCCGGTGTGGTGGTCTTAGGTGGGGGATGCCGGCGGTGGTAGTCGCCCAAACCGAGAGTAGGCAGAACAGAATTGGTATCGATACGAGTGAGTAGTCTTTTTCGTGGGGTTGTAAGTCGGTTGAAGGGGGGAACGAGGTATGTGGCTAACCTCCCCTGGAACCACCAGGGGTCAGTGGTGACAATGGTGGTGGCCAGAGGTGGTGTTGGGACTGGTAGAGAGAGAGAAAAGCGTAAGATAGAGAGAGACATATGGCGTGAAAACAGAGTGTAAGAGCGTTTTGTACAAACGGTTTTGAGGGGCTGCGGTGGTTGCTATGGTGGTTCCTGGTGGTGTCCATAAGGTGAGTGTCGTGGGTGGTAATGTGTAGTTGGGTTTGGGACTGTCGATAGTGGTTGTAGGTGGCCTCACAGCCGGATGAGATGTCGCGAAGATGGGTGCGGGTGAAGCGTTAGTCGTGAGGTCGGTTGAGTGCACAGGAAAGTAGAGGGGCTGTTGCGTTTTTCTTATTACGTGAGAAGTGTTGCCCATTGGTATTATTATCATCATGATCACATTATTAGTGGTATTATTATTATTATTATTATTATTATTATTATTATTATTATTATTATTATTATTATTATTATCATCATTATTATTATTATTATTAGGATTATTATTGTTGGTATTGTTATTATAATTAATGGTATTAGTACTATTATCCTTGTTGTTGTTGTTGTTGTTAGTATTAGTATTACTATTAGTAAAAGTTTATTAGTAGTTTGATAATAATTATATGATGGTTATTGTTAATATTTGAGTAGTCAATGTTTTGATATTCTTATTGGTTTAACTAGAGTAGTTAATTTGTTTATATCGTTTGTGACAGTAATTTTAATCAATCACATACTTAAATTGATCGACTAATTAAGTTAATTGACTAAGTCGTACCTAATATAATTAATCTCGTTATGCTTAATATATTAATTGGAATGATTGATATATTATATTGTGTACGTAATTGTATTAGTTAGTGATTTCATATATTATATTGTTAGGTGACGATTTTCAAGTGGCATTATTCGTTTTACTCGCTGGCTTGCTATTGGACTATATTGCTATCCAGGTAGGATACACTGACACTATATTTTATGATGTGTTATGAATGGTTGTTGGATTGTGTGTTATGGATGCTGAGCATGAGTAATATGAGAATGATATTGGTTGGATTGAGTGTTGATTATTATTATTATTGGCATGAGCATTTCATGATTTAATAGCATTATTGACTAAGAGTATTGTTGCATTCATGAGCATGACATATGCATTGGTTACTGAGAAAGTTACGGAATGGATATTGATTTGATATAAAGCCCAGGGTGGTTCTACAGACCAGGCCTGGTGTCTTATCAGCTATTGAGCTTGTGTTCGGTGACGACCGATTATAGTCTGCCGGGAGGTTCGGTATGGCTTGGTGTTTCGGGTTTGAGATTGGTGTTTTGGGTATGAGTTTGAGATTGAGATTGTGATTGAGCTCGAGCATATCATGGCATTTGCATATCATTTATCTGTTGCATTACAATTATTGTGTTATCCTACTCAACCGCGAGGTTGACAGTGTATTCGTGTACACCTACGATGATCCGGAATGGGGAGTAGATTCTACAGATCAGAAACAGATGAGCTAGGAGCTGGGGCAGGAATGTGAGATGCATACTTGGGACCGACTTAGAATTATAACACATCTAGAGAAGTCGTCAGTTGTATTTTTCTTTTCCGTTAAGTAGTAACTGTAATAACCAAGTTCAAATTTTATCAGTTTTAAATAAAGTACTTTGGTTGTTTTAGTTTGTTATTCACTACCTCGGACATTCCGAGATGGTAACAACTCTATTTATTTGAGAATGTCTTGCTAAAGGCTCTTAAATAAATGGGGGTGTTACAGAGTTACTGGTAAAACCTTGATCGAAATTAGGGAAATTGTGGATGGGATTTTCTTGACCTACCTCATGAGAAGCAATGGGAGCTTCTTAAAAAACTAATCCGAGCCAGTGGAGATACAGAGAGGTATGAGAGCGCTAATTTTAGTTACCCGGATTCTTCTGTCGAGAGTGATCCTATCACTCCCGTTGCTGAAGATTCACTCATTCTTGATGAGGATGAGTATGATAGGTTACTTGATTCTCTTTCCCTCCCTGTTGATGACACTGACTTGGATACAGCTGATGAGTTAGAAATTCATCCCTTGACTGACCAACCTATATTTTTAGGTGTTAGTAATGAACATGTTTCTGATACGTTTGAACCTTCGGTTAATGAACCTTGTTTTGTGCAGGATTCATTTGTTAACATTTCTGATGTTCTTTATAATATTAGTGAATGTTATGTACAGGGATCCTTTACAAAGGATCCTTCGGAGGCTTTGATGTGTTTTGAGACATGTGCAGGTGAATCTCTTGGTCAGGAGGCTGATTGGGATGTTCCAAAAGTTGCAACATTAGGGATTGAGTCTATAGGCGGTAGGAAGAGAGATGTTCTCGATCGAGTAGTACCACTTACTCGATCAAATGATGTAGAGAACGAGATCACTCAAGCAAGTGATCATTTGGCTGAAGTGAGGAGCCCAAGCAAGAAGAGACCGAGGAATGTGTCAGCCCAGGACTTGGGAGCTGACGACCCCGGAAGATGGAAGGATAGGGCTAAGAATGATGACCCATCTATCTACACGGTAGAAAGGATCTTGTCTACCCAAATCACCATAGCTGAAGAGGTAGCATGTAGTCAGAACCCGTGGTCAAAGAGACTCTACATCCTTCACGAATAACTTCTCCTTTTTGCTCGTTTATGTTTTTAAGACAATTTTCTGTTTTCCGTTAAGACTTTTAGTTTTCCTTTTTTTGCTTTAGACTTGAGACAATTTCGCTTTTGTTGTTTTGTTAAAGACAATTAGACTTGGTACTGTGGATTTTACGCATGTTTTGGGCGCGTATATACTGTTTTACAGGTTTGAGGGAGAATTAACTTGGTCAAAACGAGTTAATTCTGAGAAGCAAAAGAACGCTGCACAGGAAGTGCGATCGACCGACCAGAAGCATCAGTCGGTCGACCAGATCACTGCAACCCAGTAGTCACTGCTATCTGTCACTTGGTCGGTCGACCAGGTGATGTGGTCGGTCGACCACTGTAGCTGCTACAGCCTGTTCGTATTTACCTCGGAAAGCGTGCAAGCACGATTAGGGAATTTTTCTCCTTACTCTTTCTTTTATGCTTTCATTTTCCTTCTCATTTTCAAACCGTTGAGCTAACATTATCACCCAAAACACCGTTAGTTCCCGAAAAGGGTTTATCTTTGTGTTTCCTTTTTCAGGTCCTTGGAGTGGCACTTCTGGCCAACGAAACCTCCTAAGCTCCCGCTGGTTTGGGGAGGTTTCCATTGCGCTTAATCTTGTGAGTTCTTTCCTTGTTTTCCCTTTGTTTTTCCTTTTATGTGTTTTTTATATAACCTTTGCTTATGCTAATGCACAATGGGGACATTGTGCGATTTGGTTTGGGGAAGGGTTTTATGTCGCATGCATTTATTTCATTGCATTTTGCCACACGTTTATTGCATTTCTGTATTGCATTCGTTCTTTTCTTTATTTTTCCTTGCATATACAAAAGAAAAATCCAAAAAAATAGAAAAATTTCAAAACAATTCACGTTTATTTTAGCATTTAGGTCGAGTCGGAACGAGAGTATTTCAATGATGAGCCTTGCTATCTTATATGTTTATGCCTTTGCCATGCCTTGTCAACTTGTTTTAGTATAAGAGTCATATGCATACCTACGAGTTGTTGTCAACTTGTGTTTCTTAAGACTTGACTTATACCTTGGCAATCTACTTTACATTTTGAGTTTTAGAGCTTTATTCCTGGTTTCATTCTTAAACCAGTTGTCTAGGGTGTGAGTAGTACTCCCTTTGGAACATGTTACATCAATATGCATAAACATGAACATGAATTGCTATATACTTGTTTACTATCTCGTTTTGTGAAGTCTTGGTACGTGCATTTGAGACCCATTTCCTCTTATTTACCCATAAGCCCTACATAGCCAAAATTGCCTTTCTATCCCCCAAAACTACATCCTATACTTAGCCTACCCTTCCAAGCTAGTATTTGTGGTCATTGGAATACTTTTTTGAGGCATTTTGGTTTATATGTCACCTTGAGCAAAAAGAGAAAGGAAAGGAAAAGAAGGAAAGGAAAAAAAAGAAAGAAAGGAAAAAAAAGGAAAAAAAAAATAGAAAAAGAAAGAAAAAGAAAGAAAGAAAAACGAAAAAAATCAAAAGAAACCTGCAAGTCAGTCGACCGACCGTCCCTATTGGTCGGTCGACCAACTGACAGAAACAGAAGTTAAAATTCGTTCTGAAAAATCCTTTCTTTTACATTTTATCACTTTCGTACTTCATTCAAAATATTTGGGAGTCCTTTCTTTTATATATTGTGAGAGTTGTGCTACAAATATATCACTTTATTAATGTTGGAAGTCGTGAAACATGTTGTTGGAACTCGGTTTTACTAGCTTGGCTACTAACCTCACTTGTCCAAAAGCATCTTAACCTCTTTTACCTTTCGCCTCACATATTCTTCATTACCTCAATTGCATGTATCCGAGTCACTTAATGAGTATGTTTTTACATGGTTGTAGAATTCTTTTTCATGTTAGATTGCAGGCATGTTTTCATGGGTCGAAGTTAGGTGAGCGTCTTTACAATATACTTCTTTCTATCTTCTACATACACTCACGCTATGCTTATTGTGTGATTTGAGCGACCCGCGAGAGTCCATGGTATAATGTCTCTATTGTCATTAGTTTTGCAAGTTTGACAACCCCATAACTCGTTTGCATGATTTGAGTACTTTCTCATTTTGATACTTGGCATTGGTTTAGGCTTACATGTAAATTTCGCTCTGAGATTGAAATCGTTCCATTAGTTTAAGATCGAGTCTAATTCTTTCTTGAGGGCAAGCAAGGTTTGGTTTTGGGAATTTGTTGCGTGTCTATTTTATGATGTTTTACATCTATTTTTACACGCATTTTAGCGCTCATTTATGATGTTTTAGCCTTTATTTCCCAACAATTATCTACTTTCGTATTTTTATGCTCTTTTGCAGAATTATGCGGAAAAGAGGCGATTTTATACCAAATTGCTACCCTCGGGATTTTTACATAACCAATTCAAGGAACGAGGAAGAAACAACCTAAAGCGCAAACCGAGGACCAAAAGATCAAATTGAGACGAATTCAAGGCTGACACACAGGAAAACCGGTCGACCGACCGACTACCCTGGTCGGTCGACCAAAACACTTGTTATCTCAAACCCAGAATTCAACTTACGAAGACTGAAGTCCACTAAGGCCCGATAACCGGTCGACCGACCGCATCACTTGGTCGGTCGACCAAGTCGCAGTTCCAGAAATCTCCGCAAAGCCCATATACGGATTAGGTTAATGATAATTGCCCTTGTAAACGCCTACTTAAGAAGACCTCGGGATTAGGGCTTAATCATCATCTTAGCATCTAGTCTTTCATCAGATACAAGTTCTTAGCTCTTAAATCTTACAATAATAATTTACTAATTTTTGTTTTAGTCTCTCTAGTTTTAGCATTGTTCTTAGTATACATTCAATCTTTCCACGCGGATTCAATAAAGTTTCTTTCTTTCTGCCCTAATCCTTATTCGGTAATTCTCCTTTGATTTCAGTTTTGGTATTGTAATCTTTATAGAATTATTAGCATCCGGTTTAGTATAGAATCCCAAAGCCCTCATTGTTATCATATGTTTAGATTGATGTTCGCTATGATTCTGTTTTTATTACTGTTATTATCGTTATTATCATAGTTATGAGTAGCTAATTGCATATGTTAGATGTAGGGAGTAATTTGCGTAGATGGTATAACACCTGAATCGACCTGTAGCAGACTTCTGGTCGACCGACCAGCTTAACTGGTCGGTCGACTGAGGTAGTTGGTCGGCCGACTGGGTTAGCTGGTCGGTCGACTGACCTCGCGCATGTTTTCAGTTCGTTTTGCTTCGTTAATTATAATACCCTATAATGAGACTGAAAGGAGACTTATAGGATGTTAGTAATGACTTACCCAAGGTTGAAAGATACGGGAAGGGCATTGGTTAACGCTTTAAGACGGCTAGGTTATTTAAGACTAAAAGGTATGTAACCTAGAATTTAGGAATCACCCTTATTGTTGACACCCAATATTTGTGAGACCTAGGAACTAATAGCATAGGCCGAAAGGAGCTATTAGGTATCATAGACCGAAAGGATATGTTACACCCCTTACGCGACTGCAATACATGTTGACTTAGGATTTATACCATCGTAGCTTTTTACTACCCGAACATCCTAGCATTCGTTTAACTATAGTTTATCCTTATCTTAATTTTCGTCTTTTTTCTGTCTTTATATTTAGACCTAGCATCAAACCAAATCAATCAAACCCCCAACTTGTTACCTTTACATTGACTCTAAACAATAAACACTCCCCACCTCCTTGTGGTTCGACCCTGACTTTCACTATCTATAGTTACCTTTTAGGAATTATAAATTTTATCTTTGGTACCCTCAGCGACGGGTATCAATTTACAATAAACCGAGTTTGCTACTTCGAATTATGCATGCGCAAGCCTATTTCGCACTCACCACCACAAGTCTACCATGCTCATAGTCAACCAAAACAAGTCCATCATTATGCAAATTATCCCACATGCAAACTAACAATGCAATTTACATGCAAAACAAAAACTAAATACTTACAAATGGTGGTTATTTAGTGACTCCACCAAACCTTCCATGATCAATCTTCAATTGTTGATGTCGGAGACCCCGTCCATGCTAGAAAAAGATCTTAGAAAAAGGTCAAAGGCCTCGGCCGAAATTTCAACCTCGCTATCACGAACGATTTCTAACTCGCATGACATCAATCTTTGATTTTCAAATCCTTTTTCAACAAGAAAATTCTTTAATTCGCCTCCTCAAACATCGGGGTCTTTGAAGAAACCGCTTGAACTCATCTTTTCTCGAACTTCTTCCCCATCCCTTTTGTTCTCAACAAACAACTTTTCATCTTCAAGGCCAATGTTTTCAATGACCCATTTTCATCCACCTTCGTAGGGGTATCATTCACTATGGCACAAGCTATCATGTTAACACTTCCCACTCCCTCTTGATAACGCCTACCAGAAGCTTCCGGTAGCTTAAACTCGGCTACCTCTTCATTCTCCTACTTGGAATGTCAACCTTCCTCATCTCAAATCAATTCTAGCTCCCACGGTAGCCAAGAATGGCTTACCAAGTATGACAAACGAGCTACTATCGACGTGGATGTCCAATAACAAGAAGTCGGTGGGGATGGATAGACTTCCCACCTTGACAATTCCATCTTCAAGGACACCAAGAAGAAGTTTCACGGTACCATTGGCATGAGTGATAGAAGTTGTTGTGGGAGATAAATTCTTGATGTCTAACTTATTGGCCATGGCTAGCAGTATGACGCTAAGACTTGCTCCTAACTCACACAAGGCATGTTCAATCTTTTTACCTTCAATCAAGCAACTTATCAAGAAGCTATCTGGATCTCCGAGTTTGATGGGTAAATTATGCGAAGTCTTTTTGGCGGTCAACTCAATTCTATCCACTTCTCTTTCTTTTTCTTTTGAGGGGATTGTGGCTTCCACCTCCTTAACAAGCTTCATGAGTTCCTCACTATGAGGGTCTCTCATTGTGATCTTTCTCAAGAACTCACAAACTCTCTTTTCAATAAAGCCTTCTCCACACTCACTTGTTTCTTCCATCTCAACTTTTTCTTTTTCACCATTATGTTGGAGGTTGTGTCCTCGACAATAATGCGTTGACATATTTAAATCTCATTTGAATGAAACACAATTGGGAATGTTAAGACCAGAGAGACTGGCAAGTCGAATTGAAGAGGATGGCATCACACGGACCAAACAAAAGATAGGCTCGTAGACTTGTGTTTTTAATATAGTAGCTTTTGTCTGCAGTATGAGTTCAGTTTAATTGTACGGATGGGGTTTTGATCCCGTAACCACTTTGTAATTACCCATCTTTTAGCCCCTTATATAATATACTCACATTTTACCAAAAAAAAACACAATTGGGAATGTTACTCTTTTAAAAGTCGACTGATCAACATTTATCGATAATGATTGGCCGTTTAGAGTTTGACATTATCGTCATATGATGGTGGTCATATCTTTATGGAATTCCATCTCAATAGAATATTTAATTAATTGTATTGGATACGAGTTAATTAATAACTAGAAACTTGGAGAAGATTTACGTGACAAATATTATTATAATGGGATTGTATTAATAATGGTCGAAGTAATAAAAATCGTTTTATTACTCGGTATTATTTAATCGTTTTGGAAAAGATTAAACGATTAAATCGAGAATGAAGACGGTCGATCATAAAATTACAAATAGTTGTAATAAAATTATGATATTACATTTTTATAAGATAGTAATTTTGAATTACTAGAGGGATCATTTAAATGTAATGAATTTGTAGATTATGAATTTTAAAGAGTTAAAATTGCATAATTAAAAATTTGGTTCATGTGTTATGAGACATGTGTGACATGATACAAATTAACACAATTGACAAAGATAAAATGGATTCCATTTAGATCCCATTTGGACCGTGTATGAGCATATGTGTGTTGTGATTGTGTGTAAATTTACACATAATCATTATGTGTCTTACACATAAAGACTTGTAAGAAATTTTGCATGATTTTGTGTAAGAAGAAGAAGGCATGCATTGACCCCTTGGGGCTTTGTCATAGCCGGCAAAAACATGAGCTAAAGAGTTCATTTTTGCTCTTAAATACACTACATTACACACTACATAAGAGTTAGTCTTGATGTTGGTTGCTTGTTCACAACACACATCTTACAAACATCTCATTCTCATTTTTCTTAGAAAATAGTTTTCTAAGTGAAATAAATCATTTTATATACTAATAATATTAAGAGTAATATTATTATTATTTCTAGTATACTAATATCAATTTTCTAGTAACAAAATTGATTTTAGTTTGAGATCTGGTCCTTGATAAGAGCTTTTGGAGACGGTTTTAATATAAATCGTTACTAAGGGTATTTCGGTTTTTGAAGAGTCATTAATAGGTGATTATTGAGTATAAACCTTTTAAAATCAATGTAAGGACATTCATCCATCTTATGTAATCATCATGCATGCATAAGATCTAGTTAAGTTTTAATGATTAAACTTAAACAAATTAAACTCATATGAGATATGAGCTAATAATCTGAAATATGATTTCTAACAAGTGGTATTAGAGTATTACGGTTGTTGCATGCATGACAGGATTCATGTTTGTGTTAATGAGATTAACACATGCATTTCGAATTTTTTGTGTTTTATGATGATAAATCACAAAATAATTTTGCGTGTTAAATTTTATGATCCTAAAATGGGTTTAGTACATAAAAATAATTTTATGGATTTTTATTGTTCATATTATATTTATTTGTATATTTTTGAAGTTTAAATCGGTTTTAAACATCAATTAATGGGAAAAATAGTTAAACTTAGTTTCTGGCCTAGATTTTTTGATATGTTCTCACATGCATATTTTATATGTTGTATAAAAATTTTCGTAACAAATTAAGTTATTATGCATGGATTATGAATTTTATGAATAAAATGTCATAATGTGAGTAAAAATGGGTATATAAGATTATATTTCGAATCTGAACTTGAAAATTTTATGAGATGTCACATGCAATATTTAAAGTGCCTACAAAAATATTCAGATTTTTCGGACTACTTTTGCATGATTAATAATTTTTTGAGTAAAAATCGTATTAATAGTGACTAAATTCGACTTTAATAGTTAGAGTTCGAATTTTGCCATAACATTTTTACACAATGTCACATGGAATATGTACAGAATGTATATAGATGTTGAGAATTATGAGATGTCACATGCAAAATTTAAAGTGCCTACAAAAATGTTCAGATTTTTCGGACTACTTTTGCATGATTAATAATTTTTAGAGTAAAAATCGTATTAATAGTGACTAAATTCGACTTTAGTAGTTAGAGTTCAAATTTTGCCAGAACATTTTTACACAATGTCACATGGAATATGTACAGAATGTATATATATGTTGAGAATTTATTCTCTTGTAATATATGATTTATGATTTTAATGGTTAAAATCGACTAAATAGTAACTAATTGTGTTAAAAATAGTTACTCTTAAAATTATGGCATAAAATTTGACCCATAGATGTCTTATATGATAGGTACATCAGTTCCAAAAGTTGGATATCCAAAAGTTTCTGATTTTATAATTATTAATTTTTATGAGATAATTGTTAATAATTGTAATTTAGAGTCATGAAAATTAAAATTCGAGTTTGGCCTGAAATTTTTGGTCATTTCCAGATTCTAAAAGGTATTTTAGGATGTCTAAAGATTTATAGCAATTTTATTGCAAGTTTTTATAATTAAATTGGATCTTTAGACATAAAAACTCATTTTTGTACGATTTATTTAAGAAATGAACTAATTCTTTTGCATGAGGTCATTTTATTAAATTCTGAAATTTTAGAAACTTCCAGAATGTTCAAAATTTTAAATTTTAAATTTTGAATTTTTGAATTTCTATCGACTCATTTGGCCATTTTCCTTTTTTTTGGTGAAATGTGAGTATATTATATATCATGGACAAAATTAAAGGAAGGTAAGGGGTTCAAGCCCCCTTACAAGCATTACATCTTTGACATATGACTTTGAAACCAATCAGTACAATTTTGATCTCCTGTCTTTTCTATTTTGCTTTGCAGTCTACTCTTGATCTCCCTTTCTATGTTGCCAGCAACAAATTCAGACCTGATGATGCATTCGTGGATCCTGGCACCATTTCTTTGAGTCCATATGTGGTATTGAAAGGCATTGAATACTGCCATTTTTGCTTTCCATATGTGGGATTTCCTGTTTCCTGAACTGAGTCCTGTAGTGGTGGGGAAGTGCCTTCCAAACCAGTGCACTAATAAATGTTTCACCTTGTTTGTGTACAGGCATTCATCAAAGAGATGATCAATAGTTTCTGCTAGCTCCTGACATAGTAAGCATAGGTCATCAGTACAGATTCCAAGCCTATGGAGTTTGCTTTTAGTATTCATGCCTTCCTGTAGTCTGAGCCAAGTCACCATGGAATGCTTGGGTATGTTCCAGCTATTCCAGACTGCATCAGTCCATGTCTGCTTGTTGCCAGTGGGGCTTAGCCAATTGTACCCATTTTTCACAGTGTAGCCATTTGGATTAGGGGTCCATATACTGTCACTAAAGCCTGCTTTGAGAGCTTCTTTTATCTTACAAATGCTCTTCCACACCCTGGGTGCATCAGTTGGGGTGAGTAGTCATGCCATGATTGATGTTTAAGGTATACATCATTTATCCATTTTATCCATAGCCTGTCAGCATTAGTGTAGACCCAGGTAACCAGTTTTCCCATTGTGGCCTGATTATTCCACATTTCTGCATTCTTTATACCTAGGCCACCCATTTCTTTGGAAGTAGTCACCTTCTCCCATGCTACAAGAGGCACTCTATGATATTCAGATGATCCATCCCAAAGGAAGTTTCTACAAATTGCTGCAATCCTTTTAATCACACTCTTAGGTATCACAAACAATTGAGCCCAATAATTATGTAGGGTATTCAGGACTGAGTTAATCAAGGTGATTCTGCCTTCATAAGAGAGTTTTTTTGCCCCCAGACTTCTGATCCTGGCAACCATTTTTTCAGTAAGGGATGCACAATCCTTTTTGGATAGCTTGCCTGGTTGGATTGTCACCCCCCAGTATTTGAAAGGAGAGGTTCCTTCCTTGAAGCCAGTGACTTGTTTTAAGCCTTCTTTAAGGTCCTCAGCAACCCCACTGAAGAAGATCTCTGATTTGGCATTAGTCATGCTAAGGCATGTGGCCTTTGAAAAAGAAGCAAAAGCCCTCATGAGGAGCCATATGGAAGCTGGTTTACCCTTACAGAACATAAGTAGATTATCTGCAAACATCAAATGTGTGAGTTCTAAATTTTTGCATAGAGGGTGATACTGGAAAGGCCATTTGTCTGTAGCAAATTTGATCATCCTGGATAGGTCGCCCATACATAAGGTAAAGAGAAGGGGGAGATGGGATCTCTTTGTCTGAGACCTCTCTTCCCATGAAAGTAGCCAAAATTGGTCCCATTCAAACATAATGTGAAGGAAGTAGTCCTTACACATTGCATAACCAGTTTGATGAAGTGATGGGGAAAATTCAGACTATTCAGAACTTGCTCTATAAATTCCCACTCAACAGTGTCATATGCCTTTTGTAGGTCTATTTTGAACAGGCATCTAGGGGTAACAGCTTTCCTTGCATAAAGATGGATAATATCCTGACAAATAAGTACATTCTCAAGAATTGATCTTCCTTTAATGAATGCCCCTTGTGTGTCATGCACTAGCTCAGGTAAGACAGTAGCCATCCTACTATATAGCAGCTTGGATATAACTTTATAGACCATGTTGCAGCAGGCAATGGGTCTGAAGTGGCTTACAGTAGTAGGTCTTTCATTCTTTGGAATAAGAGTTATGTTAGTGGCATTTATTTGATGAAGCATTTGGCCACTGGAAAAGAAATCCATCACAGCTTTGCAAAGGTCCTCCCCCACAACCTCCCAAGCATCCTTGAAGAAGCCACTGGTGTAGCCATCAAGTCCTGGGGTTTTATCTATAGGGATAGAGAAGACTATCTCCTTTATTTCCTGTTTAGTTACTGGAGAATTGAGTACTGCAATATGGGTCTCAGAACACACCCTCCCTTTTTGGATAACTGCCATATGCACTGGTTCTGTGGCCTTGTGACTGTCTAGCAGGTCTTGATAAAAATCCAAGAAAGCCTGCTGAATACTATCTGTGTCAGTGCATAAGTGCCCCTTTTTGTCTTCAATCTGTATGATCTTATTTCTCAAGCATCTGACTTTGATGGCCTTATGGAATATAGCAAAGTTACTATCTCCCTCTTCAATCCAAGCTGTTTTGGCTTTCTGTTGCAAATAGTTATTCCTGGCCTTGGACCAGAAGCTCACCTCTTTACTAGTAGCCAATTCTTGTTTAAATAGGTCCTCATTGAGAGGCTCTTTGTAGTTTGAGCTGGATTTCCTTATCTAGTTGCAATTGGACTCTGCTGGCAGATAATTCAACCTCAGCAAAGCATTCTTTATTCAGGCCCTTTAGTACTGGTTTCAGTGCCTTCAATTTTTTCACCAATTGGAACATTTTTGTGCCCTCTATGTTTTGTTGCCATACTTCAGAGATTTTGGGCAGGAACTCATGGGCAGTACTCCACATGTTATAATACTTGAAGCTAGCATTCCTCCTCCCTTCTAGTCTCACATTACTAACTAGACAAGGGTTATGATCTAGCAGTCCTTCAAGATGGAAGTGAGCATGCATCTCAGGGAAATCTGTAATCCATTGAGAATTTATTAGAAACCTATCCAGTCTGCTATATTTCCTGTGAGTTTCATCCCTTTTGTTAGTCCAAGTGTAATATGCACCTGTGGCTGTTATATCCTCCAGACCATAGTAGCCTAGGCAGTCCACAAAATCCTCCATATCCTCCACTTTAGTAGCTCCACCCAGCCTTTCATCAGGGGAGATGACTGTGTTAAAGTCACCTGCAAATGCCCAGGGACTATTGCAGTGATCTGATATGGCTTTCAGATGTTGCCAGAGCGGAACTCTATCAGGTCCTTCATTAAAGGCATAAACCAGTGTGAACAAGAACTCTTTCATATTGGCCTTAACCACAATTTTGGCATGAATATATTGGGGATCATAGGCTATGACAGAGACATTAAAAATATTAGGCTTCTAGAGCAGCCAAACTCTACCTCCTTTTTGAAGTCTGCAATTGGTAGTAAGACTTCATCCTTCCAACATCTTTTGAGATATATTACTGACATTATCACCATTTATTTTTGTTTCTAATAGCCCAAAAAGACAGGCCTCTTTATTCTACAAAAAACTCTTAACAATTAATTGCTTATTTACATTGTTGAGCCCCCTAACATTCCAAAATCCTAAATTATTCATGGGGGATGACTTGGATAAGGTTTCCAGTATCATATACCTTCTCATACTCCTCCTGTTGGCTAGGATATACCAAAGAAGCATTAATTATTGGCTGCATTCTCACTGAATCAGACTGGAAGAAGTACTGGCTGACATAGCAGGCTTCCTGGGTAGTGCAGGGAAGTCTTTCTCAGACAGTGCTGGTGATGGCTTGGGAATGGGTTTCCAGACCTTTTTTATTGCCCCTTTTGTTTGTACTGAATTAGATTTTCTGCCGTTGACTCCCAACGCCTTGCATTTATCACATTGCAATGGCTTCCAATCATATTCAATGTTAACTTTAATGATCATACCATGCTCATCTTTGAACTTGACATTATCAGAGAATTTCTGACCTATTTTCAATTCTACCATGGTCCTAGCAAACCCTAGCCTTGTCTTAGTTGCAGTGGGTACATCTGATTTAACATAGGAACCTACTAACCCAGCAATGGTAGGAAGACACTTACCCCAAAATTTGAGAGGGAGGCCATGGATTCTAATCCAGGCAGGAACAATTTTAATGTCTGCCTTAAGCAGATCAAAAATTTTCTTGCCAAGCCTTTACTATTAGAGGTTTATTTTCAAACATGTGGTACCCTGCATTCAAGACTGCTTCTTTGCCATTTCCTTTATTTTTCCATAAATACGAATAATTTATGAACAATAATGCAAAATCGAGTTGAATCATGATCAAAATTAGTAGGAACTATATTTTGATGCCTAAAGTGTGTTAGGATGATTAACTTGGACATAAATGAGATTTATGTAATTTTGGTGATTTTAAGAGTTAAAATCACGCATATCTGTAAAACCGTAAACAAATATGAGATATTTGCTCTTAGTAAAGGCGACTTGGCGTTAAAAATTGGCATGTGCATACATATTTTAATATTGCATTTTATTTAATATGAATGTCATATTTGAATGTTTTATATGATTTGGAATTATGTAATTTTTCTTAGTATGACCATAGTTTTTAATCAATATTACCCGTAATGTAAGGGAATATTGATTCGGTTGTAATTTATGTGATCTCGAATCACAGGTTTGTAATTTAATAGATTTAAATTTCAGTTTTACAATAGAATAGTTGTATTATTTTATTGTAACTCCGGAGATCCCAAAAGACGGTGCCATACGGAAAGGAGTTCCGTCTTTTGACGGTGTTTTCTTGGGTGGCGTGCTTTTGAAGATCAAGGGACCGAGGAGTTGGTTTCCGAATTTGTAATAGTTAATGAGATTTTCTTTTATTAGGAAGGCCATAATAAGATTTTAATGCTTTATTTTTTTTAAAAAATTTGCTTTATTTATATGTTTGCATGCATAGCCAAATCGCCATAAACATGCATATTAGAATAATCGTTGAAAATTGACCGTCAATTATAATTATCGAGTTAATCAATTTAATTCACTTAAAAGGCGATGAATAATAAATTGACAAGACCTCTATTTATTAAAACAATTGAGATTAGCCTTACCAAATAGTAGAACCCATGAAATTCTACTTCGTGGGGTGGTGCTAGTCCAGTGGGAAGTACGAACCCCATTACGTAGGATAAGTGGGGCGACGAGGTGGATTCAGTCCAGTGGGCGGATCGCATCTCAATACAAGCGAAATTTGGTTTTTACTCAACGGAAGTGTAGAGAACCAGTGGTCAATGTGTTCAGGGCTAAGATGAATAAATAATGATTTTTCATCGACCAAGAGTTCTAGGGTAGAGCCGGTTAAAAGTTAACCCACCAAACCACATCATTGAGCCGGAGTTCCAGTGGTTCACGATTTTAGTGGTATAGGGTTTGGGTTTTGGAATCATTTATAAAATTGGATAGAGGTCATTTTATAGATGCCTTAACTTGATTAAATTGTTTACAAGTTAATTAAAAACGATAAGTGTTTAATATCTTCAATGTTCAAATTTTGTACTTAACTCTTCAAATCATTATCAAACATGTCAACTTCCACTACTCTGAACACCATAACACATACTTCATGGCTACAATCCTTTATGGATCGTTGCAAACTTGAAAAGAAAGGGGCAAATTTTACCGATTGGGATGCCCAACTCATGTTGGCCGCAGAAGGTGATGGTAAAACTCAATACCTCATCGAGGAATCACTTCCGAACCCAGTGCTAATGCCAATGTCGCGACTAGGCGGGCCTATGAGACCTACCATAAAGAGTCTGCGGCGATCAAAAATGTTTTGATCTTCTCTATGGAGCCAGAGCTTCAAAGGAGTGTCATTAAACTTGGCACTGCCTATGACATCTACTCCAAGCTTTTGACAATGTTCTCGAAGGCTTCGAGAATTGTCCAATATGAGGCGGCATCAGCTTTCTTTGATCTAAATCTGAAGGAGGTCCAAAAGGTTAGCCCTCATGTGCTCAAGCTTATGGAGCATGTTGAGACTCTTAGATTGAATCAAGTTGAAATTCCTAAAGAACTAGTGATTGACAGAATTCCCACTCCTTGTCTAAGGTCAAAAGTTATGTTCAATTCAGGGTAAATTTTAACATGAGAAACCAAGAGACGTCCCTTGATGAGTTGCACAATATGATTGTGCAAGCTAAAAGGGATATGGGCCTAAATGTTAGATCCCCTAAGGATGTGCTCAATGTTAACATAAAGAGCAAGGGGAAGTTCAAAAGGAAGGGCAAGGTTGGTAGGAAGCAAAGTTCCAATAATGCGAAGAAGGTGGCTTCCGAGGTAAGCACCTCAAATCCCAAGAAAAGTTCCCTTGAAGGAGTTAAATGCTTTTATTGCAACGGTAAAGGGCATTGGAAGTGGAATTGTTCCAAGAATCTCAGCGATCTCAAAGCGGGGAAGATTCTTCCAGTTGGTATAATAACTCTCCCTATTTTATGTTTATCTCAACTTTAGTATAATGATACAAGTTGTGATATGAATGCTCTTCTTATTTGGATTAGGGCATGGGAGCAAGGATAAGGGAAAAGAAAAACAAGCTTGAAAGATCAAAAGGGAACTAGAGGTACACTACAAGAATACATAAAACAGGCGACGAAAATTGGCGACTGAAGACAGTCGCCAAATCAAATTTGGCGACTGTCTTCAGTCGCCAAAGTTCTGTCGCAAGTCCTAGTCGCCTAAAAACAATTGGCGACTGTTGTCAGTCGCCAAATTTGGCGACTGTAGCTGTAGTCGCTATAACAAGGAAAATGGCGACTGAAGGTTCAGTAGCGAAATTGGCGACTGAAAAGGAAAGGGAGTCGCCAATTTGGCGACTGAAGAGGAAAGGGAGTCGCCAATTTGGCGACTGTATGGCAGTCGCCAATTTGGTTTTCGCAGTCGCCAGTTTGTGTTTTTTCCAGTAGATTTTCCAGTTTTGGCGACTGATTGCAGTCGCCAAAACCCCATTTCAGTCGCCGAATTGGCTGGAACTTTTCATGTCATATTCGTTTTTGATCTAGCCAAATCTCGTATTTATTCATCCTAATATCCAATGAAAACCTGCAAACAGAAAATTCGAACCCATTTGCGAGAACCGCAACTTTTGTAACACGAAATTCTCATTTATTAAAAAATGAGAACATTATCCAACTACAAGTTAAACTTACTACATTATCCAAGTTCATTATCCAACCTTAATCTAAACCAACTACATTATCCAAGTTCAACCTAAACGAACTAAAACTTATCAAACAACCTAAACTGCAAATCCCATGCCGGCTCCACTACCACCACCCTTACCATGCGGATCGTTGGGGTCATACCGATATTGGGGACCGGAGTTGCATTGTGTGAAGTAGTTCTCCATGGCCTCCAAGCGCTCTTTCATCAGCCGATACTGTTCATCTCTTTCAGCATTCGCTCTTCTTTCTTGAGCGAGTTGAGTCTGTAGTTGACTCACAACAGCCGGCTCATATGTTTGGCGAGGCTCATAGGAGGATCTTCTGGCCGGTTCTTTGAAGAAGACACCGTGGGCCTTTCCGGTGCCGTACACATTACCCTTCTTATATCCGTTCACCAAATTAAACCAAATTTCATTATCTGGTACTTCGGGATGTTGTTCTTTTTCAGCCTCGAATGCTTCCTACATTAGTTGACAAAAAATTACCATCATTAGTTAACATAAATTTCATTAGGTAACAATTCAAAACTATCTTAAGTAAAGAATCTTACATATAAAGCTTTGTCTTTTGGCTTAATCCAAATTCTCTCATTCTTAGCGTTCACCCTTGAATGTGTGGCAAGGAACAGTTCCGGGACCGTCGCCTGAGGATCATCAACCAACATATCATCCGGTTGATCAGCTGACTGATCATCAGCACTCTGATCAGCTGACTGCTCAGCTGACTTCTTCTTTTTATTCTTCTTCTTGTTCAGCTACATACACGAACAAAATTCAATGTTTGCTTAGGGACATTATTATTACCAATATCCAAATAAACGAGCTAAATAAATAAGTGTTAATATAAAAACTTACACCAAAAAGTATGTCCAGAAATGACCGTGAACCAGCATGATGGGTAGGCTCAGCCATTCCTTCCTTCTTGCCTCCCCTTTTGTTCATGGCCTTCTGTGCCGATCTGGCTCGAAAATCTGGGGTATCACGCCGATTCAGAAGCCCCTCAAGCGCCTCACCTACAACAATGATAAATTATGTCATTATCAGTGGAATTGTCATCCTTTAATCAATACAATTGACAAATAAAGGTAATTGTACAGATATACCTTTAAGATGTGAGGCCTTTCCCCTTTTACCAATCTTATGGATAATGTCTTTGTATCTAGTTGCTCCAACATCACGCCACCTCTTATTGACAGTAGACTCTAATTCAGGCGGCCAGTAAAAATGTAGCTGCAGAAATATAACATTAAGTATTAGTTGAAAAACTATAATAGTGAGTAAAATAAGTAATTAATAAAAAAGTTTTTGGTTACCCGGAAGTTATTAAACCAGGCTTCTTTTTGAGCTTCACTAGCTTCTGTCCAATTCAGGGGCACAGGACCTAACAAAGATGACTTTGTGCTGTTGGTTACACCTCGAACAGCGGTCTGATGATTAAACCTGAAACATATATAAATTGTAACTTTTAATAACTAGCTTTTTATTACTAATAAAATGAATAATTTCAATTTAATAAAACTTACCAAAATCCTGCTGGATCAAGTATCTTCCTGCGATCCTCTGTGTACTGAATCTGTACACGTGTGTCCTCCTCAGGTTCGCTCTGAACCAACTCCTCCTCCTCCTGCTGCACAGCGGGCTGGCTCTGCTCACGACTGTGCCCGCCTCGCTGTCTTCCTCTACCTCCTGCCATCTACAATCATATAAATAAAAGTATTAATACTTACAAATTAAACATGCATAAAATAAATGATTAATAAAAATATGAACACTATATAATTAATAACATGATCAACTATACCAAATTAATCATCGTCTTCATCATCCTCATGATCAACATCATCCTCATCCTCCTCATCCTCGTCCTCATCCTCATCCTCATCCTCATCATCTTCCTCATCCTCATCCTCTTCCTCTTCCTCAGGTCTCACTTCATCTAATTCCTCCCATCCTTCAACCAAGCAACTCATCAAAATTATTAATCTCAACATCCTCCCCCTCTTCCAAGTCTTCCAACTGTTCATTCTCATTTTGGTCAATGACTACGTCTGTTGGAGGCAAAATTGTCCCATTTGATACTATTTCTTCTTGAAAAAATGTGGTATCAACTTTTGATCGTGCCTTTGTCTTAATGACTGCCCACCATGCCTTACTATTTCTATCATTTGTCGTGCTTGGATAGGAAGCGAAATACACTTGTTGAGCCTGATGTGCTAGTATAAATGGATCATACTTAGAGTATGTTCGGGTACTATTCACTTCCACAAGTTTGTAACATTCATGTACTCTCATTCCAGCCGAGGAATTATCCTTCCATTCAATCTTGAATAAGGTAGTTTTGTAAGCACGATCACGACCATTATAAGACATCTGAAAGATGTCCTCTACAATACCATAGTACTCATGGTCATCAGTAGAAGAAATAGTGACACCATAGTTGCATCTAGCCTTACCCTTACCATGGTCAAATGTGTGAAAATTAAATCCATTAACTGAATATCGGTTCCACGTCTTAACCAAGCGTGAAGGACCGAAGGCCAAACTCCTTATCAAATCATCTTGGATATTGAACTCAATGACATGGTTCTGAAACCATTTTGGAAACTTATCCTCATGTTTGTCCCAAACATCATCCTTACTCACACTAGGATGTTCCTTACTGAAATCAGTCACGAATTTTGCTTCATATGGCTCTAAGATCTCACAATTTGATAGAACGTATAAGTGAGCACGATTGTATTCCTTGTCGTCCAAATATCTCGTTCCACCTTTTGATGAACAACCTTCATCATCTTGAGTTTGAAAAAACTCGGGTAAACTTGAATCAACATCATCTGCTTTATCAACATTCAAGTTTCGTGCTTTGGTTTCTATATGCTTTTCAAAGTAGAGAGAACAAAAATTTGCAATCTCTTCTGTTAAATAGGCATTACATATAGAACCTTCTACCTTAGCTTTGTTACCAATCTTTTTCTTCACATGATTAAGAAACCTACACATTTATTAGATCAATGTTTAATGATAATATATAGATTTGTAATTTAATATTCTAAAATTAAATATATAGTAACGAATCTTTCTTTTATTACCTTTCAAATGGATACATCCATCTATATTGAACGGGTCCTCCAACTTTGGCTTCGTAGGGCAAATGTACAGGTAAATGCTCCATAGAGTTGAAAAATGAAGGAGGAAAGATCATCTCAAGCTTACATAGTATTTGTGGTATTTGATCTTCGAGACGAATCATGTCATCAACACATATTGAGGAGGAACACAAATCTCGGAAAAATTGACTAATCTCAACAATTGCATTCCAAACAGTAGTTGGGAGGAGATGTTTCAAAGCAACGGGTAACAGTCGCTCCATGAATACATGACAATCATGACTTTTCAAGCCTTGTAGCTTGAGCTTCTTGAGATCAACACAGCGACGAAAATCTGAAGCGTATCCATCAGGAAACTTCAACTTCCTTAACCACTCACATAATACCTTCTTTTGAGCTTTGTCCAGAGTGTAAATGGCTTTTGGCTTCGATCCATCTTTGCGAATGTGTAATTTGGGACGATCACAAAATGTCTTTATGTCTTTTCTAGAAGCAACAGTATCACATGTTTCGCCTTCAACATCCATGATCATGTCAATGAGTTGCTCAAAAAAGTTCTTCTCTATGTGCATTACATCCAAATTGTGTCTGATTAGCATAGTTTTCCAATATGGAAGGTCCCAAAAAATGCTTCTTTTATACCAACCATTCTTCTTCTTTTTCAGCTCTTTAAACTCTTCATCGGTACCATCAATAGAAGATGGCAAATCACGTACCAACTCCCACAAAGCATCACCCGGAAGATGAACTGGAGCTTCATCAAGTACTTGTTTACCTTTTTTGAAAGCTTTTTTGTTGCTCCTTAGAAGATTACCGTCTGGTAAGAAGCATCTGTGACAGTCAAACCAACTCATTTTCTTGCAATTTGGAAGCCAAAAAGCTTTACTTTCAACCATGCAATGAGGACATGCTTTCTGTCCCGCAGTAGCCCAACCAGATAGCATACCATATGCGGGAAAACCGTTTATTGTCCACAAAAGTGAAGCTCTAAGTTGAAAATTTTGCTTCCTGAAAACGTCATATGTTTCGACCCCAACTTCCCACAACTGTCTCAATTCTTCCACTAATGGTTGTAAATAAACATCCAAATGCCCTTTCGGATTCTTAGGCCCGGGAATAATGAGAGACAAGAAAATAAATTCCCTTTTCATACATAACCAAGGGGGTAAGTTGTATGGTGTGACCATTACGGGCCAACAAGAGTATTTCTTACCAAATTGGGTAAAAGGACTAAATCCATCCGTACACAAGCCAAGTCGCACATTACGGGGTTCCGCGGCAAATTCAGGATACATCTGATCAAAACGTTTCCATTCTTCCCCGTCACTTGGATGACACATCTTACCCGGAGTACGCTTATTTTCTTTGTGCCATGTCATGTGTTCGGAAATTTTTTTGGTAGAGTAAATTCTTTGAAGTCTTGGGGAAAGAGGAAGGTAAATTAATTGGTTCTCTGCTATTGGTTTCTTACACTTTTGACCCCTTCTATTACTCTTGTTGCCTTTTTTAGGTTTCAAAACAACTTCTCCATCACTTGTCTGAAATCTATCCATTCCACATTTTTTGCACTTGTCAAGCAACGCATCATCTTTCCAAAAGAGCATACATCCTTCGGGACATGCGTCAATCTTTTGATGCGGTAACTGAAGTCCTTTAACTACTTTTTTTGTATTGTAGAAACTTCGAGTCATGACATTATCTTCGGGGATAGCATCCTCAAGCAGAGAAGCAATACCATCAACGACATTAAATGACATATTATTCTCACACTTCAAGGTTACTATCCTAGAGGCCGCTTGTAATAATGACATTCTGCTCCCTTCGTATAAAGGTTGTTCCGCAGCTTTTAACATGTCAAAAAAAGCCTTTGCTTGGGGATTTGGAGGTTGTTCTTCATTCATAGCTCGATGGTCGTCATCATTGAGAACATTGTACTCCAAGGCATCAACAATCATATCTCTATATGGGTTCTCATCAAGTTGTTGGATGTGAGGTTGGATGTGAGGATGTTCGTGAATTGGAGAATATACTTCCCCATGAGAAATCCAATTATAATAATTTGGACAAAACCCGTTTGTATAGAGATGTTCTTGTACCTCAAGGACAATTGTGTATTTCATGTTTTTACATTTGTTACAAGGACACCTAAGTTGATTTTCTACCGAGTTATATTCATCTTGTTGCTTAGCAAATTCAATAAACTCAGCAACACCCTCTATAAACCTAGCATTAGGACGTTTTTTCTTAATACCAACCCTTCCATCATACATCCATGAACGTTCCAATCTCTTCATTTTAATCTAAACATAAATCCATAAACAAAAAATCTTTCAACAACCTCGCTCAATCGTAAGATAATAACAACTTATATATCAAAAATCCCCATTTTTTATAAATCATAACAATTACAAGCATAACAACATAAATAAAACAAACTTATAACAACATCGTCTTAATCAACATAATACAACATTAATAAAAATTCCCCAATTAATTTACAACATTAATAAAAAACCCCAATTAATTTACAACATTGATAAAAAAAACCCAAATTAATTAACAACATTAATAAAAAAAACCCCAATTAATTTACAACATTAATCAACATAATACAACATTACAATCATAACAACATTAATCAAAAATACCCAATTTTCAATTTTTATAAACCCTAACCCATAATTTAACATAATTAAGTAAAATTACAAACATAAAATCATTAATAAGGCAACCAACATTAATCATATGAACCCTAACCCCCAATTTCATATGAACCCTAACCCCCAATTTCACTAATTATCATCCTAATTGGCTCTATTACTTAATTAACTACAACCTAATAAGCTAAGACGATCTTAATTGGCTACTACATCAATAAATCTACAAAACAAAACAAAAATCAAACTAAAAATCGAAATTAAACTAAGAAAAATGCAAACCTTCAATTGAATAAAAGGAGAAGAAGAGGAGGGATGCTGATGTGGTGGCCGGTGGTGGTGGTGGCTGTTGTGGTGGCCGTTGGTGATGGTGGTTGTGTAACTTGTGGTGAGTGGTGACGGAAGGAGAGGCGCTGGGTTTTCGTTGTTTTGTTTCTTTTAGTTTGAACTCGCGTAATGAAGGAGGAAGGGGCTGTTTCTGATTTATCATCCGCGAAATTTGGCGACTGTACTTAAATATTTGGCGACTGTCTCCGTCAGTCGCCAAATTGGCGACTGTGTCAATTCTCTTAGGCGACTACATATTCAGTCGCCAATTTTTGGCGCTAACTTTGGCGACTGAATACAGTCGCCAAAACCTATCATCAGTCGCTTTTTTGTGTCGGTGGTAAAAAAGTTTGGGAAATCTTGCAGTCGCCAAATTGGCGACTGATTTCAGTCGCCAATCTTTCCCTTCAGTCGCCAATTTGGCGACTACAATGTGCAGTCGCCAATATGTCGTCGCCTGTTTTACTTTTTCTTGTAGTGGTAGCTCCCTAGGAGATGATCAAGAAGCTTAGTTTCTCGCTTGTTTAGGTCATAATTTGAAGTGTTGTAAATTTAGAACTTTAAAAACCATGTTGGATTCCTTGTTGGACAAGGAAAGTTGGTCCTTGAACAATTGTTGTACGTTGGATATTTGGTGGCTTGGTTTTCAACCCAAGTCACTATCGGTTTTTACATAATGTTCTTAATTAATCATTTAAACACTTGCAAATCACAAACATAAAATTGAATTGATTGTCAAAATTTCAATGTATGATCATCGAAAAAGAATAAGTATGGGAAGCTTATGTCGAAAACAATCATAAATAAATTGAGTTTAGAACTCAAAAGTTATTAACCACCCAAACTATCAAACTAATTATCGAATATTTTTCCGTTCCTAAATCATAAAGGTCACTAATAAGATTATGTGACACACACATTCCAACATTTAAGTCATTGCTTGTGGCTTAGTGGCTATCTTTGGTAATAATATGAGATTATTATTACAAAAATAGAGTGGGAGAAATTTTAAAAGCCACAATATCAAATGATTTTGAAAAATGCAATAGAGATGATCTATTGAAGAATAGTAAGATCTATTGTTTTTGGTTTTGTGAAAGATTGAGAAGATAGATTAAATTTTGGATGAGATCTACGATTAAGAAAATCTACGCCTTATGATCTACGTCGCTCCTAGGGGAATGCTTTAAGAAAGTGTTCTTAAAATTACTTAGGAAGAAGATCCAAAGTGGAATTCTGCATCTATCTAAGGATAGAGGGATCTACGACGGCTCTTGGGAGATACTTTAAGAAAGAGTTCTTAAAGTTAATAAGGAAAAAGTCTATGCATGGATGAGATCCATGATAGAGTTCTCGCTCACTATAAGATAAGATAAATGTTAGGAAACTGGAAGTTTCGCTCGCACAGGAATGCACTACGAGAGGACACTCGAAGGAAAAATATTCAAAAGATTTTGCAAAAGCTCAAGAAGATGTTCTTGGATTTAGATGGTGATCTAAATGTGCCGATTCAAATTTGAGGTCCATGAAATTTAAAAGGTGTATATGCTAATAAATGAGATTTATTGAGAAAAACATAGGTAGACATGTAGATGTCTGTAGTTTACAAAGTTAGTGGGTAACTTTGTTGAAACTAGTAACATAATTCATTGAAAATGAATTTAGTAAACTCTAAAACCGCTTTTCAAAAGGGTATTTGAAAGGGATATGCTTATAAGTATATATGGTTTCGTCCCAACCATCTTCAATTCATTAAATGTTGAGGAACATAGAGTTGAGTGGGAGCTTTATGATTAAAGATTTAATATAAAGTTCAGTGGGAGTTTCGCACCAGGATTTAAACATATCAAGTCATTAGAGAATGACTTCGGAATTTTCAGATTCTGGCAAGAACAAGAGTTAAGTGGGAGTAAATGTTATCTACAAAGACTCATTGCTCGTTTGGAATGAGGCATTAATACTTCTGAGAAGTATACGAGTTTTCAATTCTAGATGACAAATTGATATGATTTAAATCTAATTAAACATGGGATGTTTGGTTGAGATTGTAAAAGACGTCTTGTTTATTAGTATTAAGGTTGTTCATAGAGATGAAGATATAATTACATTGATAAGATCATGGAAATTTATCAAACCTTAAGTACTATATTTTACATGTTCGTATTTACTAATGTTTCCGTCATTAGTATAGTCGTGTAAAGCTTGATGCATACTTCTTGCAGGATAACCTGTTTAAAAGGTTATCAAATCAATGACTAAGCAATAATGAATTGTCAAAGTATTCTCCAATGGAGATAATGACCAATTCAAGATTTTGGATGACAACTTAGTCGTGTGGTAAAAGGTTTACAACGACGTAAGTTCCAAATTATCAAATACAGATTTAAGATAATCTTTGCCTTACATTCATTGACTATGCATTTTGATGACTTGTAATTTGATTACATAGTCAACGCAAGATTCTACAAAAATGTATAAGTTCACAATAATTATGTGAAAGTATTTCTGTAACTGGGAGTTACATAATGCACATAATCTTAATTCACTAGTCATGAGATGACTTATCTCTTTCAGGTCAAAGAGCATATATGTGGATGTGATCCCTAAAGTGAACACTTATGCAAATCGTGTTATTAAGATAACCCGAAATGAAGATAATTACAATTCTAGACAAAGTGTCTGTGAGACACTCAAGCTCAATGTAAATTAAACAGTGATCAAAAGTTGACCACTTGGATGGGATAATCCACTAATCGTTTGAGTTATTTATAACTCACCCAGGGTCATGTTATATTCAAAAGGGATGGTGAGACCATAATGAACCGCATTAAAGTGAATTGAATTATCATGACCTCGCCCCTAGTAGCTTGAATGAGGTGACGTCTCGAAGCAACTAGATGAGTGATGCGATTGATGGCGACTTCATATGCCATAGAGTCATACAGGATGACTAGTCGATCACCTAGGCAAGGATATGTTAAGATACATTTGCCGGGCTAATGACCGCTCATAGAGCTCTGGCTTTTCTTATTAAAGATTGTCTGGTCGTGGCGGGAGCTTCTATCGTGTTTCACATTAGTCAATTCTTTGACTAACGACTATTAGCCCGAGGTAGCATATTTTTCAGAGTAACTTTGATTTATGTTCTAACACCTTCGTAACTGGGGTTCATAAGGACATATTTTGGGTTACTACGAGGGGGTGAAAACGAAACATGCGAAAGAGGCGACTAGGCTACTCTTATGGGTCGGTCTCGGCTTGTCTTGTCTTTCGAGTCGACTTGCCTTAGGTCAAATCTATCCTAGCTATCGCTAGGAACATACCCAACCATCATAGAAACATGCATATAAAAGTCTCAAACCGTCGCTAAAAACAAACAAAGTGACAAATCAAGCCCAACCATCGTTGAGGCATTTAATTGAACACCTAGCATGCATACTATGAACAACCTTAACAAAAGAGCAACCAAGTTTAAAATTAGGAAAGTAACATCATTCACAACCCAACATACTTAAGAAGAAGATGTAAACTATTAAGAAACAGTATGCTAACATGGTAAATATTGGAAATAAACAATTCAACACAAAAACTGGAATAAATATAAACAAATGAAAGAACAAAGTAAAGAGAAGAAAGATAATACCAAAATTTGCATTAAAGGTTGGAACTTGGATACAAAAGAAGAATTCTCTCAAATCTCTTCAAAATACAACCAAATGCCCAAATGTAAACTATTGAACTAGCTAAGGAACGATTAAGACTAACTAATTATGATTAACTAAAAGATTATAAGAATTAAGGAACGATTATGTGTGAAAGTAAGCTTGAAAATACAAAACCGTAGAAAAATGTGCCAAAATGAACCGTGCGTAAAGAGTTGCGTAAAAAATCTATTCTAAGTATGGTTAATTAGTTATAGTATCTCGAAAATGCGGAAAATATGGTAAGGGGCTCTCAACTGGTCAACCGGCTGTCGGTCAACGACCGACTGCGGATCCTCTGGCCTGCTTCTGAACTTTTTCTTCATTGATGCTTCTGATATGGGAGCATCCTCTAAACTTCTAGCCTTAAAGCTACAACGAGGTATACTCCTAATGGATTCGAGTTTGGGTACGTGAGACTGTTTAGGTTGGCTCTACAAGGGATTCAAGCTAATAATAGAAGATCCAAGAAGCCATACGATCACCCTTGGTCGATGGTCCAAGAAGAGTCCGTGAAAGGGTGCATAGGTGAAGCTTACGGTGGCCAAGGGGGCTAGCAAGGCAATCGTCCATGGGGGAATTGGGACGTGTGAAGAAAAGCCACACGTGTAACACCCCCATTTATTCAGGGGCCTGGACGAGGACTCCCCAGATAATTAAGGGTATTACCATCTCGGAATGTCGAGGCAGTAGATAACAAAGGGAAAGAACACAGTACTTTATTAAATATTAAAATCAAATCAACGTTCTTACAACTGTCTCAAAACATATACTAAAAGTTCAACAACTGATAAATGAATAACTATGGTGATCTAGACTCTAGTCTGGTCCGAATCCAAGCTCTCCCTTCCCATTCAGCTCTCATAGTCTCAAGTACCTGTCAATCTGCTCCCCAATAAATTGGTTCATCACAGGTGATCACGAATACACAGGGTCAATCCACGAGGTTGAGTAGAGGAAATCAACAGATAAAACATAATTATTAGTAGAAAGCGTCTCCCTCCACCCCAAATCACAAGACCCAATAACTCCACTCCGTATCACAAGACCCAATAACTCCACTCCTTATCACAAGACCCAATATCTCCACACCAAATCACAAGACCCAAATATCTCCGCACCATATCACAAGACCCAAATATCTCCGCACCATATCACAAGACCCATTATCACAATTTCCGCATCATGGGAATATACAGACAATTAATAACATTACAACATTATTCATTCAATAAGATGTATATAATTCACAAAAGTTAATAATCATGTTTCACATCATAAACGAGTGCACAGTAATTCCCCTACCTCAAACTGCAGAAGGACAAAGTCAACCGAATAGCTGCTAGAAGTGTTCCACGCGGAAACCGTCACCTAAACATATATTATGTAACGAATTAATAATCTTCTCAAACCCCCATAATTCAAGTTACACCTATAAAAAAAACCTTCTAATAGTGGAAAGTTTCCTAAAATGGAAACTTTCCCGGAATAGTAACTTTCTTAAAAAGGAAACTTCCCGACTCGTAAACACCTTCAACCACTACACTTAAATAAATTACCAACCATTATTATTACCATCAACACAAAATAATAATAATAATAATAATAATAATAATAATAATAATAATAATAATAGGGCTGGGGATCAAAAATGATTTAATATGGAACAAGGCAGCTGTGGGAAAATTGGCTTGGTGGATTCATGCCAAACCTGATAAGCTATGGGTTCAGTGGGTTAATCATACATACCTCAAGGGACAGGAATGGAAGAACTATGCTGCTCCTCTTGATGTGGCCTGGACATGGAAAAAAATCTGTAAGATCAAAGACCTTATCAATGACATTTCTGCAGATATGTTGGATGCCACTACACAGTACTCTATCAAGGCTGTGTATGAACAAATGAGAGTACCTAGCACAGTATATCAGTGGCCTGCACTGATATGGAATGACTGGACTACCAGGAAATACATCATGATTTCCTGGATGTATCATCATAGAGCTCTGAAGACGAAGGATAGGCTGCTACAATATGGGATATCACAGGACGATCACTGCTGCATCTGTGGGGCAGGAACAGAAAACATATCACACCTGTTCTTTACATGTTCTTACAACACCTTGATTCTACAGCTAGTAAAGGACTGGACAGGGCTACAAATTCCATAAGCTAATACTGTTGAATGGTGTTTGCAAAGAAGAGGAACTAAACTGAAGATAGGAGTACTGAATGGCATTGTAAATGCCATGATTTATTATATTTGGACTCAAAGGAACAAAGCAAGAGTAGACAATAGGTTGCTGAGGCCTACTATTGTTTTCAAATGTATTAAGGAAGAGACTTGTATGAGAATAGAGCAAAGATGTCAAGGTGGAATTCCTCATAAGGATAAAACCTGGCTAGATAGATTGATGATGTAAAAGAGCATGTAAGGAAGGTTCACACCTTCTTGTTTGATGGTTTCTAAAATAATTTTTTACCTTTTACCAAAAATAATAATAATAATAATAATAATAATAATAATAATACTCTTTTGGATATTTGCTATCGGTCGGGGATCTCTACTGGTCGGGAGGTGGATATTGGATTGCTCGATGGTGCGGGTGAGCCTTTGCGACCTGCTAATTTGCTGCTCTATTCTTGGGACCGGGGGCGCGATGTTTGTGTGGATTTGGTAGGGTCCTCTCCTTTGACTCAGTCGGGCATGGCTGATTTTGTGCCAGGAGGGGTGGTGGTTGATGCTGCTCAGAGGAAGTGCGCCAAGTACAGGAACTTGTGTGCGGCGCATGGTTATGGCTTCTTGCCTTTCTCCTTCTCTTCTTTGGGGGGAATTAGGGGAAGACACGGTTTCCTTGCTCAAGTGGATTTAGAAGTTTATTGTGTCCCAGGATGCCGGATCGCGGAACGCTGCTTTTATTTTTTCTCGCCTTAGTTTTGCTATAAGGGAGTAGGCGCCCAACTAGTTTCGTGGGTGCCCACAAATTTCATGCAATTTCTCCTTTATTTTTAATAAAAGTTCCCGGTTCATAAATAATAATAATAATAAATATCACACGCCCCAAACAGCCTTTCCCGACATACAGACCCGCGAATCAGACCCCCCCCCCCAATCACCAACGTGTAACACCAACACGACCACCAGCAACCACCATACCCCGTACCCATTACCTCCTGCTACAACCGCGACAACCAGCAACCTCCTCGTCGACCGCCGGCGAGGTGAACCAGAGCCCAAACCAGGCCTGGTTCCTCACCCAAACAATTCAATCCGTCTGATTCGAAATCCCTGCCGACAACACCTCAGCCCCTGACACCACCCGAGACTACCACCAAAACCACCCCTGACACCAGACCCATAAACAACGGTGGTACCACCGTGTCGACCTCCCCCGAGTCAACGGTGTTACCACCCCCAAACATCCCTTGTACACGCATAAACCATAAAACCTGAGACAAACAGGGGAAACGAACACCCCCTTCGACACAGACTCCGCCGCCTGTACCCACCGTGACAACCACCACACTACTACCCTGACTACCACCAATAAAATGGTTATATGCTAGACTGAAGACGGCGACTCACTACCTATCGATTCCAAACACACCACACGCAGACTCGACAACTAGAGGTAACGTACTTGATTCACGATCACAACGACTGGCCCTAGGCTGGTCTAAACTCGCCGCACGAACCTCCTCTCTCTTCACTGTAATGGCGGCTGCGAGACTATGGAGTTACTTGTGTGTAGAGTAGGGTAAGAATGAGGTAAATAGATCCTCTTATATGGCGGCATGAGGGTTTATGTGAGTGTGTGAGTGATTTGAGGGTTTTGCAACTCGTGGGTTGTTGTTTTGTGCACGACATTCGAGGCCCATTCCTACTCCAAAGGTCTCAAGTTCGACCCCCACTAGCGACTTGTAAGAGGCATAATTCGATAATTTATTTATTGAATACTAAAAACGTTTAAATACTATCGACACAGCAATAATAAAAGTGAACATCGTAACAAAATATTCGAGATATTACAGTCTTCCCCCCTTAAAATGAACTTCGTCCCAAAGTTCAACCATACTCACATAACATATATCTCAAACTCAGGTAAACTTGAAACACGATAACATCAAATAAGCACGGAATGTTACATTCTACCCCCTTTAAAGAAGAGTTAGTCCATGTAACTTACCTCAGATAAACAGATGCGGGTAACACTCTCTCATGGATGCCTCAGCCTCCCATGTAGCTTCTTCCATATTATGATTGATCCACAAAACTTTCACTAAAGTTGTCTCTCCATTCCGAGTCTTCCGACCCATCCAGATTTTTCTTTGGAGTCTCCACATAGGATAATTGTTCATCTACCTCAATCACTTCATGGCTCAACACATGCGATGGATCACTCAGATACTTTCTTAACTGAGAAACATGTAACACATTATGGACTTTGGATAGAGCTGGAGGTAAAGCTAATCGGTATGCCACCTCCCCAACTCTATCTAAAATCTCAAATGGTCCAATAAACTTCTAACTCAGCTTCCCACGCTTTCTGAACCTCATCACACCCTTCATTGGAGACACCTTCAGTAATACATTTTCTTCTGCATCGAAAGAAATGTCGCTCCTTGGATAGGTCTGCATAGCTCTTCTGTCTATCTTTGGCGGCCCTCATCTTTTGTCGAAAAATCTGCACTTTCTCCACCATCTCCTGAATTATCTCTGTCCCTAAGACCACAGCATCGGCTCGATCATCCCAACACATAGGCTTCCAACGCTTTCTCCCGTACAAAGCCTCAAAAGGATTCATTCCTACACTGGCATGATAGCTGTTATTATAAGAAAATTCTATAAACCCTATTCCTCCCAAGATCCTCCAAATTCAAGTACACGCGCTCTCAACATATTTTCCAAGGTCTGAATAATCCTCTCCGTCTGACGGTCCGTAGCTGGATGGAAAGTTGTACTCATCTTCAACTGGGTACCCAAAGTGGACTGCAACTCCTGCCAAAATCTGGATATGAACCTCGAGTCTCGATCTGAAACAATGTCATTGGGTACACCATGCAATTTGACTACATTGTGTACATAAGACTTAGCCAACTCGGCTTTACTCCTGGTATCTTTCATTGGAATAAAGTGAGCGGACTTAGTCAACCTGTCAATAATCACCCAAATCATGTTGTTGCCCCTCTGAGTCTGAGGCAACCCCACAATAAAATCCATAGAGATATTCTCCCACTTCCACTCAGGTACATCTAGAGGCTGGATTTTCCCTTGAGGTATCTTATGCTCCCCTTTTACCCTTTGGCATGTCAAACACCTAGATACAAACTCAGCGACTTCCTTCTTCATATTTGGCCACCAGTACGTCTTCATAAGGTCTTTGTACAACTTATCACCCCCTGGGTGAACGGAATACGGCGTAGCGTGAGCTTCAGTCAGGATCTTCTTCATTAGTTCTTCATTATCTGGGACACACCATCTCCCGCTGAACCTCAGACTACCATCGGCATGGATACTGAATTTCGATTCAGTTTCTCTACCATCACTCTCGATTACCTGGCGCCATTTCTGGATTCTCACATTATCTTTTTGCAACTCCCGAATCTCCCCATCCAACTCTGGCTCCACGGTCAAATCACTGAGAGTATCCCCTTTCCGAATCATGAAAATCCCCATCTCCCTTAGCTCGGTATGCAGCCTCACTCTCGACCTGGCACTACACAAAGCATGGATGGACTTCCTATTTAGGGCATCTGCTACCACATTCGCCTTGCCTTCCTGATAGATAATCTGCATGTCGTAGTCTCCAATCAACTCTATCCACCTCCTCTGTCTCATGTTCAACTCTTGCTGGGTGTAGATGTACTTCAAACTCTTGTGATTAGAAAACACCTTAAAAGTGGCTCCATAAAGGTAATGGCGCCACAATTTAAGTGAAAAGACCACAGCTCCCAATTCTAAGTCATGAGTCGGATAATTTTCCTCATATGTCTTCAATTGGCGAGAAGCATGCGCGATCACCCTCTCATTCTGCATTAGCACACACCCAAGACCATGCTTGTAAGCGTCTGTATAAACTTCGAAATTGTCACTCCCATCAGGCAATGCGAGGATATGAGTTGTTGTCATGCGTTCCTTAAGAGTTAGGAATGCCTTCTCACAACTCTCATCCCAGACGAAACGGTTCTCCTTCCTTATCAACGATGTCAGAGGCTTTGCTATCTTCGAAAAATCCTTGAAAAATCTCCTGTAATAACCTGCCAGTCCCAAGAAGCTTCGAATCTCACTCACATTCTTCGGGCTTTGCCACTTAGTCACAGCCTCGATCTTACTAGGGTCTACGGACACCCCCTTTTTGGAAATCACATTGTAACACCCCCATTTATTTAAGAGTCTTTAACAAGACATTCTCAAATAAATAGAGCTGTTATCATCTCGGAATGTCCGAGGTAGTAAATAACAAAGTAAAACAAACCAAGGTACTTTATATAAAACTGATTAAATTTAAACTTTTGATATTACAACTACTAAGCAAGGAATAAAAAGAAATACAACTGATAACATCTAAGTATGTGATCTAAATCTAAGTAGGTCCAAGTCATGTCTCTCTCCATGCCCAAGCTCCTAGTCCATCTGTCTCTGACCTGTAGAATCTACTCCCCATTCCGGATCATCGTAGGTGTACACGAATACACTTTCAACCTCGCGGTTGAGTAGGATAACACAATAATAAATAATGCAACAATAATGATATGCAAATGCCATGATATGCTCGAGCTCAATCTCAATTCTCAATTCTCAATCTCAAACCCGTAACACCCAGCCATACCGAACCTCCCGGCAGACTATAATCGGTTGTCGCCGAACATCAGCATAACAGCTGAGGTCACCAGGTCTAGCCCTGCAGAACTAGCTTGGGCCCAATAATATCTCATCATCTCAAATCCGTATCCAATGCATATGTCATGCTCATGAATGCAACAATAATAGTAACCATACTTATGAATGCAACAGTAATAATAATTACTCATAATTATATACCATCCTCATATCATTTATGGTCATCATCCATATCATACACCCAACATCCATTCATAACACATAACAGTAGTATAGTGACAGTGTAACCTACCTGGATAACAATATAGTCCAAAAACAAGCCAGCGAGTAAACAGAATAATGCCACTTCAAAATCGTCACCTAACAATATAATATACGTAATTACTAACTAATATAACTACGTAAACAATATAATATATTAATTATTCAAATTTAATGACTTAAATCATATATTACGCATAACGAGACCGTATTAAACATGACTACTTCAATTAGCTTGCCTAATCCGTCTTTATTACTTTTATAGCTAATTTCAATTAAATAACCGAACATAGAAAATGAACTATTGATAACCATCACATTCTTGTATAAAATTACTTAACAACTTTAATCATTACTAACATGACAATATTGCTAACAATAATAATCATACTAACAATAATATTATTATCCCAATAACAATATTAATAATAGTAATAATAATAACAACATTAGTAATAATAATAAGAAGAAGAATAAATAATAATAGTATCCATAACAATAACATTAATAATCATAATAATAATAATAACATAATAACAATAACATTAATCATAGCAATAACATTAATCATAACAATAATACTAATAATAATAATAATTTGATAATAATAATAATAATTATAATAATACACCAACAGTAACATATCATAATAATACATAGTGCAATAGCAGCTCATATTAGTAACATATCACGTAAACAACAGCCCCCGACCAAGCAAACCCACGCCATAACACTCTTGACAGCCCCTAAACATGGACTCCTCGACATCCCTTAAGCCATCTGAACCACCAATACCCCACCGTGGCTGCCACCAGTGCACCACGGTGAACCACCCGACAACACCCATTGACCCTGACTCGACTACACCTGCCCTCGATTGCCCCTGCAACAGCCGTAGTAACAACAACAACACCCAGATCAGCGGGTCTGCAACGGACTTTCTCGACACCATTACCACTCGCTTGGCCACCAACGACCACCACCACTAATCCTAAACTCGACTATATACTACCAACTACCACCTCGATGCCTTGGACATCACCAGGGGCCACCACAGAAACCACCATGACACCTCAAAACAGTCTGCCCAGACCCGACATTGTCTCTTTCAGCAACCCGCCTGTACACTACCCCTTCCTTCTCACGCTAATTTCTCTCACCATCGTGCCCCACACCACCTCTGGCCACCACCGTTGTCACCACTGAGTAATGGTGGTTCCAGGGGTGGTACCATCTCCCTCTCATCTCACCAACAACCACCGACAAACCACCATCAAACCCCCCTGCCAACCTGCGATAAATACTCAATTCTGGACTGTTTTTAACGCCTTTGAACAACCCTTTCTATGGTGTTGTTTCAGCCACCACTCACCACCCTAATGAACACCAAACAACCCACAACTACCCTACTACTATTACTCATATAGTCGCACCCAGAAACAACCCAAAACACGAGTTAACGCAGCACAAAACGAAGTAAGGAATAAGAAGCGAAAACAGATTATTAAAACGTGTTCAGTGATCGACATCTATGGCATCTATTATGATAGTTCCCATGGTGTGATTGTGATTTAAACACGAGGTATATGTTATATATACTACTAAGATTACTCACAACCTTAACATTCAGATTCAAAGGCACAAAAAGAGCACAAAAACTACTTACAAAAACCCCACTGCGCAAAGGATGAAGACGACTATGGTGATGGCTGTTCTTTGTTGATGTCCTTCTCTTTCGTGGTTCTCACGGGGGCATGGTGATGCTTTCGTTTTGTTGGTGAAGGGAGGTAGTCAGAGATGGAGGCTAGGGTTTTTACGAGATAAGAGGCAGATAACCCATATGAGAATTGTTGAATGTCGATGTTTGTGTAAGTGTTTGAGAGATTAGGTTTAGGGTTCTACATTGTATTAGGTGGATATTATGTCGATGGGTGAAACCCTAGCCCAAGTCAAAGCCCATCACCAATGGTCCATCACGCGACTCGAGACATTTTAACACGTTCCCGACTCGTAACTTTAAATAACCAAATACGTATAATTTATTTATACAAATTAAATTGATTATGAGAATATACTTTTATGACGACTAACATAAATATATATTAAAAAATTAGGAATTAAATATAATTATTACTTAAACAGTAAGACAAATATAATTGAGAAATAAATATAAAGTACGAAATATATTTAATTATAAATATATTATCAAAATAAAGAAATACGAATGAAATGTCATTTCATGAAATAATCATCAAATATAAAAATGATTCTGAAATACGAAGTAATCGTAGAAATACGATTTATATAAATGATTACACAATACGCAATAATCATAGAAATACGATTTATAAAATAATTATGGTTTACGTAAAATACTTTATAAACATTCCGTTTGAAATACGTATATAAAACATGGTTGACTACCGTTGACTGAGGCTAAAATATGAGGTATTACACACATGCCCCAGAAATGCAACTTTCTTCAACCAAAACTCACATTTGCTCAACTTTGCATTTAGCTTATGCTCCTCCAAATTCTTGAGTACTCTCCTAAAATGATCCTTGTGTTCTTCCTCATTTTTGGAATACTCAAGAATATCAACGATAAACACAACCACGAACTTATCCAAGTATGGACTAAATACTCGATTCATCAAATCCATGAAAATTGCTGGAGCATTAGTCAACCCGAATGGCATAACCACAAATTCGTAGTGGTCATACCTTGTTCTGAAATCGGTCTTAGGAATGTCTTCGTCTTTGATTCTCAATTGATGTTACCCCAATCTTAAGTCAATTTTGGAGAAAACTCCAGCTCCACTTAACTGGTCGAACAGATCGTCGGTTCTGGGCAAAGGATAACGGTTCTTGATGGTCACATTGTTCAGCTCTCGATAGTCAACACAAAGCCTTAGACTTCCATCTTTCTTTTTCACAAATAAAACGGGCGCTCCCTAGGGTGACACACTAGGTCGGATGAACCCCTTCTCAGCCAATTCATCCAACTACTTTTTCAGCTCCTCCATCTCTCTCGGTCCCATACGATACGGTGATTTAGATATTGGTCTTGCCCCTGGTTTTAGGTCAATGGCAAACTCCACTTCCGTCTTTGGTGGTAACCCTGGAACATCATCTCGGAATACGCCCTCAAACTCCCGCACCACAGGTATCTCACTAGCCTTAGGGTTCTCTGTCTCACAGTTCCACATCAAACATACGATCAGACTATCTCCCTTTCTCAAGCTAGACTTAAGGGTATTAACGGAAATGAATTTGACCTTAAGTTTGACCATGTATCCCTTGTAAGATACCCGCACTCCTTTAGGTATCTTTAAAGAAATCTTCTTCTGGTGACAGTCAATAAAAGCTCGATACTTCCCCAACCAATCCATCCCCAGAATCACCTCAAAACTTCCCAAATGAAACTCTATGAGGTCACAATGGAAAGTCAATTCTCCAATCTTGATAGACATACTCCTATATACTCTACTAAATGACCCAGACTCTCCAGAAGGTATGGTCACCGAGTCCACCATCAAATCATAGATCTCAAGTTCTAAAACCCAAGCATGCTCTCTAGATACAAAAGAATGGGTAGTCACGGAATCGAAAAGTACAAATGTAGGTTTAGAGTTCTTGAGAAAAGTACCAGTCACAATAAGAGCATCGTCTTTGGCTGCCTGTTTCTCCATGGCAAAAAGTTTGCCACTGGATTTAACCCTACTCTGACTGGCAGTCGATGTCCCAGCCTGCTGATTTCCCTCCGCTCCGGTCTTTTGGTTACTTCCACCCCCGCTGTACTTATTTTGATACGAACGGTTCTGATAACTGTTGTAATTCTTCTGATAATTGTTGCTGCCTCCAGACTTTGCACCCCCTCCATAGCCTGACATGGGAGTACGGTACCCACCACTACCATATGTGAAGAGTCTATTGACCTAGATATACTCAAGAAGGGGGGGTTGAATTGAGTATGCCAACTTTTTCGATTCTTCTTCGATGTATGTTGATGACGCGTGGTAATAGCAAGTAACAAGTAAGAACAATAAAGTAAAGGAGACACGATCTTTTGAAGTGGTTCAGTTTCACACTTTGAAACCTACGTCCACTATTCTCGATTAATAAAATTAGTACCTTCTCCGGATTAGAATTTTATCAACCCACTCGTACAACTTTGATATTAGTTGTAACTCAATCTAGATACCGTAAAATATCTAGCTACGACAAGTACCGTGAAATACTTGCTTACAATGAGTACCGTTAAATACTCGAAACTATCTTAAGTAAGTAAGATAAACTTTTAACAACTTCTTGTATTGATGATCTTGAATGTATGAAAATATTCTTCAATGCTTGTAGTCTTGTATACGAGATTTGACAATGATTGCACGAATATCGAGACGCGTGAGAGACTACGTCCGTTTGATTTTCTCTTGATTTGCGTGAGGCTCGTATGTGTTCTATTTAGGCGTGTGATATTGTAGGCATATATACTAATTTAGATCTAGGTTAAACCCTAGATAGTTTAGGAATATTACTTTATCTAGAATACTAATTCTAGGTAATATTTAAAACTTAATCTTATATGAATTAGGAAAGGACTCTAATAGAATAATATTAAATTAAGACATAAGATAATATTTCCATAATCTTATTTGATTTAGGAAACATCCTTATACCATAAAATATATAATCCTATTTTGAATCAAATCCTTAATTCTTGTCAATAATATAATAAATTATATTCTTATTCAAATCCTAGTTAATCTTTAAGTATATTAAATAAATATCTTTATATTTATTTAATTAACCATAAAGATAATTTGAAACATGTTAGTAGTTGTGTAGGAAACGTAAGGAATACTTCCTTGACACACTTCCCCACGCACGTCCCAACGCACGTCTCATAGGACACGTTCTTCGAAACATATTTCTCGAAGCACGTTTCCCTAGGAACTTGAATTTTGACAATAACGGTTAAAATAAAATCCTTAGTATTTTAGAATAATATTTACCTCATAAGATAAATACTTTAATTCGTGTTAACTAAAGAATATTTCTATTTTAAAACCGTTTATAAGATTACTAAATTAATATATAATAATATATTAATAGCACGCATAAATCTTCACGCTTTGACTTATATTATGCAAATCTCATTTCTTCAATAGTTATAGGAATGATCCATAACTTAAGAATTCTTGACATTGTAATAAAACTTGTGTCTTGTAAATCTTCAAAAAGACTTGACACTTAACATGAGCTTGATCTTTCTTCAATTCTTCGATTGAATTATACTTTATTAAACTACGATCTTCGCTCTATAATTAACTGTACACTTAAACGCACGATTACACGCATATGCATATAAAACATAATTATTTAGACTTGTCATTATTAAAACATAAAACAATATATTACTTATATAGAATATATTACTCAACAAATTCCCCCTTTTTAATGATGGCAAGTCTTACCTAAAATCGTGTCTAAGTGTAATGTAGTAACGTTCCCCCTCAACATAATATTGGTCTTTTATAATATAGATCAACTAGGGTTTCTATTTTCAAATTAAACCAATTACTTAAAAAGAACTTTGAGAGACAATAGGTTACGACAAGGAGCAATCTTAGGCAAATTCGTAATCTAGGTCGCATTCTTTTCCCCCTCTTGACATCATTGAAAAGACGGAAACAAGGACATAAAACGACTAGAATAATATAATACGAAACAAACCTAAGCATGCAATTTTAAATCAAATACACAAACGTAATTAAAATCATGCAAACACGAAATACGAACGGAAATACGACACACAACCATATACTACGATGCCAAAGGGCCGAATATACAAAATAAAGCCACATGGGCCGAATGTGTCGAATAAGAGCCTAATGGGCCGAATAGTTTGTAGGTAGAAAAGTCATGGGCCAAAAGAGGCAAGGTAACCAAACATATTCTGGGCCAAGTATCACGGCCAAAAAGCAAAATAGGGCTAATGTCTTAAACGGTTTTAAGGAGAGAGATAGGGTAATAGGATAGAAATACGATATCCACCGAGGGAGCCCAAAACCAATTTCCGCACCTCTGCCAAAACAGAGCAACACACAGTACTTATTCATTCTGGGTTACGAATGATGTGAGGGTTCACGAACTCCAGTCTAGTGCGATACTCCAAAGTCGATAACCGATCAAAACAACTTTCGATGTTTCTTATTTGAGCATCCACCGTACGTTCAAAGTTGAGAACCTTAAGAGAGAATGCTTTAACCGTGACCAAACATTGACCACTATCCTTACATAAAATCCGATTATCACGGACGAGAACTCCACCTTGAGTCGTGAGGAATTGGTGACGGCCACTAATCATAAGCACTTCTTCTTTAACCTCCTTAAGGGCACGACTAAGCTTCTCAAGACTCTCATCAATCCGTTGTATCCAACTTCGCAACTCCTTATCAACACGACCGAATCGCAATTCACGTCCATTGCTTAGAATACCATTAACTTTATCAATTTATCATTCATTCGATCATGGAGCACAACTTCGTAACAGCCAACGTCTACCACCCCTTCGCCTTTTTTTTTTATTCGAACTTTTTCAACCTTTCTTTTGCAACATCCCCGGAAACATCACGGAATAGAGGACGAGGTATTTGATCGTAATCTTGAAATTCCTCTTCCATTAACGATTTCCCTTTTTCTAATTTTCGTCTCTTGTTAGCTTCTGATTTTCGGAACGGTGACGGAAATGGGTTCGGGGAACGGTGGTGGCGAGGGTGTTGGTGTCGGAGTATGGTGTTTGTGTAGATGAATGTATTTTAGCTTGGTTGACGGTTTTAGAAAGCTTTAATGGTGATTTTGTTTTCTTGGATTCTTGGTTTTAGAGGGAAACGGTTTATGGTGTGATTGTGAGGTGGGCACGTGGGGGGTTAGGTAGTAGAAATAAATAGGGTAAGTTTGGAGGATAAACAAATAAGACGGGTTTAGATATTACGGAAATTTTGGTACGTATATAATTGGCACAAGTTTATTATAAGTTACGTACTTGAGGTACGTAACTACACATATATATAATATTAATATAATAATATTTTTAGGTTAAATTTGTTAATATCTGAATATTATTATTTTGACCTGAGAAATTGGTTGTGTACGTTCGTATAACATGTAGCATGAAATAATCAAAATTTGAGCATCCAATAAAAAAATAACACACATAGGCATGCAGCGGAATATACGGACACAGTCATATAATTCAGTCTTTTCATAGTCAATCATTGGGTTATTTTCAGCTCTTAAGATCGATTAGGTGCCACCGATTAAACCAATTTCCAATCGTAAAGTCTCAAATCGTTCCCTAGCCAAAGGTTTAGTAAAAATATCCGCCCATTGTTTTTCCGTACTACAAAATTCCAACTTAATGTTTTTCTTTTCTACATGGTCACGTAAGAAGTGATGTCTAATCTCTATGTGTTTTGTTCTTGAGTGCTGAGCCGGGTTTTTAGATATTATAATATCACTCGTATTATCACATAGTATAGGTACACATCCCACGTCAATACCATAATCAAGTAACTGTTGTTTTAGCCATAGGAGTTGGGAACATACCAGTGCTGCTGCAATATATTCAGCTTCTGCGGTTGACAAGGCGAATGAATTTTGTTTCTTGGATGCCCAAGATATTATACATGGTCCAACGAAAGTCGCAAGTCCAGAAGTACTTTTTCTATCTAAAGAGCAACCTGCATAATCCGCATCTGAATATCCTAATAGATTAAAATTACAGTCCATAGGATACCATAGATATAATTTTGATGTTCCAATTAGGTATCTAAGAATTCTCTTAACCGCAATCATGTGCGATTCTTTTGGTGCAGATTGGAATCGAGCACAAACGCAGACACTAAACATTATATCTGGACGACTTGCAGTAAGATAAAGAAGTGAACCAATCATACCTCTATAAGTAGTTTCATCTACTGACTTACCGTCCTCGTCTTTGGTGAGTTTCTTATCTGTTACCATTGGAGTAGGCATAGGATGAGAGGATTCCATTTCGAACTTCTTTATTAGCTCTTTGACGTATTTTTGTTGATGGACTTTGATACCCTCGTTCGTTTGTTGAATTTGAAGACCAAGGAAGAATTTTAATTCTCCCATCATACTCATCTCGAACTCGGATGTCATCAACTCTGAGAAGTATTGGCACAATTTTTTGTTGGTTGAGCCAAATATAATATCGTCAACTTAGATCTGGACTACTAGAAGGTCGGAATTCTCGTTTTTTAGAAATAGTGTTTTATCTACTGAGCCTCTCTTGAATCCGCTTTCCAACAGAAACTTTGATAGTCTGTCGTACCATGCTCGAGGGGCCTGTTTCAGCCCGTAGAGAGCTTTGTCCAATCTGTACACATGATCCTTGAGTCTGCTGTCAGGAAATCCAGGAGGTTGTTCGACATAGACTTCCTCCTGAAGATATCCGTTAAGAAATGCAGTTTTAACATCCATTTGAAATAATTTCATTCCTTTATGTGCAACAAATGCTATGAGCAAGCGAATCGCTTCAAGGCGAGCAACAGGAGCAAAAGTTTCGTCATAATCGATCCCTTCCCGTTGGTTGTATCCTTGAACGACCAATCTTGCTTTATTACGAACGATGACTCCAGAGTCATCTAATTTATTTCTGAATACCCATCTTGTTCCGATTACTGATCTATCTTTTGGACGAGGAACAAGATGCCATACTTTATTCCTTTCGAATTGTTGTAGTTCTTCTTGCATGACGACTATCCAGTCAGGTTCTGCAAGAGCTTCTTTTATATTTGTAGGTTCAATTGTGGAGAGAAAAGAATAGAAGGAACAAAAGTTGTTTAAACTTCTTCGAGTCTGAACTCCTTCTGTAAGGCTTCCTATGATATTATCTAGAGGGTGATAGCCTTTATATCTCCAGTTTCTTGATTGATCGTTTTCATTGCTACTGCTTGACTCGGGATTTTGACTTGTTCCCCCTGAATCCAAACCAGGGTTTGTAGGAGAGTCAGGTATAACTATGACCTCTTCCCTTTGGTTTTGATTCAAAGTTGTAGCTTCATTAGCTACAATTCTGGGTTCTAAGTCATTGGTTTGAGAGTTATCTACAGTATCATCAACTGTAGTTTCATCTCTCGCACCATTTCCTTCCAAGTCAAGTTCATCATTGTTTCCTTGAATTTCGCCCTCATCGTTATGTTCTATTTCAGGAGGATCTCCCCTTGACAACCTAAAGTCAGGTTCGTCTAGGTTTTCCTCTTCGTCCTGTAAAGGCTTGTCGAAGGCATTATTCTCATCAAAGATAACATGTATGCTCTCTTCTATGCATAAGGTACGTTTATTAAAAACTTTATAGGCTTTATTATGATTAAAATATCCTATGAAAATTGCTTCATCACTTCTAAGGTCAAATTTGCTTAAGCGATTTTTACCATTGTTATGAACAAAGCATTTACTCCCAAAACATCTTAAATGAGATATATTAGGTTTACGACCACGTAAAAGTTCATAAGGTGTCTTTTTAAGGATAGGTCTAATCATAGCACAATTATGAATATAGCAAGCTGTACTAATAGCCTCAGCCCAAAAGTTTCTAGGTAGGCCACTACAAAGAAGCATTGTTCTAGCCATGTCTTCTAGGGTTCTGTTCATGCGTTCTACTACTCCGTTTTGTTGTGGTGTTCTAGGTGCAGAGAAGTTATGTCCAACACCGTTGGATTTACAGAATTCTATAAAAGCATGGTTGTCAAACTCAGTTCCATGGTCAGTTCGAATAGTTACTAGATTAGTTTTTAATTTGTTTTGAACAAGTTTCATAAGACTAACAAATTCATCAAATGTTTCGTCTTTAGAGTGAAGAAAGATAGGCCAAACAAATCTAGAATAATCATCAACTAGAACGAAAACATACCTGGAACCGCCTCTGCTTCTTACCTTCATAGGGCCACAGAGATCCATATGTACTAGATCAAGAGCTTGGTTAGTACTTACTATTCTTTTTGGTTTGAAGGATGATCTGACGTGTTTGCATCGTGCACATGTGTCGCACATCTTTTCTTGGTCAAACTTAATCTTGGGAAGACCTTCGACCAAGTCCCATCTCTTCAATTTGCTAAGAATAGGAGAACTAATATGTCCAAATCTCTTATGCCAGAGACATGGATCATCTAACGTAACTTTCATACATGAGAGAGAGTTAGTAGGCACAATGTTTAAATCAATCATGTAAACATTTTTCTTTCTATGACCTTCAAGAATAACTTTACTTGTACCTTCCATAATTATACGACAAACATTTGTATGAAAAACAACTTTGTTTCCTTTGTCGCATAATTGGGATATACTAATTAAGTTATGTTTAAGACCACTTACCAGATATACATCGCTAATAGAGTGAGAAGATGAGATGCCTATCTTACCGACACCTATTACCTTTCCCTTTTTGTTGTCACCGAAGGTGACCTTTCCTCTGTCGAATGGTTCCAAGGTAGTGAATAGGTTGGCGTCACCTGTCATGTGTCGGGAGCATCCACTGTCGAGGTACCATAAGTTATTCTCTTTAGCGATTAACTGCACAACGTAATTTAAAGACAGGACTTAGGTACCCAAGCATACTTGGGTCCTTTTGAGTTAGTGACAATAAAAACATCTTCCTTTTTCACCCAGACTTGTCTTACTATAGGTCTTTTGTATCTGTGGTAGTTAGGTTTTGTTGGTCTAGTGTGAGTCTTTGGGTATTGTTTCTTGTAGGTTGTAGGTTTAGGAGTTTGAGTGGTTCTATTTTTCTTTTCTGCGTAATTAAAGGACATGTCGTAAAACCATCTATGGTCATTGTTTCTTTCTTCAACCTTTTCATCATCTTCCTCACTGTCAATGATAGATATGGAATCATTTGGTATACCTAGAGATTTTACAAATTTGACTCCAGTTTTGAAGTCAAGTGCGTGTTTTACACAGTTTTCTTTTAGGTGTCCAGTGTGACCTCAGTAACTGCAAATTATATATTCAGGCAAGTCTACATACTTCCTTTTTCTAAAGTCACGTTCATCAGGTTTTTGTTGACATTTAGAGTGGTCTCTCCTACCATAGCACTCATGTCCTAGACCCATCTTCATGTTGTTATCAGATTGTTCAGTTAGGAAGTTCAGTACGTTAGTACTTCCTTCCCATTTTTCATGAACCTTACGAGCATGAAGAAGAAGGTCTTTTAAGGAATCTATTTCTTTTATGCAGGAGGAATGATCAACATTGTTATGATCTTTCAAGTCTTGAATGTCTTTATTAAAATTGAACACGATTTGCGCATGTTCCTTTTTAACTTTGGATAAGTTGAATTCTAGATCCATGATTTTTTGCTCGAGGATTTCAACTTCTTCTAGATGAGTTTCATCTACAACAGCTGGTGTAGATTTACTCTTTAGAAGTTCATTAGACCTTCTTAGATCTGAGGTTATAGCTTCATTGGCTATAATCTTAGATTCAAGCTCTTTAATGTTGAGTTTTAATTTTGAGATTACAGCTTCATTGGCTGTAACTTTAGACTCAAGAATTTTCTTCTCAGACATTACTGTTTCCAATTTAACATATGTATCAATGTTAACCTTGGATTTCAGTTTCTTAGCTTTGGCCTTTAGGAGTTGATTTTCCTCAGCAATGTCAAGAATCTGTTCTTTCAGCTCGTCTAATTCAAGACTTTGTTCGTGACATTGATCTAGGGTTTGTTCGAAATAATTAATTAAGGCAGACTTAGATAAATTTTTGACTTGGCTCTTAAGCTGTAAAAAATTTACCTCTTGGTCTTCATCCTCTGAGTCAGATTCTCCGTAGAGGCAAAATTGTGATGAGTCATGATCGTCGGAGATTAGATCCAAGCTTACATTGCTTAGGCACAGGTTAGCAACTTCCTCTTCTTCAGAGTCTTCGTCATCTTCGGAATCTAATTCTCCCCAGCAAGATGCGAGCATAACCTTCTTAAATTCAGTCTTGGTTTTATCTCGTTTGGATTTGTCTTTAATCTTGTCCCAGCTTGGACAGTCCTTGATCATATGGCCTTGATCACCACATTTAAAGCACCCTCGTTTGAAGAAGGTTTGCTTAGAGTCATTCTTTTTCTTGTCATTTGTTTTATTATTTGATTTTGTAAATCTCCCTTTGAAGACAGCCTTTTTAAAGCGTCTTGCGAAGAGAACTGTTTCATCTTCCAGTTCAGGTTCGTATTCTCCACTTGTAGAGGCTTGTAGTGCAACGTTTTTATTTGTAGAATGATCATTGTCATCTCTATTTAGCATGATCTCATGAGCCATTAGAGATCCAATGAGTTCTTGATAAGTTAAGGTCGTGAGATCACGAGCTTCTTCAATTGCAGTGACTTTTGGTTGCCACTTTTTGGTTAGGCTTCTAAGAACTTTTCTGACTATGTCCTCAGAATCATATTTCCTACCAAGGTTCCGTAGTTCATTAAGTATGCAAGAGAATCGCGCAGACATGCTATCAATCGATTCATTCTTTTCCATAGTGAAAAGTTCATATCGTTGAATGAGCAAGTCTATGCGATGTTTCTTGACTACGGAAGTACCTTCGTAGGCTAATCCTAGGCCATCCCATATTTCTTTAGCTGAGTTACAAGAAGAGAAGCGATCAAATTCAGAAGTAATCATACCGTTTTGAAGTAGACTCATGGCTTTTGAATTTTTCTCAACAATCTTGTAGTCGGCTTCCACATAGTCACTTTCTGGTTTCTCATAGGTGGTTCCATTTGCAGATGCAACCAAGATCTTTCTTGGTCCAGTTTGGATTATTTTCCAGCATTCCCAGTCGCATCCTTTGACGTAGTGGGTCATCATGTTCTTCCAAAAGCTATAGTTCTTTCCATCGAAGATAGGACACTTAAGGTGTTTTGAGTCCATTGGAAATCAATAGAAGGATCAATCTCAAGCTGTAAGGCTTTCAAGAGCACGAGGCTCTGATACCAATTGAAGAGTCTATTGACCTAGATATACTCAAGAAGTGGGGTTGAATTGAGTATGCCAACTTTTTCGATTCTTCTTCGATGTATGTTGATGACGCTTGGTAATAGCAAGTAACAAGTAAGAACAATAAAGTAAAGGAGACACGATCTTTTGAAGTGGTTCAGTTTCACACTTTGAAACCTACGTCCACTATTCTCGATTAATAAAATTAGTACCTTCTCCGGATTACACTTTTATCAACCCACTCGTACAACTTTGATATTAGTTGTAACTCAATCTAGATACCGTAAAATATCTAGCTACGACAAGTACCGTGAAATACTTGCTTACAATGAGTACCGTTAAATACTCGAAACTATCTTAAGTAAGTAAGATAAACTTTTAACAACTTCTTGTATTTATGATCTTGAATGTATGAAAATATTCTTCAATGCTTGTAGTCTTGTATACGAGATTTGACAATGATTGCACGAATATCGAGACGCGTGAGAGACTACGTCCGTTTGATTTTCTCTTGATTTGCGTGAGGCTCGTATGTGTTCTATTTAGGCGTGTGATATTGTAGGTATATATACTAATTTAGATCTAGGTTAAACCCTAGATAGTTTAGGAATATTACTTTATCTAGAATACTAATTCTAGGTAATATTTAAAACTTAATCTTATATGAATTAGGAAAGGACTCTAATAGAATAATATTAAATTAAGACATAAGATAATATTTCCATAATCTTATTTGATTTAGGAAACATCCTTATACCATAAAATATAGAATCCTATTTTGAATCAAATCCTTAATTCTTGTCAATAATATAATAAATTATATTCTTATTCAAATCCTAGTTAATCTTTAAGTATATTAAATAAATATCTTTATTTATTTAATTAACCATAAAGATAATATGAAACATGTTAGTAGTTGTGTAGGAAACGTAAGGAATACTTCCTTGACACACTTCCCCACGCACGTCCCAACGCACGTCTCATAGGACACGTTCTTCGAGACATATTTCTCGAAGCACGTTTCCCTAGGAACTTGAATTTTGACAATAACGGTTAAAATAAAATCCTTAGTATTTTAGAATAAATATTTACCTCATAAGATAAATACTTTAATTCTTGTTAACTAAAGAATATTTCTATTTTAAAACCGTTTATAAGATTACTAAATTAATATATAATAATATATTAATAGCACGCATAAATCTTCACGCTTTGACTTATATTATGCAAATCTCATTTCTTCAATAGTTATAGGAATGATCTATAACTTAAGAATTCTTGACATTGTAATAAAACTTGTGTCTTGTAAATCTTCAAAAAGACTTGACACTTAACATGAGCTTGATCTTTCTTCAATTCTTCGATTGAATTATACTTTATTAAACTACGATCTTCGCTCTATAATTAACTGTACACTTAAACGCACGATTACACGCATATGCATATAAAACATAATTATTTAGACTTGTCATTATTAAAACATAAAACAATATATTACTTATATAGAATATATTACTCAACAATATGATTGTTTGTGTGATCCATTATATCCCGATGTTGGCGTACGGTAACCCCCAGACTAGTTTCCTCCTGATGATCGACACATTGCCTGCTCGTGTCCCGTCTTTCCACATCCAAAGCAAACTATTCCCACGGAAACATTACCCTAACCTCCACTCATGTAGCTACCCCCACTCCAGTTCTTCACACTCCCTGAGGCACTGTTGGTGAAGTATCCACTGTACCTATTGGAGCTCTGCTTCTTTGATCCCGAATTTTCATTTGCGGGCTCAACTTTTCTCTTCTCAGTCTTGGTCTTCTTGTTCTCTTTGATCATTTCCGAAAGCCTCTCCGCCGCCCCAGCCCTTAGGTAGATGTCCCGGACTGTGGTGGGCGGAGCTGCAATGAGTCTCTTCTTGATGTTTATGGTCAGCCCCCTTTCAAATTTCATTGCCAGCATTGCATCATCAAAACCCATTTTCCCCACATGACTCAGCAACTGGTTGAACTTCCGATAATAAACTCCTCTCGCAGCTTACTTTTCTGGAATTCCGGTAGGAACACTTCATATAGAATTCTCTTGAACGCGATCGACGCAACATGGTTGGTTCCATCCTCTTAGACTGCTTCACGAATCTCCCCCTTGCTCCTAGTCCACCTGTAACATTTCACGTTTCAAAGCCTATATAAGTACTACTTTTGTTTGTTTCATGCGGGTTAGATATTTCGTCACCATTACGGGATGGAGAACTTCGGGACGAAGTTCATTTTAAGAAGGGAAGACTGTAATACCTCATAATTTCATAGTTTGTAATGATGATTTATTGTACTTTTGTCGAAACGAGATATAATTATATTTTATTTCATATGAATTTGCTAATTAGTATAATTAGTATAATGAGTTATACATGTGTTTATTTAATATTACGAGTTGGGAACGAAATGTAAGTAGTAGTATAGTTTCTCGTTTCGTGTGTTGGGCTTGGACTCAGGCTGTGGGTGAGGTGTAATGACTCAAAATTTTATTATAATATTTGTTTTATGTTGGTCGTGTCGTTGATGTTTGAACGGTAGTTAATATATTCGATAAATATATTTATTATCGAATGATATTTTATTACGTGTCGCTAGCGGGGTTTGAACTTGAGACCTTTGGCACGAAGTTGTGGGCCTTGAATGCCATACACATTACACGTTCAACCCACAACTTATTCTTTTGTAAAAACCTAAATTTACACCATTCTACATGTCGACACATACAGCCTAATGTAACCTAGTTCTACCCTATCCCAAACTCTACCAAAAACCCAATCTTGCAGCCACCACATCAGAGACGAGGAAAACAGCTTATACGGTTAGGCTAGGTGGTCTAGGGTGGTTCGTTTTAAGCGTGAAACAGGTATGTCACTGAGTTGCGTTTTCTCATGTTTCGCGGTAGTTGTATTCGAATAAGGGTAGGCTGTCGATATTCATGTTGTATGTTATCACATGTTCAGGGATGGAGTCAGGGTGGTTGGGTGGTGGTGTCACGGTGGTTGTGGGGGTGTCGTCGGTGTAAGAAGGGTAGGTTTTGTTCTCTAGTTTGTCACGGGTCTGGGTTGTTCGTGGTTCAGGTACAGAGGGTTGGGTGTGGTACCACTGTCGACTCGGGGGAGGTCGACGCGGTGGTACCACTGCTGCGTATAGGTCTGGTGTCAGGGGTGGACATGGTGGTGGTTTCAAGCGGTGTTGGGGCTGTTAGAGGAGTCGATAGGGGGGTTAGTGTAGGTAGGATCTGCGGTGTTCGAGTGCGGAACCAGGCCTGATTTGGGCTCTGGTTCACCTCGCCGGCAGCTGTCAAAGGGGCTGCTGGATGTCGGGGTGGTAGCTGGCGGTTGTGGGGTTCGTGGTTGGTGGTTGCCGGTGGTAATGGTGGTGCTACGTGGTGGCGGCGGAGTCTGTTTGCGGGATTGCTGTGTCACGTTTAAGGGAGGGCTGATAGGCGTGTTTTTGTTATATAGGGTTTAGACGTGTTACTATTATTTGTTACTATAGTAATTTTATTATTATTTGTTATTATTAATATGTTAACACTTATTATTATTATTATTATTATTATTATTATTATTATTATTATTATTATTATTATTATTATTATTATTATTATTATTATTATTATTATTATTATTATTATTATTATTATTATTATTATTATCATTATTATTATTATTATCATTATTATTAAAATTATTTTTGGTGTTATTATTTTTACTACTAATTTAATAATAGTCGTATATTCGTTATTGCTATATTATTCGTTATTGGATAGTTGAAGTTTATGAGTCGGGAAAATTATTAAGTTAGGGAAGTTTCTATTTATGGAAACTTTCCATTTATAGTGGGTTTCTATTTTTGGAAACTTTCCATTTATGGAAGGTTTCTAATTATAGTAAGTATAGGTTGTTATCGGATTCGGGAAGATTATTTATTCGTTACGTATATGTGTTTAGGTAGCGGGTTTCGCGTGGAATATTACTAGCAAGCCTTGGACTTACCTGCGTACCTGCTATTTGAGGTAGGGGAATTGCTACACATATAATAATGATTATTTACTTGGTTGATTGATGAGTATTTTACATTATCGTATGTTTTGGAATATTGTGTTATATGAATATATTTTTTGTGATACGATATGAGGTGATGAGAAATGGGCGTTGTGATCGGTGCGGAGTTATTTGGCGTTGTGATCGGTGCGGAGTTATTTGGCGTTGTGATCGGTGCAGAGTTAATTGGCGTTGTGATCGGTGCGGAGTTAATGGCCTTGGGAGCGGTGCGGAGTTATTGGCCTTGTGATCGGTGCAGAGAAGGAATGATTGAATCCCTATATACATGATATTGTTCGTTTGTTTATTTTTTTCCTCTACTCGATCTCGTGGTTGACCCTGTGTATTCGTGATCACCTGTGATGAACCAAATTATTGGGGAGCAGATTGACAGGTGGCTGAGACTATGGGAAACTATGAGAAGAGAGGGCTTGGATCCGGACTAGACTAGAGTCTAGATCACCATAGTCAGTTTATCATGAGTTGTACTTTCATTTCATAAGTCAGTTTTGATACAGTTGTAAGAACATGTTTTGGAGTTTAACTTTTAATTAAAGTACTGTTTTTCTTTCCTTTGTATCTACTGCCTCGGAAAACCGAGATGGTAACACCCTTATTTATGTGAGGAGTCCTAGTACAGGCTCTTAAATAAATGGAGGTGTTACAAAGTGGTATCAGTGCGAACGATCCTCAGGCCTAAACCAAATGAATAATAATGAACGTAGGAAGAGTCTAATAAAATGAACCCCGAGATGAAATTCATAGGAGCCCCAAAAAGGAACGGGATGAGTTAGGGGCCCCCTCACACCAAACCTGGGCCCTTTCTGTTCTGTCTCGGGAACCCAAAGAGAGTAATTGAAGAGTGGGGTAGGCTATGTAATGACCTGGTTATATTGTGCTAACGTTCTTGCAGGAGAAGAATGAGGTAAGTCATATGTGAGTTCTGATTAAGGATATGTGTGATATGAACTGTGGATTGATATGGATAAGTGAATTGAAATTATCAGAGTTCGGAGTTGTATTGGTTGGGCCATGATTAGAGTGACGTGATCATATGATTTTGATATTTTGAAGTGTTCATACGATTATCTGTTATTTAAATGAGTATCGTTATTCTATGATTTTGAGGTTTAACTTCTTGTAAGGATGAGTAATTATGTTGATCTTATTAGCATGTGCTATAGTGATCCATATTTAGTGATATGCGGAATGTGTTGCCCCAAGCTATGAATGTATATAGATATGTGTTTCATATATCGTACTTAAGATTTTATGCCTACTATACGCATTTAAAGTTGATGTGAAGTTCGTAATCAATATGGGACCTCATAGTAGCTTCTAGTTTATAATTCCGTACCTGGATAAGTTATGATTATGCGTTAGTAGAAACTAATTTCTTTAGATACACGTGTATAACAATCAAGTTATTTAGTTGATCCTACTTTCAGTTTTGAAATCTTTACCGTGATCCAGATAACGAGTATCGTGGTAATAAGAAATGAATATTAATACTGTACAAAGTGATGTCTATGCTCCAATTTTATGTCAACGTGTTTCAGAAAAAGAAGGGTTGAGTTTCGAGGTAGCAATGTGAAGTTGTAAACGAACCAAATTGTTTTAGTAAGTTTCCTGGATGTTACCTTGTTTGTACAGGATGCCATCTTAAATGTGTTCCATATTTGAATATGAAAATTTTATGTATGACAACCTCCTGAGTTGGTGTTACAATGCTGTTGGTTTCATGTTAATAGGAGTTATATTTTGAGTGAAATAAATCTTTTAGTTGACAGTGGTTAGATTGTTACTGCACAGTCTCGTTTTGACCCATCCTGTTGTAAAAGAAATCATTTAAAACTTGGTTATTGTTTATGCATAATTCCACCTCTACTGTTCAGAATATGCACTTACGTTTTCAAGATGATAAGCCATGTAAAATCTTAATGAGTCGTTAATTAATTGTGATTCCTGCGAGTTGCCTAATTTTCTGTTGAATTGCTGTGAAGTTCCTGTTCAGACCGATTGAGTTATGAAAATGGTATTAAATAATTCCCTTGAGATATGCTTTCAATTCTTTTCCTACGATTAGTTAATCCTTACATTTTCTAAAAATTTTAATCGCTCGCACGTTAACTAACTGTTATTTAATTATGATTCTTGTAAGTAGTTGCAGAATGTTTAGTTGGTAAAGCTGTGAGATATGAAAGTTTCATATAAAAGTTTAATCAAATGTGAATTATGTGATGTGACCACGTGACATCCTGATATGGCCTTAATAACATGAACAGTAGGCGTATGGTATGAGTATGAATCCTCACTATATGATAGCGTAACCTTGTTTATTTCGTTAAGTTTATTATAGAATCGTTTCAATTATATGTCTAGTATTACGACCTCAAAATAATTATGTGTTGCTCGTATGTGATGTCAAAAGTATGATTATCTGAGGAGAGTCTTGTCAAGTGGCAGAATGAAATTTAATTGGTAAGCCTATTAGCATGATATAGTAATCTAATGGTTATATGTAATTGTGATTATTTGAACAATGTAAATCTTGTTGATGTTCTTTCGTATATTGATGGTTTATCTCTGTCTAGTTCCCTGTGATTATAATCTTTATAACTTTTCAAGTATATTGTTATACCATACAGTGAATTGCATATTGTTATATTAGGATCTGATCACGATGTGTTGAATTATCAATTGTTGACATATGGTTTATGGAAGTACCAGTCTGGTGAATTCGTTTACTTTTATCGTTAATTTTGTATTCATAATTCATGAACTACAAGAACAATGTTTTAGTAAAGGAAAGTCAGAATGTCTCCGTGTAGTCTTGATTCGATCTATAACTTGTAAAAATTGTCTTTGATTCGTGTTTATAAATGGTCACAAGCTACCCTTTCAATGTTTCAAACATTTCAAAATATTTACGAAGTGATAAACCAGGATAAAAGCTTGATGTTTGATAATTATGGCGATTGTTTGTGATATGACAATTCTGTAGCTATGAGTCGATGAAATCGTGCTTGAATGTTTAATTGTTGCGCATTGTATAAAACCCTTACCTTGCGAATCGTATAAAGTACTAGTTTCATGATAAATGATGTAATATGAGTGGACGGGAAGGTACTTCAGTGATTTTGTCAACTTATTGATATCCGCGAATGTTAAACGGTCTTGTGAATCTATGATTTGCGTATATATTGTGAAATATGTCAATGACCCATGTTTAATTACGTTAATTAATTTTGCTCTATGACTTTTCCTAGAATATGATTTTGCTTCCATAATATGATTATGAGCATGAAATATTTTAATTTGTCAAGTATGAACTACGAGCTTCTTGATTGTATACGTTATTGTGAATATTTTAACTTGTGTTAAAATTTCAAAGGTATGTAAGTGTTAGCTACCCTGATTCTGTTCTACTGCGTAACACGGTTTCTACCGATCCTAATACTCTGGTTATTGCTCAAGGTTATATATGTTTGCGTGATAATTGCTAAAGATTTCTTACAAAGTACTTATTCGAGTTGAAAATTTATAAATATTCCTTTATTTTGATAGTTAATAATTCTTATTGATAAAATAATCCTTTTGTTTGTAAGACGGGTTGGGTTGTGAGATGGGTAGACTTGTGGTAATTGATTAGTTGTTTATGCATAATGATTTTGTATTAGGTTGGTTGGTATAGCGTCCAGATCCTTATTTTATGAACTGTGGAATTGTAAGTATACATACAAGTATGTCAATGAACTTGGAAGGTAAGTGCTATTGAGATTGAGTGGATGAGATTGAGTTACTCGTGAGTTTGGAACAAAGGCCATGGTCGGTTTTGTTTTGAGTTTGAGTTTGCAGTTCAATATTTTATCGAGTTGTCGTATTCTTTGACCTTGTCTCGTGGGTGAGTAGCTTAGAGTTTTACGTTCTAAGTGTTGAGCAGTTCCTTTAATGGAATATGTGATAACATTGATATTGAATTGGGAGTAAAATTGGTTACTTGCATTGAGTTATGAGTTGTGACCTGGGTGACCTGGGTTATTGAGTTATATTCGGAGTTGAAATCGATATCGAAATGGAAGTATTGAATTGCGGCTTATTTCCGCCAGTTCACTCACCCCCTTGTCTATGGTCTTGGATGCGACGATGAGTGCGATACTTGTTTGCTTGGAGTAGGATTTTATGAGATAGAGTAATGAGTAAGACGGGGTGATGAGCTAGAAATTTTTATAATGGGGTTACGGGGACGTAACCAAGTTTTAAGGAGGATAGGATTGTAAAATCTTAATGATTTTATGATATGGCTAGTTGTTATGACATGGCTAATTGGTATGTGGTGATTGTTTGAATATACATAATAATCCGGTGGTTGGGTGGTGGTGTCACGGTGGTTGGGGGGGTGTCGTCGGTGTAAGAAGGGTAGGTTGTGTTCTCTAGTTTGTCACGGGTCTGGGTTGTTCGTGGTTCAGGTACAGAGGGTTGGGCGTGGTACCACCGTCAACTCGGGGAAGGTCGACGCGGTGGTACCACTACTGCGTATAGGTCTGGTGTCAGGGGTGGACATGGTGGTGGTTTCAAGCGGTGTTGGGGCTGTTAGAGGAGTCGACAGGGAGGGTTAGTGTAGGTAGGATCTGCGGTGTTCGAGTGCGGAACCAGGCCTGATTTGGGCTCTGGTTCACCTCGCCGGCAGCTGTCGAAGGGGCTGCTGGATGTCGGGGTGGTAGCTGGCGGTTGTGGGTTCGTGGTTGGTGGTTGCCGGTGGTAATTGTGGTGCTACGTGGTGGCGGCGGAGTCTGTTTGCGGGATTGCTGTGTCACGTTTAAGGGAGGGTTGATAGGCGTGTTTTTGTTATATAGGGTTTAGACGTGTTACTATTATTTGTTACTATAGTATTTTTATTATTATTTGTTATTATTAATATTTTAACACTTATTATTATTATTATTATTATTATTATTATTATTATTATTATTATTATTATTATTATTATTATTATTATTATTATTATTATTTTTGGTGTTATTATTTTTACTACTAATTTAATAATAGTCGTATATTCGTTATTGCTATATTATTCGTTATTGGATAGTTGAAGTTTATGAGGGTCGGAAAAATTATTAAGTTAGGGAAGTTTCTATTTATGGAAACTTTCCATTTATAATGAGTTTCTATTTTTGGAAACTTTCCATTTATGGAAGGTTTCTAATTATAGTAAGTATAGGTTGTTATGGGATTCAGGAAGATTATTTATTCGTTACGCATACGTGTTTAGGTAGCGGGTTTCGCGTGGAATATTTCTAGCAACCCTTGGACTTACCTGCGTACCTGCTATTTGAGGTAGGGGAATTGCTACACATATAATAATGATTATTTACTTGGTTGATTGATGAGTATTTTACATTATCGTATGTTTTGAAATATTGTGTTATTTGAATATATTTTTCTGTGATACGATATGAGGTGATGAGAAATGGGTGTTGTGATCGGTGCAGAGTTATTTGGCGTTGTGATCGGTGCGGAGTTATTTGGCGTTGTGATCGGTGTGGAGTTAATTGGCGTTGTGATCGGTGCGGAGTTAATGGCCTTGGGAGCGGTGCGGAGTTATTGGCCTTGTAATCGGTGCGGAGAAGGGATGATTGAATCCCTATATATATGATATTGTTCGTTTGTTTATTTTTCTCCTCTACTCAACCTCGTGGTTGACCCTGTGTATTCGTGATCACCTGTGATGAACCAAATTATTGGGGAGCAGATTGACAGGTGGCTGAGACTATGGGAAACTATGGGAAGAGAGGGCTTGGATCCGGACCAGACTAGAGTCTAGATCACCATAGTCAGTTTATCATGAGTTGTACTTTCATTTCATAAGTCAGTTTTGATACAGTTGTAAGAACATGTTTGGGAGTTTAACTTTTAATTAAAGTACTGTTTTTCTTTCCTTTGTATCTAATGCCTCGGGAAACCGAGATGGTGACACCCTTATTTATCTGAGGAGTGCTAGTACAGGCCCTTAAATAAATGGGGGTGTTACACCACCAGTCTCCGGCCATACCCCTAATGTAGTGGGCTGCTTGATCAACCCTCAGCTCCTCTGGACAGTCCACTAGTTCAAACTGGTTACAAAATTCCCGGCACCATTATCCCAGGAAGTGAGGTTCCCCCTCTCCAGTGAATTGAGTAGGGTTATGCCTCACAATTATTGTACTCGTCTTTGCAGAATCCATGCGTCTGGCCCTTAGGGCCTCATTCTCAGTTAGCAACCGGTCTAGTTCGTCTTGCGTGATGTTAGAAACGTTATTCCTTCTCGGAGGCATCTCTATAACATGAAAGAAAGAAAATGAGTCCCGGCTTAAGTAGGGCACTCACTTGGATCACGGTTATATTCCCTAAGCATCAGAATTCATATGCAATCTAACATGTCTTAATAATACTTATCTACAACATGGTTAAGGGATCACATAACCGAATATCACTAGACATGATATAATTACTAATATGATACTGATCATCTCATGCATCCATATCATTATACACTTTGTTTTGGTAAAATTCGTACCGAGTTGAATTACTTGTGATGTAGGTCAAAGTGTCAACCGATATAAAGATTAGCGTAGAAAACGAGTATGAAAATCAAAGGAGCAAAACAATGACGCAATAAGTTTTTGGTGACGCGGAAAAACCCAATGAGGGAAACAACCGCGGGGGGAACGGAATCCCACCAATATTTTAACTATGATCGAGAGTTTTTACTGTTTGAGTGGGATACATGTACTTGTGTAAGTAGACAAATTACAATGGATGCATGAATGAATAAGTAATGCCCTAATTCCTTCTTTTATAGCTGTAGACTTGTGCTAAACCGATTCTGCTCTGGTCCTGGAGTGTAGGAGGGAATGTAGGGGAATATTCTTCTAGGGTTTTGACCCATTCTCCTACTCCAATGACTCTTTTCTTGCGTGTGGTCTGCTCTGTGGTGGGCTGTTTGGTACCCTTTATTTGTCCCTGGGCCCAAGTAATGCGATGAGGATTTTTGGGCTAAACAATTTCCCCCAAATTTCAGCCTGACTTGGCTTCAATTGGGCTGGAATTTCACTCTGCTCCTAAGCGTGCCTCTGGAATTCATACGGGTAGTTGAGGGTTGCTGACGATGCTCACGTAGGCTACCCACTAGGTGGTTTTTCTAACCACCCATTAATGGTATGTCCCCTAACTATTTCAACTTCCCACTTGCATTTACTTTTTAATTTTGAATTCAAACTTACCCTTGTTGGGGCTGGTGTCCTTGACAATTAAGTACAATGACTTATTAAATCTCTTTAAGGATCACAAGGGCATACTTTTGTATTATTACCAGTTGATCCACGTTTATCAATAACGGTTGGCTTGCTAGATAAGTTTGACGTTATTGTCATACGGATGGCGGTGGTCAACTGGTCCCTATACGTCACACCTATAGGACACGTTTGAGAGATGTGAAGGTATGAAAATACAGTCACATTTTGCCGGATATGACTAAACGGTTAGTCAGAGGTATTGACTATTAAATTAGTCAATAAGATGTTGAGATTATTATTTAATACGGATTAAATAATTTTAGCTAATACGGATTACATGATTAATTCGTAAATTAAATATAAACGGTTATATTTAATTAAATATTGTATTCGCGTATTAATATAAACAGTTATATTAATTTGGATAATTATAGAATATCGTATTTTGTCAGACCATTATTAATATATCGACTGTATTAATATCTGATAACATATTACGATTTATAAATAAAACCCGCGAACAACTTAAAGCTAATTGGGTCGAATCACGCATTGGAATAAGGTAAGAGTGGAAAGCCCACTCCTACCCGACATCAATTTCGGCCGGCCAAGTGTAGTATATAAGGAGAGTCCTTCTCCTTATATCATATACTCTTGTTGCACTGTTTAATAAATCTCAAGGTAAAATTAGGGTTTGAGAGCATTCTTCTCCCAAAACCTCAGATCTCACATCTAAAACCTCAGGGGCTCTCCCTATATTGCAAGGCAATTGGAGAAGATTTCTAGCACACGCGGCCACGTCTCAAACTAAGTCTTGGGTGCAAGTTATAGGAGGGAATTTGCATTAATTCCTGTTCTTAGGCCATAAGCACAAAGGACCAAAGGTTGAATTCTTTTTCTTATCCTTTTTAATCTTATGACTATAAACACAACTGTATTTTTCATTATAATCCTGCAAGTTTAGGGTGAATACATGCTTTATTCCCCGCAACCCTTTATTTTTAACCGTTCATTTTTATTATAAATCCCCTTCAACCGTTCTTCTTTTCATTTTTACTATCTTCAAATTTCACTTCTTTCACCTGCTTTCTTTCCTTCTCTTGCTTTCTTTTCTTCTCTTGCTTTCTTTTTCACCGTAAAATATTTTTTACCACAACTTTCGAAATTTCATAATGTCTGCCCCTAGTTCCTCTGTTGTTACCCCTACTGGATGCTCTTCTGGATCCTCACCTACGCTGGGGGTCTACTCTGGTCCCTTTCCATCACAGAAACTACTGGCCCCTAGACATCTCTGCGATTCTGCCTTTGATGAGTCCCACGCAGCTCTAATCAAGGTCAGGTTCGGCTTCCCGGATGGGGTTGTCTACCACTTCCCCCTCGCCGGTGAGAAGGCGGACTTCGCGAAGGAGGATTGGACCTGTTTTTATGAATACCCCTTCCGCTTGGATCTGAGGTTCCCGTTTCCTGATCTTATTGTTGATTTCTTGAGATTGACTAAATTAGCCATGTGCAAGGTTGCCCCTCACGCATGGCGTATTCTGCTTAGCATATGTGCTCTGAACCGAGAGCGTGGTTTGAACATTGGGCTGGCGGATCTAGGCCAGTGGTTTAACCCACGCTCTTTGGGTCATTTCTAGTGTACAATTCGTGGTCATGATAACATGCCCTCTACTATCGTCTTTCCCACTACTCCGGATGACTGTAAATGGTTCACCCGTTTCATCTTTGTCAAAATTGACACGTTACCTTCATCTCCTGACTATATTTTCTCTGCATGGCAGCCGATTGAAGGTATGGTTTCTACTCTGGGTTTATTTCCTGTTTTTAGCCTTTCCTTTGATGTTTGTACTTGCTCTGACAGTTGGTTTGTTTTTCCAGGGCATAGCCTGGCCAAACTCCCTGAGTCTGCGGATCCTGCTGCTTCGAAGGCCAAGCTCCTGGACCTTCCTGTGGAGGAGAGGTCTTTCTCCAGGCTGGTCCAGGATTCTGCTGCTCCGGCGGCGAAGAAGGAGGGTATGGTGTCCTTTCTGCTTGGTTATCTTCTTGAGCAGGGTTATACTTAATCTGTTCTGATTTTGCGTTTATTTGATTTTCCAGGCAAGGCCAGGGTGGATGTGAGCAGGGTTATGCAACTGCGCAGAAAAAGATTTACTCCTGGGGACGCGGGGTCCTCAAAGAAAAAGAAGGTAGAGATTGTTGAGGGGAGCCCTGCTGGAGCTGGGTCCCAGGCTGCCCCGATTGAAGTTGACGCTGTGGATCCAATCTAGGAGCCTGTTCCTGAGACTCCCTATGTTGATCCATCTCCTCTTGAGATCCCTTCCACCATTCCTACTCCTGGCTTCAAGCCTATACTGGAGCAACTGCCTCGGACATTTTCCGGAGAGTCCTCCTCTCCTCCTCTGCAGCTAGAGATTCCTGGAGGTTTCGGAGGTTCCAAGACCAAGCTCTGGCCTACTTTGAACTCTTTGTTGTTCCCTGCCTCTACCTCTATTTTGAAGAAGCGTCCTTTTCAGGACCTGACTAGGCATGTTGTGGAGGTTTCATTTGAGGTAGACTCTTTTCTTTGGCTTTTGGGGGTTTTGTATATATATATATATATATATATATATATATATATATATATATATATATATATATATATATATATATATATATATATATATATATATATATATATATATATATATATATATATATATATATATAATATATATATTTGTATCTTATTTGGTTTGGTGTGCTCAGGCTTTGGAGCTGGCATTGTGTACCAATCAACAGAGTGAGGCGCTGCTGGCTGACTTTCAGCGTATGAAGGTGGCTCATGATGCTGCTCTGGAGAGGATGGAGGAGATGGCGGTAAAGCCCAGCTCAGAGGAGGTCTTAAGAGGGAATTTGCGACAGGCTGTCGAGCGTTTCCGTCGGGAGGTGATTGCGAGCCAGGAGAAGCTCAAGGTTCAGGAGGAAAAGCTCAGGGTCCAAGAGGAGAAGCTCAAGGCCCTAGAGGAGGAGCTTAAGGCTCTGGAGAGGACGTCCCAGGACCAGTTGGCCACAGCTCAGTCAAAATTGGAGCAGGCTTTAACCTCTGAGGCTGACCTGGTTCTGAAGGTGGAGGCCCTGGAGCACAAGAAGGTTGGTCTGCAGAGAGCTTTGATTGATGCTTTTTCCTATTCTGCTGCTGAGACCCGGATTAAATGTGTCAAGGAGTTCCAGGAGGGTAGTCATACTACCTGGGACTTGACTGCTCTGGAGGAGGCCTTTGCTGCAGATTTCCCCGATGGCCTGAACATGGATCTGCTTACGGATGATGAGGAAGAGGGCATGGTGGGCTCCCAAGATGTTGGAGAGGAGGTGTCCTCTGGCCCCACTAGTGCTGATGCTGCTGCTGCTGGACCTACTCCTGACGAGTAGGTCCTCTTTTTAAAGAATTTATCTGCTGGGCCCTGATATGGGCGTTAATATTTTGTACCTGTGAACTTTTGGGTGCCCCTGTGTGGGCTTAACTGTTGTAATTTTTTGCTGCTGGTCCGGGTGGACCAGTAAAAACAATTCTGCTTTGGAGCTGCCTTGAGTAGCTTCTAATCGTACGTTTCCCCGTTGTATGGGGCTTTGTTTTATCTGTTGCTTTTCTGCCGTTTTTTCTGGCGTTTTTCTTTTGTACATGCATGTTTCGTTTGTGTTTTGGCCATTGCTGTTTTGGTGTGCTGGCTTGGTGTTTCATATACCCATCCCTATACTGGGGTGTCAGGCTTGACTTAGGTTCTCCTGCGATCAGTGCAGATTTCCTCTTTAGGTCAGTCCACTAGGATAAGCAAATTCTGGTCCAGAAAATAAGTGTTAATATTTTTCTTTTTTAAAAGATTCAAGAATTGACTCTAATTGCACCAAAGTTTGAAATTATAAGACTTAGGTTTTTAGACTTAGGTTAAAAATATAGAAGTAAGATAACATTTTAAACTCAAATTTATAGAAAATATAAAGACAACATTTTAAGCTGAACCGGAGTAAACTTTATACAGAGTAGAACCTGAGGTCTAAGAGAGCTGCTCTAGTCTGGTGGAGGCACCTCTAAATGATATACTTTTTTAAGTGAAGTATATTCCATGATCTGGGTATCATTTCCCCTTCCATTGTCATTAGCATGTAGGCCCCATTACCAACTATGCTCTCAACTTGGTATGGGCCCTCCCAGTTGTAAGCAAACTTTCCAGCTTGTCTGTTCTTGGTGTTCTGGAACACCTTTCTCAGGACCAGATCTCCTACTTGCAGGGTTCTGATTCTGACATTTTTGTTGTAGCTCCGGGCCACCATCTGTTTGTACGAGGCCATTCTGACGTAGGCACTGGTCCTGAGTTCATCAACAGTGTCCAGGCTACTTGTCATTTCTACTTGGTTCTGGTCCTCAGTTATACACCCGTACCTGTGGGTTGGGATTTTAACCTCAGAAGGAATTACCGCTTCTGCTCCGAAGACAAGGCTGAAGGGGGTCTGACCTGTTGCTACTTTTGGAGTAGTTCTGTCAGCCCACAGGACCAGAGGAAGTTCCTCTGCCCATTTCCCTCTTATTTCTTGTAGTTTCTTTTTCATATTCTCAATGATGATCTTATTACTAGACTCAGCTTGTCCGTTGGACTGGGGATTCCTGGGGGTAGATTTCTGGAGTGATACATTCCACCTAGCACAGAAAGCCTCGGTTTTATTCCCAATGAATTGGGAACCATTGTCACATATTATCTCTGAGGGTATACCAAATCTGGTGAATATATTACGCTTAATAAAAGAGATGACATGTGCTTCGGTGGTCTGGGTGAATGATTCTGCTTCGATCCACTTAGAGAAGTAATCTGTCATGGCCAGCATGTACAGCTTGTTTCCTGGTGCTCTGGGGAGGGGTCCCACAATATCCATCCCCCACTTCATAAAAGGCCATGGGGATATGACCGGGTGCAAAGGCTCTGCTGGTTGGTGATTGACAGGTGCGTGCCTTTGACAGGCGTCGCATTTTCTTGCATACTCCTTTGCATCCTTGCGCATTGTGGGCCAGAAGTATCCCATTTTGAGGGCTCTATTGGACAGGCTTCTTCCTCCTGCATGATTTCCACAGTCTCCGCTGTGGAGGTCATGTAAGACTGTATGTGCCTCAGTCTGGTCCAGGCAGCGCAAATATGGCCCTGCTAGTGATTTCCGGAACAGGGTTCCATCAATTAGTAGGAACCTGGAGGCCTTCATCCTGAAACTTCGTGCTTCTTTCTTATTGCTGGGCTGGATATCATGTTGCAACCAGTCAAGGTATGGCTTTCGCCAATCCTGCTCTGATCCCTGGTCTGGGTCGTTGCTGCAAATATGCAATTCTTCCTGGTCCGAATCTGGACCAGGAATGGCTGGTTTGAGAACATGGGTGATCGGTATATTGGCTACGTCCGCTGGTTTGAAGGTTGATCCCAGAGTTGCCAGTGCATCTGCTTCTGCGTTCTGTTCTCGAGGTACCTACTGGATGCAGAATTCTGCGAATCTGCCGATTAACTCCTTTGCCACACACAAGTAGGCCACCATTGTGGGGTCTCTTGCTTCGTATGCTCCATTGACGTGATTCACAATTAATTGCGAATCACTGTATACATTGATGCAGCTGATCCCCATGTCCAGGGCTAATTGTAGCCCTAGGACCAGAGCTTCATATTCAGCTACGTTGTTGGTGGTTTTGAACTCACATCGGACTGCTTGGGTGATCAAGTCAGCTTCTGATGATCTAAGGATCAACCCAACTCCTGACCCTCTAGCGTTTGATGCCCCATCTACTCGTAGCTCCCAGGTGCCTGGCTTGACATTTTGGTGTAGGTGCAGGATTTCCTGCTCTGCTTGGGTCTGGAGCGCTGGGCTGAAATCGGAGACGAAGTCTGCGAGGGCTTGTGACTTTATGGCTGTGCGTGGTTCAAACTGGAGATCATATCCACTGAGGTGCACAGACCACTTAGTCATTCGTCCTGATAATTCTGGCTTTCTCATAACCGTCTTTAGGGGGTGATTAGTAACCACTGAGATGGTATGAGACTCAAAGTATGGACGCAGCTTATAGGATGCTGTGACCAATGCCAATACTAGTTTCTCAAGTGAGGTATACCTTGCTTCTGCTGACAGTAATGATTTGCTGACGTAGTATACCGGATGCTGAGCTCCTTCGTGCTGCCGGACCAGAACTGCGCTTACTGCTGCTTCGGTCACTGAGAGGTACAAGAGCAGTACCTCCCCCTACTCTGGTTTGGATAGCAGGGGTGGGCTACTTTAATTCCTGGAATGCCCTTTCATGCTCTGGTGTCCAATCAAACTTCTGGCTTTTTCTAAGGATATCATAGAATAATCTGCACCGGTCTGAGGATCTGGAGATAAACCTGCTCAGGGCTGCTACTCTTCCCGTCAGACGCTGCACATCTTTGGGCTTCTAGGGTGATTCCAGCTGCAGAACTGCTTTGATCTGTTCTATGCTGGCTTCTATCCCCATCTGTGTTACCATATACCCCAGGAATTTCCCACTGGAAACTCCAAAGGTACACTTAGCTGGATTTAGTTTCATCTTGTACTTCCGGAGGGTGTTGAACAGGTGCTGGGTGTGGTCCGCCGATTGCTTGGATTTGACCACCATATCGTCTATGTATACTTCCATATTGTGTCCTATCTGGTTTTTGAACATCATATTGACGAGCCGCTGATATGTAGAACCAGCATTCTTAAGACCGAAGGGCATTACATTGTAGCAGTAGATGCCTCTTTCGGACCTGAATGATGTCTTCTCCTGGTCTGCTGGGTCCATTTTGATCTGGTTGTACCCGCTCCAGGCATCTAGGAAAGTCAACATTTCGTGGCCTGCAGTGGCGTCCACCATAGCATCTATATGTGGCAAGGGGAATGGGTCCTTGGGGCAGGCCTTATTCAGGTCTGTGAAATCCACGCAGACCCTCCACTTACCATTCTTTTTTGGTACCACCACTACATTAGATAGCCATTCTGGGTACTTGACTTCCTTAATCTTTCCTGCCTCCAGAAGGTTATCCACCTCCTGGTTTATGATCTGGTGTCTTTCTGCTGCGAACTTCCTGCACCTCTGCTGCACTGGTCTGAATCCTGGATCTATGCTGAGCTTATGTGTTATGATCTCTGGATCTATGCCAATCTTGTCGTTGTGGGACCAGGCAAAGCAATCTACATTCTTTCGGAGCAGTTGGAGGAGCTGCTAGCGCAGACCTCCACAGCACTTTGAGCCCACGAACACGGTCCTCTCTGGGTGCTGCTCATCCAAGCGGATCTCATCGATTTCTGCCTGCTGGGGCTCGATGTACTCCTCCTGGATGTGCAGTTGCTGTAGTTGCTATGCTCTGGCGGCTGGTGGTCTGGTGGATCCAGGGCCTGCCAAGAATAACATTGTAAGTAGATGGACCATCAATAACTAAGTATCTTACCTGTTTGTTCAGCCCTCCGGCGTAGGTGGGGATGGTGATTTCCCCCAGGGTATGCGATGTTTCTCCACTGAATCCGACCAGAGGAAAGGCTTTCTTTGTTAGGTCCTTTTCGTCAAATCCCATGCTCTTTAGTGCATCCAGCATTAGCAGGTTGACGGAACTGCCGGTGTCCACCATGACCTTCCTGACCTCACAATTGCCGATGTTCAATGTGATAATCAGGGCATCATGGTGCTGCTCTGGTACCACCATGATCTATTTCGTCAAAGGTCACAGCTGGGAGGTCCTGCCTTGCTATTCTGCATGATGATTCTGGCTTGTCTCCCTTAGCTGCAGTTACACGTCTTTTGGCTGCTGAGTAGGTGAGCCCATGCAGCTCTGATCCTCCAGTGATGACATTGACAATTATATTGCAAGGTGGAGCTGGTGAGGGCTGCACCTGGCTGGCTGCATTGACTCTGGTGGATTTCTCTGGGAGCAGATGATCCAAGTTGCCTCGGTCATACTGGAATCGGACCTCCTTCCTGAGGGTATAGCATTCATCCGTAGTATGACCTATGTCATCATGAAATTCACATCTTTTGCTAGCATCACGGCGGTCGTTGGGTCGCTCCTCTTTCTTCTTTGGCCATCTGACTCCCTTGAGTTCTTTTAAGGCCTTCAGCAAGCCACCCATCCCGGTGGTAAAGCCATACTCGCTGACCTTCGGAGGTGGATCTGCATCATTTTTACCACCGGTGCTCTCGGATACTTTGTTCACTGGCTTGCTGTAGGGCTTTGATCTTTCGCTCCTTTTTTCTACTGGCGCTTTCCTAGACACAGAATCTGTGTCATAGGTACTTCTTCTGGAGGCAGCATCTTCTTCCAGCCTCATGGTTGCAACTGCCTGGGCCTGTACATCAGCAAAGGCAGTGCATGGGTGCATTGTCAACTGCTTGTACAGGTCTGAATCGTGATGTAACCCCCTGCGGAAGGCTTCGATGGCGGTGGGTACATCACAATGTGGAATGGCAACTTTCTCTTTGTTGAATCTGGTGAGGTAATCTCGAGTGGTTTCCTCGAATCCTTGAATAATTCTGTATAGATCGCTGGTCTGCTTTTCTGGTTTCATGCTGCTAGCAAACTGCTGATTAAAGGCATTAACCAGATCTGCAAAAAGAGGAGATGCTGCGATTGGGCAATCCCACAAACCAGTGCAGGGCTGCTCCGGATAGAGTTGACCCAAATCCTTTGCACATGCAAGCCTCCTTAAGTGCTTCGGTTGCGGTCACCACCATCATTTTCTGCTTATACTGATTTGTGTGGTCCAAGGGGTCGGCTGTACCATCATATAGTGTCATGGTTGGTGGCACAAACCCCTTGGGCATATTGATTAGGGCGATATTGTCGATGAATGGTGAATCTGCATTGCTGTCCTGGGAAGATTTCTCCATTGGCCTTGGCATACCAAGTATCTTGGTGATGATGTCTTTCAACTCCTGGTAGCGCTGGTTTGAGAGACTGCCTACTCTAGGGAGCGGATTGACTGGCGGAGGGAAGAAGCCTGGAGGGGCTCCTCCCCAGGATCCTGAGGTCGGGTTGACAGGCGGAGGGAAGAAGCCTAGAGGGGCTCCCCCCCCCCCCAAGGGCCTGCGGCTGGTTGATTCGCTACTACGGGCGAATGGAAACCTGGTCCTGGATGCCAACCAACTGCTGACTGCGCTGGTGCTCCTCCTTGCCACCCTCCAGTGCTGGACTGGTTCACGGGTGCTGCTCCTACTGAGATTTCTGGCGTTCGTCCGATGGTAGGCTGCAGAGGGGTACCTAAAAAAATCAAAGGATCAGTCCCAGGGGGAAAACAAGGTGTAGGATTACCTGCAGGCTGAACTGGTCTGGACTGTGGTGCTCCAAACACAGATGAGTCCAGATCCAGTATCTCTGGGCCACTACTCGGGGTGGTGACACCTAGATCCAGTCTGGTGACGATCTCCTGGGGAATTGACCGGTTCAGCCCTTCCCTCCCGAAGGGATTGAAGGTCTGTCCAGGCCCTGGTTGTAACATTCTAAACGGCTGCTCTGGTCGTGCGACTGCGGCGATCTGCTCTCTCAGGTTCAGATTGTCCTTCTTCAGGCCCTCTATGGCTTCTTGCAGAGCACTCATTCCCTGGACCACCATCTGCATCGGATCTGGGCTGGGAATCTGCGACTGCTGGCCTACTCCAGGTATCTGGGCTTCTCCACTTCTGCTGGGGCTGCTTTCACTGCTCTGCCTTAGGGAAGCAGACACATGGGGTGATCTGGGAATCTGAGGAGGTTTGTTGGATGGAGCCACAACCCTTGAGGCTGTGGTCTGACTTACGACCAGGGGTGGTCCTATGAGACCAACGGAAACAGTAGGGTTGGTCCCACTGGACTGAGATGGCATGCTCTGAGAACTGGAAGGGTTAGCTTTGGTTCCAGACATGCTTGTTGTGACGAGATAACAATTTTAAATATTGGAATGCGCACTATGCCCCACGGTGTGCGCCAAATTGTTTTGGTAAAATTCCTACCGAGTTGAATTATTTGTGATGTAGGTCAAAGTGTAAACCAATATAAAGATTAGCGTAGAAAACGAGTATGAAAATCAAAGGAGCAAAACAATGACGCAATAAGTTTTTGGTGACGCGGAAAAACCCAATGAGGGAAACAACCGCGGGGGGAACGGAATCCCACCAATATTTTCACTATGATCGAGAGCTTTTACTGTTTGAGTGGGATACATGTACTTGCGTAAGTAGACAAATTACAATGGATGCATGAATGAATAAGTAATGCCCTAATTCCTTCTTTTATAGCTGTAGACTTGTGCTTAACCGATTATGCTCTGGTCCTGGAGTGTAGGAGGGAATGTAGGGGAATATTCTTCCAGGGTTTTGACCCATTCTCCTACTCCAACGACTCTTTTCCTGCGTGCGGTCTGCTCTGTTGTGGGCTGTTTGGTACCCTTTATTTGTCCCTGGGCCCAAGTAATGCGATGAGGATTTTTGGGCTAAACACACTTTATGTAATCACAAGCACATAATTCCTTCATACACATACCCTTACTTTCATATTCCTGACATTCATATATTAGAAGAGTTCTCATAACTCCTTTATCATACTTCACTACCAACTTCCATCTCCTCCTATTCTACCCCTTTTCTCTCGTATGCACTCAGGGTACCTGGGTAAAACTGAGAGGTCCAATGGTTCGGTGTGAGGGGGGCCCAGACTCATCCCTTACCTTTAGTGTGCTCCTAACAGTCCTATTCTGGGGTTCATCTTATTTAGACTCTTCCTAAATTCATTGTGTTTATTAGGTTAGGACTAGGACTTTGTAACACCCCCATTTATTTAGGGGCCTGGACTAGGACTCCCCGGATAATTAAGGGTGTTACCATCTCGAAATGCCGAGGCAGTAGATAACAAAGGGAAAGAACACGGTACTTTATTAAATATTAAAATCAAATCAACGTTCTTACAACTATTCAAAACTGTTACTAAAAGTTCAACAACTTATAAAAGAATAACTATGGTGATCTAGACTCTAGTCTGGTCCGAATTCAAACTCTCTCTTCCCATTCAGCTCCCATAGTCTCAAGTACCTGTCAATCTGCTCTCCAATAAATTGGTTCATCACAGATGATCACGAATACACAGGGTCAATCCACAAGGTTGTGGAGAGAAAATCAACAGATAAAACATAATTATTAGGAGAAAGCGTCTCCCTCCACTCCAAATCACAAGACCCAATAACTCCACTCCGTATCACAAGACCCAATAACTCCACTCCTTATCACAAGACCCAATATCTCCACACCAAATCACAAGACCCAAATATCTCCGCACCATATCATAAGACCCAAATATCTCCGCACCATATCAGAAGACCCATTATCACAATTTCCGCATCATGGGAATATACAGAAAATTAATAACATTACAACATTATTCATTCAATAAGATGTATATAATTCACAACAGTTAATAATCATGTTTCACATCATAAAGGAGTACACAGTTATTCCCCCACCTCAAACTGCAGAAGGACAAAGTCAACCGAATAGCTGCTAGAAGTGTTCCACGCGGAAACCGTCACCTAAACATATATTATGTAACGAATTAATAATCTTCCCGAACCCCCATAACTCAAGTTACACCTACTATAAAAACAACCTTCTAATAGTGGAAAGTTTCCTAAAATGGAAACTTTCCCGGAATAGTAACTTTCTTAAAAAGGAAACTTCCCGACTCGTAAACACCTTCAACCAATACACTTAAATAAATTTTTTTTGGGAAAATGTAAATATTATTAGAATCAAAAGTGAACCAATACATCCAACTATTCATCCAATTTTTAGCCAAAGAGCAATACAAGCACAACAAACTATCTCAACAATCTCAATACTGTAAACAAAATAAATAACTCCTTAGTTGCTCAATCCATCTGCTATCCTTCAGAGTCACCTTTCCTGTGATCTTTAGCTCCATCCGTTGTATAATATCTTGCTTAATTCGTTGAGCACATATGGTGGGAGTAGCCAGAACTCCCTCAATTCTTCCACAATTTCTTTGGTGCCAAATCACTTAAATAAATTAAAAACCATTATTATTACCATCAACACAAAATAATAATAATAATAATAATAATAATAATAATATTAATAATAATAATAATAATAATATTAATAATAATAATCACACGCACCAAACAGCCTTTCCCGACACACAGACCCGCGAATCGGACCCCCCATCACCACCGTGTAACACCACCTCGACCACCAGCAACCACCATACCCCGTACCCAGTACCTCTTGCTACAACCGCGACAACCAGCAGCCTCCTCGTCGACCGCCGGCGAGGTGAACCAGAGCCCAAACCTGGCCTGGTTCCTCACCTAAACAAATCAACCAGTCTGTTTCGAAATCCCTGCCGACAACACCTCAGCCCCTAACACCACCCGAGACTACCACCAAAACCACCCTTGACACCAGACCCATAAACAACGGTGGTACCACCGTGTCGACCTCCCCCGAGTCAACGGTGTTACCATCCCCAAACATCCCTTGTACACGCATAAACCATAAAACCTGAGACAAATAGGGGAAACAAACACCCCCTTCGACACTGACTCCGCCGCCAGTACCCACCGTGACAACCACCACACTACTACCCTGAATACCACTAATAAAATGGTGTTATGCTAGACTGAGGACGGCGACTCACTACCCATCGAATCCAAACACACCACACACAGACTCGACAATCAGAGACAACTAGAGGTAACGTACCTGATTCACGATCACAACGACTGGCCCTAGGCTGGTCTAAACTCGCCGCACGAACCTCCTCTCCCTTCACTGTAATGGCGGTTGCAAGACTATGGAGTTGCTTGTGTGTAGAGTAGGGTAAGAATGAGGTAAATAGATCCTCTTATATGGCGGCATGAGGGTTTATGTGAGTGTGTGACTGATTTGAGGGTTTTGCAACTCGTGGGCTGTTGTTTTGTGCACGACATTCGAGGCCCATCCCTACTCCAAAGGTCTCAAGTTCGACCCCCACTAGCGACTTGTAAGGGGCATAATTCGATAATTTATTTATCGAATACTAAAAACGTTTAAATACTATCGACACAGCAATAATAAAAGTGAACATCATAACAAAATATTCGAGATATTACAACACGGCCGGCCAATAATTGTTTTAGTAGCTAGTTAAGTTGTTATTATTCAGTTAGAATAAAAGAATATGAACTATTGAGTGTCCTAGTCTTAGTAGGATTAATATTGAGTTTCCTAGTTCAAGTAGGAAATCCTAATTTAAGTAGGAATCCTAGTTGTAGTAGGATTCACAATTATAATAGGAGTAGTCAAACTATGTGTTTGAATCTAATTAGGATTAGGAATTGTAGTCTTAGTCAAACTAGGAAGTCTTAATTACACTTGGTACAGGATTTCTAGTTCTAGTAGGATTAAGGTTATTAGACCTTATTAGGTTAGGAATAGGGCAAATATACAACTATAAATAATTGTGCCCAGCCATATAATTCACAATCAACTTTGAGAATTATAAACATAATGTTTCTTTGTGAGCTTTGTTATATTGATTAGGTTTGCGAGTCTAGTCTTTAGGATCAACTTTGCGAAGTTGGTATACAGGGTGTTAGCCGAAGGTCTTCTTTTGCGAGAGAACGGTTAGGGGACATCGTTCTATCCATCACCTACATCACCACCATCCTATTAGAAATCGAATTTCAACTCATATCTCATATGAGTTTAAAAGTTTAAGTTTTGTCATAAAACTTAATAAGATCTTATGCATGCATAATGATTACAAAACATGGTAGAAATGTCTTTACATTGACTTTAGAAGGTTTATCCTCGATTAGTCTCCTACTAATCGAGTCTTGGACAAACCCGAATACCCTTATGAATGATCTAAATAAAAATCGTCTCCAAAAGGAACGTATCAAGGACCCGTCTCAAAAGTTAGAAACAATTTGTTACTAGAAATTGTAATTAACTAACCTAGAAATTACAATAATATTACATTTAATATTATTTTTTTTGTGAGAAATGATTTTATTTCTCTTTAAACAATTTTAGAGAGATAAGGCACAAAGTTTTTATCTCATAAAAACTAAGTGGTAGAATGAATGAATAATTGAATGAAAAATAAGAAGAAATCATCCTCTTATTTCTCAAAAGTGGGCCGGCCAAAACAAGGCCAAATGGCCTATGCATGCCTGTTATTTTCAAGCCAATGCATGTTATTATCTCAATTGTACAAGTCTAAGATTGCATGTTTACACAATAAAATAAGATAATTAAACATCCACTAGCATATTACACGGTACATATGAGATAAAATGGACGCCATTTTATTTTTGTCAATTGTGTAAAATTGTAACATGTCACATAAAACACATGAGACAATTTGTTATTTATGCAATTTTAACTCTTTAAAATTCATAATTCACAAATTCATAAGATTTAAATAATTCCACTAGTAATTCATAATTACTAACTTATAAAAATTTGTTATCATAATTTTATTACAAGTATTTGTAATTATGATCGACCGTATTCATTCCCGATTTAATTGTTTCGTAAACAATTAATAAAACTAAGTAATAAAACATTTTTATTACTTTGACAATTATTATTATAATCCCATTTTAAAATCCCTCACGGCATCGGAAAGTAAAACACACAACATGCGAGGCGAATTACTAACAAAAATGCGGAAGAAATAAAACTTAGATAAGTATAAACTTTAATTACAAAGCAACAGCACGGGATAGCGTATCCCTACAGGCACCAAAACTATATGTCAAAAATCTAGATCTAGCTACACGATAAGGTGAATGTCATGTCGATGAAATGTACATCGCTCGCTAGCCTCAACGGATCCCCTGTACAACGCAGCACCAACCTACATACATGAAACATGTACGCCACAGTCTGTGGGGAGCAACTAGAGGTTCTCCCAGCCGTCTATTGTCAATAAACACGTAACCATATAAACACATAAAACATATCAGCATGCTCCAACATAAACGTCGTTATGAGAAGCACAACATTATATCATCATCTTATACATATTCGTTCTTAGTGCTTAGTTCATAAACCACGACTCAGGTCTAACTAAAACACAAGTTAAGCAATGACTAGCATTGTACCGCAACTCAGACAAGCTAGACACAAATCATTTAGCAATATCTAATCCGACCCCTACTCAGGCAGATTAAACATAACAATCAACAATATCTAAGTCAAACCCCGACTCAGGTGAGACTTAGACACAATTAGTCAACAACATCCATTCATAGACCCCGACTCAGGCATGACTAAACACAATCAGCTAGCATTGGTTCAGAGGTCCCGACGCAGACATCAACCAATAATCTTCGTAGTGATCAGAGGTCTCGACTCAGACATGATCCACCACGGTCATCCAAACTCACAAAGGAATAGAGGTCCCGACTCAGACATATCCCAATGCATCATCCATACACGTACCGGCTCAGAGGTCCCGACTGAGATATGATCCGACACGCGAACATTCACCTTAAAAATTTTTAAATTCCGTTGCATTTTTAGTATATTGTGTGTTTATTTTCCGCTGTCGCGAGGTGGGGTTTTACAATTACTCCAATATCATAACACGAACTCTCTCAACTAAATTCTGATAACGCAAAACAGGATTCCTCAAGGCATGTATCACTACTCCAAGAACAAGTCAATCCCACCACTAATCTAAATGAAAGGAAACAAGGCTCACAAAAGGGGAGATAAGATACGAACTTCAGGGACAAACGCGATACATATCTCGAGAGAGACATACGAAAAACGACTCGAGTAACAAACATGATGACAAGGTAAGGAACTTTAGGTTATGGACTCCAATAAAAGTGAAGCCAAGACCAGAAGGTGAAGCAAGGAAGAAGGGAGGAGAGAAGCGATATAAAGGAAAGATCACAGAAATCTCCCAAGGTTCGGGTCTCTCACTATTCTCACGAGGTTCTCACTTCTTACCTTCCAAATCAAGCAAGTCAATTATCGGTTCTCACGAAACATTTCCTCAAACGATTTATATACCATAATTTCTTCAAAATTTAAACAATATCACCATTCCAGTTACCTATTCCCAAAAGTATTAGATGTCTCATCTCTGCCAGTTCTTCAAATGACAGTTCAATAACACTCTCAGGTTACCAAACTCATATGCAATGTCCACTTCACTTACATGGCTTTCCATCAGATAAAAACTCTTAAATCATCAAGTCTCCAACTCTCACTTTCCAACGAATTACTATATCTTAATCTCACACTAGTGGTACATCCTCAAAATCCCTTTATTACATCAATAGGTAAACACTTAGACCCATCAAGTAACCTAAGGTCAACATTTAACCGGCTCCTTAAGGTTTAACTCATAAATTCCTTCAATACTCAACTATTATTACCAATGACTCTCATTCCTCATACAATAGGTTATTCCTCAAGCGAATCACGTCCTCAAGGTCGAGTAGCCGCTAACTTACCTCACTCATGTGTTCAACCACGTTAGCACCTTAAGCGTACCCTTCCAAACTCCTCAAGTAATAGATAAGCCGTAAGATCTATTACGTAACTAAGGCCAAATACTTAAACAATGGCTTTTCCAAGTCTAACTCGTAAGTTCTTTTGAGTAATAACTACCATTACAAATGGTTCTTATCCTCAACAATGGGTCTTTCCTTGATTCACTCACATCCTCTAAGTCAAGTGATACTAGCTCACCACACTCATCCATTCATCATCAATAGCATTTTAAGCCTATTCTTCCAAATTCGTCTATGATCTGAGGTACCTCATCTGACTCCTTAAATAGTACCTTTCAATCCACTAATCTTCACAATTTGAGTATGGTTCTCAATATTAAGTTCCACCGAATACTAAGTGTGCAACTCAGCCTCTAAATAAGCACCCTATTACTCACTTTCACTCCTCCGATTGGATATAAAACCAGACACTTGGATCATCAAAACATGTCTCTCGGTACCTCTTAATTTTTTCCTCAAATAATAACATTTCTCATCACACGGATTTACGGTTATACTGTGACTAGTTCCTCAAAATCCTATAAAAAGGAAGATTATCTACAAAGCGCCTTAAGGAAGCAAGCAATAAGGTTAAGTCGGAAAGATAAGAAGATAAATTTCAGAGTAAGATAGACAAATATTCCAAAAGAAGGGATGTGAATCCAGAGTTGTCAAAGAAGGTGATGCACAAAGAAAGAGGAGTATCTTCAAAACTTAGAAGCATTCTCCAACTATAGCATTCTTGGGTACAAGCTCCGATCTTGATCGCCAAATGGATAAGCTCACGGTTCGCCGATTCAAAGATATAAAAGGGAAATCAATGACAATCAACAAACACGTTAAAACCTAATAAAAGCAATCATTAAAACAGACTACCACTTGTCCTTAAATCTACCCCATCTCTCATTCATTATTTGATTATTTGGTCAAGTTAAGTTTGAGGGGTCACATGAGTGCGTCGGGAGCGATAACGCTCTGATACCAACTGTAAAACCCCACCTCGCGACATCGGAAAATAAACATACAAGATACCAGAAATGCAGCGGAATTGAAACTTTTTATATACATAACTAAGCATGCGAGGTGAAAGTATTACTAATACTGTAAGTGCGGAAATGTAAGAAACATAGATAAGTATATAAGTCATAAGTACAAAACTACAACCCGGGATAGCATATCCCTACAAGCACAAAACTCTATAATCCAAAACTAAGGTCTAGCTAATGAAAGTAAGGTAAGTCATCGATGAAGGATCATCGCTCGCTAGCCTCTGTGAAATCCCCCTGTAACATCATCACCAACCTACATACTTACAACATGTGCGCCACAGTCAGTGAGGAGTGACTAGAATTCTCATAGCCACCTATTGTCAAGAACATATGACATGCAATCACATATAAACAACTATCATACTCCAACATAAATACAGTCATGTGAAGTAATCAATCATAAGTCCTCTTCTTAACATAATCATGTAAATAGATAAATAACACGACTCAGGCATATCTAAAACATATATCAACAGTATATAACACCATACCCCGACTCAGGCGAGTATATACAAATCATTCAGCAATGTCTAGCACTATACCCCGACTCAGGCAAGCTAAACACAATCAGCAGTATCCAAGTCTAACCCCGACTCAGGTAAACTTAGATACAACAATCAGCAATATCAATCCATGAACCCCGACTCACGCATGAAATGATACAATCAGCTAGTATTGGTTCAGAGGTCCCGACTCAGATATAACCAATACTCTTCGAATGGATCAGAGGTCCCGACTCAGACATGATTCACCGCTCACACAAAGTCACAAAGGAATAGAGGTCCCGACTCAGACACATCCCAATGCATCAACCATACACGTAACAGCTCAGAGGTCCCGACTCAGACATGTCCGTCACGCGACATCCACTCACGTATCCAACTAGAGGTCCCGACTCAGACATAGTTCGATACGCAACATAACAAAGATACATATTGTACTCTAGAGGCCCCGACTCAGACATATTTCCAATATGCACCACATCCAAACTATGACCTAGTCTTTCTAATAGATTACGGTCTAACATATGATAGCTTACAAGCATACAAATCACATGGAAGAAGAATCAATCAAATCGGAAGAACCAGTCACAAGTAAAAATCATCCTTTAATGGAATCAGGGCTCTACGCCGGCTGGCAGACCGTCGGCCGGTTGGCCGGCTGGGAGTCCATGTCATTACACAGCCTTTACAAACAACTTTAGGAAGAAAGGGTCCTCAGCCGGTGGACCGACTGCCGGCCACCCGGCTGGGGATCCCTTCCTATCAATTCCTACAATTTCTCAAAGGAGGTGGGGTTCTTAGCTGGCCCACCGGCCGCACGGTAGGCTAGGAGTCCCACTCCACCAATTCCGTAAAAAGCCTACAATACATCCATTGGGGTCTCTCAGCCGGTGGACCGGCGGCGGCCACCCGGCTGGGAGCCCATCACCAAATTCTTGCACAAACCACTGTTTCACTATAAAGGCTTCTCAGCCGGTCGGTCGACCGGCTGGGAGGCTCTGTGCATCGCGATAAATTATTTTTGACATATACAACAATCTAATCCTTCCATAAATCTTCCTATACATGATTCTAATCCACATCTCAACAGTCCCCGCAGAAATATCATATCAATTAGGCATACAAACATGTTAACAAACATCCCTCATGTGAATTCATATTAAATTCCCAAATTCAACCCATCTTTCATGTATATTCCAAAAATCATCTGCCATATGAAATACACCATGAAATTCCCATAAGAATCAGTTTTTAAACCACAACAAAGTTCCTATGAATCATAAGCAATACTAACTTCCATAAAAACACAACAAAATCACATTGAATGCTAATATAGACAAAAGGTCGAGTTTCTAATTATCGTCACCTTTACTTAGCGAAATCCTCGAGATCTTCTTCAACAATCACCAAGACTTCTTCCGGGTTATCACAATCACCGCTTAAAACAACGAAAACGTCATACTAAATCACGAATTTCGAAGTTACATGAACAGGCCGAAAATCCAACTATCACAAATTGCAAGATTGTTTACCTTAAAACGACGGGCTCGAGAAAAGGAATCCGTAGCCGTGAAAATCGCCTCAATCAGATAAGTAACGAAGATTTTATGAGCGTTTGAAGGTTGGAGGTGGAAATATGAAAATGGTGGTTTTGGTTTCTTTTTGATGAATCTCAAAAATGAAGTGAAAGAGAGAGATGGAAGATGGTGGGGTTAGGGTTTTGTGAGGAAAAGGAGAGGAAATGGGTCCATTAACAAGTTAGGCTCATAAGACAAGTTTTAAGACGGTTTAAGCTAAGAACATCGACTTAAAGTCACTATAAACTTAAGACGATATAAATATTTCCGGACTATAAAATTAAATTGCTAAGACATAAATTACGCAATTAAATGAAATCTTATTTAAATCCTTTAAAATATTCTCACATAAATTAATCAGTTATTTAAATGAAATTCCAAAAATTACGAAATATAAATTATTCCTCGAACTTGAAATTAAAATTTTTAAACTTCCAAGTCCCAAAATATTGGGATGTTACAGCCCAAGTCAAGACAACAAATTCCAAGAGCTTCAGCTTGGATGTTGATTCAACCTTCATTTTCCAATCGTTATGCTGTATCTTTGTCCCAGTACCATTATAGGCGATAGACCCAACAACTGCCTCCAAGTTAGTCAGCCAACTAGCATCCACCTTAGCATGTATCATCGCACAAGTAGACCGACTCCCAATCAAGAAGAAAGGATAGACATCAGGATTCAAACTGGATTGAGAGACTCGGTTCCTTCTGTTAAGACTCGAAGGAGACTATTTTTCTCTTTTCCTTCCAATTGAGACTTCAGAGCCCGTGTGCTTATCCGAGATACTCTTAAAGATAGTCCTATAGAAAATCGTGATTGGACTTCAGCATAAATAAAATGCCAAATTAAATAAAAATTCAAGAAAATAGAGATTGTTATCAAGATATGTGGAGGTGTTTCTTTACTTCAATGAGTACTTGATTAATTTTGCGTCTCTAAAAAGCTGCGGAAATGGTGTATTGTTATTGATGATGATGGTAGCTAGAGAAGGGTCACCCATGTGTATCAGACCAACTTCGATCATCGGTCGGAGCAAGGGTTGAACATAAATTTTCGAACACTAACAAGTGGTGTTGGTGGTAAAGGGAGATGGAAGGGAAGGAAGAAAAAAACACGGGATGAGAAAATAACAAGGTTAAAATTGTAAATGATGTATATAAAAGAGTAAAAATGAAAAAAAATAAGGTATATGCTAAATCTCGCACACAATTTTGCTTAATCCAACACATTTTTCCGTTTTATTCCGATGTTACCCCTTTCACTTTTCACACACAACTAGAGAAACAAATACAGAAAATAAAAAACTCAGATCTACAGACCGCTCACGGCACCAACCACCTCATCGCGTCGAGCCTTCTCCAGCCACCCTATACCGACCAATTCGACGACCACTAACAAACACTCTTTCAACAACCCAAAATCCAAACCCTAATTGTAAAAACCATTTTTTAAGAAAGAAAAGCATTCATTCAGTTGACTAAACGACATGTGCTGATTAAATTGTTGACAAAACGGCAAAATTGCTTGCGATATGGCTAATATGATCCATAATTATTGATTTGATTAGATTTTTAGAGGGAAGAAAAGGGGGTAATTTTTTAGTTTGTGTTCAAAATAAAGGGTGAGATTAACAAATTAAGGTTAAATTGTGTGACATTTAGTAAAATTTAGTGCGAGATTTAGCAAATATGTAAAATAATACCGATTTTTTTTCCTAATATACTTATCCAACATGGAAGACGCCCAATGAACACCTATGACTAGGGATGGTAGTGCGTTTGGTCCCCGACGACCCAGACCCTTAGGGTCTGACCCTAACGGGTCGAATATGGGTCTGAATTTTTGAGACCTGATCGGGTATGAGTCGGTTATGAGTCTTATATAAAAACATTGGGTCCGGGTCCGGGTCTTGGTGTTGGGACCCTACCCGACCCTTAGACCCTTATATTTATTAAAAAAGAAAGAAAAAACACATATACGAACGTCAATAACCCAAATAACACACACATACAAACGACCTTTATTAATTATTATTAATATCTATACGCATATCCAAATACCCATTAAGAATAATGAGGAAATTTATGAAAATGATAAGTTTGGGTACTAGGTAAATTATACTTCCTCCGTTTGTATCCACACTACACTTATTCCTTTTCGGTCCGTTCGTATCCACACTACACCTTTCTTTATTTGGACATATAAATGTCCATTCTATCCTAATTGAAACAACTTATTTACAAGTATTGCCATTGAGACCCCACCTTAACTCAACATCAAAACCCACCCTAAACAAAATTACTACCCATCATTAACACCCTAACCCAACCCAATCCATTAACCTTTCCCTCCAAAAATAACAACCCAACCCACATAAAACCAAACTACCCAAAATTACAAAACCCATCTTCATCCCCTCAACTACCCATATTTACTCCCCCTAAACACTATACCATATTTACTCCCCTATTGTAATAACCCGAATTATTATTATTAAAAATATAGTAATTCATGGGTAATTTATGGTTAAGCGATGAGTTACTTATTAATTGGTCGTTTTATAAGCTTGTGCATACTCGCATTTTGATGAGCGTTTTGGTCTTCAGTGGGATTCGAAATGGGAACCAAGGCATCTTGTAATAATAGTAGTGGTATGATGTTAATAAGACTCGAACTTGTGACCTGCTGGTATCTCGAGTTGGGCCTCGAAAAGTGTGACAAAGACCTAGCCCATACGTTTTTTTCAAAACCTCTGTTTAGAACACCTGCCTGCCGCCATATATAGGAAGGTTTTCGGTACCCTAAACCCTATTCAAACACAAACAAGATCTCACAACAACCTAGCCGTCACTGTAGGGAAGAAAAAGAGCCTGCTCAAGGTGGTCGTAGGTGGTCCTAGGGTACCTCGATTTGGCCAAGGATCTGGTATGCTCACCACGTTCACTTTAATCTTAGTTTTATGTATGGTCTTTGTCGTCTATTTAGGGGAATGCAAACACGTTTATTTTTTGTTGTTTTTATATACGATTATACTAGGATGTATAATGAGTATATGTTGGTCATATGTGTCGTGTCGTTGGTTGTTTTTGCACACTTTCGAAGGTGGCGAATGCGGTGTCAGGGAAGGGGTGTAATACGAGTTCAACAGGCGTTTTTCTGATGCGTTTTATAATCAGTTTTTAGATTTGTTCGTATGTTTATTGTTATGGGTCTTTGGGTGTTGAGATAGGTGGTTTATGGGGGTTGCTCGTGGTGGTGGTCTCGAGGTACGGTGGTGTCTGGTCATGGTGGTACAGGGTGATTTGTCTGTGGGGAATAAAGCATGTATTCGCCCTAAACTTGCAGGATTATAATGAAAATTACAATTGTGAATATAGTCATAAGATAAATAATGCATGAAAAGGAGTACAACCTTTAGACCTTGTGCGAAAGGCCTAAGAACAGGAATTAACACAAATTCCCTCCTATAACTTGCACCCAAGACTTAGATTGAGACGTTGTCGCGTGTGCTAGAAATCCTCTCCAATTGCCTTGCAATATAGGGAGAGCCTTTTGAGTTTAGATGTGAGATCTGGGTTATCGGAGAAGAATGCTCTCAAACCCTAATTTTCTTGAGATTGTGTTTTACAGTGCAACAAGAGTAACCTGACATAAGGAGAAGTCTTCTCCTTATGTAGTATACTCGGCCGAATTTTTCGAATAGGGTAAGAGTGGGCTTTCCACTATTACCTTATTCTAATTCGTGATTCGACCCATTTAGCTATAAGTTATTTGCGGGATTTTAATTATAAATCGCATACTTGTTATCAGATATTAACGCAGTCGATGTATTAATAATGGTCTGATAAAATACGATATTGTATAATTACCCAAATTAATATAACTGTTTATATTAATATGCGAATACAATATTTAATTAAATATAACCGTTTATATTTAATTTACGAATTAATCATGTAATCCGTATTAGCTAAAATTATTTAATCCGTATTAAATAATAATCTCAACATCTTATTGACTAATTCAATAGTCAATACCTCTGACTAACTGTTTAGTCGTATCCGGCATAAATGTGACTGTATTTTCATACCTTCACATCTCTCAAACGTGTCCTATAGGTGTGACGTATAGGGACCAGTTGATCACCGCCATCCGTATGACAATAACGTCAAACTTATCTAGCAAGCCAACCGTTATTGATAAACGTGGATCAACTGGTAATAATACTGAAGTATGCCCTTGTGATCCTTAAAGAGATTTAATAAGTCATTATACTTAATTGTCAAGGACACCAGCCCCAACAATCTCCCACTTGTCCGTACAAGGGTATGTGCAATGACGTTATCACACTACATGTGGAGGACACAAGGCTCCAACAAACTCCCACTTGTCCGTACAAGTGTAGGTGCGATAACCGATTCTCATATCCTTTTAAAATTTCTCCCACTCAATGTAAGACAATTTGCAAATCCGCATTCGCAAAGGTCGTATCTCACAAGTGATCTGTATCAAGAGTGGTTTCCCCGACTAGAGAGTAACTTAACTGATAAAACGAATCTGTATTCGAGCATGGCCATGCATTTCAGTTACTACTCCTCGAGTGGCCCTGAGAAATGATAAAAACCTGATAAGGGTTTGGATATTTCCCTCAACTCGAATCCTGCCGATATCGCGCAGCATGAAATAACCCAGAAAAATCCTCTTGCCCCTGTTACGATGACCGTGGGAAAGAAAGCAAAGTTACCCAAAATCTGCCTTAATCTCAAGAGACAGTTGAAAGTCAAAAGACTCGACTCTAAGGAACACTATGGAGGTCCTATCCACGACCTGGCACCCAATGTTATAAAACATTTAGGACTCCATAACGTTGTCACGGGGTGTCCTACGAGATATCCGTATAACTCACCTTTGTGATTGGTCAGTCATCCGCTTGACTTATGGCTCGTTGAACCCACCATCAACCAACGTCGCAAAATGATTACCTGAGTTATCAGCTCAAGTGGGTAATCAAGGACTAAAACGATGTAATGTTATTCAGTTCAATTTGTGGTGTTCAAAATTGGCGTACAATTCCACATGAAAAACAAAACATTATATATCATAACAATGAGGTTGAATAGAGTACACGAGAAAATGAATTATTACATGAATTCATAAAAGAGTACTACAACTTAGGAACACATCTAATTCCCATGGAATGAATGTGCCCTTCATGCTTATCACGTGGTAATGCTTTAGTGAGAGGATCAGCTATGTTGTCATCCGTAGCAATCTTATCAATGAAAATCTCCTTTTACGCGGACTCAGTTGTAGAATCTGCTGTAACACTTTATTTAGAACTTTTCCAGCTGACAGGAGCGCCATTAAGAGTAAAAACGAATCCAGACTGAGATTTAGAGTCGTCTCTATCCGTTTGGAAGCTAGCATCTGCGTAACCCGTGGCGCAGAGCGTTGAGTCGCCTCCATAAGTCAATCCCCAATCTTTAGTCCTCCGTAGGTACTTAAGAATGTTTTTCACGGCCATCCAGTGTTGTTCACCTGGATGAGCTTGGAATCGACTAGTCATACTCAATGCATATGCAACGTCTGGACGTGTGCATATCATGGCATACATGATCGATCCTATTGTCGAAGCATAAGGAATCCGACTCATGCGCTCTTTCTCTTCCAATGTCTTAGCTTTTTGAGACTTGCTCAAGTGAAGCCCAGTAGTCATAGGAAGGAACCCTTTCTTGGAGTTCGTCATCCTGAATCTCTCTAGAATCTTGTCTATGTAAGACTCCTGACTGAGAGACAACATCCGTTGTGATCTATCCCTGTAGATACGGATGCCCAAAATTCTTTGTGCCTCTCCCAGATCTTTCATCTGGAAATGGTTTTTCAACCATGCTTTAACCGAAGAAAGGAGAGGTATGTCATTCCCAATCAAGAGTATGTCATCGACATACAGTACTAGGAAGACAATCTTGCTCCCATTCGACTTGATATAGAGACATGGTTCCTCGACTGATCGAATGAACCCATTCTCTTTTATCACTTGGTCGAAGCGATGATTCCAACTCCGCGATGCTTGCTTAAGTCCATAGATGGAACGCTTAAGCTTGCAAACCTTCTTAGGATGTTCTGGATCAATAAAACCCTCGGGTTGTACCATGTACAACTCTTCCTCCAAATAACCGTTTAAGAAGGCGGTTTTAACGTCCATTTGCCATATTTCATATGCATGAAATGCGGCTATCGCTAAGATAATCCGAATGGAACGTAGCATAACTACGGGTGCAAAGATCTCATCGTAGTGCAAGCCTGGCACTTGGGTGAAACCTTTAGCAACTAGTCTTGCCTTATGGATATCTTGTTTACCTTCCACGGCATGCTTTATTTTGTAAAGCCATTTGCATTGAAGGGGGCGTACCTTTGCAGGTAGGTCCACAAGATCCCACACGTTGTTCTCATACATGGAGTCCATCTCGGATTGCATGGCTTCTAGCCATAGCTTTGAGTCAGAACTGGTCATGGAACCTTTATAGGTTGAGGGTTCATTACCCTCTAGGAGTAAGACGTCATCCATATCATGTTCCTCGACCATACCAATGTACCTGTCCGGAGGAATGGAGACTCTTCCCGACCTCCTAGGTTCCTCAGGAATATCTACCGCAGCCTCGGTTGAAGGAACTGTTTCCTCCAATGGTTGCTCGGTAGTTGGTTCTTGAACCTCCGATAAATCAAAGGTTCTATTACTCGACTTGTTCTCGAGAAATTCTTTCTCTATGAACGTTGCACTAGCCGCAACAAAAACACGATGTTCGGTTGGCGAGTAGAAGTAATGACCAAAAGTTCCCTTTGGATAGCCTATAAAGTATGTCTTGACCGATCACGGGCCGAGCTTATCCTCGTGTCTCCACTTGACATAAGCCTTGCAGACCCAAACCCGAATAAAGGACAAGTTAGGGACCGTTCCCTTCCATAATTCGTATGGAGTCTTGTCAACAGCTTTAGACGGACTTCGGTTAAGAATTAGAGCGGCCGACAAAAGAGCATAGCCCCACAATGAATCAGGCACAACGGTGTGACTTATCATGGATCGAACCATATCAAGTAGAGTTCGATTTCTCCGTTCGGACACACCATTTAATTGTGGTGTTCCAGGTGGAGTTAACTGTAGAACGATGCCACAGTCTTTAAGGTGTTGATCAAACTCGTGTGAAAGATACTCACCACCACGATCAGAACGTAGTGCTTTAATCTTTCTTCCCAGTTGGTTCTATACCCGATTCTGGTATTCTTTGAACTTGTCAAAGGATTCACTTTTGTGCTTCATTAAGTAGACATAGCCATATCTACTCAAATCATCCGTGAAAGTGATGAAATACCTATAGCCTTCTCGTGCGTTGATCGACATAGGGCCACATACGTCCGTATGTATGAGTCCTAATAGGTCGGCAGCGCGCATTCCAACACCTTTGAAGGAAATACGAGTCATCTTACCGATGAGACATGATTCACACGTGCCATATGATTCGAAATCAAAGGGCGAGATAGCTCCATTCTGTATGAGTTGTTTCACGCGTTTCTCATTTATGTGTCCCATACGACAATGCCATAGGTAAGTTTGATCTTTGTCACCTATCTTTAATCTCTTGCTATTCACATGTAATATCTCGGTGGTTTGATCTAAAACATAAATTCCATTCATGGAAACTGCCTTGCCATAAATCATATTGTGTAAGGAGAAAATACAGCTATTATTCTCTATTACAAATGAAAAACCGAGTTTGTCAAGCGCAGAAACTGAAATAATGTTTTTGGACAAACAAGGAACATAATAACAGTTATATAAAGATAACTCGAATCCACTTGGAAGCTGGATCACGTATGTTCCCCTCGAGATTGCAGCAACACGTGCTCCATTCCCGACACGCAGGTCAACCTCACCCTTGATTAGGGGTTCTTGGTTTCGAAGGCCCTGCACATGATTACATAGATGAGAACCACAACCAGTATCTAGTACCCAAGTTCCGTAACTTGCATGGTTAATCTCAATCATGTGAATAAAAGAAGAAGAAGACATACCAACAGGAGTAACGCGGCCTGCCTTAATGTCCTCACGATACACGGGGCATGAGCGCCTCCAATGCCCAGTCTTGTGGCAATGGTGGCATTCCATGCTAGTATCCTTGCTCTTTGTTTTGCCCTGTGAGTTGCTCGACTCACCTGGCCCACTCTTAGTAAATCCTGACTTCTTAAACTTGGGCTTGCCTACTGTTAGGTCGCCCTGAGCTTTAGCTTTACCCTTACCCTTACCCTTACTGGAAATCATGAGAACATCTTGCTTCACGCTCCCACTTAATTTCAGATCCTTCTCGATCTGTACGAGAAGGGAGTGGAGGTCATGAGGAGTCTTCTTCATGTCGTTCATGTAATAGTTGGCCCTGAAGAGGGCGAACCCATCATGAAGCGAATGAAGCATTCGATCAACGATTATGTTCTCACTGATCTTGCAGTTTAGGGCCTCCAGTTTTTCGATATTCTCAATCATGTGAAGAATATGTGGGCTAACAGCTTGGCCCTTCTAGAGTTTCGTCTCAAAGAAGCGACAGGTATGCTCATAAGAAACGATCCTCGGAGCCTTTGAGAATTCGTTAGTGAGCGTGGTGAAAATCTTGTTTGCACCATGGGCTATGAAGCGTCTTTGCAAATTGGATTCCAGTGCATAGATGAGTACGTTCTTTATCGCACCCGCTTCCATGACGAAGTCGCTATGAGCACGAACTTCATTAGCTCTAGCTCCAGTTCCTGGGTGTGCCGGAATTGGCTCAGTTAAGTACTTAAGTTTTCCGTCAGCAATGGCAGCATTCCGTAGTGCTGCCTCCCAGTCAGAGAAGTTTGACCCATCATTCCTCAGTCTAGTAGACTGATTCATGGAGTCCATGAAGGCTTTTAGCCAGGATTCACGTGCTAGCTTGGCACTTGGCATTGGGTCTTCACCAGCCATTAGTTATACAGCAGTTTAATTGAACGTGTTCTACACTGAAAAGAAGATAAAACAGAACCATATAAGCAACTCATTGTTGTGATTTAAGTCTATATTAAAATGTATTTGAACTCGTAGACTCATGCATTTATATAATTGATCTCCCTCAAGAATTATATAAACGATCCCAAGACTCAATTTCCGTATATTGATAAGCCCACAGCTTGGCTAATTCCACCGTTGGAACTCTTGGTCGATAAATTTTCGTAAGTCCTATCTATTAGTCCATCTCAGTCGCTAGATAGTATCGAGTGACCATGATGTTGAGATAATATAAATCATCTGTTCCCACTTACCCGACGTAGAAGGGGTCATATTATGCCTACCGACGAAGAAGGGATTCATGGGAGTCTGATTTATAAAGACTAGTCTCAATTTTTGGTTATACGAGGAAGACCCCATCAACTTATATTTATCCATTTTAAGTGAACTAATATCTAGCATATGCGTGAATGAATTAAATAAAGTGATGGCTTTGTAATTGACATGTGACATCTGTATTGTCACAGAAAACTAACGCGTAACCTCTACATGAGTCAGTTTTCAGGCATGTTATAGGTGGTTTGGTTTTACGCGGAATATGATGCAAGCTATTATCGATGAAAGCATAAAATAAATGCGATAAACGTAAATAAAAGTCCTAGTGTGGCCTATCCTACCAAAATAAACATAAAACAACTTGGAATCCACCGTTGGACCCTAGAAGCTTGTCTTGATGTTCCATCTTGGTCCTTGCAGCGGGAGTGAGCATCCGGTCTCCGTCTTTGGTCTTCACAAAATTACTAATTTAAATTACAAATATAACCCTAATTACATTCTAATTTAAATACAAAAGTAATTACATGGCAAAAACCCAAAACGGAGATACAAGATCTCAAAATTACAAGCAAGACTGTGTCCCATCATTACGGTGACACAATCTTCTAAGGCCACACTAAGTTAAAACCGTTTGCAAAAATAAATACGTTATTGAAAGCATTCACAAGGCATTCAACAAGACGATAAATAAAATGCATCAACTAAAATTAAAATTTATACATGACATAATACTGTTATTATGATTAACAAATTTTACCAAACCACCTTACGGGATTAAAATTATGTGATTATACCGTTTTAATCACCCAATTTTAATAAATTTATAATCCATTATCTTAAACCGTTTTAAAATAATATGTATCAAACGAGGGTGAACCGTTTCACAAAATTAATAATATACTATTTCCGTATATAGTATATTACTAAAGGCCATGTGAAAATAAAACATGTTATTTTCGGAAAAAAAAAAAAAAAACGAGTCTGTTACAGGGGGGAGGTCGACCGACCTATACACGTGGTCGACCGACCTCCATACGAGAAACAGAAACTTCCTGCAACAGCATAATCGGTCGACTGACCTATCAATTAGGTCGACCGACCAACAGGCAGTAAAAACGAATTTCAGAAAACGCAAAACGCTGCACCTTTTGAAATCAAAACAAGTTTTTACCTTTTAAACTTTGATTTAAACAAGTAAATCAAAATTAACATCATCAAGGGTTCACATATTGTCAAGAATATCGATTAATTAACAATATGTAAACAGGAATCGAAAAACAAGATAGATTACTCATAAAAGGAAAACTGTCGAAACAGAAACCAACACAGGAGGCGGTCGACCGACCGCAACAGGGGGTCGATCGACCGACTCAGCGACAGAAAACGATTTTTCAGATTTTAAAACTTATGAAAAACACAAAAGTAAAAGTTTCATGGCCTGGCTCTGATACCACTTGTGGGGAATAAAGCATGTATTCGCCCTAAACTTGCAGGATTATAATGAAAATTACAATTGTGAATATAGTCATAAGATAAATAATGCATGAAAAGGAGTACAACCTTTAGTCCTTGTGCGAAAGGCCTAAGAACAGGAATTAACACAAATTCCCTCCTATAACTTGCACCCAAGACTTAGATTGAGACGCTGCCGCGTGTGCTAGAAATCCTCTCCAATTGCCTTGCAATATAGGGAGAGCCTTTTGAGTTTAGATGTGAGATCTGGGTTATCGGAGAAGAATGCTCTCAAACCCTAATTTTCTTAAGATTGTGTTTTACAGTGCAACAAGAGTAACCTGACATAAGGAGAAGTCTTCTCCTTATGTAGTATACTCGGCCGAATTTTTCGAATAGGGTAAGAGTGGGCTTTCCACTCTTACCTTATTCTAATTCGTGATTCGACCCATTTAGCTATAAGTTATTTGCGGGATTTTAATTATAAATCGCATACTTGTTATCAGATATTAACGCAGTCGATGTATTAATAATGGTCTGATAAAATACGATATTGTATAATTACCCAAATTAATATAACTGTTTATATTAATATGCGAATACAATATTTAATTAAATATAACCGTTTATATTTAATTTACGAATTAATCATGTAATCCGTATTAGCTAAAATTATTTAATCCGTATTAAATAATAATCTCAACATCTTATTGACTAATTCAATAGTCAATACCTCTGACTAACTGTTTAGTCGTATCCGGCATAAATGTGACTGTATTTTCATACCTTCACATCTCTCAAACGTGTCCTATAGGTGTGACGTATAGGGACTAGTTGATCACCGCCATCTGTATGACAATAACGTCAAACTTATCTAGCAAGCCAACCGTTATTGATAAACGTGGATCAACTGGTAATAATACTGAAGTATGCCCTTGTGATCCTTAAAGAGATTTAATAAGTCATTGTACTTAATTGTCAAGGACACCAGCCCCAACATTGTCAGGGGTGGTCGTGAAGTTGTGTTTTGTTGTAGTCCAGTTTTGTTTTTGTATAGGCGTGTACAAGGGTGTTTGGGGTGGTAGCATTGAGGACTCGGGGGAAGTGAATGCGATGTTACCACCGTGTCTGGAGTCTGGAGTCCAGGGGTGGTCCTGGTGGTCGAGGCTGGTGTTGGTTGTGGCGGGGATTGCGTCGAAGTGATGGTTAAAGTAGCGTGGTCAGGGTCGTGGGTAAGGAACCAGGCCTGATCTGGGCCCAGGTTCAACTCACCGGCGGCTGTCGGTCAGGTGGCTGGTGGTTGTGGTGGCAGAAGGCAATCTGGGTGTTTGTGTCGGTGACTGTCGGTGGTAGTAGGGCGTGTCACGGTGGTCTTAAGGGGGCTGTTGTCACGGGTGCTAGTACACGGGTAAGAGAATGTTATTTTGGGTTAAAATGTTTATTTATGGTATTATTATTATTATTATTATTATTATTATTATTATTATTATGTATTAATTTACTTACCAATATTAGAATTATTAGTATGGGAATATGGGTGTTTATTATAGGAAGGTTTTGATGTGGTTATTAAATGAATATTTTAAATAGTTTGAATTTCAAAACCAAAGTATCTATTTTTAGAAGTTACTATTTTGGGAGATGCCTACTTTAGGAAAGTTTCTATATTTAGTAGTCGTACTTGTATCACGTAAATTAGGGAGTCTTATTAATCATGCGCATTACACGTTTAGGTAACTATTTCCGAGTAGAACATTTTTAGCAGCTGTGCAACTGACGACTTCATCCGACTATTGAGGTAGGGGAATATCTATGTGGTAATTGTGATTTGACATGAGGATACTCATTATCTGATTGATATATTTCATGGTGATATATATTGTGATTGAATGTTTAATATCGAATAATGTGGAGATCGGAGGTTGTGAAATGGGTCTTGTGATATGGGTCTTGTGATAAGGGACTTGTGATATGGCCATGGGAGGTGTGGTGTGTTGGAGGTGAAATGGAGAATTAGAGGTTGTGGAGATGGAGAAAATGTATATTGTGTTGTTTCATGTCTTGATTATATTACCTACTCAACCATGTGTTGACCCTGTTTGCTTATTTGTGTCTGTGTTGATCCAATTTATTGGGGAGCAGATTGACAGGTCTTGGACTCACGGGAGCTGGATGGGAGGAGAGGCTATGAACCTGACCAGTCTAGTAATAGATGACGTTACTTAGTTAAACTTCATTTTTATCATGAGACAGTTGTAATAGAGTTGTTTTGGAGACTTCATGTTTTACCATTTTAATTACCAAATAAAGTACTGTGTTTCTTCGATTTGTTATCTACTGCCTCGGTTATCCGAGATGGTAACACCCTTGATTATTTGGGGAAATGCTAGATCAGGCCTCTAAATAAATGGGGGTGTTACAAAGTGGTATCAGAGCGAACGATCCTCAGGCCTAACCTAATGAACCCAATGAATGTAGGAAGAGTCTAAATAAAATGAACCCCGGGATAGAACTGTTAGGAGCACACTAAAGGGGAAGTATGAGTCTGGGACCCCCTGACACTAAACCAAAGGCCCTCTCAGTTGTACCCGGGTACCTTGAGTGAATACGAGCGAAAAGGGTAGAATAGGAAGTGATGGGAACTCATGGTCAAGCATGATAAGGGGTTATATGAATCTTTTAGTTATGTGGCTGGGATGTATGAGAAAGAAAGCGTATCCATATAAGAATTATATGGTTGTTTTTCATAAAGTACATGATAATGAGGATATATGAGATAATCGGTATTGTATTAATAGTTATGCATGCCTAATGATATGCGGTTATGTGATCCCTAAGCCTCTATGATAGATACTGTGCTAGGAAGAGTTATCAATACTGTAAGGCATGAGAATAATGGTACTACCATGATAGAGATGTAAGTCTAAGTGAGTACCCTTACTTTAACCAGGGCTCATTGTTTTCCATGTATATTATAGAAGCCTCCGAGAAGGAATAACGCGGCTGACATCACTCAAGAGGAACTACATCGAATATTAGCAGAGAATGCGGCTCTCCGGGCCAAACGCTTGGATTCTGTCAAAATGAGTACCATCATCGCAAGGTATAACCCTACGCAATTCACTGGAGAGGGGGAACCTCATTTACTCGGGGAGTGGTGTCGAGAGTTCAGCAACTTGTTCGAGTTGATAGACTGTCCAGAAGAGCTGAGAGTAGACCAAGCTGCTCATTACTTGAGAGGAATGGTTGGTGACTGGTGGACCGGTAACAAGGGGGAAATCCGGGAAGCAGCTATGGGACATGGAATTAACCATGTGGAGTGGTTTGCTTTTAAGAGGATCCTATTTGAGGTATTTCTACCAGAGTTCCAAAAGAGCAAGCTGAGGGAAGAGTTTGAACTTTTTCGTATGACTGACGAGATGACCGTGGAGGTTTACTACCGGAAATTTCTTCAGTTACTGGGCCATGTGGGGGAGATGGAGATGGATGAGCCGATGCTTGCCATGAAGTTTGAGAGAGGGTTAACCATAGCTGTTAAGAAGAGACTCATTGCTGCACCACCCACTACCGTCCGAGATATCTATTTGCGGGCTGGGGCAGTAGAGAGGCTCGCAGATATGATCAAAGAGGAAAAGAAGACTAGAAGTGACAAGAGGAAGACTGAGACCTTGAGTGACAATTCAGGGTCGAAAAAGCAGAATTCTAACAAGTACAGTGGATATTTCAATAGCAGTGCTTCGGCTGGTACCAGGAACCAGAGTGGAGGAAACTACAGGAGTGGGAGTTCAGGAACCAGTTCTGTGAGGATCGTGTGTTATGGATGTGGAAAGACGGGGCATAAGCAGGCTGTATGTCGATCTTCGGGAGGATACCAATCTGGGGGTTACCGTACCCCAACTCCGGGGTACAGTGGGTCCCGCATGAACACTTCGGGGAGTGGAGGTTACTGTGCTCCTATGTCAGGCTATGGAGGGAATTCGAGATCTGGTACTAGCAATAACTACCAGAAGAGCTATAACAATTATCAAAACCGTTCTCAACATAACCAGTACAACGGGAGTGGCAGTAATCAGAAGACCACAACTGAAGGCAATCAACAGACAGGAGCAGCCTCTACTAGCCAGAGTGGAGTGAAGACTAGTGGCAAGCTCTTTGCCATGGAGAAACAGGCTGCCCAGGAGGACGCCCACGTCGTGGCTGGTACTTTTCTTGTGAATCTTAAACCTACTTTCGTACTCTTTGATTCTGGCGCAACCCATTCTTTTGTGTCTAGAGAACATGCTAGGGAGTTAGGGCTTGACATCTATGACTGGGTTGAGGACTCTGTAACAATACCATCCGGGGAATCGGTGTCATGTAATAGGGTCTTTAAGAGTGTGCCCATCAGGATTGGAGAAGTGGTTTTCCATTGCGACCTTATCGAGTTTCCATTGGGGGACTTTGAAGTAATCCTGGGAATGGATTGGCTGGGGAAATACCGAGCTTTTATTGATTGTTACCAAAAGAAAATTTCTCTGAGAGGACCTAAGGGGGTGAGAGTTACCTATAGGGGATTCGTGGTTAAACCTAAGGTCAAGTTCATATCAGTCAATACCCTTAAGTCGAGCCTGCGGAAGGGGGAAAGTTTAATCTTGTGCCAGATGTGGAACTGTGAGGCGGAGACTCCGAGTGTTAGTGAGATACCTGTAGTGAGGGAGTTTGAGGGTGTGTTCCGAGACGATGTGTCGGGATTACCACCTAGGAGGGAGGTCGACTTCTCTATCGATCTCAAGCCTGGTACAGGACCAATATCAAAATCACCTTACCGTATGGGACCAAAGGAAATGGAAGAATTGAAGAAGCAACTGGATGAATTGGCTGAGAAGGGATTCATCCGGCCTAGTGTGTCGCCTTGGGGAGCACCCGTACTTTTTGTAAAGAAGAAGAACGGGAGTCTGAGACTTTGCGTTGACTACCGAGAGTTGAACAATGTGACTATTAAGAACCGCTACCCCTTGCCAAGAATTGACGATCTATTCGACCAGTTGAGTGGAGCCAGGGTCTTTTCAAAAATTGATCTGAGATCGGGTTATCACTAATTGAGGATTAAAGATGAAGATATCCCCAAGACCGCTTTTAGAACAAGGTATGGCCACTACGAATTTGTGGTTATGCCGTTCGGGTTGACTAATGCACCAGCAGTGTTCATGGATTTGATGAACCGGGTATTCAGTCCATACCTGGATAAGTTCGTGGTTGTGTTTATCGACAACATCTTGGTATATTCCAAGAATAGGGAGGAGCACGAAGAGCATCTGAGGGCAGTGTTGAGGACTCTAGAGGAGAATGGGTTATATGCTAAGCTGAGTAAATGCGAATTCTGGTTAGAGAAAGTTGCTTTCTTGGGTCATGTAATTTCCAAGGAGGGGGTGTCTGTGGACCCTAGCAAGATCGAAGCTGTGACAAGATGGCAAAGTCTAAAGAATGTGGGAGAGATCCGAAGTTTCTTGGGGTTAGCTGGGTACTACAGGAGATTTGTCAAAGACTTCTCGAAGCTAGCTAAGCCGCTGACGTCGTTAATGAGAAAGGAGAATCGTTTCATATGGGATGAGAGTTGTGAGAAGGCGTTCTTAACTCTTAAGGAACGTCTGACGACAGCTCCTATCCTTGCCTTGCCAGATGGGAATGATAACTTTGAAGTTTATACCGACGCTTCGAAACATGGGATGGGATGTGTACTAATGCAGAATGGGAGAGTGATAGCCTATGCTTCCCGTCAATTAAAGACCTATGAAGAGAATTATCCTACCCATGACTTGGAGTTAGGGGCAGTTGTGTTTGCACTGAAACTGTGGCGCCATTACCTTTATGGAGCCACATTTAAGGTGTTTTCGGACCACAAAAGTTTGAAGTACATCTATACTCAGCGAGAGCTAAATATGAGGCAGAGGAGGTGGATAGAATTAATTGGCGACTACGATATGCAGATTGTCTATCATGAGGGCAAGGCTAATGTAGTTGCTGATGCCTTGAGTAGGAAATCTGTTCATGCGTTGCGAAGTGCCAGATCGAGGATACGACTGCATAATGAGTTGGGTGAAATGGGAATTTGTATGATTCGGAAAGGGGATACACTTAGTGATCTAACAGTGGAGCCGGAATTGTATGGAGAAATCAGGGAATTGCAGAAAGAAGACTTGAGGATTCAGAAGTGGCGGAGAATGATCGAGGGAAGTGATAGTGGGACCGAATCCAAATTCAGTGTCCATGATAAACGATAGCCTGAGATTCAGTGGGAGATGGTGTATACCGGATAATGAGGAATTGAAAAAGAAAATTTTAACAGAAGCTCATGCTACGTCATACTCCGTTCACCCGGGGGGGTGACAAATTGTACAAAGACCTCAAGAAGACTTTCTGGTGGCCCAATATGAAAAAGGAGGTTGCCGAGTTTGTATCGCGGTGCCTGACGTGTCAAAGGGTAAAGGGTGAGCATAAGAGACCTCAGGGAAAGATTCAGCCACTGGATGTACCTGAATGGAAGTGGGAGAATATTTCTATGGATTTCATTGTGGGGTTGCCTCGCACTCAGAAGGGCAACAACATGATCTGGGTAATCGTGGATAGATTGACCAAGTCCGCTCACTTCATTCCAATGAAGGATACCTGGAGTAAGGCTGAGTTGGCAAAGTCATATCTACAGAACGTCGTCAAGTTGCATGGAGTTCCTAAGGATATTGTTTCCGATCGCGACTCGAGATTTATCTCCAGATTTTGGCAGGAGCTGCAAACCGCGTTAGGCACACAGTTAAAGATGAGTACGGCTTTTCATCCAGCTACAGATGTGTTGGAAACTAGGTTCCTTATTTTATACTCAAATCTAATGTGAGTTTTGTTTCTTTAAGTTTAGTCATAAAACTTAAATGGATCTTATGCATGCAAGATGATATCATAAGATGAGATAGTCCTTACATTGGTTTTAGAAGGTTTATACTCAATAATCACCTATTATATGAGTCTTCAAACCACCGAAATACCCTTAAACGATCTAAGAAAAATCGTCTCCAAAAGATGCGTATCAAGGACCCGATCTCAAACTAATACTAATTTTGTTACTAGAAAATTAGTATAACTATACTAGAAATAATAATAATAATATTACTCTTAATATTATTAGTATAGAAAATAATTATTTCCTTAGTAAAAACTATTTTACTTAGAAATATATTGAGAATGATGTTGTGGTGTTGTGTTAGTGTAAGCATCAACTTAGCAACAACAACTAGTGTGCAAAAACCCTTAGTCATTTGTGAGGTGTGTTTGAGTGTATTTAAAGAGCAAATGTGAGCTTACTTGCTCACTCTTTGGCCGGCAATCACATGCCCACAATGGCCTATGCATGCCTTTCTTTTACTTACACAAAGGCAAGAATATGCCTTACACTCTTACACATTCACTTACACACACAATCCTTATACACTTACACACACAAACTCACATGTATACTACATGTTTACACGGTCCAAATGAGGTCCAAAATGGACCCATTTTATCTTTGTCAATTGTGTTAATTTGTAACATGTCACATATGTTCCATAACACATGACTCAATTTGTTAATTGTGCAATTTTAACTATTAAAATTCATAATTTACAAATTTATTACATTTAAATAAATACACTAATAATTCGAAATTATTATTGTACAAAAAATGTAATGTCATAATTTAATTACAACTCTTTGTAATTTTATGATCAACCGTGTTCATTCTCAATTTAATCGTTTCCTAAACGAATAAATAAAACCGAGTAATAAAACAATTATATTACTTTAACTTTAATTATTATTATAATCCCATTATAAATAATATTCGTCATATAAAATTATTTCCAAAATTTCCAGTTATTAATTAATTTGTATCCAATACAATATTAATTAATTATTCCATTGAGACGAAATTCCCTAAAGATATGACCTTAAGGGATCAACTGATCACCACCATCATATGACGATAATGTCAAACTCTAGACAGCCAATCATTATCGATAAATGTTGATCAGTCGACTGTTGGGAAATGTGTCCTCAACAATAAGTGCGATCACGTAATTAAATCTCATAACAAGAATGCGCAAGGGATGATACGAATTATTAGTCAACTGACCAACATTAATCGGTAATGATTGGCTAGCTAGAGTTTGACATTACTGTCGTATGACGGTGGTGGTCAGTTGATCCCTTTAGGTCACACCTTTAGGACAATTCCCTTAATTGATAAAGTGATCAAATGTATATTGATACGATTTGATCATATTCCTTAAACTCGTATATCGAGAAATTAGAGGTTAAATCTTAATGTAAGATTTTTGTTTAAAATTGAAACGTGTCAATTGTTAAACATTAAACGATATTTTAAGATATCGTAATTAGAATGAATTGGGTTGAAATTAATACAAAGGTTGTAAATCGTATTGACGATAAATGATCATTTTACATTTGTAATTTCGAATTACTTATTAATTAATAAATATGATTTATTTATGTATAATATTTATATGATAAATATTTATATGTTTTAAATGTACTAAAACATATTATATGACATATAGGATGTCACACTTTGTATAAATTATACATTTTACAAAGTTGTAAAATGAAATCCTTTTTAAGGATTAAAGGGGCCGGTTAAGTGGGGTTGGTTGTGTGGGTTTAATGTACAAAACACAATCATTAAAAGACCACCTTGAGAACACTAACCTAGATGCTTCCCTAGTGTCTTGAGAAGTGAATGTGTTCCCCTTTGTGGCATCCCAAAACCGGCAACCCCTTCCCCATATACCATGCTTATAGTTATTTGATTATCTAAATAAGCATGCTTGATATATAAAGATATGTTATATTCATTCACTACTTCTTGTTGTTGTTGTTGCCCTAGCCGAAACACTACACAAGAAGAGAGAAAATTTTCTACCTCTAAAATACATATTATAAGATAATAATTTATACTAAGAGTAGTATTAAAATATAATTCTAATAAGAGTGATTAGAATTAGTTTAAGGAAGAAAACCGATTCCAAGTCTAGCATACAAAGTTTCGGTTCTTTTGGGGCTTGTCTTGGTGCATCCGGAGGAGGTATTCTATATTGGGTACTCGGAGGATCATCCTTGCAATATATTTGGACCGAGTGTAAGAACACGGTTTTCTCCTCTTTCCGCATTTTATTAGCATGCATAAGATCATAATAAACGAGTTTATTATCTTGTTAATTAAAAGGTTTGTTAGTATGACTAAATTAGTTTATGAGCAACTACTTAAACCTAACAATTGGTATCAGAGCAAAATGGTTGTTTGCATGCTTTCCGTTTCGTTTTTACGGAGTTATTATGATAACAAAAATAAAACTTGAATTTTCGTATGATATAAGATATGGACGAAATTATTTTAGCATGATACCTACTGTTTTCTAATATGATTTAGAATATTTGGAATATATTTTGCATGAATATTGATCATTGGTATTTTTATTTCGGTTTTTAATGCGTTTTAATGGTTAAAAATGATTAATTTTGGGAAAAATAGTTAAAATTAGCTTCTGGCCGAGATTTTTCAGTATGATATCACATGTATTTTCTATAATATGAATATGAATTTTCGTAAATTATAGACCTTTAAATCGTGTGATATGAATTTTAATGGTTAAAATGCAAAAAGATGAATAAAAATGGGTTAAAATAGTTATATTATGAATTTGACTATAAAAATTTATGAGGATGTCACATGCAATATTTAAATTTATGTTGAATTTTCCAGAAATTTATCTCAAATATTGCAATATTATAGATTTTTAATGTAAAAATCGGGTAATTAGTGACATAATTTCGACTTTAATAGTTTAAGTTGGAATTTGGCCATAAAAATTTAACACGATGTCATATATATTATTTCCAGCATGTATAAAATTTTCGAGAATTTTATCTTATTTTATGCTTGAGAAATAATTTTAAATGTTAAAATCGTATGATATATGACGTAAATCGTTAAAATTTGCAAATGTTGTTAAAAATGGCCGAAAATATAACCCATTTTAGTCATATGTGATATGTTCATCATGAAAATATTCTTGGGTGCCTAAAGTTTCAGATTTGATTTGTATTAATTTAATTTTGTTTTGTTAAAAGTAGCAATTAAAATTAAATTAAAAGGAGGCATGCTTTAAAATTTCGGCTATGGGGCAATGTGCCATTTAATTTTCTGTCCATCTTGTGTTCTTAAAAAGGTTTTGGAAGGTATAAAAATTATTATTAGTATTTAATTTGCATTTATGAAGTTAATTATTGAATTTTCCGACTTAAATTGCTCGTTTTACGTGTTATTTTCGAAATAATAATAAAACCGTTTAAAATACTAATATTTTAACTTTCTGAAAATTTTAAGAACATTCTGGATTTTTCAAAATTTGAATTTTGAATTTTCGAAATTTTAAATGTCTCTTTTGAATTTTATATTGTTTTTCCCGAAAAACCGAGTAATACCGATCAATATTAAAATATATTAAGTTAATTCATGTTCAAAGTTTGAGTAAGACTAAATTTTGAATCCTATGCGAGTTAGGATGATTAACTTAAGGATGAAAACCGTTTCATTTAATGCATAGTGTTGTTAAACGTTAAAACACGCAATTCCATAAAAACCGAGGTTTACGATAACTATTTAAATAAGTGTTTTAAATAGGACGATTTGGCTTAGGATTTGCATGTTAATTCATATTTATTTAAGCATTGCATATTTATATTATGAATGTCATGATTTATTTTTACGTAATTTTGGGAATTATGTAATTTACTTAGTATGGCCTAGTTTTTAATCGGTATTTCCCGTAATGTAAGGGGTTACCGATTCGGTTGTAATTTTGTGATCTCGTATCACCCAATTGTAATTTATTTCTATTTTATAATGTATAAAGTAGACTAGAAAAGTTGTAATTTTGTAAAATCCGGAGTTCCTTGAAGACGGTGCCATTCGGAAAGGAGTTCCGATCAAGACGGTGTTTACCTCGAAGTGCGTGCCGCGTGAAGTTCAAGGGACCAAAGGAGTTGGTTTCCGAATTTGTACTTTGTTATTTCTTTTCTAGGAAAGGCCATACTAGGGTTTATTTATGCTTTTATTTTGCTTTTTATATGTTTGCATGCATAGCCAAATCGTCATACATCGTATCATGCATGTTTCGACCTAGTCGACCTAGTCTTTTATTTTATCGATAATTCACCGACTTAGTTCACTTATACGGAGATAGATAATAATTTGACTAGATCTCTTACATATAAACATTGAGACTTAGCCTTACCAAAAAGTACGGACCCATGAATCCCTTCTTCACAAGGACGTAGGCTCGGCTACACCGGGGTACTAAAATTGTCACGTTGGGTAAGTGGGGTAATAAGATTACACCTTGAAATTTGGTTGATCTCAACGAAAGTATTCGTAACCGTAGTTGCAATAAGTTCGGGCTAAAGATAATTTTAAGAAAATTGTCGACCGAGAGTTCTAAGAGTAGAACCGATTAAAGAGTTAATCCACCAAATTATACCGATACGGGTTGAATCGGCTACACCGTGCCCGGATTAGTATGGGTTTGGGTCTCGGGATTGTTTACTTAATTGGGTAAGAGATCATTAAGTAAATACATAACTAAACTTAAAGTTTTTAGTTTAAATTATGAATTTAAAAATGATGTTGTTTTCCTTTTATTGTTGTAGTTTAATTTTTCAACATCGACTATGGCAACCAACGCTCCACCTCTCACTAACGTATCATGGCTTCGTTCCTTTATGGATCGTTGCAAACTCGATAAGCATGGTTCCAATTTTAAGGATTGGGATGCGCAATTACTTTTGGCCGCTCAAGGTGACGATAAGAGTCGTTACCTATCCGAAGCCGCTCCTCCCGCTCCGACCGCTCGTTCGTCGGTCCAAACTCGTGAGGCCTATGAAGCCTACATGAAAGAGTCCTCCGCTCTTAAAAATGTGCTCATCTTCTCCATGGAGCCGGATCTCCAAAGGAGTATGATCAAGTTAACCACATCATATGAGATATACACCAAGCTTGCGACCATGTTTTCGCAAACTCCTAGGGTGATTCAATATGAGGCGGCTTCCGCCTTCTTTGACATAACTTTCAAGGAAGGGCAAAAGATAAGCCCTCATGTTCTCAAACTAGTTGAGCTCGCGGAGACTCTAAAAGCTCAAAATGTTGATGTTCCCGACTCTCTTATCATTGACCGAGTTCTTCACTCGCTCAATAAGGTTAAGGCGTATGCTCAATTCCGGGTGAATTTCAATATGCGAAACCAAGAGACCTCGTTAGACGAGTTGCATAAGATGCTAGTCCAAGCCGAAAGGGACATGGGACTTCATGAAAGTTCCACCAAAGATGTTTTGAACATCGAAAAGAAAGGGAAAACGAGCTTCAAGAGGAATGCCTCGAAAGGCAAGGGCAAGAAAACGTTCAAACCCAAAGCGACCAAAGAAAAGACCTTTTCGAAAGGCGCTTCCACCTCGTCTTCTAAAGAGCAAGACAAGTGCCATTATTGCACGAGGATCGGTCATTGGAAGCGAAATTGCCCCAAGTACTTAAGTGATCTCAAAAATGGGAAAGCTACCGCCGTAGGTTATAATTCTCGCGTATAATTCATGTCGTTTATCAACTTATGTATAGTGATACAAATGTGTTGATATTTACCCTTTTTAAATGTTTTAAAGGGGCGCCCCCGAATAATGATAAGGGCAAGGACAAGGAAGCTTGAAGTTCCTTACTTGGATGGCTCCGGTAGCATCCAATTGATCGAAGACTTGAAGAGCTAGGCTCTATTTTTCATATCGTCTTCTTTCATATTTTGCATTTATTTATGGAACAATTTAATTTTCTTGTAAGACAAGGATTAAAATCCTAATACAATGGTTGTAATTTTGGATATTAGTGACTTGGTTTTCAACCCGAGTCACTACTTTTGTTCTCAATCAATGTTTTGAATCATCAAATAAATTGCATACCTTGTTAAAACATGAATAATAGTGATCTAATCACGAAATAAATATTGATACGATCAAATATAAAAAAATCAAAGAGTTGATTAAAACGGAGAACTACACCCCATGAGATAGATTCAATCAAAATGAGACTATATCAGTTCATTATAAGATTTTCATTTTAAGTGAAAATGAGAATGTATTCATTACACCTATCAAACTTCAAACATTCAAATACATTGGTTGATCGAAATAGCTATCCTTAGACAAGTAAAGGTTATTGTTAGAAGGATAGAGTGGGAGAAAATGTTTCGCTCACAAACCAATGATATAAATAAAGGAAGGATCTTAGAGAAGATTCTCACTTAGGAGTCTTAAGAAGAACCCTAAATGATTTGAAGAAACTACGGGAGAACACTCGGAGAAAGGTTCTTTGTGTTCATTGTTTCATAGAGAGGAAACAAAGTCCTAAATGATTTGAAGAAACTACGGGAGGACACTCGGAGAAAGGTTCTTTGTGTTCATTGTTTCATAGAGAGGAAACTTGAAACCCCGTATGAAATCATCGATAGGAAAACGGTTCCTATGTAGTTATAAAGAAATTATCATGTCATTTTCATCTCGAGGAAACGATGACATGATAAGAGGGTAATGATTGATTGAATGGAAATAGATCACTATGGGGATAGTGATAATGATAATGATTCGAGTAATAGTTTAACATGCATGAAATGAAAGGTTCATTTAAGACATCGAGAGATATTGTTTTTAGTGGGAGCGATATTCAAAAAGAATTTAGACCTACCATTTTGAGAGAATGGGTGATTCTTTAAGAGTAAAGAATAAGAGGTTCTAAATTCAGAGATATTGTTTTTAGTGGGAGCAATGTTCGATAAGAATTTAAACCTACCATTTAGAGAGAATGGGTGATTCTTTAAGAGTAAAGAATAAGAGGTTCTAAATTTAAATGAACAATTGATTTATATCATGTGATGATAGAGTTTTAACGGGAAGGTTTATTATATGGATAATAAAAGGTCGCCCACTAGAAGTTAGAATGGTTGGATACATTATTCATAACGATGAATGAAACCATTAACAAATAGCCAAGATGTTTGAAAATTATTAAAATGATGAAATCATAAATAAACTACAATATAGATTTCAGTACATAAGTGACTGTAGAGAGTGATTTTTATCCCTCCAGTATATTGATACGTCACAAGTTATAAGATAACAGTGGGAGCTTTCCTCCGGAAAGGAAACTCAAAATCTAGAAAGAGTTCTAGAAATGTACTCAAATAGAATCATGTTATAAGGGATAATATGAGAATAAAGGAGACCAAAAGTTGTAAGTTTTGCTATTATGAATAAAGGTTATTCGCAAAACACTAATACAAATAGATGATTGTGCATCAAAATGCAATGTAATAGTGTTGACTATTGTTGCACGACAACATCATTTGAGTTATTAATAACTCAAAGTAAAAGATACTTTGTCAGAATCCAAATGGGTTGTATAAGACAATATTGAACCCCATAAGTGAACTGGATTGACTTAGTATAGCCCCTAGCCGCTTACATGAAGTGACGTCTCAAAGCGACTAGAATGTGAGGCGATTGATGGCAAGTTCAAGTGCCATAGAGTCATATGTGATGACTAGTCGATCACATAGGCAGACTGTAAGAGACACTCTGTCGGGCAATGTGACCGCTTATAGAGTTCTGGAAATTTTATAGCCGGGTCGTGGCGAGAGCTGCTATAGTATTCTTGTGAGTCAATTCTTTGACTAAAGACTACTCTCCCAAGATGGTACAGTTTAGGCATAACTTTGATCCATTCTCTACGACTTTTCGTAACTGGAGTCAAATGGGATTGTTTTGGGTTGTGACTGACTGTGACTGGTTGAAGGAAGTAGTGCGATAGAAATTGTCCACCCCTTGTCAGGGTTGTTCAAATCTCAGGGCCACTCGAGGAGTAATTAACTGGAAATGCGTGGCCACGCTCGGAAGGTGTCTATGGTAGATAATTCCGGTCAGACAGTTATTCTCCAGATCGAGGAAACCATTCATGATATGATCAAATGCAAGAACGACCAGAGAGAGACATCTTGCATTGAGTGGGAGATTGTAATAGGACAAGAGAATTGGTGACGCACACTTGTCGAGGACAAGTGGGAGATTGTTGGGAAATGTGTCCTCAACAATAAGTGCGATCACGTAATTAAATCTCATAACAAGAATGCGCAAGGGATGATACGAATTATTAGTCAACTGACCAACATTAATCGGTAATGATTGGCTAGCTAGAGTTTGACATTACTGTCGTATGACGGTGGTGGTCAGTTGATCCCTTTAGGTCACACCTTTAGGACAATTCCCTTAATTGATAAAGTGATCAAATGTATATTGATACGATTTGATCATATTCCTTAAACTCGTATATCGAGAAATTAGAGGTTAAATCTTAATGTAAGATTTTTGTTTAAAATTGAAACGTGTCAATTGTTAAACATTAAACGATATTTTAAGATATCGTAATTAGAATGAATTGGGTTGAAATTAATACAAAGGTTGTAAATCGTATTGACGATAAATGATCATTTTACATTTGTAATTTCGAATTACTTATTAATTAATAAATATGATTTATTTATGTATAATATTTATATGATAAATATTTATATGTTTTAAATGTACTAAAACATATTATATGACATATAGGATGTCACACTTTGTATAAATTATACATTTTACAAAGTTGTAAAATGAAATCCTTTTTAAGGATTAAAGGGGCCGGTTAAGTGGGGTTGGTTGTGTGGGTTTAATGTACAAAACACAATCATTAAAAGACCACCTTGAGAACACTAACCTAGATGCTTCCCTAGTGTCTTGAGAAGTGAATGTGTTCCCCTTTGTGGCATCCCAAAACCGGCAACCCCTTCCCCATATACCATGCTTATAGTTATTTGATTATCTAAATAAGCATGCTTGATATATAAAGATATGTTATATTCATTCACTACTTCTTGTTGTTGTTGTTGCCCTAGCCGAAACACTACACAAGAAGAGAGAAAATTTTCTACCTCTAAAATACATATTATAAGATAATAATTTATACTAAGAGTAGTATTAAAATATAATTCTAATAAGAGTGATTAGAATTAGTTTAAGGAAGAAAACCGATTCCAAGTCTAGCATACAAAGTTTCGGTTCTTTTGGGGCTTGTCTTGGTGCATCCGGAGGAGGTATTCTATATTGGGTACTCGGAGGATCATCCTTGCAATATATTTGGACCGAGTGTAAGAACACGGTTTTCTCCTCTTTCCGCATTTTATTAGCATGCATAAGATCATAATAAACGAGTTTATTATCTTGTTAATTAAAAGGTTTGTTAGTATGACTAAATTAGTTTATGAGCAACTACTTAAACCTAACATCGACTTTAAAAGAGTAACACTCCCAGTTGTGTTTCATTCAAATGAGTTTTAATTACGTCAACACACTATTGTCGAGGACACTTCCTCCAACAATCTCCCACTTGTCCGAGACAAGTGTGTGTTACCAATTCTCTTGCCCTATTACTATCTCCCACTCAATGCATGGCGTCCTCTCAGGTCGTGCCGGCAATTGATTAAAATCTAGAGTGGTTTATCTCGATCTGGAGTTATAACTACTGAACGGAATTATCTACCATAGATACCTTCCGAGCGTGGCCACGCATTTCTAGTTATTATTCTCCTCGAGTGGCCTAGAGATATTTCTCAACCCTGACAAGGGGTGGACAATTCCTAATCGACTTATTCCTTCCGGCTAGCCACAGCCCATCATAACCCAAAATATGTCCTTATAAACCCCAGTTACGAAGGTGTTAGGACATAAATCAAAGTTAATCTGAAAACTATGCCACCTCAGAGAACAGTCATTAGTCCAAGAACTGACTCATGTGAAACACGATAGATGCTCCCGCCACGACCAGGCAGTCTTTCAATAAGAGTACGCCAGAGCTCTATCAGCGGTCATTAGCCCGGCAAATGTATCTTAACATGTCTATGCCTAGGTGATCGATTAGTCATCACGTATGACTCTATGTGGCAATTGAACTCGCCATCAATCGCATCACACATCCGGTTGCATTGAGATGTCACCTCACTTAAGCAACTAGGGGCGAGGTCATGATAATTCAATTCACTTTAATGGGGTTCAATATGGTCTTACCATCCCATTTGAATTTTACTTGACCTTTCGTGAGTTATAAATAACTCAAACAATTAGTGGATTACACCATCCAAGTGGTCAACCTTTGAACACCATTTAATTTACAATCAGCTTTAGGGTCTCTCGTTTACATCCCTTAAAATTGTAATTATCTCCATTTTGAGTAAACCAGGTTTACCACGGTTCGTGCGATCGTTCACTTTGCGGATCATATCCACACATTGATCTTTCCTCTGAAAGAGACAAGTCATTCTCATGACTAGCGAATAAGATTATGTGCATTGTGTAACTCCCAGCCACAGTAATGCCTTTACATAATTTATGAACTTACACATTTTGTAGAATCTTGTGATGACCATGTAGTTAAAATACAAGTCATTGAGATGCATAGTCAATGAATGTAAGCCAAAGATTATCTCAAATCTTTGCTTGGTTTCTTGGAACTCGAGTCGTTGCAAACCTTTTACTATACGACTAAGTTATCTTCCAAAATCTTGAATTTGTCTTTTATCTTCATTGGAGAATACTTTGACAATTTACCAAGGTTTAATCATTGGTTTAACACCTGCTCCAAGGGGTTGTCCTGCAAGCGGTGCGCATCCACTTTACACGATTATACTAATGGCGGAAACATTAGTGATTTAAACGTGCAAACAATAGTACTTAAGGTTCGATAAATTTCCATGATCCCATCATGGTTATACTATCTTCATCTCCATGAACAACCTTAACACTAATAACAAGATGTCTCTTATAATCTCAACTAAACATCCCATGTTCAATTAGATTTAATTCATATCAATATGTCATCTAGAACCAAAAACTCGTGTACCTTTCATGAGTATCAATGCTTCATTCCAAACGAGCAATGAGTTGTTTTAGATAACGTTTACTCCCACTAAACTCTTGTTCTTGCCTGATTCTGAAGATCCTGAAGTCATACCCATGACTCAATAGCTTCAAATCCTGGAGCGAGAACTCCCACTGAACTTTACATTTAACCGTAAATCATAAAGCTCCCACTCAATTCAATGTTCCTTAACATTTAATGAATTGAAATGGTTGGGACTTCAACCATATGTGCTTATAGTCACATCCTTTTCAAATACCCATTTGAAAAGTGGTTATTGAGTTTACTGAATTCATTCTCAATGAATTACCTTACTACTTTCAACAAAGTTACCCTTAACTTTGTAGACTGCAGACATCCACATGTCTGCTTATGCTTCTCTCAACAAATCTCATTTATCAGCACGTAAATTTTATAAATTTCATGGTTCTTTGCATTGGCACATTTAGATCACCATCTAAATCCAAGAACCCTTTCTTGAGCCTTTACAAAGTCTTTTGAATAATTTTCTTCGAGTGTCCTCCCGTAGTTTCTATAAGAGTCTTTTCTTATGGTATATAATTTTGTGTGTGGGAACTTTCAGTTCCCCACATTTCTCTTATCTTGTACTGTACGAGGACTCTATCATGGATCTTATCCATGTATATAATTTTTCCTTACAAACTTCAAGAATTTATCTTTGAAGTATCCTCCAGGGCCGGGGCCGTTGGTATATAAGGCGTAGATTTTTACCAAACCGTAGATCTTATCCACAACCTTTGGGTTTATCCACAACTTTTGGGATGATAAGGCTTAGAATCTTATCCACAGCCTAATCTACCTTTTACAACCATAAGGTGTAGATTGCTCTTGGGATATAAGGCGTAGATTTTTACCAAACCGTAGATCTTATCTACAATCTTTGGGCTTATCCACAACTTTTGGGATGATAAGGCGTAGAATCTTATCTACAGCCTAATCTACCTTTTACAACCATAAGGTGTATATTTTCTTGAATCGTAGATCCCATCCACAGCTTAATCTTCCTTCTTATCTTTCACATAACCAAAACACAATAAATCCTACTATTCACTAATAGATCACATCCATTGTGCTTGTCAAAATCATATGCTATTTGTGGACTTTTCAAATTTCTCCCACTCTATCTTTGTAATAATAATCCCATTTTATCACCAAAGATAGCCACTAAGGCCACAAGCAATGACTTTGATGTTGGTTTTTGTGCCCTTATGATTTATCACAGAAATTATTCGATTTAAAGCTTAGATAGTTTTGGATGGTTGACAACTTTTCCTCTTAATTGAGATCAAAACTTAATTTGATTTTGATTTGATTTGAATTGGGTATCCTATACCAATTTGGCTTCAATGGTCATACATTGAAATTTCATAATCAATTCTATTTTATGTTTGAGATTTGCAAGTGTATGTTAAACTAAACAAGAACATAATTATAAACCGATAGTGACTCGGGTTGAAAACCAAGTCACTATATTATCCAACATACAACATATTGTTCAAGGATTATCCTTTCCTTGTCCAACAAGGAAATAAAACATAGGTTTTAATTGTTCATTACAACACTTCAAATATTAGCAAAATAAGCGGAAAAACAAAGCTCCTTGATCATCCCGAGTGGAGCTACTCTTAGTTCCCTTGATCCATCAAGCTTGTTTCTCTTTTCCCTTATCTTTGCTTTCATGCCCTAATTCAAGTAAGAAGAGCATTCACATCACAACTTGTATCATGATACATTAGTTGAGATTAACATAAAATCGGGATAGTTATCGTACCAACTGGAAGAATCTTCCCAGCTTTGAGATCGCTGAGATACTTGGAACAGTTCCTCTTCCAATGTCCTTTGCCATTGCAGTAAAAGCATTTGGCCCCTTGATGAGGGGTCTTCTTGGATTTGGAGGTGCTTGCCTCAGAAGACACTTTCTTTGAACCTTTGGAAGGTTGCTTCCCCTTTGCCTTACCCTTCCTTTTGAACTTTCCTTTGCTCTTAACATTAATGTTGAGCACATCCTTAGGGGCACTAACATTTAGGCCCATATCCCTTTCAGCTTGCACGATCATATTGTGCAATTCATCGAGAGAGATGTCTTGGTTCCTCATGTTGAAATTCACCCGGAATTGCACATAAGTTTTCACCTTAGACAAGGAGTGGAGGATTCTGTCAATCACTAGTTCTTTAGGAATGTCCACTTGATTCATCCTTAGGGTTTCTACATGCTCAATTAACTTGAGCACATGTGGGCTAGCCTTTTGCCCCTCCTTAAGGTTGAGATCAAAGAAGGCCGATGCCGCCTCGTATTGGACAATTCTCGAAGCCTTTGAGAACATAGTCACAAGCCTGGAGTAGATCTCATAGGCCGTGCCAATCTTTATGGCACTCCTTTGGAGCTCTGGCTCCATCGAGAAGATCAAAACATTTTTGATTGCCGCAGACTCCTTCTGATAAGTATCATAAGGTCGTCTTGCCGCGGCGGTGGCATTTTCTGCAGGTTCAGGAGGTGATTCTTCAATGAGGAATTCGGTCTTACCGTCTCCCTCTGCCGCCAACAACAGTTGGGCATCCCAATCGGCAAAGTTTGCCCCATTCTTTTCTAGCTTACAACGATCCATGAAGGAACGTAACCATGAATTGTTCGTAGTAGTGGAAGTAGCCATGATTGATATTGATACGAGGACTACAAAATTTTAAACATATGAAGAAATTAAATGCTAATCGTTTTAATTTTCATTTTAACTTGTAAACATATTTACTAAGTTGATGCATCTATAAAATGACCTCTATCCAATTTTATAAATGATTCCAAGACCCAAACCCATACTATCGAAATCGTGAACCACTGGAACTCCGACCCAATGATATGGTTTGGTGGGTTAAAATAAACCGGTTCTACCTTAGAACTCTTGGTTGATGACAAATCATAATTTATACATCTTAGCCCGGAACACATTGACCACTGGTCCTCTACACTTCCGTTGAGTACAAACCAAATTTCAAATGCATCGGGATGCGATCCGCCCACTGGACTGAATCCACCCCATCGCCCCACTTATCCTACGTAATGGGGTTCGTACTGCCCACTGGACTAGCACCACCCCACGAAATAGAAGCTCATGGGTTCTACTATTTGGTAAGGCTAATTCTCAATTGTTTTTGTTTAATATAGAGGTCTTGTCAATTTATTATCTATCTCCTTTAAGCGAATTAAATTGGTGAACTCGATAATTATAATTGACACGGTCGTTTTTAACGATTTAAACTAATATGCATGTTTATGGCGATTTGGCTATGCATGCAAACATATAAATAAAGCAAAAATAAAAGCAATAAAGCAATAAAATCCTAGTATGGCCTTCCTAGTAATAGTAAAAGCTAATTAACTATTACAAATTCGGAAACCAACTCCTTGGTCCCTTGAACTTCATTGGCACGCCATCCAAGAAAACACCGTCTTGTCGGAACTCCTTTCCGTATGGCACCGTCTTTTGGATCTCCGGAATTACAATAAAATAATACAACTACTCTATTGTAAAACTGAAAATTTAAATTTAAATTACAAACCCGTGATACGAGATCACATAAATTACAACCGAATCAATATTCCCTTTCATTACGGGTAATATTGATTAAAACTAAGGCCATACTAAGAAAATTTACATAATTCCAAATTATATAAATAACATTCAAAATATGACATTCATATTAAATAATTTGCAATAAATAAAATATGTATGCACATGCTCAATTTTTTTAATGCCAAATCGCCTTATGGGAGCAAATATCTCATATTTGTTTACGGTTTTTATGGATATGCGTGATCTTAACTATTAAAATCATCCAAAATTACATAAATCTCATTTATGTCCAAGTTAATCATCCTAACTTACTTTAGGAATCAATGTTTAGTCTCTACTAATATTTGATCATGATCTAACTTGATTTTGCATTATTGTTCATGAATTACTTGTATTTTCGGGAAAAATAAACAAAATATGGCCAAATGAGTCAATAAAATTCGAAATTTAAAATTCAAAATTTCAAACTTTCTAGAAATTTTCTGAAAATTCAGAAATTAATAAATGGTCTTATGCAAATACTTATGGTTTATTTCTTAAATAAATCCTATAAAAGCCGTTTTTATGGTTAAAAAATCCGATTTAAATTATAAAAACTTGAAATAAATTGCTATAAATTTTTAGTCATCCTAAAATACATATTAGAATCTGAAAGTGACCAAAAATTACAGACCATACTCGAAAATTTTATTTTCGACTCATAAATTACGATTATTAACCAATTAACTCATTAAAAATTAATAATCATAAAAACAGAAACTTTTGATATCTAACTTTTAGATCTGATGTTCCTATCATATAAGACATCTATGGGTAAAATTTCATGCCATAATATTAAGATTAACTATTTTTAACACAATAAGTCACTATTTATCCGATTTTAACCATTAAAATCATAAATCATGCATCACTTGAGAATAAATTCCCAAAACTTACATACATACTGTAAATATTGCATGTGACATTGTGTAAAGTTTTTATGGCAAAATTCCAACTATAACTATTAAAGTCGAATTTAAGTCACTATTAATCCGATTTTTACTATAAAAATCAATAATCATGCAAAATAATTCCAATAATTTCGAAAATTCATACAGGAACTTTATATATTGCATGTGACTTCTCATAAAATTTTTAAGGTCAAATTCGAAATATAACCTTATATACCCATTTTTACTCATATTATGACTATTTATCTCATAAAATTCATAACCCATGCATATTAACTCCATTTCTTACGAAAAATCATATACAATATATTAAATATGCATGTGAGAACATATCAAAAAATATCGGCCAGAAACTATTTTTAACTATTTTTCCCATTAATTGTTTGTTTAAACCGATTTAAACTACAAAAAATACAAATAAATATAAAAATGAACAATAAAAATCCATAAAATTATTTTTATGTCCTAAAACCATTTTAGAATCAGAAACTTTAACATGCAAAATTATTTTGTGATTTATCATAATAAATCAAAATATTTCGAAATTTTCGAAATATATATGTTAAACCGATTTAACATAAAACATGAATCCGATCATGCATGCAACAACCGTAATGCTCTGATACCAATTGTTGGAAACTAGGTTCCTTATTTTATACTCAAATCTAATGTGAGTTTTGTTTCTTTAAGTTTAGTCATAAAACTTAAATGGATCTTATGCATGCAAGATGATATCATAAGATGAGATAGTCCTTACATTGGTTTTAGAAGGTTTATACTCAATAATCACCTATTATATGAGTCTTCAAACCACCGAAATACCCTTAAACGATCTAAGAAAAATCGTCTCCAAAAGATGCGTATCAAAGACCCGATCTCAAACTAATACTAATTTTGTTACTAGAAAATTAGTATAAGTATACTAGAAATAATAATAATAATATTACTCTTAATATTATTAGTATAGGAAATAATTATTTCCTTAGTAAAAACTATTTTACTTAGAAATATATTGAGAATGATGTTGTGGTGTTGTGTTAGTGTAAGCATTAACTTAGCAACAACAACTAGTGTGCAAAAACCCTTAGTCATTTGTGAGGTGTGTTTGAGTGTATTTAAAGAGCAAATGTGAGCTTACTTGCTCACTCTTTGGCCGGCAATCACATGCCCACAATGGCCTATGCATGCCTTTCTTTTACTTACACAAAGGCAAGAATATGCCTTACACTCTTACACATTCACTTACACACACAATCCTTATACACTTACACACACAAACTCACATGTATACTACATGTTTACACGGTCCAAATGAGGTCCAAAATGGACCCATTTTATCTTTGTCAATTGTGTTAATTTGTAACATGTCACATATGTTCCATAACACATGACTCAATTTGTTAATTGTGCAATTTTAACTATTAAAATTCATAATTTACAAATTTATTACATTTAAATAAATACACTAATAATTCGAAATTATTATTGTACAAAAAATGTAATGTCATAATTTAATTACAACTCTTTGTAATTTTATGATCAACCGTGTTCATTCTCAATTTAATCGTTTCCTAAACGAATAAATAAAACCGAGTAATAAAACAATTCTATTACTTTGACTTTAATTATTATTATAATCCCATTATAAATAATATTCGTCATATAAAATTATTTCCAAAATTTCCAGTTATTAATTAATTTGTATCCAATACAATATTAATTAATTATTCCATTGAGACGGAATTCCCTAAAGATATGACCTTAAGGGATCAACTGATCACCACCATCATATGACGATAATGTCAAACTCTAGACAGCCAATCATTATCGATAAATGTTGATCAGTCGACTTTAAAAGAGTAACACTCCCAGTTGTGTTTCATTCAAATGAGTTTTAATTACGTCAACACACTATTGTCGAGGACACTTCCTCCAACAAGATGTTCAGACAGAGAGGACTATTCAAACCTTGGAAGATATGTTAAGAGCTTGCGTGTTGGAATTCGGGGGATCATGGGAAGACCGACTGGGGTTGATAGAGTTCTCTTATAATAATAGCTACCACGCCAGTATTGCTATGGCTCCATTTGAGGCATTGTACGGGAGGAAGTGTCGGAGTCCTGCGTGCTGGGATGATCGAGCTGACGCTATGGTTTTGGGTCCGGAAATGATTCAGGAAATGGTTGAGCAAGTCCAGGTAATCCGACAGAAAATTAGGGCTGCCCAGGACAGACAGAAGAGTTATGCAGATCTCAAGAGGAGTGACATTTCTTTTGAGGTAGGCGAGAAGGTACTGCTGAAGGTATCTCCTATGAAGGGTGTAATGAGGTTTGGAAAGCGAGGTAAACTGAGTCAAAAGTTTATTGGACCATTTGAGATTTTGGACAGGGTTGGGGAGGTGGCATATTGGTTAGCTTTACCACCAGCTCTCTCCAGGGTCCATAATGTGTTCCATGTGTCTCAGTTAAGGAAGTATTTGAATGATCCCTCACATGTGTTGAGCCATGAGGTGATTGAGGTCGATGAGCAACTTACTTATGTTGAGCTTCCAAAGGAGATTTTGGATAGGAAGATTCGAAAGACGCGAAATGGAGAGACAGTGTTGGTCAAGGTCTTATGGACCAATCACAACATGGAGGAAGCTACTTGGGAGTCCGAGGCGTCCATGAAGGAGCGTTATCCGCAGCTTTTCGTTTGAGGTAAGTTACGAAGACGTAACTCTTTTTTTAGTGGCGTAGAATGTAACATTTCATGATTTTAACATGTTTTTAACATGATTAGGGTGTGTCGTGTGTATGTGTTGACGTTATGAGTGGGTGAACTTCGGGACGAAATTCATTTTAAGGGGGGAAGACTGTAATAATCCGAATTATTATTATTAAAAATATAGTAATTCATGGGTAATTTATGGTTAAGTGATGAGTTACTTATTAATTGGTCGTTTTATAAGCTTGTGCATACTCGCATTTTGATGAGCGTTTTGGTCTTCAGTGGGATTCGAAATGGGAACCAAGGCATCTTGTAATAATAGTAGTGGTATGATGTTAATAAGACTCGAACTTGTGACTTGCTGGTATCTCGAGTTGGGCCTCGAAAAGTGTGACAAAGACCTAGCCCATACGTTTTTTTCAGAACCTCTGTTTAGAACACCTGCCTTCCGCCATATATAGGGAGGTTTTCCATACCCTAAACCCTATTCAAACACAAACAATATCTCACAACAACCTAGCCGTCACTGTAGGGAAGAAAAAGAGCCTGCTCACGGTGGTCGTAGGTGGTCCTAGGGTACCTCGATTTGGCCAAGGATCTGGTATGCTCACCACGTTCACTTTAATCTCAGTTTTATGTATGGTCTTTGTCGTCTTTTTAGGGGAATGCAAACACGTTTATTTCTTGTTGTTTTTACATACGATTATACTAGGATGTATAATGAGTATATGTTGGTCATAGGTGTCGTGTCGTTGGTTGTTTTTGCACACTTTCGAAGGTGGCGAATGCGGTGTTAGGGAAGGGATGTAACGAGTTCAACAGGCGTTTTTCTGATGCGTTTTATAATCAGTTTTTAGATTTGTTCGTATGTTTATTGCTATGGGTCTTTGGGTGTTGAGACATGTGGTTTATGGGGGTTGCTCGTGGTGGTGGTCTCGAGGTACGGTGGTGTCTGGTCATGGTGGTACAGGGTGGTTTGTCAGGGGTGGTCGTGAGGTTGTGTTTTGTTGCAGTCCAGTTTTGTTTTTGCATAGGCGTGTACAGGGGTGTTTGGGGGTGGTAGCATTGAGGACTCAGGGGAGGTCAGTGCGATGCTACCACCGTGTCTGGAGTCTGGAGTCCAGGGGTGGTCTTGGTGGTCGAGGCTGGTGTTGGTTGTGGCGGGGATTGCGTCGAAGTGATGGTTAAAGTAGCGTGGTCAGGGTCGTGGGTGAGGAACCAGGCCTGATCTGGGCCCTGGTTCAACTCACCGGCGGCTGTCGGTCAAGTGGCTGGTGGTTGTGGTGGTAGAAGGCAATCTGGGTGTTTGTGTCGGTGGCTGTCGGTGGTAGTAAGGCGTGTCACGGTGGTCTTAAGGGGGCTGTTGTCACGGGTGCTAGTACACGGGTAAGGGAATGTTATTTTGGGTTAAAATGTTTATTTATGGTATTATTATTATTATTATTATTATTATTATTATTATTATTATTATTATTATTATTATTATTAGTATTAGTATTATATTTTATTATGTATTAATTTACTTACCAATATTAGAATTATTAGTATGGGAATATGGGTGTTTATTATAGGAAGGTTTTGATGTGGTTATTAAATGCATATTTTAAATAGTTTGAATTTCAAAACCAAAGTATCTATTTTCAGAAGTTACTATTTTGGGAGATGCCTACTTTAGGAAAGTTTCTATATTTAGTAGTCGTACTTGTATCACGTAAATTAGGGAGTCTTATTAATCATGCGCATTACACGTTTAGGTAACGATTTCCGAGTGCATTTTTAGCAGCTGTGCAACTGACGACTTCATCCGACTATTGAGGTAGGGGAATATCTATGTGGTAATTGTGATTTGACATGAGGATACTCATTATCTGATTGATATATTTCATGGTGATATATATTGTGATTGAATGTTTAATATCGAATAATGTGGAGATCGGAGGTTGTGAAATGGGTCTTGTGATATGGGTCTTGTGATAAGGGACTTGTGATATGGCCATGGGAGGTGTGGTGTGTTGGAGGTGAAATGGAGAATTGGAGGTTGTGGAGATGGAGAAAATGTATATTGTGTTGTTTCATGTTTTGATTATATTACCTACTCAACCATGTGTTGACCCTGTTTGCTTATTTGTGTCTGTGTTGATCCAATTTATTGGGGAGCAGATTGACAGGTCTTGGACTCACGGGAGCTGGATGGGAGGAGAGGCTATGAACCTGACCAGTCTAGTAATAGATGACGTTACTTAGTTAAACTTCATTTTTATCATGAGACAGTTGTAATAGAGTTGTTTTGGAGACTTCATGTTTTACCATTTTAATTACCAAATAAAGTACTGTGTTTCTTCGATTTGTTATCTACTGCCTCGGTTATCCGAGATGGTAACACCCTTGATTATTTGGGGAAGTCCTAGATCAGGCCTCTAAATAAATGGGGGTGTTACACCTACCCACGTTCCCACCCACCCAATTTACTCTTTCCAAAACCTTCCAACCCACCCAGTTCTACCTAGGGTTTGTTAAGCGACGTTTGTAATTTCATGAAACCGTCTGTTCATTTGTGTAAGCAGCCGCTCTCTCTCTCTCTCTCTTTACCTCTCTGTATATCTTTCTTCCTCTCTCTAAAAAAATTGCACTAAACCTTCCCACCTTGAAACTCTTATCTTCATTCATCACCAACCTCAAGTCACTTTCCCTCCATCCTCTTTACATTAATACCTTACAAATACAGATGATGAATTACTACTACTCTTCGGATTTTTCTGAAGAAGATGATGATGTTTTATCCGGTTTCTCCTATCCTAATACCATTGTTCCTGATTCTCTCGATCAGGAGGATTTCGGATTTGAGGTTCCAGATACCCAGTTTGAATGCGATGTTGAAGTTGAACCTGATGATGAAGGCTGTGACGTTGAAGTTGGAGGTGATTCGGGTAAAAATAGAGTTAATGATGATGGTGAGAAGCCCAGATCTGGTGTTCATGTGGTTGTTGAATCAATTTCTCCATTGAAAGGTGGTAGTTATGAGAGGTTCAAAGCTTTTGAAAGATGTTTTTTAGAGAGGGAAGCGAAAAAATCTATGGTTACAACGGCTTCACTGAAAGGTAAACGATGTGGTCCCGAACCTGGAACTCAAAGTTATATAAACATGAAAAAATTTGAGGCTAGATGTCTCGCAAAACGCAAAAAACCAAATGAAATAAAGTGACTGCTGTATCCGGTTAGTACTTCGTACGTATTTTTTAATTTTTGTTCATATTTATTGTTAACGCTGGGATTGTGATGCTGTTAGGACCATTGCATGTTAGATATATTAATATTATTATCTTGTTTGGTAATTTTAAAACTTTATTCTGATTTTTGTTCATAAATAGTGTTAATGTTGGGATTATTGTGATGCTGTTAGGAACATTGCATGTTAGATCTATTAATATTATGTTCTTGTTTGGTACTTTTAAAACTTTTTTCTGATTTTTGTTCATAACTGAAACTTGGGACATAGTCTGCACCATTAATGGTGAATTAGAGTTTGAATGTTTGATACATATCATAAAAAGATGACATTAAGGCTGGGGTAGCATTATTTCACCAGAATAGATTAATGCATCCAATAAATTTAGTTAATAAAAATGATAAATGCTTACCAAATACTCTACGAAGTATCTACAATTTCTAACTACTTACCATTCTTTTTTAAATGAGATACAACTGTCAAACGAGTAAATTAAAGCTATGATAGTCAATGTATTCATTTTTTATTGTCCAATTTCTATGTTAAAAAACGAGTAAATCAAACTCTAATTCACCTCGATTTAGTCGTCTCCTAATGATTTGTAGACGGGCTTCATTTCTCTACCATAGTCTGCTGTCTTTGAGTCCACGGGTAATACTTAGTCTGCTGTCATTATTTATTCTGTGGTGATGCTTGTTCTATGGTAGAGGGGTTGGGGTATTTCTGTTCCTAAGGGGTTGGGGTATTTCTGTTCGTGTGTTTCTGTTCGTGTTTTTCCTGACTAACAAAAAATGTTTACTGATAAACTTCGAGGACTTTAAGATTGATTGTATGGCACTACATTATTTGCAGGATGTTTAACATATGTGTTGTATGCTGGTTCATTTGTTGATTATAATCACAATTACATTCGTTATTGCTGTTGAATTGAATTGTTGTTCACTTATTTTGTTCATATTTATTCTTAATGTTGGGATTGTGATGCTGTTAGGAACATTGCATGTTAGATCTAATACGATTATGTTATTGATACCTCAGTGATGGTCCAGTTTTGGACTGAGAGGATGGCTCAGTGATTATAAACCCTTAATGGTTTGAGAGCTGTTTGTTGGGATTTGTGATGGTTTTAGGATTATGTTGTTGATGCCTCAGTGATGGTCCGTTTTTGGACGGAGAGGCTGGCTCAGTGATGACAAATCCTTAAGGGTTTGAGAGTCATTCAGTTCAGTAATACAGCCACCACATGGTCTACCAACTCTTGGTGTGTGTGCTAAGTCATCTAGCATGGTCTACCATAGTTGGTGTGTGTGTAGGAGGCTTTCTTACTGATACAACTCGGTGATGATAAAACCTTAATGGTTTGAGAGTTGATGCCAAACGGATGTTCTTGTAGTATCTATGCTTAGATTTTGCACTTATCTTAGCCAATTAGTTGATGTATTAAGGCCACCACATGGTCTACCATATTTGGTGTATGTTTAGGAGGCCTTTATACGTCCTTAGCACAACTCAATGATGAGGCTAATTAGTCCTGAGAGTTGTAAAAACTGCATTAAAATAAAGAACCACTTAAAACATAGCATACCATTATCATTCCAATAACATTCAGTACATTCAATTAGCCAAAATGTGATTACACCTTAAACATTGTCGTAGTTCACAAAAATGTGTAAAATGTAATCAATTTCCTAAACTTCCATACTTTAGACATTATAGCCTAATTCATTCATTAGATGTTATATCCCTATAACATCACCCTTTTCCTGCAAGTACTCAATACATTCTCTTACTAATGATTCAGAAACTGTTAAATTTCTTGGTAACATTCCAATTGCTTCAAGATTGCCTTTGCCCATATGTGGAATTGAGAAATTATTATGACCCTTTACCTTCATAATCTCCGCCATAACACTTTGTAATGTTAAGAAAATGTTACTTAACTTTGATGGGGTGTATTCAACAAAAGCTTGCATAACTGAATTAACTAATTCATCTATTGTGTTGGCCCTTTGTGATGCTTGAATTGACTGTAGTGCCCTAAAATACCCGAGATCGTTTGTGTTCAAATCAGGTGAATTAGGGGGCTGAAATACTAGTTGAATGTTGAATGAACCCTTCTGTGTTTGCAATTGCCCTAAACTGAGGATCCTCATTGTTTATATGCGGTCTTGCATTGTCTTGCTGAATGACAATATTCTTACTTAGAAATTCTGGCCATTTACTCTTTATTGCGGGTATTACTTGCTCAAGAATACATGCTCTTGTTACGTCCTTGGTAATTGAGTCAATAGACTTTGTTTCCAATGTACCCCTTGGTCTGTTTCTGCTTGATCTTGCAGCTGGTTGTTGTTTGGTGAATGGGAACATCCCTATTTTCCCATCAAACAGTAATTCTCCTTCCGGTGAATACACTGGCCTACTCACCGCACACATGAACATCACCTTCGTGATGAACCTCTTAGACTGACAGCTTCTGTATGGGAGTTCTTCTCCACTTACTATGTAGAACTTGTGGTTGTCGTAGGTGATGAAAAACCACTTTTCATCGATATGGATTACATTACTCATCTCGCTGAATTTTATTTCACAAGTTGGTAAGTCATTCAAATCTAAAGCTACTTGTTCAACATGTTCAATTATTAAAGCTTGTAGGGGCATGTTTTAGCCTATGTATCTTGTTGGAGTCACTTAGTTGGGGGTGTAAGGAACTTGTATGAGGTCTCATAAGACCTTCTTTAACCCATCAATGAACTAGCCCAAGTGAGACCTTACATTGTTTAGCAACCCTTCTCATAGTATCTCTAAGTGAAACATCAAGACTTTTGATGAAATCAACATTTGGTACAATCTTAGTTTTGTTTTTATTTCCCATTCGTTTACTGTGAACATCAAATTTCTGACCTACTAACCTTTCTTTCTTTGCAAGTTTCCAGATGTCACCAACAGTGTAAAACCCCTCGCGAAAGCGGAAATATAAACACACAAAAGTACTAAAAATGCAGCGGAATTAAAACTTTTAAAAGAAACAACATGCGAGAAGTCTTAAACTGAAACGTAACTGAAACTGAAACCAAAATAGTTAAGTAGCAGTTCTAAGTACTGAAATGAAATATATACACAGCCAGGGATGGAACATCCCTACAGGCACCAAAACAAGTATCGAAACTAAGAGTCCAGCTAAACGATATATAAGGGTACGTCATGATGAACGGATCATCGCTCGCTAGCTCTCGTGAACCCCGATCTCCAATCCTGCATGTACCTACATACATGAAAACATGTACGCCACAATCAGTGGGGAGTGACTAGAGTTCTCCTAGCCACCTTTTGTGACAACACGTAACACATAAAACAATACAGAATACTCCAACATATAACAACATGTGAAGCATAAACAAATCATCACCTGATCTCTTACTATCATGCGATTATCATGCACGGCTCTCAACCAACTTCATAAACAAATAGGAAGGAGAGCCGGTCTCCCTACTGGTTACCCAGTCAGGGGGTCTTTCAATCCAACTATTTATGAAACCGAACAAGAGTCATCCAACGCCTTGGATGATTTAACCTCAAATGACTAAACATCAATAACTCGACATGCATATCTGACACTGTACCATCATCTTGGCAAGCAGATAAACATCCTGAAAACTAGCAACGGGTCCAGAGGTGAACTTAACACATATCCCATTACTACACTATGTCGGGTCCAGAGGTGAACTTAACACATATCCCAACATCTAATCAAGTAAAGGGTCCAGAGGTGAACTTAACACATATCCCTAAACTTACAAATCATGAAAAGGGTCCAGAGGTGAACTTAACACATATCCCTAATCATCCAAAAGCAAAGGGTCCAGAGGTGAGCTTAACACATATCCCAATGCTACAAACATGTATTGGGTCCAGAGGTGAACTTAACACATATCCCAATACGCAGTCGCCGCACAACGGGTCCAGAGGTGAACTTAACACATATCCCGTGTACGACAACCGATCACGTGTCAGGTCCAGAGGTGAGCTTAACACATATCCTGACACGCCCAAGCAAAACACGTAACGGGTCCAGAGGTGAACTTAACACATATCCCGTCACGCGGCATATAAACACGTAGTGGGTCCAGAGGTGAACTGAACACATATCCCACCACGCGACAACCATTATAACCACTAACATCCAAAGGTAGAAACTAACCTATAGTTCTAACTTCTTAAACCTCTAATCAACACTTAATTGATCCCGGGAACTGAGACGAGGGAGAGCCGGTTTCCCTTTCGGTTACCCGACCGGGGGGTCTCTATCCTCACTCCTTTCCCAAACTCGATATGGTGTTGCCCGTATACCGGGGACCTCAAAAATATATCACAGGTATACAAAACGAATTTCAATCAAAACCGATCGACCGTTCAAAACTTATGATCGAAAAACAATAAAAAGCCTTCAGGGGTCCCCAGTCGGTCGGCAGGCAGCCGGTCGGCCGGCTGGTGGTCCCTCAGCCTACACCTCTTTTTCAAAAACCAAGAAACACCAAAAAGGACTCCCAGCCGGTCGGCAGGCAGCCGGTCGGCCGGCTGGGAACCCCATTCCCTAGCTTTTACTAAAATTCGTATCCATCCCCATATGCACTCCCAGCCGGCTGGCAGGCGGCCGGTCTGCCGGCTGGGCTCCCATCTAGCTATGGTTTACGCAGAACAAACACAACACAAAGGGACTACCAGCCGGTCGGCAGGCAGCCGGTCGGCCGGCTGGCAGTCCAAAGCCCTTTTTTCTCAAAACTTTCAAAAACGCAAAGACGCGCTCTCAGCCGGTCGACCGGCTCAGAGAGCCTGTACACAAAATCGTGATTTTCAGACCAAAACAAATTACCACAATTCGATCTACAAACTTCAATATCGTTACATATGATGCATACCCAACATTCCTAATCATCAAATACGACTTATCTACCAGCAATCAAGTCCCATAACAATCCTCAAATGTATATATCGAGTATCCGTCGCAAAATGTGAAAAACTGAAAATATACATAAGATCACATAACAACAAGTTTAAGCATGAATTCTTCACCATAACCTCATCCTAAACATGTTACTAAGTCCTTGAATCATTATATATCAACAAAAACAGAAACCACACAAGAATCACAACAAATATGCTAATATACACATAAAGGCCGAGTTTCTCATTATCGTCACCTCACAAGCTTATCCGGCTAAAGATCTTCCTCGAGTATGAAGCTATCAACGTCCGGGTTGTCAAATCCTTCGCCTCAAAACAAAGAAAACCGGTTTAAGAGCATAAAAACGGAATTATGAAAACAGGCTGAATTTTCGAAGTGGAGGAAACGAGAAACCGAAATGATAGATGACTTGGAAATTGAACGAGGATTCCGAAAATGTACTTACTTTTGCGATTTGAAGAACGGATGATGAAGAAAAGCTTGAAGGAAGGAAGTATCAATGGAGGTTTTAGGATGAATTTGTTTTACAGTGGAAATGAATTGAAGGGGAAGCAATATGTCGACATTGGGGGTTTATAAGGGTTTAAGTAGTTGTCCTTTCCGCATTATGAAACGGGTCGGATTATAAGAACGGTTATTTAAGTTGGATCTTTAAACAATGCCAAGTTTGTATTCGTCTTAAAGACTTGAGGTTCTTAAGACGGATCTTACTTTTAAATTAAAATCTTTCGAAATAAATTATTAAAATATTATTTTATTACATAATATAATTTAAAACGCTCAAATTAGATTTTACGAAAATACGGGATGTTACAATCACCGCAACTTCAAAAAGTTTCGTCCTCGAAACTCGAACGGATATAAATATATATACTATACCTCAATCGAAAAGAGAAGGATGCGCGATACGCATCGATGCCTCAGTCTCCCAAGTCTGCTCCTCAACATCACCGCAACGCCAAAGGATCTTCACCAGCGGCACCACCTTGCTCCTAAGCTTCCTATCCTGACGGTCTAGGATCTTCACAGGACGCTCCTCGAAAGCAAGACTCGGCTCCAAGTTCTCGATCTCTCTAGGCAAAACATGACTCGGGTCACTAATGTATCTGCGGAGCTGGGAAACATGGAAAACGCTATGAACCTTGCCCAAACTAGGAGGCAAGTCCAATCGGTAAGCAGCAGCACCAATCCTCTTCACGATCTCAAAAGGTCCAATATACTTAGGGCTCAACTTGCCCTTAACGCCAAACCTTTTGACGCCCTTCATCGGAGAAACTCTCAAGAAAACTCGATCACCCACCTCAAACTCTAAGGGTCTACGGCGAACATCAGCATAGGATTTCTGCCGGTCCTGAGCGGCCTTCATCCTACCTCTGATAAGCTGAACCTGATCGATAGTAACATCTAACTGGTCCGGTCCTAGGTCACGAACGTCACTAGCCTGGTCCCAACAAATCGGACTACGGCACTTCCTACCATAAATAGCCTCGTACGGAGCCATACCAATGGAAGCATGATAACTGTTGTTGTAAGAAAACTCTACTAACGGCAAACACTGCTCCCAAGAACTCTGAAAATCGAGGGCACAAGCGCGGAGCAAATCCTCAAGTGTCTGTATAGTCCTCTCGGACTGACCATCGGTCGCGGCATGAAATGCGGTACTCATCAACAAACGGCTACCCATAGCCTCCTGCAAAGCCTTCCAGAACCTGGAACAAAATCTCGGATCTCGATCTGAAACTATCTCTCTCGGGACACCATGATATCGGACTATCTCAGCAATATAAGCCCTGGCTAAACGGTCCATATCCCATGTCTCTCTGATCGGCACGAATCTGGCACACTTAGTTAGACGATCAACAACAACCCAAATCGCATCTTTGCCTCCCACGGTCTTAGGCAATGCTGTAACGAAGTCCATAGATATACACTCCCACTTCCACTGAGGAACGGGAAGCGGCTGTAGCAAACCACCAGGTCTCCTATGCTCTATCTTGACTTGTTGACAAGTCAAGCACCTACTAACGTAGTCCAAGATCTCCTTCTTCATACCAGGCCACCAAAACATAAGCCTCAAATCCTTGTGCATCTTCTCTCCTCCTGGATGAACGGAATACGGTGACAAGTGAGCCTCATCAAGAACCTTCTTCCTCAAATCTGGCACATCAGGAACGTACATCCTACCACGGAACCTAAGGAAACCATCAGCATCAATCACCAAGTCAGGTGCAATACCACTCGAAATCTTAGCCTCGAACTTCTTGAAATCGGCATCTAAAGGCAAACTCTGGCGAATCTCCCAATATAAAGACGGCTCGGCAGTCATAGCAGCTAACCAATCAAAACCACTACTCACCATCTCTAATCTCAGCTTCCGGAATCGGAACACAACTCATCGGTCAATACTCTCATGGCACTCATCGAGTGAGAAGTCTTGCGGCTAAGCGCATCTGCAACCTCATTGGCTTTTCCCTCATGATATAACAACTCGATGTCGTAATCTTTCACCAACTCTAGCCAACGTCTCTGTCTCATGTTAAGGTCTTTCTGAGTAAAAATGTACTTAAGACTCTTGTGATCTGTGAAAATACGGCAATGAGATCCAATCAGGTAATGTCGCCACATCTTCAAGGCATGAACAACTGCGGCCAACTCCAAATCATGTGTCGGATAGTTCACCTCATGAACTCTCAACTGTCTAGATGAGTATGCTATCACCTTACCACCCTGCATCAGTACGCATCCAAGCCCTAACATCGAAGCATCACAATACACATCAAAATCCACTCCGATCTCTGGCAAAGCTAACACGGGGGCGGAAGTCAATCTGGTCTTCAACTCCTGGAAAGAACTCTCACACTTGTCGGTCCACACAAATTTGGCTTCTTTCTTCAGCAACTGAGTCATCGGGCGAGCTAATCTAGAGAAATCCTCGACGAATCTACGATAATAGCCTGCTAAACCCAAAACGCTACGGATCTCTCCTACATCCTTGGGACTCTCCCAATCAACCACAGCCTCTATCTTCGCGGGATCTACCATCACACCCTCGCTGGATATCACATGTCCTAAAAAGGCAACTTTCGAGAGCCAAAATTCACACTTCGAAAACTTTGCGAACCACTTCTGTCTGCGCAGAATCCCTAAAATCAATCGAAGATGCTCAGCATGTTCCTCATCGGTCTTCGAATATATCAAGATGTCATCAATGAAAACCACAACACACGTATCAAGATACTCAGTATAGGTACGGTTCATCTGATCCATAAAAATAGCCGGTGCATTAGTCAACCCAAATGGCATAACTACAAACTCAAAATGCCCATATCTGGTACGAAAAGCAGTCTTCGCAATATCCGCCTCTCTCACTGGAATCTGATGATAACCCGATCGAAGATCAATCTTAGAAAACCTAGAGGCACCTCTCAACTGATCAAACAAGTCATCTATCCTAGGCAAAGGATATCTGTTCTTCACGGTCACTCGGTTCAGCTCTCTATAGTCAATGCACAATCTCATGGAACCATCTTTCTTCTTAACGAACAAAACGGGAGCACCCCACGGAGAAGCACTAGGTCTAATGAAACCCTTCTCGATCATCTCTTCCAATTGCTGCTTCAACTCTTTCAACTCTGGCGGAGCCATACGGTAAGGAGCCTTAGAAATCGGTCCGGTACCTGGAACAAGCTCAATGGTAAACTCCACATCTCTCTCTGGCGGTGTAACACCCCTATTTATTTAAGAGCCTTTAGCAAGACATTCTCAAATAAATAGGACTGTTACCATCTCGGAATATCCGAGGTAGTGAATAACAAGGTAAACAAACCAAAGTACTTTATAGATAAAAAAAAAACCGATTAAATTTAAACTTGTTATTACAGCAACTACGAGGTCCAAACCTTGATAAAATGAAAGTACAACTGAAGATATCTAAAGGTGATCTAATTCTAAGTAAGTCCAAGCCATGTCTCTCTCCATGCCCAAGCTCCTAATCCATCTGTCACTGACCTGAAAAATCTACTCCCCATTCCGGATCATCGTAGGTGTCACACGAATACACAGGGTCAACCGCGAGGTTGAGTAGGTAAAGCAGACAACACATAAATGACAATACTATCATAAATACATTGGGATCAATCATCCCTTCTCCGCACCGATCCAACACCAAATAAACTCCGCACCGATCACAAGACCCAATATACCCCACACCATATCACAGACCCTTTATCTCCGCACCAAACACAGACCCTTTATCTCCGCACCAAACACAGACCCTTTATCTCCGCACCAAACACAGACCCTTTATCTCCGCACCAAACACAGACCCTTTATCTCGCAGTGATCAATAATAACAATTCAATCCACAGTACAGTAATAATCAATTAGATCAAACTCGTAATAAGCATCACTTACACCTTTCCTGTCATAACATGAATCATAATATATTCCCCTACCTCAAGTTGCTGAATATCGATGTCAACAGTACAGCTGCCAGGAGTTTCCACCTCGAACTCAATTCCTATAATATTACTCATTATCAAAGTTTATCCGAACAAGCAACACTACTAATATTTTCGGTCATGCCCATGGTTATATACTCATAAAACACTATACTCTATATACGTAACACATGCTCATATACTCGTTAATCACCACTGACCACATATAACCTTACTATGTTTAGACTTACTAATTATAGCAGGATCAAGCAACGACTCATTCCTAAATCAATATCAGTAAACAACATTAACCACACTACTACTCAATTATTCGACCATGTTACCAAACTTGATTACCCTCCACACCTTATGTAAATATACATGGCAATTATCGCTTACCAAATAAAACTTACTAACAAAATAGAGTACAACTAACTAATCATTATTATTAAATTAACAAAATGATATACATACATATATTCCAACCATTATTATCAACCTTAAGATCATAAATCAAACATTAACAAAGTAGGCAATAATAATAATCACCCAAACATACTAATCATACAATTAGTAATAAACTTAAATGGTAAAAACAAAACAAACAACGAAGTGCCCAAAACAGCCCGCCAATACTACTCTCAACCCACGCATCAACAAACTCCTCACCACCGCGACACGACACTACTACCACCAGCCACCACCAGCAACCCGTACCCTGCACCACACACTGCCCACGCAACCACCAGGGGTCCCTTCGCCGGCTGCCGGTGAGAAGAACCAGGGGTCAGAACTGGTCTGGTTCGTTACCCCTAACACCCGACCAGGCTGCTTTCGAGAGCCTCCCAACGCCCATACAACCACTGCCACCCCCCTGACTTAACCCCAGAAAAAACCCCCTGACACCAGGCGCTGGACCCACGGTGGTTCCACCACTTTGACCTCCCCCGAGTCATTGGTGATACCACCCCCAAACACCCTCTGCAAAACGCATACCTGCAACCATAACCAGCAGGGAAAACGAAGGCTCCCTTTACCACCACCACAACCACTAATAACCACCATGACGACCACCACTCTACTCCCTCGACCACTCACAGACCCACTACCCTTTTTCCCCTTACGCACGCCACAAAAGATCAACCTCGAATACCTAAGAAACAGCCGTGAAAAGGAAACAGACCTGCTAACAACACAGAACCGCTGCCGTGACAGGCGGTATAAACCTCCGCATTCAGTGACTCTAGGTGATTGACAAACTTGTGACTATGGTCAGGACATGACTCTGAACCTCATAGATCAAATATAGATGAAAAACAGACCCTGACAACCCATATACTAGCCCGAATAACTCCACAAAATTCGACAGACACAAAGAAAAAGAGAAGAAACGTGTTGAGCATACCTCCTTTTGACTCTGATCGACGCGCCCTGACCGCCCCAAGACCACCGTGACCACCACCCTCCAAAAGTATGCTATGTCGGCTACAAGTTCGTGTGGTGTGTTTATGATTGATAGGGCAGATTAGGTTAGGGCAGCAGCTTAAATATGACGGCTTATTGCTGAAGTGTTTAGGTTTTAGTTTTCTTTATACGGTATGGGCTGTTGTGTGGCACATAAAACGAGGCCCATACCAGGTGCTAGAGGTCCATGGTTCGAGTCTCACCAATACCCACGACTTCTATTATTATGTTTGATAAATGGGTTCCCAATTCGACTCTCACCGGGGTCCAAAACGCTTAAAACATACAAGATATATTAGCTTAAAAAAAACGAAGAGTATATATATATACATTATTATACGGGTTATTATAGTAAGGAAAATATGAACGAAATGTCACTTATGAATTAATCATCAAATATATACAACGATTACGGAATACACTTGTATTGTCCTTCCTTTGATAACTATAGACTGAGGCTAAAACACGGAGTATTACAGGCGGTATCCCTGGCAAATCATCTGGGAAAACATCTGGATACTCACGAACAATGGCTACATCCTCAAGCTTCGGTAGCGATGGTTTAGCAACTGTAACAACACACAGGAAGGCTTGGCAACCCTTCCTAAGAAGATGAGAAGCTTTCATCGAAGAGATAACACGAACACCCCTTTGAGGGCGAGTTCCCCTATAGGAAACACGAACTCCTGAAGAACTCCTCAAGCAGATTTTCTGGTCGCGACACTCGAAGCGAGCATGGTATCGCGATTACCAATCCATACCGAGGGTAATGTCAAACTCCTCGAGAGGAAATCTCAGTAAGTCCGCTGGAAATGTGGCTTGACCGATAACAATAGGAACATCCCTATGGGACGAAGAGCATGAAAACACGTCTCCAGAAGGTAAGGAAATAGAAGTCTCCTCAACCAATGAAGACTCAAGAGCTAGACGATCGGCGAACTGAGTTGATATAAATGATAAAGAAGCTCCAGTATCGAATAAAATAAGGCACTCAGCGCCAAGAACAGAAAATATACCGGCAACAATGTCTGGATGAGCCTCTGCCTCAGCCCTAGTCATCACAAAAATCTTCCCTTTCGGCTTCCCTCCTTTAGTCGCTGCAGCAGCAGTGGCAGCCTTGCCAAGTGCGGTGTTCCTCTCGGGACACTCATACGATCGATGCCCAAATCCATTACAAGTGAAACACTTATAGGCATTCTTGAAACAGTCAAAACCCGGATGAGAAGGTTTACCACAACGGTGGCAAACACTAGGAGATGTGTCGGTGTGAACAAAGGTCTTAGCAACCGGAGCAGAGAACCTCTCAAAACGCTTCTTCTGAGAAGAAGTCGAAGAAGTAGAAGGAACAAATGATCTCTTTCCCTGGTACACTGATCTCTGGTGAGGAGTCACACTAGAAGTAGCGGCACGAGTCTCAGCATCTATGGCACGAATAGAACTCTCGGCCCAAATAGCATCATCATACACCTCTACAAAAGAAGTAGAGTCTCGACGAACCATGCTCTCGATGCGTGGCCCTAGCTTGCCACGGTAAAAGTAGACTCTCTCGGCCTCATCTCTGACAAACCTCGATGCAAAGTGAGCTAGCTGGTTGAAACGGTCTGTGAACTCCTGAACTGACATCTTGCCTTGCTTCAAATCCATGAATTCTTTGAGTCGCTGTGATCTGAGCTCTTTAGGATAGAACCTCGTCTCGAGCTTATCCTTGAAAGCATCCCAATCGAACAAAGGATCCTGAGTGAAAGTAGGTCCTGTCAACGCCCACCACCTGTCGGCCTCAAGAGTAAGAAAGTGAGTGGCTAGCCGCACTCTATCCTCTCTACTCACCGAATACATAGCAAAGCTCCTCTCCATCTCTCTAAACCACTCGGTAAGAGCTACCGGGTCAACCTCGTCACCATAAGTCTTCACGTGGCTACGGGACATTTGCGAAGCTATCCATGAGAAACTACCAGGACGATTAGCCTCGTTGCCTGGCGGTGGAGGAGGTGGAACATTCCCTGCTTGCTGTCTCTGAGTCTCAAGCAAATGCTGAATTGCTTGCAGCACAATGTTATCAGCAGCCCTAGGTCTCACCATCCTTCAAAAGAGAAAACAAGGATTAGCTTAGCAATTAGCAACCACAAATAGACTACAAAATAAGTCCTTAGATCTACCCATCTCTCGTTCATTATTTGTTTATCTGGTCAAGTTAAGGTTGGGGTCACATGAGTGCGTCGGGAGCAATAATGCTCTGATACCAACTGTAAAACCCCTCGCGAAAGCGGAAATATAAACACACAAAAGTACTAAAAATGCAGCGGAATTAAAACTTTTAAAAGAAACAACATGCGAGAAGTCTTAAACTGAAACGTAACTGAAACTGAAACCAAAATAGTTAAGTAGCAGTTCTAAGTACTGAAATGAAATATATACACAGCCAGGGATGGAACATCCCTACAGGCACCAAAACAAGTATCGAAACTAAGAGTCCAGCTAAACGATATATAAGGGTACGTCATGATGAACGGATCATCGCTCGCTAGCTCTCGTGAACCCCGATCTCCAATCCTGCATGTACCTACATACATGAAAACATGTACGCCACAATCAGTGGGGAGTGACTAGAGTTCTCCTAGCCACCTTTTGTGACAACACGTAACACATAAAACAATACAGAATACTCCAACATATAACAACATGTGAAGCATAAACAAATCATCACCTGATCTCTTACTATCATGCGATTATCATGCACGGCTCTCAACCAACTTCATAAACAAATAGGAAGGAGAGCCGGTCTCCCTACTGGTTACCCAGTCAGGGGGTCTTTCAATCCAACTATTTATGAAACCGAACAAGAGTCATCCAACGCCTTGGATGATTTAACCTCAAATGACTAAACATCAATAACTCGACATGCATATCTGACACTGTACCATCATCTAGGCAAGCAGATAAACATCCTGAAAACTAGCAACGGGTCCAGAGGTGAACTTAACACATATCCCATTACTACACTATGTCGGGTCCAGAGGTGAACTTAGCACATATCCCAACATCTAATCAAGTAAAGGGTCCAGAGGTGAACTTAACACATATCCCTAAACTTACAAATCATGAAAAGGGTCCAGAGGTGAACTTAACACATATCCCTAATCATCCAAAAGCAAAGGGTCCAGAGGTGAGCTTAACACATATCCCAATGCTACAAACATGTATTGGGTCCAGAGGTGAACTGAACACATATCCCACCACGCGACAACCATTATAACCACTAACATCCAAAGGTAGAAACTAACCTATAGTTCTAACTTCTTAAACCTCTAATCAACACTTAATTGATCCCGGGAACTGAGACGAGGGAGAGTCGGTTTCCCTTTCGGTTACCCGACCGGGGGGTCTCTATCCTCACTCCTTTCCCGAACTCGATATGGTGTTGCCCGTATACCGGGGACCTCAAAAATATATCACAGGTATACAAAACGAATTTCAATCAAAACCGATCGACCGTTCAAAAGTTATGATCGAAAAACAATAAAAAGCCTTCAGGGGTCCCCAGCCGGTCGGCAGGCAGCCGGTCGGCCGGCTGGTGGTCCCTCAGCCTACACCTCTTTTTCAAAAACCAAGAAACACCAAAAAGGACTCCCAGCCGGTCGGCAGGCAGCCGGTCGGCCGGCTGGGAACCCCATTCCCTAGCTTTTACTAAAATTCGTATCCATCCCCATATGCACTCCCAGCCGGCTGGCAGGCGGCCGGTCTGCCGGCTGGGCTCCCATCTAGCTATGGTTTACGCAGAACAAACACAACACAAAGGGACTACCAGCCGGTCGGCAGGCAGCCGGTCGGCCGGCTGGCAGTCCAAAGCCCTTTTTTCTCAAAACTTTCAAAAACGCAAAGACGCGCTCTCAGCCGGTCGACCGGCGGCCGGTTGGTCGACCGGCTCAGAGAGCCTGTACACAAAATCGTGATTTTCAGACCAAAACAAATTACCACAATTCGATCTACAAACTTCAATATCGTTACATATGATGCATACCCAACATTCCTAATCATCAAATACGACTTATCTACCAGCAATCAAGTCCCATAACAATCCTCAAATGTATATATCGAGTATCCGTCGCAAAATGTGAAAAACTGAAAATATACATAAGATCACATAACAACAAGTTTAAGCATGAATTCTTCACCATAACCTCATCCTAAACATGTTACTAAGTCCTTGAATCATTATATATCAACAAAAACAGAAACCACACAAGAATCACAACAAATATGCTAATATACACATAAAGGCCGAGTTTCTCATTATCGTCACCTCATAAGCTTATCCGGCTAAAGATCTTCCTCGAGTATGAAGCTATCAACGTCCGGGTTGTCAAATCCTTCGCCTCAAAACAAAGAAAACCGGTTTAAGAGCATAAAAACGGAATTATGAAAACAGGCTGAATTTTCGAAGTGGAGGAAACGAGAAACCGAAGTGATAGATGACTTGGAAATTGAACGAGGATTCCGAAAATGTACTTACTTTTGCGATTTGAAGAACGGATGATGAAGAAAAGCTTGAAGGAAGGAAGTATCAATGGAGGTTTTAGGATGAATTTGTTTTACAGTGGAAATGAATTGAAGGGGAAGCAATATGTCGACATTGGGGGTTTATAAGGGTTTAAGTAGTTGTCCTTTCCGCATTATGAAACGGGTCGGATTATAAGAACGATTATTTAAGTCGGAGCTTTAAACAATGCCAAGTTTGTATTCGTCTTAAGGACTTGAGGTTCTTAAGACGGATCTTACTTTTAAATTAAAATCTTTCGAAATAAATTATTAAAATATTATTTTATTACATAAAATAATTTAAAACGCTCAAATTAGATTTTACGAAAATACGGGATGTTACAAACAGTCCTCTTACTAATGCCCCATTTTGCAGCTGCTTCGCCCATTACTCCACGACGAACTTTGCCCTTTTCTGATCGTTGGAGTAGATAAATGCCCACTTCGTGCCTCCCTTCTTCCGACAAACATTTCGCACCCATATTGAAGCCTACGATTCGAAGACTAATTTTCTAGATTCACGGTTTTGTAAAGTTGTAGTTTTATTGTTTTCTGAGTATTGTAAAGCCTTCTGATTTGTAAGGCTTCTGATTTGTAAAGCCTTCTGATTTGTAAGGTTTTGTTGTTGTATTAGGGTTTATGTTTGTGTATATATAGAGGTTTGTAGCTGCCAAATTGCATCTGCTTTTGTGCAATTTGGTGGGAATACAAAATGTAATTTGGTGGGAGATTTAAATGTTTGTAATTTTTATGTTGGGTTCCAGATTTTGGAGGGAGCTATTAGATCTTAATCACAAATTAATAAAGCAAATTAATTGTCAACAAGTACACAACTAAAGCATTATTTACATTTTACTAAAGGGAAACAAGCTGTCAAGTGGGGTTTCTGTTTGTACTTCCAATCAACTCTCATTTCTTCTTAAAACATGTGCACAAAACGTAAGTGTAGTGTGGATACGAACGTAGGAAGTATAATTTAGAGAAAAAATTGTTTAGTCAAAGAAAAAAGTAGACCTTAGGTAGACCCTATCCGAACTTAAACCCTCTGGATCGAATATGAGTCCATTAATTTTAAACCATTTAAAATTTGGGTTAAGTATAAATCTAAGATATTTGACACAAGGTCGAGTCAAAATTTGCTGGACCTTACCGAACCCTACCATTGCCAACCCTACCTGTGACTACAAGTATAGGTCTAAAACCCAAACCCAAACCCAAACCCAAAAGAGAAATTTTAAATAAAACCCAGAAAACGCAGGGATAAAAAAAAAGAAAACGCAGGGATTCATTCTTGTATCAAAATTGAAAGAGTGGAGAAAGAAATGGAAAATGATGATTCAATGTCTAAAAAAGGTAATATTAACATGCCCGCCTTTCGATTTCCTTCAATTATACGGAGTAGTTGTAGAACTTGTATTTCTATAAACATGAATTTGTTTCCCTAATTAGTTTGATTGCTTCGCATTACAATTTTAATATATGAATGACTGTTGATAAAAATGAAGGAGAATATGATAAAAAGGGGAAAACATTGGTGGTGATAATGATGGGTGCACCAGGTAGTGGCAAGTCCACCTTCTGCGATCATGTCATGTCTGCTTCCTCTCGTCCTTGGGTTCGCATTTGCCAGGTCTCGTTCTCTTCCCTTTCTCCAGTCTAATATTGGGTTCTTCAGAAGCCGCTTCTTTACTTGTTAGTTACCGAGTACGGAATATCAAATAAGGAACTATACTTCTAGGACACACGTGTCTTTTATAAGTGAAAACAAAGAACAAAACACAGGTACTAATTTTTCCAATCTTAGTTCTTAATTCTTGTACAAATTCGAAAATGGAAGGTATTTCTGAAATGGGGGAGGGGAATCAATATCAGATGACACATATCTAGGTGGTAATAAGATTTGATTAGTGGTTATCATTGCCACTATCAACTGCGGAGTACCTGATACTAAGAAGGACTCTAAAAGAGATGAAAACGAGTATTATTATTAGAGTTGTGGTTTGGCATGTAGTTAAAGTAGTACACTTTGAGCTTGATCGTGGAAGGTGTTTGTTCCAACTTGAAGCATTTGGTTAATGTGTAAACTCAACTTATGGTTTTTATTGGATTTTAGTGTGCGTTTGTATTGGGGGTTTTGGAGGGAAAAGAAAGGGAGGGAGAGTAAGGGACTTAGAATCCCTTGTTTGGATAGCAAATAAGGGTGGAAGAGTAATGGAGGGGGAGAGATTTGGAGGGATCCATTTTCTCCCCTCCAAGACAAATTAAAATCTCTCTATAATAGGAGAGATTTGGAAGGAAATGTATCCAAATACCCATAATTTATTTCCCCTCCCCTCCCTTTCTCTTCCCTCCTTCTCCCTCCCCTCCCTTTCCCTCCATTTTTATTATCCAAACACACCCTTGATGTGTTTGGATAAAAAAAATGGAGGGAAAGGGAGGGGAGGGAGAAGGAGGGAAGAGAAAGGGAGGGGAGGGAAGGGGAGGGGAAATAAATTGTGGGTGTTTGGATGGGTTTTCTTCCAAATCTCTCCTATTATGGAGAGATTTTAATTTGTCTTGGAGGGGAGAAAATGGATCCCTCCAAATCTCTCCCCCTCCATTTCTCTTCCACTTTATTTGCTATCCAAACAAGGGATTCTAAATCCCTTACTCTCTCTCCCTTTCTTTTCCCTCCAAAATCCCCAATCCAAACACACCCCAAGTTCTAAAATAATTATATTGGAAGTAACTTAGTAATTTGAAGGAGAGCGATGAATATAGGATTATAATGCCCCAGTGTTTCATTGTGTTTGCAAATGGGTAGTTACGTGAAGGAGGTTTTTGAGCTGTTTTCCCTCTTAATACTGAATAGAATAGTGTAGTCACTAACGAATTCACAATTTAATGCAACCCCTCTAGTGATTAGTGGGATCAATCAAAGACAATACTCTTTACTAGTTTGAAAGAAACTATAAATTTCCAATTTTTAAGATACAACAGCAATAAAAGAGCCACTCCTAAAATGATTTGGTTCAATTGACATAAATCATAATCATCTTTGAAACCATCAAATATCGGTTTCACAACTAAAATGCATGTGAGAGATAAAGGGAAAGAAGACAAGTGAGTGAGATCATAATAAAAACTAAAAAAAATTATTTGAAGTATGCACTTATAAAACAAGAAAAACATTTATCTTTGTATAAAAATTTAGATACCAAAACTATAAATAATTTTAAATAAATAAGTGAAAATACATCAAGAAATATCATCATCAATTTCCCTTGTATGCTCATCCATGGCTATAGCAAAGAGAAAAGGTTTATGGTAGAGCTTTGTTGCACCCTAATTTTAATAAGAAACCCGTATGTCCTCCCAACGTCAATTCATACACTTGTACGAGCTCCCTTATACATGTTCTTTATGAGTTTTTGTGATACACCATTTTTTTTTTACCAAAGCACTTTTCTTGGTGCTAATCATTATGCCTTCTCTCAGTGAAAAAACCATATTTAAATCTTTTTTCTTATCTCGATAGTTTTCGATCATCTTTCTCATAAGATAAATTGACTACTAGTCTATTTCCTAAGAAAAAAAATCTGAATTGGCCCAGATGTGTACAAATTTCTTAAGCATTTGCTAAAAATTCTCACTCCTTTAAATCTCATTTTTTCCTAAAATTGCTTCAAACTTTCAATCTAAGTTGCCTTATTTCATTTGGTTTTGAACTCCTACTACGTTTGTCTACATAGTTATACCCTTCAAAATAGAGTTGACCAAACCACAATCGGAATAAGTTCAAAAATAGAGCAAATAAGTCACTTAAAGTGGAGTTTGGGATCCATTTTAGCAAAAAATGCAACTTAAGGGAATAATTTTTCCAAAAAAATCGAAAGGGACTAATTTTTAAACTTTGATTTCAAACGGAAGTAAAACTAATATTATTGGAGATGAGGTATAGTACAATTTTTATTTAAACGTAAATCCACTATAAACGAGAATATATTGTAGGCACATGCTAAGATAAAAGTGTTTTGAGATTTAAGCATAAGATTTTCACATATTTTGATAAAATAATTATGTATTTTAGTTAATTTGTAGGATCTTACGATTCTACGATCCGATCCTACCGATTCAATCCTAAGAAGCTCATCGATCCAAAGTAGAATCCCGATCCTAACAACATTGGATACATGTTAAGTGAAGATCTTTTATGAATAATAAGCTTACCTAACTCAAATTCTAACCCCTTAATCTATATATAGTCCTAGTGTAATACTCACCAGGCATCATAATGGCGCGATTGCATAGGACATTTCATATTTGCTGAAGAAAATAGTTATTGTAATCTATTTGTAAACATGGATCACATGCAGCATGTTGAAACAAACAAAGAGAAATGAATATTAGGGTACTAATACTTTCGATAAGAAAAAGGTAAACTATTGGGATCTCTCATAAATTGGCTTATGGCCTTATGGGTAGGCAGGCGGTGAAGCCAGGAAACAAATTGTTAAAAACTTTATATACACAACCATGCAAACAAACTACTTACCTTAAATAATAATAAATAAATATAATTATAATAAGGGATATAATAATTATGATTTCTAACATAGTTATAACTTATAATTCTTTGAGAAATTGAGAATTGTAGGTAATGTAGTTCTTATCATATAATGAAATGGATGGTATCACAAATATTATAACTATTTTATAATATTATCTAATTATTATTTTAATTTGATTTAATTATCTGTTTCTAAAATGTAGTTTTTTTTATTATTGGGTGTTTTAAAAAAGTTGGAGATTACCACATGTTTCAAAAAAGCCTCTTTTATATATATGGACTAGAATTCAAGCTTAGGCGTTGCCCGGGTCATATCACAATAATAGCTTTAAAGTATTTATCACGACTTTTATATTGAGAAAATGCTTCTTTTTTTCCGCGACTATTTATCTCCACTTAATAATCATTTATAACTCATTTTGGGACAATACACAAAAACTAAAAAAGATGAATTAGTTACTCGTGAAATTGGAACAAAAACGTCATATTATTTTGCCAACCCTTATTCATTTGATTTAGGGTGATATATTGTTCGAAAATCCAACAACGAAAGATCTCATATTAGACCTTAATATTATCTTAATATCTTCTTTATATTCAAATTTCATTTTTCAATGTGTATATCGGCAATGTGCATATAAATATTGAACTCATACATAAGTGTACAATTTATCATACATATGTGTACTAATACCTCTTAACAAACTCCAATGTTCATGTAGTTGAACATCTTTCTACAAAAATAAAATTGTAGCTCACAAGTAAAAATAATCAAAACTTTGGTAATTAACAACAATAAATTATAAGAAAATAATTTATCAATTTACAAAAATATGTATCATAGAAGATTATGATGCAACAATGGATCAACATAATAAAATTCAAAAAAGAGAAAATGAAATATTTCACATAAATCTTCACAAAAAAATTATCTACCTTAATTTTTGATAAATATGTTTAAATTGATCTGGATGTATAGTATATATAGTGTGAAACAAATGGAGCAGGCCTGTGATGCTCGGACTCGGACTCGGACTCGGACTCAGGTATCGAAATCGGATACGGATCCGAGTGTCCGACACTTGAAATCTAAAAATCAAGAACTCGAACACGAGTATCCGTTAATTTTTTTGGACTCGTCATTTTTCTGAAATACTAAAATATTTACATATTTAAAAATTATAATCAAAAGAAAAAAAAAATTAAAACAACAAAATTCTCACCTTTATTATCTCTAAAAGAGAGCAAAATTCATGTTCATAATCTCCAAAAAGGGCAAAATTAAAGCATGTTCAGGCGTTCAACCTTCCAAAAAAACAAAAAACAAAACTACAATAGAAAACTATCTAAAAGTCTAAAACATCTATTCTTTCCCATCTTCTCCATTATCCCCACCTTCTCCATTCATTAACATGTCTTCAACACTAGGATCATCGGCAATGATATTAGCAAATGCATCCATATCAGCATCAACTCCAAGTGAATCACCACCTTAAATAACAAAGAAAAAATGTCATTAAATTATTTTATAAACATTGTACAAAGTAGCTTATTAATCTTGATATAAAAGAAACTTACCAACGTCCCAATAGCTTGACGGACCTTTCTTGTATTCATCCGTTTTATGAGTTAACAACCTTAAATTATTGTGGACATAAACGAGATCTTGAGTTCTTTTTGAGTCCAGCTTATTTCTTTTCACACTTTGGATTTGAGAGAAATCACTCCAATTTCTTTCACAACAAGAGGATGAAGCCGGTTGAGAAAGTAGTTTATTAGCCAAATCTTGTAACATTGGTGTACAAGAACCGTAACTTGCCCACCAACTAAGTGGCTCCTCATGAATTCTAGCTTCCATAACATGATTTTCCGAGAAAAATTTCAAACCCCCCGAAAACATCCCGTATTCAACATAAACCCTTCTAAGATCCTCTTGTTTTGGAAACAATTTTTTAAAGCATTTATCTCTATTAAGAGATACCTCATAATCTTCATTTGGAGCTATTCGTGGAATAGTTCCGGTACCACGTTGTAACCAAAAATCGCTATAAAATTTCGGAAGTAAAGAATGAGCCATACAATGGAGTGGGGTGTTACTTTTATTCCATCTCGCTTCCAAAACTTGTTGAATAACAGTAAAAAAGTTAGAATAACCAGTACTTAAGTCCTCTCCTTCCTCCTGAAATACTTTATCCTTAACGTCCTCTATCATGGAGTCCCACATATCATATATTAAATGTAAACAAGGTTCGTCACAATCAGCCCGCCTTATCATATCGTATATAGGAGAGGTAAAACTTAAAAAATGTTCTAATTTATCCCACCAACGATCAGAAATTATACACTCCTTAACATGATCAACTTTTGGCTCTAGGTGTGTTTTCCTAAATGTTTTCCAATTAGGATCCATCACCATCTTTTTAAGAGCAGATTTAACAAAAATTAGTCGCTGAGCAGTGATAACATGTGAAGCAAATCGAGTTTCACACACTTTTAACATGTGCTGAGTATATTTTTGATAAATTGTCAGGGCCTTAGAATGTAGATTCACAAAATTAACAATTTTAGAGCAATCCGATGATAAGGATGAAATCCACTTACAAACTTCATAATGGCTTGAATTAGCAGTGGGTTCACAAATAGATTTAAGAGCAAGATTCAAGGAATGAACCACACATGGAGTCCAGAAAATATTAGCATACTTGCCCTCAATAATCAAACCCGCTGCCTTAAAATTTCCAGCATTATCGGTGATGTTTTGCACAATATTTTCAGGCCCTTCTTTATCTATCACCTCAATGAACAAAGAAGCTACATATTCATCGTCTTTTATGTTACCACTCGTATCAAATGATGTAAGAAACATAGTCTTCCCCCCACAAGTACCCATGACATTAATAAGAGGTCTCTTTCGTCTATCACCCTATCCATCAGAGGAAACCCCCTTTTTTTTCCAAGAATTTCTGAAAGGTTGAAGCAGATTATCCACATGGGCTCTTTCTTGTTCCAACAATGTTGTCCTTAACCTATTATAATTTGGGGGAAGATAGCCAGGTATGTTGCTATTTGATAGTTTGGAAAGAAAGTGACGAAAGTATTGATTTTTGACAAGAAAAAATGGCAAGGCAGAAGCATATATCATACGAGCACATTCTTTGTCAACCACATCTCTCAAAGCGAAATTAAAACACGCTTCTACCGTCCCTTTTTTCAGTTGTAAGTTGTAACATACTCTTTTCTTTTCTTTGCTTCGTCTGCTCTTTTTTTTATTCGATCTTCAGCCTCTTTGTGCTCCTTGTTTAACATTTCCTTCGCTTCATCCGACAAATTCGTGCACCCTTCTACACCTGTACCGGATAATGAAAGCAAATGTGCTTTCACTTTGGTGTATGATCCATTAACTCTTTTGTTACAATAGTTACAGTTCCAATGTCGATTACCACCGGAAGGGGGTATATAGTCCACTGTAACATAGTTCCATAGAGGGGTGTCATCAAACGGGGTTGATCTTTTTTCTCTTGGTCTTTTGGGTTGGACAGAAATTTGTTGATTGGAGTTTGATGAAGAAGCCATAGTTTTTGTGTGTGTGAAATAACTCAGATAAGTGAATAAGGAATGCCATAGTTGTATTATTATATAGTTGAACGAGAAAGATGAAGAATTGTCATCAATTACTGTTAATTTTGGATTGATTGGAATGCTTTGTATTGGGAAGGATAACAGATAATGAGATAAGTATTGAGAATTGAAACTAAGTATAGAGAAATTGAAAAGGCTGATATCAATAATTACTTCTATGGGAATCTTTATGCACGTAGATATTATTGTTAGGATTTTGATTTCGGCGGTTCGGGTTCGGGTTTGGTTTCGGTAACGGTAACGGAAACTCGTACTTACGTTATTAACTGTTTAGCTTATTGATCAAGTCTCATAATTTACGATTTCTTATACTTACGTTTTTTGCGATCAAGTCCTTTGTATTACTATTTTACATTATAACCCGCTAACTCTTATGATCAATTGTCGTTTGCTTAATCTGGTTTCAAACTAGCTCGCTATTAACCGTCTAGCTTATTGATCAAGTCTCATAATTTACGATTTCTTATACTTACGTTTTCTTCCGATCAAGTCCTTTGTATTACTATTTGACATTTTAACCCGCTAACTCTTATGATCAATTGTCGTTTGCTTAATCTGGTTTCAAACTAGCTCGCTATTAACCGTCTATCTTATTGATCAAGTCTCATAATTTACGATTTCTTATAAGTTTTTTCCGATCAAGTCCTTTGTATTACTATTTTACATTATAACCCGCTAACTCTTATGATCAATTGACGTTTGCTTTATCTGGTTTTAAACTAGCTCGCTATTAACCGTCTATCTTATTGATCAAGTCTCATAATTTACGATTTCTTATACTTGCGTTTTTTCCGATCAAGTCCTTTGTATTACTATTTTACATGATAACCCGCTAACTCTTATGATCAATTGTCGTTTGCTTAATCTGGTTTCAAACTAGCTCGCTATTAACCGTCTAGCTTATTGATCAAGTCTCATAATTTACGATTTCTTATACTTATGTTTTTTCCGATCAAGTCCTTTGTATTACTATTTTGCATTATAACCCGCTAACTCTTACGATCAATTGTCGTTTGCTTAATCTGGTTTTAAACTAGCTCACTATTAACTGTCTAGCTTATTGATTAAGTTAATTAATCTTACGTTTTTTCCGATCAAGTCCTTTATATTACTATTTTCTCTTATGATCAATTGTCGTTTGCTTAATTTGGTTTTAAACTAGCTCACTATTAACTGTCTAGCTTATTGATTAAGTTAATTAATTTACGATTTCTTATACTTACGTTTTTCCGATCAAGTCCTTTGTATTACTATTTTCTCTTATGATCAATTGTCGTTTGCTTAATTTGGTTTTAAACTAGCTCACGATTAACCGTCTAGCTAATTGATTAAGTTAAGTAATTTACGATTTCTTATACTTACGTTTTTTCGGATCAAGTCCTTTGTAAGTTTGTATTACTATTTTACATTATAGCCCGTTATACTTAGCGTTTTAAACTAGCTCATTATTAATGGTCTAGCTTATCGTAATATTAATAATAAATTAATAATAACATAACAAAGATTAAATAAAATAATAACCTAGGTAACCAATTTATGGGAATTACCTATTATTTTTATATAAATAATACAAATTTAACAATAAGACAATCTCACCCCATGAGACCATCTATTTTTATAATACTACAAATAAATAAACCCGTTGTATGTTGGACGGGGACGGATATTAATTAACAATACATGTACTGATGTACAGTTGTTCACACTACACAGTACAGTAGTAGACTGCATGACTACAATACACGTACACCACTCGCTATTCTTTTTATATAAATAAATACTAGTATTAAATAAAACAATAACCTAGGTAACTGTTAATCAATTTAGTCATTCACTTCGTCTTCTTCCTCATCTTCAACTTCAATCTCCATATTTCTTCTTCCAAAAAATCACTTTTCTGGTTATTTCATCTTCAACCTCTCTTTTTCTTCCAAAAAATTGTTCCCGTCTCTCTAGTAGCATTATTACTCAATTATTCAATGGTCTCTCCTCAAAACAGCTTATTTGATTTCCGCAGCTTCCCGAAATTTCCAATCTTCATCTTCTAGTTCTTGCTCAACAATTCAGCCAACCCAAAGTTGAAGGGTCCAATTTCTAACTCAAGGGTCGGACACGGTATCCGTGTCAAGATCCGTGTCTGTGTCGGGTCCGCCGGACACTCGGGGGTATTTGAAGAGTCCGAGTATCACAGGAGCAGGCTATGTTACTCAAATCAGCCCGGTTGGAGAGGGGGCTACAATATAACATTTCTTTATCCAAAATATATCAACAACTAGCTATCTTTTGGGCCTACACTTAATATACTCATGTGTGGGACGTTTTTACACAAAGTCTTCCTAAAATGAGCTGCCAAATTCAGAAGTTAAAGGAGTAGGGGTTGAGGTTTGGACTGTTTGCTTTAAGTCCTTATCTTGACTTTCCTCTTTTGTACAAACACCTTGGAAGCAAAGGGAATCAATCCCATAAGTACAATGCTTCAGAAATGGCAGCTAGCATTCTGATTTCTCCCTGTTTTTGTCGCCCAAAAAGTCTGCCATAAAGCAAGGATAGGTCGCTTTCACTGATGTACTTGTGTAAGAAGGGGTTGTTTCTTTGTTTTATGCATTTTGTAGCCGTTTGTAAGGCTTTTTGCTGCTTTCTTTGTGAACCATTAGATCAATATGAGATGTATGGTGGAGATTAGCTTGCTTACTCTATAAAAGCAAGCCTCAAAGCCAAAGAGAAAAAGCAGATTATTTTGAATGAACAAATCAGGAAAACTTCAAGTTTTTTCTTTAAATTACTTTGCTTTGTGCTAGTAATCAAAATCCTTTTGCTTAGGGCTTAGGGTAGGGAATTCTGTTTGCTGGTGCTAATCTAGTGGCTGTGTGCTTAGATTAGTTCATATCCCCTTGTTTTTTCTTTACAAAACGGCGAGTAACAACCACATAAATACCTATTGTTTTCGAGCTAAAAACCCAAGTATTGAACATTGTATGTTTTAGTCCATAGTGTATCACTCATCTCTGCCAAGGAAAAAAAATAGTCAATTAAATTAAACAATAACAATATAGTTCATAAAATAACAATATTACTCATCGCATTACAACAACAAAGAGCCTTAGTCCCAAAATTATTTGGGGTCGGCTGACATAAATTATCCTTTAGAACCGTAATGGGTGAACTCCCATCTCAACAAGCGCAAAAGGAAAAACGGAAGTAGAGTGAAACAGAATATGAAAGGTAAAGGGGTTTTATAGATTTTAAATCGAACTTATCACATATCTAAAAACCTAAACATTAAATCAAGAATAAAGCTTAAAATGATTTTGAAAAACAAAGTAAAACTTAATATAAAAAGTTTTTGGGAAAAATAAGTAATAAGTCCATAAAGAACAAAAAATATTAAGAAAACTTAAATAAAAATATCAAATACTAAAAGTCCACGTGTATCATATCCCTACATAGTGCCCTCTGCATCACCATTCCCTCCTGAAACTCGAGAAATCTCATATCGTGCGCAATCACTCTTCTCCATGTTTGTTTAGGTCTCCCTCTACCCCTAGTAATCGTTTCTGCGTCCAGGTCTCCAACCTACCTCCGGTGCGTCCATAGGTCTCCTTCTCACATGGCCAAACGCTCTTAATCGGTTTTCCATCATCTTGTCCTCTATTGGGGCCACTTTTACCTTCTCCCTACTCACCTCAATCCTTAACCAGTCTTTCCTTGTATGGCCGCACATCCACCTCAACATACGCATCTCTGCTAAACTCATCTTTTGAATGTGACACTGTTTCACTGCCTAACACTCCGAGCTGTAAAGTAAGGCAGACCTAATCGCCGTACGATAAAAATTTCTCCTTTAATCTTTGGGGCATATCTTTATCACACAAAAACCTCGTAACACTTTTCCATTTCTTCCATCCCGCTTTAATTGTGCCACATCTCCGTCTAACTCCGCATCTTTTTGGATAATAGATCCCAGATATTTAAAGGAATCTGACCCCTCAATAACATTTCCATTGAAAACAATGCTCCCCACCTCCGTCGATCTCGGCCTCGCAAATTGACACCTCGCATACTCGGTTTTACTTCTACTTAGCCTAAACCCAGAAGTCTCCAAAGTATGCCTCCATAATTCCAACTTTCTCTCCACCCCTCTTTCGTCTCATCAATCAACACAATATCATCCGCAAACATTATACACCAAGGGATCTCGTCCTGAATATCCCTTGTCAACTCATCCATAAATACAGCAAAGAGAAAAGGACTAAGTGCGGAACCTTGATGCACACCAATGGTAATGAGAATTCTTCCGTTCTCCCAACATTAGTTCTAACACTTGTACTAAGCCCCTCATACATGTCCTTTATGAGGTCAATATATTTTCTTGACACACCCTTTCACGCCATAGCCCACCAAAGTACGTTTCTCGGACCCAATTATATGTCATCTCCAAATCAATAAAAACCATATGCAGGTCTTGTCTTTCTTCCTCTCCTGATGGTGTTCCATCAACTGTCTCATGATAAAAATTGCATTCATAGTCGATCTGCCAGGCATAAATCCAAATTCGTTTTTCGAGATATCTACCGATTTCCTAAGCTTCTGCTCGATTATCCTCTCCCATAATTTCATGGTATGACTCATAAGTTTAATGCCCCCATAATTGGAACACTCTTGGACTATTAGGAATATTAATAATAGTTGGCCCTCAACCATTACATTAAGGTTTTGGTTGAGATGGTTCATTTATCATGGTATCAGAGCCAGTGTGACCGAAGGTCACGGGTTCGAATCCTGGCAACCTCAAAACCCCTCGAAAACTCACGAAGTGGAAACCCGCACACGATATGGGGGAGCCTGTGCAAACTAATCACTCTTCAAGCCCAATGGGCATTCGAGTGAGGGAGCGTATTAGGAATATTAATAATAGTTGGCCCTCAACCATTACCTTAAGGTTTTGGTTGAGATGGTTCATTTATCATGGACATCACCTTTATTCTTGTACAAAGGGACAAGAGTGCTTCTTCTCCAAGCTCATGACTTCTTGTTACCCCTCCAAATCTTGTTGAAGAGCATTGTTATCCATTTAATTTCGTTCTCCCCAAACACCTCCAAAATTTTATGGGTATACCATCCGGCCCCTCTGCCTTCTTTGACCCCATCTTCCTTAACGCCTTCCTAACTTCAATCTTTTGTATTCAACGCACAAATTCCCGATTAACCATGCTTGGCGTTACTTGTACATCCCAAAGCCTTACTCCCGAGGTCCATTGAATAAAGTATCAAAATAAGAACTCCACCTAGCCTTTATTTCGTTATCATGAACAAGTATCTTGTCGTCCATATCTTTCACACACCTAACTCACCCAATATCCTTCATCTTTCGGTCTCTTATGCGAGCCAGTTTATAGATATCCTTCTCACCTTCTCTCGTGTGCAACCTCGCATACACCTCTTGGTTATTTTGGCCCTCGCATCACGCACCGGCTCGATTAGCTTCCTTGTACTTTGCAAAGTTCTCATCACTTATGCATTTCCCCAAAACCGTGTAACATTCACGTTTTGTCTTTATCGCTAGTCTCACGTCATCGTTCCACCAAGATGTGTCCTTACTTGATGGTCTATTAGCCTTAGACTCCCCTATCACTTTCTTCGCCAAATCCTTTCTCACAAGCTTCAATTTATCCCACGTTGCATCTACATCTTGCTCCTTGCAATCCGATCAAATACTGCTACCTCCGACCTTATCCACAAACGCCTGTTGGTTTTCCTCTTGTAGCTTCCGCCACTTGATTTGTGCCTCGCCGATTACCTTTCTCTTCCTCAAGTCTCTCCTACCCCGAAAATCAAGCACCACAAGCCTATGTTGTGTAGCGGTACTTTCACCGTGTATGGCCTTACAATCGGGTATGACCTTACAATCGTAATCTTTCACAAACTTTCACCTGGCGACGACCTAGCAACTCTCACAAACTTATCACTACACCCGGGTCTAATAAGTGAGGGTTGCTAGGTCGTCGCCCGGTGAAAGTTTGTGAGGGAGACGACCTAGCAACCCTCACAAACTTATCACTACACCCGGGTCTAATAAGTGCACCGCGTCGCTTTTGAGGAGACGCCCCAACGATGTTCAAATTCTTATTCATGTCCATTAAATGTGACTGATTTTTACGCTGGCTGCCACAGACCTACCACAACCCCCCTCCTTTCTCCGGGCTTGGGACGACAGTGAATGTGCAAAAACCACTGTTACTCCGACACTTCACTTAATTGCCGTGTCGTGTGTCAGACACGTGTCGGTGTCCGACACGACACGACACTTCGATACTTCAATTTAGACCACAAAATAGGAAAAATCATCCAAAATAGCCGTGTCCGACACTACGCCACGTGTAAGACACGACACTGTGTCGGAGAGTCGGAGTAACACAGGCAAAAACACACAGGCAAAGTTAATTTTACTCATCGCATTGATAAAAGAATTTGCACAACAAAGTATATATAGAGTAGTTAGTGAAGTTATGCAATATAATGATCAAGCTCATAAAACAAACAAAATTAAAGTGCCTATGAGTATGTAATGTTCGAAGGTGAGACTAAATTCCGTATAGTATTAGTGAGAGATTTAGAATTTCTGAATTATTTTACTCCTACTAAAACAAGCACTACTAATTAAATTAGTTTTTTTTTATCTTCTACCTTAATTTGATACAATCAATAAAAAATTCGTTGTTTAGAAAAGATATTTATCTTTTTATCCTTTTTTTAGCAATTTAACTAGATAACTTTTCAATAGTTTATTATTAAGTACTAATATATTCATCTTATTTCAATATTATATAGCTTAAATAATTCACAAAACTTGAACGAATGAAATCGCTTGAAAAGTTTCTCTTTTAAATATATACTCCCTCATATTCTATATTTTCTTCATCTTTCCTTTTTGCCCAAAAAAATAAGGAATAGAACTTGGACCACATAAAACACACTACCCCACATATCATAGAATTTGGACCACACAAATCATTCCAAAAAAGGAAATAGGGAAGAAAACTTGAATAACCGAATAAAGAAATAGGGAAGAAAATATGAAATAGGAGGGAGTATATTGATTGATTGATTACTCAATTAGTACAAAAAGTACTAAAAATATAATATTTATAAAATAATCTTTAAAGAAAATAAAAAAATAATAAATAATAAACTTAAGTTATACCGGGTAGCCCTGTGCGAGGCAGGATTAGCCCATGGGCTAGGCACGGCCCGAGCACGAAAATGGGCGTGTTAATTAGGAGCGGGTCGCGGCGCCCCTGTGATGGCAGACCTGACCCTGGACACGGATCCGGACATAGATTTCGTGTCGGACCTTTTAGTGTGAAATCCGGCCCTGCTCCTTTGAAGGTTTCTAGTAGGGAGCCAGTGAATAATAAAAAGAAATTGTTGAAGACTTGAAGATGAAGGAGAAAGCATAGGTTAGAGGATAAAGAAGATAGTTGTTGTGGGTCAATGAAGTTGAAAGAGTAAATGTTTTTTTTTTACTTTTATGAAGGAGTAAATGATTTTGCATAGAGAATTGAAGCTGTTGTTGGTCAATGAAGTTAAAGGGTTTTCCTTTTTTTGGGTAGGGTAAGAAAACTGGATTGATAATATTTAGATGTTTTTATTATTTCAGAAAAATGCCGTGTCCAAAATAATTCACGGAGCTCGTACCCGAGTCCTTGATTTTAAGATTTCAAAGATCGGATACTCTAGTCGGTGTCCGAGTTGGATCCTTGGGTCCGAGTCTGACCAGACCATCACAGGCAGAGGCAAGGCAGGGGTTGGGGTGAGTGTGCAAGGCACGGCACAGGCCAGACCATTTTTGAAGGAAGGCGCGATGGGCGGCACGCGGTCCGGCTGAGCACGACCCAATGCCAACTTTAGTTCTCATTACTCTTGGTCTCATGCAGCTCCTCAAAACTTTATAGCATTCACGGTTGGCCTTTATGGCTTGCTCACTTTAGCGTCCGAGCAAGATGTATCCTTACTCGATGGCAATATGCCTAATTCTAGCTGAGAATTGGTCTTTTTCGCTTGTCTCGTTTCCAGTAGTTTTTTCATATGATAGGAAGTAAATTCGTTGAATATAGAATTCAATATGAAAACGCCAAATGAAATCCGTGACACGCTCTTAGTAGTGTGTCCAAAGAAGCACCCTGATAGAATATACTTAAACCAACTCACAATTTGCTAGGGATTGAGCGGATTCAGTTACCTTAATTTTCCTGCATTCCATGTAATGAAGTTTAAGCTTGGTGTATTTGCCACCACAACAGTGTTCCTATAAACTTGATTTATGAGCATGTATGATGGTGTTGGAACTCGGGCTTAGTGTACTTAGCTTGATATTATGGTCCTCCTACTGTAGTAAAATAAATCAACTGTGATTTGGTAATGCAACTTTGGGAGAACTTGAGGATTTTTCATATTTCTCACTTCTTACGGCAAATTTCAGGATAATATTAACAACGGTAAATCTGGAACCAAAGTCCAATGCTTAAGCAGTGCAGCTGTAGCTTTGAAAGAGAACAAAAGTGTATTCATTGACAGATGCAATCTGGATAGAGAACAACGTGCTGAGTTTGTCAAGCTTGGTAGCTCTGACGTAGGCGTGCATGTTGTAGTGCTTGATCTGCCAGCTAAGCTTTGTATCTCAAGGTCCGTGAAGCGCACTGGTCATGAAGGCAATTTGCAGGGTGGAAAAGCAGCTGCTGTTGTGAATAGAATGCTGCAAAAGAAGGAATTACCAAAGCTTAGTGAGGGATTTTCTAGAATAACCATCTGTCAGACTGAGCATGATGTTCAAGAAGCCGTCACAACATATAGCTTGCTTGGGACATCGGATACCCTGCCATCAGGTTGTTATGGGGTGAAGAGCCCAGATACCAAGAAGCAGGTTGGTATAATGAAATTCCTAAAGAAAGTAGATCCTCCTACCAATGTGGTCTCTAGTTCAAGTAACACCTCGAGATCATCCCCTTGTCAATCTATTAAAGAAAAACAGACCTGCATTGAAGTGCCTATACCTGATTTGTCTGGACGTGTCAAAGATGAGCAAACGAAGAGTGAACTTATCAAGTTTGAATCTGTTTGTGACACATCTTCATTAACTGTGGCTCCCACCTTAGCTTTCCCCTCAATTTCAACAGATGGCTTTCAGTTTGACAGTGAGAAGGCTTCTGATATCATTGTTGAGAAAGTAGAGGAATACATCAAAAAACTTGGAAATGCAAGGCTTGTGATGATTGATTTGACTCATCATTCAAGAATCTTGTCCTTGGTTAAGGCCAAAGTTGCCGAACGAAATATTGAGCCAAATAAGTTTTTCACATTTGTGGGAGATATTACCTGCCTATATTCTAAAGGAGGTTTACGCTGTAACGTCATAGCTAACGCTGCTAATTGGTAAGTCCTGTTTTATAGGATGTTTACTTCTTTTATGACAGACACTACCACATGACTACTCTTGGTAGTAGTGAACATTCTAAAACAATGAGTTCACTCCTAGGCAAAAGAGAGCATATTTAAATTTCTAATATACTCCCTCTGTACGGGTTATTTGTTTACCTTTGGTTTTGGCACAAAAACTAAGAAAGAGGAGTGGACCAATTATTGGATGACAAGTGGACCAAATTGAGTTTGGAGGATCAAATTACCCATCAAAGGCATTTCTAAAAAAGAAAGGTAAACAATTGACGGAGATACCCTAAAATGGAATAGTTGAACAATTGACCGGGACATAGGGAGTAATTGTTAAACCCACCATATTCCTGCTTCTGATTTTAATATGGCAAGGTCTGAATATCTTCATGGATGCTGGAATAATCCGGCAAAGGCTGGGTGAAACTTGAGAAGAGATTAAATGTATCTTGCATAGAGTCTGTCCATTAGGAAATATTTTGACTTATTCAGTTTAATCTGTAATAGTCTGAATTTAAATTATAAGTATTTATTTCTTTCCGTGCTCTGATGGTGAAGTATTACTTCTTCTATCCCTATCTTCTGAAAATTTGCCTATTCAAATTTGAAAATAAAATGTACTCTCTTCCTTCACATTCAAACATCCCATAAAGTTAAAATCCCTCTCACAAAAAGGCTCATTGTGATTGGATTTGAAGGGAGGAAGTATATCAATCTGAACACTACCTGGAAGTCTGGAACTGTCATTGATTGTGAGGCAGGTTTTGTCTGAAATATATCTGATCACACTAGTCTCTGAGTTCTCTTGCTTAAAGTGCCGAAGATTGTTATATATTTGATTGTCATGTGACTGGTGGTCAGCTGTGTAACTTGTTATTTGATCAACTCTGTCACTGATTGTTTGCATGATTTCCATACTTTACTGTACAATCTGCAATTTTGTTAAGATAATGGTTTGTCATCTGCCTTTTCATCTTCAATGGAGCCAATGACGCTATATTTTGTTTTTGGATTATGTTGAAGGCTCACTAAACCAAGTATACTTCGCTTTCTAATGGAGTAGCAGTCATTTGACAAAATTTTCATTATGGGTCGTCTGTAAACAACCTATGCATGTTGCTTACTACTGCGTAATGGATAAGGCACTAGGCTCATGCTGTTTGTAATGATGGTCGTCTTCTTTACAAATAAGTTTCTTTATTTTCAGAACCAACTGGTTGTATACTTGCAATAATCAATTGCTGCTAACTGAACTGCAGGCGATTAAGACCAGGAGGAGGGGGTGTGAATGCTGCCATATTTAATGCTGCAGGTCCAAGTCTAGAGATTGCCACTAAAGAAATAGCCAAGTCTCTATCTCCCGGAAAGGCCGTTGTTGTTCCACTTCCATCAATTTCACCTTTATTTAAAAGAGAAGCAGTAACTCATGTCATTCATGTTCTTGGACCAAACATGAATCCAGAAAGACCAAACTGTTTGAATAATAACTACGATGAAGGCTGTAAAATCCTCCGAGAGGCTTACTCATCTCTTTTTGAAGGTTTTAGAACCATTCTTGAGTCTCAGACATTGGCAACAGAACGAGGGAGTGGGAAAACCCACCTAAAGCAATCGGATAATACGTCCTCTGATCAGAAGATAAAGAACGAGAGTGAATGTAGGAATGACAGAAGTAAAAAACACAAGGGACTAGAATATGAAATTGAGTGTGACCTAGCTGATGTCAGAAAGGAGATGCAGCAACTAGATAAAGTGAAAAAGAATACTAGTACATCTAAGGCCTGGGCGTCTTGGGCTCTAGCTCTGTACAACATAGCAATGAATCCCCAGAAGCATGAGAAAGATGTGTTGGAGACAACGGCTGATGTTGTTGTAATAAGTGATGCTTACCCAAAGGTACAATTGACACTTTTCCTTCTCATTAATTACTTACTCCTCTCCATCGCGAACATTATACAATAACCTCCTGATATGAAAATAGTTGTTTTGATAAAAAAGAGTTTTTTATGAGAAACTAGCTTATATTTATGTCCATTTGTGAATAATTACCTTACTTTTAGATTTTTTTGTTAAAAACTACCTTACATTTTTTTTGTTAAAACCTACCAAAATAAGACTAATGCCAATTTCCGATGATAACTGTGGTTAAATTGACCACAACAGCAAGTGTACTTCCCTCTATTTTGGTAGAGAGGTACATCGATTATTGGAGCCTTCAACCTAAACAAAGGTGAACACTTTACATAAGAAGAAGTTGTTAAAAGAGTTTGGGATTGAGGTGAGTTATTATAAGACATATTATGCTAAGTAAACGACTTTAAAAGTGATTTATGGGAAAGCGGATGAACAATATAAAATGTTTTAACAAAAAAAATCCAAGTTATCGTCGGAAATTGGCCTGAGTCTTATTTTTGGTATATTTTAACCAAAAATTAAAATGTAAGGTTTTTTTTAACAAAAAAAAAAAGATAATTTCTCACAAAAAAACCCAATAAAAAATGACGCATTATAAAGCGATTTCAACATCTACTGATAGGCAAAAAAGCACATTCTTGTAATTGCACGAGCCAATGGTCTGGATGGCATCAGAGATGTTTGCAAGGAGCACCTTGTTTTATTAGAAATGATGCATAAAGTAGGTTTGGGGTGGGTCGAGAGGTTCTTACAGGAAGACCAGTCTCTAATCTTCCGTCTTGGATTTCATTCGGTATGTTATTCTTTCACTGTTATATTTCTCTTCCACACCAGGGAGTCACATTAACAATTGAGTAATGCATATCTCCACAATTTCATGTTTCTAACTTCTGCTATGTGCACATCATTTAGACATTTGCTGCTAATGTATCTAGCTTTGTTTTGACAAAGCATCACCGCATCCCCGCATCCCGCATCTTTGATTTAGGAAAACATAAACCTTTAGATGAAATCTTTTGTTTGTTTTAGGGGGAAAGGCCAACACTTATTTGTTGCCAGAAAAAACAATTTTGTTTGCAACTCTATTCTCCACTCGCAATACTTCCCTTGAAATTAATTTTGCGTTCAAGTTATATATCCGCAAACTGAACAGACCCTTAGCTAGAAACCTAAACAACTCATGTACTTCTTTTTCTGTACCCTTAAAACTCCAATTTTTTTAGAGCTCGTAAAATTTTATCTTCTTTTGTAAGAAAGAAGAAAAAGAAAGTTCTAATAAAGAAAATAAAAACAGATTGCTTTAACTTTTGATTTGTATCCTACAAATCAGGTTCCATCTATGAGGCAATTGCACCTTCATGTCATCAGTCAGGATTTCGATTCAGAGTCTTTGAAGAATAAGAAGCACTGGAACTCTTTTAACACTGAATTCTTTCGAGATGCGGTTGATGTGATTGAGGAGATTGGCAAGTTTGGGACACCGTCACTAGGAGATGAGAGTCTTCTATTGAAAGAATTGCGATGCCACCGGTGCAAGAGCGCACACCCAAATATACCTCGCCTCAAGTCGCACATTAGCAAATGTCGTACCCCTTTCCCTACCGAGCTACTTGAAAAAGGTCGTCTTTTACAAGCATCACCACAAACAAATTCCATTCTGTAGTTTGCATATTGGTTAATGTATATATCTGGTCCTTGACTCTCCTACAAGTGTGGAGCATGAATTTTTGGGAAAATGTTTCATGTTGCAGGGTCTTTTTCAAAGACCAGTGTGTCAAATACTCAAATGATGACAGACAACTACAGGGAAATGCCGGTACTGAAGTGACCAGAAACATAGCTCGAAATTGGCTGGTCAATGTTACCTCTTTTTTTTGTTCGACTAATTTAGGTTTCTTTCACGCGGTCGCTTTGATCACTAGGCAGTAAGCCCACACTTGAGACTGTGAGACCGTCTTCTTATCGTAATTTTTGCCACACTAGATACTTCGGATTTGAGTTTCTTCCCCCTCTTTATAACAAGTGTTCCCACCACTTTTAGCATATGTAATATATTTGCAAGCATTTGTGGATGGACAGTGGTTAAAGTAAGCGAAAGGAAGAGGTCTGTTCTGGCCAAAGTACCCCGAATGCTAAAACCCTCCTACCGCAAAAGCCTTTCCCCAATCTCATGGCCTCTGCCATTACGAGCTCACACCATCATTGGACCCCTTTCCCGATACCACTACTGCACTCATGTATAGCAGCCTTGTTCATCCCTCCCTCTGTCGGTCGTCTTGATACAGAATAACAGAATTACACTTTTGGCGCCAAAAGTAGTTGTTAAGAAGTTGTTAGAAGTGAGCTGGAAATTAGTTAATATAAAAGCTAAAATCCTGAGAACCACAAAAAAATGCCTTTCTGCTCTATGTATTGATCAACCTAGAGAAATGGGGTCATATCTTGGTCTTCCTTTGGAATGGGGAAGAAGTAAGGTTGATTTTTATGCAAGGATTGTTGAAAAAGTTCAACAACGAATTCTTTCATGGAGGAATCGTTTTCTTTCGTCTGCTGGTAAATTAAAACTGATTTCCTCTGTACTCTCATCGCTTTCTATTTATTCTCTATCGACATTTCGAATGCCGGTAAGTGTGACTAGTAAAATTGACTCTTTACTGTCACAATTTTGGTGGGGAGATAATACAGTTGGAAATCGTGTTCACTGGTGTAGTAAGATGTACTTGCAACTACGTAAATGTGATGGAGGTTTGGGTATTCGAAGAACTGAAAGCATAAACCAAAGCCTGTTAGCAAAAGTGGGCTGGAAAATTATTACAAATCCGAATGCTTTGATCTCGAAAGTTATTGGTACTAAATATAACATAATGCATAGTCAGGAAGGGACATCTACTACAGATACTAGAATCCCTACCTCATGGGGAGGAAGAAGTATTCAATGGGGTATGGAACTCTTGAAAGGTAATACATCATGGCAGATTGGGTTTAATTCTCAATTGGATTTTTGGCGCGACTGTTGGTTTAAAAACACAAACCTCCTGACTTTATTGGATTTGGATGCAAATTTGGTTCCCTTCAATAAAATAGGAGAATTTCAGCTTGATAATGCAGAATGGGATATCGATAAAATTCGGTCCTTGGCTACCGGTTTGTTTGATGTTGATGATATTTTAGTTTCTATCCTCGCCAATCAGAAACCCTTTCATTCGGATTCAGATAAGTTAGTTTGGAATAAAACTCAAAATGGTATATATCTATTCCCTTACTAAAATATGAGCAAGCCAAGTAACTATTCACAATGAATAGTAACCAAACACATTACTTTTTCCCTTTTACCTTCAAAACTCATCATTTCATTATACTCAATTATGTGTGTTTACTTCTCATCTCAATTACTTCCATGTCACAAACTCTTGTCTCAATATCGTCTCTTCCGTCCAACTCTCATCTCGATTTGTTTAATCCCATCGCACTCTTGTAATTCACTCAATTAAATTCATAACCTAGAATTTCCAGATTCAATTCAATTGGTTCGATTCGATTAATTGCTGATTTTCGAGTATGTAATTCTGTTTTTGTTTTTCTCGTTAATGATTTCGTTAATTCGTTTTGATTATTGCGGTTGATTCATTTCTATTTGATTTGAATGTAATTTATGCTTGTTCAATTGTTCATACTTCATTTAATTGGATATTGTATGTGTAACACTAAATTAGGGTTTTGTTCTGTTGTTTTCTGAGTAATTAGTGATGTTACGGTGTAATTTATTGTTCTGTCGTTAGATTTGAGTATACATTGAACAATAATTGTGAAAATTGTATTAGGTTTGTTCAATTAGCGTTTTCGCGTACAATGTAGTAATTGTTTAGCAGCATTATTCGGAATCGTAATTATGTAGGATTGAATTAGATTTTACTTTATTGAAAGGCTTTTCTATATATTTGATTTGATTCTAATAAATTAGGTTTGTTTTTACATCCATCACGCTTGACCTCGAGGGAGACATTCCTGGCATTTTGGCTATTTTATCTCTTCTGAAACATTTCTACATTACTTAATGGTAATTTCATTAGGGCTATGGGGTTCCGTTGTTTTCTATGAGTCATATTTTATGGTATTTTAATTACAAATTATGATTATTTGGTTAGTTTATGTTATTAGGTATTCTTACTTTTTACCTTTTATAAGAAGAGACGGTGGATGAAGAAAGCGTAGAGAGAGTAAGGATGAGATAAATGACTGGTAAAATTGTAAGAAGAGACGGTGGATGAAGATTGACATACCCAAAGCACAAACTTGTAGTTAAGTGAGGAGTGAAAAGGCCCAAAAGGAAGAAGTGAGTAGCAAACTTAAATGGAGAGTAAAACACACTAGCACTATATTGTTGCTATCTGAATATATGTCGACATATGCTGACTTTGTTTGTGGGATCTTACAAATGTACATTATTATCGAAGTTAAAAGTTATGTTTATTTTTTATCAATTCGGGTTCGAGACAAGATAGGAGAGTATTTGAGTTCGGGAGGACACGTGTTGTTAGGCCTAAATGAAGGCACATTGCCACAATAATTTGGCTACATGGACTTGGTGAAATTAGTTCAAGGTGCTCATCATTTAATATCTAACTAGCTCGTTTTGATGTTGTATGAGACGGTCTCATCATTAAAACCCACCCATTAACAATAAGTCGGTGAAATAAACCTGAAATCGTAATTGACAACCTTATATAGATGATGAACATCATATTTAAGTTAACTATAGTTTTTCTAACGCGTGTGTGCTAAGTTATGCCTTTTGTGCAATTGATTTCATATGTCGTATTCTTCCGAGACAGCGACGAAATGTGCTGATTACAGGGTTTGATATAGCAGAGACTTAAGAAGATAGTCCAAATGACATAGAGGGATTGGATGCATCAGTTGCACATATTGTGAATTAGCTGTCAACTGAACGCGATGGTAAATGTCGAAACTTACACTTCTTAATCCAGGAACTTCTTTTCACTAAAATTCATTCAGGTCATTTCAAGTTGAGTCATGTAAAATGTTAAGTCTGTTTTACCTCCTATTGTTCTCATTGAGTCTGATTGAGGATCGGTAAGATTATTCAAGTCGGTTGACTTTTGCTAGGTCTCATAGAGGCTTCTCTTGTAGTTCTTAAATGGACATATAATTTTGCCATTCTTACTCGGACCTTTTAAAATTCTTAAAAGGAAAGATTTTCTCAACAATTCATGAACAACCACAAAAAAGAGACACTCTGTAAACATTTAATGTTCATCAATAAAAAAGTTTGGATTTTTATATGCAAATTTATGACTTTGAAAGAAATAGAGTTTAAGAAACGGTAAGACTGCAAAAAAATGGAAAATTCAGTTAAAAATATAGAAAAAATATTGATTGATTATTGATGATTAAGCGGCAGAAGAATAATAATATAACAAGGTAAAAACAGTGAAACAACAGGAAGTTTTTCTTAAAACCGTTTTTAATTAAGATATCTCCATCTTTATTCAATTCGGGTATAGGAGTCGTCTTAAATTAAGATGATTAAGAGAGGTAAAGGGTAAGTAAGAAAAAAGATACAGAAGTAGGAAGAAATAGTAGAATTAATGGAGTGAACCCCAGCTCATACGGTTTGCATGAAGGCCTACACAACACACATAATAGACTGTAGTAAGATTGAGGAAAAGGGAAGAGAGAGTCAAAGAAGAGGAACGGAGGAATGGAGGAATGGAATACACACAAATTTGATGCACTAATTTTGAAGACTGTATTGGGTGTATTGTTGTTGGCTGTTATAGTTGGTTCTTTTACATTTTCATTTAATTGTGATAAACTTCATGATTGTGTCAAAGAAAAATTAGATGGAAATGATCGAGTGTGCTTAGAATTTGCTATTTTATTTTACTAAAAGGATTGTTCAGAAGTTGGAACTTGTAAAAGGTATCCAGATAATTCAAAAAGAATTAGATTGTACTTAATGTTGCACGGAAATGTATCCCAATATTTAACCCTTTTATTTTCTCAATTGCAAGCACAAATATTTTGAATGTAAAGCTCAGCTCAGCAGACACCTAAAGATGTAATATACACATCACATTAAAGCATATATATGAAAACAAACTGCGCCGATTTAAATATCTAGGGGTATCGCGTGTGCCGTATACCAAGATTTTTACAATGCTGTCGAACAAAAGACATTTCTAAAATGCACACTCTACTAAAGTTTTTCAATTTTCAGTAGTTTACAAGAACTCATGTAATGAATTTCATACTTTACCAACATTCTTACAAAATTTTAGCGGTAACTTTGATGTATTTCAAACTTAATTTTCGATGTCGGACTAGAATTAGGGTATGTGCACATGTAACAAAGAGTATTGATATTGAATGCCAAAACTTTAGTTTTTTCAAATCATGAAGAAAATCTTGCACTTTTTCTCCGATAAAGTCATTTGAAAAAAGGAAACTCCGCTCTATATTGATACAACCTCAATGAATATGGATTCAATCTTTCACCTACAAAGTGCCCTGAATGAAATTTTGGTTAAGATTCTGACCTGAGATTACGGTTAAACCCCTTATAGAGGCAGTCACAAAGAAAAAATTGGGCTCAATTGAGCGTGTTTATTATAGTGACTTTCGTGAGCTTGCTACGCTTAAAGAATTAAACTATGATGATATAACTATCTTGGGGTATGGCGCGCTTCGCGCGCCATACAACAACTAGTAATAGTAAAAGTGGATATGTGCTTGCTTTGGATCAAGCATGGGAAATGAAGGGATCCATAAAGGATAATAGGCGTAGGCAGGAAGCATTCCCTGACTTCTGCAGAGGAAAATTATGGCATCTTGGTATTATGGATAAATGGAAAATTTTCCTCTGGAAAATTTTAACTCAAGCACTACCTTGTGCTGCAGAATTGGCTAAGAGGAAATGTCCTTCTGATGGATTATGCAAATTCTGTCAAGATCAAAACATTACTGAAACATTGGAACACCTACTACGAGACTGTCCTATTGCGTCTCATATTTGGTTGGGTTCACCTCTGGGGATACAATCATCTACTGCAAATAATCAAGACATCCGTCTATGGATCATCAATTGGATTACATCTTTATCGCTCATGAATGACAAGGTTTTCCTACTATCTACCTTTGTTTCTACTCTTTGGGCAATTTGGTGCAGTAGAAATGATAGGGTGTTTAAAAATCAGCAATTTAACTTCATCAATACCCTAATCAAGATCAAATCCGATGCTGCTGATAATATGTTTAACGAGGAGTATAAGAAACAGCGTAGTCTTGATCTACGTAAGAACATTGATCCCTCTAGCTAGAACTACAAATCTGCTTAGAAATCATTTACCAGTGTCTATTATTGGACAGTCGGTTTGTCAATCGCACATAAGAATTAAATGCGATGCAGCTTGGGATGCATCGTATAAGGCGGCGGCTGCATGGCTTTTTCGTGATTTTCAGGGACGAACAGTTAAATGGGGAGTTAAACGTTTTTGGGCTTCTTCTCCGATCCTGGCGGAAGCCAATGCACTTCTGGAAGCCTATAAAGATGCACTTTCTCAAGGTTTTTATCACATTGACGCTACTTCGGATTGTCTCAACCTTGTCTTGCAGGTTAATGGATGCGGAATCATCGACAAAAATATCACATCCACAACGAAGGAAATTTTACATGTTATTAGTAGCTGTCATTGCTTTTCTTTAAGTCATTGTCCTAGGTACCTTAATAGACTGGCACATGCTCTCGCTAAAGAGCATTTGTGTTAGATCATAAGCCCATGTCAAAAAAAAAAAAAAAAAAAAAAAAAAAAATTGTAATTCATTCAGACATTTACTCACAAAATTTCAATAAGAATCCTCAATCTTTCTCTCATTTCTTATCTCTCAATTCTCTTTAATTGTTAGCAGTTTGTGTACAATCTTCTCGAAGTTCTCGATTCTCCATTAATCCAGAGTAACTTCTTGTAGACTGTATCATTGGTATCAGCCTATTTTGATCCTTTGATTTAGCTTCCGCACAATTATCAAATCAATTTCCGTTTTCCCCAAATTGGAGAACCCTAAACTGGCACCTGCAGCAAAGAAATTGACGGTGAAGCAATTGCAATCAGCAATGGAAGAAAGAATTTCGACATTGGAAGAAAAACTGGAGCAACAAACAACAGTTCTGGGTGAAATAATGGCGTTATTGAAAACACAGGAGCAAGGGAGATCTTCCGGTTCTGGTTGTCGTGAAGGAGGACATGAAACTGGCGATTCTCAGATAGGTACTCGAAATCTTCTTAAATTCACACCAAAACTTGAGTTTCCTTCTTTTGATGGTAGTAATCCTAGAATTTGGATGAAGAAATGTGTTAAATACTTCAATTTGTGTAAAATTCCTGAGGAACAACATGTTGATTTAGCTAGCATGTACATGTTGGGTAGGGCTGAATCATGGTTCAATAGTTATATTGCTGTAAGACATCATGTTGATTTAGATAGCATGTACATGAAGAAATGTGTTAAATACTTCAATTTGTGTGCAAGGTTTAAGGAACATATATAGCTGGAAATGTAGTAGAGGAATTTAATAAATTGCGTCAAACAAGATCAATTGATGATTATCTTGATGCATTTGAGAATCTGAGAGGTTTAATGTTGAAAAGAAATCCTCTATTACCTGAGCAACACTTTATTGATAGTTTTATTGGAGGCTTGAAACCTTCTTTGAAACCTTTTGTGAAAGCCTTCAAACCTGGCAATATTGCATCTGTGGTTGAATATGCCAGATTACAGGAGGAAGCTTTATCTGTCAACAGATTTCCTTCAAAAATTAACCCTCAAAACAATACATCAACTACAAAATCTGGAACTTTTCATCCATCTTTTATAAATCAGACCACATCAAAAGGGCTACTGCCCACCCCTCCTTTCAATTCTACACCCTTCACAACAAATCCCAGGACTACAAAGTTTATTAGTGCTGCTGAGAGAGCAGAGAAATTAAAGAAAGGAGAATGCTATTTTTGTAATGAACCATATAACAAGAACCATGTCTGTAAATTCAAAGGCACTCAAATGTTTGCAATTGAAATAATAGGGGGAGAGGAGAAGGAACAAGATTGTTCTGTTGAGTTGGAGGAATCTGGGGAACCTGAAATGGTTCATGAGATAGTGAATAATATTCCTTGTATTTCAATGAATGCGTTATCTGGCAGTCCAGGGTTTCAGACCATGAGGGTCACTGGATATGTGGGAAAAAAACCAATACACTTTTTGATTGATTCTGGGACTACACACAATTTCTTAGCTCAAGAAATGGCTATCAAATTGGGATGTAAGCTGGACACAATTACCCCTCAGTCAGTGACAGTAGCAGATGGGAGTCACTTTCCTTGTCAACTGATGAGCAGGCAGTTCACTTGGCAGTTGCAAAACACTCAGTTTGAGGCTGATGTGTTGATTATACCCTTGGGGGGTTGTGATATGGTTCTTGGGGTACAGTGGTTGAGCACTCTGGGGACTGTGAGCTGGAATTTCAAAGATCTAAAAATGGAATTCAGTTACAATAATAGGAGGCATGTACTGAGAGGGATGACACCACAATAGGTTAAAACAGGCCAGCCTACTTCAAAGTTGCTTAATACTGCTGCTCAATTATGTTTCTTACAGCTTAGTTCACAACAAGATGAAGAACCTCAGATACTATGTTGTAGTCAGCAAACCAGTGAAAGCACTAACCTTCATGTGGAGCTGAGTGATCTTCTTCAGCAGTACAAAGACCTCTTTGACGAACCTACAAGTCTGCCTCCCACTGGAGGAGTGTATGACCATAGAATTCCTTTGATGGAGGGAGTTCAGCCTGTGAACATTAGGCCATACAGATATCCTTTGAAACAAAAGGATATCATCGAGAAGTTAGTGCAGGAGATGACAGTGCAAGGCATGCATCATACAACCCAGTTGCAACTCTTTTGCTTCTCCTGTGGTTTTGGTGGGAAAAAAGATGGGTCATGGCGCTTATGTGTTGATTATAGGGAGCTTAATAAGAGAACAGTTAAAGATAAGTTTCCTATACCAGTTGTAGATGAACTTATTGATGAATTAGCTGGTTCAGAGGTGTTTTCCAAATTAGACCTCAGGGCAGGCTATCACCAACTGAGAGTACATGCGGCTGATGCGTTTAAAAATGCATTCAAGACTCATACTGGCCACTATGAGTTCTTAGTAATGCCTTTGCACCAGCTTCATTTCAGAATCGGATGAACAATGTGTTCAGCTCACTATTGAGGAAATGTGTCTTGATTTTCTTTGATGATATATTGGTGTACAGTTCATCTTTAGAGGAACACTGGCAGCACTTGAAAGTTGTTTTTGAGCTAATGAGGGTACACAAGCTGTATGCAAAGCGTAGCAAATATGCATTTGCAATCAATAAGGTGGAGTATTTGGGGCATTTCATCTCAGGACAAGGGGTGGAGACTGATGCAAAGAAAGTTGAATCAGTAAGTGGCTTGAACCAAAAACAGTGAAGGAGTTGAGGAGTTTCTTGGGATTGGCAGACTATTATAGGAAGTTTGTTAAGAGATATGCAGTCATTAGTCATCCTTCGACACAGTTGTTAAGGAAAGGAGCATTTAATTGGGATACAGCGGCAGTAACTGCATTTCGGCAACTTAAGACGGCTCTTTGCAGTGCACCTGTATTGGCACTCCCGAACTTTGACAAATTATTTGTGGTAGAGACTGATGCTTCTAATAATGGCATAGGAGCAGTGCTCATGCAAGAAGGGCACCCTCTAGCATTCATCAGCAAGACACTTAGTCCTAAGTGGCAGAAATTGTCAGTATATGAGAAGGAGTTGCTAGCTATAGTCTTTGTTGTACAAAAATGGGAGCAATACTTGACAGGGCAGAAATATTAATTAAGACTGATCAAAAAAGTCTTAAGTGGCTATTGCACAAAAGATTTCCACACCATTCCAGCAATTTTGGCTATCCAAGCTAATGGGCTTTGACTATGACATCCAATACAGGGCTGGAAAGGAGAACCTGGCTGCAGATGCTCTATCAAGGATACCTGGGAGTAAATTGATGTGTATAGCCTTATCTGATGCTCATTCTGAGTTACCGGAGTTAATTCAGAAAAGTTATGATCTTGACACTTTTCTTAGTAACTTGAGAGAACAGTTGTTAAGTGATCAAACATCTCCTTCTTCCTATAAAATGAGGAATGGTTTGATCCGAAAGAAGGGAAGAATTGTGATAGGTCCTGATATGGCCCTAAGGGATCAGATTTTGACTTGGCTTCATAGCACACCTCAAAGTGGGCATTCAGGGAGAGATGCCACTACACGAGGAGTGAAGACTCTATTTGTGTGGAAGGGAATGACCAGGGACATAAGCCATTTTGTTAGGCACTGTGTCACTTGCCAGGCAAACAAATATGATCACTCTCCTTACCCTGGTCTGTTGCAACCCTTGCCAATACCCTCTGAAGTTTGGCTCGACATTTCTATGGACTTCATCACAGGGCTGCCAAAGTCACAAGGAAGGGAGGTTATATTTGTGGTGGTGGATAAAATGAGTAAGTATGCTCATTTTATGGCTCTTTCTCACCCTTTCACTGCCATTGAAGTTGCTCAAGCTTACTTAGACCATGTGTTTAAGTTACATGGATGGCCAAGGAGCATAGTAAGTGATAGGGATGCAATTTTTACCATTCAATTCTGTCAGGCCTTGTTTCAGCTTCAAGGTTCTGAGTTACTGCTGTCTTCTGCATACCATCCACAAACAGACGGCCAAACTGAAGTGGTAAACAGGTGTATAGAATCTTATTTGAGGTGTATGTGTGGTGAGAAACCCAAAAAATGGATGATGTGGCTACCTTTAGCTGAATGGTGGTACAATACCACTTATCATTCTGCCACACAAATGACTCCTTATGAAGTTGTTTATAATCAACCTCCTCCAATTCATCTACCTTATTTACCAGGAGAATCCTCAGTGGAGAGTGTAGACAGAACAATGCAAAGGAGAGAGGCCATGTTGGTTGTGTTAAAGGAAAAACTATCAAAAGCTCAGCATAGAATGAAAGTACATGCTGACAAAGGGAGATCAGAAAGGAATTTCAGCATTGGAGACTGGGTGTGGCTAAAATTGCAGCCATACAGACAAGAATCTGTGGCTAGCAGGGTGAATGTGAAGATTGCTCCAAAGTATTATGGACCATTTCAGGTGGAAGACTTAGTGGGGAAGGTTGCTTATAAGTTAGCACTATCTACCGGTGCTAAGATACACAAGGTGTTTCATGTGTCTCAACTAAAAGCTTTTAGGGGTGTACTTCCTAGAGCACCACATATTCCTGAATGGATGCAAGGGTTGTCAAGTGAAGATGTCATCAAACCAGAGGCACTGCTAGAAAGAAGGATTGTTAAGAGACAAAACAAAGCAACAGTACAGTACTTGGTACAGTGGAAAGGATTTCAGGGGCATGATGCAACTTGGGAGTTTGCAGATGTGTTAGAGCAACAATTTCCTGATATCACTCAAAAGTTAACCCAGACTTGAGGACAAGTCTCTTTTAAAGGGTGGAGATATGATACAGAATAACAGAATTGCACTTTTGGCGCCAAAAGTAGTTGTAAAGTTGTTAAGAAGTTGTTAGAAGTGAGCTGGAAATTGGTTAATATAAAAGCTAAAATCCTGAAATTGTAATTCATTCAACATTTACTCACAAAATCTCAATAAAAATCCTCAATCTTTCTCTCATTTCTTATCTCTCAATTCTCTTTAATTGTTAGCGGCTTGTGTACAATCTTCTCGAAGTTCTCGATTCTCCATTAATCCAGAGTAACTTCCTGTAGACTGTATCACGTCCCCACCCTTCTCCAACTCTCTCAATCTTTACTACTTAACAAAGACCCAACAGGCCAACATCATGATGTACAACTTTCAACAAATAAAGTTCGTCAGAGTTTAAACATGTTGCGTCAAAAGTTTACGTATTGACAATTTAAACAATATCATGGGATGCTCACTGCCTCATCACAACATTTACACAAGGAGGTACCGGCCCCCATTTGAATTTGCTTACTTGAATACATTTGCATATCCACGCCAAACAGCACTAGTCGAAACTCGAAACTCGTTTCCTCTCTATCTACAATCCTATTTAGTTGGCCTTTCATAATCTTCTACTCGCATTACAAATAACATACTCTACTTGATTAGCGGTTTTTGGCGTGTCTTACTGAATTGTACATCACCACTCAAAACAGATCCGATAAACTTCTCAGCTTCCTCTTCGGTCAAATCACCAGTAAATGCTGCATACTTACCTTTACGAGCTTTATAGGCCACCAAGAACTTATCCTGTGATTTAAAGCCGGATCTGTCGAAGGCATCCAGAAATGTTTGTTGCTGAGTGGCATCAACCATTGCGTAGGATATGGAGTCCTTGGAATCGGATGATAATCGTCTTCTTGATAATGATTTCTGGGAAACCTGAACGCAGGCACAAGAACAATCAATAACAATGTAATCACTCCGGATGCAAGCAAAAATGCCTCAGACTCCCGCCTCTGATGAAAAATGAGAGGGATTAAACAGCTCCAGTGTTCATAACACAAAAAAACTGTTTCCATATGAAGTTTTATGGAAATTATGATGAACGACACGGATACTAAGATATTTGGCATTCAATCGGAGAGAGTGGTCGTTTGATTGAAGGTATGAACTTGCAATGCCTAGGGGAGTATTTTAGAATTCATGTAACTAGAAATGTTGTTTGCTTACATAAAAGAGTTGTAATTGGTGGCATTACTACTCATCTAGGGGAGTATATTGTAATTCACGCGGAGTTCCAATTCGTTCGTTTGTATCGGGATGACCAACCACATATTATCCATTTCGCAATTCACAAGAATTGAAATTGAGTGTTTTTTAAGGTCACCCAAATGACCACTGGGTAACTCAATATGTAAGAACGAAATATAAGAAACACAAGAAAAAGTGTCTCCGAACAGATTTAAACTTACCATTGAAAGGATGGATTCGAGTTTTGCCCTTGCTTTAGAAGATCTGAACACACCAAGTAGGCAAACAGGATTTTCTTCTCCACATATCTCAAGAAAATTTGATGTTGTCAAGTGTGGTATTTGTTTAGCAGATGATTCACTTTTGGTTTTCTTGGGCCTAGTCGAAGCAGCCTTCTGGTTCTTCTTTTCGAAGCTGTCAAGCAGGAGACCAAGTTCCTGAACAGCTGACTCTACATCTTTCACAGATACTCCAGCTTTCAGTATTTGTTGCTCCCCATTTGCCAACCATCCTACTATAGCTGGGAGCGCACTCACCCCCAACCTTTTGACGGATGAATCCAAAACATCACGAACCTGCACACCCAAAAAGAATCCTTCTCTTAAATATATACTCTAAACACAATTCAGGAAAACCTTACTGTCATTGAGTCACACAAGAGAACTAACTGCACATGTCCGATAGAGTAGCTGCCACCACACTAATGACATACTTACCTAGGTTTTGAACCTAGCACCATTGGCATTTGGCACTGCTTCTTCATCCCCTTCACAGAACTAATTATATATTTATATCCCATAAAACAGCCCTATCACTGATCATAGATATCTAATCATGATAATGTTCTCCCTATGCTACAATTCATATCACATTTCTTTGACTTTATTTCGTAGCATCTTCCTCAGTCAGCATAGCCCTTACTCTTTGAGCCAGGTGCGGTAAAGGTTAGTCCATAGGGGTAGAGATGTGGCATTGTGGCACACAAAAATACATTATACTATACCTGGGCATCATAGAAGACAAAACGTTTGCGGTACAAGCCACTGAGAGTACGCCAAATCATGGGTGTATCTTTCCTTGTTGAGAGAAGCATGACCCGAGGTAATTTTACCCCGGCTCCAAAGGAAGGTGCAAAGTTATCCAGGCTAATACGCCTCGAGAACCGTGGCAGGTGTTCCTGACAGAAACTCTTTAAAGCTCTTAAATCCCAGTCACCAGTATATTCCGCAAATGAGCCACTGTCACTAGTGATGAAGGAATATACAAAAAGCCTCGGTGCTCCATACGGATTTAATTTATGGGTCTTACAAAAAGAAGATTCAATCTCGCAGTTTATTTTACCAACCTGCACCACAGAGCATAAGAATCAATATCACATTTCACTAATTACAATTTACAACGTATCTTATCAGACTGACGCACTGACCGGTATAAATACTGGTTTTCAACATGTGCCCTAAGGGCACACAATAATACTCAATACACTCCCAATTTACTCCCAAATTACTATAAAAAGATTATCTCCTAACCAATAATTATGGTAAAATAGGAAGATAATTACATTCTCATGGTAATGTAATTAAATGAGGATCAGTCTCATACTTTCATCACCCTTTTCCTTGTTCATCAATTAGAAACTAAAAACTGCCAAATGAAAAAGAGAAATGATGCATACTTTCAAAGCTCCCTTGACTGAGTTAGCAACCTCCTCCAAAATAGATTGGTCCTGTTGAGGCAATGTCTTTGAGGGTCTAAAGGATAGTAGAAGCCATGTGAATCCTTTATCATATATTTCTTTCTCGAATACTTTTGAATTTACTACTCGGATAGTCTTGGGCGAGGTCTTAGGGCCAGACTGGGGACCACCTGAACTATGAGATCGACCAAACTTAGATTCGCGAGAACCAGTACTGGCACCAGCACTTCCCCCAAAAAAGTTTGAAAATATATCATTGAGACCAAAACCAAATGGGTTCCCGCCACTAGGTCCACCAAAAGAAAAGGAGAAAGACTGCCCGTCTTTGCCACCCATATTCTGCGACTGGCTCTGTCCAGGCCTCCCACTTGTGAAGTAGGTATATCCACCAGAATCTGCTGCATTTCCACTATCAAAGGATGGGCCGCCTTTCTCGTCGCCATAAAGATCATAATTTTTCCTCTTTTGCTCATCAGACAAAATTTCATATGCTGCAAGGCAAGATTATAGGTAATAAGATTATACCACCCAAATAGACCTGGTAATCAAGTCAGTCTGGTATGTTTCTGGTAGGGCTGTCAAGTTAAGATTTCAAGTGAGTCTGCCATTAGGGTGTTAAGAAATTGATTTGCACGAACAGGAATTGACAACATTTAAACCACACCGAATAGTCCCCGCTTTCCTAATAGAATAATTCAACCCTTAATAAGTGAGTTAATCCGAAATTTCTATTGAGAAAAGGCGATGTCCTTCTGAATTTGGGCACAAAAACAGAGAAGTAATTCAGAATGTTAAAGTAGTCTGAGATGCAAAAGATGATGAAAGTTTTTTCTACATTTCCTTTATCTGATTTGAGGCATATGCAGGGGTAGGGGGTAAGACGCAGGGGAATGAGTTAAACCAAAGAATGCAACCCTTGGATTCGGATTGATTGCATTCTTTGGATATTGGTAGTAAAATCATTATTAGTGCGTAATTTAAAAAGTAAGTAAGTTGGTAAGTATTAGTTTACCGTTGTTAATCTCCTCAAATTTGTGCTGAGCACCCTTCTCTTTGTTCTTATCCGGATGGTACTTTAGAGAAAGTCTAAAGAGTTACAATAAAAACAAACAATAATATGATAATATTAAGAGTAAGGAAATGGGAATGTGCAGTGGGATGCTAATAAGAACTAAGAAGATGAAGATGAAGATGAAGATGAAGAGTTAACCAAAAAAAGCAAAGCATTTTCATATCAGGATTGCATACTTGTGAAAAGCCTTCTTGATATCACGCTGACTTGCACTTTGATCAACACCTAGAATCTGAACACATCATTCATCATTCATCATTCATCATTCATCATTTCTCACAACCCTAATCAACAACCGCAATATAAACTGCAAATCAAATTAAATTAAATTAAATAATCCAATTAAAATTAAAATCATAATTACAAAGGATACCTACCTTATAAGGATCACCAGGCTTCTTAGCTTCACCAACATAAACGATCATTAACCAAACTAAAACCATTGTACCAATCTTTAAACCCGCATTCATCTTTTATTATATAAATAATTCTCCAAATATTCTCTCTCTCTCTCTCTCTCTCTCTGTCTGAGTGTTTGGAGCAGCAAACAATTCAGAAAACAGAATACAAAACTTATTTAATTGAATTTAATTAAATGAGTAAATCAAGGGCGGGTGGTATAAAACTATAAATCAAAGTGGAGGACGTTTCGGGAACATCTACTACATCTACGTGGGTACTTTAAGGATCTTCCACGCACATGGACCAATCGTCTTTCGCCTTTTCTTTTATTTACGTGATTACGTCCCACCTTTCTTCCCTACGTTCTAATACGGTTTATCCTACTCCTCCGATTTTTTGTGTTGTTTCTAACACAAAAAAATAAGGAAATTAATTTGGATCACACAATACACATGATCTCACATGAAATTAATTTTGGACCACACAAAGTTGTCCAAAAGAGAAAAGAGGGAACATCATGTAATTCGACCAAAACGGAAAGAGGAAATGGGAGGTAGTATTAGTTTTGGACCAGTACACAAAATTGCACGCCTATATTTTCAGAAAAACACAAATACTCATTTGTGACGGATACCGTTTCCTCACGCAAAATACCCACTTTTTCTCTATCTCTGACATTTATTCATATGATCCCCTTTTTCCACTAACTCATTTTGTATCCATTTTATCTCACAAAATATCCGTCATAAATGGTGACCCGTCACAAACAAGACTTGCTATTAGAAAAATTTAAGTGAATAAACTCATCATTGCAACAAACCTGTCGTAGCGGAATTTTTTTTGCAGCCTATCATTGTCGCCTTCCCGAAAACAGAATGTTCGGTGGGTAGTCGTATAGTTGCCGGAATTTTTTGCTCCAAGTTATTTCTCGGTCGATAATGCCCAACTGTCCAGATCTACGTGTTGGAAAACCGAGTATAGTCATACTAACTAGTTTTATTTTTAGTCTTACTAATTTTACTAATTAAACTCATATTAATTTAGTCGATCTTATGCATGCAAAGTGAATGCGGAACAATAACGAGAAGGGGCTTACAAACGGTCCGAATAAGTGCTAGGACGATCCTCCACGGAGCAACCAAAATAGCTTGCCTCCTTTACGATGCACCCAAGACCTACCCTCAAACACCGAAACACGAACACGAGCTAGGTGATGGAATCGGTTATCTCAAAACCGTAAACTAATATTCATTTACTAGCTTACTAAAATATTATGTAAATAATATTTAGAGAGTTTTTATTTTCTTATGCTTAGAAAATATACATAGAGGATTTATGAGTCTTTTCTTACTCTAGAAAATGACTTAGGTGAGTTCAATATAATGTGTACATCACATATATATTATGTTGGGTTTTGGTTTAGGCGTGTGAACCTTGTAAATCAAGGCCAATTTAGATCCCCTTTGTCTTTACATAAGGTTAGGGTTGCATGCCTACTATTAGGCATCTTACCTTTCTAATGATTGTGTCTTTGTCCATTAATTCAAACAAATTGTAAAATGGACTTCCATTTTACAATTTGTAATTTGTACAATTGTGTAATATGTGACATCTTATGTGACATAATTCAATTGTATTAATTTAAAATATATTTATCATATAAACAATATTTCTAAATTAATTAAATCATATTTAACAAATTATTTTAGTAATTCGTAATTACCGTCCCAACATATGGTTATCGTAATAATCGTCGATACGATATAGTAACAACGTTTGTAATAACCATGAACCATTCATTATAATTTCGACATTTCTAAAATATCGATTAATATTTGATAATTGATACATTTCAATTTCAAATATAAATCTTACTTTAAGATTCAACCTCTGGTTTCTCAATATACGATTTTAAGAATATCGATCAATCTGTATCCTATACAATTAATCAATATATTATTTAAAGGGTCTGTCCTATAGGTGTGACCTAAAGGGATCAACTGACCACCACCGTCATACGACAGTAATGTCAAACTCTAGTCAGCCAATCATTACCGATTAATGTTGGTCAGTTGACTAAATCAATATTGGATCGTCCCTTGCATATTCTTATAAGATTTATGACAATGATTTTTATCACTGTCGTGATCGCACTATTGTTGAGGACACATTTCCCAACAATCTCCCACTTGTCCTCGACAAGTGTGCGTCACCAATTCTCTTGTCCTATTACGTCATCTCCCACTCAATGCAAGGTGTCTTCCAGGTCGTACTTGCATTTGATCATATCTTGAGCGGTTTTTCTCGATCTGGAGATTTAACTGCTTTGACCGGAATTATCTACCATAGATACCTTCCGAGCGTGGCCACGCATTTCCAGTTAAACTTCTCCTCGAGTGGCCTTGAGATTTAAGACAACCCTGACAAGGGGTTGGACAATTCCTATCCTACTGTTCCCTTCGACTAACACAGTCCATCATGACCCAAAAGAAGCCCATTTGACCCCCTTTAACGGTTGATCGTAGAGCTAAAATCAAAGTCAATCTGAGGCTGCATCACCTTGGGCGAACAGTCTCAAGTCAAAGAATCGACTTATGTGAATAATATAGTAGCTCTCGCCACGACCAGGCTAATTATAAAATTTCCAGAACTCTATAAGCGGTCACTAAATGCCCGACAAAGTTCCTCTTGCAGTCTGCCTATGTGATCGACTAGTCATCCCATATGACTCTATGACATTTGAACTTGGCATCAATCGCCTCACATTCTAGTCGCTTCGAGACGTCACCTCATACAAGCGACTATGGGCTATACTAAGTTAATCCAGTTCACTTATGGGGTTCAAATTGTCTCTTACAACCCATTTGGATTTCACAAAGTATAAATTTTTGAGTTAATATTAATAATAATAACTCAAACGATAAGAGTGATTGTTATGTGCGAACAATCAATACGATATTGTTGCTCCACATAAACAATCTTTGATGATCATACATCAATTTGTATTAATGGTTTGTTATGTGAATATACCCTATCTTCATATCTTTTAAACCTACAAATTTCGGTTTCCTTTTGACTCATATTATCTCGCATAATATGATCTTATTCAAGTACACTTCAAGTCTTTTATACTCGACTCGAGTCTCCTTAATTTAAGGAAGCTCCCACTGTTTTCTTAAAACTCATGACATGTCATCCTTATGAATATTGTCATATTGTACTAGAAATCATATTGTAGTTAACCTAGATTCGATTCACTAGTTCTCCTCGAGAAACTTATATCGAAATAAGGTTTTGTTTTCAACCCTTGGCATTTTGATCAAGGTTATATGAATTTATATTTTCATATCTTGGATTCATATCCAAACCTTGTAAACTAATCGGTGACGTTTCATTATCATATATTAAACTCACTTATGATTTATGTTCTCAACATACATTCATCTAGAATTGAAAACCTCATATTCTTTACTTTTAAAGAATCACCATTCTCTCTAAATGGTAGGTTTCGTTTCCTTAATAACTTTTCTCCCACTGAATTCCATATTACTATCTCATAGTTTAATAACTCCCACTATCTTCATAGTGATTAGGTAATATCTTCAAACATCTTCTCAACTCATAATGAACATTTCATTTTGATTTACTTCAAACATTTTCTCAACTCGCTTATGATCATTTCATTTTTCATTTTCCTTCCCACGAGAACGGGAGATGATTTCTCCTCTATTATCTTTATAAAACAGAAACAGTAACATCACGGAAACGATTTCCTTCTGTTAACACTCGCGGTTCCCTTTGTCCTCTCTAGGAACTAATGACAACATATGGAACAATTCCTTTTGTGTCCTCGCATAGTTTTTTTTTCTGTGTCCTCTCGTAGTTTCTTCTATCCAATCTCTTAGAGTTCTTCTTAAGGACTCCTTATAGGACTCTTCTCTAAGATCCTATGTTTATTTCATTGGTTTGCGGGCGTAGAATTTCTCCCACTCTATCCTTTAAAATAACCGTTATTTAAGAAAGATAGCATTTTCGCCCGTCAACAATGTATTGGATAAAGAATTATGTGAGTTGTGAGACTTTAGAACTCTCATTCGTTTAAGGTAATAATCTTATAACGAACTGATGTTCTTATGTTTGAATTTGAAGTATTTCACGGGATGCAATTCTCGTTTTTAAGTAAGTCGTATTACTTTTATAATGATCCTATCATTTCTTTCGTACGGTGAATCATTCAAGGTACTTTATTACGATCTATGAAAATCGTATCAATTCATGTTATAAAAGCATTTTAAAACAACCAAACATGTTTGATTTAGAACAAAAGGATGACTTGGGTTGAAAACCAAGTCACCACTATTACAACCATTGTTTCAACAAGATTCTTGTCGTACAAGAAATACAAAGTTCTTAAATTAAAATGCAAAAAGAAAGAAGACATCAAATGAAAATTAGAGCCATGCTCTTCATGTCTTCAATCTCGGATGCTACCTTAGCCATCCATGGAAGGAACTTCAAGTTTCCTTCTCCTTCTCCTTGCCTTTGTCTTTGGTAGGAGCCCCTTTAAAACAATTTTTAAACGGGTGAGAATCAATAACTTGTATCAATATACAAAAATTGATTAAATAACATGAATTAGACGAGAATTTATACCTACTGCAAGAACCCTTCCGGCTTTGAGGTCATGGAGATACTTCGGGCAATTCCGCTTCCAATGCCCCATCTTAGTGCAATAATGGCACTTGTCATCAACCTTTGATGACGACGAAGAAGAAGTCCCTTTCGTAAAAGTCTCCTCCTTAGGAGATGCGGGTTTGAAAGCTTTGACATTTTTACCCTTTTTAGCCTTGCGCTTAAACTTCCCCTTGCTTTTCGTCTCGATATTTAGAACATCCTTTGTGGAACTCTCATTAAGCCTCATATCCCTCTCCGCTTGGACTAACATCTTATGTAACTCGTCCAAGGAGGTTTCTTGATTGCGCATGTTATAATTTACTCGAAATTGAACATACGATTTCACTTTGTTGAGGGAGAGAAGGATTTTGTCAACAATAAGCGAGTCGGGAACATTCACCCCTTGTATCTTCAAGGTTTCGGCTAGCTCAACCATTTTGAGCACATGAGGACTAACCTTTTGACCTTCCTTTAAAGTCAAATCAAAGAAGGCGGAGGCCGCCTCATATTGGATTACCCTAGGAGCTTGCGAAAACATGGTCGCAACTCTAGTGTATATCTCATTAGCCGTGGCTAGCTTAATCATTCTTCTTTGGAGATCCGGCTCCATCGAAAATATAAGCACGTTCTTCAAAGCATGTGACTCCTTCATGTAGGTCTCATAGGCCTCACGAGTCGCTTCCGATGAACGAGCACCGGGAGTGGGAGGAGCGGCAATGGTAAGATAACGAGTCTTATCGTCGGCTTCCGCGGCCAACACCAATTGGGCGTCCCAATCCTTAAAATTGGCGCCATGCTTCTCAAGCTTGCAACGATCCATAAAATACCGAAGCCATGAAACGTGATGTGGGAGAGGTGGAGCGTTATTTGCCATTGATGATTGAAAATCGAAATTGAACTACAATAAAATAAAGGAATTAAAACACAATTATCGTTTTAATAAATAAACTTGTAAATTTTAAACAAGTTAAGCATTTACTTAATGATCTCTTACCCAATTAAGTAAATGATCCCGAGACCCAAATACACACTAACTCGGGCACGGTTTAGCCGATACATCCCTCATTAATGTGACTCGGTAGATTAACTCCTTAATCGATTCTACTTTTAGAACTCTCGGTCGATAAAATTACTAGGGCTGTTCATTGGTCCGGGACCGGACCAGACCGGACCAAACCCTCTGGACCGAAGACCAAATAAGGGATAAAGGGTGGACCGAGGACCGGACCGTATTAATATTGGTCTGGTCCGGTCTGGGCCATAAAAAGTTGTGGACCGGACCGGACCGGACCAAATGGACCAAACTGGACCAAATATGATTGTCATTGACTTGATTTGACATGTAAAATTAGAACTCGAGAAATTTATAACGATCAAAATTAGCACCATTATCTTTTTACTAGATTTAACTACATAATTATACATGTTATAATACACGTAGACTAAGTAGAAATAAAATTAATAATATTACAATTTAGATAATTCATTTCTCATATAAGTTCGGTCCATGGTCCGGTCCGCGGTCCATTCGGTTTGGTCCAGGACCGGACCGAAGACCAAACTAGAGCAAATAGGTGGACCGTGGACCGGACCAAATAAAATTCGGTCCTGTCTGGTCCGGACCAAATGGTCCGGTCCGGTCTGGTCTTTGGTCCGGACCACTGAATGAACACCCCTAAAAATTACACTAATTCTTATCTTAGCCCGAACTTATTACCACTACGGTGGCTCGAATACCTTCGTCGAGATCAACCAAATTTTGAGAATAAGTAATCATATTACCCCACTTCACCAACGTAATAAGGTTTGCACCCCGGTTTAGCCGAGCCTACTCCCTTATGAAGAAGATCCTTCTTGGGTCCTTTACTTTTTGGTAAGGCTATGTCTCGATTTTTAAATAACGTAAGAGATCTTGTCAATTTATTATCTATCTCCTTTAAGTGAACTAAGTCGGTGAATTATCGATAAATTAATTGACACGGTCGATAAAATCGATGAAATGCATGAGTTTGGATGACGATTTGGCTATGCATGCAAACATGATAAGCATAAATAAAAGCATAAAAACTTAAAAGCATAAATAAAACCCTAGTATGGCCTTTCCTAAAATAGAAAATAAAGTAAATTACAAATTCGGAAACCAACTCCTTTGGTCCCTTGAACTTCACACGCGACACGCATCCCAAGGCAAACTCCGTCTTGGTCGGAACTCCTTTCCGAAATGGCACCGTCTTCAAGGATCTCCAGAATTACAATTAATTACAAATTTTCTATCTATTTTATACATTATAAAATAAAATAAAACAACAAAATAAAGTGATACGAGATCACATTAAATTACAACCGAATCGATAAACCCTTACATTACGGGAAATATCGATTAAAATCTAAGGCCATACTAAGTAAATTACATAATTCCAAAATTACGTAAATAAAATATGACATTCATAAATAATAATTAAATATGAAATGCTTATGTAAAATGCAAAACCTAAGCCAAATCGTACTATTTAAACACGTTTTAAATATCGTTATTCGTAATAACACGGTTTTATGGAATAACGTGATTTAAACAATTTTAAAATCACTAATCACTCTATGAATCTCTATTCACAATTTAGTTAAGTTTCCTAACACATTTTAGGATTCAAAATTTAGTCTTACTCAAATTTCGAAAATTAACTTAACTTATTTTAAAATTGTTCGGTTTTAATCGGTTTTACGGGAAATAGCATTAAAATAATCAAACGAGTCATAAAAATTTCGAAAATTCAAAATTCAAAATTTTGAACATACTGAAAATTTTCAAAAATTTCAGATCCTTAAAAATTAAATATTTTCGAAATACACCATTTATTTCGTAAAATAGCCGTATAATATGCATAATATATCGAAAAATTCAAAATTAATTCAAAAATTATGTAAATAAAATACCAATATAATTTTTACATCTTCCTAGACACTCAAAGTGACTGAAAAATGCAGGAAAAAACAGATGCACACTGTTTTAGAGCTGAAAAGTAATGATTATGACTCCTTAAACACTCAATTTCAACTTTAACTTTTAAAATTAAAATTTAAAATTTCAGAAACTTTTGGCACTAAATAAAAATATGTTGATGATCATATATAATATGACTAATATGGGTGAATTTTTCGGACCATTTTAGCAACATTTACTATTTTTAATAATTTGTGTCATATATTACGCGCTTTTACCGATTAAAATAATTTCTCATGCAATATTCGAGATTAATAGCTCAAAATTCACATGCATGCTAGAAATAATACATATGACACTATATTAAATTTTTATGGTCAAATTCGAACTTAAACTATTTAAGCTAAAATATGTCACTAATATTACGATTTTTACGATAAAAATCAATATTCATGCAATATTAAAGAAAAATTTCTGGAAAATATTTTATATATTGCATGTGACATCTACAAAAATTTTTATAGTTAAATTCATAATATAACTATTTATCCCATATTTAACTCATTTTATGACTATTTAACCATTAAAAATCATAAACCATGCATAAAACCCTCAAAAATTTCGAAAATTATATATTCATAATATGTTAAATGCATGTGAGAACATATTTAAAATTCATGGCCAGAAACATTATTTAGCTATTTTTCCCATAATAAAACATTTTTAACCGATTTAGAACATGAATTAAACAATTTAATTACAATATTGAACAATATTATTCCATAAATCATCAAAATGACTTAAAACTATTTTAAGACCAGAAAATATACATGCAATATGATTTTCGTGCATGTCCTATATGTACTAACCATTTTCGTTTTTAATTAAAATCGCATTTTCTCGCAAAAACGTATAAAATCGAGTTGAATGCAAGCAACCTAATACTCTGATACCACTTGTTGGAAAACCGAGTATAGTCATACTAACTAGTTTTATTTTTAGTCTTACTAATTTTACTAATTAAACTCATATTAATTTAGTCGATCTTATGCATGCAAAGTGAATGCGGAACAATAACGAGAAGGGGCTTACAAACGGTCCGAATAAGTGCTAGGACGATCCTCCACGGAGCAACCAAAATAGCTTGCCTCCTTTACGATGCACCCAAGACCTACCCTCAAACACCGAAACACGAACACGAGCTAGGTGATGGAATCGGTTATCTCAAAACCGTAAACTAATATTCATTTACTAGCTTACTAAAATATTATGTAAATAATATTTAGAGAGTTTTTATTTTCTTATGCTTAGAAAATATACATAGAGGATTTATGAGTCTTTTCTTACTCTAGAAAATGACTTAGGTGAGTTCAATATAATGTGTACATCACATATATATTATGTTGGGTTTTGGTTTAGGCGTGTGAACCTTGTAAATCAAGGCCAATTTAGATCCCCTTTGTCTTTACATAAGGTTAGGGTTGCATGCCTACTATTAGGCATCTTACCTTTCTAATGATTGTGTCTTTGTCCATTAATTCAAACAAATTGTAAAATGGACTTCCATTTTACAATTTGTAATTTGTACAATTGTGTAATATGTGACATCTTATGTGACATAATTCAATTGTATTAATTTAAAATATATTTATCATATAAACAATATTTCTAAATTAATTAAATCATATTTAACAAATTATTTTAGTAATTCGTAATTACCGTCCCAACATATGGTTATCGTAATAATCGTCGATACGATATATTAACAACGTTTGTAATAACCATGAACCATTCATTATAATTTCGACATTTCTAAAATATCGATTAATATTTGATAATTGATACATTTCAATTTCAAATATAAATCTTACTTTAAGATTCAACCTCTGGTTTCTCAATATACGGTTTTAAGAATATCGATCAATCTGTATCCTATACAATTAATCAATATATTATTTAAGGGGTTTGTCCTATAGGTGTGACCTAAAGGGATCAACTGACCACCACCGTCATACGATAGTAATGTCAAACTCTAGTCAGCCAATCATTACCGATTAATGTTGGTCAGTTGACTAAATCAATATTGGATCGTCCCTTGCATATTCTTATAAGATTTATGACAATGATTTTTATCACTGTCGTGATCGCACTATTGTTGAGGACACATTTCCCAACACTACGAATATTTTATAAAATTTAAAGATGTTTTGAAAAAAAATTTTTGAATTTTTTTGAATTTTTTTTATCGTTACATTATTTTTGTCAACATTTTCTATCGTTAAATTTTCAAATTTAATTGTTATATTTCACAATTTAATTATTTTTAATTTATTCGATAATTAATTCAATACGTAAACAACAATGTGGGTCCTTGTAACACCCTCATTTATTTAAGGGCCTGTACTAGGACTACCTAGATAAATAGGGATGTTACCATCTCGGTTTCCCGAGACAGTAGATACAAAGGAAAGATAAACAGTACTTTAAATTGATAAAGTTAACTCAAAGAACGAGTTTATACAACTGAATTATAAAAACTGTCTTGATGAAATAAAAGTACAACTCGTAAAACAACTATTATGGTGATCTAGACTCTAGGCAGGTCCGGGTCCATGCTTCTCCCTTCCCTTAGCTCCTATAGTCTCAACACCTATCAATCTGCTCCCCAATAAATTGGTTCATCACAGGTGATCACGAATACACAGGGTCAACCACGAGGTTGAGTAGAGAAAAACTGTAAAGAAACCACATTACTATAAATAGAAAGTTGAACTTCTCCACACCGATCACAAGACCCATTATCTCCGCACCAATCACAAGACCCATTATCTCCGCACCAATCACAAGACCCATTATCTCATCACCTCGTAGTGTATCACAAAATGATATGAATAATACAATATAACGAACACATGATATTATATAACAAGCATGCTTAATACCAAATAAATCAGGTTACACATCATCATATACCAGTATTTCCCCTACCTGGAATAGCAGGAAATGTAGTTACGTCCAAGCTCGTTAGAAGTGTTCCACACGAAACTCGCTACCTAAACACGTACATGTAACACATTAATGTACTTCCCGAACCCCATAACAACCTATACTTACTTTAATTAGAAACCTTCCATAAATGGAAAGTTTCCAAAAATAGAAACCCTTTATAAAAGGAAATTTTCCATAAATAGAAACTTCCCCAACTTATAGATTCCCGACTCATAAACTTCAACTACGCGATAAAGAATTAATAAAAAGAACGAAAGACGGCTTTTATTACTTAGAAGAAATATCACAACTAAAATATTATAAATAAAATACTTCCATTATATTAATAATAACATTAATAATATTAATAATAATATTATGTAAAACCGTCAAAGTCGAATTAACGAAAACAAGATCAGCCCAAACCCGACTCCTCCTTCACCCCGACTTCGACCCTCAACACCAACGTAAACCACCAATTCGACCACCGGCAGACACCCCCCTTCGACACAGCCGACACCCCACTACCTCCCTGGCACCACCAAACCACGCGACCACCGCCGGCGAGTCAGACCATAACCCACCAACCCAGGTCTGACTCCCAACTGTACTCCCTGTGCTGAAGATTCAAACCACCATCGACACCGCCATTCGCCCTTGACAACCCCTGGAACCACCACCCTGACACGCCCTGACACCCGCACTAGACACCACTGTGGTGCCACTGTGACTACCTCCCCCGAGTCAACAGTGGTACCACCCCCTTACACCTCCTGTGACGACAACCCTGACCCTCGACTAAAACCGAGAACCAGACAGAAGAACGACCACCCCTTTTACACCATACCTGACACCCCAAAACCACCGTGACTAACCCCCTGACCAACCTTCAAACACTAGCAAAACAATAACACAAAAACTAACACAACCCCGACACTCAAACCCCTCTCGAAAGAGCAACGATCATAAGCAAATTTAAATAAATTATAAACGAAATGACACAGGCTACGCATACCTGTTTCCTGACTCGGATCGAGGGGGTTAGACAGAGCCAAACAACCGTGGGGGTCTGATCTTTCTGGAGTGTGGTGGCGGCTGAGCAACTAGGGTAGTGGTGGTGTTTGAAGATAGGTCAGAAACTAGGTCGAACTACTTCTTATAGGGCGGCGGGAGTAAGGTGTGTGTGTGGGTTTCATAACACTTGAGTTTACGTGAGTCATGGGCTCCTTGTGTTTACACGGAAATCGAGGCCCAAGACCCTCACCTAGCGATCCCAAGTTCGAACCCTACCACAAGCATGACACATATATAAGAGATCCCTAGTTCGAACCCCATAACTAGCACGATACACACACATATACATATAAACAATTAAGATACAATCGTGCCCAAAATTCGAGGTATTACAGTCTTCCCTCCTTAAATTGAACTTCGTCCCGAAGTTCATCCCCACTTAGGTGACAAAACAAACCAACTCAACGAACTTGGAAACAAAGCATGACAAAAAGTTTACTTAAATCGCAGAATGTTACATTCCACCCCCCTTAAAGAATAGTTACGTCCGCGTAACTTACCTCAATCAAACAAATGTGGGTAACGCTCCCTCATAGATGCCTCAGGCTCCCACGTAGCCTCTTCCTGATTATAATTTGTCCACAAGACTTTCACCAAGGACGTCTCCCCATTGTGAGTCTTCCGTACCTTCCTGTCCAGAATCTCTTTCGGAGTCTCGACATATGCCAACTGTTCATCTACCTCAATCACCTCGTGCTGATGCACATGTGATGGATCACTCACATACTTCCTCAACTGGGACACATGTAACACATTATGGACCTTGGATAAAGCTGGAGGTAACGCTAATCTGTATGCCACTTCCCCAACTCTGTCCCAGATCTCAAACGGTCCAATAAATTTCTGACTCAGTTTACCACGCTTGCCGAATCTCATTACACCCCTCATCGGAGATACTTTAAGTAGAACTTTCTCTCCGACCTCGAACGAAATATCGCTCCTCTTTAGATCTGTATAGCTCTTCTGTCGATCCTGGGCGGCCCTCATTTTCTGTCGAATAATCTGAACCTGCTCCACCATCTCCTGAATAATATCCGGCCCTAAAGTCACAACATCGGCTCGATCATCCCAACACACAGGGCTTCGATACTTCCTCCCGTACAAAGCCTCAAAAGGAGCCATCGCTATACTGGCATGATAGCAGTTGTTATACGAAAACTCTATCAACCCCAGTCGATCCTCCCAAGATCCTCCGAACTCAAGAACGCATGCTCTCAACATATCCTCAAGGGTCTGAATCGTTCTCTCAGTCTGACCGTCAGTAGCTGGATGGAAAGCAGTACTCATCTTCAATTGAGTACCCAAAGCGGCCTGCAACTCCTGCCAAAATCTAGATATGAACCTCGAGTCTCGATCTGAAACGATATCCTTAGGTACACCATGCAATTTGACCACATTCTGCACATATGACTTAGCCAACTCAGCTTTACTCCACGTATCTTTCATCGGAATGAAGTGAGCAGACTTAGTTAAACGATCCACAATCACCCAAATCATGTTGTTGCCCCTCTGAGTTCGAGGCAACCCCACAATAAAGGTCATCGAGATGTTCTCCCACTTCCACTCTGGCACATCCAAAGGTTGAACTTTCCCCTGAGGTCTCTTATGCTCCCCTTTCACCCTCTGACATGTCAAGCACCTAGAAACAAACTCAGCGACTTCCTTCTTCATATTAGGCCATCAGAACATCTTCTTAAGATCTTTATACAACTTATCACCCCCTGGGTGAACGGAATATGGAGTAGCATGAGCTTCAGTCAGGATTTTCTTCTTTAGTTCCTCAACATGCGGAACACACCATCGCCCACTGAACCTCAAACTACCGTCGGTATGAATACTGAACTTAGATGCAGCCCCATCACCCTCACTCTCCACCACCTTGCGCCACTTCTGGATTCTCGCATTAGTACTTTGCAACTCCCGAATCTCACCATACAGCTCCGGCTCCACTGTCAAGTCACTAAGAGCATCCCCTTTCCGGATCATGAAAATTCCCATCTCCCTTAATTCGCCATGCAACCTCACTCGCGATTTGGCACAACTCAAAGCATGAACTGACTTCCTACTTAGGGCATCAGCTACCACATTCGCCTTGCCTTCGTGGTAGACAATCTGCATATCATAGTCTCCAATTAACTCTATCCACCTCCTCTGTCGCATGTTCAACTCTCTTTGGGTGTAGATATACTTCAGACTCTTATGATCAGAAAACACCTTGAAAATAGCTCCATAAAGATAATGGCGCCACAACTTTAGTGCAAAGACCACTGCTCCCAATTCTAAATCATGAGTTGGATAATTTTCTTCATAGGTCTTTAATTGGCGAGAAGCATACGCTATTACTCTCCCATTCGGCATTAGCACACAACCCAACCCATGCTTCGAAGCGTCAGTATAAACTTCGAAATTATCACTCCCAACTGGCAAAGCAAGGATAGGAGCTGTTGTCAGACGTTCCTTAAGGGTCAGGAAGGCCTTCTCACAACTCTCATCCCAGACAAAACGGTTCTCTTTCCTCATTAACGACGTCAACGGCTTTGCTATCTTTGAAAAATCTTTGACAAATCTCCGATAATATCCAGCCAATCCCAGGAAGCTTTGAATCTCACTCACATTCTTCGGACTCTGCCACCTAGTCACAGCCTCGATCTTACTAGGGTCAACAGACACCCCCTCCTTTGAAATGACATGCCCCAGAAATGCGACTTTCTCCAACCAGAACTCGCACTTACTCAACTTAGCATTGAGTTTATGCTCCTCTAGGGTCTGAAGTACTTTTCTCAAATGATCCTCGTGCTCTTCTGCATTCTTGGAATACACCAGGATATCATCTATGAATACCACCACGAACTTGTCCAGATATGGGCTAAAGACTCGATTCATCAAGTCCATGAACACAGCTGGAGCATTAGTCAATCCAAATGGCATAACCACAAATTCATAGTGGCCATACCTCGTTCTGAAAGCGGTCTTTGGAATATCTTCATCCTTTATTCTCAACTGATGATACCCGGATCTCAAATCAATCTTGGAGAAAACCCCAGCTCCACTTAACTGGTCAAACAAGTCGTCAATTCTTGGCAAAGGGTAACGGTTCTTGATGGTCACATTGTTCAGCTCTCGATAGTCAACGCACAGCCTCAAACTCCCATCCTTCTTCTTCACAAACCAAACGGGTGCTCCCCAGGGCGACACACTAGGTCGAATGAACCCTTTTTCAACTAGTTCATCCAACTGCTTCTTCAACTCCTCCATCTCTTTCGGTCCCATACGGTACGGTGATTTAGATATTGGTCCCGCCCCTGGTTTTAGGTCAATGGAAAATTCCACTTCCCTCCTCGGCGGTAACCCCGGAACGTTATCTCGGAATACTCCCTCAAACTCCCGTACCACAGGTATCTCACTAGTCTTGGGGGTTTCAGCCTCACAATCCCACATTTGGCATAAGATTAGACTCTCTCCCTTCCTTAAACCAGACTTAAGAGTATTGCCGGAAATGAACTTGATTTTGGGTTTGACTCGATATCCCTTGTAAGACACCCTCACTCCCTTAGGTCCCTTCAATGAAATCTTCTTTTGATGACAATCGATAAAAGCTTTATACTTCCCCAGCCAGTCCATCCTTAGGATCACCTCAAAACCCCCCAACGGAAATTCTATGAGGTCACAATAGAAAATTGCTTCCCCGATTTTGATGGGTACACTCCCATAAACCCTATTACAAGCTATTGACTCTCCTGAAGGTATGGTCACTGAGTCCGCGACCCAGTCGAATCTCTCAAGTCCCAAGGCCTTAACATGATCTCTAGACACAAAAGAATGGGTGGCACCGGAATCGAAAAGTACAAAAGTAGGTTTAGAGTTCACAAAAAAAGTACCGGTTACCACATGAGCATCATCCTTGGCTGCCTGCTTTCCCATGGCAAAAAGCTTGCCACTGGATTTGACCCCACTCTGACTGGCACCAGATGTCCCAGCCTGCTGGTTCCCTTCTGCTCCCGTCTTCTGATTGCTTCCTCCTCCATTATAATGGTTCTGGTACGAGCGGTTCTGATAGTTGTTATAGCTCCTTTGATAATTGCTGCTCCCTCCAGACTTCCCACCCCCACCATAGTTTGTCATGGGTGTGCGATAGCCACTGCTACTATAGGACTGAGTGCGGGATCCCTGATATCCGGATGTAGGTGTACGATAACCCCCGGACTAATTTCCTCCAGAAGAGCGACAAACTGCCTGCTTGTGCCCCGTCTTTCCACAGCCGAAACAGACTATTCCAACCGAACCACTGCCAGAACCCCCACTCCTGTAGCTGCCCCCACTCTGGTTCCTCACACCCCCAGATGCACTGTTACTGAAATACCCACTGAACTTGTTAGTGCTTTGCTTTTTCGACCCTGAACTCTCAGTTACCCCTTCAGCCTTCCTCTTTTCTGACTTTGACTTCTTGTCCTCTTTTATCATCTCCGAGAGCCTCTCCGCCGCCCCAGCCCGTAAATAGATGTCCCAGACTGTGGTAGGCGGAGCCGCAATCAGTCTCTTCTTAATAGCGATTGACAACCCCCTCTCAAACTTCATTGCTAGCATGGCATCATCAAATCCCATGTCCCCCACATAGCTCACCAACTGGATAAATTTTCTGTAGTAAGCCTCTACTGTCATGTCTTCCGTCATCCTAAATGTATCAAACTCCTCCCTTAGCTTGCTTTTCTGGAATTCTGGTAGAAATACCTCATACAAGATCTTTTTGAATGCGATCCAAGCAACAAACTCGGTCCCATCCTCTAGAGCTGCCTCTCGGATCTCTCCCTTGTTCCCGGTCCACCAGTCTCCAGCCATACCCCTCAGATAGTGGGCTGCTTGGTCAACCCTCAATTCTTCAGGGCAATCCACCAACTCGAATAGGTTACTGAATTCCCGGCACCAGGCTCCCAGCAGATGAGGTTCCCCCTCCCCGGTGAATTGGGTAGGGTGATGCCTCGCGATGATTGTGCTCATTTTTGCGGAATCCATGCGTTTAACCTTTAGGGCCTCATTTTCAGCTATCAAACGGTCCAATTCTTCTTGCGTGATGTTAGCGACATTGTCCCTTCGCGGAGGCATACTATAACACAAAGAAAAGAAATGAGTCCCGACGCATGTGGGCACCCATTTGGGTTGGGGCTAAAGTCCCTAAACAATATAGTCCATTCATAACTAACAGATTGAATGACATGTATCTATAACATGGCTCGGGATTTCACATAACCGCATATCGCTAGACATGATGTAATTACTGATATAATTCAAATCACTCCATGCATCCATGTTAATATACCTCTTTATTCAAACAGTTAAAATTCTTTCATGCTCATGCCCCTCCCGACTTTTCCAACAGTCAAAACAAAACTAAGAGTTCTCATGAAATACTTATCACAGTATACCATTACTTCCATCTTTCTTAACCTACCATTTTCTCTCATATATTCACTCTGGGTTCCCGGGTAAAACTGATAGGGCCAATGGTTCGGTGTGAGGGGGCCCCAGACTCATACTTTTCATTTAGTGTGCTCCTAACAGTCCTATCCCGGGGTTCATTTTATTTAGACTCTCCTACATTCATTGGGTTCATTAGGTTAGGCCTGAGGATCGTTCGCTCTGATACCACTTTGTAACACCCCCATTTATTTAAGGGCCTGTACTAGGACTCCCTAGATAAATAAGGATGTTACCATCTCGGTTTCCCGAGACAGTAGATACAAAGGAAAGATAAACAGTACTTTAAATTGATAAAGTTAACTCAAAGAACGAGTTTATACAATTGAATTATAAAAACTGTCTTGATGAAATAAAAGTACAACTCGTAAAACAACTATTATGGTGATCTAGACTCTAGGCAGATCCGGGTCCATGCTTCTCCCTTCCCTTAGCTCCTATAGTCTCAACACCTATCAATCTGCTCCCCAATAAATTGGTTCATCACAGGTGATCACGAATACACAGGGTCAACCACGAGGTTGAGTAGAGAAAAACTGTAAAGAAACCATATTACTATAAATAGAAAGTTGAACTTCTCCACACCGATCACAAGACCCATTATCTCCGCACCAATCACAAGACCCATTATCTCCGCACCAATCACAAGACCCATTATCTCATCACCTCGTAGTGTATCACAAAATGATATGAATAATACAATATAACGAACACATGATATTATATAACAAGCATGCTTAATACCAAATAAAACAGGTTACACATCATCATATACCAGTATTTCCCCTACCTGGAATAGCAGGAAATGTAGTTACGTCCAAGCTCGTTAGAAGTGTTCCACACGAAACTCGCTACCTAAACACGTACATGTAACGCATTAATGTACTTCCCGAACCCCATAACAACCTATACTTACTTTAATTAGAAACCTTCCATAAATGGAAAGTTTCCAAAAATAGAAACCCTTTATAAAAGGAAAGTTTCCATAAATAGAAACTTCCCCAACTTATAGATTCCCGAGTCATAAACTTCAACTACGCGATAAAGAATTAATAAAAAGAACGAAAGACGGCTTTTATTACTTAGAAGAAATATCACAACTAAAATATTATAAATAAAATACTTCCATTATATTAATAATAATATTAATAATATTAATAATAATATTATGTAAAACCGTCAAAGTCGAATTAACGAAAACAAGATCAGCCCAAACCCGACTCCTCCTTCACCCCGACTTCGACCCTCAACACCAACGTAAACCACCAATTCGACCACCGGCAGACACCCCCCTTCGACACATCCGACACCCCACTACCTCCCTGGCACCACCAAACCACGCGACCACCGCCGGCGAGTCAGACCATAACCCACCAACCCAGGTCTGACTCCCAACTGTACTCCCTGTGCTGAAGATTCAAACCACCATCGACACCGCCATTCGCCCTTGACAACCCCTGGAACCACCACCCTGACACGCCCTGACACCCGCACTAGACACCACTGTGGTGCCACTGTGACTACCTCCCCCGAGTCAACAGTGGTACCACCCCCTTACACCTCCTGTGACGACAACCCTGACCCTCGACTAAAACCGAGAACCAGACAGAAGAACGACCACCCCTTTTACACCATACCTAACACCCCAAAACCACCGTGACTAACCCCCTGACCAACCTTCAAACACTAGCAAAACAATAACACAAAAACTAACACAACCCCGACACTCAAACCCCTCTCGAAAGAGCAACGATCATAAGCAAATTTAAATAAATTATAAACGAAATGACACAGGCTACGCATACCTGTTTCCTGACTCGGATCGAGGGGGTTAGACAGAGCCAAACAACCGTGGGGGTCTGATCTTTCTGGAGTGTGGTGGCGGCTGAGCAACTAGGGTAGTGGTGGTGTTTGAAGATAGGTCAGAAACTAGGTCGAACTACTTCTTATAGGGCGGCGGGAGTAAGGTGTGTGTGTGGGTTTCATAACACTTGAGTTTACGTGAGTCATGGGCTCCTTGTGTTTACACGGAAATCGAGGCCCAAGACCCTCACCTAGCGATCCCAAGTTCGAACCCTACCACAAGCATGACACATATATAAGAGATCCCTAGTTCGAACCCCATAACTAGCACGATACACACACATATACATATAAACAATTAAGATACAATCGTGCCCAAAATTCGAGGTATTACAGTCCTACCATAATTAAATTAAAAAAAATGCTAGATTAATGATGTTGATGCCAAATACATGAATGAGGTAAGTTAGAGATGCTTGCTTAAACTTGAGGAAGTACCGGAATGTAGAGAGACACATATGTTTCAGGAACGAGAGCTTTTAGTGACAGAATGAGAGTGTGGAGACATCTGCAATTTGACATGTGGAATTGACTGAGTGTTTGAACTTAAGTTGTTTAGTGGATCCCAACATTTGCCTAGAGAAGTACTTGATGAACTGGATGATGCACCATTGTTAGGTGGACAATTTGGAATAACTTGTTTGCAAGTGGAAGCTAGTTGACTTAATAGTAATTGGGAAGTAAGATACAATTGTCATTTGAGGAATCTTAGAATTTGAATACCCAACCCTTGGGAATGATTCGAATTGGAATAATTGTAACTTACGTATTTTGAGGAATTCTGGTATAGCTTGACACCGTGAGTGTATCATAATAAAGGATTTGTCTTTCAATGCTACTTGAGGATTTGGGAAAAGAGAGATGAGAACCTTGTGAGAATTTTGGGAAACCCGAGCCTATGGAATCATTTGTTCTAAATCATAATCTTTTCGTGCACCGATTCTCTTTTGTGCACCTATAAATTCGCCAAGCTACCTTCCTTTCGGTCAATCGCAGCTTGTTGGATTTTGCAACCTTGCTCTTTCTTAAGATTTTGAAATAAGAAGTTTATTTTCGAAAGGATTTTGGTTAAAGGAGACGGATAATCTTTCAACTTTGATAGGTCTCAGTGATAAATTTTTGGGAAACCTGGTTTTAAAGAGTTGCATGTCTTGTGATTGGATTAATCTAAGCGTCGATTTGTCATTTGAACTCGTTATTGGAGACGTCTGATAACCTGAACAATGCCTACCGACACCAGATCGATCTAAATTTTTGAATTTTAATTGATTTAATTTTGGGACTTGTCTCAGATTTGGAATGTCGGGCTCTTGAATGTACAACGAGAACCCCAACGTCCCATTGACGAAGGCTAGTGCCTTGGAAAATCGTTTCGAAATCTTTGAAGGAAACATGAGTTTGTAAAATAAGTTAAGTAAAAACTTTGATCGGCTAACTTTGTCCTTGTTACTGCTTTCAAGTTTCGAGGACGAAACATTTTGAAAGATGGGGTGATTGTAACATCCCGTATTTTCGTAAAAGGATATTTTATTAAAATAAAGTAATTTACGGGATTTAATAATATTTTAATAATAATCGTAATTTTTATTTTTAAGATTTCCGTTAAGATCGCCTTAAAAACCATTTGATCTTAAGTTGCTTGTTTATTTTATATCAAACCGCTTCACATTTCCGGTTCACTTGAATTGTAATAACCCGTATTGGTGTAATAATATATATATAGTTATTTATTTTCTTCGTTAATAAGCTTGTGTACCTAGTATGTTTATAAGCGTTTTTGGACCATAGTGGGATTCGAATTGGGGACCCGAGTTATCAAAGTAGAGTGTAGTAATATGCTGTTTAGGAGGTTCGAACTTGGGATCAATGGGAGCTTTGGAGTGGGCCTCGAACTGTGTGCAAACAAGGGAGCCCATACACGTTTTTAATATCTTTTCCCAGCAACCTTGTATGCCGCCTACTTAAGATATGTTTTACTAGCTCTAAACCCTACCCTAACCCTAATTCTTTTACACCCACCTCTAGCCGTCACATCAGACAAGAGAAGGAAGCCTTGCACGGTGGCCATAAGGTAGCTCACGGTGGTTCGTTTTGGCTCGTGAATCTGTGAGTCACACACACGTTGTAATCCCCCTGTTAGTCGTGTTGTTTGCTTACCGTAACCAGGCAGGTATATCATGATGAATCCTTGATATTTTTACATAATTTTATTGTAGATCATGTAATGAACGTATAAAGAGCACGGGTTGGTTGTCGTTGACTGTTAAAGGGCGTCGTGAAGGGTGTTAATATGCGTTACAGAGATGATGTCCATAATACTATTGTTCGTTTTATATCACATGTTTTCTGGGTGTCAAACTGTTGTATGTATGGAGTCGAGTTTTGGGTTTATGCTTTATGAGTCTCGTGGTGGGGAGGCAGATAGTGTTTAGGGGTGTTTATTAGAGGTGGTTGCGGTGGTCCGTGGTGACCGAGTATGGTGGTTTACGGGAGGATGATAGGGGTTGTCAGGGAGTTTATTTATGCGTTTTTTTATTACTCGTGTGTCAGGTCGTGTATGGGTGTACTTGGGGGTGGTAACACCGTTGACTCGGGGGAGGTCGACACGGTGTTACCACCAGGTCTTGTGGGTCTGGTGTCTGGGCTGGTGGTACTGGTCTGGTCAAAGGCTCTTGGTGGCTGAAAGGGTTGCGAGGGGCTCGTGTGTAGGTCTGGTCAGGGGGGTTAGTGTGATGAACCAGGCCTGGTGGGGGCCCTGGTTCACCACGACAGTGGAGGTCGAGGGGTCTGATAATGGTCGTGGTGGTAGCCGGTGGTGCGGGGAACACGTGGTGGAGGTTGTCGGTATTGGTGACAGCGTGAAACGGTGGGTCCGGGACCTGTTTAGTACGGTTGTCGTAGGGGTTGGGGGCTGTTTTGTTTCGTGCTTTTGTACCATTATTAATATTATTGTTATTATTATTATTATTATCATTAATATTATTATTATTATTATTATTATTATTATTATTATTATTATTATCACTATTAATATTATTAGTATTATTTATTAATTGTAATTACTATTGGTATTTTATTATTGTAGTAAATTTTATTAACATTGTTATTTTACTACTATCTTCATAATGGTCGTGTTAGTTGTTTCGTTTTTTTTTTATTCGTTGTTGAGTCGGGAAATCATTAAGTTGGGAAGCTACTATTTATGGAAACTTTCCTTTTATAGTGGGTTCTATTTTTGGAAACTTTCCAAAAATGGAAGGTTTCTATTTATAGAAAGGATAGGTTGTTATGGGGTTTCGGGAAGGTTATTAATTCGTTACGTATACCTGTTTAGGTAGCGGGTTTCGCGTGGAACATTTCTAGCCGAGCCTTGGATTTAACTACATTTCCTGCTATTTCAGGTAGGGGAAATACTGATAAATATTGATGTGTAATCTGTTCTTATTTGATATTAAGCATGTTGTTACATAATATCATGTGATTGTCATATTGTGCTGTTTATATCATTCTGTGATTGGTGCGGAGATAAAGGGTCTGTGATTGGTGCGGAGATAAAGGGTCTGTGATTGGTGTGGAGAATTATGGGTCTTGTGATTCGGAGTGGAGAAGTTCGACTTTCTATTTATAGTAATGTGGTTTGTTTACAGTTTTTCTCTACTCAACCTCGTGGTTGACCCTGTGTATTCGTGATCACCTGTGATGAACCAATTATTGGGGAGCAGATTGACAGGTGTTGAGACTATGGGAGCTAGGGGAAGAGAGAAGCTTGGATTTGGATCGGCCTAGAGTCTAGATCACCATAGTAATTATTTATGAGTTTTACTTTTGTTTCATTCAGACAGTTTGTTTTAATTCAGTTGTATAAACTTGTTCTCCGAGATAACTTTATAAATTTAAAGTACTGTTTATCTTCCTTTGTATCTACTGCCTCGGGAAACCGAGAAGGTAACATCCTTATTTATCTAGGGAGTCCTAGTACAGGCCCTTAAATAAATGGGGGTGTTACAAAGTGGTATCAAAGCGAACGATTCTCAGGCCTAACCTAATGAACTCAATGAATGTAGGAGAGTCTAAATAAAATGAACCCCGGGATAAGGCTGTTAGGAGCACACGAAAGGGGAAGTATGAGTCCGGGGCCCCCTCACACCGAACCATTGGCCCTATCAGTTTTACCCGGGAACCCAGAGTGCATATACGAGAGAAAAGGGTAGAATAGGAGGTGGTGGAAGTGATAGCATACTGTGTTAATTATGTTATGAGAACTCTTAGTATATGTGACTGTTTAAAAATAAGCCGGAAGGGGCATGAGCATGAAAGAATCTTTAATTGTTGAATAAAGAGGTGTATACTAATACGGATATGTGAAGTGATTTGAAACATGTTAGTAATTCTTCTTTCATCATGTCTAGTGATATGCGGTTATGTGATCCCTGAGCCATGTTATAGAAGAGAACTACTTTATATGATAAGTGTTTATAGACTTTAATGCTTAGGGAACAGAGCCCTAATCCAAATGGGTACCCATATACGTCGGGACTCATTTCTTTTCTTGTGTTATAGTATGCCTCCGCGAAGAGACAATGTCGTTAACATCACGCAAGAGGAATTAGACCGTTTGATAGCTGAAAATGAGGCCCTAAAGGCCAAACGTATGGACTCCGCAAAAATGAGCACAATCATCGCGAGGCATCACCCTACCCAATTCACTGGGGAGGGGGAACCTCATCTGCTGGGAGCTTGGTGCATGGAATTCAGTAATCTATTCGAGTTGGTGGATTGCCCTGAAGAATTGAGGGTGGAACAAGCTGCCCACTATCTGAGGGGTATGGCTGGAGACTGGTGGACCGGGAACAAGGGAGAGATTAGAGAGGCAGCTCGAGAGGATGGGACCGAGTTTGTTGCTTGGATCGCATTCAAGAAGATCTTGTACGAGGTGTTTCTACTAGAATTCCAGAAAAGCAAGCTAAGGGAGGAGTTTGATACATTCAGGATGTCGGAGAACATGACAGTAGAGGCTTACTACAGAAAATTTATCCAGTTGGTGAGCTATGTGGGAGAAATGGGGTTCGACGATGCCATGCTGGCAATGAAATTTGAGAGAGGATTATCAATCGCCATCAAAAAGAGACTGATTGCAGCTCCGCCCACCACAGTCCGTGACATCTACTTAAGGGCTGGGGCGGCGGAGGGGCTTTCAGAGATGATCAAAGAGGACAAGAAGTCCAAGTCTGAGAAGAGGAAGGCTGAAACAGTAACTGAGAGTTCGGGGTCGAAAAAGCAAAGCACTAACAAGTTCAGTGGGTACTTCGGGAGTAGTGCCTCTGGTGGTGGGACAAAACCAGAGCGGGGGCAACTTCAGGAGTGGAGGTTCTGGCAGTGGTTCGGTGGGAATGGTCTGTTTCGGCTGCGGAAAGATTGGGCACAAGCAGGCAGTATGTCGCTCTTCTGGGGGAAACCAGTCTGGAGGTTATCGTACGCCGACATCAGGGTATCAAGGATCTCGCACTCAGTCATATGGCAGCAGTGGCTATCGCACACCCATGACAAACTATGGTGGGGGTGCGAAGTCTGGAGGCAGCAACAACTATCAAAGGAACTACAACAGCAATCAGAACCGTTCATACCAGAATCAGTACAATGGAAGTGGGAACAATCACAAGACAGGATAAAGGGCGGTCTGTGATTGGTGCGGAGATAAAGGGTCTGTGATTGGTGCGGAGATAAAGGGTCTGTGATTGGTGTGGAGAATTATGGGTCTTGTGATTCGGAGTGGAGAAGTTCGACTTTCTATTTATAGTAATGTGGTTTGTTTACAGTTTTTCTCTACTCAACCTCGTGGTTGACCGTGTGTATTCGTGATCACCTGTGATGAACCAATTATTGGGGAGCAGATTGACAGGTGTTGAGACTATGGGAGCTAGGGGAAGAGAGAAGCTTGGATCTGGATCGGCCTAGAGTCTAGATCACCATAATAGTTATTTATGAGTTGTACTTTTGTTTCATTCAGACAGTTTGTTTTAATGCAGTTGTATAAACTTGTTCTCCGAGATAACTCTATAAATTTAAAGTATTGTTTATCTTCCTTTGTATCTACTGCCTTGGGAAACCGAGAAGGTAACATCCTTATTTATCTAGGGAGTCCTATTACATGCCCTTAAATAAATGGGGGTGTTACATGAATAAAGTAAACCCGTCTCAAGCTTTCAAAGGACAACTTAAACCCTTAAAAGAAAGCTTCCATCGACAAAACTCCTCCAACCTTATTTCATTTCACAGTAAAGCACCCAACACCATTTTCATCTTTTTCTCAAGCTTAGAATCGATATCTCAAGGCCTTCCCGAACTCGTATCGAGGTAAATCTTATATATTCGGAATCCTCGCGGAATTTGTGATCTTTCTATCACTTTCGTTTTCGGTTTCGTGAATCTTCATTTCGGGGCTGTTTTACCCTAATCACGAAATTAAGCTCCTAATGAGTGTTTTTGTGCTTTTAGGTGGTGCTTGTAGTAACCCGGAGGAAGAGCTTGTGATCCTTGAAGAGTAAACCGGTGCATTCGCGGAGTAAAGGTGACGATAATGAGAAACTCGGCCTTTTGTCTAAATTAGCACTTTATGTGATTTTGGTTGTGTTTGATGAATGTTAGTTTATCTTAAGTTCTTTAATGTTCTTATAATGTCTTATAAACTGATTTTGGTGAAGATTTGAGGAAGAATTTGATGAGAAAGTGAATTTAGGAGTATACATGTTAAGACCGGTTTATTTGGGATTTTCTTGTTAACTCTTGAATTGGTTGTTTGTAAACATGTTCTTATGTGTAATTGATGTTGTAAACATGTGGGAAATGTTGTGTTGTTGCATAAAAACATGTTTAAGACGGATTGGTAAAGTATTGAACGGATTAGAGAATAGCAAAAATGGCGAAAATGCGATCAGAGGCTCTGAGCCGGTCGACCGACCGGCGGCCGACCAGCCGGCTCAGAGTCCCTCATTGTGTCGTGTTGATTTTTGAGAAATTTGGAAAAAGGGCCCCTAGCCGGTGGACCGGCAGCCGGCCGACCGGCTGGGAGACCCTATAGTGTGTTTTGTGTTGTTTTTGCAAGAATGGAGAAGGGGTCCCCAGCCGGTGGACCGGCAGCCGACCGGCCGGCTGGGAGACCTATTTGTGTTGTTTGTGCATATTTCGGCTGGAGAGTAAAGGACTCTCATCCGGTTGACCGGCCGCCTATGGTCAACCGGCTGAGAGCCCCTGATTGTATTGATTGCTTTATATCTTTTGATTTTCAAGTCGGATTGCATTGATTCTTTTTCCGTATGCTTCGTACGCATGTTTGGAGTCCCCGGAGTTCGGGCGGCACTATATTGGGTTCGGGAATGGAGTGAGGATAGAGACCCGCCGGTCGGGCAACCGAAAGGGAAACCGGCTCTCCCTCAACTTAGTTCCCGGGGTCAATTAAGTGTCGATAGAATGTATTTAAAGAATTGATTGTGGTTTAGTGAGTAGCTTCCTTTGGAGATTTGGTTGCGGAACCACTTCGTGGTTGGTTCATTGTGTTTGTTCAGCGAACCCCTTAGTGGGTGGTTCTGCCTTTCTGTTGAACCCCTTCATGGGTGGTTCTTTCTTCGTGTTGAACCCCTTTGTGGGTGGTCCTGTCTTCTTCGTGCGAACCTCTTCGTGGGTGGTTATGTTCAGCGTGAATCACTTAGTGGTTGGTTCTAGCTTAGTGGTCGAACCCATTAGTGGGTGGTTCTGTTTGTTTGGCGAACCCCTTCGTGGGTGGTTCTTTCTCCGTGTTGAACCCCTTAGTGGGTGGTTCATTGTTCTGTGGTCGAACCACTTCGTGGGTGGTTCGCGTGTGTGTTGATTTGTATATACTTGCCTGAGTTGGGGTACATTGTTATATACTGCTGAAATGTGTTTGCATGTGTTTTGGTATTTAGTTTATGTCTTAAGTTGACCGCTGAACCTTTAGACTTGCTGTTTTATATCTGCTTGCCTGGAGTTGGTACAGTGTCAGATATGTATGTTGATATGGATGAGTATATTACTGTGTTTATTGTACTGTTCATCCAAGGCATTGGATGACTCTTTAATTAGTTTCGTAAACGGTTTGGATTGAAAGACCCCCCGGCCGGGCAACCGGAAGGGAAACCGGCTCTCCTTCCAAATAGTTTCCGAAGTTGGTTGAGAGCCTTGCATAGTATTTGCATGATGATAGGAGTTTGAGATGATGGAATATATGCTTCACATGATTGTTTATGTTGGAGTATAATACGTGTTTATATGTGTTCGGTGTTGTATGACATTAGGTGGCTATGAGAGCTTTAGTCACTCCCCACTGACTGTGGCGCACATGTTGTGTGTGTGTAGGTACTGGATGCTGTTTGCAGGGGGTTACGTTGAGGCTAGCGAGCGATGATCCTATCATCGATGACTTACCTACATCGTGTAGCTAGACCTTAGACTTATGTTTCTGTATTTTGTGCCTGTAGGGATATGCTATCCCGGGCTGCTTTTGTTTTATATCTTGATACTTATTTATGTTTCGGTTTTGTTAAAGCACCTCACATGTTTGGTTATGTTAAAAAGTTTTAATTCCGCTGCATTTTTGGTACTTTGTGTGTTTTATATTTCCGCTTTCGCGAGGGGTTTTACACATTCGGTACCGGTACGCACACAGTCGTACCCATCACCTCAACACAACTCGAGTAACAAGACACACAGTAATACCCCGTATATTAGCCTCTGTAACACCCCCATTTATTTAAGAGCCTTTAGCCAGACATTCTCAAATAAATAGGACTGTTACCATCTCGGAATGACCGAGCGAGGTAGTGAATAACAAAGTAAAACAACCAAAGTACTTTAAAATTGATAAAATTTAAACTTTGATGTTACAAATACTACACAGCGGAAACTAAAGTACGACTGACTGTTAACTTCGAAGTATGTGATCTAATTCTAAGTCGGTCCATCCAAGTGCTCACGTCATCCCATGCTCCCACAGCACCATCTTTCCTGTCAAAGCTGCTCCTCACTAATTGGTTCATCACAGGTGTTCACGAATACACAGGGTCAACACGAGGTTAAGTAGAGGAAACAAATGAATAAGACATATTCAACAGTAGAAATGCATTTTCCTCCATCTCCATATCACAAGACCCAATAACTCCACTCCATATCACAAGACCCAATATCTCCACTCCATATTACAAGACCCAATATCTCCACTCCATATCAAAAGACCCAATATCTGTTGGAGTAAGTGTCCTCCACAATAGTGCGATCACGTCAATGATATAAATCATTGACAAATCTCTATTTAGAATATTCATGGGATGATTCTTTGTATTATAGTCAACTGGTCAACATTAATCCGTAATGATTGGCTTGCTAGAGTTTGACATTACTGTCGTATGACGGTGGTGACCAGTTGATCCCTTTAGGTCACACCTATAGGACAACTCTCTTGATAGAAAAGGAAATGACTGTGTATTGATACGAGTCAGTTCAATTCTAGTTCGTAAAAGTATGAGGAGAATATTTATAATAAGATTATAAATTATAAACTTTTAGTGATCGAAATGTCGTCACTAAAATTTATGTGTTTATGAAACATAATTACTTGAATGAATATTTTTAAACTACAATTGTTGTAGTAGCCAGGGAATAATTAATTTGATGTTAGTAATTTTATATTACTACTAATTTTATGAATAATTGTTTAAATAGTTAAACTACGAATTTCATAAAATAAAATGGTCGATGTAATTGTTACGTATCACATTAACGTGAATTGTGTATGAGTCCATTTTGTGAATTGGACCGTGCGACACACATACATAAACACATAGACATTTTACAATATTAACACATTATATGATAATGTGTTAATATAAAACATCTAATTAATGCATTGGTTGAGTAGGAGACATTTGAAGGAATTGAGGTGCCCATGGATTGGGCACTCTACCCTAACCAACTGGCCATCCCTAGAGAAGAACAAAAGGAAACCTTGTTCTCATGCTCTCATTCATTCAAGTTTGAATTAGGGTTTTGAAAGAGAAAAGAAAATAAATTGCTCATCTTGTTCTCTCCCAAAAACCGTGTGACATCCCTCATTTGATAAGATAAAAATTGATAATATTATACTAAATGTGTTGTAACACCCCCATTTACTTAGGAGCCTGAACTAGGACTTCCAGAGTAAATAGGACTTTTACCATCCTGGATAACCAGGGTAGTAGATAATCATAGTGAAGGATAAACAATACTTTAAGTTATTAAGCAAAAGTAGATAAACTGTTACATGTCAAAACCAAACTACAACCACTGAAAAGTATCATGAATTCTATTACAAGATATGACTAGGTGATCTATGGCTAAGTAACTCGAATCCTTGTCTCTCATCCATTCCCAGTTCTAGTTCTCCTGTCTTTGACCTGGAAATTCTACTCCCCATTCCGGATCATCGTAGGTGAACACGAATACACTGTCAACCTCGCGGTTGAGTAGGATAACACAATACTAAGTAATGCAACAAAACAATGATATGCAAATGCTTATGACATGCTCGAGCTCAATCTCAAACTCATTCTCAAACCCGTAACAACCAGCCATACCGAACCTCCCGGCAGACTATAATCGGTCGTCGCCGAACACCAGCTCAAAAGCTGATAAGACACCAGGCCTGGTCTGTAGAACCACCCTGGGCTTTACATCAGAACAATATCTGAACCATATCTTTCTCAATAACCAATGCATATGCCATGAGTATGAATGCAGCTAGGGGTGTTCATAATAAACCGAACCGAAAAACCGAAAAACCGAAAAACCGTACATTTTTAAGGTTCGATTAACCGAACCGTTTTGACAAAGCGGTTCGGTGATCCGAACCGTTAAATTTATCATGGACAAGGTTCGGTTGAGGTTCGCAATTTTAGAAATGAGGTTAATTGCGAACCGAACCGCTCACAAAAAAGTAAGGAAAAAAATTAAAATTATTTAAAAAATTGTTCTTTTGTTTAATAAAAAGTGTTTCAAGATTCAAAAATGGTTAAAATGATTAATATAAAAGTTTTACTTATTAAATTTATTGTTGAGTATAATTAAATATTAAAAATTTAATTAAACTACAAGATAAAAATCTCGAAAACTAAAGAAAAAAAATATTTAGCATGTTTATAGGTTAACCGCTAACCGAACCGCAAATAACCGTTTAAAGTGGTTAACCGAACCGCAAATAACCGTTAGGAACGGTGCGGTTTAGGTCGGTGTTTTGCCAAAGCGAACTGTGTGCGAACCGTATTAAATATGAGGTTCGGTGAACCGAACCGTGAATGAACACCCCTAAATGCAGCACAAAAATAAATAACCATAAACTATCATGCTCAGAACTCATACTTGCATTCATAACATACAATGCACATCTACACAGAACTTAATACAGAACAAGCACCAGTGTAACCTACCTGAAGTAGCAAGCCTGCAAATAGAAATCACCGTCTAGAAATATTCCACTTCGAATTCAGTTCCTCCTTGCCCTTGCCAACGACCACCCCTAGGACCCTCTGACCACCGTGACAACCCTTCTTTCGAAAACTCGGATGTGGCGGCTGTTGATGTTGTGTGCGTGTGAGAGTCGTTTTGGTTAGAATAGGGTTTGATTTGGGTGCTTATATAGGGCGGCAGCCTAGTTATATCTGGAATTCTGATTTCAGATTTATGAAGCTAGTGTGTGGGTTGTGTTTTGGCACGCAACCCTAGGCCCATAAGCATGGTTTTTCGTGTATGGATCAGTAACTCACGCACTCCAATACCCAAATAATATGACTATGACTCGATTTTATTAACACTCACATATAAGACCCGAAGACACAACACCTAAGACACCTCGTTCAACACTTTTATATCGCTTATAACATCTACTTCTATTATAATCCGTCGACATACAAAGAAAATCGAAACAAAATAAAATAAGACGAAATAAAAATACGGAGTATTACAGTCTTTCCCCCTTAAAATGAACTTCGTCCCGAAGATCACCATCCCAAGGTCAACACAACTGATCATTAAAGCATGTAGCAAACACGGAAAGTGACACCATATAACATTAGAAGCTAATAAAAGTACTTTAAAACACGAATTGTCACATTCTACCCTCCTAAAAAGAAGGTTACGTCCTCATAACATAACTCAAGTAAACAGTTCAGGATACTTTTCCCTCATCGAAGCCTCAGTCTCCCAAGTAGCTTCCTCGACATTATGATTTGTCCATAATACTTTGACAAGAGTGGTCTCCCCATTCCTGGTTTTCTGCACCTTCCTGTCCAGTATTTCCTTGGGTCTCTCCTCGTAGGTTAACTGCTCATCGACCTCGATGATCTCATGGTCAAGGACATGCGATGGGTCACTGATATATCTCCTCAGCTGTGATACATGAAACACATTATGCACTCTGGATAACGCTGGAGGTAGAGCTAATCGATAAGCTACCTCACCAACTCTCTCCAAGATCTCAAATGGCCCAATGAACTTCTGGCTCACCTTGCCCCTCTTGCCAAACCTCATCACTTCTCTCATGGGTGACACTTTCAGCAACACTTTTTCTCCAGCCTCGAATGTGATGTCACTCCGTTTTAGATCCGCGTAACTCTTTTGTCTATCTTGGGCAGCTCTCATCTTCTGACGGATCACCTGGACTTGTGCTATCATCTCCTGAATCATCTCAGGTCCCAAAGTCACCGTATCAGCTCGATCATCCCAACAAACTGGACTCCTACACTTCCTCCCATACAATGCCTCAAAAGGAGTCATCCTAATGCTAGCATGACAGCTGTTGTTATATGAAAACTCGATCAAGTCAAGTCTATCCTCCCAAGATCCCCCGAACTCTAGCACACAAGCCCTCAGCATATCCTCCAGTGTCTGGATAGTCCTCTCAGTCTGACCATCTGTCGCTGGATGAAATGCGGTACTCATCTTCAAAGTAGTTCCCATCAATGTCTGTAACTCTTGCCAGAACTTAGAGATGAATCTCGAATCACGATCTGACACAATGTCCTTAGGGACACCATGAAGTTTCACCACATGCCTAACGTAAGCCCTGGCCAATTCAGCTTTACTCCAAGTCTTCTTTATTCGGTATGAAATAGGCTGACTTAGTCAACCTATCTACAATCACCCATATCATGTCATTTCCCTTAGAAGTCCTAGGCAAGCGTACAATGAAATCCATTGATATACTTTCCCACTTCCACTCTGGTACATCCAGTGGTTGCAACTGTTAGATATATATACCTACTTTAGTCATACTAATGATATTATCTTATAATAAGATGAACTTATGCATGATTAACAATAATTAAACGAGATTCAAAGGAATGAACAATCTCCCTTACATTGTATGTCACGGCTAATTAGGGCACAAGTGAAGACACCTTCTTCACTTGCTCTTGAGCTTTTCAATATGGAATGATCCTCCTTGAGCCTTCAAAGAGATGACCTCCAATAGATGAACACCAAGACACACTACTCACTAATGTAATTTGTATTTTATTTTGCTAGAACACAATACAAAATCTCTAGTTTACTTAAGGAGGGTGCACGGTTTTGATGCTTGAATTAGGGAGAGTTTTCTTTCTTTTTCTCTCTAATGCAAAACCCTAGCAACAACATGAATGAATTGAATGAGGGAACAAAACTCTCTTTTGTTCTACTCAAGGGGGTGGCCGGGTGATGTGTTAAGAGTGCCCAATGAATGGCACCTTAATATCCTACAATGTCTCCCACTTAGGCATGAGCATTAAATTATATGTCCTCCATTTGTTCCTAACATTATGTAATATGTAATGTTGTATGTGTGTGTGTGTTATATCACACGGTCCATGGCACGAAATGGACCCATACACAACATTAGCTAGGATCATATTAGTTTACGTAATTGTAGTTTAACTTTTAAACTCTTTAATCGTAAATACAAAAGTAATTCAAATAATTACTTATATTTAATTTAATCATACTTTGTCACCACAACAATTGTAGTTTTAAATAATTCATTCAAGTAATTTTACGTTTCATAAACATATAAATAATAGTGATGACATTTCGATCACTAAAACAATTTTATTTATAATCTTATTATAAATTTTCTCCTTATATTATTTATAAACTAGAAATGAACTAACTCGTATCAATATACAGTTATTTCATTTATCATTAAGAGAGTTGTCCTATAGGTGTGACCTAAAGGGATCAACTGGTCACCACCGTCATTACGACAGTAATGTCAAACTCTAGCAAGCCAATAATTACCGATTAATGTTGACCATGGCCAGTTGACATATGATTAAGAATCATCCCATGAATATTCTTTTATAGAGATTTGTCAATTAATTATATTATTGACGTGATCACACTATTGTGGAGAACACTTACTCCAACAATCTCCCACTTGTCCTCACAAGTGTGGATCACCGATTCTCTTGTTCTATTACATCATCTCTCACTCAATGCAAGGTGTCTTACAGGTCGTACTTGCACGTGATCAAATCAATAGTGGTTTTTCTCGATATGGAGTGTAACTGATAGACCGGAATTATCTACCATAGATATTCTCCGAGCGTGGCCACGCATTTCCAGTTCACTACTCCTCGAGTGGCCTTGAGATTTAAGATAACCCTGACAAGGGGTAGAGCAATTCCTATCCGACTGTTCTCCTTAGCTAACATCGTCCATTGTGACCCGAAAGATGCCCATTTGACCCCTTTTACGGAAGATCGTAGAGCATAAATTAAAGTCACTTTGAATTATGTCACTATTAGAGCAACCAGTCTCTAGTCAAAGAATCGACTCATAAGAATATATATAGCAGCTCTTGCCACGACCAGGCTCCATTGAATTCTAAAGAACTCTATAAGCGGTCACTGCCCGACACTAGTGTACCTTACAGTTTGTCTATATGACCGACTAGTCATCTCTTATGACTCTATAGTGTTAGAACTCACCATCAATCGCATCATAATCTAGTCACTTCGAGACGTCACCTCATATAAGTGACTAGGGGCATTACTAAGTTAATCAAGTTCACTTCGACAGGGTTCAGTAATTGTCATACAATCCTGTTTGGATTTAACAAAGTATATTAAATAAAACAAGTTATAAAACTTAAATGATGAACAAGATTATCTTATATGAACGCAAAAACAACATTTTTCATTTCATATCGCATAATCGATTACACATTGGGTAAACTCTTAAGACCCATAAAACGAGCATGAGAATCATGCTTAACTTGCGACAAGGGTTTGGTTAAGGGATCAGCCACATTATCGTCTGTCCCAACCTTACAAATCGTTATTTCCTTCCTATCAGTGAAATCCCGAATTACATGATATTTTCTTGGTACATGTCTAGACTTATTACTAGACTTTGGCTCCTTAGCCTGAAAGACAGAACCACTGTTATCACAGTACAGGGTGATATGATCTTCAGCATTTGGAACTACCCTTAGTCCCTCGATGAATTGCCTTATCCATACTGCTTCCTTAGAAGGTTCTGATGCTGCAATGTACTCTGCTTCCGTTGTAGAATCCGCAACGACTGGTTCTTTGAAGCTCTTCCAACTAATGGCACCAACATTCAAGATAAAGACAAATCCAGCCTGGGATTTAAAATCGTCTTTATCTGTTTGGAAGCTTGCATCTGCGTAACCCTTTACACACAAATCTTCTTCCCCTCCAAACACTAAGTATGAATCCTTAGTTCTTCTTAAGTACTTAAGGATATTCTTGACGGCAATCCAGTGACTTTCACCTGGATTTGCTTGATATCTACTAGTCATGCTCAAAGCATACGAGACATCCGGACGAGTGCATATCATGGCGTACATGATAGATCCCACGGCGGAAGCATAAGGGATCATTTTCATGCGTTCAACATCTTTGGGCTCCGTGGGAGATTGAGATTTTCTCAATATAATACCACTTCCCATAGGGATAAACCCTCTCTTGGAATTTCCCATGTTGAACCGTCGTAGAATCTTATCGATATAAGATTCTTGACTTAGTGCCAATATCCTCTTGGATCTATCTCTATAGATCCGGATACCTAATATTGTAAAACCCCTCGCGAAAGCGGAAATATAAAACATACAAAATACTAAAAATGCAGCGGAATTAAAATTTTTTAACATAACTAACATGCGAGGTGAATTAAAACTGAAACTGAAAGTAAAATATATATATACAATCAGCCTGGGATTGCACATCCCTACAGGCACTCAAAACTGAAATGTAAACTAAGTCTAGCTAACGTAAACGTGTAAGTCAATCGATGATTAGGATCATCGATCGCTAGCTCCATGCAACCCTCTGCCAACCACCTGTCATGTACCTACATACATGTAAACATGTACGCCACAATCAGTGGGGAGTGACTAGAGTTCTCCTAGCCACCTTTTGTAACGACACGTAACACATAAATACAAAAAGAATACTCCAGCATATATAAACATGTGAAGTATAAAAGTATCTCAATAACTGATCATCAACTATCATGCAATCACTAATGCACGGCTCTCAACCAACTTCATAAACCGTTAGGAAGGAGAGCCGATTTCCCTACTGGTTACCTAGTCGGGGGGTCTTTCAGTCCAACTATTTTTGAAACCGATCAAAGAGTCATCCAATGCCTTGGATGAACAAACTATAACTCAAGTAAAACAATCATTAACTTCATCATGCATATCTGACACTGTACCAATCTCAAGGCAAGCAGATATAAACATCAATAAACACTAGCAATGGGTCCAGAGGTGAACTTAACACATATCCCACTACCAAACAATGTCGGGTCCAGAGATGAACTTAACACATATCCCAACATGCAATTCAAGTAAAGGGTCCAGAGGTGAACTTAACACATATCCCTAAACGTACAATCAAAGTAAAGGGTCCAGAGGTGAACTTAATACATATCCCTATACATAACACGGTAATGGGTCCAGAGGTGAACTTAACACATATCCCACTACAAACAAATGTCGGGTCCAGAGGTGAACTTAACACATATCCCAACATACATCCACAAGCAAAGGGTCCAGAGGTGAACTTAACACATATCCCAATGCTACAAACAAGTATTGGGTCCAGAGGTGAACTTAACACATATCCCAATACACAGCTATCGCACACCGGGTCCAGAGGTGAACTTAACACATATCTCATCACGCGACATACAAAACACGTAATGGGTCTAGAGGTGAACTTAACACATATCCCATCACGCGACATACAACTCAACCATTAACATCCAAAGATAGAAACTAACCTATAGCTCTAACTTCTTAAACCACTAAACAACACTTAATTGATCCCGGGAACTAAGACGAGGGAGAGCCGGTTTCCCTTTCGGTTACCCGACCGGGGGGTCTCTATCCTCACTCCATTCCCGAACCCAATATAGTGTCGCCCATCCTCCGGGGACCTCAAACACATACCAAAGGTACAAGGAACGAGTTTCAATCAAAACCGAACAAGCCTTTGAAAGTTACAAACAAAACAATGGGCACAGGGGCTCTTAGCCGGTCCCAGACCGTCTGCCGGTCTACCGGCTGGGAGTCCCTTTCCATGCTGAAGCAACCGCCTGAAAAACAAGAGAAGAGGCTCTCAGCCGGTGGACCGTCCGCCGGCCAGCCGGCTGGGAGTCCCTTCCCCAATAGCCAACTTCAAAACTTAACACGAGGAGTGACTCTCTGCCGGTTTACCGGCTGCCGGCCTGCCGGCTGGGAGTCACTTCCCATGTCATTTTCAAACCTTAAAACCACAATAAGGATCCTGAGCCGGTCGACCGGCGGCCGACTGACCGGCTCAGAAACCTTTCCCAATTTCTGAAAAGCCAAAATTTCAACACAGCGACTCTGAGCCGGCCGACCGGCTGCCGGTCAGCCTGCCGGCTCAGAGGCCGTTGTACGCAAAATCGAGTTTTCTCCTAAACAATCAACACTTCACAAATTGATTCGAGACTTCTAAATTAACAACAACAAATGTTTACCCATCACATACACTATCTAGCAGCAAATAATCCCACAAACAATCCTCAATAAGCTTATGATTTGTATCCGTCGCAAAACATAAATTTTTGAAATAACTTAACAATAACATATGTAACATCACCAAGGCATGTAATCATCAAGTAAGAACATTCCTAACATGTTACTAAGTCTAAACAACACTAATCATATGAAATTTCAGAAACTTAAATCATCTTAAACATCAAAAGTGCTAATATTAACAATAAGGCCGAGTTTCTCGTTATCGTCACCTTTACTTAGCGAAATCTTTGAAATCTTCGAGATCGTCTTCAATAATCACCAAGCCTTCTTCCGGGTTAACACCAATACCGTCTAAAACAACACAAACATCGAAGAAAATCACGAATTTCGAAATTACAAGAGCAGGCCGAAATTTTGACGGAAAGATTATGAGATAAAACTTACCTAGAAAGAAGGAGGGCGAGAAGAGGAATCCGTGGCCGCGAAAATCGTCTCAATCGGATAAGAAACGAAGATTCTATGAGCATTTTAAGATTGAAGGAGAAATTTATAAAAATGGTGTTTGTTGTTGTTGCAAATCTGAAAAATGAATTGGAGGAGGGAGGTAGAAGGTAGTGGGGTTAGGGTTTTGTGAGGAAAAAGAGGGGAAATGGGTCCATTAACGAGTTAGGCCCACAAGACAAGTTTTAAGACGGTTTAAACTAAAAACACCGACTTAAGGTAACTATAAACTTAAGATGATATAAATATTTTCGGAATATGAAATTAAATTGTTAAGACGTAAATTATGAAATTAAATGAAACCTTATTTTAAATCCTTTAAAATATTATCACATAAATTAATTAGTTATTTAGAAGAAATTCCAAAAATTACGAAATATAAATTAATTCTCGAACTTGAACTTAAAATCATTAAACTTCCAAGTCCCGAAATATTGGGATGTTACAATCACCCCATCTTTCAAAAAGTTTTGTCCTCGAAACTTGAAAACAGAAGTAAGTACGAAAACAACTTTAACTACCAAAACGTACTACCAGGTTATGGTAACCCAAAACTTTATCTTTCAAAAATTTCCCAGAAGAAAAAGATTTTAAGGCACCAGTCTCTGTCAATGGACATTGGGATTCTCGTTACGTATTCAAGAGTCCGACATTCCAAATCTGAGACAAGTCCCAAATTTAAATCAGTCAAAATTCAAAATTTAGATTGATTCGGTGTTGATAAGCACAGCATAGGTTATCAGATGTCTCCAATAACACGTTCCAGTGGCAATCAACGCTGAAATCCCTCAAAGTTGTAAAACATTCGGCTCTTTCAAACCAGGTTTCCTTCAAAATTAACTTTTATTCTCAAATTCTTGAAAGAGTAAAATTGTAAAAATGACAAAGGTTACCTCCAACGGAAGAGGAAGTAGTTTCAAACTCCAAAAGCAGTAAGATTTTCCAAAAACAGCAAATTTAGAGTCAACAATAGGGAAACGAATTTCAAAAACAGTCGCTGGGAGCGCGGAAACAGTCATAGAGATTACCTTCGACACGAAGGATTAAGAGTTCCTAGTTTCACAGCTGACAGAACGTACAAGGAGGATCGAAGGAACGGTAACCACCAGGCTAAAGGTCAAGGAAGATGGTAATTCTTGCTAAACATGGGGTCACTAACCACTCAATCCATAAACAAAGCATCGTTACAACGATTCCTAATAGATCCCACGGGGAACGATTCAAGTGATCTCTAGACTTCCAATGGTTTCACGATCTCTCTTGCCATTATCTTATCCACAAATCAAGGTATTCCTCCACCAGACAGAAGCTTAAGCACGCATCCTAGACCAAGGTTCACGCACTTCCGAAACTCTAACCCAAAATCCTCATTACCATAACATCAAACCTCAAAACTCAAGATATGGTATTCATTATTCTGTAACCTCTCCCATTGGGGACCATAAAAAAATTCCATAACTTCAATTTTTAAACAGCTTGATCCCAACAACTTATTCCACAAGGTGCTTCGAAATCCTAAATTTCCAAATTTTATTACCACAGTGAACATTCAAATCACGACCTTACTAAGGTAACAACTTCTAAATCCTCTGGTTTCTAACCACTTACCCACAGTATACATCCCAAGGCGAAGTTCCAAGGAAGTAGCAACCTTCACTCCCACAGTTTCAGTAAGACTTAGTTATTCATATTCCGAGATTCCTCAAATGATATTACTGAACACTTATAAGTTGCAAATCTCTACACTATGATTACTACAAACATCAATGGTTACCCATCAATCACCATTGAAGTATTATTAGGCCAACGGAGTCTCATTATCCCACAAGTTATCATAAACGATTCACCTAACAGTGGGTGTATTTCCCAATTTCATTAAGTACTTCAATAGGTAAACGCGGAGGTTCAATAAGTAACTTAAGGCCAAACACTCAGTCAACTCCATAAGTTAAATCGCAAATGTCTCAACATTCTCACACCGTTACCAATAACTCTCGTTCCTCAAATATGATCCTTTCTGCGTTACAACAATTCCTAAGATTAAGTAGCACTAACTTACCTCATTCATCCATTTGAACACATCATCACTATCTAAGGCACATTCCTCGAAATTCATCTATAACTCCAAGCATTATATTCCAATCCTCAAATGGTGCTTAGAAATCTATAAAGATCACTTACACACAATCCATCTAACATGGACTCTCAAGACGGCACACTGTCCAACATCGCCCGAACATTATTCTCACCAACTCTCTCAACCAAATCCTGACAACGCAGAAGCAAGCATTCCTCAAGGCATGTATCTCTACCCCAAGAACAGGTCGATCTCGCCACTATCCTAGATGAAAAGGAACAAGGCTCACAGAAGAGGAGATGAGATGCGAACTTCAGGGATAAACACGACACAGGTCTCGAGAGAGACAAACGAAAGACGGCTCGAGGGACAATAAGATGACAAGGTAAGGAACTTTAGGCTATAGACTCCAATAAAATTGAAGTCAAGATCAGACGGAGAAGCAAAGGAGAAGAAAGGAGAGAAGCGACGTGAAAAGAACGATTGCGGAATCTTCCAAGGTGCAGGTCTCTCACTATTCTCGCGGGATTCTCACTTCTTATTTTCCAAATCAAGTCATTCAATTATCGGTTCTCACGAAAAGTTCCTCCTATGATTTATATACCCTAATCTTCCAAACTTTAAACGATATCATCATCACAACTACCTATTCCCAAAAGTTTGAGATGACACATCTCTGCTAGTTCCTCAAATGACAATTCAATAACATTTTCAGGTCACCACCCTTATGTCATATACACTTTACTTACCTCACTGTCCACTAGATAACAATTCTTAAACCATCAAGTTTTTCCGAACTTTCCTCTCCCAACGACTTACTTTATTCCATTCACAACTGGCGGTGCATCCTCAAGTTTCCTTTAAGTTCTTCAATAGAAGAATGCTAAGACCCATTAAATACCTAAGGCCAGATAATGATTCACTTCCTCCCAGTTTAAATCATAAATTTTTCGAGTACTCAACTATTATAGCCAATGATTCGTATTCCTCAACAACGGACCTTTCTCAGCTCAGTCACTCACCTAAGTCAAGTGATACTAACTCAATTCAATCATCTATTCTTCATCATTAGCATCTTAAGGCCATCCTCTCAGGTCGCTCTATATCCTCAAGTATCTTATCTAACTCCTTAAACAGTACTCTACAATCCACAAACTTTCACGATCTAAGCATGGTTCTCAAGGTTAGGTTGCACCGAATACTAAGTATACAACTCAACCTTCAAGCAAGTATCCTATCACTCACTGTCACTCTCCCAATTGGATAGACAACTAGACCCTTAGATCACCAAAACATGTCTCTCGATACCTCTTAAGTTATTCCTCAATAACAATATTTCTCATAACACAGCTTACAGTTATCCTAAGACTAGTTCCTCCAAATCCAATAAAAGGGAAGATTACCTAGAGGGCACCTTAAGAAAACAAGCAACAAGGTTAAGCTGAAAAGATATGAAGATCTGTTCAAGCAAGATAGACAAATATTCTAAAAGAAGGATGTGCATCCAGAGTTATCAAAGAAGGTGATGCACAAAGAAAGAGGAGCATCTTCAAGGCTCAGAAGCATTCCCCAACAGTAGCACGAATCTTCTATCTTCGGTAGAAACTCCGATCTCCACCGCCAAATGGATAAGCCCACGGTTCGTCGATTGAAAAATATAAAAGGGAAATCAATGACAATCAACAAACACGTTAGAACCTAATAAGAGCAATCACAAAACAGACTACAATATAAGTCCTTAAATCTACCCCATCTCTCATTCATTATTCAATTATATGGTCAAGTTAAGGTTGGGGGTTACATAAGTGCGTCGGGAGCGATAACGCTCTGATACCAACTGTAAAACCCCTCGCGAAAGCGGAAATATAAAACATACAAAATACTAAAAATGCAGCGGAATTAAAACTTTTTAACATAACTAACATGCGAGGTGAATTAAAACTGAAACTGAAAGTAAAATATATATATACAATCAGCCTGGGATGGCACATCCCTACAGGCACTCAAAACTGAAATGTAAACTAAGTCTAGCTAACGTAAACGTGTAAGTCAATCGATGATTAGGATCATCGCTCGCTAGCTCCATGCATCCCTCTGCCAACCACCTGACATGTACCTACATACATGTAAACATGTACGCCACAATCAGTGGGGAGTGACTAGAGTTCTCCTAGCCACCTTTTGTAACGACACGTAACACATAAATACAAACAGAATACTCCAACATATATAAACATGTGAAGTATAAAAGTATCTCAATAACTGATCATCAACTATCATGCAATCACTAATGCACGGCTCTCAACCAACTTCATAAACCGTTAGGAAGGAGAGCCGATTTCCCTACTGGTTACCCAGTCGGGGTCTTTCAGTCCACCTATTTATGAAACCGATCAAAGAGTCATCCAATGCCTTGGATGAACAAACTATAACTCAAGTAAAACAATCATTAACTTCATCATGCATATCTGACACTGTACCAATCTCAAGGCAAGCAGATATAAACATCAATAAACACTAGCAATGGGTCCAGAGGTGAACTTAACACATATCCCACTACCAAACAATGTCGGGTCCAGAGGTGAACTTAACACATATCCCAACATGCAATTCAAGTAAAGGGTCCAGAGGTGAACTTAACACATATCCCTAAACGTACAATCAAAGTAAAGGGTCCAGAGGTGAACTTAACACATATCCCTATACATAACACGGTAATGGGTCCAGAGGTGAACTTAACACATATCCCACTACAAACAAATGTCGGGTCTAGAGGTGAACTTAACACATATCCCAACATACATCCACAAGCAAAGGGTCCAGAGGTGAACTTAACACATATCCCAATGCTACAAACAAGTATTGGGTCCAGAGGTGAACTTAACACATATCCCATCACGCGACATACAACTCAACCATTAACATCCAAAGATAGAAACTAACCTATAGCTCTAACTTCTTAAACCACTAAACAACACTTAATTGATCCCGGGAACTAAGACGAGGGAGAGCCGATTTCCCTTTCGGTTACCCGACCGGGGGGTCTCTATCCTCACTCCATTCCCGAACCCAATATAGTGTCGTCCATCCTCCGGGGACCTCAAACACATACCAAAGGTACAAGGAACGAGTTTCAATCAAAACCGAACAAGCCTTTGAAAGTTACAAACAAAACAATGGGCACAGGGGCTCTCAGCCGGTCCCAGACCGTCACCCGGTCTACCGGCTGGGAGTCCCTTCCCATGCTGAAGCAACCGTCTGAAAAACAAGAGAAGAGGCTCTCAGCCGGTGGACCGTCCGCCGGCCAGCCGGCTGGGAGTCCCTTCCCCAATAGCCAACTTCAAAACTTAACACGAGGAGTGACTCTCAGCCCGTTTACCGGCTGCCGGCCTGCCGGCTGGGAGTCACTTCCCATGTCATTTTCAAACCTGAAAACCACAATAAGGTGATGGGAAAACGTGTAGTCTTACTCACATGTTCAAATTATTAGTCTTACTAATCTTACTAATTTTAATTAATCTCATATTAATTTATACTCAAGATCTTATCCATGCAACAACATATGCAGAATAATAATGAAAAAGGTCTTACAAACGGTCCGAAATAGTGCTAGGACGATCCTCCACGGAGCAACCAAAATAGCTTGCCTCCTTTACGATGCACCCAAGACCTACTCTTAAACACCGAAACACTAACACGAGCTAGGTGATGGAAACAGTTGCCTTAAAACCGTATACTAATAATAATATTAGTATACTAGAGAATATTATCTAATAATATTTAAGAGGTAAATTTTACTTTCTTACTCTAGAAAAATCATAAGTGTAGCACCAAATAATGATGTGAACTACACATATATAAAGAGGGTGAGGTTGAGTAGTGTATGTGCATGTCGTGTGATATGTGTTTAGGAAGACCAAAATAGGTTGCTTGTCTTACACATGCACTCAAGTATGCATACCTACTAATAGGTATGTAAGACTATCTTATAGTAATCATTATGTGTGTAAGAATTAATATTACCAATATTAATCCATAACACATGCACATACACGACACATTATATTGTAAAATGGACCTTATTTTACAAAATTGTAATTTGTACAATTGTGTAATATGTGACATCCTATGTGACATAATTCAATTGTATTAATTTAAAAATATATTTATCACATAAATAATATTTCTAAATTAATCAAATCATATTTAACAAATTATTTAGTAATTCATAATCACCATCTCAAAATATGGTTATTATAATAATCGTCAATACGATATACAACATTTGTTATGACCACGAACCCTTCTCATTCTATTTTCGACATTTCATAAATGTCGATTAATATTTTACAATCGACAAATTTCAATTTCAAATATAAATCTTACTTTAAGATTCAACCTCTGATTTCTCGATATACGGTTTTAAGAATATCGATCAATTCGTATCATATACAATTAATCAATATATGTTTAAGGGGTTTGTCCTATAGGTGTGACCTAAAGGGATCAACTGACCACCACCGTCATACGACAGTAATGTCAAACTCTAGTCAGCCAATCATTACCGATTAATGTTGGTCAGTTGACTATATCAAATATCGGATCGTCCCTTGCATATTCATTTCATAAGATTTATGACAATGATTTTTATCACTGTCGTGATCACACAATTGTTGAGGACACATTTCCCAACAATCTCCCACTTGTACTCGACAAGTGTGCGTCACCAATTCTCTTGTCCTATTACGTCATCTCCCACTCAATGCAAGGTGTCTTCCAGGTCGTACTTGCATTTGATCATATCTTGAGCGGTTTTTCTCGATCTGGCGATTTAACTGCTTTGACCGGAATTATCTACCATAGATACCTTCCGAGCGTGGCCACGCATTTTTCAGCTAAACTTCTCCTCGAGTGGCCTTGAGATTTAAGACAACCCTGACAAGGGGTTGGACAATTCCTATCCTACTGTTCCCTTCGTTAACACAGTCTATCATGACCCAAAAGAAGCCCATTTGACCCCCTTTAACGGTTGATCGTAGAGCTAAAATCAAAGTCAATCTGAGGCTGCATCACCTTGGGCGAACAGTCTCAAGTCAAAGAATCGACTTATGTGAATAATATAGTAGCTCTCGCCACGACCAGGCTAATTATAAAATTTACAGAACTCTATAAGCGGTCACTAAATGCCCGACAAAGTGTTACACAGTCTGCCTATGTGATCGACTAGTCATCTCATATGACTCTATGACATTTGAACTTGTCATCAATCGCCTCACATTCTAGTCGCTTCGAGACGTCACCTCATACAAACGACTATGGGCTATACTAAGTTAATTCAGTTCACTTATGGGGTTCAAATTGTCTCTTACAACCCATTTGGATTTCACAAAGTATAAATTGTGAGTTAATAATAATAATAACTCAAACGATAAAAGTGATTGTTATGTGCGAACAATCAATACGATATTGCTGCTCCACATAAACAATCTTTGATGCTCATACATCAATTTGTATTAACGGTTTGTTATGTGAATATACCCTATCTTCACATCTTTTAAACCTACAAATTCCGGTTTCCTTATGACTCATATCATCTCGCATAATATGATCTTTTAAAAGTACATTTCAAGTCTTTATACTCGACTCGAGTCTCCTTACTTTAAGGAAGCTCCCACTGTTTCTTAAAACTCATGACATGTCATCCTTATGAACATAGTCATATTGTACTAGAATTCATATTGTAGTTAACCTAGATTCGATCTATTAGTTCTCCTCGAGAAACTTATATCAAAATAAGGTTTTGTTTCAATCTTTGGCATTTTAATCAAGGTTATATGAATTAACATTTTCATATCTCGGATACAAATCCAAACCTCGTTAACTGATCGGTGACGTTTCATTATCATATAATAAACTCACTTACGATTTATGTTCTTAACATACATTGATCTAGAATTGAAAACCTCATGTTCTTTGACTTTTAAAGAATCACCATCTATCTTATAGTTTAACAACTCCCACTGACTTCATGGTAATATTGGTAACATCTTCAAACATTTTCTCAACTCATAATTAACATTTCATTTTGATTTACTTCAAACATTTTCTCAACTCGCTATGAACATTTCATTTTCATTTTCATTCCCACGAGAACTGGAGATGATTTCTCCTCTATTATCTTTATAAAACAGAAACATTAACATCATGGAAACGATTTCCTTCCGTTAACACTCGCGGTCCCCTTTGTTCTCTCTGGGAACTAATGACAACATATGGAACATTTCCTTTTTGTGTCCTCGCGTAGTTTCTTATGTGTCCTCTCGTAGTTTCTTCTATCCAATCTTTTAGAGTTCTTCCTATGGACTCCTTATAGGACTCTTCTCTAAGATCCTATATTTATTTCATTGGTTTGCGGGCGTAGAATTTCTCCCACTCTATCCTTTAAAATAACCATTATTTAAGAAGGATAGCATTTTCGCCCGTCAACAATGTATTGGATAAAGAATTATGTGAGTTGTGAGACATTAGTATTCTCATTCGTTTAAGGTAATCATCTTATAACGAACTGATGTTCTTATGTTTGAATTTGAAGTATTTCACGGGATGCAATTCTCGTTTTTAAGTAAGTCGTATTACTTTTATAATGATCCTATCATATTACTCATGTTATATATCATATAAAAGCATTTTAAAAACAACATGTTTGATTAAGAACATAAGGATGACTTGGGTTGAAAACCAAGTCACCACTATTACAACCATTGTTTCATCAAGATTCTTGTCATACAAGAAATATAAAGTTCTTAAATTAAAATGCAAAAGGAAAGAAGACATCAAAATGAAAAATTAGAGCCATGCTCTTTATGTCTTCAATATTGGATGCTACCATAGCTATCCATGGACGGAGCTTCAAGCGTCCTTCGCTTTCTCCTTGCCTTTGTCTTTGGTAGGAGCCCCTTTAAAAACAATTTATAAACGGGTAAGAATCAATAGCTTGTATCACTATACAAAAATTGATTAAATAACATGAATTAGACGAGAATTAATACCTACTGCAAGAACCTTTCCGGCTTTGAGGTCATGGAGATACTTCAGGCAATTTCGCTTCCAATGCCCCATCTTAGTGCAATAATGGCACTTGTCTTCAACTTTTGATGACGACGAAGAAGAAGCACCTTTCGTAAAAGTCTTCTCTTTAGGAGATGCGGGTTTGAAGGCTTTGACATTTTTACCCTTGTTAGCCTTGCGCTTAAATTTCCCTTTGCTTTTCGTCTCGATATTTAGCACATCCTTCGTGGAACTCTCATTAAGTCCCATATCCCTCTCTGCTTGGACTAACATCTTATGTAACTCGTCCAAGGAGGTTATTTGATTACGCATGTTATAGTTTACCCGAAACTGAACATACGATTTCACTTTGTTGAGGGAGTGAAGGATTTTGTCAATAATAAGCGAGTCGGGAACATTCAACCCTTGCAACTTCAAGGTTTCGGCTAGCTCAACCATTTTGAGCACATGAGGACTAACCCTTTGACCTTCCTTTAAGGTCAAATCAAAGAATGCGGAGGCCGCCTCATATTGGATTACCCTAGGAGCTTGCGAAAACATGGTCGCAATCTTAGTGTAAATCTCATTAGCCGTGGCTAGCTTAATCATTCTTCTTTGGAGATCCGGCTCCATCGAAAATATAAGCACGTTCTTCAAAGCATGTGACTCCTTCATGTAGGTCTCATAGGCCTCACGAGTCGCTTCCGATGATCGAGCACCGGGAGTGGGAGGAGCGGCAATGGTAAGATAACGAGTCTTATCGTCGGCTTCCGCGGCCAACACCAATTGGGCGTCCCAATCTTTAAAATTGGCGCCATGCTTCTCAAGCTTGCAACGATCCATAAAAGACCGAAGCCATGAAACGTGATGTGGGAGTGGTGGAGCGTTATTTTGTTGGGGCTGGTGTCCTTGACAATTAAGTACAATGACTTATTAAATCTCTTCAAGGATCACAAGGGCATACTTTTGTATTATTACCAGTTGATCCACGTTTATCAATAACGGTTGGCTTGCTAGATAAGTTTGACGTTATTGTCATACGGATGGCGGTGATCAACTGGTCCCTATACGTCACACCTATAGGACACGTTTGAGAGATGTGAAGGTATGAAAATACAGTCACATTTTGCCGGATATGACTAAACGGTTAGTCAGAGGTATTGACTACTAAATTAGTAAATAAGATGTTGAGATTATTATTTAATACGGATTAAATAAATTTAGCTAATACGGATTACATGATTAATTCGTAAATTAAATATGAACGGTTATATTTAATTAAATATTGTATTCGCGTATTAATATAAACAGTTATATTAATTTGGGTAATTATACAATATCGTATTTTGTCAGACCATTATTAATATATCGACTGTATTAATATCTGATAACATGTTACGATTTATAATTAAAAATACCGCGAACAACTTAAAGCTAAATGGGTCGAATCACGAATTAGTATAAGGTAAGAGTGGAAAGCCCACTCCTACCCTATTAGAATTTTCGGCCAAAACAACTACATAAGGAGGAGGACTCTCCTTATGTCAGTTACTCTTGTTGCACTGATTAATATAATCTCAAAAGAAAATTAGGGTTTGAGAGCATTCTTCTCCCATAACCCAGATCTCACATCTAAACTCAAAAGGCTCTCCCAATATTGCAAGGCAGTTGGAGAGGATTTCTAGCACACGCGGCCACGTCTCATTCTAAGTCTTGGGTGCAAGTTATAGGAGGGAATTTGTGTTAATTCCTGTTCTTAGGCCTTTCGCACAAGGACCAAAGGTTGTACTTCTTTTCTTATGCTTTTTAATCTTATGACCATATTCACGATTGTATTTTTCATTATAATCCTGTAATTAAAGGGCGAATACATGTTTTATTCCCCACAAGTGGTATCAGAGCCTTAGGCCATGAAATTTTACAATTCTGTCTTTCATAAGATTTAAAATTTTGGAAAAACCGTGCATTCTGCCTAGGCACTCGATCGAGTCTCTGTAGCACTCGATCGAGTGCCCTTGTACCAGGCCTCGTGCGTGTGATTTTAGGGTTGCAATCGATCTTGTTTTCGATTCTTATTTGCATATTGTTAATTAATCGATATTTTTAGCAATATGTGGATCTTTTGTTGTTTTTATTTTTGATTTACAAGTTTTATATCAAGATAAAAACTCGGTTTGATTTAAAAGTGCAGCGATTTGCAGTTTTTACGAGCCACTCGATCGAGCCCTGCTGCACTCGATCGAGTGACACTGACACTCGATCGAGTGCCCCTGTTGCTCGATCGAGTGCTCTCGTTTCGGGCAGTTTGTTTTCGAAAATAACTTGTTTTCTTATTTTCACATGGCTTAAAATAATATACTGTATACGGAAATAGTATATTATTTAGTGAAACGGTTCACCCTCGTTTGATACATATTGTTTTAAAACAGTTTAAAATAATGGATTATATGTTTATTAAAATTGGTGATTAAAGCGGTATAGTCACATAATTTTAATCTTAAAAGGTGGTTTGGTATAAATTTATTAATCATAATAACAGTATTATGTCATGTATAAATTATCATTTAGTTGATGCATTTTATTTATCGTCTTGTTGAATGTCTAATGAATGCTTTCAATAACGTATTTAATTTTGCAAACGGTTGTAACTTAGTGTGGCCTTAGAAGATTGTGTCACCGTAATGATGGGACACAGTCTTGCTTGTAATTTTGAGATCTTGAATCTCCGTTTTGGGTTTTTGCCATGTAATTACTTTTGTATTTAAATTAGAATGTATCTAGGATTACTTTTGTAATTTAAATTAGTAATTTTGTGAAGACCAAAGACAAGACGGAGACCGGATGCTCACTCCCGCTACAAGGACCAAGATTGAACATCAAGACAAGCTTCTAGGGTCCAACGGTGGATTCCAAGTTGTTTTATGTTTATTTTGGTAGGATAGGCCACACTAGGACTTTTTATTTACGTTTATTGCATTTATCTTTATGCTTTCATCGATAATAGCTTGCATCATATTCCGCCTAAAAACCAAACCACCTATATCATGCCTGAAAACTGACTCATGTAGAGGTTACGCGTTAGTTTTCTTTGACAATACAGATGTCACATGTCAATTGCTAAGCCATCACTTTATTTAATTCATTCACGCAAATGCTAGTTTTTAGTTCACTTATATATGGATAAATAAGAGTTGATGGGGTCTTCCTCGTATAACCAAAAATTGAGATTAGTCTTTATAAATCAGCCTCCCATGAATCCCTTCTTCGTCGGTAGGCATAATATGACCCCTTCTACGTCGGGTAAGTGGGAACAGATGATTTATTTTATCTTAACATCATGGTCACTCGATAATATCTAGTGACTGAGATGGACTAATAGATAGGATACACGGAAATCTATCGACCAAGAGTTCCAACAATTGGAATTAGCCAAACTGTGGGCTTATCAATATACGGAAATTGAGTCTTGGGATCATTTATATAATTCTTGAGGGAGATCAATTATATAAATGCATGAGTCTACGAGTTTAAATTCAATTTAATATAGACTTAAATCACAACAATAAGTTGCTTATATGGTTTTGTTTTATCTTCCTTTTCAGTGTAGAACACGTTCATTAAAACTGCTGTATAACTAAAATGGCTGGTGAAGACCCAATGCCAAGTGCCAAGCTAGCACGTGAATCCTGGCTAAAGGCCTTCATGGACTCCATGAATCAGTCAACTAGACTGAGGAATGATGGGTCAAACTTCTCTGACTGGGAGGCAGCACTACGGAATGCTGCCATTGCTGACGGAAAGCTTAAGTATTTAACTGAGCCTATTCCGGCACACCCAGGAACTGGAGCTAGAGCCAACGAAATTCGCGCCCATAGCGATTTCGTTATGGAAGCGGGTGCGATAAAGAACGTACTCATCTATGCAATGGAATCAAATTTGCAAAGACGCTTCATATCCCATGGTGCAAACAAGATTTTCACCACGCTCTCTAACGAATTCTCAAAGGCTCCGAGAATCGTTTCTTATGAGCATACCTGTCGCTTCTTTGAGGTGAAACTCCAGAAGGGCCAAGCTGTTAGCCCACATATTCTTCACATGATTGAGAATATCGAGAAACTGGAGGCCCTAAACTGCAAGATCAGTGAGAACATAATCGTTGATCGAATGCTTCATTCACTTCATGATGGGTTCGCCCTCTTTAGGGCCAACTATTACATGAATGACATGAAGAAGACTCCTCATGAGCTCCACTCCCTTCTCGTACAGACCGAGAAGGATCTGAAATTAAGTGGGAGCGTGAAGCAAGATGTTCTCATGATCTCCAGTAAGGGTAAGGGTAAGGGTAAAGCTAAAGCTCAGGGCGACCTAACAGTAGGCAAGCCCATGTTTAAGAAGTCAGGATTTACTAAGAGTGGGCCAGGTGAGTCAAGCAACTCACAAGGCAAAACAAAGAGCAAGGATACTAGCATGGAATGTCACCATTGCCACAAGACTGGGCATTGGAGTCGCTCATGCCCCGTGTATCGCGAGGACATTAAGGCAGGCCGCGTTACTCCTGTTGGTATGTCTTCTTCTTCTTTTATTCACATGATTGAGATTAACCACGCAAGTTGCGGAACTTGGGTACTTGATACTGGTTGTGGTTCTCATCTATGTAATCATGTGCAGGGCCTCCGAAACCAAGAACCCCTAATCAAGGGTGAGGTGGACCTGCGTGTCGGGAATGGAGCACGTGTGGCTGCAGTCTCGAAGGGAACATACGTGATCCAGCTTCCAAGTGGATTCGAGTTATTTTTATATAACTGTTATTATGTTCCTAGTTTGTCCAAAAACATTATTTCAGTTTCTGCGCTTGACAAACTCGGCTTTTCATTTGTAATAGAGAATAATAGCTGTATTTTCTCCTTACACAATATGATTTATGGCAAGGCAGTTTCCATGAATGGAATTTATGTTTTAGATTAAACTACCGAGATATTACATGTGAATAACAAGAGATTAAAGGTAGGTGACAAAGATCAAACTTACCTATGGCATTGTCGTATGGGACACATAAATGAGAAACGCGTAAAACAGCTCATACAGAATGGAGCTATCTCGCCCTTTGATTTCGAATCATATGGCACGTGTGAATCATGTCTCATCGGCAAGATGACTCGTATTTCCTTCAAAGGTGTTGGAATGCGCGCTGCCGACCTATTAGGACTCATACATACGGATGTATGTGGGCCTATGTCGATCAACGCACGAGAGGGCTATAGGTATTTCATCACTTTCACGGATGATTTGAGTAGATATGGCTATGTCTACTTAATGAAGCAAAAAAGTGAATCCTTTGACAAGTTCAAAGAATACCAGAATAGCACTACTACAATTTAAGGCTAATAGAACGCCCCTTTAAGAACGGTTAAATGCGGAACCGTTCTGTTTTGTTACTTTATTTTTGGCGCTCATATATGACTCCATAAGAGAACGGTTATTTGTATGAACCGTTCTCGTAGATTAACAACGAGAACGGTTATGTTTGACCAACCGTCTTAATATATTAATATATTAACAACGAGAACACTTATTATGTATAACCGTCTTAATATCACTACTACAATTTAAGGCTATATGAATACAACTTAGAGAACGGTTGAAAGCGGAACCGATCTGTTTGGTTTTTTAGTCTGGGACTCTGGGCACACATATATGACTTTAAAAGAGAATCATATATTTCATTAATGCAGAAGCCAATAAAGCTGACATGGCATCACAGTTTTTTTCCACGGGCTGACGTGGCGGTAAATTAGAGACCCTAGAAAATAAAATAAAAAAACTTAATAACTAAAACAACAAATGGAATAAACAAGACAACATAGAATATGGGATATGGGATATTGTTTTCCCTATTTATGAGGAAAGTTTCAAATATCATGTAGAAAAATCTTTATAAAATACCAATAAATTAATTTTCACCGATCTCTTTAAACTCATAAAATACCAATAGATTTTATAAAAAATGATCTAAACAAAATAATTACAGGTATTTAAAGGCTCCACCAAACAAGAAAAATAAATGTTGTCAACTAATTTTAAATCCTAGATGATTTTTTGTTTTAATTTTTTTGGGCTTAATCTTAGAAAATATATGTCGCACTAAATTAGCCTTGCTTGGATTATACATTAATGTGTGATCGGTATTTACTAGAGTATATTTTTCGTTATAATGTAAGCCGAATTTTCACATTAAGGGAATTCATTTTAATAAGAAAACTAATTATTGGTTGTTTAATAAAATTGGATTGTTTTAGGGCAAGACGCTTTCATGCAAAACCTGTTGTTCCACTATATGAACATCTTTAGTAAACATAATAAAATTTACGTTTTTAACCCAACTATCCATTTACTACTTCCGTCTCAAAAGATTCTTTACGTTTACTTTTATTGTACGAGCGGTAATACACAACTTTTATTGTATGACTATTTTACATATTTTAAAAATGGTGCAATGGGTAATTACAGGTGTACTAATTTTATTGTAAGTCTTGGTCATTCCAATGAACAAAATATATGATTGCTCATGTATACTGACATATGTGATAAATAATTCGAAATTAATTTAACTGTAAATAATTAGTCTATTTATCTTTAATATTATTATTAACTACATTTATCTCAAAATCTAAAAACAGACCCGTGAATTTCACGGGTTACAACCTAGTGATTGGTAATATTTGTAACCGTTCTCCTTGAAACAACAAAGAAGACGGTCTCTTTAACGAATTTGGATCCTCTCCCTTATTTTCTCTCCATTACCCCTCTAATACACACTTATTTTAATATATTTTCTCTATCCATCCAATAAAACATTATTTTTATGAAATAATTACAACCGTTAGATCGTCTCAAAATTTAATCCAGACCGTTCAAAAGTAATGGAGGTCCATTTCTTTTCGGGTAATGGAGAGAATCCGGACCGCTCTTTAACCACCCATTCTCTTTGTAAATCCCTAAATTAATCTGCACTTTACTCTTCCATCAGTTTCTTTCACACAACAATAAACACCCTATTGCCTCAATCTACCGTACTCTTCCACCATTATCTTTCAAAAATCAATTAACTTGCCCTTTGATTTTTACTCGTATTGAAAATTGTTATCGATGGTCGCTCATACTCCACCTACCACCTGGTTGTCCCCGGCCACTCGCCATTCATCGTTGTCAATCGTTTATGCTGCTGGTAAGACCATTTTTTTAGTACTTTTCAATGTTTGCTTCTATACAATACTACCATCGACATTATATTCTCCAGTTAATTCGTTTAATTCCTACCTTTAAGGGCAATTTCCATGGCTTAAACATGGAACCCCGTATTAATTTAATGACGGTGATGTTAGGGCCAAGTTTTGTATTTGTTGATGTTACGATTTAGTATTTGTGAAGTTGTACCAGATATGTGTAATTTGTTTGTTCATACCGAGTACGGAGTATAATATTAGACGGTTTTAGGGACTTGATCTTTGAAGCTACGGTGATTGAAATATGGGGGTTTAGTGAATTTATCACACTTAATATAGTCGCTTCATGTGGTATACGATAATATAATATCATTTATTCACCTTTTATCTTTATTATCTTTAACTATATTTCATAGGTAAGGAAATGAATGGGATGGAAGGGTTGTGGTTGATTACTCTTCGATTCTTAGGAAATGTTCCCTGCTACTGCCTCAAAGTATAATTTCAACCTTAACGGTTTGTATGAGAAATGAGGAAAGATTACTTTCCATCTAACCATCCTCATTACTTTCCACCATTATTTTACCCCTTCTGATTGTAAACTTGTCACTTTGATACTATTTTAGTATAAATAAATTAGTTTTATTTTAAACATGATAATACGAAAGTTGATTATTTAGCACCTTGAATTGGTTAAATTTAGTTAATTTGTTGATAGTGGATTATATTGTTATTACAGGGCTGCTATAAGGAGTACTTAAAGCTGAAAGCTCGATATGAATCACTCCAAAGAACTCACAGGTACTTAAAAAAGTAAATTGGGATAATGGAGTATTATAATTTGAAATGTAGAAATGAGCATTTAAAGAGTTAGAATTAATAATGATTTGATATGTTTTTGGAACCTACTTGGGGAGGGATTGGGACACATGAATGTGAAGGACCTTGATAACCTTGAGAGGCAGCTTGAGTCTTCTCTTAAGCAAATAAGATGTATAAAGGTAGACTTACATTTCGTTTTGAGTTGTATTTCTTCCACCTATTCTAATTTCTGACACCCAACATAGTTAGTTTTGAATGTTGTTATCAGACCCAGTCGATGCTCGATCAATCAAAAAAATCTCATTATTGATTTTCTCTTAAATGTAGATTATTGAAGATTTAACCATATCAGTGGAAGATATGAATAAAGTTAAAGAGGCGTGGGCTACAAAATGTTTCGAAAACATATATGAGCAGGTATTGTTTAGTTTTAAGTAAAAATATTTGTACTTTACTTATTTTCTTTCTCAATTCACTTCTACCTGTTTCAATCAAATCTAGGAAACATGGAATTTAGCTTTAATCTGTGAGATAATACCATTTGTGTGTCTGGTTGTTGGACAGTGATTTCCTCCGTATGCGGTGGTGAAAATAGTTTATTTTGATTCAGACGAGTATTTTCCCCTTATATGTTCATGTAGGGGATATAAGCGTTTCTTTAAGAGAAATGTGCTTGAAACTTCGTCTTTCTCAAGGATGACTATCTGAAAATCAATTGTACCGTGGGTGTTATTGTGTCATCTGTAGATTGTCCTAGAATGCACCCAGTTCGGGTTCCTGAGTCTGTTATGCGTGCACATTTTGGGTCAAAATTACAGGCTTTGACATATGAAATTGCAAAGTACAAAGACTTCACGGGTTGCTCTATCTCGAAGCTGGATAGTATTACACTGAAATCAAATTGATCGGAGGTTTACCACATTACTTCTGATATCAATTACTTAAAATGCAATATTTTTTATTGTCTATCACACCTCAGTTGCTTTATTCTCTAAGCAGACCACGTGTATGACACAAAATGAACAAGTTAAATCGTTGCAAAATCAATTGGCAGTTGCGCAGAAGAAATTGCAGGTAAACTTATATTCCTTTGTGAATCCTTGTTTGTTTAGATATTAAACTTAGTTGGCGTAGATTTGCGGTTGGGGCACCACTTTCTATATAATATACTGCACACTCGTTATTTTGGCAGCTACTAGAGAGATTCCAGATGCATGATTTTGCGGAAGGAGCTATGCATCCTTTTGGGGTGTGCCCAGAGTGAATTGGAGATTTGAATTGGAGATTATCATCATGGACACTAGTGATTGAAGGCTTTTTATTTATGTTTTGCACGTAGTTTTGATATTTATAGCGTCTTTACTCTTTAAAACATGACAAGTCTTTGTAAAGATTCAAGAATTTATCCTTTATGAATTTGAATTAAATGTAAAGATTTTTGTTGCGTAAAACTTGCTGGAGTTTCTGAATTGTAATGCAGGTTTAATTCTTATGGGATATACGATCCAATCGTGTAGGGGTTACGAAAAAACAGAATTATTAAAAATATAGTTGAAACAATGAGAACGGTTCCTTGTATATCTTGTTCTCTTTGAAATTAACAACGAGAACGGTTGCTTGTATAGTTTGTTCTCTTTGAAAAGGTTAAGTGGAGGCGCCAAAAAAATCAATATATCAAGGAGAACGGTTGTGGAGGACAATCGGTCTCTTTGATATATCAAAGAGAACGGTTCTGATATCAAAGAGAATTGTCTTGGAGCACAACCGCTCTCTTTGATATATCAAAGAGACCGGGTTGACTTAATTTTAACCGTTCTCTTTGATCAACGAGAACGCTTGGCCACAGGACGGTTCAAAACAGATTTAAGAACGCTTTGTAACCGTTCTCTTTGATCAAATTTGTAGTAGTGTAGGGTACAGAACCAGCTGGGTAGAAAGATTAAAGCACTACGTTCGGATCGTGGTGGTGAGTATCTTTCACACGAGTTTGATCAACACCTTAAAGACTGTGGCATCGTGCTACAGTTGACTCCACCTGGAACACCACAATTAAATGGTGTGTCCGAACGGAGAAATCGAACTCTACTTGATATGGTTCGATCCATGATGAGTCACACCGTTGTGCCTGATTCATTTTGGGGCTATGCTCTTTTGTCAGCCGCTCTAATACTTAACCGAAGTCCGTCTAAAGCTGTTGACAAGACTCCATACGAATTATGGAAGGGAACGGTCCCTAACTTGTCCTTTATTCGGGTTTGGGGCTGCGAGGCTTATGTCAAGTGGAGACACGAGGATAAGCTCGGCCCGCGATCGGTCAAGACATACTTTATAGGCTATCCAAAGGGAACTTTTGGTCATTACTTCTACTCGCCTGCCGAACAACGTGTTTTTGTTGCGGCTAGTGCGACGTTCTTAGAGAAAGAATTTCTCGAGAACAAGTCGAGTAATAGAACCTTCGAGTTATCGGAGGTTCAAGAACCAACTACCGAGCAACCATTGGAGGAAACAGTTCCTTCAACCGAGGCTGCGGTAGATATCCCTAAGGAACCTAGGAGGTCGGGAAGAGTCTCTATTCCACCGGACAGATACATTGGTATGGTCGAGGAACATGATACAGATGACGTCTTACTCCTAGAGGGTAATGAACCCACAACCTATAAAGGTGCCATGACCAGTTCTGACTCAAAGCTATGGCTAGAAGCCATGCAATCCGAGATGGACTCCATGTATGAGAACAACGTGTGGGATCTTGTGGACCTACCTGCAAAGGTACGTCCCCTTCAATGCAAATGGCTTTACAAGATAAAGCATGCCGTGGAAGGACAACAAGATATCCACAAGGCTAGACTAGTTGCTAAAGGTTTCACCCAAGTGCCAGGCTTGCACTATGATGAGATCTTTGCACCCGTAGTCATGCTACGTTCCATTCGGATTATCTTAGCGATCGCCGCATTTCATGATTATGAAATATGGCAAATGGACGTTAAAACCGCCTTCTTAAACGGTTATTTGGAGGAAGAGTTGTACATGGTACAACCTGAGGGTTTTATCGATCCAGTACATCCTAAGAAAGTTTGCAAGCTTAAGCGTTTCATCTATGGACTTAAGCAAGCATCGCGGAGTTGGAATCATCGCTTCGACCAAGTGATAAAAGAGAATGGGTTCATTCGATCAGTCGAGGAACCATGTCTCTATATCAAGTCGAGTGGGAGCAAGATTGTCTTCCTAGTACTGTATGTCGACGACATACTCTTGATTGGGAACGACATACCTCTCTTATCTTCGGTTAAAGCATGGTTGAAAAATCACTTCCAGATGAAAGATCTGGGAGAGGCACAAAGAATTTTGGGCATCCGTATCTACAGGGATAGATCACGACGGATGTTGTCTCTCAATCAGGAGTCTTATATAGATAAGATTCTAGAGAGATTCAGTATGACGAACTCCAAGAAAGGGTTCCTTCCTATGACTCCTGGGCTTCACTTGAGCAAGACTCAAGAAGCTAAGTCACTGGAAGAGAAAGAGCGCATGAGTCGGATTCCTTATGCTTCGGCAATAGGATCGATCATGTATGCCATGATATGCACACGTCCTGACGTTGCATATGCATTGAGTATGACAAGTCGATTCCAAGCTCATCCAGGTGAACAACACTGGATGGCCGTGAAAAACATTCTTAAGTACCTACGGAGGACTAAAGATTGGGGATTGACTTACGGAGGCGACTCGACGCTCTGCGCCACGGGTTACGCAGATGCTAGCTTCCAAACGGATCGAGATGACTCGAAATCTCAGTCTGGATTCGTTTTTACTCTTAATGGCGCTGCTGTCAGCTGGAAAAGTTCTAAACAGAGTGTTACAGCAGATTCTACGACTGAGTCCGAGTACTATGCCGCCTCAGAAGCAGCTAAGGAAGCAATATGGATGCGTCAATTCTTACAAGGACTATCAGTAGTGCCTAGTTCGAATGACCCAATCACCGTTTATTGTGATAATAAAGGTGCCATCTTCCAAGCTAAGGAGCATAAGTCTAGCAACAAGGCTAGGCATGTACAACGGAAAACTCATCTAATCAGAGATTACGTGGAGCAAAAGGAGATTTTCATTAATAAGATCGCTACGGATGACAACATAGCTGATCCTCTCACAAAAGCATTACCACGTGATAAGCATGAAGGGCACATTCATTCCATGGGAATTGGATGTGTTCCTAAGTTGTAGTACTCTTTTATGAATTCATGTAATAATTCATTTTCTCGTGTACTCTATTCAACCTTATTGTTATGATATAAAATGTTTTGTTTTTCATGTGGAATTGTACGCCAATTTTGAACACCACAAAGTGAACTGATTAACATTACATCGTTTTGGTCCTTGATTACCCACTTGAGCTGATAACTGAGGTAATCATTTTGTGACGTTGGTTGATGGTGGGTTCAACGAGCCATAAGTCACGTGGATGACTGACCAATCACAAAGGCGAGTTATACGGATATCTCGTAGGACACCCCGTGACAACGTTATGGAGTCCTAAATGTTTTATAACATTGGGTGCCTGGTCGTGGATAGGACCTCCATAGTGTTCCTTAGAGTCGAGTCTTTTGACCTTCAACTGTCTCTTGAGATTAAGACAGATTTTGGGTAACTTTGGTTTCTTTCCCACGGTCACCGTAACAGGGGCCAAGAGGATTTTTTTCTGGGTTATTTCATGCTGGGCGATATCGGCAGGATTCGAGTTGAGGGAAATATCCAAACCCTTATCAGGATTTTATCATTTCTCAGGGCCACTCGAGGAGTAGTAACTGAAATGCATGGCCATGCTCGAATACAGATTCGTTTTATCAGTTAAGTTACTCTCTAGTCGGGGAAACCACTCTTGATACAGATCGCTTGTGAGATACGACCTTTGCGAATGCGGATTTGCAAATTGTCTTACATTGAGTGGGAGAAATTTTAAAAGGATATGAGATTCGGTTATCGCACCTACACTTGTACGGACAAGTGGGAGTTTGTTGGAGATTGTGTCCTCCACATGTAGTGTGATAACGTCATTGCACATACCCTTGTACGGACAAGTGGGAGATTGTTGGGGCTGGTGTCCTTGACAATTAAGTACAATGACTTATTAAATCTCTTCAAGGATCACAAGGGCATACTTTTGTATTATTACCAGTTAATCCACGTTTATCAATAACGGTTGGCTTGCTAGATAAGTTTGACGTTATTGTCATACGGATGGCGGTGATCAACTGGTCCCTATACGTCACACCTATAGGACACGTTTGAGAGATGTGAAGGTATGAAAATACAGTCACATTTTGCCGGATATGACTAAACGGTTAGTCAGAGGTATTGACTACTAAATTAGTAAATAAGATGTTGAGATTATTATTTAATACGGATTAAATAAATTTAGCTAATACGGATTACATGATTAATTCGTAAATTAAATATGAACGGTTATATTTAATTAAATATTGTATTCGCGTATTAATATAAACAGTTATATTAATTTGGGTAATTATACAATATCGTATTTTGTCAGACCATTATTAATATATCGACTGTATTAATATCTGATAACATGTTACGATTTATAATTAAAAATACCGCGAACAACTTAAAGCTAAATGGGTCGAATCACGAATTAGTATAAGGTAAGAGTGGAAAGCCCACTCCTACCCTATTAGAATTTTCGGCCAAAACAACTACATAAGGAGGAGGACTCTCCTTATGTCAGTTACTCTTGTTGCACTGATTAATATAATCTCAAAAGAAAATTAGGGTTTGAGAGCATTCTTCTCCCATAACCCAGATCTCACATCTAAACTCAAAAGGCTCTCCCAATATTGCAAGGCAGTTGGAGAGAATTTCTAGCACACGCGGCCACGTCTCATTCTAAGTCTTGGGTGCAAGTTATAGGAGGGAATTTGTGTTAATTCCTGTTCTTAGGCCTTTCGCACAAGGACCAAAGGTTGTACTTCTTTTCTTATGCTTTTTAATCTTATGACCATATTCACGATTGTATTTTTCATTATAATCCTGTAATTAAAGGGCGAATACATGTTTTATTCCCCACATATTTGCCATTGATGGTTGAAAGTCGAAAAATGAACTACAATAAAATAAAGAAATCAAAACACAATTATCGTTTTAATAAATAAACTTGTAAATTTTTAAACAAGTTATGCATCTACTTAATAATCTCTTACCCAATTACGTAAATGATCCCGAGACCCAAATACATACTAACTCGGGCACGGTTTAGCCGATACATCCCTTATTAATATGACTCGGTAGATTAACCCCTTAATCGATTCTACTTTTAGAACTCTCGGTCGATAAAATTACACTAATTCTTATCTTAGCCCGAACTTATTACCACTACGGTGGCTCGAATACCTTCGTCGAGATCAACCAAATTTCGAGAAACGTAATCATATTACCCTACTTCACCAACGTAATAAGGTTTGCACCCCGGTTTAGCCGAGCCTACTCCCTTATGAAGAAGATCCTTCGCGGGTTCTTTACTTTTTGGTAAGGCTATGTCTCGATTTTTAAATAACGTAAGAGATCTTGTCAATTTATTATCTATCTCCTTTAAGTGAACTAAGTCGGTGAATTATCGATAATTTAATTGACACGGTCGATAAAATCGACGAATTGCATGATATGAATGACGATTTGGCTATGCATGCAAACATGATAAGCATAAATAAAAGCATAAAAACTTAAAAGCATAAATAAACCCCTAGTATGGCCTTTCCTAAAATAGAAAATAAAGTAAATTACAAATTCGGAAACCAACTCCTTTGGTCCCTTGAACTTCACACGCGGCACGCATCCCAAGGCAAACTCCGTCTTGGTCGGAACTCCTTTCCGAAATGGCACCGTCTTCAAGGATCTCCGGAATTATAAATAATTACAAATTTTCTAACTATTTTATACATTATAAAATAAAAATAAAACAATAAAATAAAGTGATACGATATCACATTAAATTACAACCAAATCGATAAACCCTTACATTACGGGAAATATCGATCAAAATCTAAGGCCATACTAAGTAAATTACATAATTCAAAATTACGTAAACAAAATATGACATTCATAAACAATAAATAATTATGCAATGCTTATGTAAAATGCAAAACCTAAGCCAAATCGTCCTATTTAAACACGTTTTAAATATCATTATTCGTAATAACACGGTTTTATGGAATAACGTGATTTAAACATTTTTAAAATCACTAATCACTTTATGAATCATTATTCATGATTTAGTTAAGTTTCCTAACACATTTTAGGATTCAAAATTTAGTCTTACTCAAATTTCGAAAATTAACTTAACTTTTATTTTAATATTGTTCGGTTTTAATCGGTTTTACGGGAAATAACATTAAAATAATCAAACGAGTCATAAAAATTTCGAAAATTCAAAATTCAAAATTTTGAACATACTGTAAATTTTCTAAAATTTCAGATCCTTAAAACTTAAATATTTTCGAAATATACTTATTTATTTCGTAAAATTGCCGTGTACATGCAAATTAATCGGAAAAATACAAAACTATTTCAAAAATTATGAAATAAAATACCAATATAATTTTTACATCTTCCTAGACACTCAAAGTATCTTAAAAATGCAAGAAAAATCAGATGCACACTGTTTTAGGATTGAAAAATGATTATGACTCTTCCAACACTCAATCTCCAATTTTAACCTTTTAAAACTAAAACTTAAAATTTCAGAAACTTTTGGCACTAAATAAAAATATGTTGATGATCATATATAATATGACTAATATGGGTGAATTTTTCGGACCATTTAAGTAACTTTTACTATTTTTAATAATTCGTGTCATATATTACGCGATTTTACCGATTAAAATCATTTCTCATGCAATATTCGAGATTAATAGCTCAAAATTCACATGCATGCTAGAAGTAATATTACACTATATTAAATTTTTATGGTCAAATTCGAAATTAAACTATTTAAGCTAAAATATGTCACTAATATTACGATTTTTACAATAAAAATCAATATTCATGCAATATTAACGAAAAATTTCTGGAAAATTCATCATATATTTTAAATATTGCATGTGACATCTACAAAAAATTTTATAGTTAAATTCATAATATAACTATTTAACCCATATTTAACTCATTTTATGACTATTTAACCATTAAAAATCATAAACCATGCATAAAACTCAATAATTTCGAAAATTATATGTATTCATAATATGTTAAATGCATGTGAGAACATATTTAAAATTCACGGCCAGAAACATTATTTAGCTATTTTTCCCATAATAAAACATTTTTAACCGATTTTAAGCCTAAATTAAACATTTTAATTACAATGATGAACAATATTATTCCATAAATCATCAAAATGACTTAAAACTATTTTAAGACCAGAAAATATACATGCAATATGATTTTCGTGGATATCCTATATGTACTAACCATTTTCGTTTTTAATTAAAATCGCATTTTCTCGCAAAAACGTAAAAATCGAGTTGCATGCAAGCAACCTAATGCTCTGATACCACTTGATGGGAAAACGTGTAGTCTTACTCACATGTTCAAATTATTAGTCTTACTAATCTTACTAATTTTAATTAATCTCATATTAATTTATACTCAAGATCTTATGCATGTAACAACATATGCGGAATAATTATGAAAAAGGTCTTACAAACGGTCCGAAATAGTGCTATGACGATCCTCCACGGAGCAACCAAAATAGCTTGCCTCCTTTACGATGCACCCAAGACCTACCCTTAAACACCGAAACACTAACACGAGCTAGGTGATGGAAACGGTTGCCTTAAAACCGTATACTAATAATAATATTAGTATACTAGAGAATATTATCTAATAATATTTAAGAGGTAAATTTTATTTTCTTACTCTAGAAAAATCATAAGTGTAGCACCAAATAATGATGTGAACTACACATATATAAAGAGGGTGAGGTTGAGTAGTGTATGTGCATGTCGTGTGATATGTGTTTAGGAAGACCAAAATAGGTTGCTTGTCTTACACATGCACTCAAGTATGCATATCTACTAATATGTATGTTAGACTATCTTATAGTAATCATTATGTGTGTAAGAATTAATATTACCAATATTAATCCATAACACATGCACATACACGACACATTATATTGTAAAATGGACCTTATTTTACAAAATTGTAATTTGTACAATTGTGTAATATGTGACATCCTATGTGACATAATTCAATTGTATTAATTTAAAAATATATTTATCACATAAATAATATTTCTAAATTAATCAAATCATATTTAGCAAATTATTTAGTAATTCATAATCACCATCTCAAAATATGGTTATTATAATAATCGTCAATACGATATACAACATTTGTTATAACCACGAACCCTTCTCATTCTAATTTCGACATTTCATAAATGTCTATTAATATTTTACAATCGACACATTTCAATTTCAAATATAAATCTTACTTTAAGATTCAACCTCTGATTTCTCGATATACGGTTTTAAGAATATCGATCAATTCGTATCATATACAATTAATCAATATATGTTTAAGGGGTCTGTCCTATAGGTGTGACCTAAAGGGATCAACTGACCACCACCGTTATACGACAGTAATGTCAAACTCTAGTCAGCCAATCATTACCGATTAATGTTGGTCAGTTGACTATATCAAATATCGATCGTCCCTTGCATATTCATTTCATAAGATTTATGACAATGATTTTTATCACTGTCGTGATCGCACAATTGTTGAGGACACATTTCCCAACATATGGATCCTGAGCCGGTCGACCGGCGGCCGACTGACCGGCTCAGAAACCTTTCCCAATTTCTGAAAAGCCAAAATTTCAACACAGCGACTTTGAGCCGGCCGACCGGCTGCCGGTCAGCCTGTCGGCTCAGAGGCCGCTGTACGCAAAATCGAGTTTTCTCCAAAACAATCAAAACTTCACAAATTGATTCGAGACTTCTAAATTAACAACAACAAATGTTTACCCATCACATATAAACCCTCAATACACTATCTAGCGGCAAATAATCCCACAAACAATCCTCAATAAGCTTATGATTTATATCCGTCGCAAAACATAAATTTCTGAAAAAACTTAACAATAACATATGTAACATCACCAAGGCATGTAATCATCAAGTAAGAACATTCCTAACATGTTACTAAGTCTAAACAACACTAATCATATGAAATTTCAGAAACTTAAATCATCTTAAACATCAAAAGTGCTAATATTAACAATAAGGCCGAGTTTCTCATTATCGTCACCTTTACTTAGCGAAATCTTTGAAATCTTCGAGATCGTCTTCAATAATCACCAAGCCTTTTTCCGGGTTAACACCAACACTGTCTAAAACAACACAAACATCGAAGAAAATCACGAATTTCGAAATTACAAGAGCAGGCCGAAATTTTGACGGAAAGATTATGAGATAAAACTTACCTAGAAAGAAGGAGGGCGAGAAGAGAATCCGTGGCCGCGAAAATCGTCTCAATCGGATAAGAAACGAAGATTCTATGAGCATTTTAAAATTGAAGGAGAAATTTATAAAAATGGTGTTTGTTGTTGTTGCAAATCTGAAAAATGAATTGGAGGAGGGAGGTAGAAGGTAGTGGGGTTAGGGTTTTGTGAGGAAAAAGAGGGGAAATGGGTCCATTAACGAGTTAGGCCCATAAGACAAGTTTTAAGACGGTTTAAACTAAAAACACCGACTTAAGGTAACTATAAACTTAAGATGATATAAATATTTCCGGACTATGAAATTAAATTGTTAAGACGTAAATTATGAAATTAAATGAAACCTTATTTTAAATCCTTTAAAATATTATCACATAAATTAATTAGTTATTTAGAAGAAATTCCAAAAATTACGAAATATAAATTAATTCTCGAACTTGAACTTAAAATCATTAAACTTCCAAGTCCCTAAATATTGGGATGTTACAAATATGCATTGTGCATTTCCTAGATCTTTCATCTGAAAATGGTTACCTAACCATCCTTTCACTGATGAAAGCATTGGAACATCATTTCCAATGAGTAGTATGTCATCCACATACAAGATTAGGAATACAACATTGCTCCCACTGAATTTCATATATATATAGACAAGGTTCCTCGACACTTCGAGTGAAACCATTTTCTTTTATGACTTCATTGAAGCGATGATTCCAACTCCTGGATGCTTGCTTGAGACCATAGATGGATCTCTTAAGCTTGCATACCTTGTTAGGATTTTTAGGATCTTCAAAACCCTCAGGTTGCATCATATACACATCCTCCTTTAAATGCCCATTTAAGAAGGCGGTTTTGACGTCCATTTGCCACACTTCATAGTCATGAAATGCGGCAATCGCTAACATTATCCTAATGGATCTTAGCATGGCTACCGGAGAAAAGGTTTCATCATAATGAAGACCTTGAACTTGGGAAAACCCTTTAGCTACTAGCCTAGCTTTATAGACATCATTATGTCCTTCTATGCCATTCTTCACTTTGAAGATCCACTTGCATTGGAGAGGTCTCATCTCCTTAGTCAAGTCTACCAAGTCCCATACTTGGTTTTGATGCATAGAATCCATCTCGGATGTCATGGCCTCTTGCCATTTGGCGGAGTCGGGACTAGAGATTGCAGCTTTGTAAGTGGTAGGCTCATCACTTTCCAAAAGTAATACGTCTAGGCTACCATCTTCCTCAATTAGTCCAACATACCTATCAGGTTGATGTGGAACCCTACTCGACCTCCTGGGTTGAATAGGTACCGAAGCTGAAGAAGAAGGAACATCTTCATCTGTCTCAGCTTCAGTTTGTGGCTCTTGAACTTCTCGAACTTCATTAAGTTCAAAATTTCTCCCACTCTGTCTCATATAAATTGTAATACCCCGAAACTTTAGTTAATTGTTGCGAGATTATATTTTATTATAAATGTTATGTCGATGGTTAAACAACGCTTTTACGTTCAATGGTTTGTGTTTGACGAGTAGGGATATGTATGGTTTAATATTAGTTATGTCTTAGGTGGGGATCGATCTTGGGATCTCTTGCCTACCTTGACGATGGGCCTCGTTTTGTGTTCAAACACAAAACAGCCCACCTTACCGTGTAACCCTAGAAGGCTGGAAACAGCCCTGCCGTCACATATAAGCAACGTTTGCTTATACTTACCCTAACTCAAACACATCACCACTACCAAAATCACGCAGCCACCATAGCAGAGGAGGAGGAGACACTCTGACCACCGTATAACAGCCGACCTAGAGCACTTCGATTTGACCTTAGAGTCGGATTGACAGGTGTTGAGACTATGGGAGCTAGGGGAAGAGATAAGCTTGGATCCGGACCTGCCTAGAGTCTAGATCACCATAGTAGTGTTCTTATGAGTTGTACTTTTGTTTTATCAAGACAGTTTGTTTTAGTTCAGTTGTATAAACTTGTTCTTTGAGATAACTTATCAATTTAAAGTACTGTTTATCTTCCTTTGTATCTACTGCCTCGGGAAACCGAGATGGTAACATCCTTATTTATCTAGGGAGTCCTAGTACAGGCCCTTAAATAAATGGGGGTGTTACAAAATGGTATCAGAGCGAACGATCCTCAGGCCTAACCTAATGAACCCAATGAACGTCGGAGAGTCTAAATAAAATGAACCCCGGGATAGGACAGTTAGGAGCACACTAAAGGAAAAGTATGAGTCTGGGGCCCCCTCACACCGAACCATTGGCCCTATCAGTTTTACCCGGGAACCCAGAGAGAATATATGAGAGAAAAGGGGTAGGTTAAGAAAAGATGAAAGTAATGGTGTACTCTGATAAGTGTTTATGAGAATTCGGAGTATAAGTGACTGTTTGGAAAAGCCGGAAGGGGCATGAGCATGAAAGAATCTCTAATTGTTTGAATAAAGAGGTGTATATTAATATGATATGTGAAGTGATTTGAAACATGTTAGTGATTCTTCTCTCATTATGTCTAGTGATATGCGGTTATGTGATCCCTGAGCCATGTTATAGAAGAGAACTAGTTTATATGATAAGTGTTTATAGACTTTAATGCTTAAGGAACATAGCCCCAATCCAAATGGGTGCCCACATGAGTCGGGATTCATTTCTTTTTCTGTTTTATTATAGTATGCCTCCGCGAAGAGACAATCTCGCTAATATCACACAAGAAGAATTGGATCGTTTGATAGCTGAGAATGAGGCCCTAAAGGCCAAACGTATGGACTCCGCGAAAATGAGCACGATTATCGCGAGGCATCACCCTACCCAATTCACTGGGGAGGGGGAACCTCACTTACTGGGAGCTTGGTGCCGGGAATTCAGCAATCTATTTGAGTTGGTGGATTGCCCTAAAGAATTGAGGGTTGACCAGGCTGCCCACTAGCTGAGGGGTATGGCTGGAGACTGGTGGACCGGGAACAAGGGAGAGATTAGAGAGGCAGCTAGAGAGGATGGGACCGAGTTAGTTGCCTGGATCGCATTCAAGAGGATCTTATATGAGGTATTTCTACCAGAATTTCAGAAAAGCAAGCTGAGGGAGGAGTTTGATACATTCAAGATGTCGGAGGACATGACCGTGGAGGTTTACTACAGAAAGTTCATCCAGTTGGTGAGTTATGTGGGAGACATGGGGTTTGACGATGCCATGCTGGCAATGAAATTTGAGAGGGGGTTATCAATCGCCATAAAAAAGTGACTGATTGCAGCTCCGCCCACCACAGTCCGTGACATCTACCTAAGGGCTGGGGCGGCGGAGAGGCTTTCAGAGATGATCAAGGAGGACAAGAAGTCCAAGTCTGAAAAGAGGAAGGCTGAATCAGTAACTGAGGGTTCAGGATCGAAAAAGCAAAGCACTAACAAGTTCAGTGGGTACTTCGGGAGTAGTGTCTCTGGTGGTGGGAGAAACCAGAGTGGGGGCAACTTCAGGAGTGGAGGTTCTGGCAGTGGTTCGGTGGGAATGGTCTGTTTCGGCTGCGGAAAGATTGGGCACAAGCAGGCAGTATGTCGCTCTTCTGGAGGGAATCAGTCTGGGGGTTATCGCACGCCTACATCTGGATATCAAGGATCTCGCACTCAGTCATATGGCAGCAGTGGCTATCGCACACCCATGACAAACTATGGTGGGGGTGCGAAGTCTGGAGGCAGCAACAACTATCAAAGGAACTACAACAGCAATCAGAACCGTTCATACCAGAACCAGTACAATGGAAGTGGGAACAATCACAAGACGGGAACGGAAGGAAATCAGCAGGCTGGGACATCTTCTGCCAGCCAGAGTGGAGTCAAGTCCAGTGGCAAGCTCTTTGCCATGGGAAAGCAGGCAGCTCAGGAGGATGCTCATGTGGTAACCGGTACTTTTCTTGTAAACTCTAAACCTACCTTCGTACTTTTCGATTCCGGTGCCACCCATTCGTTTGTGTCTAGAGATCATGTTAAGGCTTTGGGACTTGAGAGATTCGACTGGGTCGCGGATTCAGTGACCATACCTTCAGGCGAGTCGATAGTTTGTAATAGAGCATACGGTAGTGTACCCATCAAAATCGGGGAAGCAACTTTCTTTGGTGACCTCATAGAATTTCCTTTGGGGGGTTTTGAGGTGATCCTAGGGATGGACTGGCTGGGGAAGTATAGAGCTTTCATCGACTGTCATCAAAAGAAGATTTCTTTGAGGGGACCTAAAGGAGTGAGGGTGTCCTACAAGGGATATCGAGTCAAACCAAAAATCAAGTTCATTTCCGTTAATACTCTTAAGTCTGGCTTAAGGAAGGGGGAGAGTCTGATCTTATGTCAAATGTGGGATTGTGAGGCTGAAACCCCCAAGACTAGTGAGATTCCTGTGGTACGGGAGTTTGAGGGAGTATTCCGAGACGACGTTCCAGGGTTACCGCCGAGGAGGGAAGTGGAATTTTCCATTGACCTAAAACCAGGAGCATGGCCGATATCTAAATCACCGTACCGTATGGGACCGAAAGAGATGGAGGAGTTGAAGAAGCAATTGGATGAACTAGCTGAAAAAGGGTTCATTCGACCCAGTGTGTCGCCCTGGGGAGCGCCTGTTTTATTTGTGAAAAAGAAGGATGGGAGTTTGAGACTTTGTGTTGACTACCGGGAGCTGAACAATGTGACCATCAAGAACCGTTATCCTTTGCCGAGAATTGACGACTTGTTTGATCAGTTAAGTGGAGCTGGGGTTTTCTCCAAGATTGATTTGAGATCCGGGTATCATCAGTTGCGAATAAAGGATGAATATATTCCAAAGACCGCTTTCCGAACGAGGTATGGCCACTACGAATTTGTGGTTATGCCGTTTGGATTGACTAATGCTCCAGCTGTGTTCATGGACTTGATGAATCGAGTTTTCAGCCCGTATCTGGACAAGTTTGTGCTGATATTTATCGATGATATCCTTGTATATTCCAAGAATGCAGAAGAGCACGAAGACCATTTGAGGAGGGTACTTCAGACTCTAGAGGAACATAAACTCAATGCTAAGTTGAGTAAGTGTGAGTTCTGGTTGGAGAAAGTGGCGTTTCTGGGGCATGTAATTTCAAAGGAGGGAGTGTCTGTTGACCCTAGTAAGATTGAGGCTGTGACTAATTTGCAAAGTCCAAAGAATGTGAGTGAGATTCGAAGTTTCCTGGGATTGGCGGGGTATTATCGGAGATTCGTCAAAGATTTTTCGAAGATAGCAAAGCCGTTGACGTCGTTAATGAGGAAGGAGAACCGTTTTGTCTGGGATGAGAGTTGTGAGAAGGCATTCCTGACTCTTAAGGAACACCTGACAACAGCTCCTATCCTGGCCTTGCCAGTTGGAAGTGATAATTTTGAAGTTTATACCGACGCTTCGAAGCATGGGTTGGGCTGTGTGCTAATGCAGAATGGGAGAGTGATAGCATATGCATCTCGCCAGTTGAAGACCTACGAAGAGAATTATCCGACTCATGATTTGGAATTGGGCGCAGTCGTGTCTGCACTTAAATTGTGGCGTCATTATCTTTATGGAGCTACTTTTAAAGTGTTTTCTGATCATAAGAGCCTGAAGTATATTTACACCCAGAAGGAGTTGAACATGAGGCAGAGGAGGTGGATAGAGTTAATCGGAGACTATGATATGCAGATTGTCTACCACGAGGGCAAGGCGAATGTGGTAGCTGATGCCCTAAGTAGGAAGTCAGTGCATACTTTGAGTTGTGCCAGATCGAGGGTGAGGTTGCATGGCGAATTAAGGGAGATGGGAATTTTTATGATCCGGAAAGGGGATTCCCTTGGTGATTTAACAGTTGAGCCTGAGCTGTATGGGGAGATTCGGGAGTTGCAGAAGAACGATGAGAGAATCCAGAAGTGGTGTTTAATGGTGGAAAGTGGGGTTGGTGAAAATGCATCCAAGTTCAGTATTCATACCGACGGTAGCTTGAGATTCAGTGGGCGATGGTGCGTACCGAATGTTGAGGAGCTAAAGAAGAAGATCCTGACTGAAGCTCATGCTACTCCTGATTCTGTACACCCAGGGGGTGATAAACTGTATAAGGACCTTAAGAAGACGTTTTGGTGGCCGAATATGAAGAAGGAGGTCGCGGAGTTTGTCTCGAGGTGTTTGACGTGTCAACGAGTGAAAGGGGAGCATAAGAGACCTCAAGGGAAGGTTCAACCATTAGATGTGCCAGAGTGGAAGTGGGAGAATATTTCGATGGACTTTATCGTGGGGTTGCCTCGGACTCAGAGGGGCAACAACATGATTTGGGTGATTGTGGATCGTTTGACTAAGTCAGCTCACTTTATTCCAATGAAAGATACCTGGAGTAAAACCGAGTTGGCTAAGTCATATGTTCAGAATGTGGTCAAACTGCATGGCGTACCCAAGGACATTGTTTCAGATCGAGACTCGAGGTTTATATCCAGATTTTGGCAGGAGTTACAGGCTGCTTTGGGTACCCAGTTGAAGATGAGTACAGCTTTTCATCCGGCTACTGACGGTCAGACTGAGAGGACGATTTAGACTCTTGAGGATATGTTGAGAGCATGCGTACTTGAGTTCGGAGGATCTTGGGAGGACCGACTGGGGTTAATAGAGTTTTCGTATAACAACAGCTATCATGCCAGTATAGGGATGGCTCCTTTTGAGGCTTTGTACGGGAGGAAGTGTCGTAGCCCTGTGTGTTGGGATGATCGAGCTGATGTTGTGACTTTAGGGCCGGATATGATCCAGGAGATGGTGGAGTAGGTTCAGGTTATTCGACAGAAAATGAGGGCCGCCCAGGATCGACAGAAGAGCTATGCCGATCTAAAGAGGAGCGATATTTCGTTCGAGGTCGGAGAGAAAGTTCTACTTAAAGTATCTCCGATGAGGGGTGTAATGAGATTCGGCAAGCGTGGCAAACTGAGTCAGAAATTTATTGGACCGTTTGAGATTTTGGACAGAGTTGGAGAGGTGGCATACCGATTAGCTTTACCTCCAGCTCTATCCAAGGTCCATAATATGTTCCATGTGTCTCAGTTGAGGAAATATGTGAGTGACCCATCACATGTGCTTCAGCACGAGGTGATTGAGGTAGATGAACAGTTGGCATACGTTGAGACTCCGAAAGAGATCCTGGACAGGAAGGTACGAAAAACTCGCAATGGGGAGACGTCCTTGGTGAAAGTCCTGTGGACAAATCATAATCAGGAAGAGGCTACATGGGAACCTGAGGCGTCAATGAGAGAGCGTTATCCGCATCTATTCGACTGAGGTAAGTTACGCGGACGTAACTTTTCTTTAAGGGGGTTGGAGTGTGACATTTTGTGATTTAGTAAAGTTTTTGTGATGTTGTGTTCCAAGTTCGTTTGGGTTGATGGTTTGTCACCTAAGTGAGGACGAACTTCGGGACGAAGTTCGTTTTAAGGGGGGAAGACCGTAATACCCCGAAACTTTAGTTAATTGTTGCGAGATTATATTTTATTATAAATGTTATGTCGATGGTTAAACAACGCTTTTACGTTCAATGGTTTGTGTTTGACGAGTAGGGATATGTATGGTTTAATATTAGTTATGTCTTAGGTGGGGATCGATCTTGGGATCTCTTGCCAACCTTGACGATGGGCCTCGTTTTGTGTGCAAACACAAAACAGCCCACCTTACCGTGTAACCCTAGAAGGCTGGAAACAGCCCTGCCGTCACATATAAGCAACGTTTGCTTATACTTACCCTAACTCAAACACATCACCACTACCAAAATCACGCAGCCACCATAGCAGAGGAGGAGGAGACACTCTGACCACCGTATAACAGCCGACCTAGAGCACTTCGATTTGACCTTAGAGTCGGATTGACAGGTGTTGAGACTATGGGAGCTAGGGGAAGAGAGAAGCTTGGATCCGGACCTGCCTAGAGTCTAGATCACCATAGTAGTGTTCTTATGAGTTGTACTTTTGTTTTATCAAGACAGTTTGTTTTAGTTCAGTTGTATAAACTTGTTCTTTGAGATAACTTATCAATTTAAAGTACTGTTTATCTTCCTTTGTATCTACTGCCTCGGGAAACCGAGATGGTAACATCCTTATTTATCTAGGGAGTCCTAGTACAGGCCCTTAAATAAATGGAGGTGTTACATAAATAAACTCCTTTTTTAAGAAGACAGCATCAGAAGACACAAACACTTTGTTTTCATGAGGTTTGTAAAAGTGGTAGCTACGTGAGGTGGTTGGATAACCAACAAAAATGCATTTTTCGGATTGTGGAGCAAGTTTGTCATCGGTCTTTACCTTGACATATGCCTCACGTCCCCATATTTTCATATAGGATAAGTTAGGAACCTTTCCCTTCCACATCTCATATGGAGTCTTATCGGTCGCTTTCGTTGGACTATTGTTCAACGATTTGATGGCAGTGAGGATCGCAAATCCCCAAAATGAATCAGGTAAGTCAGTTTGGCTCACCATTTATCGGACCATATCCAATAAGGTTCGATTTCTCCTTTCTACCACACCATTAAGTTGTGGCGTTCCAAGAGGTGAAAGTTGTGACACAATGCCACATTCTTTTAGATGTGAATCAAATTCGTTACTAAGATATTCACCACCACGATCGGATCGTAGTGTCTTAATCTTTCTGTCGAGTTGGTTTTCTACTTCATTTTGAAATTCTTTAAATTTCTTGAAGGCTTCACTCTTATACTTCATTAAGTAGATATACCCATACCTACTTAAATCATCGGTGAAGGTAATGAAATAGTCATAATTGCCTCTAGCGGTGATTGTTAGTGGTCCACATACATCCGTATGTATGAGCCCTAATAACTCACTAGCTCGTGTCCCTTTACCACTAAAAGGATTACGAGTCATCTTTCCTAGAAGACAAGCCTCGCATGTACCATAAGATTCATATTCGAATGGTTTAATTATATTGGTCTTTACCAATCTTTTAATGCGATTTTCATTTATGTGACCAAGTCGACAATGCCAAACATACGATTCATTTGGGTCATTTGTCTTTACCCTTTTTTTATTAATGTTATAGACATTTTTAGACGAGTCCGAGGTTTCCAAAACATAGATTCCATTAATTGAATTAGCATGGCCAACAACCATGTCATTTTTAGAAATTACACAACAATTGTTCTTAATGGAAAAATTATATCCCTCAATGTCTAACATTGCAACAGAAATAATGTTTTTGGAAAGAGACGGTACAAAATAACAATTCATTAAATGTAACTCGTATCCACTTGACAAGGCAAGAGTGCAAGTCCCTTTTGAAGTGGACGCTACCCGAGCTCCATTTCCTAGTCGGAGATCCATATCACCCTTGTCTACTTTCTCCACTTCTCTTAAACCCTGCAAACGATTACAAAGGTGAGAACCACAACCAGTATCCAATACCCATGTTGTGTTGGATGTAAAATTAATGTCAATAACAAAAATTTTTTGATTTGGAATTACCTAACGGAATCACAAGACCCTCTTGGATATGACGTAAGTACTTAGAGCAATTCCTCTTCCAATGGCCCATGACACTACAATAGTGGCATCGCCCCTTTTGTAACTTTCTTTTCTTCTTCTTTATCTTTGCAAGACTTTTCTTGCTAGAGCTCCCACTAGCTTCATCATAAGCCCTTTCTTTCAAGTATAAGGCATCCAATTCTTCATTTAGCTCATCTATATAAGCCGTGTCAAGAAGTGGACCTTTGGGAGGTGGAAGAGAAGTAATAAAGTTAACATTGCCATCCGGACCCGTTCCGAAATGAACTTCTCTAGTAGTATCAATGTTGTTTTGGTTGCAAACATCGTCGAAAACATTGTGACAAGAATCAATAGTGATAGGGTTGAATGAATCCATTGCGATTAAATAACTACAAAAACGGAAATGAAGGAAAAAATAACGTTCATCATTTTAATACTTGTTAAACATTTTTAAACAAGCTTAGTATTTACTTAACGATCTCTTACACAATTAAGTAAATAATCCCGAGACCCAAACCCATACTAATCCGGGCACGGTGTAGCCGATTCAACCCATATAGGTATAATTTGGTGGATTAACCTTTTAATCGGTTCTACCTTAGTACTCCCGGTCGACAATTTTCTAAAAATCGTCTTTAGCCCGAACTTATTGCAACTACGGTTACGAATACTTTCGTTGAGATCGACCAAATTTCAAGGTGTAATCTTTTATTACCCCACTTACCCAACGTGACAATTTTAGTACCCCGGTTTAGCCGAGCCTACATTTTGTGAAGAAGGGGTTCATGGGTCCATACTCTTTGGTAAGGCTAAGTCTCAATATTTTATACGTAAGAGATCTTATCAAATATTATCTATCTCCTTTTAAGTAAACTAATTAGGTGAATTATCGATAATAAAATGATACGTTGAAGACTCGATACTCGATATGCATGACATGTTAATGACGATTTGGCTATGCATGCAACATATTAGAACAAAATAAAACGAATAATAAAATTCCTAGTATGACCTTTCCTAAAGGAAAATAAATAAAATACAATTCGGAAACCAACTCCTTTGGTCCCTAGGGCTTCTCGGCAATCACTTGAGGAACACCGTCTTGGACTCCTCCGGGAATGCAACGCCTTGGGAACTCCGAATTACAAATATTACATTCTTAATTCTATCTACCTTATACAATATAAAATAGAAATAAATTACAAATGGGTGATTCGAGATCACAAAATTACAACCGAATCAATAACCCCTTTCATTACGGGAATTACCGATTAAACTAAGGCCATACTAGAATAATTACATAATCCAAAATTAATGCAATAAAATATGACATTCATACGAAAAACGCAGAAATATACATGTTATGAATATGTTCATTTTTAATGCCAAATCGCCCTAATAACTTATTAGGTCAATATTAACCCGGTTTTATGAGATTTTGCAACTTTAACCCTTTAAAATGCATAAATTAAAACATAAACAAACTTATGTTCTAAATAATATCCTAACACATTTTAGGATTCAAAATTAGTCATAAATAATTTTGATTATAGTTAACCTTTTAATTATTTTTATATTGTTCAAAATGCCTTAAATTACATAACTCTTTACGAATTAAATACAAATAAATTACAAAATTTTCGAAATTTGGATTTTATTTTCACAAACATTCTGAAATATTACTTTAATATTTATAATGTCAAAAATTTTGGTCAAGGTTTTCGAAAATCAATTCGAAATATCATATATATATATAACCAAAATTACCTCTTAATACGGTTTTGTCAAATAAAATCGTAAAACATGCTATACAACATCATATTGTACCAAATTTTACATACATTAAGTAAAATAAGCATGTGAGGTCGTGTAGAAAATACAAGGCTAGAAACGTTTTCTATCTATTTTAACCATTTTAATCGATTTTCTCATAAAATACATACAAATGATTAAAATTTATACAATGAACAATATTTAAATCTCATAAATTATCTAAATAACCTAAAAACATTTTAGGACCAGATTTATTAACATGCCAAAAGTCGAGTGATTTATCATATGAATCTCGAAATTAATAGTTTTATTTAAGTCTCAAAAACTCGGAAAAACTAAAAAACGATTAAGCATGCAACAACCTTTGCTCTGATACCAATTGTTAGATATATATACCTACTTTAGTCATACTAATGATATTATCTTATAATAAGATGAACTTATGCATGCTTAACAATAATTAAACGACATTCAAAGGAATGAACAATCTCCCTTACATTTTATGTCACGGCTAATTAGTGCACAAGTGAAGACACCTTCTTCACTTGTTCTTGAGCTTTTCAATATGGAATGATCCTCCTTGAGCTTTCAAAGAGATGACCTCCAATATATGAACACCAAGACACACTACTCACTAATGTAATTTGTATTTTAGTTTGCTAGAACACAATACAAAATCTCTAGTTTACTTAATGAGGGTGCACAATTTTGATACTTGAATTAGGGAGAGTTTTCTTTCTTTTTCTCTCTAATGCAAAACCCTAGCAACAACATGAATGAATTGAATGAGGGAACAAAACTCTCTTTTGTTCTACTCAAAGGGGTGGCCGGGTGGTGTGTTAAGAGTGCCCAATGAATGGTACCTTAATATCCTACAATGTCTCCCACTTAGGCATGAGCATTAAATTAGATGTCCTCCATATGTTCCTAACATTATGTAATATGTAATGTTGTATGTGTGTGTGTGTGTTATATCACACGGTCCATGGCACGAAATGGACCCATACACAACATTAGCTAGGATCATATTAGTTTACGTAATTGTAGTTTTAACTTTTAAACTCTTTAATCGTAAATACAAAAGTAATTCAAATAATTACTTATATCTAATTTAATCATACTTTGTCACCACAACAATTGTAGTTTTAAATAATTCATTCAAGTAATTTTACGTTTCATAAACATATAAATAATAGTGATGACATTTCGATCACTAAAACAATTTTATTTATAATCTTATTATAAATTTTCTCCTTATATTATTTATAAACTAGAAATGAACTAACTCGTATCAATATACAGTTATTTCATTTATCATTAAGAGAGTTGTCCTATAGGTGTGACCTAAAGGGATCAACTGGTCACCACCGTCATTACGACAGTAATGTCAAACTCTAGCAAGCCAATCATTACCGATTAATGTTGACCAGTTGACTTATGATAAAGAATCATCCCATGAATATTCTTTTATAGAGATTTGTCAATTAATTATATTATTGACGTGATCACACTATTGTGGAGGACACTTACTCCAACAGCAACTTCCCTTGCGGTCTCTTATGTTCCCCTTTTACTCTCTGACATACCAAGCATCGAGAAACAAACTCAGCCACCTCCTGCTTCATTTTTGGCCACCAAAATGCTTTCTTCAGATCCTTGTACAACTTATCCCCCAGCATGAACGGAATAAGGTTTAGAATGAGCTTCAACCATAATCTCTCTCTTTAGCTCCTCATCTTCAGGCACACACCATCTCCCATCGAACCTCAAACTATCATCCCGGTGAACCTCGAACTTAGAATATGGCTCTGCTTCACTAGCTTTGCTCACTACCTCTCGCCACTTTTGAATTCTAGGATCATTCTTCTGTATTTCTCGAATCTCGGAATATAACTCAGGCTCGATCGTCAAGTCGCCCATGGTCTCACCCTTCCTTATCACTGCTATTCCCATCTGCCCCAACTCACGATATATACTCAATCTGGACTTAGCTGTGCACAGAGCGTGAACGGACTTCCTACTCAATGCATCAGCCACAACGTTAGCTTTTCCCTCCTTGTACAGAATCTCCATATCATAGTCTCCAATAAGCTCTATCCATCTCCTATGACGCATATTCAGCTCTCTCTGAGTATAGATGTACTTCAAACTCTTGTGATCAGAATACACTTTAAATGTAGCTCCATAGAGGTAGTGTCGCCACAGTTTAAGTGCAAAAACTACCGCTCCCAGCTCTATATCATGCGTCGGATAATTCTCCTCATACGGCTTCAGTTGCCTAGAAACATAAGCGATCACTCTCCCATTTTGCATCAGCACACATCCCAGCCCTTTCTTAGATGCATCCGTATAAACTTCAAAGTTCTCACTTCCCTCTGGCAGTGCAAGGATAAGAGCTGTAGTAAGACGCTCCTTCAGATCTAGGAATGTCTTCTCACAACTCTCATCCCAGACAAATCTATTCTCCTTCCGCATCAATGAAGTCATAGGCTTGGCTATCTTCGAGAAGTCTTTTACAAATCTCCTATAGTAACCAGCCAAACCCAAGAAACTTCAAATATCTGCCACATTCTTTGGTCGCTCCCACTTCGAAACGGCTTCAATCTTGCTAGGATCAACAGAAACACCTTCCTTGGAAACCACGTGGCCCAGAAAAGCAACTTTCTCGAGCCAAAATTCGCACTTACTCAACTTGGCATACAATTGATGATCCCTCAAAGTCTGCAGTACTAGGCTCAGATGTTTAGCATGCTCTTCTCTATTCTTCGAATACACCAATATGTCATCGATAAACACCACCACAAACTGGTTTGACGGGCTTCAGGGATTTCTGGTCTTTCCATAACAGTCACCTGGTTGGCCGACCCATGTAGTAGGTCAGTCGACCTATTTTCCTGTAGGTCTGCCTTGATTTGTCTTCGGTTTGACTTCTTGGTACTTGGTTAACGCTTCGAGTTGACCTTTCTTCGTTCCTTGACTATGAAAAATCCCTAGGGCATAAATTTGGTATAAAACCGTCTCTTTTCCGCATAAATCTGCAAAAGAGCATAAAAACACGAAAGTAGACAATTGTTGGGAAATAAAGCCTAAAACATAGTGAATGAGTGACAAAATGCGTGTAAAAATAGATGTAAAACATCATAAAATAGACACGCATCAAATTCCCCAAACCAAACCTTGCTTGCCCTCAAGCAAGAAATAGGCTCGATCTTAACTAATTGAACGATTTCAATCTCAGAGCGAAATTTACATCTAAGCCTAAACCAATGCCAAGTACAAAATGAGAAAGTATTCAAATCATGCAAACGAGTTATAGGGTTGCCAAACTTGCCAAAATAGAGACTATAGAGACTTTATACCATGGACTCTCGCGGTACGCTCGAGACACTCATGAAGCAAAGGGTGAGTATATGTAAAAGATAGAAAAAGTATATTGTCATGACACTCACCTAACTGCGACCCATGAAAACATGCCTGCAATCTAACATGAACAAGAATTCTATAACTATGTATGAACACACTCATCAAGTGACTCGGATACATGCAAATGAGGTATGAAAGATATGTGAGGTAAAAGGTAAAAAAGTGGTTAAGATGTATTTGGATTTGTGGGGTTAGTAGCCAAGCTAGTAAAACCGGTTTCCAACAACATGTTTCCCAACTTTTGATATTAAGAAGGTGCTATTTTGTATCACAACTCTCACATTATATATAAGAAAGGGCTCCCAAATACTTTTGAATGAAGTGTGAGAGTGATAACATATAGAAGAAAGGGATTTCAGAACGAAAATTTTGAATTCTGATGCTGTCAGTTGGTCGGCCGACCTATGAAGGTGGTCGGTCGACTGACTCTACTATATATTTTGATTTTTCGTCTTTCTTTTCTTTCTTTCTTTTTCTTTCTTTTTCTGTTCTTTTTCTTTTCTTTCTTTCTTTCTTTTTCTCTTTTTGCTCAAGATAGCATTCAAACCAAGGTGCCTCAAAAAAAAAAAATCCAATGACCACAAATACTAGCTTGGAAGGGTATGCTAAGTATGGGATGTAGTTTTGGGGAATAAAAAGGCAATTTTGGCTATGTAAGGCTTATGGGTAAATAAGAGAAAAGGGATCCCAAATGCACGTACCAAGACTCATAAAACGAGATAGTAAAACAAGTATATAGCAATTCGAGTTCATGTTTATGCATATTGATGCAACATGTTCCAAGGGGAGTACTACATGGGCGGATCTACCCATAAGGCTAATTGGGCTTAAGCCCAACCTGTTTTCAAGAATAAAAATAATATACAACTAAAATTTTTCAGTGTTGTTGTATGGCTCAGTTGGTTATAGGAAAAGTAAAAGAGTTCATTTGTACCCCTTGGTCAAGGGTTCAAATCTCGTTATTTGCATTTTTCTTATTTTTTTATTTACTACCCTAATAAGTTGTTTAGCCTTTATCATAAATCCTAATATATTAATCGTAAATTATTATTATTATTTTTCCTAGAACTAAAGTATTTTATACCCAAAATTTTTAGTGCTATAAATCCTAATAATGTTAATGTTAATCGTTTGAATAAGAATCCTTAGTTTTAATAAAGTTGAGATACCTGTCTATTCAAGAATACAAAAATATTGTATTTAAAAAGAAGGAGATTATAAGACGTTTACGTTTTTTGAATGATAATTGTTAAATTTACCCGCATATAGCGAAACTTGTATCATTGAATAATATTGTAAAATAGATTTATACAAGTATACATTTTGTAATATTCAATCATAGTTTATATTTTTATAAGATATTCCTATGTCTTTATTATTTGTTTGTCTTTCAATAAAATACCATTTATAAATAATAAAAATTTGCCCAAATGACGGTAAGTTGTGACAAAGGGAGCAACCCCAAATGACTAACATCTTTTAGATATCTGCGACCTTAATTATACTTTTTGATGGTTTCATTTGACTAAGCGTCGCAAACATGAGCCGAGCCTAGCCCACCCTACTTCTAAATCCTGGATCCGCCCCTGGAGTACTACTCACATCCTAGACAACTGGTTTAAGAATGAAACCAGGAAATAGGCTCTAAAACTTAGAATGTATAGTAGATTGCCAAGGTGTAAGTCAAGTCTCAAGAAACACAATTAGTTTGACAAAAACTCGTGGATATGCATATGATCCTTACACTCAAACAAGTTCACAAGGCAAGTCATAGGCATAAACATGTGAAAATTGCGAAATCATCATTGAAATACTCTCGTTCCGACCCGACCTATATGCTAAAGTAAACGTGCATTTTTTTTGAAATTTTTGAATTTTTTTTTTTTTGAATTTTTCTTTTGTATATGCAAGGAAAAAAAATAAAATAGACGATGGAAGACAGAAATGCAATAAACGTGTGAGAAAATGCAATGAAACAAATGCATGCGACACAAAATTCTTCCCCAAACCAAACCGCACAATGTTCCCATTGTGCATTAGCATAAGCAAAGGTTATGAAAAAAAATGCATAAAAGGAAAAACAAAGGGAAAACAAGGAAAGAACTCACAAGATTAAGCGCAATGGAAACCTCCCCAAACCAGCGGGAGCTTAGGAAGTTTCGGTGGCCAGCAGTGCCACTCCAAGGACCTGAAAAAGGAAACACAAAGATAAACCCTTTTTGGGGATTAACGGTGTTTTGGGTGATAATGCTAGTTCAAGGGTTTGAAAATGAGAAGGAAAATGAAAGCATAAAAGAAAGAGTAAGGAGAAAAACTCCCTAATCGTGCTTGCACGCTTCCCGAGGTAAAAACGAACAGGCTGTAGCAGCTGCAGTGGTCGACCGACCACATCACTTGGTCGACCGACCAAGTGACAGATAACAGTGACTACTGGGTTGCAGTGATCTGGTCGACTGACTTATGCTTCTGGTCGGTCGCCCACACTTCCTGTGTAACATCCCGCTTTTTTTATAAAAGTATTTTTAATAATTTAAAAGTAGTTTACGGAATTTAACAATATTTAAATTTTAATCCGTAAGTTTTATTTTAAGAAATGTCGTTAAGTCCGTCTTGAGTTTGTTTAATTTAAAGATTTCCACGTTTACTTGGTAATCTCCGTTTTAAGATTTTTCGCTCCTTACATTTTACAAACCCGACTCAAGTCAAATATAAGGGACACCTTTGCTCTCCATTTTTACTCCTTTTCTCCTTCACAAAATCATCATCCATTTACTCATCTCAACTCCGTTTGACACAAGGTTTTCACTTTCGCATTCCTTTCTTCATTTCCGTTCTTTCTATCTCTTTCTTTTTCCGTTTCGTCAAAGTCAATTTCTGGGCTGTTTTGAGGTTTACTCGAAATTACCCTCAAATAACCCGTTTTTGTTGTTTGTAGGTGTCGACCTAGACGACCCGGACAAGGATTCGTATATAGTGGAAGACTAGAAGTGAAGAAATGCTCTTAAAGGTGACGATAATGAGAAAAGCTCGGCCTTTGTCTTAAATTAATTGGACATGTGATTTCTTGTTGTTTATGTGAAATTGATGTGAATTTTATGTTTAATAGTTAGTGGGTAATTAGTATCCGTCACATAATCTTGTGTTCATCATGAATGTTACTGATTTATGTGCTTAATAATGCTGGAATCGATGATGTAGTTGTTGCTATTGTTTATTTCGTAGGTAGTTTTAACTCTGAACATACTGCAAACTAATGTTACTGCTTCTTGTTGTTCTGCCTGTTGGTGTTGTCGCTACTTCTGTTGTTCATTGCTGTCTACTGCATATTGTTGTGGTTAATGTCGTAAACTGCTGATTGTGGTTGTTTAAACGTTGTTCAGTTGATGTTGTTGCTGCGTTTTCGTTCTGATTTACACGCTGCTTACACTACCACTTATTATTACTCTTACAAATTAGTGCTACAATTTTTATGTTGGTCTGATTTCTTACTGCACCTATGCACCCAAATGCTTACTCTATTAATCTGCCTATACTCACTGCCTGTCCACTGCTGCTGACCACGCTAATTGTTGTTCTACTACTGCTGCTATACTTCGTTGTTGCTCTTGAATTGCCGCTAGTTGTCGGGTTTGGGGTTGCTTGTTGTTGTTATTCGTGTCGCTGGTGGCTGCCTCTTGTTATTGCGTGTTGTTCCTGTAAAGTTATTGTACTATTAATACACTAATATACTACGCAGGGCCGTCTTTGGGCCCGTGCGGCCCGTGCGGTCGCACAGGGCCCCCAATTTTTTGGGTCAGAAATGAAAATATTAGTAAGAATAAATAAATTCAGTACACTAAATATTCAATCAAAGATAGTGTCTTAGTGGATAGAAATCAGGTTTCTAGACATGAAGTCTTAGGTTCAAACCTTACTAACTACATTTTGTACTCTTTTTTCTAAAATTTTGTTTATTAAATGCTATATTGAGGGATCTTTTTAAAAAAAATTGTTTATTTTGTTTCTAAATGTTATATTGAGGCCTCTTTTAAAAAAAAATTGTTTATTAAAGTGTTATATAGGGGCCCCATTTCCAGAGCTCGCACAGAGGCCCCCAAATTCCCGAGACGGCCCTGATACTACGAAGTACTATATATTACTACTACTAACTACTAAGCTACTACTACATAATAGTGCTACTGTACGTACAACTACTATTTAGTAATATTATTATTATTATTTTATTATTATATTATTATTTTATTATTATTTTACGTACGTGCTAGCCTGTCTGCTTGAATTAATTATTTTTCGTACGTGCTTGCTAGCTTGTTTACGTTTAAATATTATACGTTACAAATCGTTACGAATTAGTAATGGGTTACGGTTTAATTTTAAGAAGCATGTCTAAATGACGAAATTAGTTAATCGGTTTCCCGAATAATTAAAATACGACTTTTTATATTAATTTCTCACATGTTAATTTTATATAGAAAATATGAGGATATAATATGAAATGTTAAATTAGTTCCTGTTTCTCTTTTCTGAATGAACTATATATTTAATTTACGATTCTTTTGTTACTTTATATACCTAATAAATTCCGTAAAGAATATACGTTATATAATATGAATTTTATGCTTTTTTGAAGTCCCAAGAAATTGGGCGACACTTATATTGGGTTCGGAAATGGATTTGAGGAGAAAGACCCCCCGGCCGGGCAACCGGAAGGGAAACAGGCTCTCGCCTCAAATTAGTTCCCGAAGTCGGCTAAGTGTTATATGGATGTTTAGTAATAAGATATATAAGAAATGATTGTCATTCGAGTTTGAGTTGTTGTACATCTTAGAGATGACATTTGGGATTTGTGTAAACCTGCTGTGCGCTGCTATAGTACTCGAGTTCTCACTTGACTGCATTGTGTAGCTGGTTAGCCGTAGTGACTTGGTTATCACGGTCAGGTCTTAGATTGTCTGCCCGCCTTCGGGCATATCTCGTTCCTAGCTAGTTCGGGTCTTGGGGGTGCCTTGTGCACTTGTCGAATCGGGGATCGTAATTCGTTTACGCTCCGAGAGTCTGGCCAGGTTTAGACTAGGACAGTCTTTTGATTGTGTTGGGGCTGGTGTCCTTGACAATTAAGTACAATGACTTATTAAATCTCTTTAAGGATCACAAGGGCATACTTTTGTATTATTACCAGTTGATCCACGTTTATCAATAACGGTTGGCTTGCTAGATAAATTTGACGTTATTGTCATACGGATGGCGGTGATCAACTGGTCCCTATTCGTCACACCTATAGGACACGTTTGAGAGATGTGAAGGTATGAAAATACAGTCACATTTTGCCGGATACGACTAAACAGTTAGTCAGAGTTATTGACTAATAAATTAGTCAATAAGATGTTGAGATTATTATTTAATACGGATTAAATAATTTTAGCTAATACGGATTACAAGATTAATTCGTAAATTAAATATAAACGGTTATATTTAATTAAATATTGTATTCGCGTATTAATATAAACAGTTATATTAATTTGGGCAATTATACAATATCGTATTTTATCAGACCGTTATTAATATATCGACTGTATTAATATCTGATAACATGTTACGATTTATAATTATAAACCCGCGAATTATATTTAAGCAATTGGGTCGAATCACGCATTGGGATAAGGTAAGAGTGGAAAGCCCACTCCTACCCAAACCCTATTTCGGCCGAAACCTAGAGGCTACATAAGGAGAGTCCTTCTCCTTATGTAGACTACTCTTGTTGCACTGTCAAATAATCTCAAGGTAAAAATTAGGTTTTTGAGAGCATTCTTCTCCCAAAACCTCAGATCTCACATCTAAAACTCAATAGCTCTCCCAATATTGCAAGGCAGTTGGAGAGGATTTCTAGCACACGGGGCCTCGTCTCATTCTAAGTCTTGGGTGCAAGTTATAGGAGGGAATTTGTGTTAATTCCTGTTCTTAGGCCTTTTGCGCGAGGACTAAAGGTTGTACTTCTTTTCTTATGCCTTTTAATCTTATGACAATATTCACGACTGTAATTTTCATTATAATCCTGCAATTAAAGGGCGAATACGCGTTTTATTCCCCACAAGTAGTATCAGAGCCTTAGGCCATGAAAATTTTACAATTGTGTCTTTCATAAGTTTTAAAAATTTGAAAACCGTACTTTCAGCCTTGGCACTCGAACGAGTCCATGTTGCACTCGATCGAGTGCTCTCGTACCAGGCCCCGTGCGTGAGTTTTTTGTGAGAAATCGATTTCGTTTTCGATTATAATTTGCATATTGTTAATTAATCGATATTTTTAGCAATATGTGAATCTTTTGTTGTTGTTTATTCCTGATTTACACGTTTTAAATCCAAGTTATAAACTCGTTTTAGATTTAAAGTGCAGCGATTGCGTTTTAAAGAAGTCACTCGATCGAGTGACACTGGCACTCGATCGAGTGCCTCTGCTGCTCGGTCAAGTGCTCTTGTTTCGGGCTCCCTTTTCGAAAATAACTTGTTTTCTTATTTTCACATGGCTTAAAATAATATACTGTATACGGAAATAGTATATTGTTTAGTGAAACGGTTCACCCTCGTTTGATACATATTGTTTTAAAACAGTTTAAAATAATGGATTATATGTTTATTAAAATTGGTGATTAAAGCGGTATAGTCACATAATTTTAATCTTAAAAGGTGGTTTGATATAAATTTATTAATCATAATAACGGTATTATGTTATGTATAAATTTTATTTAGTTGATGCATTTTATTTATCGTCTTGTGAATGCCTTGAATGCTTTCAATAACGTATTTAATTTTTGCAAACGGTTGTAACTTAGTGTGGCCTTAGAAGATTGTGTCACCGTAATGATGGGACACAGTCTTGCTTGTAATTTTGAGATCTTGAATCTCCGTTTTGAGTTTTTGCCATGTAATTACTTTTGTATTTAAATTAGAATGTATCTAGGACTACTTTTGTAATTTAAATTAGTAATTTTGTGAAGACCAAAGACAAGACGGAGACCGGATGCTCACTCCCGCTGCAAGGACCAAGATGAAACATCAAGACAAGCTTCTAGGGTCCAACGGTGGATTCCAAGTTGTTTTATGTTTATTTTGGTAGGATAGGCCACACTAGGACTTTTATTTACGTTTATTGCATTTATCTTTATGCTTTCATCGATAATAGCTTGCATCATATTCCGCCTAAAAACCAAACCACCTATATCATGCCTGAAAACTGACTCATGTAGAGATTACGCGTTAGTTTTCTGTGACAATACAGATGTCACATGTCAATTGCAAAGCCATCACTTTATTTAATTCATTCACGCATATGCTAGTTTTTAGTTCACTTAAATATGGTTAAATAAAAGTTGATGGGGTCTTCCTCGTATAACCAAAAATTGAGATTAGTCTTTATAAATCAGCCTCCCATGAATCCCTTCTTCGTCGGTAGGCATAATATGACCCCTTCTACGTCGGGTAAGTGGGAACAGATGATTTATTTTATCTCAACATCATGGTCACTCGATAATATCTAGTGACTGAGGTGGACTAATAGATAGGATATACGGAAATCTATCGACCAAGAGTTCCAACGATTGGAATTAGCCAAACTGTGGGCTTATCAATATACGCAAATTGAGTCTTGGGATCATTTATATAATTCTTGAGGGAGATCAATTATATAAATGCATGAGTCTACGAGTTTAAATTCAATTTAATATAGACTTAAATCACAACAATAAGTTGCTTATATGGTTTTGTTTTATCTTCTTTTTCAGTGTAGAACACGTTCATTAAAACTGCTGTATAACTAAAATGGCTGGTGAAGACCCAATGCCAAGTGCCAAGCTAGCACGTGAATCCTGGCTAAAGGCCTTCATGGACTCCATGAATCAGTCAACTAGACTGAGGAATGATGGGTCAAACTTCTCTGACTGGGAGGCAGCACTACGGAATGCTGCCATTGCTGACGGAAAGCTTAAGTATTTAACTGAGCCAATTCCGGCACACCCAGGAACTGGAGCTAGAGCCAACGATGTTCGCGCTCATAGCGACTTCGTCATGGAAGCGGGTGCGATAAAGAACGTAATCATCTATGCAATGGAATCAAATTTGCAAAGACGCTTCATAACCCATGGTGCAAACAAGATTTTCACCACGCTCACTAACGAATTCTCCAAGGCTCCGAGAATCGTTTCTTATGAGCATACCTGTCGCTTCTTTGAGGCGAAACTCCAGAAGGGCCAAGCTGTTAGCCCACATATTCTTCACATGATTGAGAATATCGAGAAACTGGAGGCCCTAAACTACAAGATCAGTGAGAACATAATCGTTGATCGTTTGCTTCATTCGCTTCATGATGGGTTCGCCCTCTTTAGGGCCAACTATTACATGAACGACATGAAGAAGACTCCTCATGAGCTCCACTCCCTTCTCGTACAGACTGAGAAGGATCTAAAGTTGAGTGGGAGCATGAAGCAGGATGTTCTCATGATCGCCATTAAGGGAAAGGGTAAAGGGAAGGCTAAAGCTCAGGGCGACCTAGCAGTAGGTAAGCCCAGGTTCAAGAAACCAGGATTTGCTAAGAGTGGGCCAGGTGAGTCAAGCAACTCACAGGGCAAGACAAAGAGCAAGGATACAAGCATGGAATGTCACCATTGCCACAAGACTGGGCATTGGAGGCGCTCCTGCCCCGTGTATCGGGAGGACATTAAAGCAGGCCGTGTTACTCCTGTTGGTATGTCTTCTTCTTCTTTTATTCACATGATTGAGATTAACCATGCAAGTTGCGGAACTTGGGTACTTGATACTGGTTGTGGTTCTCATCTATGTAATCATGTGCAGGGCCTCCGAAACCAAGAACCCCTAATCAAGGGTGAGGTGGACCTGCGAGTCGGGAATGGAGCACGCGTTGCTGCAGTCTCGAAGGGAACATACGTGATCCAGCTTCCATGTGGATTTGAGTTATTTTTATATAACTGTTATTATGTTCCTAGTTTATCCAAAAACATTATTTCAGTTTCTGCACTTGACAAACTCGGCTTTTCATTTGTAATAGAGAATAATAGCTGTATTTTCTCCTTACACAATATGATATATGGCAAGGCAGTTTCCATGAATGGAATTTATGTTTTAGATCAAACTACCGAGATATTACATGTGAATAATAAAAGATTAAAGGTAGGTGACAAAGATCAAACTTACCTATGGCATTGTCGTATGGGACACATAAATGAGAAACGCGTAAAACAGCTCATACAGAATGGAGCTATATCGCCCTTTGATTTCGAATCATATGGCACGTGTGAATCATGTCTCATCGGCAAAATGACTCGTATTTCCTTTAAAGGTGTTGGAATGCGCGCTGCCGACCTATTAGGACTCATACATACGGACGTATGTGGCCCTATGTCGATCAACGCACGAGAAGGCTATAGGTATTTCATCACTTTCACGGACGATTTAAGTAGATATGGCTATGTCTATTTAATGAAGCATAAAACTGAATCCTTTGACAAGTTCAAAGAATACCAGAATCGGGTACAGAACCAGCTGGGTAGAAAGATTAAAGCACTACGTTCAGATCGTGGTGGTGAGTATCTTTCACATGAGTTTGATCAACACCTTAAAGACTGTGGGATCGTGCTACAGTTGACTCCACCTGGAACACCACAATTAAATGGTGTGTCCGAACGGAGAAATCGAACTTTACTTGATATGGTTCGATCCATGATGAGTCACACCGTTGTCCCTGATTCATTATGGGGCTATGCTCTTTTGTCAGCCGCTATAATACTTAACCGAAGTCCGTCTAAAGCTGTTGACAAGACTCCATACGAATTATGGAAGGGAACGGTCCCTAACTTGTCCTTTATTCGGGTTTGGGGCTGCGAGGCTTATGTCAAGTGGAGACACGAGGATAAGCTCGGCCCGCGATCGGTCAAGACATACTTTATAGGCTATCCAAAGGGAACTTTTGGTCATTACTTCTACTCGCCTACCGAACAACGTGTTTTTGTTGCGGCTAGTGCGACGTTCTTAGAGAAAGAATTTCTCGAGAACAAGTCGAGTAATAGAACCTTCGAGTTATCGGAGGTTCAAGAACCAACTACCGAGCAACCATTGGAGGAAACAGTTCCTTCACCCGAGGCTGCGGTAGACATCCCTGAGGAACCTAGGAGGTCGGGAAGAGTCTCTATTCCACCGGACAGATACATTGGTATGGTCGAGGAACATGATACAGATGACGTCTTACTCCTAGAGGGTAATGAACCCAAAACCTATAAAGGTGCCATGACTAGTTCTGACTCAAAGCTATGGCTAGAAGCCATGCAATCCGAGATGGACTCCATGTATGAGAACAACGTGTGGGATCTTGTGGACCTACCTGCAAAGGTACGTCCCCTTCAATGCAAATGGCTTTACAAGATAAAGCATGCCGTGGAAGGACAACAAGATATCCACAAGGGTAGACTAGTTGCTAAAGGTTTCACTCAAGTGCCAGGCTTGCCCTACGATGAGATCTTTGCACCCGTAGTCATGCTACGTTCCATTCGGATTATCTTAGCGATCGCCGCATTTCACGATTATGAAATATGGCAAATGGACGTTAAAACCGCCTTCTTAAACGGTTATTTGGAGGAAGAGTTGTACATGGTACAACCCGCGGGTTTTATCGATCCAGCACATCCTAAGAAAGTTTGCAAGCTTAAGCGTTCCATCTATGGACTTAAGCAAGCATCGCGGAGTTGGAATCATCGCTTCGACCAAGTGATAAAAGAGAATGGGTTCATTCGATCAGTCGAGGAACCATGTCTCTATATCAAGTCGAGTGGGAGCAAGATTGTATTCCTAGTACTGTATGTCGACGACATACTCTTGATTGGGAATGACATACCTCTCTTATCTTCGGTTAAAGCATGGTTGAAAAACCATTTCCAGATGAAAGATCTGGGAGAGGCACAAAGAATTTTGGGCATCCGTATCTACAGGGATAGATCACGACGGATGTTGTCTCTCAGTCAGGAGTCTTATATAGAGAAGATTCTGGAGAGATTCAGCATGACGAACTCCAAGAAGGGGTTCCTTCCTATGACTCCTGGGCTTCACTTGAGCAAGTCTCAAGAAGCTAAGTCAGTGGAAGAGAAAGAGCGCATGAGTCGAATTCCTTATGCTTCGGCAATAGGATCGATCATGTATGCCATGATATGCACACGTCCAGACGTTGCATATGCATTGAGTATGACTAGTCGATTCCAAGCTCATCCAGGTGAACCACACTGGATGGCCGTGAAAAACATTCTTAAGTACCTACGGAGGACTAAAGATTGGGGATTGACTTATGGAGGCGACTCAACGCTCTACGCCACGGGTTACGCAGATGCTAGCTTCCAAACGGATCGAGATGACTCGAAATCTCAGTCTGGATTCGTTTTTACTCTTAATGGCGCTGCTGTCAGCTGGAAAAGTTCTAAACAGAGTGTTACAGCAGATTCTACGACTGAGTCCGAGTACTATGCCGCCTCGGAAGCGGCTAAGGAAACAATATGGATGCGTCAATTCTTACAAGGACTCTCGGTAGTGCCTACTTCGAATGACCCAATCACCGTTTATTGTGACAATAGCGGTGCCATCTTCCAAGCTAAGGAGCATAAGTCTAGCAGCAAGGCTAGACATGTACAACGGAAAGCTCATCTAATCAGAGATTACGTGGAGCAAAAGGAGATTTTCATTGATAAGATCGCTACGGATGACAACATAGCTGATCCTCTCACAAAAGCATTACCACGTAATAAGCATGAAGGGCACATTCATTCCATGGGAATTGGATGTGTTCCTAAGTTGTAGTACTCTTTTATGAATTCATGTAATAATTCATTTTCTCGTGTACTCTATTCAACCTTATTGTTATGATATATAATGTTTTGTTTCTCATGTGGAATTGTACGCCAATTTTGAACACCACAAAGTGAACTGATTAACATTACATCGTTTTGGTCCTTGATTACCCACTTTAGCTGATAACTCAGGTAATCATTTTGTGACGTTGGTTGATGGTGGGTTCAACGAGCCATAAGTCACGCGGCTGACTGACCAATCACAAAGGCGAGTTATACGGATATCTCGTAGGACACCCCGTGACAGCGTTATGGAGTCCTAAATGTTTTATAACATTGGGTGCCAGGTCGTGGATAGGACCTCCATAGTGTTCCTTAGAGTCGAGTCTTTTGACTTTCAACTGTTTCTTGAGATTAAGACAGATTTTGGGTAACTTTGGTTTCTTTCCCACGGTCACCGTAACAGGGGCCAAGAGGATTTTTTCTGGGTTATTTCATGCTGGGCGATATCGGCAGGATTCGAGTTGAGGGAAATATCCAAACCCTTATCAGGATTTTATCATTTCTCAGGGCCACTCGAGGAGTAGTAACTGAAATGCATGGCCATGCTCGAATACAGATTCGTTTTATCAGTTAAGTTACTCTCTAGTCGGGGAAACCACTCTTGATACAGATCGCTTGTGAGATACGACCTTTGCGAATGCGGATTTGCAAATTGTCTTACATTGAGTGGGAGAAATTTTAGAAGGATATGAGAATCGGTTATCGCACCTACACTTGTACGGACAAGTGGGAGTTTGTTGGAGCTTGTGTCCTCCACATGTAGTGTGATAACGTCATTGCACATACCCTTGTACGGACAAGTGGGAGATTGTTGGGGCTGGTGTCCTTGACAATTAAGTACAATGACTTATTAAATCTCTTTAAGGATCACAAGGGCATACTTTTGTATTATTACCAGTTGATCCACGTTTATCAATAATGGTTGGCTTGCTAGATAAGTTTGACGTTATTGTCATACGGATGGCGGTGATCAACTGGTCCCTATTCGTCACACCTATAGGACACGTTTGAGAGATGTGAAGGTATGAAAATACAGTCACATTTTGCCGGATACGACTAAACAGTTAGTCAGAGTTATTGACTAATAAATTAGTCAATAAGATGTTGAGATTATTATTTAATACGGATTAAATAATTTTAGCTAATACGGATTACAAGATTAATTCATAAATTAAATATAAACGGTTATATTTAATTAAATATTGTATTCGCGTATTAATATAAACAGTTATATTAATTTGGGCAATTATACAATATCGTATTTTATCAGACCGTTATTAATATATCGACTGTATTAATATCTGATAACATGTTACGATTTATAATTATAAACCCGCGAATTATATTTAAGCAATTGGGTCGAATCACGCATTGGGATAAGGTAAGAGTGGAAAGCCCACTCCTACCCAAACCCTATTTCGGCCGAAACCTAGAGGCTACATAAGGAGAGTCCTTCTCCTTATGTAGACTACTCTTGTTGCACTGTCAAATAATCTCAAGGTAAAAATTAGGTTTTTGAGAGCATTCTTCTCCCAAAACCTCAGATCTCACATCTAAAACTCAATAGCTCTCCCAATATTGCAAGGCAGTTGGAGAGGATTTCTAGCACACGCGGCCTCGTCTCATTCTAAGTCTTGGGTGCAAGTTATAGGAGGGAATTTGTGTTAATTCCTGTTCTTAGGCCTTTTGCGCGAGGACTAAAGGTTGTACTTCTTTTCTTATGCCTTTTAATCTTATGACAATATTCACGACTGTAATTTTCATTATAATCCTGCAATTAAAGGGCGAATACGCGTTTTATTCCCCACAGATTGTCGGCCTGCTCATAGTAGTCTAGTAGAGTCACTTGGCTGACCAATCTAGTAGAAGTCGAGTCACTTGGATGACCTATCTCTTATTTGTAGAGTCACTTGGATGACCTATTTGTTGTAGGAGTCGAGTCACTTGGATGACCTAACTCTTGTTTGTAGAGTCACTTCGTTGGCCTATTGTTGTTAGAGTCGAGTCACTAGGTGACCTATCTCTTGTTGATATAATTGGATGTTGAGTTTGCCTTAGTTGTATTTGTGAATGTATGATACTTGGTTATCTTAGTATTGTTCGTCCAAGGCATTGGACGACTCTTAGTCCGGTTTCGTAAATGGTTTGGATTGAAAGACCCCCCGGCCGGGCAACCGGAAGGGAAACCGGCTCTCCTTCCAAATAGTTTCCGAAGTTGGTTGAGAGCCTTGCATAAGTATTTGCATGTTGACTTGAGATTCGGATATTGAGATTTGTATGCTTCACATGTTTTATATATGTTGGAGTATGTTGGATGCCTTATGTGTTATGTGTTATGGACAATAGGTGGCTAGGAGCACTCTAGTCACTCCCCACTGACTGTGGCGCACATGTTGTATGTGTGTAGGTACATGAGGCTGTTTGCAGGGGGTTACATGAGGCTAGGGAGCGATGATCCTTCATCGTTGACTTTTACCTTTCGTTAGCTAGACCTTAGACTTACATTTCAGTATTTTGTGCCTGTAGGGATATGCTATCCCGGGCTGTTTTGTATCGCAGTTATATACTTATTTATGTTTCATTTCATCTTCCGCATGTTTAGTTGGTAAGACACCTCGCATGTTTTATTTATCATGTCAAAAGTTTTAATTCCGCTGCATTTTTGGCATGTTTTGTATGTTTACTTTTACGCTTTCGCGAGGGGTTTTACAGTTGGTATCAGAGCGTTATCGCTCCGGACGCACTCATGTAATCCCCAAACTTAACTTGACCAAAAACTTGAATAATGAATGAGAGATTTGGGTAGAATTACGGACAAGTGGTAGTCTGTATTGTGATTGCTTTGGTTAGGCTCTGACGTGTTTGTTGATTGTCAATGAGTTTGCTTTCTATATCCTTGAATCGACGAACCGTGAGCTCATCCATTTGACGATCAAGACCAGTGTTTTTTTACCGAAGACGGATGATTCGTGCTACCGCTGGAGAATGCTTCTGAACCTTGAAGATACTCCTCATATCTTTGTGCATCGTCTTCTTTGATAACTCCGGATGCACATTCCTTCTTATCGTATAGTTGACCATCTTACTTGAAATCCATCTTTATCTCCTTTCGACTTAACCTTGTTACTTCTTCTCGAGGTACCTTGCAAGTAAACTTCCCCTTGATTGAGTTTTGAGCGATTGTCACCCTTCTTAACTCGATCTCTGTTGACTCCGCGTCCTTGAATCTTAAGTTGTTGTCTCTGTGCTTTCTCTAACCGTTTTGAATTGTTTTCCTTCTGAGGATTTTAAACTTTCGTTACTTTTGCAACTTACTCTTTTTGAGAAATTTGAAATAAAAGTTTATTTTGGGAGGTTTAGTTTGAAGAAAGTGGAAAGTTTTACAACTTTGATGGATTTCAGCGTTGGTTTGTCATCTGAACTCGTTATTGGAGACGTCTGATAACTTGTACTATGCCTATCAACACCGGATCGATCTAAATTTTGAAACCTTTCATTGATTTTCACCTTGGTTTTGCCTTCGGATTAGAATGTCAGGTTCTTTAATGCGCAACGAGAACCCAAACGTTCCTTGATGGAGGCTGGACTAAGGTTTTTACTTCTGAAATTTTGGAAAGAAATCTAAGTTTTTGAAATCAAGGTTTCTGTGAGAGTTGTAGTTGTTACTGTTGTCCTTGTAACTGCTTTCAAGTTTCGAGGACGAAACTTTTTAAAAGATGGGGTGATTGTAACATCCCGCTTTTTTTATAAAAGTATTTTTAATAATTTAAAAGTAGTTTACGGAATTTTAACAATATTTAAATTTTAATCCGTAAGTTTTATTTTAAGAAATGTCGTTAAGTCCGTCTTGAGTTTGTTTAATTTAAAGATTTCCACGTTTACTTGGTAATCTCCGTTTTAAGATTTTTCGCTCCTTACATTTTACAAACCCGACTCAAGTCAAATATAAGGGACACCTTTGCTCTCCATTTTTACTCCTTTTCTCCTTCACAAAATCATCATCCATTTACTCATCTCAACTCCGTTTGACACAAGGTTTTCACCATCGCATTCCTTTCTTCATTTCCGTTCTTTCTATCTCTTTCTTTTTCCGTTTCGTCAAAGTCAATTTCTGGGCTGTTTTGAGGTTTACTCGAAATTACCCTCAAATAACCCGTTTTTGTTGTTTGTAGGTGTCGACCTAGACGACCCGGACAAGGATTCGTATATAGTGGAAGACTAGAAGTGAAGAAATGCTCTTAAAGGTGACGATAATGAGAAAAGCTCGGCCTTTGTCTTAAATTAATTGGACATGTGATTTCTTGTTGTTTATGTGAAATTGATGTGAATTTTATGTTTAATAGTTAGTGGGTAATTAGTATCCGTCACATAATCTTGTGTTCATCATGAATGTTACTGATTTATGTGCTTAATAATGCTGGAATCGATGATGTAGTTGTTGCTATTGTTTATTTCGTAGGTAGTTTTAACTCTGAACATACTGCAAACTAATGTTACTGCTTCTTGTTGTTCTGCCTGTTGGTGTTGTCGCTACTTCTGTTGTTCATTGCTGTCTACTGCATATTGTTGTGGTTAATGTCGTAAACTGCTGATTGTGGTTGTTTAAACGTTGTTCAGTTGATGTTGTTGCTGCGTTTTCGTTCTGATTTACACGCTGCTTACACTACCACTTATTATTACTCTTACAAATTAGTGCTACAATTTTTATGTTGGTCTGATTTCTTACTGCACCTATGCACCCAAATGCTTACTCTATTAATCTGCCTATACTCACTGCCTGTCCACTGCTGCTGACCACGCTAATTGTTGTTCTACTACTGCTGCTATACTTCGTTGTTGCTCTTGAATTGCCGCTAGTTGTCGGGTTTGGGGTTGCTTGTTGTTGTTATTCGTGTCGCTGGTGGCTGCCTCTTGTTATTGCGTGTTGTTCCTGTAAAGTTATTGTACTATTAATACACTAATATACTACGAAGTACTATATATTACTACTACTAACTACTAAGCTACTACTACATAATAGTGCTACTGTACGTACAACTACTATTTAGTAATATTACTATTATTATTTTATTATTATATTATTATTTTATTATTATTTTACGTACGTGCTAGCCTGTCTGCTTGAATTAATTATTTTTCGTACGTGCTTGCTAGCTTGTTTACGTTTAAATATTATACGTTACAAATCGTTACGAATTAGTAATGGGTTACGGTTTAATTTTAAGAAGCATGTCTAAATGACGAAATTAGTTAATCGGTTTCCCGAATAATTAAAATACGACTTTTTATATTAATTTCTCACATGTTAATTTTATATAGAAAATATGAGGATATAATATGAAATGTTAAATTAGTTCCTGTTTCTCTTTTCTGAATGAACTATATATTTAATTTACGATTCTTTTGTTACTTTATATACCTAATAAATTCCGTAAAGAATATACGTTATATAATATGAATTTTATGCTTTTTTGAAGTCCCAAGAAATTGGGCGGCACTTATATTGGGTTCGGAAATGGATTTGAGGAGAAAGACCCCCCGGCCGGGCAACCGGAAGGGAAACCGGCTCTCGCCTCAAATTAGTTCCCGAAGTCGGCTAAGTGTTATATGGATGTTTAGTAATGAGATATATAAGAAATGATTGTCATTCGAGTTTGAGTTGTTGTACATCTTAGAGATGACATTTGGGATTTGTGTAAACCTGCTGTGCGCTGCTATAGTACTCGAGTTCTCACTTGACTGCATTGTGTAGCTGGTTAGCCGTAGTGACTTGGTTCTCACGGTCAGGTCTTAGATTGTCTGCCCGCCTTCGGGCATATCTCGTTCCTAGCTAGTTCGGGTCTTGGGGGTGCCTTGTGCACTTGTCGAATCGGGGATCGTAATTCGTTTACGCTCCGAGAGTCTGGCCAGGTTTAGACTAGGACAGTCTTTTGATGTCGTCCTACCAGGGGGTTGTATAGTCTGAGATTGGGGATGTCGTAGTATATAGACGAGTCGATTGTCGGCCTGCTCATAGTAGTCTAGTAGAGTCACTTGGCTGACCAATCTAGTAGGAGTCGAGTCACTTGGATGACCTAACTCTTGTTTGTAGAGTCACTTGGTTGGCCTATTGTTGTTAGAGTCGAGTCACTAGGTGAGCTATCTCTTGTTGATATAATTGGATGTTGAGTTTGCCTTAGTTGTATTTGTGAATGTATGATACTTGGTTATCTTAGTATTGTTCGTCCAAGGCATTGGACGACTCTTAATCCGGTTTCGTAAATGGTTTGGATTGAAAGACCCCCCGGTCGGGCAACCGGAAGGGAAACCGGCTGTTTTGTATCGCACTTATATACTTATTTATGTTTCATTTCATCTTTCGCATGTTTAGTTGGTAAGACACCTCGCATGTTTTATTTATCATGTCAAAAGTTTTAATTCAGCTGCATTTTTGGCATGTTTTGTATGTTTACTTTTACGCTTTCGCGAGGGGTTTTACATCCTGTGCAGCGTTCTTTTGCTTCTCAGAATTAACTTGTTTGGTCCGAGTTAATCCTTTTTCAAACCGGTGAACAACATTTATGCGCCCAAATCATGCGCAAAATCCCAAAGTACCAAGTCTAAAAAGTCTTAAAACAAAACAAAAAAGCAAAAGTCTAAGTCTAAAACAAACCAACTACCAAAAAGTCTTAAAGAAAACAGAAATAAAATAGTCTTAAAAAGAAAACGAGCAATAAGGAGAATTTATCCGCGAAGGATGTAGAGTTTCCTTGACCACGGGTTCTTACTACAAGCTACCCCTTCAGCTATGGTGATTTGGGTAGATGAGCTCCTTGCTACCGTGTAGATAGATGGGTCATCATCTATAGCTCTAGCTATCCACCTCCCGGGGTCGTCAACTCCCAAGTCGTGGGCCGACACTTTCCTTGGTTTCTTCTTCTTAGGGCTCTTTTCTTCAGCCAAATGATCACTTGCTTGAGTGATCTCGTTCTCTACATCATTTGATCCAGTAAGGGGTACTACTCGATCGAGAACATCTCTCTTTCTACCGCCTATAGACTCTGTCCCTGGTGTTGCAACTTTTGAAGCATCCCAATCAGCCTCCTGAGCAAGAGATTCACCTGCACATGTTTCAAACCACATCAAAGCTTCCGAAGGATCCTTTGAAAAGGATCCTTGTGCTGAACATTCACTAATATTATCAAAAACATCAGAAATGTCAACAAATGAGTCCTGCACAAAACAAGGTTCATTAACCGAAGGTTCAAAAGTATCAGGAACATGTTCATGACTAACACCTACAAAAATAGGTTGGTTAGCCAAAGGGTGAATTCCTAACTCATCAGCTATATCCAAGTCAGTATCATCAACAGGGAGGGCAAGAGAATCAAGTAACCTATCATACTCATCCTCATTAAGAATGAGCAAATCTTCAGTAACGGGTGTGATAGGATCACTCTCGACAGAAAAATTTGGGTTACTAATATCAAAGCTCTCATTCCTCTCTGTATCTCCACTGGCTAGGATTAGGTGCTTGAGAAGCTCCCATTGCTTCTCATACGGTAGGTCAAGAAAATCCCATCCATAATTTTTCTCAATCTCGATCAAGGTCTTACCAGTAACTCCATCATAAATGATACCACAAACCTCCCCAATACTAACAGGATAGTCAGACTGAGAAAAGAAAGAGGTTAATCTATTACAATAGAAGTGCAATGGTTCATGTTCGAATTGTGGGAAGGGGGCGATGGTCATGACGGTAAAAGAAAAAGACTAGAGACTAAAAACAAATAACACTAGCGCTACCTCCCCGGCAACAGCGCCAAAGTTTGACACCCGTCGTTGAGGGCGTCAAAGATAAAATTTATATTCCTAAACTTTAACTATAGATAATGAAAGTTGACACCCGTCGTTGAGGGGTGCCAAAGATAAGATTTATAAAACCTCGGCTTAAACTAGATAGCGAAAGTCAAGGGTCGAACCACAAGGAGGTGGGGAATGTTTATTGTTCTATGTTGATGTTTTTAGGGTAATAAGTTGAGGGTTTGATTGTTTGGTTGTCACTAAGTCTAAAAATAAAGACAGTAATAAAACAAGAAATAAGAATGAGATAAAACTTATGGTAAAACGAATGCTAGGATGTTCGGGTAATCAAAAGCTACGATGGTATAAATCCTAAGTCAACATGTATTGCAGTCGCAAAAGTGGTGTAACATATCCTTTCGGTCTATGATACCTAATAGACCCTTTCGGCCTATGCTATTAGTTCCTAGGTCTCACGAATATTAAGGTGTCAACAATAAGGGTGATTCCTAAATTCTAGGTCACATACCTTTCAGTCTTAAGTAACCTAGCCGTCTTAAGGCGTTAACCAATGCCCTCCCCGTATCTTTCAACCTTCGATAAGTCATTACTAACATCCTACAAGTCTCCTTTCAGTCTCATTATAGGTATTATAGTCAACGAAGCAAAACAGTCTGAAAACGTACGCGAGGTTGGTCGACCGACCAGCTATTCCAGTCGACCGACCAGTTAAACTGGTCGGCCCGACCAAGGTCTGTTACAGGCCAATTCGGGTGTTATACCATCTACACAAATTACTCCCTACATCCTAACATATGAAATTAGCTACTCATAACTATGTTAACAATGATAATAATGATTAAGAAAACAGTATTCATGGTAAACAACAATCTAAACATGTGATAAACAACAAGGCTTTGAGATTCTAACCAAAACCGGATACGAGCAACTATATGAAACAATAATGAATAAACTGAAAACAAGAGAATTACCGCAACGGAATTAGGGCAGAAAAGACAAACTTTATTGAATCCCGTGGAAAGATTGTTGAACAATGAACTAAGAACGGTACTAAACTAATGAAACAGTGTTTTGAATAATAAGAACTAGAGTAAAAGATTAGATGATAAACTACTGGTTGTGTCAACTTCATGTTTCCCTAATCACGAAATTAGGTTTAAGTAGGCGAAAAACAATAGCTTTCTCTTGACCTAATCACGCGTATGGGCTTTACGGAAAATTCTGGAACTGCGCGTTGGTCGACCGACCAGATGATGCGGTCGGTCGACCGGTTATCGGGCTTGGTGGACTTCTACTTCCGTATGTTGACTTCTGGGCTTGAGATAACATGTGTTCTGGTCGACCGACCAGGGTAGTCGGTCGGTCGACCGGTTTTCCTGTGTGTCAGCCTTGATTTCGTCTAAATTTGATTTTTTGGTACTCGGTACGCGCTTTGAGTTGCTTCCTCTATGTTCCTTGGTTATGCAAAAATCCCGAGGGTAGAAATTTGGTATAAAATCGCCTTTTTTCCGCATAATTCTGCAAAAGAGCATAAAAACACGAAAGTAGACAATTGTTTGGAAATAAAGGCTAAAACATTGTCAATGAGCGTTAAAATGCGTGTTAAAATAGATGTAAAACATCATTAAATAGACACGCATCAAATTCCCCAAACCAAACCTTGCTTGCCCTCAAGCAAGAATTAGACTCGATCTTAAACTAATGGAACGATTTCAATCTCAGAGCGAAATTTACATGTAAGCCTAAACCAATGCCAAGTAACAAAATGAGAAAGTATTCAAATCGTGCAAACGAGTTATGGGGTTGTCAAACTTGCAAAACTAGAGACTATAGAGACTTTATGCCATGGACTCTCGCGGAACGCTCGAGACACACATGAAGCAAAGGGTGAGTGTATGTAGAAGATAGAAAGAAGTATATTTTAAAGACACTCACCTAACTTCGACCCACGAAAACATGCCTGCAATCTAACATGAAAAAGAATTCTACAACCATGTATAAACATACTCATTAAGTGACTTGGATACATGCAATTGAGGTAATGAAGGATATGTGAGGCGAAAGGTAAAAGAGGTTAAGATGTTTTTGGACAAGTGAGGTTAGTAGCCAAGCTAGTAAAACCGGTTCCCAACAACATATTTCACGACTTTTGACATTATGAAAGTGCTCTTTTGTAGCACAACTCTCACATTATATAAAAAAAGGACTCCCAAATATTTTGAATGAAGTACGGGAGTGATAACATGTACAAGAAAGGAATTTTCAGAACGAATTTGAACTTCTGTTTCTGTCGGTTGGTCGCCGACCAGTAGGGACGGTTGGTCGACTGACGTGCAAGTTTCTTTTGATTTTTTCGTTTTTCTTTCTTTCTTTTTTTTCTGAATTTTTCTGTTCTTTTTCTTTCTCCTTTTTCTTTCTTTCTTTCTTTCCTCTTTTTGCTCAAGGTGGCATACAAACCAAGATGCCTCAAAAAATATTCCAATGACCACAAATACTAGCTTGGAGGGGTAGGCTAAGTATAGGATGTAGTTTTGGGGGATAGAAAGGCAATTTTGGTTATGTAGGGCTTATGGGTAAATAAGAGAAAAGGGGTCTCAAATGCACGTACCAAGACTTCACAAAACGAGATAGTAAACAAGTATATAACAATTCATGTTCATGTTTATGCATATTGATGTAACATGTTCTAAGGGGAGTACTACTCACATCCTAGACAACTGGTTTAAGAATTTAACCATGTGGTGTTAGTCCAGTGGTAACTGAGTTAAACCTTAAAGCTTGTAGAAATGCAGGAGTTGAGAGGTCTCAGGTTTGATTACCAGCTGGGGCGATGACCACTTGGCCACTACAGCCCCCAAAAGGGGTGGCATACATGGTCCATGTGGTGGTGAGGGAATGCATGGGCCCGGGGGGATTCAACCCCTCGTCATCAAAAAAAAAGCTCTAAAACTCAGAATGTAAAGTAGATTGCCAAGGTATAAGTCAAGTCTCTAGAAACACAAGTTGACAAAAACTCGTAGGTATGCATAAGACTCTTATACTAAAACAAGATGACAAGGCATGGCAAAGGCATAAACATGTAAGATAGAAAAGATCATCATTGAAATACTCTCGTTCCGACTCGACCTATATGCTAAAATAAACGTGCATTTTTTTTGAAATTTTTGAAATTTTTCTATTTTTTTGCTTTTTTCTTTTGTATATGTAGGGGAAATAAAGAAAAGAACGAATGCAATACAGAAATGCAATAAACGTGTGACAAAAATGCAATGGAACAATGCATGTGACACAAAACCATTCCCCAAACCAAACCGCACAATGTCCCCATTGTGCATTAGCCTAAGTGAAGGTTTCATAAAATTAAAAGAAAATTGCAAAAAAGTAAAACCAAGAAGAAATGGAAAGAACTCACCGGATTTTTCAAGCGCATGGGAAACCTCCCCAAACCAGCGTAAGCTGGGAGGTTTCGGTGGCCAGCAGTGCCACTCCAAGTACCTGAAAAAGTCAAAAGAATAAAGACCTTTTTCGGGGATTAACTATGTTTTGGGCGCTTGATAATGTATTGAAGGTTTGAATAAAAGAAGGAGTGGAAGCATAAAGGGAAGAATAGGAAAAAGGCTCCCCTATTGTGTTTGCACGCTTCCCAAGAATTCACGAACAGGCTGCAACAGGTGGACTGGTCGATCGACCCTTCTCTCTGGTCGACCGACCAGATGACAGGTTACAGGAGCTTCTAAATTGCAGGGTCTTGGTCGACCGACTGATGTTGCTGGTCGGTCGACTGGAATTCCTGTACAGAGGCCTTCTTCTTCTCGAAATTAACTTGTATTAACCAAGTTAATCTTCCCCAAACCTGAAAAAAAATATACATGAGCCCAAAACATGCGCGAAAATCCAGAAACCAAGTCTAATTGTCTTAACTATGTAACAAAAGCAAAAATTGTTCTAAAAACTAAACCAAGCATAACTAAAAAGTCTCAACAAAACTAAAAATTGTCTTAACCATAAAAACTCGAAAAACTCATCCGCGAAAGATGCGGAAAATCTCGGACCACGGCTTTTGGCTATACGTCGTAGTCTCCACCGTGTTTGTTTGAATTGCCAAACACGTCTCCTCTCCGTCGCAAAGCATATGCGATGGACCACTCTTTTTCTCTTCTTCTCTTCTCCTCTTGTCCTCCTCATCGACCATGTCCGGGTCTTCTCCTTCACGATAGCTCAAGATCCCGAGTCCTCCTCTTTGCACAACGACCTCCTTCACCAAGGGCTTCCCCAAACCGTTTCCTGCAATAGGCAAAACAAGCACATCCTCCATATTGCTCCCAATCTGGGGCGGAGGTGTAAAAACAGGTATAGGTATAGGCTCTAAGATAGGGGAAATAGTTATGACCTCATACTTCTTTTAAGAAGTGATAGCATTACATGTGATGGGGGTCATAGCATCCTTCTTCCTATAGGACAAACCAAAGATGATAAAATGCTTCCCTACCTTAAAAGTCAAGGTCCCACTACCTACGTCAATGATAGCTCTAGCGGGATGTAAGAAGGGTCTCCCTAATATGATAGGTATATGGGCATCCTCAGGGATGTCCAAAACTACAAAGTCAACTGGGAAGAAGAACTTGTCAATGCGCACAGGGATGTTTTCCAACACCCCTATGGGTTCCATAGACGTACGATCAGCCATTTGAACCGTCATGCTAGTCATTGCGAAGGTGGTCTTTCCTAGTTTTAAGGCCACACTTAAGGGCATAATACTGATGCTAGCCCCTAAGTCACATAAGGCCTTCTTAACTGGAAATGTCCCTATGTTACAAGGTACATAAAAACTCCCGGGGTCCTCTAACTTATGAGGGGCAATGACATGGGACAGAAAACTGGAGGACTCCTCGGTAAGTGCTACAGACTCTACCTTATCAAGAGACCGCTTTCGGGTTAAAAGCTGTCTCATAAATTTTAAATACGAAGGAACCTGTTGGACTAATTCTAAAAATGGTACTTGTACATTGAGTGAACGAATAACATCTTTGAATTTGTCGAAGGATACCTGTTCTTTTGTGGGTAGGAGTCGCTCCGGATATGGAGGAGTAGAGCTTTCAGCATTTGCAGCTCTCCTTAAGAATTTGGGGGTCTTGTCACCCCGGAATAGGAATTCCCTTAGGTTATCAGGCATTTCAGGCCTAAAGGAATTCGCCTGTTCAGTACTTTCGGTCGGTCGACCATCATCTTCGGTCGGTCGACCAACTTCCTGTTCTCCAGAAGCTACTGGAATCTCGTCAGTGGTCGACCGACTGGCATCAATGGTCGGTCGACCAGAGTTACTGCTACTCGGAATCTGCCTTTTCTCCTTTCCTTTCTCACCAGCTTTCTTGTCTCCTACCTTGGCCCCGCTCCGCAAAGATATGATGTTTAAAGTCTCTTTCTTTTGGTCCGTTTTGGTCGGAAGTTGACCCGGGACCGTGTATCGTTCTTGCTCGCAATTAGAGAAATTTGAGAGTCCAACATTTTCATTCCCGCCTCTCGTGCCTGTGATTCCTTCTGGACCAAACCGATAAGGTTTTGGATTAGAGCATCCGTATTGGGTGGTGGGTTTGAAGGTGGTTGAGGGACGAAAGGTGGTTTTTGGAAGTTTTGTTTGTGCGGAGGGATGTAAGCTTGGTTTTGGTTTTGTTGATGGTGTTGCGGGTTAAGGACGTTTTGGCTTGTCCATCTCATGTGGGGGTGGACATTGTTGTTGTTCGGGTCATAAAAATTGTTTCCGCGGTAATGTTGGAAAGCCGCACACGTTTCATTAGATGAAGTACAAAATTTTGAAACGTGCCCCTCTCCTCCGCATCTCTCACATATAAACGGACCGTCAGAAACTGCATTCACTTGGTACATGCCACCCTTACTCCCACTACCAACCTCAAACTTCCGGCCACTCACCTCAAGCTTATCCAGTTTGGCCATTAGAGCCTCAATAGCTGCAACATTAGACTCAGCCTTTATTTGGTTACCACGGGAAGTCCCGTGTTCAGCCCGATGTACTGCGACATCCTCTATGATCTTGAGACCCTTAGTCTCTCCTGAATTCTCCTGGAATCTCCCATTGGCAGCGGCATCTAGATATGCTCGGTTATCATCATAGAGGCCATTATAGAACTGGTTACATAGAAACCACTGTTCGAATCCATGATGAGGTATGGATCGAACGAGTCTCTTGAACCTAGTCCAAGCCTCACTAAAATCTTCAGAAGCTCCTTGTTTGAAGCTAGTAATCCGCGCCCTCAAGGCATTAGTCTTGGTCGCAGAATAGTATTTCCGATAGAAGGCCAAGGCTAATGTGTTCCAGTCGGTCACTCCCGCAGCAGTGCGGTCAAAGTCTCGGTACCACTCCCTTGCCGAGTCTCGGAGAGAAAAAATCAACATTGTTTGCTTAATTTGATCCTGGGTCACTCCATCTGGGGGTACAATAGAGCATATACAATCCGTGAAGATTTTTATATGCTTTGTTGCATCCTCGTTAGCCGCGCCTCCGAATTGATTTTTCTCCACCATGGAGATGTAAGAAGGTTTGGCCTCAAATGGTTTCCCCGTGCCCGCAGGTAGAGTGAACCCTTTGTAAAGGTCCTTTACCTGTGGCATGGAGGCGATGCTTGCTTCTTCAGTCATCTTTTCCTCTTCTTCAAGGTTTTGGAAGTAGGTGTTTATGGGTGTTTTGGGTGTAGATGGATTGTGAGGTGATTGTGGTTGATTTGGTGTAGGTGGGATATTTTGTGGTGATGGTGGTGATGGTGGTTGATCAAAAATGTCTTCTTCAAATAGAGAAGATGGTGAACCTCATTCTCTACTCTATAGAAAACGCTTTTTCCTTGCTCTAAGATTCCTCTCAAGCTCAAGATCAAGTGGTAGGAGTTCTCCTTTAACTGACCTGCGCATAAGATGGAAACTACAAGAAAAAAGTGAGAAAGGTTTAAGGAACAAAGTTCCTTAAACACAAAAACAAAAACAGAAAACAATAAACACTGGCGTCACCTCCCCGGCAACGGCGCCAAAATTTGACACCCGTCGTTGAGGGGTGCCAAAGATAAGATTTATAAAACCTCGACTTAAACTAGATAGCGAAAGTCAAGGGTCGAACCACAAGGAGGTGGGGAATGTTTATTGTTCTATGTTGATGTTTTTAGGGTAACATGTTGAGGGTTTGATTGTTTGGTTGTCACTAAGTCTAAAAATAAAGACAGTAATAAAACAAGAAATAAGAATGAGATAAAACTTATGGTAAAACGAATGCTAGGATGTTCGGGTAATCAAAAGCTACGATGGTATAAATCCTAAGTCAACATGTATTGCAGTCGCGTAAGGGGTGTAACATATCCTTTCGGTCTATGATACCTAATAGACCCTTTCGGCCTATGCTATTAGTTCCTAGGTCTCACGAATATTGGGTGTCAACAATAAGGGTGATTCCTAAATTCTAGGTCACATACCTTTCAGTCTTAAGTAACCTAGCCGTCTTAAGGCGTTAACCAATGCCCTCCCCGTATCTTTCAACCTTGGATAAGTCATTACTAACATCCTACAAGTCTCCTTTCAGTCTCATTATAGGGTGTTATAGTCAACGAAGCAAAACAGTCTGAAAACGTACGCGAGGTTGGTCGACCGACCAACTATTCCAGTCGACCGACCAGTTAAACTGGTCGGCCGACCAAGGTCTGTTACAGGCCAATTCGGGTGTTATACTATCTACACAAATTACTCCCTACATCCTAACATATGAAATTAGCTACTCATAACTATGTTAACTATGATAATAACGATTAAGAAAACAGTATTCATGGTAAACAACAATCTAAACATGTGATAAACAACAAGGCTTTGGGATTCTAACCTAAACCGGATACTAGCAACTATATGAAACAATAATGAATAAACTGAAAACAAGAGAATTACCGCAACGGAATTAGGGCAGAAAAGACAAACTTTATTGAATCCCGTGGAAAGATTGTTGAACAATGAACTAAGAACGGTACTAAACTAATGAAACAGTGTTTTGAATAAAAAGAACTAGAGTAAAAGATTAGATGATAAACTACTGGCTGTGTCAACTTCATGTTTCCCTAATCACAAAATTAGGCTTAAGTAGGCGAAAAACAATAGCTTTCTCTTGACCTAATCACGCGTATGGGCTTTACGGAAAATTCTGGAACTGCGCGTTGGTCGAACGACCAGATGATGCGGTCGGTCGACCAGTTATCGGGCTTGGTGGACTTCTGCTTCCGTATGTTGACTTCTGGGCTTGAGATAACAGGTGTTCTGGTCGACCGACCAGGGTAGTCCGTCGGTCGACCGGTTTTCCTGTGTGTCAGCCTTGATTTCGTCTAAGTTTGATTCTTTGGTCCTTGGTTCGTGCTTCGGGTTGTTTTCTCCCCGTTCCTTGGTTGTGCAAAAATCCTGAGGTAGCAATTCGGTCTAAAATCATCTCTTTTCCGCATAATTCTGCAAAAGAGCATAAAAAGACGAAAGTAGACAATTGTTGGGAAATAAAGGCTAAAACATCGTAAATGAGCTCTAAAATGCGTGTAAAATAGATGTAAAACATCATAAAATAGACACGCATCACCCAGCACTCGAGAACTAAACATATTGAAATTAGACACCACTTTCTACGAGACCATGTTGAAAAGAAAAATATAAAACTGGAATTTTGTAGTACGGAAAAAGAATGGGCAGATATCTTCACTAAACCATTGGCTAGAGAACGTTTTGAGACTTTGCGATTGGAAATTGGTTTAATCGGTGGCACCTAATCAATCTTAAAGCAAAAATAACCCAATGATTGACTACGGTTAAGACGAGATTATATGACTGTGTCCCTATACTCCGCTGCATGTTTATGTGTGTATTCTTTGATTAATTATGTGAACACAATTATGTTATGCAATTCACGTACGTTTGTGCACAACCGAATCTCAAAATAATAATACGACACATATTATAATTTACCTTACAATATATACCTATACATATTAATATATACATATTAAGACGAAAATTTTTTTTAAAAAAAAAAAGGAAAAAGACTAAGCTTACCGTACACGAAAACCCTTGACCCACTAACCCCACTACTCTCCTCTTCACTCGCCACGTGTACCTACCCCCACACTATTGTGGGGAATAAACATGTATTCACCCTTAAAATTGCAGGATTATAACGAAAAATACATATGCGTTTATAGTCATAAGATGGAAAAACACGAATAAGAAATACAACCTTAGGTCCTTTGCGCGAATGGCCTAAGAACAGGAATTAAAGTAAATTCCCTCCTAAACTTGCACCCAAGACTTTATCTAAGACGATACCGCGTGTGCTAGAAATGATCTCCAATTGCCTTGAAATATGGGGAGAGTTTTTTGAGGTTTTACAGATGTGAGATCTAGGTTTTTGGGAAAGCTGTTCTCAAAAACCCTAATTTTCTATGAGAAGAATTATTAGTCAGTAGAATGAGTCACATGACAAAAGAAGAGTCCCTCTCCTTTTGTATTACTCGGTCGGCCGAACATGGACTAGGGTGAGAGTGAGCTTTCCACTCTTACCTTATTCCAATGCGTGATTCGACCCTAATGCTAAAAAATATAATTCGCGGGATTTAATTATAAACCGTATATACGTTATCAGATATTAATGTAGTCGATACATTAATAATGGTCTGATAAAAAATACGATATTGTATAATTAGCTAAATTAATATAACTGTTTATATCAATACACGAATTCAATGTTTAATTAAATATAACCGTTTATATTTAATTTACGAATTAATCATGTAATCCGCATTAGCTAAAATTATTTAATTCGTATTCAATAATAATCTCAACATCTCATTGACTAATTTAATAGTCAATACCTCTGACTAACTGTTTAGTCGTATCCGGCATAAATGTGACTGTATTTTCATACCTTCACATCTCTCAAACGTGTCCTATAGGTGTGACGTATAGGGACCAGTTGATCACCGTCATCCGTATGACAATAACGTCAAACTTATCTAGCAAGCCAACCGTTATTGATAAACGTGGATCAACTGATAATAATACTGAAGTATGACCTTGTACCAATACCAGTAGTAGTAATGGCAATGGAAAGAAGAAGGGGCTAGGGGAAGATGAAGTTTTACGTACTAAGCCTCTGCATGAAGTGAATCCTATACCTGGCCTATCATTTGAGGATGAGGAGAACCCTGAGGATGCCTTTGAATTGGTGACGAAAAGGAAGAAGAAGAAGTCTGTTACTATTGAAGTAACAGAGACATTATCTGAGACAGAAGCAGAGGAGGAGGATCTTATTCAATTTACCACAGAGGATACGAAAGACGAGATTGAATACTGGAACCAGGCTGTATACTGCTTTGAGTTAGGAGCCAATCCTCCGTGGGAGATACTTCAAGGCTATGTCAATAGGGTGTGGGGTAAACATGGTGTTGAAAAGATCTCGTTTCTTCCCAATGGTGTGTTTATGGTAAGATTTAAGGACATGAATGGTAAAGAGGCGGTTTTGAATGCTGGGTATCATATGTTTGATAATAAACCCTTGATTGTGAAAGCATGGCAGGAAAACATAGATCTTTTGAAGACTGATATTAAGATTGTTCCTGCCTGGATCAGAATCCATGGCCTGTCCCTTAAGTTTTGGGGTAAATGCCTCCCCAAAATAGAAGGCCTGGTAGGTAAGCATGTTAAGTCTGATATAGCCACTGAAAACAAGACTAGATTGGGGTTTGCTAGGACAATGATTGAACTGCAAGTGGGTCAGAAATTCCCTGAGCAAGTTAAGTTCAAAGATGAGAATGGAGGAATCATTATAGCCAAGGTAGAATATGAATGGAAGCCCTTGTTGTGTAACAAATGCAAGGGTCTGGGGCATGAGGAGGCTACTTGCAGAAGGTTCCAACCTTTGTAGACCAAAGGAGCTCCTAAGAAGATATGGAAGCCAGTCCCTAAGCCAGTGCAGCTCTGTCAGAGAAGGAATTCCCTGCCTTACCTTGCAAGAGTCCTGCTAAAGCCAGTGTCTCCACTAATACTATTGAGGGAGAATCCAGAGGGAATGCGATACCCGTTTTGCAGTCCTTAACACAGGAGGATGATGAAGTGCTTGTGATTGATACTGGTAACCCTATACCATTAGTGTCAAATGAATAATATAGGTTTTTGGAATGTTAGGGGTCTTAATAATGTAAATAAATAGTTAGTGGTTAAAAGCTTTATACAGAATAATGAAGCCTGTCTGTTTGGGCTTTTGGAAACAAAAATAAATGGTGACAATATAAACAATATATCTCATAGAATGTTAGAAGGGTGGTGTTTGACTACTAACTGTAGTCTGCATAAGGGAGGAAGGGTTTGGTTGATGTGGAGGCCGAATATTTTTGATGTCACAATCCTTAACTATGATCCTCAGTATATTCATGCCAAGGTTACTGTGAAGGCCAGCTTGAAAGTTTTCTTACTTACCATGGTTTATGCACTCAATGAAGGGGCTGAGAGAGTGCCATTGTGGCAACATCTTAAGTCCATTGCTGATCAGTGTAATATCCCCTGGGCAGTTGCTGGGGATTTTAACACAATGATTAATCCAGATGAGAGATTGGGGGGGGGGGCTACTAAATTGGAGGATATGGAGGACTTTGTAGACTGCCTGGGTCATTGTGGTCTGGTTGACATTACAGCCACAGGAGCCTATTATACTTGGACTAATAAGAGGGAGGAGAACCACATGAAGTATAGTAGACTTGATAGGTTTCTCATTAATCCTAGATGGCTTAATGAATTTCCTGAGATGCATGCCCATTTCCATCCAGAGGGCCTACTTGATCATAATCCATGTTTGGTTCGGAACATTAAGATGGATGGGAGGAGGAATGCAAGCTTTAAGTATTTTAATATGTGGAGTAGTACACCAGAGTTCATCACTAAGGTGGCTGCTAATTGGCATCAAGATATAGAGGGGACTCCTATCTTCAGACTGGTGAAGCATTAAAAGCTCTAAAACCTATTTTGAAGGGACTGAATAAGGAGAGCTTTGCTAAGGTTGAAGTGAATGCTACTAGATTCCAGCTAAAACTAGAGGATATACAACTACAGTTGCAACTAGATCCTACTAATGTGACTTTGATCCACCAAGAGGTGGAAACTAGCAAGGATGTGAGGTTCTGGACAAAGGCAAGACAGAGTTATTTACAACAGAAAGCCAAAGCTGCTTGGATTGATGATGGGGATAACAACACTGCCATGTTTCATAAAGCTATAAAAACCAGATGCTTGAGGAATAAAGTGATTCAAATTGAAGATAAGGAAGGTATACTGTGCACTGACACTGCCATTATACAGAAGGCCTTTCTGGATTATTACCAGGATCTGTTAGGCAGTAGCAAGCCTACTGAACCTGTGAAGCTGGCTGTTGTGCAAAAAGGGAAGGTCTGCAATGAAAACCATGTTGCAGTCCTTAACTCTGCAGTTACAGATCAGGAAATAAAGGAGATTGTTTTCTCAATTCCAGTGGGTAAAGCTCCCGGGCCTGATGGCTATACCAGTGGGTTCTTCAAAGATGCATGGGATGTTGTGGGTAAGGATTTATGTACTGCAGTTAAAGACTTCATCAACAAAGGCCAAATGCTCCATCAAATTAATGCCACTAACCTTACTCTCATACCTAAGAATGACAGATCTACCTCAGTGAGTCACTTTAGACCCATAGCTTGTTGCAACCTAGTGTATAAGGTTATATCCAAAGTGCTGTGTAATAGGCTGGCTACTGTGTTGCCAGAGCTGGTCCATGAAAATCAAGGGGCCTTTATCAAGGGTAGATCTATTCTTGAAAATGTCCTTATCTGCCAGGATATCATTCATCAGTATGCCAGAAAGAATGCCACCCCTAGATGTCTATTCAAAATTGACCTTCAAAAGGCCTATGATACAGTGGAGTGGGAGTTTATAGCACAAGCTCTTCATCATCTGCAATTCCCTCAACACTTTACTCATCTGGTTATGCAATGTATAAGGACCACTAGCTTCACTATATCCTTGAATGGTACAAATTTTGGGTATTTCAAAGGGAGGAGAGGTATTAGGCAAGGGGACCCCATCTCCCCTCTTATCTTTACCCTATGTATGGACTATCTATCAAGAATCATACTTTATGCTACAGAAAGATGGCCTTTCCAATATCACCCACTCTGCAAAAATCTGAAACTAACCCATTTGATGTTTGCAGATGACTTATTGATGTTTTGTAAGGGTAAACCTAATTCTATATGGCTGCTTATGAGGGCCTTTGCTTCCTTCTCCCATGCTACAGGTCTCAGTATGAATAATACTAAATCAGAAATCTACTTTAGTGGAGTTGAAGCAGGCATTAAAGAAGGTATCACACAATGCAAGTGACTGGTTTCAGGGAAGGGATCTTTCCTTTCAAGTATTTGGGGATGCCTATCCAACCTGGTAAGCTTTCAAAACAGGACTGTGCCTCTCTCACAGAAAAAATGGTTGCTAGGATCAGAGGCCTGGGTGCAAAGAAGTTGTCATATGCAGGCAGGTTGACACTCATAAATTTAGTTCTTAATACCTTACATAACTACTGGGCTCAACTCTTTATCATTCCTAAGGGAGTTATCAACAGAATTGCTGCAATCTGTAGGAACTTTCTATGGGATGGTTCTTCAGATTATCATAGAGTTCCTTTAGTAGCCTGGGACACAGTCACTACTCCTAAGAGGATGGGAGGTCTGGGGATCAAAAATGCAGCCCTCTGGAATAAGGCTACTGTAGGAAAGCTGGTTAATTGGATTTACACAAATGCTGATAGACTGTGGATTAATGGGTAAATGATGTTTACCTGAAAGACAGACCCTGGCATGAATACAATCCTCCTCTGGATGCTACCTGGGTTTGGAAGAGTATCTGCAAAACTAAGGAAATTTTCAAAGCTGGTTTCAGTAACAATATCCGGTCTAGCAGCCCCACTGGCTATACAGTCAAAGAAGGCTACAAATGGTTGAGTCCAAATGGGACAGACAAACCTTGGGCAGCAGCAGTGTGGAATAATTGGAATGTCCCCAAGCATTCAATCATTACATGGCTCGGACTACAGGAGGGCATGAATACCAAGAGCAAATTGTTCAGGATAGGCTATTGCTCAGATGATCTCTACTTAATGTGCCAAGATTCATCCGAAACCATTGATCACTGGTTTGGGAGTCAATTCCCAACAGTGACAGACATAAGTGCAGGAGCCAGAACTTGAAAGTTATGGAAAGGCAGGATTGCTGTGTATACTGCCTTTCATTATCACATTTGGAAGCAAAGAAATGGAGCTCGGATACATGAGTATATACAAAGACCAGAAATAGTGGCTGACACAATTGCTAAGAAGATGAAGAACAGATTACAAAAGAAAGTTAAGGAGTCTAGTGAACCAAAGTGTATTGAGTGGTTTCAAAAATGTTTATCTTGATGTAATGCCTGTAAGGGGGCTCGAACCCTTACCAGTCTTGTAACTTTGTCTATGATATAATATATACTCATATTTCACCAAAAAAAAGATCCTTTAAGAGATTTAATAAGTCATTGTATTAACTGTCAAGGACACCAGCTCCAACAATCTCCCACTTGTCCGTACAAGGGTATGTGCAATGACGTTACCGCACTACATGTGGAGGACACCAGCTCTAACAAACTCCCACTTGTCCGTACAAGTGTAGGTGCGATAACCGATTCTCATATCCTTTTAAAATTTCTCCCACTCAATGTAAGACAATTTGCAAATCCGTATTCGCAAAGGCCGTATCTTACAATCGATCTGTATCAAGAGTGGTTTCCCCGACTAGAGAGTAACTTAGCTGATAAAACGAATCTGTATTCGAGCATGGCCATGCATTTCAGTTACTACTCCTCGAGTGGCCTTGAGAAATGATAAAATCCTGATAAGGGTTTGGATATTTCCCTCAACTCGAATCCTGCAGATGTAAGCGCAGCATGAAATAACCCAGAAAAAATCCTCTTGGCCCCTGTTACGGAAGACCGTGGGAAAGAAACCAAAGTTACCCAAAATCTGCCTTAATCTTAAGAGACAGTTGAAAGTCAAAAGACTCGACTCTAAGGAACAATATGGAGGTCATATCCACGACCTGGCACCCAATGTTATAAAACATTTAGGACTCCATAACGTTGTCACGGGGTGTCCTACGAGATATCCGTATAACTCGCCTTTGTGATTGGTCAGTCAACTGTTTGACTTATGGCTCGTTAAACCCACCATCAACCAACGTCACAAAATGATTACCTGAGTTATCAGCTCAAGTGGGTAATCAAGGACTAAAAACGATGTAATGTTAATCAGTTCACTTTGTGGTGTTCAAAATTGGCGTACAATTCCACATGAAAAACAAAACATAAAATTATCATAACGATGAGGTTGTAAAAGAGTACACAAGCAAATGAATTACAACAAGTATTCATAAAAGAGTACTACAACTCAGGAACACATTTAATTCCCATGGAATTAATGTGCCCTTCATGCTTATCACGTGGTAATGCTTTAGTGAGAGGATCAGCTATGTTGTCATCTGTAGCGATCTTATCAATAAATATCTCCTTTTGCTCCACGTAATCTCTGATTAGATGAGCTTTCCGTTGTACATGTCTAGCTTTGTTGCTAGAATTATGCTCCTTAGCTTGGTAGATGGCACCTTTATTGTCACAATAAACGGTGATCGGGTCATTCTAACTAGGCACTACTGATAGTCCTTGTAAGAATTGACGCATCCATATTGCTTCCTTAGGTGCTTCCGAAGCGCGGCATAGTACTCGGACTCAGTTGTAGAATCTGCTGTAACACTTTGCTTAGAACTTTTCCAGCTGACAGCAGCGCCATTAAGAGTAAAAACAAATCCAGACTGAGATTTCGAGTCGTCTCGATCCGTTTGGAAGCTAGCATCTGCGTAACTAGTGGCACAGAGCGTCGTGTTGCCTCCATAAGTCAATCCACAATCTTTAGTCCTCTGTAGGTACTTAAGAATGTTTTTCACGGCCATCTAGTGTTGTTCACCTGGATGAGCTTGGAATCGACTCGTCATACTCAATGCATATGCAACGTCTGGACGTGTGTATATCATGGCATACATGATCGATCGTATAGCCGAAGCATAAGGAATCCGACTCATGCGCTCTTTCTCTTCCAATGTCTTAGCTTCTTGAGACTTGCTCAAGTGAAGCCCAGTAGCCATAGGAAGGAACCCTTTCTTGGAGTTCGTCATACTGAATCTCTCTAGAATCTTATCTATATAAGACTCCTGACAGGGAGACAACATCCGTCGTGATCTATCCCTGTAGATACGGATGCCCAAAATTCTTTGTGCCTCTCCCAGATCTTTCATCTGGAAATGGTTTTTCAACCATGCTTTAACCGAAGATAGGAGAGGTATGTCATTCCCAATCAGGAGTATGTCATCGACATACAATACTAGGAAAACAATCTTGCTCCCACTCGACTTGATATAGAGACATGGTTCCTCGACTGATCGAATGAAACCATTCTCTTTTATCACTTGGTCGAAGCGATGATTCCAACTCCGTGATGCTTGCTTAAGTCCATAGATGGAACGCTTAAGCTTGCAAACCTTGTTAGGATGTTCCGGATCAATAAAACCCTCGGGATGTACCATGTACAACTCTTCCTCCAAATAACCGTTTAAGAAGACGGTTTTAACGTCCATCTGCCAGATTTCATAGTCATGAAATGCGGCGATCGCTAAGATAATCCGAATGGAACGTAGCATGACTACGGGTGCAAAGATCTCATCCTAGTGAAAACCTGGCACTTGGGTGAAACCTTTAGCAACTAGTCGTGCCTTGTGAATATCTTGTTGTCCTTCCACGGCATGCTTTATCTTGTAGAGCCATTTGCATTGAACGGGGCATACCTTTGCAGGTAGGTCCACAAGATCCCACACATTGTTGTCATACATGGAGTCCATCTCGGATTGCATGGCTTCCAGCCATAGCTTTGAGTCAGAACTAGTCATGGCACCTTTATAGGTTGTGGGTTCATTACCCGCTAGGAGTAAGATGTCATCTATGTCATGTTCCTCGACCATACCAATGTATCTGTCCGGAGGAATAGAGACTCTTCCCGACCTCCTAGGTTCCTCAGGAATATCTACCGCAGCCGAGGTTGAAGGAACTGCTTCCTCCTATGGCTGCTCGGTAGTTGGTTCTTGAATCTCCGATAGATTGAAGGTTCTATTACTCGACCGTTCCCTTCCATAACTCATATGGAGTCTTGTCAAAAGCTTTAGACGGACTTCGGTTAAGTATTAGAGCGGCTGACAAAAGAGCATAGCCCCACAATGAATCAGGCACAACGGTGTGACTTATTATGGATCGAACCATATCAAGTAGAGTTTGATTTCTCCGTTCGGACACACCATTTAATTGTGGTATTCCAGGTGGAGTCAACTGTAGAACGATGCCACAGTCTTTAAGGTGTTGATCAAACTCATGAGAAAGATACTCGCCACCACGATCAGATCGTAGTGTTTTAATCTTTCTTCCCAATTGGTTTTGTACCCGATTCTGGTATTCTTTGAACTTATCAAATGATTCACTTTTATGTTTCATTTAGTAGACATAGCCATATGTACTCAAATCATCCGTGAAAGTGATGAAATACCTATAGCCTTCTCGTACGTTGATCGGCATAGGGCCACATACATCCGTATGTATGAGTCCTAATAGGTCGGCAGCGCGCATTCCAACACCTTTGAAGGAAATACGAGTCATTTTACCGATGAGACATGATTCACACGTGACATATGATTCGAAATCAAAGGCCGAGATAGCTCCATTCTGTATAAGCTGTTTTACGCGTTTTTCATTTATATGTCCCATACGACAGTGCCATAGGTAAGTTGATCTTTGTCACCAACCTTTAACCTCACTTACCTCCCCACTTCAATTATTACCGTCCCTAACTCCGAAACCCAAACTCCCTCAAAACCTCCAAAAATTAATTCACCCAAACCTCCACAAAAACTCCGGCCAACACCACCTCTCACCACAACCACCATGCCACCATCCCGTGCAACCCGATCCCACCTCAAGAAACAAGCTCCACCGTCTCCTCCCTCTCAAACACCGTCACCACCGCCCTCACCAACCCCTATCTCCGTCTCCGTCCCAACCTCTGACAATGGAAAACGCCGCAAATTAAACAAAGATTCTTCATCCGTCACCGACGACATGCCTGAGTTCGTCTCCGGGAAAAGCTCTCGACCCCAGTTTCGAGACTACTCTGTTGAGGCAACCCGCGAAGGATTAAAATGGTTCCGAATGACCAAAACAGAAGGTATGTACATTGACCGAGTTTTACCTTATTCCATTCATGCGGGTCGATATTATCCTTCATCATGGGTCGACGGGTCCAAGTCGTTAGCTTTCTTTAAAGAGTTCTTGAAAAATCAAGGGTGGGAGTACATTAGCAATTTCTCGGGTTTGGTATTTCCTATCGAAATTGTTCAATTCTTTGCATCTGTTAAGGCGTGTGAGGAGGGGCTAAGTGCGGTTGTGAATGGTAGGGATGTGACGGTCTCTAAAACTGAAATTTGTGAAATTTTTAAGCTTGATCAAGACGGTCTTGATCTTAATCCGAAAAGGGAATGGGGGGTCGTGTCTAAGGAACAAAAGATGATTATCAAAACTTATTTTGATGAATATACTACTGAAAATACTCCTTTGTTAACCGGTTCTTTCTCTTCTAAGTTGAAGTTGTTTGTGAACTTTTTGTGGAATACGGTTTTGCCGCGAAGGGGTGGAAGAGATAAGTTGTCAAGTGTCGAGGTCGTGGTGGTTTATAGTTGGATGGAGGGAACGAAGGTTGATTTAGCTTCTCTTATTTGCAATAAAATTTGTCATGTTTCAAGTCTCCTCATCAAGGAAAAGACTTGCTCGACAATCGACATTCCTTACGGAATGTGGGTGTCCGAGCTCTTATACAAGAAAGGTGTCGTGGATGACAAGAGTTATGGTGTGATCCCTTGTGATCGCATGTGTGATAAAGTTCTCAAATTAATGGGTATTTGCTTTGACGGTGTCGATCTAACCTTTGGTAAGAGTGTAGGTCCGGAACCAAAACCTTATCCCTCGCCCTTGTTTGAAGGTGTAGAAGCCAAGATGGACAAGATACTTGGTCTTTGTGAGGTGAAGAAAGAAAAAGATGAGGCAGGGAGTAGTGGTGGTGAAGGAAACCGAGGCTTCGAGGAGGAGTTGCGGGCGTGGATGGCTAAGGTGGATAAGCGTATTGAGAAGATGGGCTCGGGAATTCAAATGCTTTGTGACGAGTTATTCGTCATTAGTGATCGCCTTTTATTCTTGACCACCCAAGGAGGAGCAATGGTTCGTGACCACGGGTTATTACGAGAGGATGCTAGTCAAGCACTCGAGGCTGTCAAGGTACTCTGGTTGAAGGTGCTCATTTTCGAGATTTCATTGGATGCACAAGGGCGTAATGTGAGTAGTTGTTTGGACCAGTTGTCCACCCTTGAATTCCGCACCCGCCCCGATTATGTCAGCCCATTTGCCAGGCGCCGTGACCCGTCCTCTTCTTGATCAGATTTCAAGTGATGATACTCTGTTTTTAGTTTGGTTTCGTTTTCGGCTTTTTCGTTTTTGTTGGTTAAGTCCGGGTTGGACTTATTGAACTATTACTTTTGTTTTGGGCCCAACTAAACTCTATCCTTGGCCCATTGTGAATCTGAGGCCCTCTACCTTGTTTTGCCAATTTCTCGGTTCACCCTCCTTAGTTTGCATACGGCCCATTATCCATCCTTCCTAATTGTTGTTCTTATGGCCCATTTAAACAATTCCCTAAGCCGGCCCAATTTTTCTGACTATTGTTTTATATTCGGCCCATTGGCTTAGTAATTCGGTTTCGTTGTGTATATTTTCTAACACTCGTACTTTTTTTGTATGATATTTTGTGTTTGTATGATACGTCTTTGATGCATGCTTATTCATGTTTCGTAGTGTATTATTCTAGTTGTTTTATGTCTTTGTTCTTGTCTTTTCGATGATGTCAAGAGGGGGGAAAATGCGACTTAGATTAGAATTTGCCTAAGCTTGCTCCTTGTCGTAATTCATTGTCTCTTAGGATTCTTAAAGAATATGGGTTAGATAGATGATAAAAACCCTAAGTTAATCTTTGCTATGAATGACCCTTATTATATTGAGGGGGAACTAAACTACTTAGACACAAATCTAAGAAAGACTTGCCATCATCAAAAAGGGGGAATTTGTTGAACCATATATTCAAATATATATTAAGTATATATATTTATGTTTTGATAATGACAAGTCTAGTCAAGTATATTATATAATCGTGCGTATAATCGTGTGCTAAGTGTACATAATGTTAGACTGAACAATATCAACAATCAAGTATAAAAGATTCAAGATCGTTAGTCAAAGATTTGACTAATCAAAGATTAAGAGAAGATCGCAATTACATAGAAGAACTAATGTTATACGTTTCAACTATAACATTAGTATATGATAATTTCAAGTTATAGCTCGTAGCTATAACTCTAGAAAGAAGAAATGGTCGAAAGGTTTGTAATGATTGAAACGATTTTGGTTTCCAAAGTCGTCGTGATTAAATAGTGTTTAAACAGTATTCTATTTTTAGAATATAGAATTATTAATCTTAATGGGGTAATATAAAATATCTTTTAGTTAAAAAGGAATAAATAATTTTATTTTGAGTTAATTATTTATTTCTAAATAAACTAAAGATTTTTATATAACCTTAATTGTCAAAATAATATAATCTAATATTGTATGAAACGGTTTTGGAAATCGTGTACCATGACACGTTCCATAAATCGTGTAGGGTTGTTTAAATAAATAAATATGTATTTATTTAGATATCCTAAAAACAATCTAGATTATATTATGGTAATATAATTTATTATATTTTGACAAGGTTTAGGAAGTTGGTTTAAATAAAGTTGCTATTTATTTATTGTATAAGATCTTTCCTAAAATATGAATTAGGAAATTGATTCCATATATAATATTTGAATATCTTATTTAAATCTTTCCTAAATAAATTAAGATTAGATTTATGGTAGTGTTACCTAAAGACTAGAATTCTAGTTTAAGTAATATTCCTAAATCATCTAGGATTTAATAACCTAGACATAATTCTATATAAATAGAATACTTGTGATACATTGAACAACACGAAATCATACACACTTGCACGCAATTTAAGAAAACCGCCGCCGTTATATTTCTTCGAGATTCGAGCTTTAATTGTCATATCCGTTTCAAGATTCAAGTGCTCCAGCATTGATCTTATTCATCCAAGATTGTGACTTTAAAGAACTTGTTGAAGACTTATCTTATTAGCGTAAGATAGATCGAGTATTTAACGGTACTCATTGTAATCAAGTATTTAACGGTACTTGACGTAGCTAGATATTTAACGGTATCTAGATTGAGTTACAACTAACATCAAAGTTGTACAAGTAGGGTTGATAAAATTGTAATCCGGAGAAGGTACTAATTTTATTAATCGAGAATAGTGGACGTAGGTTTCAAATTGTGAAACTGAACCACTTCAAAAATATCGTGTCTCTCTTTATTTCTTGTTTTACTTGACATTCGTCATACAAAGGAACATATCGAAAAATATTTGAAAAAGAAGGCATACTCAATTCAACCCTCCCCCCCCTCTTAAGTATATTATATCAATAGACTCTTCACAAACATGCCAAAATTTACGCGGAATTTAAACTTTAACATGCAAGATAAAACGAGGTGAATTAAAACAAACTATACAAACTGAAATGAACAACATAGATAAGTATATAAGTCTAAGTACGAAAACCGTAAGTACAAAAACAGCCTGGGATGACAAATCCCTACCGGCACTCAAATGTATATCCAAAAACTAGGTCTAGCTAAACGATAAACGGGTAAGTCATCGATGATAGGATCATCGCTCGCTAGCCTCTTATAACCCTCCAGCAACCTGTCATGTACCTACATACAAAAAAACATGTACGCCACAATTAGTGGGGAGTGACTAAAGTTCTCCTAGCCACCTATTGTTAGTAACACGTAACACATAAAGCATCCAACATACTCCCACATTTATAACATACGAAGTATATATATATATACATCAACTCTCATATCAAAATGTATCACTTATGCAAAGGCTCTCAACTAACTTCGGAAACTATTTGAAATGAGAGTCGGTCTCCCTTCCGGTTGCCCGGCCGGGGGGTGTTTCACTCCAAACCATTTACGAAACCAAACTAAGAGTCGTCCAACGCCTTGGACGAACAATACTAAGATAACCCATACTCTATATAAACACACAATCATTCAGCAACATCTGACACTGTACCCCAACTCAGGCAAGCATATGCAATCAGCAGTATCTAGAACCTACCCCAACTCAGGCAAGAATTAAACACAATCAACAGTGTCCAAGTCACACCCCAACTCATGTAAACTTGGTACACAATCAACAAGCATAAACCTGTGAACCCCAACTCAGGCACGGATGGATACCAGCAATCAGCTAATAATGGTTCATAACGAAACTCAGTCAGAACCATTACCCTTCGTAGTGAATCAGAATCCCAACTCAGGCCCAATTCACGACGGTCATACAAACTCACGGAAGGACAGAGGTCCCAACTCAGACAACTCCTACCGCAGCATCCATACACGAGACGGTCCAGAGGTCCCAACTCAGACTTGGCCGTCAAGCCACAAACACTCACATGTCAAACTAGAGGTCCCAACTCAGACATACCTTGACATGCAAACATCAGTACATATCGTACTCTAGCGGTCCCAACTCAGACATATTCCGATACGTACTACAACCAAGTACTTAGTCCTAACTTTACTGACCTCTAAACAACACTTAATTGACCCCAAGAACTAAGTTGAGGGAGAGCCGGTTTCCATTTCGGTTGCCTGACCGGGGGGGGGTCTCTATTCTCACTCCATTCCCGAACAAAATATAGTGCCGCCCGAACCTCGTGGACCTCAAACACACATACAAACCATACGGAACAAGTCTCAAGCAAATAGGACAAGCCGATCAAAAGTTAAAGATGATTTTATATGGAATGGGGCTCTCAGCAGGTTGCAGACAGGCTGCCGGTCAGCCGGCTGACAACCCCACTATCACATCCTTCTTTTAAAACAACAAAACAATGGGAAGGGGTCCCCAGCCGGTCGACCGGCCGCCGGCCACCCGGCTGAGAGACCTTTCTCCCTAGCTTCCCTTACTTTACGTAAAACACACCCAAAAAGGTGTCTCAGCCGGTCGACCGGCGGCCGGCCACCCGGCTGAGCACCCCTTCACCCTGATTTTCTTATCCTACGGAAACAAACATAAAAGCCTCCCATCCGGTCGACCGGCTCAGAGTCCCTGAGCCAAATTTCGCCATTTCGACAATACTTCAAGACCTGTAGAAATCGATACAAAGGCTTATAATTTGCAACAACAATGATTTGCCCAGCATATTAACATACATATGAGACATATTCCAGCATTTAATCAACACAACAAACCATCCTAGTATCAATTTACCATATCCATCACAATTCATCTAAAACATGAAAATAGCATGTGAGGCATATGAAACTTCATAAACACTAATTAAATCATATAGTGAACACATAAAAAAGATTCCTAACATGTTCTGTTGGGAAATGTGTCCTCAACAATAGTGCGATCACGAAATTAAATCTCATGACGAGAATGCGCAAGGGATGATACGATTTATATTAGTCAACTGACCAACATTAATCGGTAATGATTGGCTAGCTAGAGTTTGACATTACTGTCGTATGACGATGGTGGTCAGTTGATCCCTTTAGGTCACACCTATAGGACAACTCTCTCAATGATAAATAAAATGACTGTATATTGATACGAGTCAATTTATGTCTAGTTTATATATATTATATAAAGGGGTAAATTATAATAAGATTATAAATTATAATTTAAGTGATTAATATGTTGTCACTAATATAAGTATGTTTATGAAACATATTTAAATGAATGAATTTTTATTACATATACAATTGTTGTAACCGGATATAGGTTAATGGATGTTGGTAATTATGAATTACTAATTTTATGATTAATTGTTTAAATGTTAAATTACGAGAATCATAAAATGTAAAATTGTCGAAGTAATGTTTACGTCTCTATGTAACATATGCAATAGTCCATTTACGAATTAGTGGACCGTGTGACAATGTGATTGTCCTAGACATTTTACATAGATTAACACCTTATATGATAATATTGTGTTGAGACATCTCATTAATAACATTGTCTTAGTGGGAGACAATGTGGGATTATTAAGGTGCCATTCATTGGGCACCCTAACCCACCATCCGGCCATCACCTTGAGGAGAACAAAAGAGGAGTTTGTTCCCTCAAGTGAATTGATTCAAGTCGTGCGTTAAGTTTTGTTTTAGAGAGAAAATCAAGCTCCCATTTTCTCCACCAAAACCGTGTACCCAAATAATACTAGAGGCAATTTTTGTATCAAGTTTTCTAGCAAAAATACATACAAAATATTGAGAGTAGTGTGTCTTGGGTGCATCTTGGAGGAGGTGTTCTTGTTGAATACTTTGGAGGATCATCCTTGCTATTACTTGGACCGTATGTAAGGCTCGAAATTTCTCCTATTTCCGCATTATTTTAGCATGCATAAGATCTAATAATATGTTAATTAAAATGTTAATTAAAGGATTATGTTAGTATGACTAAAAGTATTAGTTTATGTGATAACTAAACCTAACAATTGGTATCAGAGCAACTAGGTTGTTTGCATGCTTTCCGTTTACATTTTTACGGAGTTATTAAGATAACAAAATAAAAGTTGGAATTTCGTTTAATATAAGATATGGCCGAAATTAATTAAGCATGAATACCTACTGTTTCTAAAATGTTTTTAGAATATTTGGAATATATTTTGCATATATATTGTTCATTGGTATTTTATTTTTCGGTTTTATTGATTTTTAATGGTTAAAAATTGTTTATTTTGAGAAAAATAGTTAAAATCATCCTTTGGCCGAGAGTTTTCAGTATGTTATCACATGTATATCCTATGTTATGAATATGAATGTTCGTAAATTATGGACTTATAATACATGGGATATGAATTTTAAATGTTAAAATGCAATAAGATGAATAAAAATGGGTTTGTATAGTTATATTTGGAATTTGACTATAAAAATTAATGAGTATGTCACATGCAATATTTAAAATAAATGCTAAATTTTCCAGAAATTTTCTCATATATTGCTTTATTATAGATTTTTAATGTAAAAATCGGGTAATTAGTGACATTATTTCGACTTTAATAGTTTAAGTTGGAATTTGGCCATCAAAATTTAACACGATGTCATATATATTATTTCCAGCATGTATAAAAATTTCGAGATTTTTATCTTATTTTATGCTTGAGAAATAATTTTAAAGGTTAAATTCGTACGATATATGACGTAAATCGTTAAAATTTGCAATAGTTGTTAAAATGGCCGGAAAATTTAACCCATTTTAGTAATATATGATATGTTCATCATGAAATTATTCTTGGGGGCCAAAAGTTTCTGTTTTGATTTAATTTTAATTGTTGAAAAAGTTGCATTTAAAATTGAATTAAAAGAGTCATTTTTATTGATTTTCGGCTTCTTGGGCAGTGTGTAATTTATTTTTCCTGTCCATTTTATGTTCTTAAAGTGTTTTTGAAAGTGTAAAAATATTATTAGTATTTTATTTGCATTTATGGATCTAATTATTGAATTTTCCGACTTAAAATGCTCGTTTTACGTATTATTTTCGAAATAATGTTAAAACCGTATAAATACTAATATAGTTAAGGTTATGAAATTTTAAGAACATTCCAGAATTTTCAAAATTTGAATTTTGAATTTTTCGAAATTTTTATGACTCTTTTGGATTTTTATATTATTTTTCCCGTAAAACCGAGTAATACCGAACAATATTAAAATATATTAAGTTAAGTCATGTTCAAAGTTTGAGTAAGACTAAATTTTGAAACCTATATGAGTTGGGATGATTAACTGAAGGATGAATACTGATTCATATAGTGCATAGTGTTGTTAATCGTTAAAACACGCGATTCCATAAAAACCGAGGTATACGATGACTATTTATTTAAATAGGACGATTTGGCTTAGGGTTTGCATGATAGTTCATATATTCATAAGCATTGCATATTTTAATTATGAATGTCATGATTTTATTTACGTAATTTTGGGAATTATGTAATTTACTTAGTATGGCCTTAGTTTTAAATCGGCATTTCCCGTAATGTAAGGGGTTACCGATTCGGTTGTAATTTTGTGATCTCGTATCACCCAATTGTAATTTATTTATATTTTATGATGTATAAAGTAGACTAGAAAAGTTGTAATTTTTGTAAAATCCGGAGATCCTTGAAGACAGTGCCATTCGGAAAGGAGTTCCGAACAAGACGGTGTTTACCTCGTAGTGCGTGCCTCGTGAAGTTCAAGGGACCAAAGGAGTTGGTTTCCGAAATTGTACTTTTATTATTTCTTTTCTAGGAAAGGCCATACTAGGGTTTATTTTATGCTTTTATTTTGCTTTTTATATGTTTGCATGCATAGCCAAATCGTCATATATCGTCTCATGCATTGTTCGATTTAGTCGACCTAGTCATTTACTTTATCGATAATTCACCGACTTAGTTCACTTAAACGGAGATAGGTAATATTTTGACTAGATCTCTTACATATAAATATTGAGACTTAGCCTTACCAAAAAGTACGGACCCATGAATCCCTTCTTCACAAGAACGTAGGCTCGGCTATACCGGGGTACTAAAATTGTCACGTTGGGGAAGTGGGGTAATAAGATTACACCTTGAAAGTTGGTTGATCTCAACAAAAGTATTCGTAACCGTAGTTGCAATAAGTTCGGGCTAAAGACGATTTTTAGAAAATTGTCGACCGAGAGTTCTAAGGTAGAACCGATTAAGAGGTTAATCCACCAAATTATACCAATTAGGGATGAATCGGCTATACCGTGCCCGAATTAGTATGGGTTTGGGTCTCGGGATTGTTTACTTAATTGGGTAAGAGATCATTAAGTAAATAAACTAAACTTGTTTAAATTTATTTACGAGTTTTTGAAAATGACGTTGTTTTAATTCCTTCAATTTTATTGTAGTTTAATTTTCAACATCATCAATGGCAACCAACGCTCCACCTCTCACTAACGTATCATGGCTTCGATCCTTTATGGATCGTTGCAAACTCGATAAGCATGGTTCCAATTTTAAGGATTGGGATGCGCAATTGCTTTTGGCCGCTCAAGGTGACGATAAGACTCGTTACCTATCCGAAGCCGCTCCTCCCGCTCCGACCGCTCGTTCATCGGTCCAAACTCTTGAGGCCTATGAAGCCTACATGAAAGAGTCCTCCGCTCTTAAAAATGTGCTCATCTTCTCCATGGAGCCGGATCTCCAAAGGAGTATGATCAAGTTGACCACATCGTATGAGATATACACCAAGCTTGCGACAATGTTTTCGCAAACTCCAAGGGTGATACAATATGAGGCGGCTTCCGCCTTCTTCGACATTAGCTTGAAGGAAGGGCAAAAGATAATCCCTCATGTGCTCAAACTCGTTGAGCTAGCGGAAACTCTTAAAGTGCAAGGGGTTGATGTTCCCGACTCTCTCATCATTGACCGAGTTCTTCACTCGCTCAATAAGGTGAAATCGTATGCTCAATTCCGGGTGAATTTTAATATGCGAAATCAAGAGACCAGATTGGACGAATTGCATAAGATGCTTGTCCAAGCCGAGAGGGATATGAGACTTCATGAAAGTTCCACTAAGGATGTTTTAAACATCGAGAAGAAAGGGAAAACGAGCTTCAAAAGGAATGCCTCTAAGGGCAAAGGCAAGAAAACGTTCAAGCCCAAAGCGACCAAAGAAAAGACCTTTTCGAAAGGCGTTTCCACCTCATCTTCAAAGGTTGAAGACAAGTGCCTTTATTACACAAGGATAAATCTTAGGAAACGGAATTGCCCCAAATACATAAGCGATCTCAGAAATGGGAAGGCAACCGCCGTAGTTTATAATTCTCGTTTACTTTCATGTTCTTTTGTTAACTTTTGTATGGCGATACAAGTTGTTGACTATTACCCCTTTTAAATTGTTTTAAAGGGGCATCTTATAAAGATAAGGGCAAGGAGAATGAAGCATGAAGTTCCTTACTTGGATGGCTATGGTAGCATCCAATTGATCGAAGACTTGAAGAGCTAGGCTCTAATTTTCATATCAACTTCTTTCATATTTTGCATTTTATTTATGGAACAATTTACTTTCTTGTAAGACAAGGATTAAAATCCTAAAAAAATGGTTGTAATTTTGGATATTGGTGACTTGGTTTTCAACCCGAGTCATTACTTTTGTTCTTAATCAATGTCTTGATTTCTACAATAAATTGCATACCTTGTAACATAAGTTAATGTGATCTTAATAAATCACTAAAGAAGTACCCTGAAACGTTCATTTTACAGTAACATTAATACGATCAATATATAGAATCAAAGTGTTGATTAATTAAAACGGAGAACTACACCCCATGAGATACTTTAAATCAAATTAAGAAATCATTAATTCATTATACGATGATCATTTTAAGTGAAAATGAGTATATATACATCACACCTATAAAACTTCAAACATTCATATGCATTGGTTAAATCGAAATTGCTATCCTTATACAAGTAAAAGTTATTGTTAAAAGGATAGAGTGGGAGAAAATATTTCGCTCGCAAACCAATGATATAAATACAGGATCTTAGAGAAGATTCCTACATGGGAGTCTTGAGAAGAACCCTAAATGAATGAGTTGAAGAAACTACGAGAGGACACTGAAGAAACTACGGGAGGACACACGAGGAAAGGTTCCTTATGTTCATTGTTCAAAGAGAGGAGACATGAAACCCCGTATGAAATCGGAAGGAAATCGGTTCCTTGAAATAATGATATTCTCAAAATTATAGGATAAAAGAAAAGAAATCATCTCAGTTCCCTCGTCAGTAGTATATTTTATATCGAAAAGTGATGTTTGGAATTCATGTGATGTCGATTGAATAAAGGTAGATCACTATAGGGATAGTGATAGTGATAGTGATAATGATTCAAGTGATAAATAAAGATCTACATGCGAGAAATGAAAGGTTCATTTAAGAGATCGAGTGATATTGTTTTTAGTGGGAGCAATATTCATTAAAGAATTAAACCTACCATTTAGAGAGGATGGGTGATTCTTTAAGGTGTAAAGAATAAGAGGTTCTCAATTCTAGATGAACAAAATACCTTATATCATACGATGATGGAGTTTTACGGGAAGGTTTATTATATTGATAATAAAAGGTCGCCCATTAGAAATCAAAATGGTTAGATATGAATAACCTTGATAAAATAGCCAAGATGATTGAAAATAATTGGAGTAATAACTACAGTATAGATTTCAGCACATGAGTGACTAGGAAATTTCGAGTGATTCTTTAATCCCTCTATTATATCCATACGTCACGAGTTATAAGATAATAGTGGGAGCTTCCCTCGGGAAAGGAACCTCAAGTTCTAGAATGGGTTCTAGATATGTGCTCAAATAAGATCATATTATATGAGATAATATGAGTCGGAAGGAGACCAAAATTTGTAAGTTTTGCAATCATGAATAAAAGGTTTATTCGCAAAACACTAATACAAATAGATGATCGTGCATCAAATGCAATGAAATAGTATTGACTGTTTTTGCATGACAATGTCATTTGAGTTGTAATTAACTCAAAATGAAAGATACTTTGTCAAAATCCAAATGGGTTGTAAGAGACAATTTTGATCCAATTCTTAGCCGGGTCGTGGCAAGAGCTACTATAGTATTCTTGTGAGTCAATTCTTAGACTAAAGACTACTCTCCCAAGATGGTACAGTTTAGGCATAACCTTGATCCATTCTCTACGACTTTTCGTAACTGGAGTCAAATGGGATTGCTTTGGGTTGTGAATGACTGTGACTAGTTGAAGGAAGTAGTGCGATAGAAATTGTCCACCTCTTGTCAGGGTTGTTCAAATCTCAAGGCCACTCGAGGAGAAGTTAACTGGAAATGCGTGGCCACGCTCGGAAGGTATCTATGGTAGATAATTTCGGTCAAACAGTTATTCTCCAGATCGAGGAAACCACTCATGATATGATCGAATGCAAGTACGACCTCAGAGAGACATCTTGCATTGAGTGGGAGATTGTAATAGGACAAGAGAATTGGTGACGCACACTTGTCGAGGACAAGTGGGAGATTGTTGGGAAATGTGTCCTCAACAATAGTGCGATCACGAAATTAAATCTCATGACGACAATGCGCAAGGGATGATACGATTTATATTAGTCAACTGACCAACATTAATCGGTAATGATTGGCTAGCTAGAGTTTGACATTACTGTCGTATGACGGTGGTGGTCAGTTGATCCCTTTAGGTCACACCTATAGGACAACTCTCTCAATGATAAATAAAATGACTGTATATTGATACGAGTCAATTTATGTCTAGTTTCTATATATTATATAAAGGGGTAAATTATAATAAGATTATAAATTATAATTTAAGTGATTAATATGTTGTCACTAATATAAGTATGTTTATGAAACATATTTAAATGAATGAATTTTTATTACATATACAATTGTTGTAACCGGATATAGGTTAATGGATGTTGGTAATTATGAATTACTAATTTTATGATTAATTGTTTAAATGTTAAATTACGAGAATCATAAAATGTAAAATTGTCGAAGTAATGTTTACGTCTCTATGTAACATATGCAATAGTCCATTTACGAATTAGTGGACCGTGTGACAATGTGATTGTCCTAGACATTTTACATAGATTAACACCTTATATGATAATATTGTGTTGAGACATCTCATTAATAACATTGTCTTAGTGGGAGACAATGTGGGATTATTAAGGTGCCATTCATTGGGCACCCTAACCCACCATCCGGCCATCACCTTGAGGAGAACAAAAGAGGAGTTTGTTCCCTCAAGTGAATTGATTCAAGTCGTGCGTTAAGTTTTGTTTTAGAGAGAAAATCAAGCTCCCATTTTCTCCACCAAAACCGTGTACCCAAATAATACTAGAGGCAATTTTTGTATCAAGTTTTCTAGCAAAAATACATACAAAATATTGAGAGTAGTGTGTCTTGGGTGCATCTTGGAGGAGGTGTTCTTGTTGAATACTTTGGAGGATCATCCTTGCTATTACTTGGACCGTATGTAAGGCTCGAAATTTCTCCTATTTCCGCATTATTTTAGCATGCATAAGATCTAATAATATGTTAATTAAAGGATTATGTTAGTATGACTAAAAGTATTAGTTTATGAGATAACTAAACCTAACATGTTCATATATTCATACTTCAACTAATCTTCATAATTTCAGAAACAAACCATAAGAACCCAACAAAACATGCTAATTTAACAATAAGGCTGAGTTACTCATAATTGTCACCTCAACGCGGTTTAGGCTCCGAAATCCTCTTCCACCACGTAAGTATCGACCTCGGGATCTTCTAATCCAACTCCTACAACCATAAAAACGGAAGTTAAGTGCTTAAACACGAATTAGGGCAAAACAGTCCAAAAACGGAACTCGACGAAACGAAAATTGAAAGTGATAGAAAGATCACAAATCTCGAGAGGATTCCGAAAATATAAAATTTTCCTTGATTCGAGTTGAGGAAGGGTTCGAGATGATCTCTTGAACCTTTCTTTAAAAGAGAGAAAATGGGTTTTTGATGTTACTCTGAAAGGGTTTATGAAGAATGAGATGTCGATGAATGAAAAGGGTTAAATGTCCTTTTTATACTTGAGTCGGGTTTATATTATTTAAGTGAAGCGGAAACTCAAGTCGGGAAATGCCAAGCGAAATTACATCTCAAGATTAGAATAACCTTAAGACGGAACTTAACGGAAATCTTAAAATGAAACTTACGATTTATTATTAAAATAATATTATATTCCGGAAAATATTTTAAAAAGTATTAAAATATTATTTACGAAAATACATTATGTTACAATAATTAGCAATTTATACTATTCTATATATATGAGTTAAGTGAAGGGTTGTAATCGTTAAATATTATATGTTTAGGTGACGGTTTCCGCGTGGAATATTTCTAGCAGCTGTCGCTTGTCATCCTACAAATTGAGGTAGGGGAATATTTTTGAAGTTAGTTAAGACATGAGATGTGTTGTATTTATTGTGAGTTTTGTTCAGATGCTAATATCCTGATGTTATTAATTGTATATATATTTGTATGTGATATGGAGCGAAGATAATGGGTCTTGTGATATGGAGCGGAGATAATGGGTCTTGTGATATGGTGGGGAGATAATGCGTCTTGTGATATGGAGCGGAGATAATGGGTCTTGTGATATGGTGTGGAGATAATGGGTCTTGTGATATGGTGTGGAGATAATGGGTCTTGTGATATGGTGTGGTGTGATATTGGGTCTTGTGATATGGTGTGGGGTGATTTTGGGTCTTGTGATATGGAGGCGGAGTGGTGTTCTGATCTTCTATAACTTATGTCTTATTAATGTTTTCCTACTCAACCTCGTGGTTGACCCTGTGTATTCATGATCACCTGTGAAGAACCAAATTATTGGGGAGCAAATTGACATGTACTTGAGACTATGGGAGCTGAAGGGAGAGTTTGGATCCGGACCAGACTAGAGTCTAGATCAGCATAGTAGTTGTTTACGAGTTGTTCGAACTTTTGTATTGTATTGAGACAGTTGTTTTATCAGTTGTTGACTTTATAAACTTTTAATAAAGTATTGTGTTTCCTTCCTTTGTTATCTACTACCTCGGTATTCCGAGTTGGTAACAACCCTATTTATTTGAGAATTTTTGGAAACTAAGTTCCCTTATTTTATACTCAAATCTAATGTGAGTTTAATTTATTTAAGTTTAGTCATAAAACTTAATTAGATCTTATGCATGCATGATGATATCATAAGATGTGATAGTCCTTACATTGGTTTTAGAAGGTTTATACTCAATAATCACCTATTATATGAGTCTTCAAACCACCGAAATACCCTTAAACGATCTAAGAAAAATCGTCTCCAAAAGATGCGTATCAAGGACCCGATCTCAAACTAATACTAATTTTGTTACTAGAAAATTAGTATAAGTATACTAGAAATAATAATAATATTACTCTTAATATTATTAGTATGGAAATAATTATTTCCTTAGTAAAAACTATTTTAGCTAAGGAATTATTGAGAATGAGGTTTGTAGTGTGTTGGATGAACAACCATCAACTAAAGACTTAGCAAAAACTAGTAATGATATGAGGTGTGTGTTGGTGTATTTAAAGAGCAAATGTGAGCTCTCTTGCTCACTCTTGGCCGGCCAACATAAGCCAAGATGGCCTATGCATGCCTCTTGTGCTCTTACATAAAGCTCACAAGATGCCTTACACACTCTTACACTCTTACACATCCACTTACACACTCCATCACATTGCACACACACAACCTCAATTTTTCCCATTGTACACGGCTGAAATGTGGTCTAATATGGACCCATTTTATCTTTGTCAATTGTGTTAATTTGTAACATGTCATACATGTCCCATAACACATGACCCAATTTGTTAATTGTGCAATTTTAACTATTAAAATTCATAATTCACAAATTTATTACATTTAAATATTTGCACTAATAATTTCGAAATTATTATTGTATAAAAATGTAATGTCATAATTTAATTACAACTCTTTGTAATTTTATGATCAACCGTGTTCATTCTCAATTTAATCGTTTCCTAAACGAATAAATAAAACCGAGTAATAAAACAATTTTATTACCTTGACTTTTATTATTATTATAATCCCATTATAAAAATATTCGTCATATAAAATTATTTCCAAAATTTCCAGTTATTAATTAATTTGTATCCAATACAATATTAATTAATTATTCCATTGAGACGGAATTCCCTAAAGATATGACCTTAAGGGATCAACTGATCACCACCATCATATGACGATAATGTCAAACTCTAGACAGCCAATCATTATCGGTAAATGTTGATCAGTTGACTTTAAAAGAGTAACACTCCCAGTTGTGTTTCATTCAAATGAGTTTTAATTACGTCAACACACTATTGTCGAGGACACTTCCTCCAACAATCTCCCACTTGTCCGAGACAAGTGTGTGTTACCAATTCTCTTGCCCTATTACTATCTCCCACTCAATGCATGGCGTCCTCTCAGGTCGTGCCGGCAATTGATTAAAATCTAGAGTGGTTTATCTCGATCTGGAGTTATAACTACTGACCGGAATTATCTACCATAGATACCTTCCGAGCGTGGCCACGCATTTCTAGTTATTATTCTCCTCGAGTGGCCTAGAGATATTTCTCAACCCTCACAAGGGGTGGACAATTCCTAATCGACTTATTCCTTCCGGCTAGCCACAGCCCATCATAACCCAAAATATGTCCTTATAAACCCCAGTTACGAAGGTGTTAGGACATAAATCAAAGTTAATCTGAAAACTATGCCACCTCAGAGAACAGTCATTAGTCAAAGAACTGACTCATGTGAAACACGATAGATGCTCCCGCCACGACCAGGCAGTCTTTCAATAAGAGTACGCCAGAGCTCTATCAGCGGTCATTAGCCCGGCAAATGTATCTTAACATGTCTATGCCTAGGTGATCGATTAGTCATCTCGTATGACTCTATGGCAATTGAACTCGCCATCAATCGCATCACACATCCGGTTGCATTGAGATGTCACCTCACTTAAGCAACTAGGGGCGAGGTCATGATAATTCAATTCACTTTAATGGGGTTCATTATGGTCTTACCATCCCATTTGAATTTTACTTGACCTTTCGTGAGTTATAAATAACTCAAACAATTAGTGGATTACACCATCCAAGTGGTCAACCTTTGAACACCATTTAATTTACAATCAGCTGTAGGGTCTCTCGTTTACATCCCTTAAAATTGTAATTATCTTCATTTTGAGTAAACCAGGTTTACCACGGTTCGTGCGATCGTTCACTTTGCGGATCATATCCATACATTGATCTTTCCTCTGAAAGAGACAAGTCATTCTTATGACTAGCGAATAAGATTATGTGCATTGTGTAACTCCCAGCCACAACAATGCCTTTATATAATTTGTGAACGTACTCATTTTGTAGAATCTTGTGATGACCATGTAGTTAAAATACAAGTCATTGAGCTTACCTGGATACCGCAGCTAATGGTATATTCCAGGAGAATAGTGTAACATCCCTTTTTTCGTAAAGGAATATTTTAATAAATTAAAGTATTTTTCGGAATATAATTATTATAATAATATTTTAATAAGATTTCGTAAGTTTCATTTAAGAATTTTCGTTAAGTTCCGTCTTAAGATTCTTTTATCTTAGAATGTTTTAGTTCACTTGGCATTTCCCGTCTTAAGTTTCCGTTCCACTTATTTAAGGGAACCCGACTCACTTAAATAAAGGACACCTCCTTTATTCTTTCCATCGACATTCATTTGCTCACAAGAACTCTTATATTATAAACCTAATAAACTTCATTTTTCTCTTCTTTAAAAAGCTTTTAAAAGATCATCTCAAGGCCGATCTTAACTCGAATCAAGGTAAAGTTTACATATTCGGAATCCTCACGAAATTTCCATTCTTTCTATCACTTTTGTTTTTTGTTTCTCAATCTTCCATTTTCGGGCTGTTTTTGCCCTAATTCGTTTTAAGCCTCTAATTTACGTTTTTGTGTTCTTAGGAGTTGACTTGGACGATCCCGAGGTTGATTCTCACGTTGTGGAGGAAGAATTCGGAGCAAAAGACACTTGAGGTGACGATAATGAGCTTACTCGGCCTATTTGTTAAATTAGCATGCTTTGTGTTGATTTTTGATGTGTTTATATGTTTAGAAGCGTGAGATAGGTTGCAAACATCTTTAGTATACTTATTAATCTGATTGTTGTTGGAAATTTATGTTGAAATCATCATTTGAGTTGGTTTCGGGAGTATACATGAAGATGGGTTTAATTTGGGGAATTTGATGTTAATCCATTAATTTAATATTGTTTATATGTTCCTTATAGTTGTTTGATGCTATAATCATGCTGGGACTGTTGAGATGTTGCTTAGAATCATGTTTAGGATGATTTGCTGAAACAATGGAATGAATTGCAAATGTCGAAATAAGCGATTTTCACGAACAGGGACTCCCTGCCGGTAGACCGACCGGCTGAGAGCCCATTTGGGTATCTTTCGTATTTTAAGAAAATAAGGTGATCGGGTGCTCAGCCGGGTGGCCGGCCGCCGGTCCATCGGCTGAGACACCTTTTGTGTTGTTTTTACGCATAGAGTAAAGGAATTAGGGAGACAGGTCTCCCAGCCGGGTAGCCGGCGGCCGGTCCACCGGCTGGGGAGCCTCTCCTCATAGGTTCGTTGTTTTCAAAAGGGTTGTTGATGGGGTTGTCAGTCAGCTGACCGGCAGCCTGTCTGTAACCGGCTGAGAGCCCCATTTAATACAAAATCATGTTTAACTTTTAATTGGCTTGTCCGATATGCTTGAGACTCGTTCCGTGTGCCTTGTATGTGTGTTTGAGGTCCCCGGAGTTCGGGCGGCACTATATTGGGTTCGGGAATGGAGTGAGGATAGAGACCCCCTGGTCGGGCAACCGAAAGGGAAACTGGCTCTCCCTCGACTTAGTTCCTGGGGTCAATTAAGTGTTGATTAGAAGTCAGCAAGATTAGGACTTAGGATTTGGTTGTAGTACATATCGGAATATGTCTGAGTTGGGACCGCTAGAGTATGATATGTATTGATGTTTGTTGCATGTCAAGTTATGTCTGAGTTGGGACCTCTAGTTTGACATGTGCGTGTTTGTGGCGTGGCGGACATGTCTGAGTTGGGAGTTCTGGACCGTCACGTGTATGGATGATGCGGTAGGAGATGTCTGAGTTGGGACCTCTGTCCTTCCGTGAGTTTGTATGACCGTGGTGAATTGTGTTTGAGTTGGGATCCTGATTAACTACGAAGGGTAATGGTAATGGCTGAGCTGGGTCATTGAACCATTATTAGCTGATCGGTATCCATTCGTGCCTGAGTTGGGGTTCACGGATATATGCTAGCTGACCTTGTGTACCAAGTTTACCTGAGTTAGGGTGTGACTTGGGCACTGCTGATTGTGTTTAGTTCTTTCCTTAGTTGGGGTTAGTTCTAGACATTGTTGTTTGCATCTGCTTGCCTGAGTTGGGGTACAGTGTCAGATGTTGCTGAATGGTTGTTTATCTAGAGTATTGTTATCATTTGAGTATTGTTCGTCCAAGGCATTGGACGGATCTTATTCTGAGTTCGTAAATGGTTTGAGGAGAAAGGCCCCCCGGCCGGGCAACCGGAAGGGAGACCGGCTCTCGCTTCAAATAGTTTCCGAAGTTAGCTAAGGGTATTTGCATAAGTGAAGCATGTTGATATGAAAGATGATTTATATATACTTCGCATGTTGTGATGTTGGAGTATGTTGGATGTTCTTATGTGTTACGTGTTGCTAACAATAGGTGGCTAGGAGAGCTCTAGTCACTCCCCACTGATTGTGGCGTACATGTTTTCATGTATGTAGGTACATGATGACTATGGAGGGTTACTGAGGCTAGCGAGCGATGATCCTATCATCGATGACATACCCATTTATCGTTTTAGCTAGACCTAGTCTTTCGATATACATTGAGTGCCTGTAGGGATATGCTATCCCAGGCTGCTTTTTTTACTTATGGTTTTGTACTTAGACTTATAAACTTATCTATGTTTTGTTCATTTCAGTATGTATAGTTTTGTTTAATTCACCTCGTTCTTAGTCATGCATGTTAAAGTTTTAATTCCGCGTAGATTTTGGCATGTTTGTATGTTTTATTTTTCCGCTGTGACGAGAGGTTTTACAAATAGTGGTGAGACCAAGGGTCTCAAGCTAAGATTATTGAGGATGTAGTTGTCTATAGAGCTGAACACGGGACCTCCCGTGGTAATCAAAGGAAATCCGAGCCTTCTGTCGCTGCATTAGAGGTCGTCACAGCCCGTTTTGATAAGTACGAATTGGGAGGAGCTGGAAAAGGAGGGATGTACCAAGTAAACGCTGTTTTTTATGGACCTTTCGCGTGTAAAAGGTGTGGAGGAGAGGGGCATGTCTCCAAGTTTTGTACTACACCAAACGAAACTTGCGCGGCATTTCAACTGATGCGTGTCTATTTTATGATGTTTTACATCTATTTTTACACGCATTTCAGAGCTCATTTACGAGATTTAGTCGCTATTTCCCAATATTCGTCTACTTTCGTATTTTTATGCTATTTTGCAGAATTATGCGGAAATGAGGCGATTTCTAGCCAAATGCTACCCTCGAGATTTTTGCATGCTTAAGGAACAAAGAAATAAAGAAGGAACGGAGTCCAAACGCGCAAATCGAGGACCACAAGACCAACTTATGGGGATTTTACGAGCTAACACACAGGTGCCTCGGTCGACCGACCGAGCTCACTGGTCGGTCGACCAAGGCATCTGACGTCTTAAGTTCAGAGTTCTAATTTCAAAGCCAGAAGACCCCATGGGCCCGATAACCGGTCGACCGACCGAGGCCACTTGTCGGTCGAACACGGCGCAGATTTCAGAAACTCGCAAAAGCCCATGACGTGATTAGGTCAAGGAAGAAAGCTTTGAGAAAAGCTTATAAAAGCCTAATCCCGTCATTAGGCTAATCATCCAGTTTTTAATCTTGAATCTCTTCAGCTACCAAGTTCTACATTAATCTTTTAGTTTACTTTAATCTCATAAAATTAGTTTTAGCATTAGAGTTATTGTTCTTAGTTTATTCTCAAGCAACATTCTGATTCCACGCAATTCAATAAAGTTTAATCTTTCTGCCCTATTTCCTTTGTACGGTAATCCTCTTTTCAATTCAGTTTATTATTGTAATTTGTCATTGTTATACCGGCTCCCGAAACCTTGTTGTTAATTGAATGTTTATCGTTTTTATCGCTATGAGTATCGTTGTTATTATCGTTGTTATCGTTCTTACTGTTTTATGAGTAGCTTATCTGGTCGGCCGACTAGGGTAGTTAGTCGACCGACTGGAATAGCTGGTCGGTCGACCAGCCTCGCGTATGATCAGACCTGTTTTGCTTCGTTAATCGCAATATCTTATGAAGAGACCGAAAAGAGACTTGTAGGATGCTAGTAATGATTAATTAACCCGAGATTGAAAGATAAGGGAAGGGAATTAGTTAACGTTTTAAGACAGCTAGGTTACTAAGACTGAAAGGTATGTGACCTAAACTTTCGAAATCACCCTTATTGTTGACACCCAATATTCGTGAGACCTAGGAACTAATAGCATAGGCCGAAAGGAGCTATTAGATAACATAGACCGAAAGGATTTGTTATACCCCTTACGCGACTGCAATACATGTTGACCTAGACTATATGCCATCGTAGCTAATACGAACCGATCATCCTAACATCTTTTTATCATAGTTTTTATCCACATCTTTATTTCAGTTTTGTCTTGCTTTTATTTATTAGACTTAGTAGTGACAATCATCAACAATCAAAACCCCCAATTTGTTACCTTAAGACTTAGACCTAAAGCAATAAACACTCCCAGCCTCCTTATGGTTCGACCCTAACTTTGACTATCTATAGGTAAAGTTAGGAATTATAAATCTTATCTTTGATACCCACAACGACGGGTATCAAATTTTGGCGCCGTTGGCGGGGAGGTAGCGCTAGTGTTAGTTGTTTTTTGTTTTAGTCTTTTTCCTTTGCCGTTATGACCCTCTCCCCTTTCCTAGGAAATTATAAATCTTATCTTTGATACCCACAACGATGGGTATCAAATTTTGGCGCCGTTGCCGGGGAGGTAGCGCTAGTGTTAGTTGTTTTTAGTTTTTTGTCTTTTTCTTTTGTCGTTATGACCCTCTCCCCTTTCCCGCAATTAGAGCATGAACCGTTGCATATCTATTGTAATACATTAACCTCTTTCCTTTCTCAGTCTGACTATCCTGTTAGTATTGGGGAGGTTTTTCATATCATTTACGATGGAGTCACGGGTAAGACCTTGATCAAAATTGAGGGAAGTTGTGGATGGGACTTTCTCGACCTACCCTATGAGGAGCAATGGGAGCTTCTTAAACACTTAATCCAAGCCAGTGGAGAAACAGAGAGGGATGAGAGAGTTGACACCGGTGACCTGAATCTTTCTATTGAGAGTGATCTTATCGCCCCCGTTACAGAAGATTCGCTCATTCTTGATGAGGATGAGTATGATAGGTTACTTGACTCTCTTTCCCTTCCTGTTGATGATACTGACTTGGATGCAGCTGATGAGTTAGAAATTCATACATTCACTGACAAACCTATTTTTGTAGGTATTAGTGAGGAGCATGTTTCTGTTACGTTTGAACCTTCTGTTAATGAACCTTGTTTTGTGCAGGATTCATATGTTGATATTTCTGATGTTTTAGATAATATTAGTGAATGTTCTGCACAAGGATCCTTTACAAAGGATCCTTCGGAGGCTTTGATGTGTTTTGAGACATGTGCAGGTAAATCTCTTGCTCAGAAAGCTGAATTGGATGCTCCAATGGTTGCAATACATGGGACGGAGTCCATAGTCGGCAGCAAAAGAAGTGTTCTCGATCAAGTAGTACCACTTACTCGATCAAATGATGTACAGAACGAGATCACTCAATCGAGTGATCCTATGGCTGAAGAGAAGAGCCTGAGGAAGAAGAAACTGAGGAAGGTGCCAGCTCATGACTTGGGAGTTGACGACCCCGGAAGGTGGAGGGCTAGAGCTGTGGATGATAACCCATCCGTCTACATAGTGGAGAGGAGCTCATCTACCCAGATCACCATAGCTGAAGGAGTAGCTTGTAGTCAGAACCCGTGGTCGAAGAAATTCCGCATCCTTCGCGGATAACTTCTCCTTGTTGGTCGTTTTCAAGACTATTTTTCTGTTTTAAGACTTTTGTTGTTTCTTTTTTGTTTTAGACTTAGACATTTTGCTTTATTGTTTTGTTTTAAGACTTTTAGACTTGGTACTTTGGGATTTGGCGCATATATGCTGTTTTACAGGTTTGGAAAAGAGTTAACTCAATCCGATTGAGGTAATTCGGAGAAGAAAAGAGAGCACTATAAAGAAATTCTGGTCGACCGGCCAGATTTATTAGTCGGTTGACTAGCCTCTGGAACCAGTAGGCTACTGAACCCCGACTCTTAGTCGGTTGAGCAAGAGTTGTGGTCGGTCGACCACAACCGCTGCTACTGCCTGTTCTCATCTGCCTCGGAAAGCATGCAAACAAGATTAGGGAGTCCTTCTCCTTATCCTTTCTTTTATGTTTTCAATTTCATTTCCATTTTCAAACTTTGTAATCACTTTTATCACCCAAAACGCTTTTAATCTCCGAAAAGGGCTTTTGGTCTTCTTATTTCTTTTCAGGACTACGAGGTGGCACTGCTTGCCACCGAAACCTCCTAGCTCGTGCTAGTTTGGGGAGGTTTCCGTTTGCGCTTAATCTTTTGAGTTCCTTCCTTGTTCCTCTTTAGTTTTATTTTACGCAAATTCCCATTTTCCATGATCTTTTGCTTATGCTATTGCACAATGGGGACATTGTGCGATTTGGTTTGGGGAAGGGTTTTGCGTCGCATTCATATGTTTTATTGCATTTCTTTCACACGTTTATTGCATTGTTTCTTTTACTTTTACTTGCATATACACAAAAATCCAAAAAAAATCAAAAATTTTCAAAAGATGCACGTTTATTTTAGCATATAGGTCGAGCCGAAACGAGAGTATTTCAATGATGACATTGCATTTTTCATATGTTTATGCCTAAGCCTTGCTCGTCAACATGTTTTAGTATAAAATCATATGCATTTCCACGAGTTTTTGTCAAACAATTTGTTGTTCTTGAGACTTGACTTAGACCTTTGGCAAACTACTTTATATTCTGAGTTTAGAGCTTATTTCTGGTTTTATTCATAACCAATTGTTTAAGAATGTGAGTAGTACTCCCCTTGAGACATGTTACATCAATATGCATAAACATGAACATAAACTGCTATATACCTGTATGTTATCTTCTTTCGTGAGTCTTGACACATGCACTTTAGTCCCCTTTCTCTTATTTTGCCCATAAGCCTTGCATAACCAAATTTGCCTTTTTGTCCCTAAAACCACATCCCATACTTAGCCCACCTTAACCAAGCTAGTATTTGTGGTCAATGGAACTTTTTGAGCCATCTTCGGTATTTGTATGTCCTCTTGAGAAAAGAAAGAGAAAGAAAGAAAAGGAAAAGAAGGAAAAGGAAAAAGAAAACGAAAAAACAGAAAAAGAAAGAAAAATTGAAAAAATCACTGCAAGTCAGTCGACCGACCACTCCACTTGGTCAGTCAACCAACTCTCAGAAATAGAAACTTGTTGTCGTTCAGAAAATGCCTTTCTTTTATACAATTCACTCCCGTACTTCATTTAAATCAGTTCGAGTCCATTCCTTTAAAGTATTGTGAGATTTGTGCTACAAAATAGCACCATGTTTACATTCATTGGGTTGGAAGTTCTGAAAATTTGTTGTTGGATCCCGGTTTTGCTAGCTTGGTTATTTAACCCCACTTATCCAAAAACATCTTAACCTTTATTACCCATTACCTCATACACCTTTCTTTACCTCAGCGTGTGTCAAAGTCACTTGATTGGTATGTATATGCACGGGTGTAGAGTTTATTTTCATGTTCGATTGTAGACATGTTCTCAAGGGTCGAAGTTAGGTGAGTGTCTTTACAAAATTACTTCTTTCTATCTTCATAAACACTCACCCTGTGCTTATTGTGTGATTTGAGCGACCCGCGAGAGCCCATTGGGAAAGTCTCTATAGTCGATAGACTTGCAAGTTTGACAACTTCATAACTCGTTTGCATGATTCATTTACTATTTCCTTGTTGACATTGCATTAAATTGGTTTAGGCTTACATGTGCATTTCGCTCTGAGATTGAAATCGTTCCATTAGTTTAAGATCGAGTCTGCTTGAGGGCAAGCAAGGTTTGGTTTGGGGAATTTGATGCGTGTCTATTTTATGATGTTTTACATCTATTGTTACACGCATTTCAGAGCTCATTTACGAGTTTTAGTCGCTATTTCCCTATATTCGTCTACTTTCGTATTTTTATGCTATTTTGCAGAATTATGCGGAAATGAGGCGATTTCTAGCCAAATGCTACCCTCGAGATTTTTCCATGCTTAAGGAACAAAGAAATAAAGAAGGAACGGAGTCCAAACGCGCAAATCGAGGACCACAAGACCAACTTATGAGGATTTTACGAGCTGAAACACAGGTGCCTCGGTCGACAAACCGAGCTCACTGGTCGGTTGACCAAGGCATCTGATGTCTTAAGTTCAGAGTTCTAATTTCAAAGCCAGAAGACCCCATGGGCCCGATAACCGGTCGACCGACCGAGGCCACTTGTCGGTCGACCACGGCGCAGATTTCAGAAACTCGCAAAAGCCCATGACGTGATTAGGTCAAGGAAGAAAGCTTTGAGAAAAGCTTATAAAAGCCTAATCCCGTCATTAGGCTAATCATCCAGTTTTTAATCTTGAATCTCTTCAGCTACCAAGTTCTACATTAATCTTTTAGTTTACTTTAATCTCATAAAATTAGTTTTAGGATTAGAGTTATTGTTCTTAGTTTATTCTCAAGCAACATTCTGATTCCACGCAATTCAATAAAGTTTAATCTTTCTGCCCTATTTCCTTTGTACGGTAATCCTCTTTTCAATTCAGTTTATTATTGTAATTTGTCATTGTTATACCGGCTCCCGAAACCTTGTTGTTAATTGAATGTTTATCGTTGTTATCGCTATGAGTATCGTTGTTATTATCGTTGTTATCGTTCTTACTGTTTTATGAGAAGCTAAGTATCACATATTAGGATGTAGGTAAGTTAACGGCGTAGATGGCATGAATTAGGGCGACCTGTAGCAGACCTTGGTCGACCGACTAGCTTATCTGGTCGGCCGACTGGGGTAGTTAGTCGACCGACTGGAATAGCTGGTCGGTCGACCAACCTCGCGTATGATCAGACCTATTTTGCTTCGTTAATCGCAATATCTTATGACGAGACCGAAAGGAGACTTGTAGGATGCTAGTAATGACTTGTTGGGTTTAGTTATCTCATAATCTAATACTTTTAGTCATACTAACATAAATTTAATTAACATTTTAATTAAACAAACTTTAGATCTTATGCATGCTAAATTTATGCGGAAATAGGGGAGATTTCGAACCCTTACACACGGTCCGAATGTAAAGCTAGGATGATCCTCCAAGTATTCAACAAGAACACCTCCTTTGTGATGCACCAAGACAACCCTCAAATGATCCGAAATCTCGAGTATGCTAGTACAAGAAACGGATTTTCCTTAAACAATATAAGTTCTAATATATGAACTTATTATACTAACCTTATATCTATTATATAATTATTATTGTTATTATCTTATAATAATATGTAGAGGATTTTCTTAGTTTTTCTCACACTTATAAAATTATGCAAGCATTAGAATGAGTTGTGAGCATGCAACAACATTTTAAATGGTGTTGCTTAGGTTAGTGGGAGGCCGGGTATGGGGAGCTACAAAGGGGAGACAAGTTCTCTAACCCATGCAACTTAGGGTGGCCTAGATTGTGTTTCCAAGATATATGTTTAAACATAATGATTAAGGTGTGTTTAATACACAATAATCACCCACAACCACACCCATTTAGCCGCCCAACTTAAGCATAATATGGATCTCATTTTATAAAATTGTCAAATGTAAGATTGTACATTATGTGACATCTTATATGTCTTTAGGTAATAAAATACAATTATCTTAATATAAATATTTATCATATAAATATTGTATATTTAAATAAATCATATTTATCAATTGACAAGTAATTCGAAATTACAAATATAAAATGATAATTTATAATCAATACGATTTACAACCTTTGTATTAATTATAGCCCAATTCATTCTAATTACGATATTATAAAATATCGTTTATTGTTTAACAATTGACACGTTTCAATTTTAAACATAAATCTTACAATAAGATTTAACCTCTGATTTCTCGGTATACGAGTTTAAGGAATATGACCAAATCGTATCAACATACATTTGATCACTTTATCAATTAAGGGAATTGTCCTATAGGTGTGACCTAAAGGGATCAACTGACCACCACCGTCATACGACAGTAATGTCAAACTCTAGCTAGCCAATCATTACCGATTAATGTTGGTCAGTTGACTTATATAATTTCGTATCATCCCTTGCGCATTCTCGTCATGAGATTTAATTACGTGATCGCACTATTGTTGAGGACACATTTCCCAACAATCTCCCACTTGTCCTCGACAAGTGTGCGTCACCAATTCTCTTTTCCTATTACAATCTCCCACTCAATGTAAGATGTCTCTCTGAGGTCGTAGTTGCATTCGATCATATCATGAGTGGTTTCCTCAATCTGGAGAATAACTGTTTGACCGGAATTATCTACCATAGATACCTTCCGAGCGTGGCCACGCATTTCCAGTGAACTTCTCCTCGAGTGGCCTTGAGATTTGAACAACCCTGACAAGGGGTGGACAATTTCTATCGCACTACTTCCTTCAACTAGTCACAGTCAGTCACAACCCAAAGCAATCCCATTTGACTCCAGTTACGAAAAGTCGTAGAGAATGGATCAAGGTTATGCCTAAACTGTACCATCTTGGGAGAGTAGTCTTTAGTCTAAGAATTGACTCACAAGAATACTATAGTAGCTCTTGCCACGACCCGGCTATAAAATTTCCAGAACTCTATAAGCGGTCACTTTGCCCGACAGAGTGTCTCTTGCAGTCTGCCTATGTGATCGACTAGTCATCACGTATGACTCTATGGCACTTGAACTTGTCATCAGTCGCCTCACATTCTAGTCACTTTGAGATGTCACCTCATGTAAGCGGCCATGGGCCATACTAAGTCAATCCAGTTCACTTTATGGGGTTCAATATTGTCTCTTACAACCCATTTGGATTTTGACAAAGTATCTTTCATTTTGAGTTAATTATAACTCAAATGACATTGTCATACAAAAACAGTCAATACTATTTCATTGCATTTGATGCACGATCATCTATTTGTATTAGTGTTTTGCGAACAAACCTTTTATTCATGATTGCAAAACTCACAAATTTTGGTCTCCTTCCGACTCATACTATCTCATATAATATGATCTTATTTGAGCACATATCTAGAACTCATTCTAGATCTTGAGTTCCCCTTTCTGAGGGAAGCTCCCACTGTTATCTTATAACTCGTGACGTATTGATATACTAGAGGGATTAAAGAATCACTCGAAATTATCTAGTCACTTATGTGCTGAAATCTATATTGTAGTTATTAATGATTTCATCACTCCAACAATTTTCAATCATCTTGACAATTTGATTTCTAATGGGCGATCTTTTATTATCAATATAATAAACCTTCCCGTAAAGCTCCATCATCTTATGACATAAGGTATTTGTTCATCTAGAATTGAAAACCTCTTATTCTTTACACTTTAAAGAATCACCCATCCTCTCTAAATGGTAGGTTCAATTCTTTAATGAATATCGCTCCCACTAGAAACAATATCACTCGATCTCTTAAATGAACCTTTCATTTCTCGCATGTAAATCTTTATTTATCACTTGAATCATTATCACTATTACTATCCCTATAGTGGTCCATCTTTATTCAATCGACATCTCATGAATTCCAAACATCACTTTTTGATACAACATATACTACTGTCGAGGGAACTGAGATGATTTCTCCTCTATTATCTTATAATCTTGAGAATATCATTATTTCAAGGAACCGATTTCCTTCCGATTTCATACGGGGTTTCATGTCTCCTCTCTTTGAAACAATGAATATAAGGAACATTTCCTCTAGTGTCCTCCCGTAGTTTCTTCAGTGTCCTCTCGTAGTTTCTTTGTTTCTTCATTTAGGGTTCTTCTTAAGACTCCCTTGTGGGATTCTTCTCTAAGATCCTACATTTATATCATTGGTTTGCGGGCGAAAAATCTTTCTCCCACTCTATCCTTTTAACAATAACCTTTATTCGTACAAGGATAGCTATTTTTTATTTAACCAATGTATGTGAACGATTGAAAAGTTATATAGATGTGTTGGACTCATTCTCATTTTCATTTAAAATGAAAATCTTATAATGAACTGATGATGTCTCATTTTGATTGAAAGTATCTCATGGGATGTAGTTCTCCGTTTTAATCAACACTTTGATTATATTATATTGATCGTATCAATGTTTATTTCGTGACAAGATCACTATTATTCATGTTTTAACAAGGTATGCAATTTATTTTAGAAATCAAGTAATTTATTAAGAACAAAAGTAGTGACTTGGGTTGAAAACCAAGTCACTAATATCCAAAATTACAACCATTGTTTTAGGATTTGAATCCTTGTCTTACAAGAAAGTAAACTGTTACATAAATAAAATGCAAAATATGAAAGAAGACAATATGAAAATTAGAGCCTAGCTCTTCAAGTCTTCGATCAATTGGATGCTACCATAGTCATCCAAGTAAGGAACTTCACGCTTCCTTCTCCTTGCCCTTACTATTAGGAGGTGGCCCTTTAAAACAATTAAAAAGGGTAAATATCAACAAATTTGTATCACTATACATAAGTTGATAAATGACATGAATTTAAACGAGAATTATTACCTACGCCGGTTGCCTTCCCATTTTTGAGATCGCTTAAGTATTTGGGGCAATTTCTCTTCAAATGTCCTATCCTCGTGCAATAATGGCACTTATTTTCAGATTTTGAAGACGAGGTGGAAGCGCCTTTCGAAAAGGTCTTTTCTTTGGTCGGTTTGGGCTTGAACGTTTTCTTGCCCTTGCCTTTGAAGGCATTCTTCTTGAAGCTCGTTTTCCCTTTCTTTTCGATGTTTAAAATATCCTTGGTGGAACTTTCATGAAGTCCCATGTCCCTTTCGGCTTAGACGAGCATCTTATGCAACTCATCCAATGTCGTCTCTTGGTTTCGCATATTAACATTCACCCGGAATTGAGCATACGATTTTACCTTATTGAGCGAGTGAAGAACTCGGTCAATGATGAGAGAGTCGGGAACATCAACTCCTTGCACTTTTAGAGTCTCCGCGAGCTCAACTAGTTTGAGCACATGAGAGCTTATCTTTTGCCCTTCCTTCAAGCTAATATCGAAGAAGGCGGAAGCCGCCTCATATTGTATCACCCTTGGAGTTTGCGAAAACATTGTCGCAAGCTTGGTGTATATCTCATATGATTTGGTCAACTTGATCATACTCCTTTGGAGATCCGGCTCCATGAAGAAGATGAGCACATTTTTAAGAGCGAAGGACTCTTTCATGTAGGCTTCATAGGCCTCACGAGTTTGGGCCGCGGAACGAGCGGTCGGTGCGGGAGGAGCGGCTTCGGTTAGGTAACGAGTCTTATCGTCACCTTGAGCGGCCAAAAGTAATTGCGCATCCCAATCCTTAAAATTTGAGCCATGCTTATCGAGTTTGCAACGATCCATAAAGGACCGAAGCCATGAAACGTTAGTGAGAGGTGGAGCGTTGGTTGCCATTGTCGATGTTGAAAATTAAACTACAATAAAAAATGAAGGAATTAAAACAACGTCATTTTCAAAACTCGTAAATAATTTTAAACAATTTTAGTCTATTTACTTAATGATCTCTTACCCAATTAAGTAAACAATCCCGAGACCCAAACCCATACTAATTCGGGCACGGTATAGCCGATTCAACCCGTATTGGTATAATTTGGTGGATTAACCTTTTAATCGGTTCTACCTTAGAACTCCCGGTCGACAATTTTCTAAAAATCGTCTTTAGCCCGAACTTATTGCAACTACGGTTACGAATAATTTCGTTGAGATCTACCAAATTTCAAGGTGTAATCTTTATTACCCCACTTACCCAACGTGACAATTTTAGTACCCCGGTATAGCCGAGCCTACGTTCTTGTGAAGAAGGGATTCATGGGTCCATACTTTTTGGTAAGGCTAAGTCTCAATATTTATTTGTAAGAGATCTAGTCAAAATTTTATTATCTATCTCCGTTTAAGTGAACTAAGTCGGTGAATTATCGATAAAAATATTGTTGGGAAATGTGTCCTCAACAATAGTGCGATCACGTAATTAAATCTCATAACAAGAATGCGCAAGGGATGATACGAATTATTAGTCAACTGACCAACATTAATCGGTAATGATTGGCTAGCTAGAGTTTGACATTACTGTCGTATGACGGTGGTGGTCAGTTGATCCCTTTAGGTCACACCTTTAGGACAATTCCCTTAATTGATAAAATGATCAAATGTATATTGATACGATTTGATCATATTCCTTAAACTCGAATATCGAGAAATTAGAGGTTAAATCTTAATGTAAGATTTATGTTTAAAATTGAAACGTGTCAATTGTTAAACATTAAACGATATTTTAAGATATCGTAATTAGAATGAATTGGGTTAAAATTAATACAAAGGTTGTAAATCGTATTGACGATTATTATAAGTGACCATTTTACATCTAGTGATTTCGAATTACTTGTCAACTTGATAAATGAGATTTATTAATTTATGAATAATATTTATTTGATAAATATGTATGATTAAATTAAAACAATTGTTATTTTATGACATATTGGATGTCACATGACATAAAATTGTAATGTTGATAAAAATGTAAAATAGGTCCATATTAGTGTATGTGTGTGCCGGTTTTATGTGGGTTAAGAGCATGTTGAGTGTTATTTAATTAACACAACATAATGATTAAAGTTTACTTAACTTTAATTAGGGTGTTACCTTGAGCCACCCTATTTTACATGGGAAAGTGTTGTTGTTCCCTTTTGATCTCTCCCATGCCCGGCCACACACAACAACCCACAACACTCCTTAAATTAATAGGTTAATTTAAGTTTAGGGTTAGTGAGATATATAAGCTCCATGAATACCCATTTCATTCTAGTGTTAGCCGAAAAATAACAAGGAAGAGAGATTATTTTTCTACCTCTAAAATATATTATAAAGATAATATTAACATACTAGTAAGTAGTATTTGTATTATATATTCTAATAAGAGTGATTAGAATAAGTTTAAGGAGAATCCGATTTTGTGCTAGCTCGTTCAAGATTTCGGATATTAAGGGCTTGTCTTGGTGCATCCGGAGGAGGTATTCTATATTGGGTACTCGGAGGATCATCCTTGCAATATTTGGACCGAGTGTAAGAACACGGTTTTCTCCTCTTTCCGCATTTTATTAGCATGCATAAGATCATAATAAACGAGTTTATTATCTTGTTAATTAAAGGTTAATTAAAAGGTTTATTAGTATGACTAAATTAGTTTATGAGCAACTAGTAAAACCAAACAATTGGTATCAGAGCAAAATGGTTGTTTGCATGCTTTCCGTTTCGTTTTTACGGAGTTATTTTGATAACAAAAATAAAACTTGAATTTTCGTATAATATAAGATATGGACGAAATATTTTTAGCATGATACCTACTGTTTTCTAATATGATTTAGAATGTTTGGAATAATTTTTGCATGAATATTGATCATTGGTATTTTTATTTCGGTTTTTAATACGTTTTAATGGTTAAAAGTGATTAATTTTGGGAAAAAATAGTTAAAATAAGCTTCTGGCCGAGATTTTTCAGTATGATATCACATGTATTTTCTATAATATGAATATGATTTTTCGTAAATTATAGACCTTTAAATCGTGTGATATGAATTTTAAGTGTTAAAATGCAAAAAGATGAATAAAAATGGGTTAAAATAGTTATATTATGAATTTGACTATAAAAATTTATGAGGATGTCACATGCAATATTTAAATTTAATGTTGAATTTTCAGAAATTTATCTCGAAATATTGCAATATTATAGATTTTTAGTGTAAAAATCGGGTAATTAGTGACATAATTTCGACTTTAATAGTTTAAGTTGGAATTTGGCCATAAAAATTTAACACGATGTCATATATATTGTTTCCAGCATGTATAAAATTTTCGAGAATTTTATCTTATTTTATGCTTGAGAAATAATTTTAAATGTTAAAATCGTATGATATATGACGTAAATCGTTAAAATTTGCAAATGTTGTTAATAATGGCCGAAAATATAACCCATTTTAGTCATATGTGATATGTTCATCATGAAAATATTCTTGGGTGCCTAAAGTTTCAGATTTGATTTGTATTAATTTAATTTTGTTTTGTTAAAAGTAGCAATTAAAATTAAATTAAAAGGAGGCATGCTTTAAAATTTCGGCTATGGGGCAATGTGCCATTTAATTTTCTGTCCATCTTGTGTTCTTAAAAGGGTTTTGGAAGGTATAAAATAATTATTAGTATTTAATTTGCATTTATGAAGTTAATTATTGAATTTTCCGACTTAAATTGCTCGTTTTACGTGTTATTTTCGAAATAATAATAAAACCGTATAAAATACTAATATTTTAACTTTCTGAAAATTTTAAGAACATTCTGGATTTTTCAAAATTTGAATTTTGAATTTTCGAAATTTTAAATGTCTCTTTTGAATTTTATATTGTTTTTCCCGAAAAACCGAGTAATACCGATCAATATTAAAATATATTAAGTTAATTCATGTTCAAAGTTTGAGTAAGACTAAATTTTGAATCCTATGCGAGTTAGGATGATTAACTTAAGGATGAAAACCGTTTCATTTAATGCATAGTGTTGTTAAACGTTAAAACACGCAATTCCATAAAAACCGAGGTTTACGATAACTATTTAAATAAGTGTTTTAAATAGGACGATTTGGCTTAGGATTTGCATGTTAATTCATATTTATATAAGCATTGCATATTTTATATTATGAATGTCATGATTTATTTTACGTAATTTTGGGAATTATGTAATTTACTTAGTATGGCCTAGTTTTTAAATCGGTATTTCCCGTAATGTAAGGGGTTACCGATTCAATTGTAATTTTGTGATCTCGTATCACCCAATTGTAATTTATTTCTATTTTATAATGTATAAAGTAGACTAGAAAAGTTGTAATATTTGTAAAATCCGGAGTTCCTTGAAGACGGTGCCATTCGGAAAGGAGTTCCGACAAGACGGTGTTTACCTCGAAGTGCGTGCCGCGTGAAGTTCAAGGGACCAAAGGAGTTGGTTTCCGAATTTGTACTTTGTTATTTCTTTTCTAGGAAAGGCCATACTAGGGTTTATTTATGCTTTTATTTTTGCTTTTTATATGTTTGCATGCATAGCCAAATCGTCATACATCGTATCATGCATGTTTCGACCTAGTCGACCTAGTCTTTTATTTTATCGATAATTCACCGACTTAGTTCACTTATACGGAGATAGATGATAATTTGACTAGATCTCTTACATATAAACATTGAGACTTAGCCTTACCAAAAAGTACGGACCCATGAATCCCTTCTTCACAAGGACGTAGGCTCGGCTACACCGGGGTACTAAAATTGTCACGTTGGGTAAGTGGGGTAATAAGATTACACCTTGAAATTTGGTTGATCTCAACGAAAGTATTAGTAACCGTAGTTGCAATAAGTTCGGGCTAAAGATAATTTTAAGAAAATTGTCGACCGAGAGTTCTAAGAGTAGAACCGATTAAAGAGTTAATCCACCAAATTATACTAATATGGGTTGAATCGGCTACACCGTGCCCGAATTAGTATGGGTTTGGGTCTCGGGATTGTTTACTTAATTGGGTAAGAGATCATTAAGTAAATATATATAACTAAACTTCAAGTTTTTAGTTTAAATTATGAATTTAAAATGATGTTGTTTTCCTTTTATTATTGTAGTTTAATTTTCAACATCGACTATGGCAACCAACGCTCCACCTCTCACTAACGTATCATGGCTTCGATCCTTTATGGATCGTTGCAAACTCGATAAGCATGGTTCCAATTTTAAGGATTGGGATGCGCAATTGCTTTTGGCCGCTCAAGGTGACGATAAGAGTCGTTACCTATCCGAAGCCGCTCCTCCCGCTCCGACCGCTCGTTCGTCGGTCCAAACTCGTGAGGCCTATGAAGCCTACATGAAAGAGTCCTCCGCTCTTAAAAATGTGCTCATCTTCTCCATGGAGCCGGATCTCCAAAGGAGTATGATTAAGTTGACCACATCGTATGAAATATACACCAAGCTTGCGACCATGTTTTCGCAAACTCCAAGGGTGATTCAATACGAGGCGGCTTCCGCCTTCTTTGACATAACTTTCAAGGAAGGGCAAAAGATAAGCCCTCATGTTCTCAAACTAGTTGAGCTCGCGGAGACTCTAAAAGCTCAAAATGTTGATGTTCCCGACTCTCTTATCATTGACCGAGTTCTTCACTCGCTCAATAAGGTTAAGGCGTATGCTCAATTCCGGGTGAATTTCAATATGCGAAACCAAGAGACCTCGTTAGACGAGTTGCATAAGATGCTAGTCCAAGCCGAAAGGGACATGGGACTTCATGAAAGTTCCACCAAAGATGTTTTGAACATCGAAAAGAAAGGGAAAACGAGCTTCAAGAGGAATGCCTCAAAAGGCAAGGGCAAGAAAACGTTCAAGCCCAAGGCGACCAAAGAAAAGACCTTTTCGAAAGGCGCTTCCACCTCGTCTTCTAAAGAGCAAGACAAGTGCCATTATTGCACGAGGATCGGTCATTGGAAGCGAAATTGCCCCAAATACTTAAGCGATCTCAAAAATGGGAAGGCAACCGCCGTAGGTAATAATTCTCGCGTATAATTCATGTGTTTATCAACTTATGTATAGTGATACAAATGTGTTGATATTTACCCTTTTTAAATGTTTTAAAGGGGCGCCCCCGAATAATGATAAGGGCAAGGACAAGGAAGCTTGAAGTTCCTTACTTGGATGGCTCCGGTAGCATCCAATTGATCGAAGACTTGAAGAGCTAGGCTCTAATTTTCATATCGTCTTCTTTCATATTTTGCATTTATTTATGGAACAATTTAATTTTCTTGTAAGACAAGGATTAAAATCCTAAAACAATGGTTGTAATTTTGGATATTAGTGACTTGGTTTTCAACCCGAGTCACTACTTTTGTTCTTAATCAATGTTTTGATTTCTCAAATAAATTGCAAGCCTTGTTTAAACATGAATGATAGAAATTTAATATTGATACGATCAAGTTTAAGAGAATCAAAGAGTTGATTAAAACGGAGAACTACACCCCATGAGATAGATTCAATCAAAATGTGACTATATCAGTTCATTATAAGATTTTCATTTTAAGTGAAAATGAGAATGTATTCATTACACCTATCAAACTTCAAACATTCAAATACATTGGTTGATCGAAATAGCTATCCTTAAACAAGTAAAGGTTATTGTTAGAAGGATAGAGTGGGAGAAAATGTTTCGCTCACAAACCAATGATATAAATAAAGGACGGATCTTAGAGAAGATTCTCACTTGGGAGTCTTAAGAAGAACCCTAAGTGATTTGAAGAAACTACGGGAGGACACTCGAAGAAATGTTCTTTGTGTTCATTGTTTCATAAAGAGGAAACAAAGCCCTAAGTGATTTGAAGAAACTACGGGAGGACACTCGGAGAAAGGTTCTTTGTGTTCATTGTTTCATAGAGAGGAAACTTGAAACCCCGTATGAAATCATCGGTAGGAAAACGGTTCCTATGTAGTAATTACCATTTTCGTCTCGAGGAAACGAAGACATGATAAGAAGGTAATGAATGATTGAATGGAAGTAGATCACTATAGGGATAGTGATAGTAATAATGATTCGAGTAATAGTTTAACATGCGAGAAATGAAAGGTTCATTTAAGATATCGAAAGATATTGATTTTAGTGGGAGCGATTTTCATAAAAGGATTAAGCCTACCATTTAGAGAGAATGGGTGATTCTTTAAGGTGTAAAGAATAAGAGGTTTTCAATTCTAGATGATAAAATTCCTTATATCATATGATGATGGAGTATCGGGAAGGTTTATTATATGGATAATAAAAGGTCGCCCATTAGAATTTAAAATGGTTGGATACGTTATTCATAAAGATGAATAAAACCATTATCAAATTAGCCAAGATGTTTGAAAATTGTAAAAGTGATGAAATCACTAATAAACTACAATATAGATTTCAGTACATAAGTGACTATAGAGAGTGATTTTAATCCCTCCAGTATATCGATACGTCACAAGTTATAAGATAACAGTGGGAGCTTTCCTCCGGAAAGGAAACTCAAAATCTAGAAAGAGTTCTAGATATGTACTCAAATAGAATCATGTTATAAGGGATAATATGAGAATAAAGGAGACCAAAAGTTGTAAGTTTTGCTATTATAAATAAAGGTTATTCGCAAAACACTAATACAAACAGATGATTGTGCATCAAAATGCAATGTAATAGTGTTGACTATTGTTGCATGACAACATCATTTGAGTTATAAATAACTCGAAGTAAAAGATACTTTGTCAGAATCCAAATGGGTTGTATGAGACAATATTGAACCCCATAAGTGAACTGGATTGACTTAGTATGGTCCCTAGCCGCTTATATGAGGTGACATCTCGAAGCGACTAGAGTGTGAGGCGATTGATGGCAAGTTCAAGTGCCATAGAGTCATACGTGATGACTAGTCGATCACATAGGCAGACTGTAAGAGACACTCTGTCGGGCAATGTGACCGCTTATAGAGTTCTGGAAATTTTATAGCCGGGTCGTGGCGAGAGCTGCTATAGTATTCTTGTGAGTCAATTCTTTGACTAAAGACTACTCTCCCAAGATGGTACAGTTTAGGCATAACTTTGATCCATTCTCTACGACTTTTCGTAACTGGAGTCAAATGGGATTGTTTTGGGTTGTGACTAACTGTGACTAGTTGAAGGAAGTAGTGCGATAGAAATTGTCCACCCCTTGTCAGGGTTGTTCAAATCTCAGGGCCACTCGAGGAGAAGATAACTGGAAATGCGTGGCCACGCTCGGAAGGTATCTATGGTAGATAATTCCGGTCAGACAGTTATTCTCCAGATCGAGGAAACCATTCATGATATGATCAAATGCAAGAACGACCAGAGAGAGACATCTTGCATTGAGTGGGAGATTGTAATAGGACAAGAGAATTGGTGACGCACACTTGTCGAGGACAAGTGGGAGATTGTTGGGAAATGTGTCCTCAACAATAGTGCGATCACGTAATTAAATCTCATAACAAGAATGCGCAAGGGATGATACGAATTATTAGTCAACTGACCAACATTAATCGGTAATGATTGGCTAGCTAGAGTTTGACATTACTGTCGTATGACGGTGGTGGTCAGTTGATCCCTTTAGGTCACACCTTTAGGACAATTCCCTTAATTGATAAAATGATCAAATGTATATTGATACGATTTGATCATATTCCTTAAACTCGAATATCGAGAAATTAGAGGTTAAATCTTAATGTAAGATTTATGTTTAAAATTGAAACGTGTCAATTGTTAAACATTAAACGATATTTTAAGATATCGTAATTAGAATGAATTGGGTTAAAATTAATACAAAGGTTGTAAATCGTATTGACGATTATTATAAGTGACCATTTTACATCTAGTGATTTCGAATTACTTGTCAACTTGATAAATGAGATTTATTAATTTATGAATAATATTTATTTGATAAATATGTATGATTAAATTAAAACAATTGTTATTTTATGACATATTGGATGTCACATGACATAAAATTGTAATGTTGATAAAAATGTAAAATAGGTCCATATTAGTGTATGTGTGTGCCGGTTTTATGTGGGTTAAGAGCATGTTGAGTGTTATTTAATTAACACAACATAATGATTAAAGTTTACTTAACTTTAATTAGGGTGTTACCTTGAGCCACCCTATTTTACATGGGAAAGTGTTGTTGTTCCCTTTTGATCTCTCCCATGCCCGGCCACACACAACAACCCACAACACTCCTTAAATTAATAGGTTAATTTAAGTTTAGGGTTAGTGAGATATATAAGCTCCATGAATACCCATTTCATTCTAGTGTTAGCCGAAAAATAACAAGGAAGAGAGATTATTTTTCTACCTCTAAAATATATTATAAAGATAATATTAACATACTAGTAAGTAGTATTTGTATTATATATTCTAATAAGAGTGATTAGAATAAGTTTAAGGAGAATCCGATTTTGTGCTAGCTCGTTCAAGATTTCGGATATTAAGGGCTTGTCTTGGTGCATCCGGAGGAGGTATTCTATATTGGGTACTCGGAGGATCATCCTTGCAATATTTGGACCGAGTGTAAGAACACGGTTTTCTCCTCTTTCCGCATTTTATTAGCATGCATAAGATCATAATAAACGAGTTTATTATCTTGTTAATTAAAGGTTAATTAAAAGGTTTATTAGTATGACTAAATTAGTTTATGAGCAACTAGTAAAACCAAACAAATATGACTAGGTAGATTAAATCGAAAAATGCATGAGACGATATATGACGATTTGGCTATGCATGCAAACATATAAAAAGCAAAATAAAAGCATAAAAATAAACCCTAGTATGGCCTTTCCTAGAAAAGAAATAATAAAAGTACAAATTCGGAAACCAACTCCTTTGGTCCCTTGAACTTCACGAGGCACGCACTTCGAGCTAAACACCGTCTTCGTCGGAACTCCTTTCCGAATGGCACCGTCTTCAAGGCTCTCCGGAATTTACAAAAAATTACAACTTTTCTAGTCTACTTTATACATTATAAAATAGAAATAAATTACAATTGGGTGATACGAGATCACAAAATTACAACCGAATCGGTAACCCCTTACATTACGGGAAATACCGATTTAAAAACTAAGGTCATACTAAGTAAATTACATAATTTCCAAAATTACGTAAATAAATCATGACATTCATAATAAAATATGCAATGCTTATTAATATATGAACTATCATGCAAACCCTAAGCCAAATCGTCCTATTAAATATCAGTTATATAAATAGTTATCGTATACCTCGGTTTTATGGAATTGCGTGTTTTAACGTTTAACAACACTATGCATAATGTGAATCAGAATTCACTCTTAAGTTAATCATCCCAACTCTTTTAGGTTTCAAAATTTAGTCTTACTCAAACTTTGAACATGATTTAACTTATTATAATAATATTGTTCGGTATTACTCGGTTTTGCGGGAAAAATAATATAAAAATAAAAAAGAGTCATAAAAATTTCAAAAATTTCAAAATTCAAATTTTGAAAATTCTAGAATGTTCTTAAAATTTCAGAACTTTAAAATATTAGTATTTATACGGTTTTAATATTTATTTCGAAAATAATACGTAAAACGAGCATTTTAAGTCGGAAAATTCAATAATTAGCTCCATAAATGCAAATAAAATACTAATAATATTTTTACACGTTCCAAAACACTTTAAGAACATAAAATGGACATAAAAACAAATTACACACTGCCCAATTAGCCGAAATTTCAATAAATATGACTCTTATTATTCAATTTTAAATGCAACTTTTCAACAAATTAAAATAAAATAAAAACAGAAACTTTTGGCTCCCAAGAAAATTATGGTGATGAAAATATCATATATTACTAAAATGGGTTAAATTTTCCGGCCATTTTAACAAATATTGCAAATTTTAACGATTTTCGTCATATATCGTACAATTTTAACCTTTAAAATTATTTCTCAAGCATAAAATTAGATAAAAATCTCGAAATTTTTATACATGCTGGAAATAATATATATGACATCGTTTTAAATTTTTATGGCCAAATTCCAACTTAAACTATTAAAGTCGAAATAATGTCACTAATTACCCGATTTTTACATTAAAAATCTATAATAATGCAATATATGAGATAAATTTCTGGAAAATTTAGCATTAATTTTAAATATTGCATGTGACATACTCATAAATTTTTATAGTCAAATTCCAAATATAACTATACAAACCCATTTTTGTTCATCTTATTGGATTTTAACATTTAAAATTCATATCCCATGTATTATAAGTTCATAATTTACGAAAATTCATATTCATAACATACGATATACATGTGAATACATACTGAAAAAAATCTCGGCCAAAAGATGATTTTAACGATTTTTCCTAAAATAAAAAATTTTTAACCATTAAAAACTAATAAAACCGAAAATAAATATACCAAAGAACAATATATATGCAAAATATATTCCAAATATTCTAAAAACATTTTAGAAACATTAGGTATTCATGCTTAAATAATTTCGGCCATATCATATATTAAACGAAATTCCAAATTTTATTTTGTTATCCTAATAACTCCGTAAAAACGTAAACGGAAAGCATGCAAACAACCTAGTTCCTCTGTTACCAATTGTTGGGTTTAGTTATCTCATAATCTAATACTTTTAGTCATACTAACATAAATTTAATTAACATTTTAATTAAACAAACTTTAGATCTTATGCATGCTAAATTTATGCGGAAATAGGGGAGATTTCGAACCCTTACACACGGTCCGAATGTAAAGCTAGGATGATCCTCCAAGTATTCAACAAGAACACCTCTTTTGTGATGCACCAAGACAACCCTCAAATGATCCGAAATCTCGAGTATGCTAGTACAAGAAACGGATTTTCCTTAAACAATATAAGTTCTAATATATGAACTTATTATACTAATCTTATATCTATTATATAATTAGTATTGTTATTATCTTATAATAATATGTAGAGGATTTTCTTAGTTTTTCTCACACTTATAAAATTATGCAAGCAGTAGAATGAGTTGTGAGCATGCAACAACATTTTAAATGGTGTTGCTTAGGTTAGTGGGAGGCCGGGTATGGGGAGCTACAAAGGGGAGACAAGTTCTCTAACCCATGCAACTTAGGGTGGCCTAGATTGTGTTTCCAAGATATATGTTTAAACATAATGATTAAGGTGTGTTTAATACACAATAATCACCCACAACCACACCCATTTAGCCGCCTAACTTAAGCATAATATTGATCTCATTTTATAAAATTGTCAAATGTAAGATTGTATATTATGTGACATCTTATATGTCTTTAGGTAATAAAATACAATTATCTTAATATAAATATTTATCATATAAATATTGTATATTTAAATAAATCATATTTATCAATTGACAAGTAATTCGAAATTACAAATATAAAATGATAATTTATCGTCAATACGATTTACAACCTTTGTATTAATTATAGCCCAATTCATTCTAATTAAGATATTATAAAATATCGTTTATTGTTTAACAATTGACACGTTTCAATTTTAAACATAAATCTTACAATAAGATTTAACCTCTGATTTCTCGGTATACGAGTTTAAGGAATATGACCAAATCGTATCAACATACATTTGATCACTTTATCAATTAAGGGAATTGTCCTATAGGTGTGACCTAAAGGGATCAAACTGACCACCACCGTCATACGACAGTAATGTCAAACTCTAGCTAGCCAATTATTACCGATTAATGTTGGTCAGTTGACTTATATAATTTCGTATCATCCCTTGCGCATTCTCGTCATGAGATTTAGTTACGTGATCGCACTATTGTTGAGGACACATTTCCCAACATGACTAACCCGAGATTGAAAGATAAGGGAAGGGAATTAGTTAACGTTTTAAGACAACTAGGTTACTAAGACTGAAAGGTATGTGACCTAGACTTTAGGAATCACCCTTATTGTTGACACCCAATATTCGTCAGACCTAGGAACTAATAACATAGGCCGAAAGGAGCTATTAGATAACATAGACCGAAAGGATTTGTTATACCCCTTACGCGACTACAATACATGTTGACCTAGACTATATCTCATCGTAGCTAATACGAACCGATCATCCTAACATCTTTTTATCATAGTTTTTATCCACATCTTTATTTTAGTTTTGTCTTGCTTTTATTTATTAGACTTAGTAGTGACAATCATCAACAATCAAAACCCCCAATTTGTTACCTTAAGACTTAGACCTAAAACAATAAACACTCCCAGCCTCCTTGTGGTTCGACCCTGACTTTCACTATCTATTGTTAAAGCTAGGAATTATAAATCTTATTTTTGATACCCACAACGACGGGTATCATCAACATTACTGGTAAAACAACTTCTACGACCCTACCAATGTCCACCCCAACTTTAGGTGGACTAGCCAAAATGTCCAAAACCCACAACCACCACCACCACAACAATCCCAAAGCTACATTCCCCCTCATAAACAACAATTCCAAACAACCTTTCATCCCACAACAACAACAAAACCAGCCCCAAAGTACTGATGCCATGATACAAAGCTTGATGGGGATGGTTCAGAAGGAATCCCAAGCTACGGAAGTGAGAATGAAGATGTTAGAGACCCAAATTGCTCAACTCGCGAGCAAAAGTGCCACGAGGACACCGGGTCAATTTCCGTATCAACCCGACCTGAAAAATCTAACAACCCAACCCACCACGGTCGTAACACACCCCTAATGAGATGGGAGGTAAGCCTTTGGGCCCATTATTTGTCCTCACTTGAGCCCAAAAGCACAAGGCCTTGTTTTTTTTTTGGTGAAATGTGAGTATATATTATATCATAGACAAAGTTACAAGAGGGGTAAGGGTTCGAGCCCCCTTACTGGCAATACATCAAGGATAATATTTTTGAAACCACTCAATACAATTTTGATCATTAGACTCCTCAATTTTCCTTTGCAGCCTACTCTTCATCTCCTTAGCAATATTGTCAACCACATTATCTGGTCTTTGGATATATGCATGTATCCGAGCTTCATTTCTTTGTCTCCAAATATGATACTGAAAAGCATTATAAACAGCCATTTGAACTTTCCACAACTTTGATGTTCTGATTCCTGTACCCATATCTGTCACTGGTGGAAATTGCATCCCAAACCAATTCTGTAATCTCAGCTTCACCAGTTTGGTAAACTGACACTCCTCAAATATATGATCAGTTGTCACAAGGCCTTGTTACTGAGTGGTGGGTGGATGTTATTATAAACATATCACAAGCCTCACATTCTACCGATGTGACACAAATTTCCTCTTATACTATTAGGGTGTTACAAAAAAAAAAAAAAAAAAAAAACAGACCCTTAATATCATCATGTTGAGGAGTGGGGCAAAAATTGATGGTCCCAAGGCTGTAGAGAAGGAAAAGCAGAAAAAAAGAAATCGGTCAGCAGTGAAACTGGTCGACCGACCACTGATGTCAGTCGGTCGACCGAAATCGAGATTCCAGTGGCTACTGGAACTGCAGAGAGTGGTCGATCGACTGAAAACAGTGGTCGACCGACCACAATACCTGAGGAGGCAGAAACTTTTCGACCAGAAATGCCCGAGAACTTGAGGGAGTTCCTTTTCCAAAGAGAAAATTTCCCAAGATTCCTAAGGAGAGCTGCAAACGCTGAGAGCTCAACTCCACCTCCGTATCCGGAGCGACTCGTGCCCACGAAAGAACAGGTATCCTTCGATAAGTTTAAGGATGTCATTCATACTTTAAATGTGCAAATTCCTTTCTTATAAGTAGTTCAACAAGTCCCCGCGTACATGAAGTTTATGAGACAATTGTTGACTAGGAAGAGGTCTTTAGACAATGTGGTGTCGATAGCTTTAACGGTAGAGTCATCGAGTTTTCTTACCCATGTCATAGCCCCTCATAAGCTAGAGGACCCAGACAGTTTTTCTGTCCCCTGTAACATTGATACCTTCCCTATAAAGAAGGCACTATGTGACCTAGGGGCTAGCATTAGTGGCATGCCCTTGAGTCTGGCTAAGAAGTTAGGAATGACCAGTTTCACTGTGACTAGCATGACGGTCTAAATGGCCGACCATACTTCAGTTGAACCAGTAGGGATGCTAGAGAACATACATGTACGAATAGATAGGTTTTTCTTCCCTGTTGACTTTGTAGTGTTGGACATTCCCGAGGATGCCCACATACCTATCATTTTAGGGAGACCCTTTTTGCACACTGCTGGTGCAATCATAGATATGGGGAGTGGGACTTTGACCTTTAAGGTAGGAAAGCACTCCATCATTTTTGGGCAGTCCTATAGGAAGAAGGATGCCATGAGCCCCATTACATGCAATACTGTTTCTTCTGAAAAGAATTATGTGGTCATTATTGATTTTCCTGCTTTAGAGCCTACACATATTCCTTTCATTACACCTCCGCCCCAGATTGGGAGCAAAATGGAGGAACTTGTTGTTTTACCCATTGCAGGAACTGGTTTGGGGAAGAAGGAGGAACAAGGAGTTGAGCCAACCGTCAAGGAGCCGATTGTTCAAAAAGGAGGTTTAGGACTCCTAAGCTATGGAACGGATGAGGAACCGGACGAAGTGGACAAAGATGACCGGGAAAAGAGGGATGATAGAGATGGTGAACCGTCGCGTATGCTATGTGACGGGGTGGAAACGTGCTTAGCCATCAAGACAAGCACCGTGGAGGCCACCGCTTGTAGACAAAAGCCATGGTCCGAGATTTTCCGCATTTTTCGCGGATGATTGCTTTTATTTCAGCATTTTCAAGACTATTTTACTGTTCTTTGAGACTTTTTGTTTTGCTCTTAGACTTAGATACTTTTTGCTTTCGTTGTTTAGTTTTTTTTAGACTATAGACTTGGTACTCTAAAATATTGCGCAAGTTTTGGGCGCGTAAAATGTGTTTTACAGGTTTTGAAGAGAATTAACTCAATCCATTGAGTTAATTAGAAGAAGAAAAACGAGCATTGTTACAGGAAAAGTGGTCGGCGACCAGATACATCAGTCGGTCGACCAATGTCTGCAATCCAGTAACCACTGTTCACCGAGCCTTGGTCGGTCGACCAAGGGTTGTGGTCGGTCGACCACCACTGTTGCTACTGCCTGACTTGGTAACCTCGGGAAGCTTATAAGCAAGACGAGGGAGTTTCTCTCTCTATCATTTCTTTTTATGCTCTTATTTTCTCTTCCATTTTCATGCCTTGTAATTCTCATTTATCGCCCAAGCACATTTAATCTCCGAAAAAGGTTGTGTTTTCTATCTTTTTCAGGTCTATGAGGTGGCACTGCTGGCTACCGAAACCTCCTAGCTCACGCTGGTTTGGGGACGTTTCCAATCGCGCATATATTCCTTGAGTTCCTTCCATGTTCCTTCCTTTGTTTTATTTTAACGTAAAATCCCATTTTCCATGTTCCTTTGCATATGTTATTGCACAATGGGGACATTGTGCGATTTGGTTTGGGGAAGGGTTTTGCGTCGCATACATGTTTTTATTGCATTTCTGTTTCACGTTTATTGCATTTCCGTTTTATATTGTTGTTTCGTTTTTTTCTTTGCATATACATAAAAATCCAAAAAAATTGAAAAAATTCAAAAATTTCAAAAAAATGCACGTTTATTTTAGCATATAGGTCGAGTCGGAACGATAGTATTTCAATGATGACATTGCATTTTCAATTGTTTATGCCTAAGCCTTGCTTGTCAACATGTTTTAGTAGTAGAATCATATGCATAATCTACGAGTTTTTGTCAAACTAATTGTTAATCTTAAAACTTGACTTTTATCTTTGGCAAACTACAACACATTCTGAGTTTTTAAAGCCTTATTACTGGTGTCATTTATGACCAGTTGTTTAGGATGTGAGTAGTACTCCCCTTGAGACATGTTACATCAATGTGCATAAACATGAACATAATCTGCTTTATACCTGTATGCTATCTAGTTTTGTGATTTTTGACACGTGCATTTGAGGTCCCTTTTTCTATTCTTACCCATAAGCTTCACATAGCCAAATTTGCCTTTTTGTCCCATAAGCTACATCTCATACTTAGCCTACCATATCCAAGCTAGTATTTGTGGTCACGGGAACGTTTTAGGTCATATTTGGTTGTTATGCTCTCATTTGAGAAAGAAAGAAAAGAAAAAGAAAGAAAAATAAGGAAAAAGAAAAGAAAACGGAAAACAGAACAAAGAAAAAAAAAAAGAAAAAAAGAAAAAAATATACCGCAAGTCAGTCGACCGACCGCAAGCCTTGGTCGGTCGACCAACTATCAGAATCAGAGAATCGCAGTTTGTTTAAAAGTTCCTTTATTTGGCATTTGTTACTCCCGTACTTCATGTTGGGTTCATGTCCTACATGCATTATATGGAAATTAGTCATACTAATTTTACAAACAAATTAACTCTTTAATTTGTACCAAGATCTTATGCATGCTAAATAAAATGCGGAAATAATAAAATTGAACCCTTACATTCGGTCCAAAATTATGCTAGCATGATCCTCCACGAAGCAACCAATATAGATTACCTCCTTCCCGATGCACCCAAAACAACCCCTTAATACCGAGAGTCACACGGGCTAGGTATAAAAAACGGTTTCCTTAAACTAAATCGTATTCTAATCTTATTAGAATACTTAATATAATATTAGAACAATTATAGTATTACAATATAATCTAATTATATGAATATTATGAAATAATATTAGAGAGGATTTATTTGAGCTTTCTCACACTAGAAAACCTCAAGGTTAGAATAAATTAACTTGTGAACTAATCACAAGTTTTATGATAGTTGTTTTGGGGGTGGGAAGGCCGGCCATGGGGAAGCACAAAAGAGAGCTTTTTTGCCTTACCCATGCTCATAGGGTGGCTCTATCTTATATTCTCCGTGTTGCATACTTAAGGCATGTTTAATGATTGTGTCCCATGCAATTAAAAACATAACAGAATCTCTTAAACACCCACCCATAAAACCGGTACACTTATCTCATAGGATAAAATGGACTTCCATTTTATAATTGTCGATTTGTACAATTGTGAATACATGTGTGATATGCAACATGAATTTAATTGTTTTAATTTAAAAATGCATATTTATCAAATAAATATCATTTATAAATAAATTCAATCTGATGCGTATTTGGGGTGATAACCAATAAAGATAATCAACAAAAATATGGATGTTGCAGCGGAATAAAAATACTAATAAAATAATACAATCTTGAACGAATAAAGAACGAAAAGTAACCAAGAAAGTGATGAATGATGAACGAATGATGATACGGTGATGGTGACGTGGCCTGGTGGACGTCGTGGTGGTCAATGGTGGACGGTGGTGATGGATCTTGGTGGTTCTTGATGTTCTTGAATAAAGATTGTTGATGACGTAATAAGGCACAGCACTTAATACTTGAAAGATTTGTGAAACGATTTAATGAATGATTTATGATTGTCGATGGATAGGATAATTGATCAAGCTCACACAGATACCCTCTCAATTATTTTGAAGCTCACACAGATACTTCGGGTTTAAAGCTCACACAGATACTTTATATTTGTAAGTAAAACTTAACAAAAGGTTTTTAATTTATAACTTGAATCTATGATGATCAAAACAAACAACTAAGGATGCTTATTTATAGTAAGGTCATCCGTCACAAACTAGGAACGAAATAGGAAACAAATTAAGAACCCTACACGGTTCCCAATACTCGGCCAAACCGTGTATCCTACTCTTCTTAGGGTTTCTATTTCTATCCTATGGATTAAAAATAATCCTTATTTAATCTGAAAGATAAAATAATAAATAAAAGATTAAGTTGTAGTAACAAACCCTAACAACTTAATAACAAACTCTAAAAAACTAATAACTAACTTTGTAACCACCTTGTAACAACTTTAACAAACTAGTTGTAACAAACTAGTAACAAACATTAACTAACTAATTAAAATAACAAAAAGAATAAAACACAAAACCTAATTAATCTAGGGATTCGTGCCCTCCACGTCGCAACCCTTGGCACGACTTCCAAGGTGGTTTCCCGCTACCGTCCTTTGTTCTTTCAATACGTCTTCCCAAGCTAACTTAAAAATCCGTATTGAACCCATATCGAACATTTTTAACCTTTCTTTGGGCCGTGGGTCACGACCTCGAATCCTTGCTAATGCTCCTGCATCATACTCTCTCAGTTTTTGAGAATTTGACCTCAAATTAAGATCACGTAACTCTCGAGTAGACTTGGATATGCTAGCTCTTGACTTGATGAGAACACGGTTTTCTTGACTTACCAAACCCATGTTCCGAGACTCCTTGTGCTCGTTGGTGTTAGCAACCAACCTTCCTTCCTGACCTCCAACACTCACGGCCTGCCCAAACTTGCGGCCTTCGACCTCCGTGATGCTCACGGCGTTCAGCTCCTCACGCCTCTCACGTTCCTCCCTACTTGGCAACCCCTCACAACCTCCATGTCCCCCATGAATTTCGACCAACCCAACACCACACGCTCTCGACTCTTCATTACCGTTGCTCGGTGTCCCTTCCCCTAACTCCATAAATAAGCTTCTCTTTGAATTAGGTGGCCTAGGTTTGATTCTTGATAAAGGTTGGAGATCATAGATGGTACCTCCTTTAGTAACGCTATATACATTTGTTCTCCCATCATGTATAACGTTCCTATTGTATTGCCAAGGCCTTCCAAGTAATATACGACACGCGTTCATAGGGACGATGTCACACCACAGTTTATCTTCATAAGGTCCAATGTTGAAAGAAATTAAGGCTTGTTTCTCCACCCGTACGCCTTGGTTCCCATCTAACCATTGCAACTTGTACGGTTTTTCTCTAGCCCTAATACTTAACTCCAACTCCGAGACTAAGGTTTTTGAAACAACATTAGTGCAAGACCCGCTATCAATAATCAAGTCGCACTTTTTTTCCCTCTACCTTAAAACGAGTATGGAACACATTATCCCTTTGTTCCTCACCTTCCGTTGTGGACTCCACATGTAAAGCACGTACTACGAGGCAATCCCCCTCGTCCTCACTCTCGGCTCCCACGGTTTTTCTGTCCACTTTTTCCTCCTCAACTTTCTCCTCCTCAACTAATTCAGGTACAACAAAGTTTGGAACCATACCTTGAAGTTCTTGAATTGACAAGGTTCTCTTTTGAGGGCAATCGGTAGCGATGTGTCCATAGCCCTGACACTTATAGCATCTTCTAATAGTACTCCCTCGAGGATCAGGAATACCTTGCTTGAATGTACTTTTGGCCTTTTCGGCCCCTTCTTCTTTAGACGCCTCTTTAGTTTTAGGCGTGGCATTGGTGGTGTATGATGATGAGCCTTCTCCGACTCTCGTGCTTTTATAAGAATTTATCTTCCTTGCTTTGTCATGTCTTTCAAACTTCAAAGCAATCCTGCACACATCATAATAATCTTCATAGTTTTGAATCTCAACCCTTGAAGCTAGGGTTGGTACCAAACCACGAATAAAACGAGCAATCTTTAACTCCTCCCTCTCATCTAAATCACATACAATGGTCGTCTTTTCAAATTCCCTAATGTATTCTGAAACGGTCATATTCTCTTGGGTTAAAGAATGGAGTTTTAGGTAGTTTTCTTGATTGTAGTCCTTTGGCAAAAACTTCTTTACCATGTGTTCTTTTAAATTTGCCCAAGACTTGATCTTTTCTTTGTGTTGCTTCTTTCTTTGCCTCACAAGGTTCTCATACCATAGCGAAGCGTATTTGGTAAGCTTTAAGATAGCCACTTTAAACTGCTTCCGGTCATCGTATTCCTTGTACTCAAAGACTCTCTCCGTTTGTCTCAGCCACTCCAAGAAATCTTCCGGATCCATGTCTCCTTTGAATTCAGGGATGTCAAGTTTGAGACTTCTATCATCATCGTTCTTGTCCCAAGTCTTGCCCTTAAATTCAGCTTCTTCCTCCGAGTCACTCGCCCTAGATGAGGACTCTCCCGTCTTTTTATGACCTCCTTTGGTCATCATTGTCTTTATGAGATATTTGAGCTCTTGGATTTCGGACTTTAATTCCATGTTGCTCTCCTCCCATGATTTTTCTTCTCCGTCTTGAGATCCTACCATGTTGATAAACTTTCCCAAGAACTGGTGTAATAAAAATTAGACCAAGAACCAAAGCTCTGATACCAATTTGATGCGTATTTGGGGTGATAACCAATAAAGATAATCAACAAAAATACGGATGTTGCAGCGGAATAAAAATACTAATAAAATAATACAATCTTGAACGAATAAAGAACGAAAAGTAACCAAGAAAGTGATGAATGATGAACGAATGATGATACGGTGATGGTGACGTGGCCTGGTGGACGTCGTGGTGGTCAATGGTGGACGGTGGTGATGGATCTTGGTGGTTCTTGATGTTCTTGAATAAAGATTGTTGATGACGTAATAAGGCACAGCACTTAATACTTGAAAGATTTGTGAAACGATTTAATGAATGATTTATGATTGTCGATGGATAGGATAATTGATCAAGCTCACACAGATACCCTCTCAATTATTTTGAAACTCACACAGATACTTCGGGTTTAAAGCTCACACTGATACTTTAGATTTGTAAGTAAAACTTAACAAAAGGTTTTTAATTTATAACTTGAATCTATGATGATCAAAACAAACAACTAAGGATGCCTATTTATAGTAAGGTCATCCGTCACAAACTAGGAACGAAATAGGAAACAAATTAAGAACCCTACACGGTTCCCAATACTCGGCCAAACCGTGTATCCTACTCTTCTTAGGGTTTCTATTTCTATCCTATGGATTAAAGATAATCCTTATTTAATCTAAAAGATAAAATAATAAATAAAAGATTAAGTTGTAGTAACAAACCCTAACAACTTAATAACAAACTCTAATAAACTAATAACTAACTTTGTAACCACCTTGTAACAACTTTAACAAACTAGTTGTAACAAACTAGTAACAAACATTAACTAACTAATTAAAATAACAAAAAGAATAAAACACAAAACCTAATTAATCTAGGGATTCGTGCCCTCCACGTCGCAACCCTTGGCACGACTTCCAAGGTGGTTTCCCGCTACCTTCCTTTGTTCTTTCAATACGTCTTCCCAAGCTAACTTAAAAATCCGTATTGAACCCATATCGAACATTTTTAACCTTTCTTTGGGCCGTGGGTCACGACCTCGAATCCTTGCTAATGCTCCCGCATCACAATCTTATTTAACAAATTGACTAGTAATTCATAATTACTTATAAAATGGTCATTTCAATAGTCGTCAATACGATGTACAACACTTGTAAAAATAATCAACCTGATTCATTCTAATTTTGATATTTCATAAACATCGATTAATGTTTGACAATTGAGACGTTTCAATTTTAAACACAAATCTTACATTAAGATTTAACCTCTGATTTCTCGATATTCTATTTTAAGGAATCTGATCAACTCGTATCAATATACACTTGGTTCAGTTTATCAATTAAGGGAATTGTCCTATAGGTGTGACCTAAAGGGATCAACTGACCACCACCGTCATACGACAGTAATGTCAAACTCTAGCTAGCCAATCATTACCGATTAATGTTGGTCAATTGACTAAATAATTTCGAATCATCCCTTGCGCATTCTCGTCATGAGATTTAATTATGTGATCGCACTATTGTTGAGGACACATTTCCCAACACTTCATTCATATCATTTGGGAGTCATTTGTCCTTGAAAAATTTGTGAGATTCGTGCTTCAAAAATAGCACCGTGTTCAAGTTCTTTGGGTTTGAAAGTTATGAAATCTTTGTTGTCTGGGTTACGTTGTTTGCTAACTTGGCTATTTAAACTTCACATATCCAAATTATCTTAGCCTTTCTTAACCATTACCCACATATCTTCCTTTTCCTCAGCATGTGTCGAAGTCATTAGATTGGTATGTATATGTACGGTTGTAGAGTTTATTTTCATGTTAGATTACAAGCATGTTCTCATGGGTCGAAGTTAGGTAAGTGTCACTACAAAAGTACTTCTTTCTATCTTTTACACATTCACCCTCTGCTTATTGTGCGATTTGAGCGACCCACGAGAGTCCATTGTGATAAGTCTTTATGGTTGATAGATTAGCAAAGTTTGACAACTTCATAACTCGTTTGCATGATTTATTTACTAGTTGCTTGTTGACTTGACATTAAATTGGTTTAGGCTTAACATTTGCATTTCGCACTGAGATTGAAATCGTTTCATTAGTTTAAGATCGAGTCTAGTTCTTGCTTGAGGACAAGAAAGAGTTTAGTTTGGGGAATTTGATGCGTGTCTATTTTATGATGTTTTCACATCCATTTTACACGCATTTCAGAGCTCATTTATGAGTTTTGGACTATTATTTTTCCTATTTTGTCTACTTTCGTATTTTTGTCCAATATTGCAGATTTATGCGGAAATAAGCCAATTTCGAACCAAATCCGTCCTCAAGTGATTTGCATAGCTAAGGACATAAAGGAATGGAGTTTAGTGCGCGTTTGAAAGACCAAAGGATTGATTTAAGAAGCAAAAATAGCTGATACATCAGGTATATCAGTCGACCGACTGAGGATACTGGTTAGTCGACCAATATACCTGACGAGGAATTTTCAGAAGCTTTAATTCCAAGATCAGAAACTTGAGGAAGCCCGATATTTGGTCGACCGACCAGCATCATCGGTCGGTCGACCACAAGGCCTGAACCGAAAAAATCAAAAACAAGGCAAAGCCCATGAACGTGATTAGGTTTAAGTAGCAATTTAAGGGATTATTATAAAAGGGCTAATCACCCCTTTGTATTATTCATCCAGTCTTAGCATACATCAAGTCCTAATTTAGTTTTTAATCTTTAGGGTTTAGAATACTTTACACAAACAATCAGTTACCACACAAAGTTTCAATATTATTCAACCTTTCAGTTCTCATCTTTTCCTAGTTACGGTAATTCTTATTTCTTAATTCAGTTTATTTATATTTTTGTTAGTATTATACCGAATAGTTAGAATCCAAAACCTTGTTATTGTTAATTGCATAATTGTTATCGTCTTAATCATGTTATTTACTGTTGTTATTGTTAAAGTTTATGTTTTTCATTAGTACCATGAGTAGCTAAACCCCCAATTGTTAGGATGTAGGCGAATTATAGTGTAGAAGGCGTAGTTTAGGGCAACCCGTAACAGTGTTTGGTCAACCGACTGGCTTCTCTGGTCGGTCGACTGAGCAGGTTGGTTGATAGTAGAGTTTTGTGTCGGTCTAAGATTGTGATTTTATCACAATCGTGTCTTTTAATACGGGTCTTTAGTTACGGGTTGTCAAGTATTTGGTATTTGGTTAAGGTGCGGTTTTGTGTCGTTTTTACCATTGTTTCATGTTTATCTTTTTGGCCAAGGGAAATCGTTCCACGGTTCAAGAATGGCGCATGAGTTTCAACATCAACCAACCATCTTGCTTGAGAAGTAAAGTTTTGAAGAATAGAACCTTTTATGAACAAACGAAGTGAAGAAAGCAAGCCCAGTCAAAAACGCAGGCTGCGAAAGGAACAACAGCCTGCGGAAGAAGGCGCAGCCTGCGGTGACTGACGCAGGCCTGCGGCTGGGGACGCAGCCTGCGGTTTCGACTGTCCAGTTTCGTTATTTTCAGCTTTTGAGAGTGTTGACCTAGGGTTTCGTGAGCCCATATATACCCAAGGCTGAAATGTTAGGAGGGAGGATCTTATCATTAGAACTCCTACACTTACTCTTGAATTAAGTGCACAATCTTGTAATCTTTCTTCATTTGTTAAGCTTGTAATTGTTAATGAGGAGCTAATCTCCTTTCTCTTGGTGTAATTCCGATCAAAGTCTCCGACTTTGACCTTGTAAGACTCTAGAACCTTTTTCATTTATGTAATGTTGTTTCTTAAGTTTATATTTTATATTCTAAGTAATTAATTGTGTGGATTGATCACCCTTGCATCTTAGTTGTTTAGATATTGCATATGTTAAGTAATCGGTTTAGTTTACTTAATGTTATTTGAAGCAAGCTTGTTTGTATGTTGAGTTGGCTTAGATGAAACATACTTGTGAGTAGGAAATTACATGACTTTTCTTACTTTCATGGTTTAATGTTAGTAAGATTAGTTTCTCTTCACATCTTTTGGTTTAATCTTCATTGCTTGGTTGTAATCTTGGGTTATGGTTTAATAACTCGGGTTAGAATTAAAGGAATTGCATATAAGGTTTAGTTGTGTGATTCATTTTCTTAAGATGTTGGTTAGGGATAGATAGATTAGGGGTTGTTAGAGTCGAGCAAATCATTTGTCGGGTGACTTTGTGACGATTACTTCAGGTATTTCTCTCCTATTGATTTTCTGCACACTACTTGTTTGTGATATTGTCTAGTCCAACTTTTACTCATTTATTACTCATTTGAATGTTTCCAATCATTGATTCCCCAATTATGTTACATCATTGTTTTCCACTTGTGTTAATAGCCATTGTTTGTTGATAAGTAAATTGTCATTAGTTCTTGTTTGTCATTAAGTTATCATTTAGTTTTTGTTTAAGCAAGTTTTAGTTTATTTTCCTTCTCTTGGGTTCGACCCTTGACTTTCGCTTTACTACTTTTGTTAGAGTCTAGTAAAGTCTAGTTTAGGTTTTATATAATTTATTTGGTAGGTTAATTAGTGCATATAACGACCGCTAGTTTCAATCCTATCAAATTTTGGCGCCGTTACCGGGGAAGGGCAACATAGCTAAAGCTTGTTTGTGTTTTGTTGTTGTGTTGAACTTTTAGTTGTGTTTTCTTTATTTGTTTTTAATCATTATTAGTCAATATGGTTTATCTTTGTAAGTAACTGGTAGTTCTAATTAGTTTTGTTTAGTGTGTAGTGTTTTGAGCTTATGCCTAGGTCACAAGAAGGGGATACCAACGTTGAATTAGAGGAAAGTGCGGCTTATTCGTGGCTCTTCTCGAACCCCTTCTACCACCGTAACCATCGAGAGGAGGAAGCAAGCCCACCAAGTAGCTACACATCCATTGAGAACTCACCCTCACCAATAGAGATTGACCCAATTGAAGTTGAATACCCAAGAATGGCAAACGACACGAGAACTATTAGAGAGCTTCGTGCTCGGAATTATGGGGAAAAACCATCATGCATCACATATCCACCAATGGGGGCCAACGGAACCTTTGAATTGAAGGGTTATTTCATCCACAACCTTCCCAAGTTCTATGGTTTAGCGGGCAATGATCCAAACCGACATCTAGCGGAATTTCACATGATGTGCCAAGGCACCATTCCTACCGTAGTATCCGAGGATCAATTTAAGTTGTGGGCTTCTCCCTTTTCTCTACACGATGCCGCGAAGGATTGGCTATATTATCTACCTCCGGGCATCATAAGCACATGGACGGATATGAAAGCGGCCTTCTTAGAGAAATACTACCCGGACTCCCGCCACAATCATGCCAAGAAGGCGATAACATCTATTGAGCAAGGGAGTGGGGAGACCATGTATGAGTACCGGGAGAGATATAAGAAGCTTGTAGCTCAATGCCCATACCATGGCTTGAGTGGAAATGATTTGCTTGTTCATTTTTATGATGGCCTAAACGAGCAAGACCAACGGATGGTCAACTCCACCACCGGTGGAGGATTGGAAAATTATTCGGTGGTGGAGGCTAATGAGCTCATTGAGAGGCTCGCCGCTAGTACAAGAATGCATGGAAGGTCCCGTCAAGCTACAAAGAATACTTCCGCCATAGGAGGTCTTCTTCAACAAATTCAAAACTTGAGAAAAGTGTGGAAGAACTCAAGCTTCTTGTAGCCAACATGTTGGTAGGCTCACAAGGAGATGGTGGAAGCCAAGGTGGCCAAGTTTAATGTTCCTTTTGCCAAGGTCCTCACCCGGTAGAGATTTGTCCTATCATGCAAGAGGAGGATGTCGGGGTGGAAAATGTAAGTGCAATGGGACAAGGACACTACAACTCAAGGAACCCCTCCGGTGGTGGGTACTACAAATATGACCCAAGTGGAGCCACTTACAACATAGGCACATGAGATCACCCACACTTTAGTTGGGGAGGGGATAAATCAAAGAGTTTTGTAAATGGACAATTCAACCACTTGAGGGATCAAGGACAAAATCAACAAGGAACAAACTTTCAATGAAACACAAATTTTCAATGACCACCCAATGGTGGAAATCAAGGCAATACTTCACAAAAGGCCAACGAAGAAGACATGTCCATGAAAGAGATGCTCAAGGCCCTTTTGAAAGGACAAGCGGAATCCGACAAGAGGTCAACAAATGAGAAAACCATGAATGATGCAAGGTTTACAAACCTTGAGAATCAAATGGGGCAAATTTCCGAAGGGATGGCAAAGAACAATCAAAGATATTCCTCTTCAATTCCTTCCACCACTCTCCCTCCTCCTCGGAAAAATGCTAGTGCCATGACCTTGAGGAAGGGAAGAACTCTAGACACCCCTCCCAAGAAGACAAGAGCTAAGTCCAAGGAAAGGGTAATTGAAGAAATCGAAGAGGTGGAGGAGGAACTAGAGGTCACTCCAAGAGTTGAAACATCCTCAAAAGGAAAGGAGAAGGAGGTGGACACCAACACTCCACCAACCAAGGAAGTAGGTAAGGAGCCCCGGAAGAAAGCAAATGACACTTTGGGGAATCTCTCAAAGGACCTTGAACCGGAGGTACCATTCCCAAGTGCTCTCACAAATCCTAAAAGGATTGATAAAGACTCCGATCTTTATGAAACTTTTAGGAAATGTGAGGTCAACATCCCTCTCTTTACTATTATCAAATCCGTTCCTAGGTATGCAAAGTTCCTCAAAGAACTTTGTACCCCTAAACGGAACCCAAGATAAGGAGTTGAGAGAGTCACGGTTAGTGAGCATGTCTCGGCAATTTTCAAAAGAAACCTTCCCGAAAAATGTGATGATTCGGACATGCTAACTATACCGTGCTCCATTAAGGGTGAATCTTTTGCTAGAGCCATGTTAGACTCGGGGTCCTCCATAAATGTCATGCCTTACTCCGTGTATGAGACTTTAGAGTTACCCCCCTTTAATTTGTCTAAGTCCAATGACGTCATTCAATTGGCGGACCGGTCAATAATTCACCCCAAAGGCTTTGTTGAGGATGTTATAGTAGAAGTTGACAAATTTATGTTCCCGGCCGATTTCTATGTTCTAGACATGGAGCCGGATTCCAAGGCTACACCCCTCTTGCTAGGAAGACCTTTCATGAGAACATCTAAGACCAAGCTTGACATGTATGATGGCAACTTAACAATGGAATTTGAAGGAAACATCATAAAATACAATGTGTATAAGTCAATGAAAAGAACCGATGATTTGAGCTTTTGTTACTTTCTGGATGTCATTGAGCCATTATCAAATCAAGTTTATAAACTTTGTCATAGGAGGCCTCTTGAAGTGGCCCTCGCTAACAATGTCAAGGAGGAAGGGTTGCATTTCCTGTTGTCTAATGATGTGCAGGAAACTATCCCAGCAATGGAGGAGGAAGAGCCTTTAGAAGAAACTAAGGAAGAAGAATCGGCTGAAGAAAGCAGTGCAAACCGCAGCCTGCGGCTCGGGACGCAACCTGCGGCCACAGACGCAGCCCTGCGGTATACAACGCAGCCTGCGGTTTCTTCTAGCGCAGCCTGCGGTGTCCAAGGCAGCCTGCGTTATTCACTGAACTCCCCACAACAAATTATTTTCCAAGAACACCAACCCTTCCAAACCAGGTTCATTCCCTTAGAGGCCTCCCTTGAAAGACCACTACCCTCCACTATAAAACCACCCACCCCCAATCTCAAGCCACTTCCCGATCATTTGAAATACATTTTTCTTGGTGAAGAAAGTACCCTACCTCTTATAATTTCAAACAAACTCGAGGGAGACCAAGAGAAAAGGTTTGTGGAGGTTTTGCAAAGGTACAAAGGCGCTTTTGGGTGGAGTATTGCGGATCTCAAGGGGATAAGCCCAAGCATTTGTATGCACAAAATTCGTTTAGAAGGAGAAGCGAAGCCGGTTCGACAACCGCAAAGGAGATTGAATCCTCCAATGATGGACGTTGTGAAAGAAGAAATCATCAAGCTACTCCAAATCAGAATCATCTACCCCATTAGCGACTCGCAATAGGTAAGTCCCACTCAGTGTGTACCCAAAAAGGGCGGGGTGACGGTAATCGAAGGCAAAGAAGGAGCCTTAATCCCCACTCGGATTCAAATCGGGTGGAGAGTTTGCATCGATTATCGCCGCCTCAACGTTGTGACCTTCAAAGACCATTACCCCTTGCCCTTCCTAGATCAAATGCTAGAAAGGTTGGGGGAAGAGAGTATTATTGTTTTTTGGATGGCTACTCCGGATATTTTCAAATCCCAATTAAGCCGGAGGACCAATCAAAAACAACGTTTACGTGCCCCTTTGGAACATATGCATACCGGAGGATGCCTTTCGGGCTATGCAATGCTCCGGGTACCTTTCAAAGATGTATGATGAGTCTTTTTTCGGATCTTGTGGAAAGAGTTTTAGAGGTCTTCATGGATGATTTCACCGTCCATGGAGACAAATTTGATGCATGGTTGGACCACCTAACTATGGTCCTATCACGATGCACGGAGTCACACCTTGTGTTGAACTCAGAAAAATGTCATTTCATGGTTAAAAGTGGCATCGTGTTCGGACACATAGTATCGAAAAGAGGGATTGATGTGGATGTGGCGAAGGTGGAGGTGATAAAAACTTTGCCATATCCCACTAATACTCGAGATATAAGGTCGTTCCTAGGACATGCGGGCTTCTACCGAAGGTTCATTAAAAACATTTCAAAAATTGCTTACCCCTTGTGCAAGCTCTTGCACAAGGATGTGGAGTTTGTTTTCGATGATGCTTGTAGGTTGGCTTATGATGCTTTGAAGGAAAGGGTTGGTGACGGAACCCATTATTCAAGCTCCGAGATGGGACCTCCCTTTCGAGATAATGACGGATGCTAGCGACTATGCTCTTGGCGCAATTCTAGGCCAAAGAGAAGGAAAGGTGGCACATGTAATTCAATATGCCTCCTCGCTATTAAACGATGCTCAACGGAACTACAACACTACGGAGAAGGAATTCTTGGCGGTGGTGTATGTTATTGAAAAGTTCCGGTCTTATCTTTTGGGAGCCAAGGTTGTCATCTACACCGATCACAAAGCTATAAGACAACTTGTAGACAAGAAGGACACCAAAGCTAGGCTAATGAGATGGGTGCTCTTGTTGCGCGAGTTTGATGTTGAAATCAAGGACAAAGAAGGGAGTGCAAATGTTGTGGCCGATCATTTCAGTAGGCTCACATCAATGAGGATTTGTCAAGGAAGATGGGAGTGGTTGATGGAAGTCTACCCCATGAGTCACTTTATGGGTTGAGAGCTATTGAGCCATGGTATGCAAATCTTGTAAATTATATCGTGACCAAAAGGCTTCTAACTACCTTATCCTCAAGCCAAAGAGATAAGATTAAAAAGAATGCCCGATATTTCATTTGGGACGATCCGTACTTGTGGAAGATGTGTCAAGATAATATCGTTCGCTGTTGCATTCCGGATGTAGAAGTGCCCTCAATTCTTTGACATTGCCATGAATATGCTTGTGGGGGACACTTTGGTCCGCAAAGAACCGCCCGAAAAATCTTGGAATGTGGTTTCTATTGGCCAAGTATTTTTCAGGATGCCCAAGCTTATGTGAAGTCTTGCGATCGTTGCCAAAGGTGCGGGAATATCTCTCGACGGAATGAGATACCCCAACAACCTATCCTCTTTTGCGAGATTTTTGATGTGTGGGGCATAGATTTTATGGGACCATTCCCGAATTCAAGTGGGTACATCTACATCTTACTTGCGGTTGATTACGTGTCCAAGTGGGTGGAAGCAATCCCCACAAGAGTAGATGATGCAAAAACCGTTTCTAGCTTCATCCAAAGCTTTATCTTCTCAAGATTTGGATATCCTAGGGCAATCATAAGTGATCGGGGCACACATTTCTGCAATCGAATCATTCGAGGCTTATTAAAGAAGTATGGAGTCATCCACAAGATCTCCACCGCTTACCACCCTCAAACCAACGGACAAGCGGAAGTATCAAATCACGAAATCAAAGGAATCCTTGAGAAAACGGTGAACCCGGACCGGAAGGATTGGAGTAAAAGGTTGTCTGATGCTTTGTGGGCATACCACACGGCCTACAAAACTTCAATTGGCATGTCTCCATATCGCCTCATTTATGGAAAGACATGTCACTTGCCGGTTGAAGTTGAACACAAAGCCTATTGGGCGATCAAATCATTCAATCAAAGCATAGATGAGGCGGGGTTGCACCGCAAATTGCAAATTCAAGAGATGGAGGAGCTCTGGTTGGATTCCTATGATAACGCGGCCCTCTACAAGGAAAAGGCAAGAGTGTGGCACGACAAGATGATTGCCCGAAGGAGTTTCAAGGAAAACGACAAGGTTCTTGTATTTCAAAATAGGTTTAAGCTTTTTGCAGGCAAGTTGAGGTCCCGATGGTTTGGTCCTTATGTTGTGAAGAAGGTGCATCCTCATGGAGCGGTGGATGCGGAGGATCCCAACTCGGGAAGATTAATCAAGGTGAATGGACAACGAATTAAAGCTTACCATGAAGGAATACAAGACATGGGAGGGGAAGAAGTTCAATTGGAAGACCCCGTCTATGAAAGTTGACAAGCAAGAAGCATCAAGTCGAGCCATCGACAATAAATAACGGCAAAAGTTTGTAAATATTCCATCCCTTTTTTCAAGCTGTAATTTCATGCATTTCCCGTTTTAAGAATTTTGTTTTTGTGTTCGTTTCCTTACAAACAACTTGAAGTTACTAATACGTGTGTTAAGATAATTTAAACTTGTGAGAGGTATGGCAAAGTGTGTGAAGAACGTTGATGTCAAGAAGGAAAAGAAAGTGATCCCGTGTTTTGGCTAAGTAACGGAGTGAGGTGAGAAGTTGAACCATGTGAAAAAGAGGGAGGAAAACTGAAGAAAAAAACCAGCGAGGGGCGCAGGCTGCCTGCTACAACGCAGCTTGCGGTGCAGGTTGATTTTGAGGCAAAGAAAAAAATCAGAAAACAGTCAAAACCGCAGCCTGCGTGATTTACCGCAGCCTGCGGTGTATGACGCAGGCCTGCGTAATTTTACGCAGCCTGCGGTTCTCACGGGATATTGATTTTTTTTCCTTCTTATCTCGTGTCCTCAATCCCCTTCCCCATTATTCAACTTTCAGATTTCCTTCACAACTCCAAAACACATTCAAACTTCAAAACCCTTCACCAACATCTTCATCTACCACATACTTCATCATCCTAACTCAAGGCTTCAATAATCAATCAACCATCACCAATTTCTTAAGCTTGTACAGCAACAAAATCAACCACTCACACCATCAAACCCAAAAATCAAAAACCTAACCAAAACCCTAGATTTTTTCTCCTTCAATCTCAAGGTTTACCAACGGATTCAAGGTTCAATCGGGTTCTAGCAAGGTTCTATCAACTCCTCTCACTACTTTGGTGCAAATTAGGGAAGGTATAAATACTTTTACACCCTCTTAACAATTTTCATCAAAAGTTAGTCTAGAAATCAATTTTAGGATTGATTTTTGGTTTTTAATTGTTGTTTAGTCATCTTGTTGTTGTGGTAAAACATATTTTCTGGGTGAGATAGAGGAAGCCGTCAACAAACACAATCCCAAACTGTTTTCCAAAGTCTTGCATACCAAGTGTTTGTTGGTTTGCCTCTTAGAGTGAAAAACCTTTTTTGAGTGGTATTTTTCAAGTTGTAAAAGTTCTATCTTTCGCAAATGGCCCCCAAGTTATCAAAGTTGTTTAGAGGGAAGGGACAGAAAAGAGCCGCGGTGGAGGATCCCGTGGAGGAGGATGAAGTGGTGTTTGCGGGTCATGAGGGTTTGAATGCGGCAGCCCTTAAGATTTGGAACAAATTTTTTCCACCAAAACCTCAACATGTTGTATCCACGAAATTCCTTTGCCCTACCACCTTGAGGGACCTAGGCCTTTTCGACATCACCCTTTAACTTCTTACACTAGTACAGAAATGTCATTTGGCAACGGTCAAAAAGCACTTATGGCAACGGTTCCACGACCGTTGTAAATCGGGGCGTTGCCTTAAACGACCACCTACGGCAACGGTTTTCAACCGTTGCCAAAAGTTATTTTTGGCAACGGTTGCTATTACTGACCGTTGCCAAAAGTTATTTTTGGCAACGGTTGTTGTTAGTAACCGTTGCCAAAAGTTGTTTTTGGCAACGGTTATTAACAGCAACCGTTGCCTTATGTATATAAAAGGCAACGGTTCATTTTAACAACCGTTGTCGTTGCTCAATTAAAATTTTAAAAAAAAAATATATTCCAATAATATATTTTTGGGTAAATGTAAAATTTTTAATTAAGATAATAATTAATTACAAAACCAATATATATACACTTCCGTTCTCAAAACAATGTACATATATAATTCTAGAGGAACTTCAAACTAACTCGAGCCATTAAGAAACTTGAATTTCAAATAACAAGGAGTGTGCCATGCACCGGAAACCTGAAAAGTTCAAGGACTGACAAAAAATAATTATATCATACATTAACAATATGTACAAATGTACAATACAATGTCAGCATCCTGTAACTCCTACACTATGTTACAGACTTCATAATTAATCAAAAAATCAACACATTAATACATTATCAAACAAATCAACATAATTACATTAACAAAAGTAATAAAAAATAGTAAAAACAGAAAATTACCATAACCAAGAAGAACAGAATTGAGAGAAGCAAAAATAGCAAAGCCATAACAAATTTTTTGGTACTACTTTTCCTAAGAATTTGAGCCTCATATTCAGCTACAACATCTAATTCCTCCAAATCTGGTGAATCCATTCTTATATACTTGTACAAAATCTAGTAATTACCAAAGTAGCGGCTCGAAGCCTACCTAGAAAATGATACTTGGGACACCACTTACCGGTCTTATACCTATGAGTTTCTCTCAACCCTAACCGAGCTTGATGTTGAGGAGGGTGAGGATAATAATTTTAGGTTCCGATTAAGCGGTTCTTGGCATGAGTGCACTCTCTCGGAGGTCCGGGAAATCCTCAAAATATCCAAACCACCTTCTTTCATTCCTTCCATTAGGCGCACCCCCGATGACCTTTGGTTAGGGCTCACCGGATCTTCCTTCACCACCAAAGATGATAAGGTCTCCTCCATCACCAACCCCCCTCTCCGCATCATAGCACGTTTTATTGTTAGTCTTTTCTTTTCGGTGGGGGAACCTACCAAGGTTAATGATAAGATAAAGATTTGCTTATGGAGTATGCTTCCGGAGGGGAGCGGAGTCCCGAATTGGGCGAAAATGTTCATGGATGCTTGTCTCAAGCATAAATTAAAGAGTTCGGGGGGGGGGGGGACGTTAACAACGGAGGCCTTGTTACCTTCTTTTTCTGGCACTTTGAGGGCCAAATTCCCGCCAATCAATCTATCAATGAAGCCAAGGGGATTTGCTATTACAATGGGCATGCACTTCAAGAGTGCAACATGTTCCGAATCACTTGTCTATCACCTTTAGGGGGTTTTTGGCTTGGCAAGGATGGATTACCTTTTCTCCGTCTTCCGTCGGAGAGACCTATTCCAAGTGGGGTCCGAGCTCGAGACTTCTTGTGCAAAATTGACCCTACCCTTGAAGGAGGAGAACAAAGAGGAAATGAAAGGGAAGGGAGGAGATCTAGTGTTTCTCGGGAAGCGTTTAGGAGGGAGCGTAATGAGGGAGGAATGGAAATTGTACCAATTGAGGACTCTCCCAATCGGATGTCGGGTGGTTACTCTCACATGGAAGACACGAAAATGTCGGATGTCGGAGGGTCTACAAACCCGCCCTTGGCACCTTGGCAACAACAAATGTTAAATCATTTTGAGAGTACCCGACAAGCTCTCCAAGGCATAAGCGGCAAAGTTGAGAGCTCATACTCTTGGCAACAACAACAAGAGCCAAGGTTGAGTGAATTGGACAAATGGAGGATTGCCTCCATTGAGCATAAGATCAGAGCCGTGAAGGAGGCCGAGGAGGAGCAAAACCGGATGATTTCGTAGATGCACCGGCACCAACAAGAATCTCTTGCTTGGCAACAAGTACAAGATAAGCGTTGGAGGGACCAACAAAAGATGTGGGAAGACCAAAACGCTTGGAGAGCGGAGGCCACCTCCCATTTCGGCATGCAAAATGAGAGGTATGACCAATACCTTGATGATTCATATGAGGATGCACAAACCTAAGAGGACACTCTTGGGCTTGTGCAAGGGCTTTTTGGAATGACTCTCTACCCAAACGATCCCACCTACCAACCTCATCTCACCCAAGACCAACTCAACCAAAGCATGGGCCGGGTGAGACAAGTGAGAGAGCGCCAGGGTGAAAGGCGGGGGAGGAAGAGCACAAGTAGCTCCCAACCCCCCGGTTTGTGAAAGAAAGAATTTGGCACCTTCACACATTGAGGACAATGTTTGACTCAAGTGTTGGGGGGATGGTTTACATGAAAAGAGAAGAACTTCAAGCTTGTATTTATGTAATGTTTTCTTTTGTAAAAAAAATGAAAAAAAAAAAAAAAAAAAAAAAAGAGAGAGAGAATCCCGGCTAGGTGAAAACCCACAAGGGTGGGCGCCTAGGTAAAATTGGGAAGGTGGCCGAGGACAGAATGAAAACCCGAAAGGGCATTCCGGGCAAAATGAAAAATTGAGTTGCGAGCCACCACGAGAGGAAAGGAAAAGCTAAGGTGAAAACCCGAAAGGGCACCTTAGGGAAAATGAGAGAATGAAGAAAAAAAATGGAGGGACAAGAAGGGAGCGATAAGGAGGTTTTGGAAGGAGGTTAGGTATAGGTTTAATTTCTTTTTGAGTCGAAAATTTTTGGTTCTCAATCGGTGGTTTTTCGTTTGTGGTACTTGGATTGTCGATTGTTGGATGTTGGGGGCAACCAAGTAACACGAGTTTGCATTATGGAGTGATAAGGGGCATTATAAGTGGAGGTTATGATGTTTTTGATGGATGTTTGAGGTCACCTCGCTTTCACCTCGGGATGAGGTGAGGGTGACCATCTTGTGATAGGAGTTATAAGAATGGTGGATTTGTTGACGAGTCGGAGTTGGTGGTTTGTTGTGTCTTGTGTAGAGGAAGGCATAAGGAGGGCGAGTGAGGGAAGAGTGAATGTCAAACTATTGAGTCTAGATTTTTCTTTTTAATAGGTGGTTTGTGTCGAGGGAGTCATAAGAAGGGGGTTGTAAGGGAAGAGAGATCAATACACCTACACTTTCTTGTTGACTTTCGAAAATGCTTGTTTCGGGTTTTGCTCGGGACTAGCAAAAGTCTAAGTGTGGGTGTATTTGATAGTAGAGTTTTGTGTCGGTCTAAGATTGTGATTTTATCACAATCGTGTCTTTTAATACGGGTCTTTAGTTACGGGTTGTCAAGTATTTGGTATTTGGTTAAGGTGCGGTTTTGTGTCGTTTTTACCATTGTTTCATGTTTATATTTTTGATCGGGATCCGGTGGTCAAGGGAAATCGTTCCACGGTTCAAGAATGGCGCATGAGTTTCAACATCAACCAACCATCTTGCTTGAGAAGTAAAGTTTTGAAGAATAGAACCTTCTGTGAACAAACGAAGTGAAGAATGCAAGCCCAGTCAAAAACGCAGGCTGCGTAAGAAACAGCAGCCTGCGGAAGAAGGCGCAGCCTGCGGTGACTGACGCAGGCCTGCGGCTGGGGACGCAGCCTGCGGTTTCGACTGTCCAGTTTCGTTATTTTCAGCTTTTGAGAGTGTTGACCTAGGGTTTCGTGAGCCCATATATACCCAAGGCTGAAATGTTAGGAGGGAGGATCTTATCATTAGAACTCCTACACTTACTCTTGAATTAAGTGCACAATCTTGTAATCTTTCTTCATTTGTTAAGCTTGTAATTGTTAATGAGGAGCTAATCTCCTTTCTCTTGGTGTAATTCCGATCAAAGTCTCCGACTTTGACCTTGTAAGACTCTAGAACCTTTTTCATTTATCTAATGTTGTTTCTTAAGTTTATATTTTATATTCTAAGTAATTAATTGTGTGGATTGATCACCCTTGCATCTTAGTTGTTTAGATATTGCATATGTTAAGTAATCGGTTTAGTTTACTTAATGTTATTTGAAGCAAGCTTGTTTGTATGTTGAGTTGGCTTAGATGAAACATACTTGTGAGTAGGAAATTACATGACTTTTCTTACATTCATGGTTTAATGTTAGTAAGATTAGTTTCTCTTCACATCTTTTGGTTTAATCTTCATTGCTTGGTTGTAATCTTGGGTTATGGTTTAATAACTCGGGTTAGAATTAAAGGAATTGCATATAAGGTTTAGTTGTGTGATTCATTTTCTTAAGATGTTGGTTAGGGATAGATAGATTAGGGGTTGTTAGAGTCGAGCAAATCATTTGTCTAGTGACTTTGTGACGATTACATCAGGTATTTCTCTCCTATTGATTTTTTGCACACTACTTTTTTGTGATATTGTCTAGTCCAACTTTTACTCATTTATTACTCATTTGAATGTTTCCAATCATTGATTCCCCAATTATGTTACCTCATTGTTTTCCACTTGTGTTAATAGCCATTTTTTGTTGATAACTAAATTGTCATTAGTCCTTGTTTGTCATTAAGTTATCATTTAGTTTTTATTTAAGCAAGTTTTAGTTTATTTCCCTTCTCTTGGGTTCGACCCTTGACTTTCGCTTTACTACTTTTGTTAGAGTCTAGTAGAGTCTAGTTTAGGTTTTATATAATTTGTTTGGTAGGTTAATTAGTGCATATAACGACCGCTAGTTTCAATCTTATCATTGGTCGATCGACCGGATTAGATGGTCGGTCGACCGACGTCGTGTATGATCAGACCTGTTTTTGTACATTAAGTGCAATATCTTACAATAAGATCGAAGGGAGACTTGTTAGATGCTTAGTAATGACCAACCCGGGGATCGAAATATAAGGGAAGGGCATTAGTTAACGTTTTAAGACAGCTAAGTTACTAAGACCGAAGGGTATGTGACTTAGACGTTAGGAATCACCTATAATGTTGACAACCAGTATATGTGAGACCTAGGGACTAATAGTATAGGCCGAAAGGAATAATTAGTTAACATAGACCGAAAAGATTTGTTTGTGGGAAAATATCCGTATATATTCTCAATACTTTATATGCAGGATTATAACAAATTTATAGTGTATGATTAATAGTCACAAACGAAGAACAAGATTCAAAGATTGGGATTATGAATTAACCTTTTGTTCTTGCAAAGGCCTAAGATCAGATATCAAAACAGATATCCTCTTAATCGTTGCACCCAAGATGTCCTGAGAAATACCCTTTCCTGAGCTAGAAACTACAAAATTACTTTTAATTTTGTGTAAGTTGAAAAGCTAGAGAAAGAGGGAGTAGTTGCGTTGGAACTCGTACAGCATAGGGGGGCGTGCCATGTGCTATTTATAGGGGTGGTGTTTGATAGTCCGTATATCTCTTAACCACCTTACCTAGTTTAAATAGGATTGTAACACCCCCCATTTACCTAGGAGCCTGAATTAGGACTTCCAGAGCAAATAGGACCGTTACCATCCTGGATAACCAGGGTAGTAGATATACATAGTGAAAGAAACACAGTACTTTAAATGTAAATGGTTAAACTGAAACAATTACAAGCCATAGCCCAAAGGACTTCCAAACAACTGAATTAAATAAATGTTCAACTATAAAAAAAAACAAGACTAAGTGATCTAGTAGCTAGGTAGGTCTAGTCCATGTCTCTCTTCCATACCCAGTACTAGTCCCGTTGTCTCTGACCTGAAAGATCTACTCCCCATTCCGGATCATCGTAGGTGAACACGAATACACTGTCAACCTCGCGGTTGAGTAGGATAACACAATAATAAATAATGCAAACAAACAGTACATGCAATTGACCATGCTATGCTCGAGCTCAATCTCATTCTCATTCTCATTCTCAAACCTGTGACTCCCAGCCATACCGAACCTCCCGGCAGACTATACTCGGCCATCGCCGAACACCAGCTTAACAGCTGAGGTCACCAGGTCTAGCCCTGCAGAGCTAGCCTGGGCCCAATAATATCTCATCATCATCTCAATCTGTAGTCGTACTCATGCCATGCTTATGAATGCAAAAATAAAGAACTAAAACTGTATATGCATCTCATAAATAATCATACTTGCATCCATAGCATCCAATCCACATACAAACATAACACAATACAAAAGTAGTTCCAGTGTAACCTACCTGAAAAGCAGTATGTAAACAAGAAATCACCGGCTAATACTGTTCCTCTTCGAATTCAGTCCCGTCCCAGGGTCACAGAAAAGATCATAAGACATGTAACGAGCACAGAAAGTGGCACCATATAACATTAGAAGCTAATAAAGTGTTTTAAAACACGAATTGCCACATTCTACCCTCCTAAAAAAAAATTACGTCCTCGTAACATACCTTAAGTAAACAGTTCTGGATATCTTTCCTTCATCGAAACCTCAGTCTCCCAAGTAGCTTCCTCAACATTATGATTGGTCCATATTACCTTGACAAGCGCGGTCTCCCCATTCCTGGTTTTCCACACCTTCCTGTCAAGTATCTCCCTGGGGCGTCTCCTCGTAGGTGAACTGCTCATCGACCTCGATGACCTCATGATCAAGGATATGCGATGGGTCACTGATATACCTCCTCAGCTGTGATACATGAAACACATTATGCACCCTGGCTAAAGCTGGAGGTAGAGCTAATCGATAGGCCACCTCACCAACTCGCTCCAAAATCTCGAATGGCCCATTGAACTTCTGGCTCAACTTGCCCCTCTTGCCAAACCTCATCACTCCTCTCATGGGCGACACTTTCAGTAAAACTTTCTCTCCTGCCTCAAATGTGATGTCACTCCTCTTCAGATCAGCATAACTTTTCTGTCTATCCTGTGCAGCTCTCATCTTCTGATGAATCACCTGAACCTGTGCTACCATCTCCTGAATCATCTCAGGTCCCAAAGTTACCACGTCAGCTCTGTCATCCCAACAAACTGGACTCCGACATTTCCTCCCATACAATGCCTCAAAAGGAGCCATCCCAATGCTAGTGTGATAGCTGTTGTTGTACGAGAACTCTATCAAATCGAGTCTGTCCTCCCATGATCCTCCAAACTCAAGTACACAAGCTCTCAGCATATCCTCCAATGTCTGAATTGTCCTCTCAGTCTGGCCATCTGTTGCTGGATGAAATGCTGTACTCATCTTCAACGTAGTACCCATCAATGTCTGTAACTCTTGCCAAAATTTAGAGATGAATCTGGAATCACGATCAGATACAATATCCTTGGGCACCCCATGCAGCCTCACCACATACTTGACGTAAGCCTTTGCCAACTAAGCCTTACTCCAAGTTTCTTTCATCGGAATGAAGTGGGCTGACTTAGTCAGCCTGTCAACAATCACCCAAATCATGTCATTTCCTTTTGAAGTCCTCGGTAAGCGCACAATGAAATCCATGGAAATGCTTTCCCACTTCCATTCAGGCACATCCAGAGGTTGCAACTTCCCTTGCGGCCTCTTATGCTCCCCTTTGACCCTCTGACATACCAAGCAACGAGAGACAAACTCAGCTACCTCTTGCTTCATCTTTGGCCACCAAAAAGCTTTCTTTAAATCTTTGTACAACTTATCCCCTCCAGGATGAACGGAATAAGGTGTAGAATGAGCTTCAACCATAATCTTTCTCTTTAGCTCCTCATCTTCAGGCACACACCATCTCCCATCGAACCTCAAACTATCATCTTTGTGAACCTCGAACTTAGAATATGGCTCTGCTTCACTGGCTTTGCTCACTGCCTCACGCCACTTCTGAATTTTAGGACCACTCTTCTGAATATAACTCAGGCTCTATCGTCAAATCCCCCATAGTTTCACCCTTCCTTATCACTGCGATTCCCATCTGTCCCAACTAACGATACATACTCAGTCTAGACATGGCTGTGCATAGAGCGTGAACAGACTTCCTACTCAATGCATCAGCCACAACATTAGCCTTTCCTTCCTTGTACAGAATCTCCATATCGTAATCTCCAATAAGCTCGATCCATCTCCTATGGCGCATGTTCAGTTCCCTTTGAGTATAGATATACTTCAGGCTCTTATGATCAGAATACACTTTGAATGTAGCTCCATAAAGATAATGTCACCACAGCTTAAGTGCAAAAACTACCGCTCCAAGCTCCAGATCATGCGCCGGATAATTCTCCTCATAAGGCTTCAACTGCCTGGAAGCATAAGCAATCACTCTTCCGTTCTGCATCAGCACACATCCCAGTCCCTTCTTAGAAGCATCAGTATACACTTCAAAATTCTCGCTTCCTTCTGGCAATGTAAGGATAGGAGCTGTGGTAAGACGCTCCTTCAGATCTAAGAATGCCTTCTCACAGTTCTCATCCCAGACGAATCTGTTTTCTTTCCGCATCAACGAAGTCATCGGTTTGGCGATCTTCGAAAAATCTTTCACGAACCTCCTGTAATAACCAGCCAGCCCCAAGAAACTACGAATATCAGCTACATTCCTCGGTCGCTCCCATTTCGATATGGCCTCAATCTTGCTAGGGTCGACAGACACACCCTCCTTAGACACCACATGGCCTAGAAAAGCCACTTTCTCGAGCCAGAATTCGCACTTACTCAACTTAGCATACAGTTGATGATCCCTCAAAGTCTGTAAGACTAAGCTCAAATGTTTAGCATGCTCTTCTCTGTTCATCGAATACACCAAGATGTCATCAATAAACACCACTACAAACTGGTCCAGATAGGGACTAAACACTCTGTTCATTAAATCCATGAAAACAGCAGGTGCATTAGTCAAACCAAATGGCATCACTACGAATTCATAATGCCCATACCTCGATCTGAACGCAGTCTTGTGAATATCTGCATCTTTGATTCTCAGCTGATGATACCCTGACCTCAAATCAATCTTGGAAAATACACCAGCCCCACTCAACTGGTCAAAAAGATCATCGATGCGAGGTAAAGGATACCTATTCTTAATCGTCACATTATTCAGTTCCCTGTAGTCCACACACAGCCTCATGGTCCCATCCTTCTTTTTAACGAACAACACCGGCGCTCCCCAATGTGACACACTCGGTCTCACATATCCTTTGCTGGCTAGTTCCTCAATTGCTTCCTCAGTTCTTCCAATTCCTTAGGTCCCATTCGATAAGGTGCTTTAGAAATTGGCTCGGCCCCAGGTTTCAGATCAATGCCAAAATCCAAGTCCCTCTTTGGCGGTAACCCAGGAATTTCTTCTGGAAACACGTCTTCAAAATCCCTTACAACATCGATCTCCATGACTTGGGGTTTCTCTGCAGTCAGATCTCTCACATGGCACAACAGCATCTCATCACCCCTCTTCAGACAGGTCTTCAGCGCATTGATAGTTATCAGCTTCAGTTTAGGCTTTACTGAATATCCCTTGTAAGATACCCTCACTCCCCTGGGTCCCCTCAATGTGATCTTCCCTTGGTAGCAATCAATGTAGGCCTTATACTTTTTCAGCCAATCCATACCCAGTATCACCTCAAAGCCACCCAAAGGAAACTCTATCAAGTTCGATTCAAAACTTACATCTCCTACTTGGATCATTACATCGGTGTAAATTCTATTACAAGCTATGGACTCCCCAGACGGTATGGTTACAGAATCAGCTATACTACTATATACATTGAGTCCTATAGCCCTAGCATGCTCCACAGATATGAAAGAATGCGATGCACCAGAATCAAATAAAACGAAAGTAGGAAAAGAATGTATTAGAAATGTACCAGTAACTACATGAGCATCCTCCTCTACAGCCTCCTTGCCCATCATAAACAGGGTCCCACTTTTCTTCGCCCCGCTCTGGTTCACAGATCCTGCACCGCTCTGGTTACTAGCTTCTGCTAAGGTCTTCTGGAATTTACCATTGCCACTACCCTGATTTCCTTGGTAGCGGTTCTGGTTGTTGTAATTATTGTAGTTCCGCTGATAGTTGTTACCTCCAGATCGGTTATTCCCAGAATAACTCGTATTCGGAGTTCTGAATCCTCCACTTTGATTTCCCCGATGATAACTGCTCCCAGCACTCTGGGTACCTGACCAACACTCTATCTTCTTGTTTCCTGGTTTCCCACACTTGAAACATATGGGAACTCCCCCACTAGATCCAGACATGGCTCGGTTACCCCCACGATTGTTGTTCCCTTGCGCACTAGTCGAGAAGAAAGAACGATACTGATTATTCGGCTTCTTATTTCCTGAGCTTTCGGCTCCTAATTCCGCTTTCCTCTTGTCACCCTTGGTCTTCTCCTCTTCCTTAATCATGTCAGCGAGCCTTTCTGCCTGGCCAGCCCTCTCATATATATCTTCCACAGTCGTGGGCTTTGTTGCCAGCATACTTCTCTTGATATTGAGAGTCAGCCCCTTCTCAAACCTAGCTGCTAACATCTCCGGTGTATAGCCTAAGTCAGCTACATTCTCTGCCAGCTGCAAAAACTTACTGTGATATTCCTCCACAGTCATCCCTTCGGCCATCTAGAATGAATCGAACTCTGCTCTCAGCTTCCCTTTTACATGCTCCGGCACGAACTTAGAGGATAAAATCCCCTTGAACCCCTCCCAGCGTACATATTCCGACCCAATTTCTTCTGCAGCTGCTTTGATCTCTTCTTTATTGTTATTCCACCATAACCTAGTTATACCCTTCAGATAGAATACAGCTTGGTCCACCTTCATCGATTCTGGTACAGACAGCAGTTCGAAGATACTCTCGAACTCTCGGCACCACTCTGCAAGTAAACTCGGTGCTCCTTCCCCATCGTACTTGGTGGGGTTATGTCTAGAGATGTTATTGCTCATCTTGATTGCATCCGTCTGAGTGGTTGCCCCAATCCTAGCTAGGAGAGCAGCGTTCACAGCTAGTAGGCGATCGAATTCCTCTTGCAATACATTAGCAGTGTTGGGTTCTCTCCTGGGAGGCATTTTGGCTACACAAGTGAAAAAATTTATGAGCATCCTAGGTCAACTCATACCCTAACTTGGTCTTGCTAACATACATAGCCTAGCATGTAACTTCTTTCATACGATCAAGCCTTATTTAACATCGTATCATCAGTCTACCTAAGGGCTTAGGGATCACATAACCACATGCATATATTCATACAAATTACACTCATATTCAAAACTAAGATATAAACTCATGTTCTCAATGCTTGAAAATAACAACATATACAGGTCACTCATCATGTAACATCACTTTCATGCTTCACAGTGTACATATATATTCACCCATCTTTCACATCATAACTTACCTTATCCCTTGGCGCTGAAACGTTAGTACCACATACATATATATATATATATATATATATAGAATTGGGATCCTATGAGCACCACCAATATAATGAGAACCGTGAGAACTCTACCATACAGACTTTTTTAAAAAAAATTAATGACATATTTGGATTCGGCATGGAATTTTATGGCTAGAGAACATATTTATTGGTCTAGAAAATATATACTAGTGACGGAAATCGAGGCGAGATACGTATTATTAATTTTCATGCACCTACTACCGATTTTGACGTATCTATCATTTTTCATGCACCTAGAACTCGTTTTAATGCACGTAGAGCCTATTATTTCATGCACGTAGTAACCATTTTCATGCATGTAAAAAATTTCATGCACGTAGTGGTTGTTTTCGTGCATTTATAGCCATTTTAGTATGCCTAATTGTATTTTGGTACACTAAGTATATATTTTGTTAATAAAATCAAAATTTTTTGTTTAATGATACTAAAATGTGTATTTGAATAAGTTAAACTAATGGTAAATGATCCATCGAAACTTTCGAAGCGAGATATGGTGGTGATTTGGTGAGGGTTCTCATAGTTCTCATTATAAGGGTGGTTCTCACCGGATCCCGACCCTATATATGTATATATATATATATATATATATATATATATATATATATGTATATATATATATGTATACATATATATATATATATATATATATATGTATGTATATATATATATATATATACATATATATATATATATACATATATATTAAACTAATGGTAAATGATCCATCGAAACTTTCGAAGCGAGATATGGTGGTGATTTGGTGAGGGTTCTCATAGTTCTCATTATAAGGGTGGTTCTCACCGGATCCCGACCCTATATATGTATATATATATATATATATATATATATATATGTATACATATATATATATATATATATATGTATACATATATATATATATATATGTATACATATATGTATATATATATATATATATATATATGTATATATATACATATATATATATATATATATATATGTATATATATACATATATATATATATATATATATATATATATATATATATATATATATATATATATATATATATATATATATATACCTGCCTTGGGTCTTTCCAAACTACCCACACTCTTCAACTCTCACGGTAATAGGTTAGACTGAAAGAGCCGGTGGCTTGGTTTGAGGGGGCCCCTAACTCATCCTAACCCTATGCGGCTCCTAACAGTTACTAGCCTGGGGTTCATTTTATTTAGACACTCCTATGTTCATTATTTTCATTTTAGTTTAGGCCTGAGGATCGTTCGCTCTGATACCACTTTGTAACACCCCCATTTACCTAGGAGCCTGAACTAGGACTTCCAGAGCAAATAGGACCGTTACCATCCTGGATAACCAGGGTAGTAGATATACATAGTGAAAGAAACACAGTACTTTAAATGTAAATGGTTAAACTGAAACTATTACAAGCCATAGCCCAAAGGACTTCCAAACAACTGAATTAAATAAATGTTCAACTATAAAAAAAACAAGACTAAGTGATCTAGTAGCTAGGTAGGTCTAGTCCATGTCTCTCTTCCATGCCCAGTACTAGTCCCGCTGTCTCTGACCTGAAAGATCTACTCCCCATTCCGGATCATCGTAGGTGAACACGAATACACTTTCAACCTCGCGGTTGAGTAGGATAACACAATAATAAATACTGCAAACAAACAGTATATGCAATTGATCATGCTATGCTCGAGCTCAATCTCATTCTCATTCTCATTCTCAAACCCGTGACTCCCAGCCATACCGAACCTCCCGGCAAACTATACTCGGCCGTCGCCGAACACTAGCTTAACAGCTGAGGTCACCAGGTCTAGCCCTGCAGAGCTAGCCTGGGCCCAATAATATCTCATCATCATCTCAATCTGTAGCCGTACTCATGCCATGCTTATGAATGCAAAAATAAAGAACCAACACTGTATATGCATCTCATAAATAATCATACTTGCATCTATAGCATCCAATCCACATACAAACATAACACAATACAAAAGTAGTTCCAGTGTAACCTACCTGAAAAGTAGTCTGTAAACAAGAAATCACCGGCTAATACTGTTCCTCCTCGAATTCAGTTCCTATAACAAGTACTTATATCAAATCATACCCATTCAATCACATTACCAACTACTTAACCATATTCATCATTTATACTCATAACATAAAACCACCAAGTATACATGTAAACGTGCTCACACGACGATTGATTTTATTAGCCACAATAAAATAACTAATTAAAGATCGTCACAAATTGCCAACACCATCGATAAAAATTATTATTAATATAATTAACATACCTCCCTAACCAATATAATTTAGCAACCAAATTGTCAACCCAATTTAATAACTCTAGTAAAATATCATATGGTAATTATAGATATAAATTAGTAAACATATTAGTGAGTAGAGACTTAAAACAACCAAGCTAAAACACGCACAAACACGCCCAAAACACAACCAGCCTGCTCGTTACATCCCCCGTGACAGCCCTACAACCACCGTCACAAACGCCCACCGGTGCCCCTGGCCTCCTGCACTGAAATGGAGAGGCTTGAACAGTCTGTTTGAGTGTTTTTTCGAGCCTTAATTTCAACACCATTTTTATGCAAAAAAAAAAATGAATTTTACAAGTTGAAAGTTTTGAACCGAAAATTTCAATCTATTTTGAACCGGAAAATCTGAGCAATAATATAAATGTTTTGGTCTTATTTTTTGGTAAGAAATAGGTTGAAAGATTCTATGGGAGATAAACTAAGGTGGTCCTAATTGTTGTCTTCTAAAGATGACAAAACAAGGAGAAAAAGTAAGGCAAATGCCAAGCAATGTCACGGCTAAAGAGGGCTGATTTTTGAAGTGTTTTTATCTTCATTTGACTTCTACACAATGTTGTCCATTTCATTCAATGTTGCTTGGTGACTCCACAAGATGACAAGAAGATAAAGTTGGCAAAGGACAACATTTTGGATGGAGCAATTGTGAGCAACAAAAGCAAACTCATGGCTGAACATTTCAGCGTGAGAAATGCCTACAAATGGTCCCCATTGTCCTTTTATTAGTGTCACATGTACTCCTTATTTCACTTGTATTTTTGTTTTAGTTTCTCCTTTTATTTGTAGCCTTTAGATTAGGTTTTAGATGAATGGTTAGGATGAAAGATGAGCCTCTATATAAAGAGCTCACTTTCCTTTGTAAAAAATCAGATTTGGATGAATGAAAAAAAGATGAAAACTTTAAGTTTTTCAACCTAAATTCTTTGCTTAGTGCTGGAATTATCTCCTTTGCTATGTGCTTGGGGATTGAGTAAACTCTTTGCTTAGTGCTTGAGTGAACTCTTAGTCTTAAACTAGTGGCTGTGTGCTTGGTTTAAGTCATATCCTAGGCTTAATCAAGAGTGATCTTGTTAAGTCATATCCATTATTTATGTCTTTTATTTTCGTCCAAAAATAACAACCTCAAACAACCCATAATATCGTTCTTGACAGACCCAGGAACTGTTCAAAAACAGTCCTGGAATGCAAATACAAAACAGCCCCATTTTGAAGTATTCATGGGTCCATTTTCTGTTCAATTGGTATCAGAGCTTCGGCTCTTGTGTTTTCTTAAACCAAGACGGTCTTGGGAACGGGTGGGACTTGGTGTTCTAGGGTGTGAACTCTCAATCTGTGCGTGGCTTGATTGCGAGTGTTGGCTTTGGTTCGAGCATTTGTATGATGCTTGAATCGAGTTGGCTAAACAAGGGGATTCTAAGTATTTGCTGTGTGCTTTCTTAGGATGTGCATCTTGTTGTCTCCCTCTTTAACATCTACCACTCCCTTTGGCTTAATTTGTTTTGTTTTCGAAATCCTTTTTGTTTTGCCAATTTTTAAACCCAAAAGTTTGAGGACAAACTTTTTTCAACAAAGGGAGTTTGCACTGAAATGGAGAGGCTTGAACAGTCTGTTTGAGTGTTTTTTCGAGCCTTAATTTCAACACCATTTTTATGCAAAAAAAAAAATGAATTTTACAAGTTGAAAGTTTTGAACCGAAAATTTCAATCTATTTTGAACCGGAAAATCTGAGCAATAATATAAATGTTTTGGTCTTATTTTTTGGTAAGAAATAGGTTGAAAGATTCTATGGGAGATAAACTAAGGTGGTCCTAATTGTTGTCTTCTAAAGATGACAAAACAAGGAGAAAAAGTAAGGCAAATGCCAAGCAATGTCACGGCTAAAGAGGGCTGATTTTTGAAGTGTTTTTATCTTCATTTGACTTCTACACAATGTTGTCCATTTCATTCAATGTTGCTTGGTGACTCCACAAGATGACAAGAAGATAAAGTTGGCAAAGGACAACATTTTGGATGGAGCAATTGTGAGCAACAAAAGCAAACTCATGGCTGAACATTTCAGCGTGAGAAATGCCTACAAATGGTCCCCATTGTCCTTTTATTAGTGTCACATGTACTCCTTATTTCACTTGTATTTTTGTTTTAGTTTCTCCTTTTATTTGTAGCCTTTAGATTAGGTTTTAGATGAATGGTTAGGATGAAAGATGAGCCTCTATATAAAGAGCTCACTTTCCTTTGTAAAAAATCAGATTTGGATGAATGAAAAAAAGATGAAAACTTTAAGTTTTTCAACCTAAATTCTTTGCTTAGTGCTGGAATTATCTCCTTTGCTATGTGCTTGGGGATTGAGTAAACTCTTTGCTTAGTGCTTGAGTGAACTCTTAGTCTTAAACTAGTGGCTGTGTGCTTGGTTTAAGTCATATCCTAGGCTTAATCAAGAGTGATCTTGTTAAGTCATATCCATTATTTATGTCTTTTATTTTCGTCCAAAAATAACAACCTCAAACAACCCATAATATCGTTCTTGACAGACCCAGGAACTGTTCAAAAACAGTCCTGGAATGCAAATACAAAACAGCCCCATTTTGAAGTATTTTGGGTCCATTTTCTGTTCACCTCCTCACTAGCACCACCAGGCTTGCCACTGAGCGGTGGTGATCCCAGGTTGGAGGTCAGCAGCCCTCGTCAGCCTCCCACGACGCCTAAACAGGTGGACAAAACCAGCGACACCACCACAACCCAGGTTTACGTTTTCTGGAACCCAAAACTAACCCTGCTGTATAACCACCCACGGCCACCACGAGCCACTGTGACAGCCACCACTACGTACCTTATGCTATACACTAACCACTTACCCACACACCCATCTCAAACGTAAGGCATCCTTTAGTCGAAGGCCTAACAAGAAGTCCCTGCCCACTGACATTCTGACCACGATACCCTATTCAGAACTGGTTTCCCCAAACGAAACCCGCCTATATTTCCTTACGACCCACCAAGAACCACCACCCTAACCACCAGACGAGCCCTTGACTACCACTCTTCAACATTCTTTAACGACATACAACAATTATAAGCAAATACTAAACTAAACACGACACAGACTCCTTCAAACGAAACAATCATAAAGCTGCTTTAACACGACTATGACAGGGGGTGTAAACCACAACGGAACGGCGGTCAACAGGGCCAACGGTGACTCAATTCTTACCCAAAAACAATTATTGAACTTCCTAGATTAAAACTCAGAAAAGATCAGACCACATAAATATAAATACACACATGAATTAACGCATTAAAGTTGAACATAAACTGAAAACGAAACAGAGGAAGGTTGTGTACCCTATTTCAGACGTGAAACGAGCCACCAACGGCCACTCTAAACCACCGTGCTATCCCTTTAACTTGTACCCTGAAGTGTCGGCTGAGATATTGTGTGAAGGTGTTAAGCGTTGAAATTCTAGGGTTAGGGTTTTAGGGTGTCGACATATATAGAGCTGATAGAATTTGTTGCTTTTCTTTCAATGTGCAAAGTGTGTCGAGTTGGGCTTAACAGCCTTGGGCACGCATCCCTAGGTCCACATACATTAACCCGTATATAAATCACTAATTTCCCGTTCCCGACACTTACTTATAACATATAAAATATAACATTAACTCGATAAATCAACTAAACGATAGCGAGGCGTCAAAGTAACAAGTAATTAAATAAAATAAAACGATAAATAAATATAATAAAATGTAGTAAAAATACGGGTATTACAAGGATAATCAAATCCGTATTTGATTCTACCTAAACTACTGCTTAAACAAATAACAAACTCTATCTTATGGCACTACCTATCTGACCGAAAATACTCCCAACTGGCCGAAAATTTTATCTGTTTCGGCCTTAGTAACCGTTTTTATATTTACTTAAATTCGGTTATTAAGCTCTCTTTTACGTAATGTTTTATCTTATAAATATCGTATATTTATAATATAAACAATTAAATATAACCTTTTATATTTAACTGAATTATTTAATCCTTATTAAATTATTTCATTACACACTAATTAAACATAACATTTTACATTTAATCACGAATTAACATTTTAATTCGTCTTAGCAAAAATTATTTAATCAGTATTAAATAATTATATCATCATTACTTTGACTAACCGTTTAGTTGTATAGGGTATCAATATGATTACATTTTCATCTAATCATATCTCTCAGATTCCATCCTTTAGGTGTGACTCTTAGGGACCAGTTGATTACCGCCATCTATATGACAATAACGTCAAACTTTCTAGCAAGCCAACCGTTATTGATAAACGTGAATCAACTGGCTAAAATACAAAGTATACTATGTGTTCTTTTAAGAGATTTATACGTGTTGTGCACTAACTGTTGAGGACACTAGCTCCAACATTGTTATACCCCTTACACGACTCCCTTACATGTTGACCTAGACCGTTTGTGTAATACCCCGTATATTAGCCTCGGTCATTGACAGTGAAACCATGTTTTATACACGTATTTCAAAAATGAAGAATGTTTATAAAGTATTTTACGTAAACTGTTATTTTTTTATAAATCGTATTTCTATGATTATTTCGTATTTCATAATCATTTGATATTTGATGATTATTTCATAAAATGACATTTCTTTCGTACTTCTTTAATTTTAATAATATATTTATAAAATACCAATTTAATTGTAATAACCCATACCTTCATATCTCGTGGAAATGGAATATTAATAAAAGTTTTTTTTTTTTTGACGAGAGATGATTTAAACTTAATAAGTGTAATATTTATGTTATTATCTTATTATTATATATCCTTTTTCCATTATTTTTACTACTCTTATTCTTCTTATTATTCTTATTAAATTTTATTTTTCTCCTTATTATTATTCTTACTATCACATACTATTATGGTAATTCTTACTATTATTATTATTCATATTATTGTGTTATCGCTGTTGTTACGTTTTATTCTTACTATTACTCTCATTATTATGACGGTGTTTATAAACTCGTAGTCTTGATATTGTACTAGTACTATTATCGTGAAATAATAGTATATTTATAATGCGTGTTTAATATTACGATAATTATATAAGTTGGGTGCGTTTTATCTTCTCATAAAGAGCATGTTATATATAATAAAATTATGAGACGGTATTGGAAATGAGAGTCAACGCCGAGTTTTTTTTTTTACGAAGGCTAGCTACGGGCATTTACGATGTTGAATATGGATATTTACGAGACCTGGAATTTAATAATATGCATTGAAAATTCAACTTTATTCAACTTACCATGTGAACAAATCAGCATTTGAACATAATATAGTAACTCATTCCTGATGAAAACCCTAAAAGAACGTATACACTATACAATAACGCCGCTCCTCCTACTTCTTCTCTTACGGTTTTGCGTTTGTTTCCCTTCTTCTTCTCTTTTCCTTCATGTCTGCTACTCGCCCTCTGCAAGTTCCTTCGTTTATTTTAACCGTCGTTATAAGGTATGTCATTTATCGCTTATCGTTTCATGTTCTTTATCGTTACGGGTTCGGTCTCGAAAAAACTCGCATATACTTATGTAATATATATATATATATATATATATATACTGAGCCATCGTGATTCGTGTCTAACCTGGGTTAGTGGGAGGTGGTTTCTGGGGGTAGGGAGACAACCTTGGTGGTCGGTGGTGGCCGTGAGAACCACCAATAGAGTAGTGAACGTGGTTGTTACCGAGCGCAAGGATACATGATGCGAGGAGTTGTACCTATTTTAAGCACGGTTTGAGACTCGACTTGACCTGGGTATGGTGGGTTAGTGTCTAGTGGTTAAGTCACTGGGTCGTGGTGGCTTCAGGTGGCGGTTTCTGACGGCGGTGGACGGGGAAACAGAAAACAGAGTGGGGTAGAGTTGTGATGCGCGAGTTGTATGTGGGTTTTCTCTCGTTTTCTTTACTCATCACTAGGGATAAAGAGAGGGGTGGTGGCTGTGTGGTGGTAGGCGTGGCAGGGCGTCCTCTTGTGGGTAAGTTATGAGGGTTGTGACAGGCATTGGGGTAGCGATTGTCGGATCAAACAGAGGACACGCTGTTTTCTTGCGGTTGTGCGTAGGTCGTTAGGGCAGTACTTTGTGACGGCTGTGGGGAACTATGGTGGTGGTGCAGATGCTGGTTTTGTAATTGGTCGTGCATAGGAGAATATGGGACCTCGGGTGGTTGCGTGCGGTGGCCTGAATGACGTTGGTGAAGCCGTGAAGGAGGGGTGTACGGGTAGGAGTTGCTTGGGGCTGCTGTTATGTTTATAGAAGAATGTCGTGGGTTTAATTTGGTTTGTTATGGGGCTGGGTTTGTAATGCCATTTCATTATTATTATTATTATTATTATTATTATTATTATTATTATTATTATTATTATTTATATTATGACTATATATGCTATTGTTGTTAATGTTGTTTTTATGGTTAAATAGTTAACACTTTATTACTAGTATGATTACAACTAGTATATATTGTTCTTGTTATTAATTATTAAATTGTGTATATTTTATACAAGAATGTGACGGTTATCAATAGTCGATTATATTTCCATGTTCGGTTATTTAATTGAAGTAGTCATTTTTGACACGGTCTCGTTATGCGTAATATATTATTTAAGTAATTAATTTGAATAATTGATGTATTATTTTAGTCGCGTAATTGTTTTGACTAATTAATTAGTTTAATTAATTAAGTTGATTTAAGTGGGCAGATAATAATTGTTTATGTAATTATATTAGTGAGTAATTACGTATATTATATTGTTAGGTGACGATTTTGAAGTGACATTATTCTGTTTACTCGCTGGTTTGCTTTGGACTATATTGCTATCTAGGTAGGATACACTGACACTATACTTTATGAATTGATATGAGTGGATGTTTACTCTGTGATGTATTATGAAAGGATGTTGCCTTATATGTGATGGATGCAAGCATGAATTATATAAGAATGATATTGGTTGGATTGACTGTGGATTATTTGCAATGGCATGAGTATTTCGGTATTTGATAGCATGATTAAATATTTATATTGTGGCATTCATGAGCATGCATATGCATTGGTTACTGAGATATTGTGGATCAGATATTGTTCTGATATAAAGCCCAGGGTGGTTCTGCAGACCAGGCCTGGTGTCTTTTCAGCTATTGAGCTGGTGTTCGGTGATGACCGATTATAGTCTGCCGGGAGGTTCGGTATGGCTTGGTGCACGGGTATGAGTATGAGTTTGAGATTGAGATTGAGATTGAGCTCGAGCATGTCATGACATTTGCATATCATTTAACTGTTGCATTATAATTATTGTGTTACCCTACTCAACCGCGAGGTTGACAGTGTATTCGTGTACACCTACGATGATCCGGAATGGGGAGTAGATTCCACAGGTCAGAGACAGAAGAGCTAGGAGCTGGGCAGGAATGTGAGATGCATACTATGGACCGACTTAGTACTATATCACTTCTAGAGGAGTCATCAGTCGTATCTTGTTTTTCCACGATGTAATATCTGTAATAATCAAAGTTTAAATTTTATCACTTTTTATATAAAGTACTTTGGTTGTTTTACTTTGTTATTCACTACCTCGGACATTCCGAGATGGTAACAGCTCTATTTATTTGAGAATGTCTTGCTAAAGGCTCTTAAATAAATGGGGGTGTTACAAAGTGGTATCAGAGCGAAAGATCCTCAGGCCTAACCAAATGAAAAATAATGAACATAGGAAGAGTCAAATAAAATGAACCCCAGGCTAGTAACTGTTAGGAGCCCCAGGATTTGGAATGAGTTAGGGGCCCCCTCAAACCAAGCCATTGGCCCTTTCAGTCTAACCTGGTCACCCTTGAGAGATGTAGAGCGTGGGTAATATAGGATAAAGGAAAAGACCCAATATATTTATATTGTATTAACGTTTCCGCAGGCAAGGAACGAGGTAAGTTATAATGTGAAATATCATTGGTAATGTGGATTGTGAAACATGAGGTTGATATCGAATGTTAATTGAGATATATGATTTTAAGTATTGAGAAAATGAAAATTTGAATATGAGTTTAAAATATAAGCTTGACTTGTATGATGATGTGCATTAGAAGAATACGACTGATATTGAAATGCTGATTGATCTGAATGATTGAATTGAAATTTTCCGAGAATGAATGTATATTTATTGAACAATAATTTGGAGCGATATGATCATATGATTTTGGTGTTTCTAAATGTCTATATGATATCTGGTTATTAAATGACTATCGTAACTATGTAATATATATTGTTTGGTATTTGAATAAGAATGATCAGATTTAGATGTTATATTAATCCATGTATGATAATATGCATGCGGCTATATGATCTCTGAACCCTTAGGTAGAGATATTGTATAATGATATGTGTAATGAGTTGCTAATAAGTAGCACCTTAGTGATTTCTAAGATATATTTACGTACTTAAATAAGTTGTGATTGTTACGATGGTAGAAACTAATGCATTGTCTACACATACATGATTATTGATTTACTTTGTTGATTTTATTTTCGGTTTCGCAATCTCTACCGTTTTCTAGATGATAATTACATGTTAATATGGTGCAACGAGATTTCCATGCTTCAAATGATATGTCAACATGTTTTAGAAAATGAATGATTGTGTTTCGAAATCTCCAGAACTTTACCTTGTTTGTACGGGCTGCCATTTAAACTGTGTTCCCTAATGAATCTGAATTATTATTTGACATGTGAATTAAGAAAGCGCTAGTCTTGTGAATTCGTTTACTTTTATCGTTAAATTTTCATAATTCATGAGGTAAAATTTAGAAGGACAATCTTTTCGGAAAAAAAAAAAAAAAAAAAAAAAAGTCAGAATGTCTCCGTGTAGCTTTGTATTCGATCTGTAGCTAGTAAAATTGTCTTTTGATTCATGTAAAATTACCACTTCAATGTTTCAAAAGTTTCAAAATGTTTTCAAGTGAGGATCCATGATAAAGTTTGATACTTTGATAATTGTAGTGATTGTATGCAACATAACAAATTCTGTAGCTACGTGTTGATGAGATCCTGCCTGAATATTGACTGTTGCACATTATATACACCTCTTATTTTGCAAATCATATATATTAATAGCTTCATGATAAATGATGAAATGTGGGTAGATGGTAAATGTAGCCAATTGGTTTAACTTATTTATACTTAGGGATGATAAGTTGTCTGGCTAGTCTAAGATTGGTGTATATCTTGCGAAATATGTCAATGCTCCATGTTTTAATTATGGCTAAATTTTGCCTTATGTCTTTTCTAAAATATGATTTTGCTTCTATAACATGATTATGGGCATGAAATGATTTAATTTGTCAATTATGAATTTTGAGTTATTGATTGTTTGCATTGGTATAAATATGTTAAGTTATGTTAAAATTTCCAGAGTATAGATAAGTGTTAGTTACCTGATTTTGTTTTTCGACGAAACACGTTTTGGACAAAAGAGTTTTGGTTCTTAAACATCGGATGCTAGTTGCCTAGTGTAAAGTACATAACTTATCTGATGAATTGTGACTGTTGTTTCGGTGACCTTCTTGAGAAATGGAAGTGAAATTTTATAATGAGGTTACGAGGACGTAACCATGTTTTAAGTAGGATAGGATTGTAAAATCGGGATGGTATACAATCTGGCTAAGTGTTGTGCTGTGATTGGCAAACTGAGATTGCCATGCATGGAGTCTATTGTTTAATTTGTTATGTTTCGGTCAATACTGCAGTTCTTTAAGTGTCTTGTACTTCTATCCTATGTTAAAATTTGAGGACAAAGTTTCTTAAGGGAGATAGAATGTAACACTTCGTGTTTTAGAGCTTACATATATGTACTACTTGTGTTTGTCTTATGCCGTGGAGTGTTTTGTTATCGTTACGGGATGGCGAACTTCGGGACGAAGTTCATTTTAAGGAGGGAAGACTGTAATACCCCGTATATTAGCCTCGGTCATTGACAGTGAAACCATGTTTTATACACGTATTTCAAAAATGAAGAATGTTTATAAAGTATTTTACGTAAACTGTTATTGTTTTATAAATCGTATTTCTATGATTATTTCGTATTTCATAATCATTTGATATTTGATGATTATTTCATAAAATGACATTTCTTTCGTACTTCTTTAATTTTAATAATATATTTATAAAATACCAATTTAATTGTAATAACCCATACCTTCATATCTCGTGGAAATGGAATATTAATAAAAGTTTTTTTTTTTTTTGACGAGAGATGATTTAAACTTAATAAGTGTAATATTTATGTTATTATCTTATTATTATATATCCTTTTTCCATTATTTTTACTACTCTTATTCTTCTTATTATTCTTATTAAATTTTATTTTTCTCCTTATTATTATTCTTACTATCACATACTATTATGGTAATTCTTACTATTATTATTATTCATATTATTGTGTTATCGCTGTTGTTATGTTTTATTCTTACTATTACTCTCATTATTATGACGGTGTTTATAAACTCGTAGTCTTGATATTGTACTAGTACTATTATCGTGAAATAATAGTATATTTATAATGCGTGTTTAATATTACGATAATTATATAAGTTGGGTGCGTTTTATCTTCTCATAAAGAGCATGTTATATATAATAAAATTATGAGACGGTATTGGAAATGAGAGTCAACGCCGAGTTTTTTTTTTTTACGAAGGCTAGCTACGGGCATTTACGATGTTGAATATGGATATTTACGAGACCTGGAATTTAATAATATGCATTGAAAATTCAACTTTATTCAACTTACCATGTGAACAAATCAGCATTTGAACATAATATAGTAACTCATTCCTGATGAAAACCCTAAAAGAACGTATACACTATACAATAACGCCGCTCCTCCTACTTCTTCTCTTACGGTTTTGCGTTTGTTTCCCTTCTTCTTCTCTTTTCCTTCATGTCTGCTACTCGCCCTCTGCAAGTTCCTTCGTTTATTTTAACCGTCGTTATAAGGTATGCCATTTATCGCTTATCGTTTCATGTTCTTTATCGTTACGGGTTCGGTCTCGAAAAAACTCGCATATACTTATGTAATATATATATATATATATATACTGAGCCATCGTGATTCGTGTCTAACCTGGGTTAGTGGGAGGTGGTTTCTGGGGGTAGGGAGACAACCTTGGTGGTCGGTGGTGGCCGTGAGAACCACCAATAGAGTAGTGAACGTGGTTGTTACCGAGCGCAAGGATACATGATGCGAGGAGTTGTACCTGTTTTAAGCACGGTTTGAGACTCGACTTGACCTGGGTATGGTGGGTTAGTGTCTAGTGGTTAAGTCAGTGGGTCGTGGTGGCTACAGGTGGCGGTTTCTGACGGCGGTGGACGGGGAAACAGAAAACAGAGTGGGGTAGAGTTGTGATGCGCGAGTTGTATGTGGGTTTTCTCTCGTTTTCTTTACTCATCACTAGGGATAAAGAGAGGGGTGGTGGCTGTGTGGTGGTAGGCGTGGCAGGGCGTCCTCTTATGGGTAAGTTATGAGGGTTGTGACAGGCGTTGGGGTAGCGATTGCCGGATCAAATAGAGGACACGCTGTTTTCTTGCGGTTGTGCGTAGGTCGTTAGGGCAGTACTTTGTGACGGCTGTGGGGAACTATGGTGGTGGTGCAGATGCTGGTTTTGTAATTGGTCGTGCATAGGAGAATATGGGACCTCGGGTGGTTGCGTGCGGTGGCCTGAATGACGTTGGTGAAGCCGTGAAGGAGGGGTGTACGGGTAGGAGTTGCTTGGGGCTGCTGTTATGTTTATAGAAGAATGTCGTGGGTTTAATTTGGTTTGTTATGGGGCTGGGTTTGTAATGCCATTTCATTATTATTATTATTATTATTATTATTATTATTATTATTATTATTATTATTATTTATATTATGACTATATATGCTATTGTTGTTAATGTTGTTTTTATGGTTAAATAGTTAACACTTTATTACTAGTATGATTACAACTAGTATATATTGTTCTTGTTATTAATTATTAAATTGTGTATATTTTATACAAGAATGTGACGGTTATCAATAGTCGATTATATTTCCATGTTCGGTTATTTAATTGAAGTAGTCATTTTTGACACGGTCTCGTTATGCGTAATATATTATTTAAGTAATTAATTTGAATAATTGATGTATTATTTTAGTCGCGTAATTGTTTTGACTAATTAATTAGTTTAATTAATTAAGTTGATTTAAGTGGGCAGATAATAATTGTTTATGTAATTATATTAGTGAGTAATTACGTATATTATATTGTTAGGTGACGATTTTGAAGTGACATTATTCTGTTTACTCGCTGGTTTGCTTTGGACTATATTGCTATCTAGGTAGGATATACTGACACTATACTTTATGAATTGATATGAATGGATGTTTACTCTGTGATGTGTTATGAAAGGATGTTGCCTTATATGTGATGGATGCAAGCATGAATTATATAAGAATGATATTGGTTGGATTGACTGTGGATTATTTGCAATGGCATGAGTATTTCGGTATTTGATAGCATGATTAAATATTTATATTGTGGCATTCATGAGCATGCATATGCATTGGTTACTGAGATATTGTGGATCAGATATTGTTCTGATATAAAGCCCAGGGTGGTTCTGCAGACCAGGCCTGGTGTCTTTTCAGCTATTGAGCTGGTGTTCGGTGACGACCGATTATAGTCTGCCGGGAGGTTCGGTATGGCTTGGTGCACGGGTATGAGTATGAGTTTGAGATTGAGATTGAGATTGAGCTCGAGCATGTCATGACATTTGCATATCATTTAACTGTTGCATTATAATTATTGTGTTACCCTACTCAACCGCGAGGTTGACAGTGTATTCGTGTACACCTACGATGATCCGGAATGGGGAGTAGATTCCACAGGTCAGAGACAGAAGAGCTAGGAGCTGGGCAGGAATGTGAGATGCATACTATGGACCGACTTAGTACTATATCACTTCTAGAGGAGTCATCAGTCGTATCTTGTTTTTCCACGATGTAATATCTGTAATAATCAAAGTTTAAATTTTATCACTTTTTATATAAAGTACTTTGGTTGTTTTACTTTGTTATTCACTACCTCGGACATTCCGAGATGGTAACAGCTCTATTTATTTGAGAATGTCTTGCTAAAGGCTCTTAAATAAATGGGGGTGTTACAAAGTGGTATCAGAGCGAACGATCCTCAGGCCTAACCAAATGAAAAATAATGAACATAGGAAGAGTCAAATAAAATGAACCCCAGGCTAGTAACTGTTAGGAGCCCCAGGATTTGGAATGAGTTAGGGGCCCCCTCAAACCAAGCCATTGGCCCTTTCAGTCTAACCTGGTCACCCTTGAGAGATGTAGAGCGTGGGTAATATAGGATAAAGGAAAAGACCCAATATATTTATATTGTATTAACGTTTCCGCATGCAAGGAACGAGGTAAGTTATAATGTGAAATATCATTGGTAATGTGGATTGTGAAACATGAGGTTGATATCGAATGTTAATTGAGATATATGATTTTAAGTATTGAGAAAATGAAAATTTGAATATGAGTTTAAAATATAAGCTTGACTTGTATGATGATGTGCATTAGAAGAATACGACTGATATTGAAATGCTGATTGATCTGAATGATTGAATTGAAATTTTCCGAGAATGAATGTATATTTATTGAACAATAATTTGGAGCGATATGATCATATGATTTTGGTGTTTCTAAATGTCTATATGATATCTGGTTATTAAATGACTATCGTAACTATGTAATATATATTGTTTGGTATTTGAATAAGAATGATCAGATTTATATGTTATATTAATCCATGTATGATAATATGCATGCGGCTATATGATCTCTGAACCCTTAGGTAGAGATATTGTATAATGATATGTGTAATGAGTTGCTAATAAGTAGCACCTTAGTGATTTCTAGGATATATTTACGTACTTAAATAAGTTGTGATTGTTACGATGGTAGAAACTAATGCATTGTCTACACATACATGATTATTGATTTACTTTGTTGATTTTATTTTCGGTTTCGCAATCTCTACCGTTTTCTAGATGATAATTACATGTTAATATGGTGCAACGAGATTTCCATGCTTCAAATGATATGTCAACATGTTTTAGAAAATGAATGATTGTGTTTCGAAATCTCCAGAACTTTACCTTGTTTGTACGGGCTGCCATTTAAACTGTGTTCCCTAATGAATCTGAATTATTATTTGACATGTGAATTAAGAAAGCGCTAGTCTTGTGAATTCGTTTACTTTTATCGTTAAATTTTCATAATTCATGAGGTAAAATTTACAAGGACAATCTTTTCGGAAAAAAAAAAAAAAAAAAAAAAAAAAGTCAGAATGTCTCCGTGTAGCTTTGTTTTCGATCTGTAGCTAGTAAAATTGTCTTTTGATTCATGTAAAATTACCACTTCAATGTTTCAAAAGTTTCAAAATGTTTTCAAGTGAGGATCCATGATAAAGTTTGATACTTTGATAATTGTAGTGATTGTATGCAACATAACAAATTCTGTAGCTACGTGTTGATGAAATCCTGCCTGAATATTGACTGTTGCACATTATATACACCTCTTATTTTGCAAATCATATATATTAATAGCTTCATGATAAATGATGAAATGTGGGTAGATGGTAAATGTAGCCAATTGGTTTAACTTATTTATACTTAGGGATGATAAGTTGTCTGGCTAGTCTAAGATTGGTGTATATCTTGCGAAATATGTCAATGCTCCATGTTTTAATTATGGCTAAATTTTGCCTTATGTCTTTTCTAAAATATGATTTTGCTTCTATAACATGATTATGGGCATGAAATGATTTAATTTGTCAATTATGAATTTTGAGTTATTGATTGTTTGCATTGGTATAAATATGTTAAGTTATGTTAAAATTTCCCGAGTATAGATAAGTGTTAGTTACCTGATTTTGTTTTTCGACGAAACACGTTTTGGACAAAAGAGTTTTGGTTCTTAAACATCGGATGCTAGTTGCCTAGTGTAAAGTACATAACTTATCTGATGAATTGTGACTGTTGTTTCGGTGACCTTCTTGAGAAATGGAAGTGAAATTTTATAATGGGGTTACGAGGACGTAACCATGTTTTAAGTAGGATAGGATTGTAAAATCGGGATGGTATACAATCTGGCTAAGTGTTGTGCTGTGATTGGCAAACTGAGATTGCCATGCATGGAGTCTATTGTTTAATTTGTTATGTTTCGGTCAATACCGCAGTTCTTTAAGTGTCTTGTACTTCTATCCTATGTTAAAATTTGAGGACAAAGTTTCTTAAGGGAGATAGAATGTAACACTTCGTGTTTTAGAGCTTACATATATGTACTACTTGTGTTTGTCTTATGTCGTGGAGTGTTTTGTTTTCGTTACGGGATGGCGAACTTCGGGACGAAGTTCATTTTAAGGAGGGAAGACTGTAATACCCCGTATATTAGCCTCGGTCATTGACAGTGAAACCATGTTTTATACACGTATTTCAAAAATGAAGAATGTTTATAAAGTATTTTACGTAAACTGTTATTGTTTTATAAATCGTATTTCTATGATTATTTCGTATTTCATAATCATTTGATATTTGATGATTATTTCATAAAATGACATTTCTTTCGTACTTCTTTAATTTTAATAATATATTTATAAAATACCAATTTAATTGTAATAACCCATACCTTCATATCTCGTGGAAATGGAATAGTAATAAAAGTTTTTTTTTTTTTTGACGAGAGATGATTTAAACTTAATAAGTGTAATATTTATGTTATTATCTTATTATTATATATCCTTTTTCCATTATTTTTACTACTCTTATTCTTCTTATTATTCTTATTAAATTTTATTTTTCTCCTTATTATTATTCTTACTATCACATACTATTATGGTAATTCTTACTATTATTATTATTCATATTATTGTGTTATCGTTGTTGTTACGTTTTATTCTTACTATTACTCTCATTATTATAACGGTGTTTATAAACTCGTAGTCTTGATATTGTACTAGTACTATTATCGTGAAATAATAGTATATTTATAATGCGTGTTTAATATTACGATAATTATATAAGTTGGGTGCGTTTTATCTTCTCATAAAGAGCATGTTATATATAATAAAATTATGAGACGGTATTGGAAATGAGAGTCAACGCCGAGTTTTTTTTTTTACGAAGGCTAGCTACGGGCATTTACGATGTTGAATATGGATATTTATGAGACCTGGAATTTAATAATATGCATTGAAAATTCAACTTTATTCAACTTACCATGTGAACAAATCAGCATTTGAACATAATATATTAACTCATTCCTGATGAAAACCCTAAAAGAACGTATACACTATACAATAACGCCGCTCCTCCTACGTCTTCTCTTACGGTTTTGCGTTTGTTTCCCTTCTTCTTCTCTTTTCCTTCATGTCTGCTACTCGCCCTCTGCAAGTTCCTTCGTTTATTTTAACCGTCGTTATAAGGTATGCCATTTATCGCTTATCGTTTCATGTTCTTTATCGTTACGGGTTCGGTCTCGAAAAAACTCGCATATACTTATGTAATATATATATATATAATATACTGAGCCATCGTGATTCGTGTCTAACCTGGGTTAGTGGGAGGTGGTTTCTGGGGGTAGGGAGACAACCTTGGTGGTCGGTGGTGGCCGTGAGAACCACCAATAGAGTAGTGAACGTGGTTGTTACCGAGCGCAAGGATACATGATGCGAGGAGTTGTACCTGTTTTAAGTACGGTTTGAGACTCGACTTGACCTGGGTATGGTGGGTTAGTGTCTAGTGGTTAAGTCAGTGGGTCGTGGTGGCTACAGGTGGCGGTTTCTGACGGCGGTGGACGGGGAAACAGAAAACAGAGTGGGGTAGAGTTGTGATGCGCGAGTTGTATGTGGGTTTTCTCTCGTTTTCTTTACTCATCACTAGGGATAAAGAGAGGGGTGGTGGCTGTGTGGTGGTAGGCGTGGCAGGGCGTCCTCTTGTGGGTAAGTTATGAGGGTTGTGACAGGCGTTGGGGTAGCGATTCCCGGATCAAACAGAGGACACGCTGTTTTCTTGCGGTTGTGCGTAGGTCGTTAGGGCAGTACTTTGTAACGGCTGTCGGGAACTATGGTGGTGGTGCAGATGCTGGTTTTGTAATTGGTCGTGCATAGGAGAATATGGGACCTCGGGTGGTTGCGTGCGGTGGCCTGAATGACGTTGGTGAAGCCGTGAAGGAGGGGTGTACGGGTAGGAGTTGCTTGGGGCTGCTGTTATGTTTATAGAAGAATGTCGTGGGTTTAATTTGGTTTGTTATGGGGCTGGGTTTGTAATGCCATTTCATTATTATTATTATTATTATTATTATTATTATTATTATTATTATTATTATTATTATTATTATTATTATTATTTATATTATGACTATATATGCTATTGTTGTTAATGTTGTTTTTATGGTTAAATAGTTAACACTTTATTACTAGTATGATTACAACTAGTATATATTGTTCTTGTTATTAATTATTAAATTGTGTATATTTTATACAAGAATGTGACGGTTATCAATAGTCGATTATATTTCCATGTTCGGTTATTTAATTGAAGTAGTCATTTTTGACACGGTCTCGTTATGCGTAATATATTATTTAAGTAATTAATTTGAACAATTGATGTATTATTTTAGTCGCGTAATTGTTTTGACTAATTAATTAGTTTAATTAATTAAGTTGATTTAAGTGGGCAGATAATAATTGTTTATGTAATTATATTAGTGAGTAATTACGTATATTATATTGTTAGGTGACGATTTTGAAGTGACATTATTCTGTTTACTCGCTGGTTTGCTTTGGACTATATTGCTATCTAGGTAGGATACACTGACACTATACTTTATGAATTGATATGAATGGATGTTTACTCTGTGATGTGTTATGAAAGGATGTTGCCTTATATGTGATGGATGCAAGCATGAATTATATAAGAATGATATTGGTTGGATTGACTGTGGATTATTTGCAATGGCATGAGTATTTCGGTATTTGATAGCATGATTAAATATTTATATTGTGGCATTCATGAGCATGCATATGCATTGGTTACTGAGATATTGTGGATCAGATATTGTTCTGATATAAAGCCCAGGGTGGTTCTGCAGACCAGGCCTGGTGTCTTTTCAGCTATTGAGCTGGTGTTCGGTGACGACCGATTATAGTCTGCCGGGAGGTTCGGTATGGCTTGGTGCACGGGTATGAGTATGAGTTTGAGATTGAGATTGAGATTGAGCTCGAGCATGTCATGACATTTGCATATCATTTAACTGTTGCATTATAATTATTGTGTTACCCTACTCAACCGCGAGGTTGACAGTGTATTCGTGTACACCTACGATGATCCGGAATGGGGAGTAGATTCCACAGGTCAGAGACAGAAGAGCTAGGAGCTGGGCAGGAATGTGAGATGCATACTATGGACCGACTTAGTACTATATCACTTCTAGAGGAGTCATCAGTCGTATCTTGTTTTTCCACGATGTAATATCTGTAATAATCAAAGTTTAAATTTTATCACTTTTTATATAAAGTACTTTGGTTGTTTTACTTTGTTATTCACTACCTCGGACATTCCGAGATGGTAACAGCTCTATTTATTTGAGAATGTCTTGCTAAAGGCTCTTAAATAAATGGGGGTGTTACAAAGTGGTATCAGAGCGAACGATCCTCAGGCCTAACCAATTGAAAAATAATGAACATAGGAAGAGTCAAATAAAATGAACCCCAGGCTAGTAACTGTTAGGAGCCCCAGGATTTGGAATGAGTTAGGGGCCCCCTCAAACCAAGCCATTGGCCCTTTCAGTCTAACCTGGTCACCCTTGAGAGATGTAGAGCGTGGGTAATATAGGATAAAGGAAAAGACCCAATATATTTATATTGTATTAACGTTTCCGCAGGCAAGGAACGAGGTAAGTTATAATGTGAAATATCATTGGTAATGTGGATTGTGAAACATGAGGTTGATATCGAATGTTAATTGAGATATATGATTTTAAGTATTGAGAAAATGAAAATTTGAATATGAGTTTAAAATATAAGCTTGACTTGTATGATGATGTGCATTAGAAGAATACGACTGATATTGAAATGCTGATTGATCTGAATGATTGAATTGAAATTTTCCGAGAATGAATGTATATTTATTGAACAATAATTTGGAGCGATATGATCATATGATTTTGGTGTTTCTAAATGTCTATATGATATCTGGTTATTAAATGACTATCGTAACTATGTAATATATATTGTTTGGTATTTGAATAAGAATGATCAGATTTATATGTTATATTAATCCATGTATGATAATATGCATGCGGCTATATGATCTCTGAACCCTTAGGTAGAGATATTGTATAATGATATGTGTAATGAGTTGCTAATAAGTAGCACCTTAGTGATTTCTAGGATATATTTACGTACTTAAATAAGTTGTGATTGTTACGATGGTAGAAACTAATGCATTGTCTACACATACATGATTATTGATTTACTTTGTTGATTTTATTTTCGGTTTCGCAATCTCTACCGTTTTCTAGATGATAATTACATGTTAATATGGTGCAACGAGATTTCCATGCTTCAAATGATATGTCAACATGTTTTAGAAAATGAATGATTGTGTTTCGAAATCTCCAGAACTTTACCTTGTTTGTACGGGCTGCCATTTAAACTGTGTTCCCTAATGAATCTGAATTATTATTTGACATGTGAATTAAGAAAGCGCTAGTCTTGTGAATTCGTTTACTTTTATCGTTAAATTTTCATAATTCATGAGGTAAAATTTACAAGGACAATCTTTTCGGAAAAAAAAAAAAAAAAAAAAAAAAAAGTCAGAATGTCTCCGTGTAGCTTTGTTTTCGATCTGTAGCTAGTAAAATTGTCTTTTGATTCATGTAAAATTACCACTTCAATGTTTCAAAAGTTTCAAAATGTTTTCAAGTGAGGATCCATGATAAAGTTTGATACTTTGATAATTGTAGTGATTGTATGCAACATAACAAATTCTGTAGCTACGTGTTGATGAAATCCTGCCTGAATATTGACTGTTGCACATTATATACACCTCTTATTTTGCAAATCATATATATTAATAGCTTCATGATAAATGATGAAATGTGGGTAGATGGTAAATGTAGCCAATTGGTTTAACTTATTTATACTTAGGGATGATAAGTTGTCTGGCTAGTCTAAGATTGGTGTATATCTTGCGAAATATGTCAATGCTCCATGTTTTAATTATGGCTAAATTTTGCCTTATGTCTTTTCTAAAATATGATTTTGCTTCTATAACATGATTATGGGCATGAAATGATTTAATTTGTCAATTATGAATTTTGAGTTATTGATTGTTTGCATTGGTATAAATATGTTAAGTTATGTTAAAATTTCCAGAGTATAGATAAGTGTTAGTTACCTGATTTTGTTTTTCGACGAAACACGTTTTGGACAAAAGAGTTTTGGTTCTTAAACATCGGATGCTAGTTGCCTAGTGTAAAGTACATAACTTATCTGATGAATTGTGACTGTTGTTTCGGTGACCTTCTTGAGAAATGGAAGTGAAATTTTATAATGGGGTTACGACGACGTAACTATGTTTTAAGTAGGATAGGATTGTAAAATCGGGATGGTATACAATCTGGCTAAGTGTTGTGCTGTGATTGGCAAACTGAGATTGCCATGCATGGAGTCTATTGTTTAATTTGTTATGTTTCGGTCAATACTGCAGTTCTTTAAGTGTCTTGTACTTCTATCCTATGTTAAACTTTGAGGACAAAGTTTCTTAAGGGAGATAGAATGTAACACTTCGTGTTTTAGAGCTTACATATATGTACTACTTGTGTTTGTCTTATGCCGTGGAGTGTTTTGTTATCGTTACGGGATGGCGAACTTCGGGACGAAGTTCATTTTAAGGAGGGAAGACTGTAATACCCCGTATATTAGCCTCGGTCATTGACAGTGAAACCATGTTTTATACACGTATTTCAAAAATGAAGAATGTTTATAAAGTATTTTACGTAAACTGTTATTGTTTTATAAATCGTATTTCTATGATTATCTCGTATTTCATAATCATTTGATATTTGATGATTATTTCATAAAATGACATTTCTTTCGTACTTCTTTAATTTTAATAATATATTTATAAAATACCAATTTAATTGTAATAACCCATACCTTCAAATCTCGTGGAAATGGAATATTAATAAAAGGTTTTTTTTTTTTTGACGAGAGATGATTTAAACTTAATAAGTGTAATATTTATGTTATTATCTTATTATTATATATCCTTTTTCCATTATTTTTACTACTCTTATTCTTCTTATTATTCTTATTAAATTTTATTTTTCTCCTTATTATTATTCTTACTATCACATACTATTATGGTAATTCTTACTATTATTATTATTCATATTATTGTGTTATCGCTGTTGTTATGTTTTATTCTTACTATTACTCTCATTATTATGACGGTGTTTATAAACTCGTAGTCTTGATATTGTACTAGTACTATTATCGTGAAATAATAGTATATTTATAATGCGTGTTTAATATTACGATAATTATATAAGTTGGGTGCGTTTTATCTTCTCATAAAGAGCATGTTATATATAATAAAATTATGAGACGGTATTGGAAATGAGAGTCAACGCCGAGTTTTTTTTTTTACGAAGGCTAGCTACGGGCATTTACGATGTTGAATATGGATATTTACGAGACCTGGAATTTAATAATATGCATTGAAAATTCAACTTTATTCAACTTACCATGTGAACAAATCAGCATTTGAACATAATATAGTAACTCATTCCTGATGAAAACCCTAAAAGAACGTATACACTATACAATAACGCCGCTCCTCCTACTTCTTCTCTTACGGTTTTGCGTTTGTTTCCCTTCTTCTTCTCTTTTCCTTCATGTCTGCTACTCGCCCTCTGCAAGTTCCTTCGTTTATTTTAACCGTCGTTATAAGGTATGCCATTTATCGCTTATCGTTTCATGTTCTTTATCGTTACGGGTTCGGTCTCGAAAAAACTCGCATATACTTATGTAATATATATATATATATATATATATATATATATATATATATATATATATACTGAGCCATCGTGATTTGTGTCTAACCTGGGTTAGTGGGAGGTGGTTTCTGGGGGTAGGGAGACAACCTTGGTGGTCGGTGGTGGCCGTGAGAACCACCAATAGAGTAGTGAACGTGGTTGTTACCGAGCACAAGGATACATGATGCGAGGAGTTGTACCTGTTTTAAGCACGGTTTGAGACTCGACTTGACCTGGGTATGGTGGGTTAGTGTCTAGTGGTTAAGTCAGTGGGTCGTGGTGGCTACAGGTGGCGGTTTCTGACGGCGGTGGACGGGGAAACAGAAAACAGAGTGGGGTAGAGTTGTGATGCGCGAGTTGTATGTGGGTTTTCTCTCGTTTTCTTTACTCATCACTAGGGATAAAGAGAGGGGTGGTGGTTGTGTGGTGGTAGGCGTGGCAGGGCGTCCTCTTGTGGGTAAGTTATGAGGGTTGTGACAGGCATTGGGGTAGCGATTGCCGGATCAAACAGAGGACACGCTGTTTTCTTGCGGTTGTGCGTAGGTCGTTAGGGCAGTACTTTTTAACGGCTGTGGGGAACTATGGTGGTGGTGCAGATGCTGGTTTTGTAATTGGTCGTGCATAGGAGAATATGGGACCTCGGGTGGTTGCGTGCGGTGGCCTGAATGACGTTGGTGAAGCCGTGAAGGAGGGGTGTACGGGTAGGAGTTGCTTGGGGCTGCTGTTATGTTTATAGAAGAATGTCGTGGGTTTAATTTGGTTTGTTATGGGGCTGGGTTTGTAATGCCATTTCATTATTATTATTATTATTATTATTATTATTATTATTATTATTATTATTATTATTATTATTATTATTATTATTATTATTTATATTATGACTATATATGCTATTGTTGTTAATGTTGTTTTTATGGTTAAATAGTTAACACTTTATTACTAGTATGATTACAACTAGTATATATTGTTCTTGTTATTAATTATTAAATTGTGTATATTTTATACAAGAATGTGACGGTTATCAATAGTCGATTATATTTCCATGTTCGGTTATTTAATTGAAGTAGTCATTTTTGACACGGTCTCGTTATGCGTAATATATTATTTAAGTAATTAATTTGAATAATTGATGTATTATTTTAGTCGCGTAATTGTTTTGACTAATTAATTAGTTTAATTAATTAAGTTGATTTAAGTGGGCAGATAATAATTGTTTATGTAATTATATTAGTGAGTAATTACGTATATTATATTGTTAGGTGACGATTTTGAAGTGACATTATTCTGTTTACTCGCTGGTTTGCTTTGGACTATATTGCTATCTAGGTAGGATACACTGACACTATACTTTATGAATTGATATGAATGGATGTTTACTCTGTGATGTGTTATGAAAGGATGTTGCCTTATATGTGATGGATGCAAGCATGAATTATATAAGAATGATATTGGTTGGATTGACTGTGGATTATTTGCAATGGCATGAGTATTTCGGTATTTGATAGCATGATTAAATATTTATATTGTGGCATTCATGAGCATGCATATGCATTGGTTACTGAGATATTGTGGATCAGATATTGTTCTGATATAAAGCCCAGGGTGGTTCTGCAGACCAGGCCTGGTGTCTTTTCAGCTATTGAGCTGGTGTTCGGTGACGACCGATTATAGTCTGCCGGGAGGTTCGGTATGGCTTGGTGCACGTGTATGAGTATGAGTTTGAGATTGAGATTGAGATTGAGCTCGAGCATGTCATGACATTTGCATATCATTTAACTGTTGCATTATAATTATTGTGTTACCCTACTCAACCGCGAGGTTGACAGTGTATTCGTGTACACCTACGATGATCCGGAATGGGGAGTAGATTCCACAGGTCAGAGACAGAAGAGCTAGGAGCTGGGCAGGAATGTGAGATGCATACTATGGACCGACTTAGTACTATATCACTTCTAGAGGAGTCATCAGTCGTATCTTGTTTTTCCACGATGTAATATCTGTAATAATCAAAGTTTAAATTTTATCACTTTTTATATAAAGTACTTTGGTTGTTTTACTTTGTTATTCACTACCTCGGACATTCCGAGATGGTAACAGCTCTATTTATTTGAGAATGTCTTGCTAAAGGCTCTTAAATAAATGGGGGTGTTACAAAGTGGTATCAGAGCGAACGATCCTCAGGCCTAACCAAATGAAAAATAATGAACATAGGAAGAGTCAAATAAAATGAACCCCAGGCTAGTAACTGTTAGGAGCCCCAGGATTTGGAATGAGTTAGGGGCCCCCTCAAACCAAGCCATTGGCCCTTTCAGTCTAACCTGGTCACCCTTGAGAGATGTAGAGCGTGGGTAATATAGGATAAAGGAAAAGACCCAATATATTTATATTGTATTAACGTTTCCGCAGGCAAGGAACGAGGTAAGTTATAATGTGAAATATCATTGGTAATGTGGATTGTGAAACATGAGGTTGATATCGAATGTTAATTGAGATATATGATTTTAAGTATTGAGAAAATGAAAATTTGAATATGAGTTTAAAATATAAGCTTGACTTGTATGATGATGTGCATTAGAAGAATACGACTGATATTGAAATGCTGATTGATCTGAATGATTGAATTGAAATTTTCCGAGAATGAATGTATATTTATTGAACAATAATTTGGAGCGATATGATCATATGATTTTGGTGTTTCTAAATGTCTATATGATATCTGGTTATTAAATGACTATCGTAACTATGTAATATATATTGTTTGGTATTTGAATAAGAATGATCAGATTTAGATGTTATATTAATCCATGTATGATAATATGCATGCGGCTATATGATCTCTGAACCCTTAGGTAGAGATATTGTATAATGATATGTGTAATGAGTTGCTAATAAGTAGCACCTTAGTGATTTCTAGGATATATTTACGTACTTAAATAAGTTGTGATTGTTACGATGGTAGAAACTAATGCATTGTCTACACATACATGATTATTGATTTACTTTGTTGATTTTATTTTCGGTTTCGCAATCTCTACCGTTTTCTAGATGATAATTACATGTTAATATGGTGCAACGAGATTTCCATGCTTCAAATGATATGTCAACATGTTTTAGAAAATGAATGATTGTGTTTCGAAATCTCCAGAACTTTACCTTGTTTGTACGGGCTGCCATTTAAACTGTGTTCCCTAATGAATCTGAATTATTATTTGACATGTGAATTAAGAAAGCGCTAGTCTTGTGAATTCGTTTACTTTTATCGTTAAATTTTCATAATTCATGAGGTAAAATTTACAAGGACAATCTTTTCGGAAAAAAAAAAAAAAAAAAAAAAAAAAAGTCAGAATGTCTCCGTGTAGCTTTGTTTTCGATCTGTAGCTAGTAAAATTGTCTTTTGATTCATGTAAAATTACCACTTCAATGTTTCAAAAGTTTCAAAATGTTTTCAAGTGAGGATCCATGATAAAGTTTGATACTTTGATAATTGTAGTGATTGTATGCAACATAACAAATTCTGTAGCTACGTGTTGATGAAATCCTGCCTGAATATTGACTGTTGCACATTATATACACCTCTTATTTTGCAAATCATATATATTAATAGCTTCATGATAAATGATGAAATGTGGGTAGATGGTAAATGTAGCCAATTGGTTTAACTTATTTATGTTGGGAAATGTGTCCTCAACAATAGTGCGATCACGTAATTAAATCTCATAACAAGAATGCGCAAGGGATGATACGAATTATTAGTCAACTGACCAACATTAATCGGTAATGATTGGCTAGCTAGAGTTTGACATTACTGTCGTATGACGGTGGTGGTCAGTTGATCCCTTTAGGTCACACCTTTAGGACAATTCCCTTAATTGATAAAATGATCAAATGTATATTGATACGATTTGATCATATTCCTTAAACTCGAATATCGAGAAATTAGAGGTTAAATCTTAATGTAAGATTTATGTTTAAAATTGAAACGTGTCAATTGTTAAACATTAAACGATATTTTAAGATATCGTAATTAGAATGAATTGGGTTAAAATTAATACAAAGGTTGTAAATCGTATTGACGATTATTATAAGTGACCATTTTACATCTAGTGATTTCGAATTACTTGTCAACTTGATAAATGAGATTTATTAATTTATGAATAATATTTATTTGATAAATATGTATGATTAAATTAAAACAATTGTTATTTTATGACATATTGGATGTCACATGACATAAAATTGTAATGTTGATAAAAATGTAAAATAGGTCCATATTAGTGTATGTGTGTGCCGGTTTTATGTGGGTTAAGAGCATGTTGAGTGTTATTTAATTAACACAACATAATGATTAAAGTTTACTTAACTTTAATTAGGGTGTTACCTTGAGCCACCCTATTTTACATGGGAAAGTGTTGTTGTTCCCTTTTGATCTCTCCCATGCCCGGCCACACACAACAACCCACAACACTCCTTAAATTAATAGGTTAATTTAAGTTTAGGGTTAGTGAGATATATAAGCTCCATGAATACCCATTTCATTCTAGTGTTAGCCGAAAAATAACAAGGAAGAGAGATTATTTTTCTACCTCTAAAATATATTATAAAGATAATATTAACATACTAGTAAGTAGTATTTGTATTATATATTCTAATAAGAGTGATTAGAATAAGTTTAAGGAGAATCCGATTTTGTGCTAGCTCGTTCAAGATTTCGGATATTAAGGGCTTGTCTTGGTGCATCCGGAGGAGGTATTCTATATTGGGTACTCGGAGGATCATCCTTGCAATATTTGGACCGAGTGTAAGAACACGGTTTTCTCCTCTTTCCGCATTTTATTAGCATGCATAAGATCATAATAAACGAGTTTATTATCTTGTTAATTAAAGGTTAATTAAAAGGTTTATTAGTATGACTAAATTAGTTTATGAGCAACTAGTAAAACCTAACAATTGGTATCAGAGCAAAATGGTTGTTTGCATGCTTTCCGTTTCGTTTTTACGGAGTTATTTTGATAACAAAAATAAAACTTGAATTTTCGTATAATATAAGATATGGACGAAATATTTTTAGCATGATACCTACTGTTTTCTAATATGATTTAGAATGTTTGGAATAATTTTTGCATGAATATTGATCATTGGTATTTTTATTTCGGTTTTTAATACGTTTTAATGGTTAAAAGTGATTAATTTTGGGAAAAAATAGTTAAAATAAGCTTCTGGCCGAGATTTTTCAGTATGATATCACATGTATTTTCTATAATATGAATATGATTTTTCGTAAATTATAGACCTTTAAATCGTGTGATATGAATTTTAAGTGTTAAAATGCAAAAAGATGAATAAAAATGGGTTAAAATAGTTATATTATGAATTTGACTATAAAAATTTATGAGGATGTCACATGCAATATTTAAATTTAATGTTGAATTTTCAGAAATTTATCTCGAAATATTGCAATATTATAGATTTTTAGTGTAAAAATCGGGTAATTAGTGACATAATTTCGACTTTAATAGTTTAAGTTGGAATTTGGCCATAAAAATTTAACACGATGTCATATATATTGTTTCCAGCATGTATAAAATTTTCGAGAATTTTATCTTATTTTATGCTTGAGAAATAATTTTAAATGTTAAAATCGTATGATATATGACGTAAATCGTTAAAATTTGCAAATGTTGTTAATAATGGCCGAAAATATAACCCATTTTAGTCATATGTGATATGTTCATCATGAAAATATTCTTGGGTGCCTAAAGTTTCAGATTTGATTTGTATTAATTTAATTTTGTTTTGTTAAAAGTAGCAATTAAAATTAAATTAAAAGGAGGCATGCTTTAAAATTTCGGCTATGGGGCAATGTGCCATTTAATTTTCTGTCCATCTTGTGTTCTTAAAAGGGTTTTGGAAGGTATAAAATAATTATTAGTATTTAATTTGCATTTATGAAGTTAATTATTGAATTTTCCGACTTAAATTGCTCGTTTTACGTGTTATTTTCGAAATAATAATAAAACCGTATAAAATACTAATATTTTAACTTTCTGAAAATTTTAAGAACATTCTGGATTTTTCAAAATTTGAATTTTGAATTTTCGAAATTTTAAATGTCTCTTTTGAATTTTATATTGTTTTTCCCGAAAAACCGAGTAATACCGATCAATATTAAAATATATTAAGTTAATTCATGTTCAAAGTTTGAGTAAGACTAAATTTTGAATCCTATGCGAGTTAGGATGATTAACTTAAGGATGAAAACCGTTTCATTTAATGCATAGTGTTGTTAAACGTTAAAACACGCAATTCCATAAAAACCGAGGTTTACGATAACTATTTAAATAAGTGTTTTAAATAGGACGATTTGGCTTAGGATTTGCATGTTAATTCATATTTATATAAGCATTGCATATTTTATATTATGAATGTCATGATTTATTTTACGTAATTTTGGGAATTATGTAATTTACTTAGTATGGCCTAGTTTTTAAATCGGTATTTCCCGTAATGTAAGGGGTTACCGATTCAATTGTAATTTTGTGATCTCGTATCACCCAATTGTAATTTATTTCTATTTTATAATGTATAAAGTAGACTAGAAAAGTTGTAATATTTGTAAAATCCGGAGTTCCTTGAAGACGGTGCCATTCGGAAAGGAGTTCCGACAAGACGGTGTTTACCTCGAAGTGCGTGCCGCGTGAAGTTCAAGGGACCAAAGGAGTTGGTTTCCGAATTTGTACTTTGTTATTTCTTTTCTAGGAAAGGCCATACTAGGGTTTATTTATGCTTTTATTTTTGCTTTTTATATGTTTGCATGCATAGCCAAATCGTCATACATCGTATCATGCATGTTTCGACCTAGTCGACCTAGTCTTTTATTTTATCGATAATTCACCGACTTAGTTCACTTATACGGAGATAGATGATAATTTGACTAGATCTCTTACATATAAACATTGAGACTTAGCCTTACCAAAAAGTACGGACCCATGAATCCCTTCTTCACAAGGACGTAGGCTCGGCTACACCGGGGTACTAAAATTGTCACGTTGGGTAAGTGGGGTAATAAGATTACACCTTGAAATTTGGTTGATCTCAACGAAAGTATTAGTAACCGTAGTTGCAATAAGTTCGGGCTAAAGATAATTTTAAGAAAATTGTCGACCGAGAGTTCTAAGAGTAGAACCGATTAAAGAGTTAATCCACCAAATTATACTAATATGGGTTGAATCGGCTACACCGTGCCCGAATTAGTATGGGTTTGGGTCTCGGGATTGTTTACTTAATTGGGTAAGAGATCATTAAGTAAATATATATAACTAAACTTCAAGTTTTTAGTTTAAATTATGAATTTAAAATGATGTTGTTTTCCTTTTATTATTGTAGTTTAATTTTCAACATCGACTATGGCAACCAACGCTCCACCTCTCACTAACGTATCATGGCTTCGATCCTTTATGGATCGTTGCAAACTCGATAAGCATGGTTCCAATTTTAAGGATTGGGATGCGCAATTGCTTTTGGCCGCTCAAGGTGACGATAAGAGTCGTTACCTATCCGAAGCCGCTCCTCCCGCTCCGACCGCTCGTTCGTCGGTCCAAACTCGTGAGGCCTATGAAGCCTACATGAAAGAGTCCTCCGCTCTTAAAAATGTGCTCATCTTCTCCATGGAGCCGGATCTCCAAAGGAGTATGATTAAGTTGACCACATCGTATGAAATATACACCAAGCTTGCGACCATGTTTTCGCAAACTCCAAGGGTGATTCAATACGAGGCGGCTTCCGCCTTCTTTGACATAACTTTCAAGGAAGGGCAAAAGATAAGCCCTCATGTTCTCAAACTAGTTGAGCTCGCGGAGACTCTAAAAGCTCAAAATGTTGATGTTCCCGACTCTCTTATCATTGACCGAGTTCCTCACTCGCTCAATAAGGTTAAGGCGTATGCTCAATTCCGGGTGAATTTCAATATGCGAAACCAAGAGACCTCGTTAGACGAGTTGCATAAGATGCTAGTCCAAGCCGAAAGGGACATGGGACTTCATGAAAGTTCCACCAAAGATGTTTTGAACATCGAAAAGAAAGGGAAAACGAGCTTCAAGAGGAATGCCTCAAAAGGCAAGGGCAAGAAAACGTTCAAGCCCAAGGCGACCAAAGAAAAGACCTTTTCGAAAGGCGCTTCCACCTCGTCTTCTAAAGAGCAAGACAAGTGCCATTATTGCACGAGGATCGGTCATTGGAAGCGAAATTGCCCCAAATACTTAAGCGATCTCAAAAATGGGAAGGCAACCGCCGTAGGTAATAATTCTCGCGTATAATTCATGTGTTTATCAACTTATGTATAGTGATACAAATGTGTTGATATTTACCCTTTTTAAATGTTTTAAAGGGGCGCCCCCGAATAATGATAAGGGCAAGGACAAGGAAGCTTGAAGTTCCTTACTTGGATGGCTCCGGTAGCATCCAATTGATCGAAGACTTGAAGAGCTAGGCTCTAATTTTCATATCGTCTTCTTTCATATTTTGCATTTATTTATGGAACAATTTAATTTTCTTGTAAGACAAGGATTAAAATCCTAAAACAATGGTTGTAATTTTGGATATTAGTGACTTGGTTTTCAACCCGAGTCACTACTTTTGTTCTTAATCAATGTTTTGATTTCTCAAATAAATTGCAAGCCTTGTTTAAACATGAATGATAGAAATTTAATATTGATACGATCAAGTTTAAGAGAATCAAAGAGTTGATTAAAACGGAGAACTACACCCCATGAGATAGATTCAATCAAAATGTGACTATATCAGTTCATTATAAGATTTTCATTTTAAGTGAAAATGAGAATGTATTCATTACACCTATCAAACTTCAAACATTCAAATACATTGGTTGATCGAAATAGCTATCCTTAAACAAGTAAAGGTTATTGTTAGAAGGATAGAGTGGGAGAAAATGTTTCGCTCACAAACCAATGATATAAATAAAGGACGGATCTTAGAGAAGATTCTCACTTGGGAGTCTTAAGAAGAACCCTAAGTGATTTGAAGAAACTACGGGAGGACACTCGAAGAAATGTTCTTTGTGTTCATTGTTTCATAAAGAGGAAACAAAGCCCTAAGTGATTTGAAGAAACTACGGGAGGACACTCGGAGAAAGGTTCTTTGTGTTCATTGTTTCATAGAGAGGAAACTTGAAACCCCGTATGAAATCATCGGTAGGAAAACGGTTCCTATGTAGTAATTACCATTTTCGTCTCGAGGAAACGAAGACATGATAAGAAGGTAATGAATGATTGAATGGAAGTAGATCACTATAGGGATAGTGATAGTAATAATGATTCGAGTAATAGTTTAACATGCGAGAAATGAAAGGTTCATTTAAGATATCGAAAGATATTGATTTTAGTGGGAGCGATTTTCATAAAAAGGATTAAGCCTACCATTTAGAGAGAATGGGTGATTCTTTAAGGTGTAAAGAATAAGAGGTTTTCAATTCTAGATGATAAAATTCCTTATATCATATGATGATGGAGTATCGGGAAGGTTTATTATATGGATAATAAAAGGTCGCCCATTAGAATTTAAAATGGTTGGATACGTTATTCATAAAGATGAATAAAACCATTATCAAATTAGCCAAGATGTTTGAAAATTGTAAAAGTGATGAAATCACTAATAAACTACAATATAGATTTCAGTACATAAGTGACTATAGAGAGTGATTTTAATCCCTCCAGTATATCGATACGTCACAAGTTATAAGATAACAGTGGGAGCTTTCCTCCGGAAAGGAAACTCAAAATCTAGAAAGAGTTCTAGATATGTACTCAAATAGAATCATGTTATAAGGGATAATATGAGAATAAAGGAGACCAAAAGTTGTAAGTTTTGCTATTATAAATAAAGGTTATTCGCAAAACACTAATACAAACAGATGATTGTGCATCAAAATGCAATGTAATAGTGTTGACTATTGTTGCATGACAACATCATTTGAGTTATAAATAACTCGAAGTAAAAGATACTTTGTCAGAATCCAAATGGGTTGTATGAGACAATATTGAACCCCATAAGTGAACTGGATTGACTTAGTATGGTCCCTAGCCGCTTATATGAGGTGACATCTCGAAGCGACTAGAGTGTGAGGCGATTGATGGCAAGTTCAAGTGCCATAGAGTCATACGTGATGACTAGTCGATCACATAGGCAGACTGTAAGAGACACTCTGTCGGGCAATGTGACCGCTTATAGAGTTCTGGAAATTTTATAGCCGGGTCGTGGCGAGAGCTGCTATAGTATTCTTGTGAGTCAATTCTTTGACTAAAGACTACTCTCCCAAGATGGTACAGTTTAGGCATAACTTTGATCCATTCTCTACGACTTTTCGTAACTGGAGTCAAATGGGATTGTTTTGGGTTGTGACTAACTGTGACTAGTTGAAGGAAGTAGTGCGATAGAAATTGTCCACCCCTTGTCAGGGTTGTTCAAATCTCAGGGCCACTCGAGGAGAAGATAACTGGAAATGCGTGGCCACGCTCGGAAGGTATCTATGGTAGATAATTCCGGTCAGACAGTTATTCTCCAGATCGAGGAAACCATTCATGATATGATCAAATGCAAGAACGACCAGAGAGAGACATCTTGCATTGAGTGGGAGATTGTAATAGGACAAGAGAATTGGTGACGCACACTTGTCGAGGACAAGTGGGAGATTGTTGGGAAATGTGTCCTCAACAATAGTGCGATCACGTAATTAAATCTCATAACAAGAATGCGCAAGGGATGATACGAATTATTAGTCAACTGACCAACATTAATCGGTAATGATTGGCTAGCTAGAGTTTGACATTACTGTCGTATGACGGTGGTGGTCAGTTGATCCCTTTAGGTCACACCTTTAGGACAATTCCCTTAATTGATAAAATGATCAAATGTATATTGATACGATTTGATCATATTCCTTAAACTCGAATATCGAGAAATTAGAGGTTAAATCTTAATGTAAGATTTATGTTTAAAATTGAAACGTGTCAATTGTTAAACATTAAACGATATTTTAAGATATCGTAATTAGAATGAATTGGGTTAAAATTAATACAAAGGTTGTAAATCGTATTGACGATTATTATAAGTGACCATTTTACATCTAGTGATTTCGAATTACTTGTCAACTTGATAAATGAGATTTATTAATTTATGAATAATATTTATTTGATAAATATGTATGATTAAATTAAAACAATTGTTATTTTATGACATATTGGATGTCACATGACATAAAATTGTAATGTTGATAAAAATGTAAAATAGGTCCATATTAGTGTATGTGTGTGCCGGTTTTATGTGGGTTAAGAGCATGTTGAGTGTTATTTAATTAACACAACATAATGATTAAAGTTTACTTAACTTTAATTAGGGTGTTACCTTGAGCCACCCTATTTTACATGGGAAAGTGTTGTTGTTCCCTTTTGATCTCTCCCATGCCCGGCCACACACAACAACCCACAACACTCCTTAAATTAATAGGTTAATTTAAGTTTAGGGTTAGTGAGATATATAAGCTCCATGAATACCCATTTCATTCTAGTGTTAGCCGAAAAATAACAAGGAAGAGAGATTATTTTTCTACCTCTAAAATATATTATAAAGATAATATTAACATACTAGTAAGTAGTATTTGTATTATATATTCTAATAAGAGTGATTAGAATAAGTTTAAGGAGAATCCGATTTTGTGCTAGCTCGTTCAAGATTTCGGATATTAAGGGCTTGTCTTGGTGCATCCGGAGGAGGTATTCTATATTGGGTACTCGGAGGATCATCCTTGCAATATTTGGACCGAGTGTAAGAACACGGTTTTCTCCTCTTTCCGCATTTTATTAGCATGCATAAGATCATAATAAACGAGTTTATTATCTTGTTAATTAAAGGTTAATTAAAAGGTTTATTAGTATGACTAAATTAGTTTATGAGCAACTAGTAAAACCTAACAATTTATACTTAGGGATGATAAGTTGTCTGGCTAGTCTAAGATTGGTGTATATCTTGCGAAATATGTCAATGCTCCATGTTTTAATAATGGCTAAATTTTGCCTTATGTCTTTTCTAAAATATGATTTTGCTTCTATAACATGATTATGGGCATGAAATTATTTAATTTGTCAATTATGAATTTTGAGTTATTGATTGTTTGCATTGGTATAAATATGTTAAGTTATGTTAAAATTTCCAGAGTATAGATAAGTGTTAGTTACCTGATTTTGTTTTTCGACGAAACACGTTTTGGACAAAAGAGTTTTGGTTCTTAAACATCGGATGCTAGTTGCCTAGTGTAAAGTACATAACTTATCTGATGAATTGTGACTGTTGTTTCGGTGACCTTCTTGAGAAATGGAAGTGAAATTTTATAATGGGGTTACGAGGACGTAACCATGTTTTAAGTAGGATAGGATTGTAAAATCGGGATGGTATACAATCTGGCTAAGTGTTGTGCTGTGATTGGCAAACTGAGATTGCCATGCATGGAGTCTATTGTTTAATTTGTTATGTTTCGGTCAATACTGCAGTTCTTTAAGTGTCTTGTACTTCTATCCTATGTTAAACTTTGAGGACAAAGTTTCTTAAGGGAGATAGAATGTAACACTTCGTGTTTTAGAGCTTACATATATGTACTACTTGTGTTTGTCTTATGCCGTGGAGTGTTTTGTTATCGTTACGGGATGGCGAACTTCGGGACGAAGTTCATTTTAAGGAGGGAAGACTGTAATACCCCGTATATTAGCCTCGGTCATTGACAGTGAAACCATGTTTTATACACGTATTTCAAAAATGAAGAATGTTTATAAAGTATTTTACGTAAACTGTTATTGTTTTATAAATCGTATTTCTATGATTATTTCGTATTTCATAATCATTTGATATTTGATGATTATTTCATAAAATGACATTTCTTTCGTACTTCTTTAATTTTAATAATATATTTATAAAATACCAATTTAATTGTAATAACCCATACCTTCATATCTCGTGGAAATGGAATATTAATAAAAGTTTTTTTTTTTTTTGACGAGAGATGATTTAAACTTAATAAGTGTAATATTTATGTTATTATCTTATTATTATATATCCTTTTTCCATTATTTTTACTACTCTTATTCTTATTAAATTTTATTTTTCTCCTTATTATTATTCTTACTATCACATACTATTATGGTAATTCTTACTATTATTATTATTCATATTATTGTAGTTGTTACGTTTTATTCTTACTATTACTCTCATTATTATGACGGTGTTTATAAACTCGTAGTCTTGATATTGTACTAGTACTATTATCGTGAAATAATAGTATATTTATAATGCGTGTTTAATATTACGATAATTATATAAGTTGGGTGCGTTTTATCTTCTCATAAAGAGCATGTTATATATAATAAAATTATGAGACGGTATTGGAAATGAGAGTCAACGCCGAGTTTTTTTTTTTACGAAGGCTAGCTACGGGCATTTACGATGTTGAATATGGATATTTACGAGACCTGGAATTTAATAATATGCATTGAAAATTCAACTTTATTCAACTTACCATGTGAACAAATCAGCATTTGAACATAATATAGTAACTCATTCCTGATGAAAACCCTAAAAGAACGTATACACTATACAATAACGCCGCTTCTCCTACTTCTCTTACGGTTTTGCGTTTGTTTCCCTTCTTCTTCTCTTTTCCTTCATGTCTGCTACTCGCCCTCTGCAAGTTCCTTCGTTTATTTTAACCGTCGTTATAAGGTATGCCATTTATCGCTTATCGTTTCATGTTCTTTATCGTTACGGGTTCGGTCTCGAAAAAACTCGCATATACTTATGTAATATATATATATATATATATATATATATACTGAGCCATCGTGATTCGTGTCTAACCTGGGTTAGTGGGAGGTGGTTTCTGGGGGTAGGGAGACAACCTTGGTGGTCGGTGGTGGCCGTGAGAACCACCAATAGAGTAGTGAACGTGGTTGTTACCGAGCGCAAGGATACATGATGCGAGGAGTTGTACCTGTTTTAAGCACGGTTTGAGACTCGACTTGACCTGGGTATGGTGGGTTAGTGTCTAGTGGTTAAGTCAGTGGGTCGTGGTGGCTACAGGTGGCGGTTTCTGACGGCGGTGGACGGGGAAACAGAAAACAGAGTGGGGTAGAGTTGTGATGCGCGAGTTGTATGTGGGTTTTCTCTCGTTTTCTTTACTCATCACTAGGGATAAAGAGAGGGGTGGTGGCTGTGTGGTGGTAGGCGTGGCAGGGCGTCCTCTTGTGGGTAAGTTATGAGGGTTGTGACAGGCGTTGGGGTAGCGATTGCCGGATCAAACAGAGGACACGCTGTTTTCTTGCGGTTGTGCGTAGGTCGTTAGGGCAGTACTTTGTAACGGCTGTGGGGAACTATTGTAAAACCCCTCGCGAAAGCGGAAATATAAAACATACAAAGTACTAAAAATGCAGCGGAATTAAAACTTTTTAACAAACTAAACATGCGAGGTGCTTTAGCAAAACCGACACATAAATAAGTGTTAAGATATAAAACAAAAGCAGCCCGGGATAGCATATCCCTACAGGCACAAAATACAGAAACATAAGTCCAAGGTCTAGCTACACGATGTAGGTAAGTCATCGATGATAGGATCATCGCTCGCTAGCCTCAACGTAACCCCCTGCAAACAGCATCCAGTACCTACACACACACAACATGTGCGCCACAGTCAGTGGGGAGTGACTAGAGCTCTCATAGCCACCTAATGTCATACAACACCGAACATATAAGCAAGCATTATACTCCAACATAAACAATCATGTGAAGCATACAATTCTCGATAACTCATCTTTCATAACATCATGCAATACCATGCAAAGGCTCTCAACCAACTTCGGAAACTATTTGGAAGGAGAGCCGGTTTCCCTTCCGGTTACCCGGCCGAGGGGTCTTTCAATCCAAACCGTTTACGAAACCGGACTAAGAGTCGTCCAATGCCTTGGACGAACAATACTAAAGTCAAACATCAGACTCATCATTCAATATCATCTTAAACATCGTCACAAACATCTAGATCTGACACCGTACCGTTACTAGGCAAGCAGATACTAAACAATCAGCAAGTATAAGGTTCAGCGGTCAACTTAAGACATAACCTATATACCAAACATTCAGCAAGTAAGAAGGTTCAGCGGTCAACTTAAGACATAACCTAATTACCAAAACATTCAGCAAGTATATAACACAGTACCCCTACTCAGGCAAGTATATACCAATCAATACACACACGCGAACCACCCACGGAGGGGTTCGACCACAACACACTGAACCACCCACGTAGGGGTTCAACACAGAACACTGAACCACCCACGGAGGGGTTCAACACGAAGAAAGACAGAACCATCCACGGAGGGGTTCGTCAGGAAGGCAGAACCACCCACGTAGGGGTTCGCACGAAGGAATCAGAACCACCCACGGAGGGGTTCGACACGGAGAAAGCAGAACCACCCACGTAGGGGTTCGCACGAAGAGGACAGAACCACCCACGGATGGGTTCGTCCAGAACAAACACAATGAACCACCCACGAAGTGGTTCAACAACCAAATCTCCCAAAGGAGGCTATTCAATAAACCACAATCAAATCTCCGAAAGGAGGCTATTCAATAAACCATGATCAACTCTCTAATCACATCACTCAACACTTAATTGACCCCGGGAACTAAGACGAGGGAGGGCCGGTTTCCCTTTCGGTTGCCCGACCGGGGGGGTCCCTATCCTCACTTCATTCCCGAACCAATATAGTGCCGCCCGAACTCCGGGGACTCTAAACATGCATACAAAGCATACGGAAAAAGAATCAAAGCAATCCGACTTGAGAATCAAAAGTTATAAAGCAAATAACATCATCAGGGGCTCTCAGCCGGTTGGCCACAGGCGGCCGGTCAACCGGCTGCGAGTCTTTACACTCCAGCCGACACAGCAAAGAAAACAACACAAAAGGTCTCCCAGCCGGCCGGCCGGCTGCCGGTCCACCGGCTGGGGACCCCTTCCCTTTCTCTTCTTGCAAAACTTAAAACAACAACACAAGGGGCTCCCAGCCGGCCGGCCGGCTGCCGGTCCACCGGCTGGGGACCCATTTTCCTACAATCTTCGAAAAGCAAAGATAACAAGGGGGGACTCTGAGCCGGCCGACCGGCTGCCGGTCAGCCTGCCGGCTCAGGGCCTCTGTTCACGCAAAACCCATTTTCGCCATATCCAATCCTTTCAATACTTTACCATTTCAACCTAAACATGTTTCTAAGCATCGATTTCATACTTCCAGCACGTAAACCACATCAAATGAACATATGAACATGAGTACAAACAATCATTTCATGTCTTAACACCAAAATCCCAAATTAAACCGATCTTAACATGTATACACTTGAATCTCATCTTCTCCTCAAATTCATCATCTAATCATCACAAAATCAGTTTGTATAACATATTAAGAACATTAGTACTCAATAAACATACTAACTTTCATCAAAACACAATCAAATCACATATAGTGCTAATTTAGACATATAGGCCGAGTTACTCATAATAGTCACCTTCAAGCTATTTCCGGCAAACGATCCTCCTCTACAACGTAAGTGTCCACGTCGGGATTGTCGAGACCAACTCCTATAACAAAGACAACGGTTTAGAATCACCAAAAACGAATTAAAGGCAAAACAGCCTGTTTTTCGAGTTCAACAAAATGAAAAACGAAAGTGATGGATGATTAGGAAATCGAACAAGGATTCCGAAAATGCTCTTACTTTTGCGTTTAGGTGAACGGATGATGGAGATCTTAGCAAAAGAAGGAAGTAAGGATGGAGGTTTTGTGATAAGTTTGTTTTACAGTGAAAGAATGGAATGTTGAGGATGAAGGTGAGTTATTATGTCGACATATGTGATTTTAGGGGTTTAAGTACTTGTCCTTTCCGAAATGAACGAAACGGCTTCGGATATTTGAAACGGGTATGGAAATGAATACTTGAGTCGGATATTTAAACTATGCCAAGTTGTATTCGTCTTAAGGACTGGAGGTTCTTAAGACGGATCTTATTATCTTTTTAAAGTATTTTACGATACATAAATAATTTATTTTCCGTTAAGTCACTAAAATATTATTTTACTACTTAAAATAATTAAAAATACTTAAATTAGATTTTACGAAAATACGGGCTGTTACAATCACCCAATCTTCAAAAAGTTTCGTCCTCGAAACTCGAAGGTAGAAGTAAGTATGAAAACAACTAAAACTTTCAAAATGAACCAGCGGTTCATGACAACTCAAAACTTTATCTTCCAAGAGGTTTTTAAGGAGTAAAGATTTCAAGGTACAAGTCTCGTCACTGGACGTTGAGATCCTCGTTACGTATTCGAGAGTTCGACATTCCAAATCTGAGACAAGTCCCAAAATAAAATTAGTTAAAATTCCAAAATTACGTCGATTCGGGGTTGATGGGCACAGTACGGGTTATTAGACGTCTCCAATAACACGTTCTAGTGGCTATCAACGCTGAAGTCTGCCAAATTGTAAAACATCCTGTTCTTCGAAATCAAGTTTTCTTCCAAATTAACTTTTATTTCTCAAAATTTTGAAGAGAACAATGGTAACCAAGACTAAAAGTTGCTTCCAACGGAAGAGAAAGCCGTTTCAACTTTTTAAAACAATTAAGCTTTTTCCCAAAAACAATGGATTTAAAGTCAATTAATTGGGAAACAAGTTCCAAAACAGACGTTCGAGAGCGCGGAAACGGTCGCAGAGCTTATTTTTGATAAGAAGGATTAGGGGTTCCAAGCCTCGCGGCTGTAAGGACACAAAAAGGAGGGTCGAAGGAACGGAACAATCAAGTCGAAGGTTAAAGAAGACGGTAACCTTTGCCAAACATGCGCACAATAACCGCTAAATTCACAATCGAAACGTCCTTCCAACGATCCCTAGTATATTCCAAAAGGCGATTCCAGTAACCTCAATGCTCACAATGGTTCGCGGTTCCTATTACCCCTATCTCATCCACAAAACAAGGTATTCCTCAACAAGAAGGTTTCCAAAACTCTCACTCAGTTCACACTAAAATCCGTTCAACCACGGTTAAGGACCTCTCACTCAAGGGGGAAGCCTAATACACATGCTTCAGACCAAGGTCTACGCACTTTCAGCACTTCAACCAGAATTCTATTACCATAACAACGAATACTCAAACCCACGATATGGTATTCATCATCCTATAACCTTAAATTTTAACGGTTCGATCCTGACAAACCCATTCCACAAGGTTTGACATCCTAAGTTCCCAAATTTTATAATCACAGTGATCAATCAAATCGAGACTTTACTAAGGTAACAACTCTTAAATCCTCTGGTTTCCAACTACTTACCGACAACATGCATCCCAAATGAAGTTCCAAAGAAGTAAAAATTTTCACTCTTATAGTTCCCATAAGGTTTAGACATTCATATTCCGAGATTCCTCAATTGATATTTATGAACACTTACAAGTCTCAAATTTCCACTCTATGATTACTCCAAACATCAACGGCTACCCGTAAGTACGTCAATAGGCAAATGCCGAGGTTCTATAAGTAACTCAAGGTCAATACTCAGTCAGCTCCATAAGTCCACTTGTAAATGTCTCAATATTCTCACACAGTCACCAATAACTCTCGTTCCTCAAGTAAGTGATCCTTCCTGCGATTAAGCAATTCGTTCCTCAAGATCCAGTAGCACTAACTTACCTCATTCATCCATTTGACCACTTCATCACAATCTAAGGCACATTTCTCAAAATTCATCTATAACTCCAAGCATTTTATTCAAATCCTAAAATGGTGCTTAGAAATCTACAAAGATCACTTACACACAATCCATCTAACATGGACTCTCAAGACGGCACACTGTCCAATATTGCCCGAACACTATTCTCACCAACTCTCTCAACCAAATCCTGACAACGCAGAACCAAGCATTCCTCAAGGCATGCATCTCTACCCCAAGAACAGGTCGATCTCGCCACTAATCTAAATGAAAAGGAACAAGGCTCACGGAGGAAGAGATGAGATATGAACCTCAGAGACAAACACGATACAGGTTCCGAGAGAGTCATAAGATAACGACTCGAGGAATAACGAGATGACAAGGTAAGAAACTTTAGGCTATGGACTCCAATGAAATTGAAGCCATGATCAGAAGGAGAAGCAAAGGAAAAGAAAGGAGAGAAGCGATGTGAAAGAAACGATTACGGACATCTCCCAAGGTGCGGGTCTCTCACTATTCTCACGGGATTCTCACTTCTTACTTTCCACATCAAGCCATTCAATTATCGGTTCTCACGAACAATTCCTCCAATGATTCATACACCCTTATCCTTCAACTCTAAACGGTATCATCATTATAACTACCTATTCCCAAAAGTTTGAGATGTCACATCTCTGCTAGTTCCACTAATGACAATTCAATAACACTTTCAGGTCATCTTCCCTATATGCTATATCCACTCTATTTGTTTACCCTACTGTCCACCAGATAACAATTTTTAAACCATCAAGTTTTTCCGAACTTACATCTCTCAATGAATTACTTCATTCCATCCACATACTGGTGGTGCAACTTCAAATTTCTCTTAAGTTTTTCAATAAATAAACGCTAAGATTTATTAAGCCACCTAGGGTCACGTAGTGATTCACTTCCTCTAAGCTTAAGTCAACCTCTTCGAGTATTCCACTATTATAGCAAATGATTCGTATTCCTCAACAATGAGCCTTTCCTAGCTCAATCACTCACCTAAGTCAAGTGATACTAACTCACTTCATCATCATTAGCATCTTAAGCCTATTCTTTCAGGTTGCTCTATAACCTTAAGTATCTTATCTAACTCCTTAAACAGAACTCTTCAATCCACATATTCTCACGATCTAAGCATGGTTCTCAAGGTTAGGTTCCACCGAATACTAAGTATACAACTCAACCTTCAAGCAAGTATCCTATCACTCACTTTTACTCTCCCAATTGGATAGACGACCCTTAGATCACCAAAACATGTCTCTCGATACCTCTTAAGTTATTCCTCAAATAACAATATTTCTCATAACACAGCTTACGGTTATCCTAAGACTAGTTCCTCCAAATCCATTAAAAGGGAAGATTACCTAGAGGGCACCTTAAGAAAGCAAGCAACGAGGTTAAGCTGAAAAGATATGAAGATCTGTTCAAGTGAGATGGACAAATATTCTAAAAGAAGGATGTGCATTCGGAGTTATCAAAGAAGGTGGTGCACGAAGAAAGAGAAGTATCTTCAAGGCTTAGAAGCATTCCCCAACAGTAGCACGAATCTTCTATCTTCGGTAGGAACTCAGGTCTTCATCGTCAGATGGATTAGTCCACGGTTCGTCGATTGGAAGACAATAAAGTAAAACCAAAGACAATCAACAAACACGTTAGAACCTAATAAAAGCAGTCACAAAACAGACTACAATTTAAGTCCTTAAATCTACCCCATCTCTCATTCATTATTCGTCTAAATGGTCAAGTTAAGGTTGGGGGTTACATGAGTGCGTCGGGAGCAATAATGCTCTGATACCAACTGTAAAACCCCTCGCGAAAGCGGAAATATAAAACATACAAAGTACTAAAAATGCAGCGGAATTAAAACTTTTTAACAAACTAAACATGCGAGGTGCTTTAGCAAAACCGAAACATAAATAAGTGTTAAGATATAAAACAAAAGCAGCCCGGGATAGCATATCCCTACAGGCACAAAATACAGAAACATAAGTCCAAGGTCTAGCTACACGATGTAGGTAAGTCATCGATGATAGGATCATCGCTCGCTAGCCTCAACGTAACCCCCTGCAAACAGCATCCAGTACCTACACACACACAACATGTGCGCCACAGTCAGTGGGGAGTGACTAGAGCTCTCATAGCCACCTAATGTCATACAACACCGAACATATAAGCAAGCATTATACTCCAACATAAACAATCATGTGAAGCATACAATTCTCGATAACTCATCTTTCATAACATCATGCAATACCATGCAAAGGCTCTCAACCAACTTCGGAAACTATTTGGAAGGAGAGCCGGTTTCCCTTCCGGTTACCCGGCCGGGGGGTCTTTCAATCCAAACCGTTTACGAAACCGGACTAAGAGTCGTCCAATGCCTTGGACGAACAATACTAAAGTCAAACATCAGACTCATCATTCAATATCATCTTAAACATCGTCACAAACATCTAGATCTGACACCGTACCGTTACTAGGCAAGCAGATACTAAACAATCAGCAAGTATAAGGTTCAGCGGTCAACTTAAGACATAACCTATATACCAAACATTCAGCAAGTAAGAAGGTTCAGCGGTCAACTTAAGACATAACCTAATTACCAAAACATTCAGCAAGTATATAACACAGTACCCCTACTCAGGCAAGTATATACCAATCAATACACACACGCGAACCACCCACGGAGGGGTTCGACCACAACACACTGAACCACCCACGTAGGGGTTCAACACAGAACACTGAACCACCCACGGAGGGGTTCAACACGAAGAAAGACAGAACCATCCACGGAGGGGTTCGTCAGGAAGGCAGAACCACCCACGTAGGGGTTCGCACGAAGGAATCAGAACCACCCACGGAGGGGTTCGACACGGAGAAAGCAGAACCACCCACGTAGGGGTTCGCACGAAGAGGACAGAACCACCCACGGATGGGTTCGTCCAGAACAAACACAATGAACCACCCACGAAGTGGTTCAACAACCAAATCTCCCAAAGGAGGCTATTCAATAAACCACAATCAAATGTCCGAAAGGAGGCTATTCAATAAACCATGATCAACTCTCTAATCACATCACTCAACACTTAATTGACCCCGGGAACTAAGACGAGGGAGGGCCGGTTTCCCTTTCGGTTGCCCGACCGGGGGGGTCCCTATCCTCACTTCATTCCCGAACCAATATAGTGCCGCCCGAACTCCGGGGACTCTAAACATGCATACAAAGCATACGGAAAAAGAATCAAAGCAATCCGACTTGAGAATCAAAAGTTATAAAGCAAATAACATCATCAGGGGCTCTCAGCCGGTTGGCCACAGGCGGCCGGTCAACCGGCTGCGAGTCTTTACACTCCAGCCGACACAGCAAAGAAAACAACACAAAAGGTCTCCCAGCCGGCCGGCCGGCTGCCGGTCCACCGGCTGGGGACCCCTTCCCTTTCTCTTCTTGCAAAACTTAAAACAACAACACAAGGGGCTCCCAGCCGGCCGGCCGGCTGCCGGTCCACCGGTTGGGGACCCATTTTCCTACAATCTTCGAAAAGCAAAGATAACAAGGGGGGACTCTGAGCCGGCCGACCGGCTGCCGGTCAGCCTGCCGGCTCAGGGCCTCTGTTCACGCAAAACCCATTTTCGCCATATCCAATCCTTTCAATACTTTACCATTTCAACCTAAACATGTTTCTAAGCATCGATTTCATACTTCCAGCACGTAAACCACATCAAATGAACATATGAACATGAGTACAAACAATCATTTCATGTCTTAACACCAAAATCCCAAATTAAACCGATCTTAACATGTATACACTTGAATCTCATCTTCTCCTCAAATTCATCATCTAATCATCACAAAATCAGTTTGTATAACATATTAAGAACATTAGTACTCAATAAACATACTAACTTTCATCAAAACACAATCAAATCACATATAGTGCTAATTTAGACATATAGGCCGAGTTACTCATAATAGTCACCTTCAAGCTATTTCCGGCAAACGATCCTCCTCTACAACGTAAGTGTCCACGTCGGGATTGTCGAGACCAACTCCTATAACAAAGACAACGGTTTAGAATCACCAAAAACGAATTAAAGGCAAAACAGCCTGTTTTTCGAGTTCAACAAAATGAAAAACGAAAGTGATGGATGATTAGGAAATCGAACAAGGATTCCGAAAATGCTCTTACTTTTGCGTTTAGGTGAACGGATGATGGAGATCTTAGCAAAAGAAGGAAGTAAGGATGGAGGTTTTGTGATAAGTTTGTTTTACAGTGAAAGAATGGAATGTTGAGGATGAAGGTGAGTTATTATGTCGACATATGTGATTTTAGGGGTTTAAGTACTTGTCCTTTCCGAAATGAACGAAACGGCTTCGGATATTTGAAACGGGTATGGAAATGAATACTTGAGTCGGATATTTAAACTATGCCAAGTTGTATTCGTCTTAAGGACTGGAGGTTCTTAAGACGGATCTTATTATCTTTTTAAAGTATTTTACGATACATAAATAATTTATTTTCCGTTAAGTCACTAAAATATTATTTTACTACTTAAAATAATTAAAAATACTTAAATTAGATTTTACGAAAATACGGGCTGTTACAACTATGGTGGTGGTGCAGATGCTGGTTTTGTAATTGGTCGTGCATAGGAGAATATGGGACCTCGGGTGGTTGCGTGCGGTGGCTTGAATGACGTTGGTGAAGCCGTGAAGGAGGGGTGTACGGGTAGGAGTTGCTTGGGGCTGCTGTTATGTTTATAGAAGAATGTCGTGGGTTTAATTTGGTTTGTTATGGGGCTGGGTTTGTAATGCCATTTCATTATTATTATTATTATTATTATTATTATTATTATTATTATTATTATTATTATTATTATTATTATTATTATTATTATTATTATTATTTGTATTATGACTATATATGCTATTGTTGTTAATGTTGTTTTTATGGTTTAATAGTTAACACTTTATTACTAGTATGATTACAACTAGTATATATTGTTCTTGTTATTAATTATTAAATTGTGTATATTTTATACAAGAATGTGACGGTTATCAATAGTCGATTATATTTCCATGTTCGGTTATTTAATTGAAGTAGTCATTTTTGACACGGTCTCGTTATGCGTAACATATTATTTAAGTAATTAATTTGAATAATTGATGTATTATTTTAGTCGCGTAATTGTTTTGACTAATTAATTAGTTTAATTAATGAAGTTGATTTAAGTGGGCAGATAATAATTGTTTATGTAATTATATTAGTGAGTAATTACGTATATTATATTGTTAGGTGACGATTTTGAAGTGACATTATTCTGTTTACTCGCTGGTTTGCTTTGGACTATATTGCTATCTAGGTAGGATACACTGACACTATACTTTATGAATTGATATGAATGGATGTTTACTCTGTGATGTGTTATGAAAGGATGTTGCCTTATATGTGATGGATGCAAGCATGAATTATATAAGAATGATATTGGTTGGATTGACTGTGGATTATTTGCAATGGCATGAGTATTTCGGTATTTGATAGCATGATTAAATATTTATATTGTGGCATTCATGAGCATGCATATGCATTGGTTACTGAGATATTGTGGATCAGATATTGTTCTGATATAAAGCCCAGGGTGGTTCTGCAGACCAGGCCTGGTGTCTTTTCAGCTATTGAGCTGGTGTTCGGTGACGACCGATTATAGTCTGCCGGGAGGTTCGGTATGGCTTGGTGCACGTGTATGAGTATGAGTTTGAGATTGAGATTGAGATTGAGCTCGAGCATGTCATGACATTTGCATATCATTTAACTGTTGCATTATAATTATTGTGTTACCCTACTCAACCGCGAGGTTGACAGTGTATTCGTGTACACCTACGATGATCCGGAATGGGGAGTAGATTCCACAGGTCAGAGACAGAAGAGCTAGGAGCTGGGCAGGAATGTGAGATGCATACTATGGACCGACTTAGTACTATATCACTTCTAGAGGAGTCATCAGTCGTATCTTGTTTTTCCACGATGTAATATCTGTAATAATCAAAGTTTAAATTTTATCACTTTTTATATAAAGTACTTTGGTTGTTTTACTTTGTTATTCACTACCTCGGACATTCCGAGATGGTAACAGCTCTATTTATTTGAGAATGTCTTGCTAAAGGCTCTTAAATAAATGGGGGTGTTACAAAGTGGTATCAGAGCGAACGATCCTCAGGCCTAACCAAATGAAAAATAATGAACATAGGAAGAGTCAAATAAAATGAACCCCAGGCTAGTAACTGTTAGGAGCCCCAGGATTTGGAATGAGTTAGGGGCCCCCTCAAACCAAGCCATTGGCCCTTTCAGTCTAACCTGGTCACCCTTGAGAGATGTAGAGCGTGGGTAATATAGGATAAAGGAAAAGACCCAATATATTTATATTGTATTAACGTTTCCGCAGGCAAGGAACGAGGTAAGTTATAATGTGAAATATCATTGGTAATGTGGATTGTGAAACATGAGGTTGATATCGAATGTTAATTGAGATATATGATTTTAAGTATTGAGAAAATGAAAATTTGAATATGAGTTTAAAATATAAGCTTGACTTGTATGATGATGTGCATTAGAAGAATACGACTGATATTGAAATGCTGATTGATCTGAATGATTGAATTGAAATTTTCCGAGAATGAATGTATATTTATTGAACAATAATTTGGAGCGATATGATCATATGATTTTGGTGTTTCTAAATGTCTATATGATATCTGGTTATTAAATGACTATCGTAACTATGTAATATATATTGTTTGGTATTTGAATAAGAATGATCAGATTTATATGTTATATTAATCCATGTATGATAATATGCATGCGGCTATATGATCTCTGAACCCTTAGGTAGAGATATTGTATAATGATATGTGTAATGAGTTGCTAATAAGTAGCACCTTAGTGATTTCTAGGATATATTTACGTACTTAAATAAGTTGTGATTGTTACGATGGTAGAAACTAATGCATTGTCTACACATACATGATTATTGATTTACTTTGTTGATTTTATTTTCGGTTTCGCAATCTCTACCGTTTTCTAGATGATAATTACATGTTAATATGGTGCAACGAGATTTCCATGCTTCAAATGATATGTCAACATGTTTTAGAAAATGAATGATTGTGTTTCGAAATCTCCAGAACTTTACCTTGTTTGTACGGGCTGCCATTTAAACTGTGTTCCCTAATGAATCTGAATTATTATTTGACATGTGAATTAAGAAAGCGCTAGTCTTGTGAATTCGTTTACTTTTATCGTTAAATTTTCATAATTCATGAGGTAAAATTTACAAGGACAATCTTTTCGGAAAAAAAAAAAAAAAAAAAAAAAAAAAAAGTCAGAATGTCTCCGTGTAGCTTTGTTTTCGATCTGTAGCTAGTAAAATTGTCTTTTGATTCATGTAAAATTACCACTTCAATGTTTCAAAAGTTTCAAAATGTTTTCAAGTGAGGATCCATGATAAAGTTTGATACTTTGATAATTGTAGTGATTGTATGCAACATAACAAATTCTGTAGCTACGTGTTGATGAAATCCTGCCTGAATATTGACTGTTGCACATTATATACACCTCTTATTTTGCAAATCATATATATTAATAGCTTCATGATAAATGATGAAATGTGGGTAGATGGTAAATGTAGCCAATTGGTTTAACTTATTTATACTTAGGGATGATAAGTTGTCTGGCTAGTCTAAGATTGGTGTATATCTTGCGAAATATGTCAATGCTCCATGTTTTAATTATGGCTAAATTTTGCCTTATGTCTTTTCTAAAATATGATTTTGCTTCTATAACATGATTATGGGCATGAAATGATTTAATTTGTCAATTATGAATTTTGAGTTATTGATTGTTTGCATTGGTATAAATATGTTAAGTTATGTTAAAATTTCCAGAGTATAGATAAGTGTTAGTTACCTGATTTTGTTTTTCGACGAAACACGTTTTGGACAAAAGAGTTTTGGTTCTTAAACATCGGATGCTAGTTGCCTAGTGTAAAGTACATAACTTATCTGATGAATTGTGACTGTTGTTTCGGTGACCTTCTTGAGAAATGGAAGTGAAATTTTATAATGGGGTTACGAGGACGTAACCATGTTTTAAGTAGGATAGGATTGTAAAATCGGGATGGTATACAATCTGGCTAAGTGTTGTGCTGTGATTGGCAAACTGAGATTGCCATGCATGGAGTCTATTGTTTAATTTGTTATGTTTCGGTCAATACTGCAGTTCTTTAAGTGTCTTGTACTTCTATCCTATGTTAAACTTTGAGGACAAAGTTTCTTAAGGGAGATAGAATGTAACACTTCGTGTTTTAGAGCTTACATATATGTACTACTTGTGTTTGTCTTATGCCGTGGAGTGTTTTGTTATCGTTACGGGATGGCGAACTTCGGGACGAAGTTCATTTTAAGGAGGGAAGACTGTAATACCCCGTATATTAGCCTCGGTCATTGACAGTGAAACCATGTTTTATACACGTATTTCAAAAATGAAGAATGTTTATAAAGTATTTTACGTAAACTGTTATTGTTTTATAAATCGTATTTCTATGATTATTTCGTATTTCATAATCATTTGATATTTGATGATTATTTCATAAAATGACATTTCTTTCGTACTTCTTTAATTTTAATAATATATTTATAAAATACCAATTTAATTGTAATAACCCATACCTTCATATCTCGTGGAAATGGAATATTAATAAAAGTTTTTTTTTTTTTTGACGAGAGATGATTTAAACTTAATAAGTGTAATATTTATGTTATTATCTTATTATTATATATCCTTTTTCCATTATTTTTACTACTCTTATTCTTCTTATTATTCTTATTAAATTTTATTTTTCTCCTTATTATTATTCTTACTATCACATACTATTATGGTAATTCTTACTATTATTATTATTCATATTATTGTGTTATCGCTGTTGTTACGTTTTATTCTTACTATTACTCTCATTATTATGACGGTGTTTATAAACTCGTAGTCTTGATATTGTACTAGTACTATTATCGTGAAATAATAGTATATTTATAATGCGTGTTTAATATTACGATAATTATATAAGTTGGGTGCGTTTTATCTTCTCATAAAGAGCATGTTATATATAATAAAATTATGAGACAGTATTGGAAATGAGAGTCAACGCCGAGTTTTTTTTTTTACGAAGGCTAGCTACGGGCATTTACGATGTTGAATATGGATATTTACGAGACCTGGAATTTAATAATATGCATTGAAAATTCAACTTTATTCAACTTACCATGTGAACAAATCAGCATTTGAACATAATATAGTAACTCATTCCTGATGAAAACCCTAAAAGAACGTATACACTATACAATAACGCCGCTCCTCCTACTTCTCTTACGGTTTTGCGTTTGTTTCCCTTCTTCTTCTCTTTTCCTTCATGTCTTCTACTCGCCCTCTGCAAGTTCCTTCGTTTATTTTAACCGTCGTTATAAGGTATGCCATTTATCGCTTATCGTTTCATGTTCTTTATCGTTACGGGTTCGGTCTCGAAAAAACTCGCATATACTTATGTAATATATATATATATATATATATATATATATATATATATATATATATATATATATATATATATATATATATACTGAGCCATCGTGATTCGTGTCTAACCTGGGTTAGTGGGAGGTGGTTTCTGGGGGTAGGGAGACAACCTTGGTGGTCGGTGGTGGCCGTGAGAACCACCAATAGAGTAGTGAACGTGGTTGTTACCGAGCGCAAGGATACATGATGCGAGGAGTTGTACCTGTTTTAAGCACGGTTTGAGACTCGACTTGACCTGGGTATGGTGGGTTAGTGTCTAGTGGTTAAGTCAGTGGGTCGTGGTGGCTACAGGTGGCGGTTTCTGACGGCGGTGGACGGGGAAACAGAAAACAGAGTGGGGTAGAGTTGTGATGCGCGAGTTGTATGTGGGTTTTCTCTCGTTTTCTTTACTCATCACTAGGGATAAAGAGAGGGGTGGTGGCTGTGTGGTGGTAGGCGTGGCAGGGCGTCCTCTTGTGGGTAAGTTATGAGGGTTGTGACAGGCGTTGGGGTAGCGATTGCCGGATCAAACAGAGGACACGCTGTTTTCTTGCGGTTGTGCGTAGGTCGTTAGGGCAGTACTTTGTAACGGTTGTGGGGAACTATGGTGGTGGTGCAGATGCTGGTTTTGTAATTGGTCGTGCATAGGAGAATATGGGACCTCGGGTGGTTGCGTGCGGTGGCCTGAATGACGTTGGTGAAGCCGTGAAGGAGGGGTGTACGGGTAGGAGTTGCTTGGGGCTGCTGTTATGTTTATAGAAGAATGTCATGGGTTTAATTTGGTTTGTTATGGGGCTGGGTTTGTAATGTCATTTCATTATTATTATTATTATTATTATTATTATTATTATTATTATTATTATTATTATTATTTATATTATGACTATATATGCTATTGTTGTTAATGTTGTTTTTATGGTTAAATAGTTAACACTTTATTACTAGTATGATTACAACTAGTATATATTGTTCTTGTTATTAATTATTAAATTGTGTATATTTTATACAAGAATGTGACGGTTATCAATAGTCGATTATATTTCCATGTTCGGTTATTTAATTGAAGTAGTCATTTTTGACACGGTCTCGTTATGCGTAATATATTATTTAAGTAATTAATTTGAATAATTGATGTATTATTTTAGTCGCGTAATTGTTTTGACTAATTAATTAGTTTAATTAATTAAGTTGATTTAAGTGGGCAGATAATAATTGTTTATGTAATTATATTAGTGAGTAATTACGTATATTATATTGTTAGGTGACGATTTTGAAGTGACATTATTCTGTTTACTCGCTGGTTTGCTTTGGACTATATTGCTATCTAGGTAGGATACACTGACACTATACTTTATGAATTGATATGAATGGATGTTTACTCTGTGATGTGTTATGAAAGGATGTTGCCTTATATGTGATGGATGCAAGCATGAATTATATAAGAATGATATTGGTTGGATTGACTGTGGATTATTTGCAATGGCATGAGTATTTCGGTATTTGATAGCATGATTAAATATTTATATTGTGGCATTCATGAGCATGCATATGCATTGGTTACTGAGATATTGTGGATCAGATATTGTTCTGATATAAAGCCCAGGGTGGTTCTGCAGACCAGGCCTGGTGTCTTTTCAGCTATTGAGCTGGTGTTCGGTGACGACCGATTATAGTCTGCCGGGAGGTTCGGTATGGCTTGGTGCACGTGTATGAGTATGAGTTTGAGATTGAGATTGAGATTGAGCTCGAGCATGTCATGACATTTGCATATCATTTAACTGTTGCATTATAATTATTGTGTTACCCTACTCAACCGCGAGGTTGACAGTGTATTCGTGTACACCTACGATGATCCGGAATGGGGAGTAGATTCCACAGGTCAGAGACAGAAGAGCTAGGAGCTGGGCAGGAATGTGAGATGCATACTATGGACCGACTTAGTACTATATCACTTCTAGAGGAGTCATCAGTCGTATCTTGTTTTTCCACGATGTAATATCTGTAATAATCAAAGTTTAAATTTTATCACTTTTTATATAAAGTACTTTGGTTGTTTTACTTTGTTATTCACTACCTCGGACATTCCGAGATGGTAACAGCTCTATTTATTTGAGAATGTCTTGCTAAAGGCTCTTAAATAAATGGGGGTGTTACAAAGTGGTATCAGAGCGAACGATCCTCAGGCCTAACCAAATGAAAAATAATGAACATAGGAAGAGTCAAATAAAATGAACCCCAGGCTAGTAACTGTTAGGAGCCCCAGGATCTGGAATGAGTTAGGGGCCCCCTCAAACCAAGCCATTGGCCCTTTCAGTCTAACCTGGTCACCCTTGAGAGATGTAGAGCGTGGGTAATATAGGATAAAGGAAAAGACCCAATATATTTATATTGTATTAACGTTTCCGCAGGCAAGGAACGAGGTAAATTATAATGTGAAATATCATTGGTAATGTGGATTGTGAAACATGAGGTTGATATCGAATGTTAATTGAGATATATGATTTTAAGTATTGAGAAAATGAAAATTTGAATATGAGTTTAAAATATAAGCTTGACTTGTATGATGATGTGCATTAGAAGAATACGACTGATATTGAAATGCTGATTGATCTGAATGATTGAATTGAAATTTTCCGAGAATGAATGTATATTTATTGAACAATAATTTGGAGCGATATGATCATATGATTTTGGTGTTTCTAAATGTCTATATGATATCTGGTTATTAAATGACTATCGTAACTATGTAATATATATTGTTTGGTATTTGAATAAGAATGATCAGATTTATATGTTATATTAATCCATGTATGATAATATGCATGCGGCTATATGATCTCTGAACCCTTAGGTAGAGATATTGTATAATGATATGTGTAATGAGTTGCTAATAAGTAGCACCTTAGTGATTTCTAGGATATATTTACGTACTTAAATAAGTTGTGATTGTTACGATGGTAGAAACTAATGCATTGTCTACACATACATGATTATTGATTTACTTTGTTGATTTTATTTTCGGTTTCGCAATCTCTACCGTTTTCTAGATGATAATTACATGTTAATATGGTGCACCGAGATTTCCATGCTTCAAATGATATGTCAACATGTTTTAGAAAATGAATGATTGTGTTTCGAAATCTCCAGAACTTTACCTTGTTTGTACGGGCTGCCATTTAAACTGTGTTCCCTAATGAATCTGAATTATTATTTGACATGTGAATTAAGAAAGCGCTAGTCTTGTGAATTCGTTTACTTTTATCGCTAAATTTTCATAATTCATGAGGTAAAATTTACAAGGACAATCTTTTCGGAAAAAAAAAAAAAAAAAAAAAAAAAAAAAAAAAAAGTCAGAATGTCTCCGTGTAGCTTTGTTTTCGATCTGTAGCTAGTAAAATTGTCTTTTGATTCATGTAAAATTACCTCTTCAATGTTTCAAAAGTTTCAAAATGTTTTCAAGTGAGGATCCATGATAAAGTTTGATACTTTGATAATTGTAGTGATTGTATGCAACATAACAAATTCTGTAGCTACGTGTTGATGAAATCCTGCCTGAATATTGACTGTTGCACATTATATACACCTCTTATTTTGCAAATCATATATATTAATAGCTTCATGATAAATGATGAAATGTGGGTAGATGGTAAATGTAGCCAATTGGTTTAACTTATTTATACTTAGGGATGATAAGTTGTCTGGCTAGTCTAAGATTGGTGTATATCTTGCGAAATATGTCAATGCTCCATGTTTTAATTATGGCTAAATTTTGCCTTATGTCTTTTCTAAAATATGATTTTGCTTCTATAACATGATTATGGGCATGAAATGATTTAATTTGTCAATTATGAATTTTGAGTTATTGATTGTTTGCATTGGTATAAATATGTTAAGTTATGTTAAAATTTCCAGAGTATAGATAAGTGTTAGTTACCTGATTTTGTTTTTCGACGAAACACGTTTTGGACAAAAGAGTTTTGGTTCTTAAACATCGGATGCTAGTTGCCTAGTGTAAAGTACATAACTTATCTGATGAATTGTGACTGTTGTTTCGGTGACCTTCTTGAGAAATGGAAGTGAAATTTTATAATGGGGTTACGAGGACGTAACCATGTTTTAAGTAGGATAGGATTGTAAAATCGGGATGGTATACAATCTGGCTAAGTGTTGTGCTGTGATTGGCAAACTGAGATTGCCATGCATGGAGTCTATTGTTTAATTTGTTATGTTTCGGTCAATACTGCAGTTCTTTAAGTGTCTTGTACTTCTATCCTATGTTAAACTTTGAGGACAAAGTTTCTTAAGGGAGATAGAATGTAACACTTCGTGTTTTAGAGCTTACATATATGTACTACTTGTGTTTGTCTTATGCCGTGGAGTGTTTTGTTATCGTTACGGGATGGCGAACTTCGGGACGAAGTTCATTTTAAGGAGGGAAGACTGTAATACCCCGTATATTAGCCTCGGTCATTGACAGTGAAACCATGTTTTATACACGTATTTCAAAAATGAAGAATGTTTATAAAGTATTTTACGTAAACTGTTATTGTTTTATAAATCGTATTTCTATGATTATTTCGTATTTCATAATCATTTGATATTTGATGATTATTTCATAAAATGACATTTCTTTCGTACTTCTTTAATTTTAATAATATATTTATAAAATACCAATTTAATTGTAATAACCCATACCTTCATATCTCGTGGAAATGGAATATTAATAAAAGTTTTTTTTTTTTTGACGAGAGATGATTTAAACTTAATAAGTGTAATATTTATGTTATTATCTTATTATTATATATCCTTTTTCCATTATTTTTACTACTCTTATTCTTCTTATTATTCTTATTAAATTTTATTTTTCTCCTTATTATTATTCTTACTATCACATACTATTATGGTAATTCTTACTATTATTATTATTCATATTATTGTGTTATCGCTGTTGTTACGTTTTATTCTTACTATTACTCTCATTATTATGACGGTGTTTATAAACTCGTAGTCTTGATATTGTACTAGTACTATTATCGTGAAATAATAGTATATTTATAATGCGTGTTTAATATTACGATAATTATATAAGTTGGGTGCGTTTTATCTTCTCATAAAGAGCATGTTATATATAATAAAATTATGAGACGGTATTGGAAATGAGAGTCAACGCCGAGTTTTTTTTTTTACGAAGGCTAGCTACGGGCATTTACGATGTTGAATATGGATATTTACGAGACCTGGAATTTAATAATATGCATTGAAAATTCAACTTTATTCAACTTACCATGTGAACAAATCAGCATTTGAACATAATATAGTAACTCATTCCTGATGAAAACCCTAAAAGAACGTATACACTATACAATAACGCCGCTCCTCCTACTTCTTCTCTAACGGTTTTGCGTTTGTTTCCCTTCTTCTTCTCTTTTCCTTCATGTCCGCTACTCGCCCTCTGCAAGTTCCTTCGTTTATTTTAACCGTCGTTATAAGGTATGCCATTTATCGCTTATCGTTTCATGTTCTTTATCGTTACGGGTTCGGTCTCGAAAAAACTCGCATATACTTATGTAATATATATATATATATATATACTGAGCCATCGTGATTCGTGTCTAACCTGGGTTAGTGGGAGGTGGTTTCTGGGGGTAGGGAGACAACCTTGGTGGTCGGTGGTGGCCGTGAGAACCACCAATAGAGTAGTGAACGTGGTTGTTACCGAGCGCAAGGATACATGATGCGAGGAGTTGTACCTGTTTTAAGCACGGTTTGAGACTCGACTTGACCTGGGTATGGTGGGTTAGTGTCTAGTGGTTAAGTCAGTGGGTCGTGGTGGCTACAAGTGGCGGTTTCTGACGGCGGTGGACGGGGAAACAGAAAACAGAGTGGGGTAGAGTTGTGATGCGCGAGTTGTATGTGGGTTTTGTCTCGTTTTCTTTACTCATCACTAGGGATAAAGAGAGGGGTGGTGGCTGTGTGGTGGTAGGCGTGGCAGGGCGTCCTCTTGTGGGTAAGTTATGAGGGTTGTGACAGGCGTTGGGGTAGCGATTGCCGGATCAAACAGAGGACACGCTGTTTTCTTGCGGTTGTGCGTAGGTCGTTAGGGCAGTACTTTGTAACGGCTGTGGGGAACTATGGTGGTGGTGCAGATGCTGGTTTTGTAATTGGTCGTGCATAGGAGAATATGGGACCTCGGGTGGTTGCTTGCGGTGGCCTGAATGACGTTGGTGAAGCCGTGAAGGAGGGGTGTACGGGTAGGAGTTGCTTGGGGCTGCTGTTATGTTTATAGAAGAATGTCGTGGGTTTAATTTGGTTTGTTATGGGGCTGGGTTTGTAATGCCATTTCATTATTATTATTATTATTATTATTATTATTATTATTATTATTATTATTATTTATATTATGACTATATATGCTATTGTTGTTAATGTTGTTTTTATGGTTAAATAGTTAACACTTTATTACTAGTATGATTACAACTAGTATATATTGTTCTTGTTATTAATTATTAAATTGTGTATATTTTATACAAGAATGTGACGGTTATCAATAGTCGATTATATTTCCATGTTCGGTTATTTAATTGAAGTAGTCATTTTTGACACGGTCTCGTTATGCGTAATATATTATTTAAGTAATTAATTTGAATAATTGATGTATTATTTTAGTCGCGTAATTGTTTTGACTAATTAATTAGTTTAATTAATTAAGTTGATTTAAGTGGGCAGATAATAATTGTTTATGTAATTATATTAGTGAGTAATTACGTATATTATATTGTTAGGTGACGATTTTGAAGTGACATTATTCTGTTTACTCGCTGGTTTGCTTTGGACTATATTGCTATCTAGGTAGGATACACTGACACTATACTTTATGAATTGATATGAATGGATGTTTACTCTGTGATGTGTTATGAAAGGATGTTGCCTTATATGTGATGGATGCAAGCATGAATTATATAAGAATGATATTGGTTGGATTGACTGTGGATTATTTGCAATGGCATGAGTATTTCGGTATTTGATAGCATGATTAAATATTTATATTGTGGCATTCATGAGCATGCATATGCATTGGTTACTGAGATATTGTGGATCAGATATTGTTCTGATATAAAGCCCAGGGTGGTTCTGCAGACCAGGCCTGGTGTCTTTTCAGCTATTGAGCTGGTGTTCGGTGACGACCGATTATAGTCTGCCGGGAGGTTCGGTATGGCTTGGTGCACGGGTATGAGTATGAGTTTGAGATTGAGATTGAGATTGAGCTCGAGCATGTCATGACATTTGCATATCATTTAACTGTTGCATTATAATTATTGTGTTACCCTACTCAACCGCGAGGTTGACAGTGTATTCGTGTACACCTACGATGATCCGGAATGGGGAGTAGATTCCACAGGTCAGAGACAGAAGAGCTAGGAGCTGGGCAGGAATGTGAGATGCATACTATGGACCGACTTAGTACTATATCACTTCTAGAGGAGTCATCAGTCGTATCTTGTTTTTCCACGATGTAATATCTGTAATAATCAAAGTTTAAATTTTATCACTTTTTATATAAAGTACTTTGGTTGTTTTACTTTGTTATTCACTACCTCGGACATTCCGAGATGGTAACAGCTCTATTTATTTGAGAATGTCTTGCTAAAGGCTCTTAAATAAATGGGGGTGTTACAGTTTGCCATCGTATTCGTAGCTATAGTGACCCAATCATCCTAACATATCTTTTATCATCTTATTCATGTCTTATTCTCAGTTTCGTTATAGTTTTATTTACTAGACTTAGTTGAAACCAAATCAAACACAAAACCCCTTTTGTTACCCTAAGACTTAGAACATAAAACAGTTAACATCTCCCACGCCTCCTTGTGGTTCGACCCTAACTTACTCTATATATAGTTTAAGTTTAGGAATTATAAATTTTATCTTTGACGCCCTCAATGACGGGTATCGATAATAACTCATTTTCATTTATTGTCTGAACCAATATTCTAATTAATCTTTTTCGATAGCGCATTTCTCATCTGAAGAACATCATTCACCCAAATGATGACCAAATATTGTGGACACGCAATGGACACGACTCAAATACAATGAAAATATCATGGACATGCGTCGGACACGTGCCCAAAAAAATGTAGAAAGTTAGACACAGCTTTAAATGTGTCCGACACGTTTCGGCGTGTGTCTGTGAAGTGTCGGTGTCGGACACGGTACAGCTCATTACGAGAAGTGTCCATGCTACCTAGCCGACCGTTGGTACTGGTCGATCGACCAGTTGTCGGGTCTGTCGAAGCTTCTGATCTTTAAAATTGACTTTTGAAATCTCGCTCTTCAGGTGCATCGGTCGACCGACCACTGTGCCCAGTCAATCGACCAAAGATCAGGGTGCAGTAATGCATTCTGACAAATTCTACAGCGCGCGCCGATCTTAAACCAGCTGCCATTTGTTCGTTACTTATGATAATAAAGCGATTCTCGCGGCGTCGGAAAACTAAGAGGATAAGCTTTCACCTCCAATTGGAATAATTTGATTATCAGCTCTATAACTCGAGATATAGCCATTTGAAACAGGCGGCAATATCGTGAAGCGATTCTTTGCTTGTTAAAGCTTGTAAAATGTACGCACCCTTGCTTATGCTATTTTCAGGCCTTGAAGTGCGCGCCAAGTTCTTTCCTTAAGCATCCTCTTCATGTCAAATGCTATGCTAAGCACTCGGTGATAGATTTAGCTCAATATCTACTCATTTCCGCATTAATATGCAATTTCACATAAAATTACGAAAGTAGACGAAATAGGGGAAATAATAGCCTAAACTACACAAATGAGCTCTGAAATGCGTGTGAAATGAGGTCTAAAACATCATATAATAGACACGCATCAATATTCTGGAAAAAATCTATCTGAGATTTTTTATGATAAAGATTAGGGTGATTATGCTCTAAATCAAGCGGCATACCTGGAGTTTAATAAGGATGCGGCTCTTTATTGGAAGCAAAGAGCGAAGTTAGATTGGTTAAAAGAGGGGGATAGCTGTATGAAGTTCTTTTTTAATTCTGTCAAGACGAGGCGACACAAAAATTATGTAGCTGGTAGCAAAAACAATGAGGATACATGGGTTTATGATGGGGCCAATATCAGAAGCATTTTTTAGTCCTCTTTTAAATCTCCTTTTGGTCATAATTTGGTACCTTTAGCTTTTGGTGAGTATCTTGAAAAACATCGTTATTTTTTCTTAAATCTTAAATATAAGTTGAGTCAAGATCATCAAGATTTTCTTTCTTTGCCTTTTACAAGGCAGAATGTTAGGAAGGCCGTTTTTCAACTTGGACCTCTTAAGTCTCCAGGTCCTGATGGTATTCTGGCTTTATTTTATCAAAAATATTGGTTTCCTGTTAAGGACAAGGTTACTAATGTTGTCTTACATATACTTTCCTAGGGTTTTATCCTTTCGGAGTTTAATAGGACGTCTATTGCTCTGATTCCGAAATCTTCGGCTCCTGATTCGGTTAGTCAATATCGTCTGATTAGTCTCTGCAATGTTATCATCAAAATTGTTACTAAATTTATTGCTAATCGGATCAAAGGCAATATTCTCATCTTGGTTGATGAGTTTCAGAATGGATTTGTTACGGGATAAAGTATTTATGATAATATTTTGATTTCTCGTGAGTTATTTCATCATATTGCCAAAAAAAGATATGGAAAGAATGGTCAGATGGCTTTTAAAATTGACATGAGCAAGGCGTATGATCGAATGCAGTGGTCTTTTATCCAGGCTACTCTTCTTTTCATGAATTTTCCACCTTCACTGATTAATTTGATGATGAATTGCATTACTTTTGTCTCTTACGGCATTATTATCAATGGTGAAACGGGATCTTTTTTTAAGCCTGGGAATGGGTTACGTCAGGGAGATCCTCTTTCTCCTTACATATTTGCTCTGTGTACGGAGGTCTTTTCGAAATGCTTTTCGAATGCTGAAAATTTGAATCGTATTAAAGGAATTCGGGTAAACAGAACGGTTGTGCCTATTTCTCATCTTTTCTTTGCTGATGACTCTGTTTTCTTTTTAAAGGTTAAATTCTCTTACTGTCAGACTCTGATGAATATTATCAAGAAGTATTTTAGGGCGTCTAGGCAACAACTGAACAAGGATAAATCTGTTGTTTCTTTCAGTCCGAATTGTACCCTTTTCGTTGTCAGAAAATGTTTACGAATTCTTGATATACGGCATAATCAGCCTATTGATACTTATTTGGGTTTGGATACTGATTTTGGAGCTTCTAAGAAGATTATTTTCGCAAGTGTTCTGGAAAGGGTTCGCAAACGTATTTTGTCTTGGAACAATAAGTTTCTTTCTGCACCTGGTAGATTAAGTCTTATTAATTCGGTTCTTTCTTCACTCTCAGTTTATTCTCTATCTGCATTTAAAATGTCGGTAAGTGTGTCGGATAAGATTTCATCTTGTCTTTCAGAATTTTGGTGGAAGGGACATATTAATGGAAATTGTCTACATTGGGGTAGTAAGACAAACTTAAATGCTCCTAAGACTCAAGGCGGTTTGGGTATTCGAAATATATCTTGTTTAATCAAAGTCTTCTTGCTAAGATTGGGCGGCGAAGAATCCCCAGTCACTTGTCTCCAGAACTTTGGGTTCTTTTTTTTCCATAATTAGATAACGATTTGCAGGATAAGGATTTATTTACTGGCTCAAATGTTTTTTGGGGTATCCGGAGTTTTGGTTGGGGGTTAAAGCTTCTAAAAAAGGATCTCGTTTGGGAGATTGGTTTTCCTTCTTATGTGGATGTCTGGAAAGATCGTGGGCTGGATGGTAAATCTTTGGGAAACATGTCTGAATCTTTCGTATGCCAGTACTATTGAAATTCCGAAGTTATTTGTGGCTTAATTTCAAAATACTGATGCTACATGGAATGTGGATGCCATACGTGAGATTTGTGGTGATGCAGCAATTCCTTTCTTTTTATCAATTTTTTTTCCAAAAGAACCATCAAATGATGATGTGTATTGGAATGGTAATCGATCTGGGGACTACTAAAAGTGGATATTTCTATGCTTTTAATTTTTTCTAGGAAAGGAATGCATCTAATAATGATCAAGGAAGACTTGATACAAGATCTCGTTCTTTAAAAGACTGTTGAATTGGACGGGCTTTTGTGTCCTCTGTCATGAAAATGATATGGTGGAATCCCTTGAACATCTTTTTAGGGATTGTGAGATTACTAGGCATATTTGGTGTGCTTCTCCTGTTGGTATTAATACATTAAATGACTCAAATATTCCTTTTTGTGATTGGCTTTAAAATTGTTTGAATTTTGCTCCAAAAAAAGGATAATGGTAATCCAGCTGCTACCATTAATTTCATTAACATTTTATGGTGTATTTGGGTTTTCTGTAATAATTCCCATTTTCTCAATCATGATCACGGAGCTGCTGAAAATTTGGTCCCTATTAGGGATGTCAATGGGGGGTGCGGAGCGGGGGGGCCAACCCGCGCCCGCCGCACGAACTATAAATGCGCACCCGCGCCCGCCCCGCGACCCGCGGCGGGTTGAACCTTTCAAAACCGTCCCCGCCCCACGGGGACCCATTGACCCGCCTAGCTCCTCAGGAAATGTAAATCGTGAATCTAAAATCTACTAGTCGTACTACTTATACAAATAAGTTTTCGCAAAAGCCCTGAACATTCAATTAACTAGAGTCCATTGAGTCATGAAACGGTTTTACAAACAAATATACCACGAAACAGCAACCTAAATACGGAATACTGAGTAGTGAACTAGTGAGTATTGCCTTATTGGACTACTAAGTAGAGGTTACTTACTTGTTTGGGACTTATTGGACTACTGGGTAGGGTTAATTATTTATTAAAAGTTTTGTTTTAATCTTTTAAGTTATATTTTTTATCTATATATTACTATTAGATATTATTATTTATTAGGTGGATATAAGCGGGGCGGGGACATGTGGGGCGGGGCGAGCGGGATGGGTATGAGGCGGGTCTCATGTGATACCCGCACCCGCCCTGCGACCCGCGACGAATGATGATTTTGAAACCCATCCCCGCCCCACGACCCACCAAATTATTACCCACACCCGCCCCACGTGGGGCGAGTGCGGGGCAAGACCCGCCAAGACCCGCCCCATTGACATCCCTAGTCCCTATCATGGATTTCTTATATAAGGAATCGGCATCTGTTTTGAATGTCTATCTTCATCAAGACAAGCATTTAGATCTTAAGGATTCCTTCTCCTGTATATGCAAAGCATCCGAAACTTTTATCCTTTCATGATTATTGGTGGTAATCTGTGTAGTTCATCAATTCAATTAAAGTGTGATGCAGCTTGGTCTACTTCTTTGGATGTTGTGGCAAGATGGTTCTTATGGGACGGACAGAGTAATGTTACACGACTTGGTTCGAAGCGGTTTTGGGCTTTTTCTCCTCTTCAAGCTGAAGCCTTGGCTCTTTAGGAGTCCATTTTAGTTGCTCCTAATTTGGGATATAGACACATTGACATTGATGTGGATTGTTTGGAGTTGATTTATCAAGTCACGGGTCTATCTCCTATTAGTCAATGCAACAAGCAAATTATCACCTCTATAGCTTCTGTTTTTGGTATTATGCATTGTGTCTCTATCAGTTATTGTCCTAGATCTTTGAATAAGATCGCTCACTCATTAGCTTTTAGGGCTAATCATTGACGATCTTCTTCTTTTCTATACCTCACCATAAAAAAATCCACCATGCATCCTCCAACTTAGTTACCAAAGAGGAGCTAGTGAGTAATAATCTTCTTGGATTGGTAAACAAATTCAAAACCATCATTTCCAGCAGTAGTTGGATAGTGAAAATCAAGCATAGCGAGAAGCTAACGGAGCCATAGAATGGTTACAAATCAAGGAGTTGCCTCAAGTGCTACACATATTACTGTTGTAGACCCCATATCTATGGAGTTGCGTTTTATTTTGAGTGAAGACATTCTTAGAATAGCTATTTCCCAGAGTAATAACTTATTAGATTTCGGTATTCACCGCTCATTTACACCCAAAAGAAATCCATACAAGTAGAGAGTTGCAAGATAGGCCAAGAAAGGAAAGCTGATACGAATTCTTGACAACGAAATCGTCCGCGGAAGCTTCTTGGAATCTTTAAGAACAATTTTGGATGAAATTAGTAATTTAGGTGTTTGTATGGAACGATCTTGTATGAATCTTGGATGAAATATGAATGATGAACGATGATGGTGGTGGCGATGGTGATGATTGTAGTTGTGACGGTCTTGAGGCGAATCCTCAAGGTAGAAGGATATTTGTTTGCCCTAGACCTATAGTACAAACAATGGTGATTTACTCCCTAGACCTATAGTTTGTAAATCGTGTCAATACTTGAAACGCGACAAATATTAACTGCTTGGATCAACACTCGATGAGTACGGATTCTTTAAGCAACACTTAAAAGAAAAGTTTGTATTTTTATTATAACTTGATTAACTTGCAAATAAAGAAGACGATGTGCCCTATATATAGGTAGTAGCACACGTCCAAACAACCACACGCCTTCTATGAGTAAACAACTTGAATCCGTCTTGGAATGGGAGTCCTAAAACCATCTAATTGGATTAAATATAATCCTTATTAAATCTGAAAAATAAAACTATATCTAGGTTGTTAAAGAATTAAAATAAACTAATCCTACCAACCCTAAAATAACTAACTAGGTAATAACTAACTGTAACACCCCAAGAGTATGGGAGGAAAGTTGTCCCACATCGGTAGAATGTGAGGCTTGTGATATATTTATAATAACTTCCACCCACCACTTAGTAACAAGGCCTTGTACTTTTAGGCTTAAGTGAGAACAAATAATGTGCACCCATCTTATTGGGATTGTGTTACGACCGTGGTGGGTCGGGTTGTTACAAATGGTATCAAAGCGACTCTGCGACCGTGTGGTGAGCCTGTGGTCGGGAGTACCCGGGTCACACACCTAGCGGGGGAGGATTCTGGCCCTGGTTGTGGTCAAGTTTGAGGCACAACGAGGACGTTGTGTTATTTAAGTGGGGGAGTTTGTAACACTCCAAGAGTATGGGAGGAAAGTTGTCCCACATGGGTAGAATGTGAGGCTTGTGATATGTTTATAATAACTTCCACCCACCACTTAGTAACAAGGCCTTGTACTTTTAGGCTTAAGTGAGGACAAATAATGGGCCCAAAAGTGTGCACCCATCTTATTGGGATTGTGTTACGACCGTGGTAGGTCGGGTTGTTACACTAACTTGTAACAAACTTGTAACAAACTAGTAACCACCTAACAGTCTAGTAACAACTTTAACAAACTAATAACAAACTAAAATAACAAACTGAAATGAACCAAGGTGACCTATCTACTACCTAAGTCAAGTCCAAGCTCTATTTCGTCCAAGGGGCTGCTCTAAGGCACTCTTAAGTCCTACCAAGTACATATCCTAAAGGGTGGGACATTTTTATGTCATGTTAAGTTATGTTATGTTAGTTTATGCAAGCAAAACAAATCTGATGCTAAGGTAAATAAGGGGCCACGGCTAAGCACATGCTCAAGGTTCCTTATTTCCTCTTTTGTGGAGACATCATAGAAAGCTAAAGGGATCAAATGCCTAGAAAGGAAGGTCAACAAGGGCTGTTTTAAGCATCAAAAAGGAGCTGCAAAAGGGTCTGAAAAACTGTTTTGTGTAAGGTAAAGCAAGGCAAGGTCACTATCAATGTAAGAGCAGCCTGTTTTGCTCAGTTTTTAGCCCCAAGACAGCCGTTGCCAAGGCTTGTACTTTCGCTTATTTTCTGAAACTTTTGTGCACCACAAGATTAACATGTAATGTAGGGTGTGGATTGGTTTGCTTGGTCTATAAAAGCATCCATTCTAACACTCACAAGGCAGATTGAATTGAGCTTATAAATCAGAAACTTTTCTAAGTTTTCTAAACTACATTGCTTAGTGCTTGTAGAAGTCATTTGCTTAGTGCTTTGGCTTGTTATTTTGCTTTGCTTAGTGCTGGTAGGATAACTAGTTCTTGGTTAGTGGCTGTGTGCTTAACTAAGTCCATATCCCAAGTGAAAACATCACAAGAAACGACATACACAAACCCCTCTAAACTTTCTGTTTTCGACTTCAAAAATGACTAAGTACTAAATCTAACTAGTTTTAGTTCAATTGGTTATCAGAGCTTAGATTTTTCTTTGTGAGGATACATCCCTAGCTACATTAAAAATACAAAAAAACAACCATGAGTGAAGAGAGAATAGCTGGTATGGAGACTAAGTTGGAGACTCTACATGAGGAAGTTCAAGTCATGATGGAGGCCATGAACACCATAATGGCTAACATCCCTACTCCAAGGAGAGGAGCACAACCAAACCGTGGAAGGGGCTGGGGGCGTGGCTTTGTGGGGGCTGGAAGAGGAGTTCACGAGGAGGAAGAGGAGGCCAACTCAGATTCCGAGGAGTCCACCATAGAAGCTCACCATGGAGGCCTCAACAAAGATGTCAAGGTAGAATTTCCTGAATTTCTTGGTAATTTAAATCCCGAGGACCTCATAGATTGGCTTAGAAGTGTTGAGAGAGTCTTTGAATTTAAAGGATATTCTGATTCTAAGGCTTTTAAAGTTGCTATCCTTAAGTTCAAAGGCTATGCCTCTCTTTGGTATGAGAACATGAAAAACCAAAGGAGAAGGGAGGGTAAAGAAACCATTAAGTCATGGACTAAGTTAAAAAAGAAACTCAAGGAAAAGTTTGTACCAAGCGACTACACTCAAGACATGTTTGTTAAACTCACCACCCTTAAACAAGACCAACAACCACTTGAGACTTACCTAGGGAGTTTGAACAACTCACTCTACAATGTGAAATGAATGAGAAACCCGAACAGAAAATTGCTAGGTTTGTTGAGGGCCTAGATTACCACATTGCTAGTAGAGTCAAGATGCAACAAGTATGGTCCTTTGATGAAGCCGTGAACTTGGCTATGAGGGTGGAAAAGATGGGTAAGGGTCGAACCAATGCTACACAAAAACAGCCACAAAAACAACCTACACCTAAGCCTCCTTTTGGAACCAAAACCAATGAACCACCCACACAAAATCGAACCACCACCTTTGACAAAAAATCAGAAACTAATACCACACAAAAACAGCCCATTCCCCTCAAAAGATGCTACCAATGTCAAGGCTATGGCCATTTTGCAAAAGATTGTGCTTCCAAAAGAGCCCTTAGCACATTTGAAGTAGTCCATTGGGGTGAAGATGAGATCCTTGTGTGTGATGATATGGAGGAAGTGTCGGAGGAAGTAGAGGATGAGGTGGTGATGCCGGATGCGGGACTTAGCCTAGTCACATGGAGAGTGATGCACACCCAACCACAACCCTTAGAAATGGACCAAAGACAACAAATCTTTCGTTCTAGATGCACCATCAAAGATAGGGTTTGTAATGTGATCATAGATGGAGGGAGTTGTACCAATGTGGCCTCAAGTACCCTTGTTGAAAAACTATCTTTAACCACCCAAGAACACCCTAGTCCTTACAAATTGAGGTGGCTAAACAAAGGGGCAGAAGTTAGAGTGGATAAGCAATGTGTTGTACCCTTCTCAATTGGCAAGAACTACAATGATGAGGTCCTTTGTGATGTGTTGCCTATGGATGCTTGTCATTTGTTGCTTGGGAGGCCATGGGAGTTTGATAGAGATTCTGTCCATCATGGGAGGGATAACACTTACTCTTTCAAGTTTGGTTCAAGGAAAGTCATACTAACACCCCTACCACCATCCATCAAAAGCACAACACCACCATCCATGCTTGAACCTTCAAGAGAGGTCCTATTGATTAATGAGGCCGAGATGTTGCAAGAACTAAGGGGGGAGGATGATGTGTACCTCTTAGTAGCCAAAACAGGCCGTGGGGAAGGAGAAGAGGGGCTGTCCATAGAGGTTCAAAACTTGCTTAAGGCATATGAAGATGTGTTCCCTAGTGAGCTTCCTAGTGGCCTACCTCCATATAGAGGCATTGAACACCAAATTGATCTTATTCCGGGAGCCACATTACCAAACAAGGCAGCCTATAGGAGTGACCCAAAAGCCACACAAGAGCTACAACAACAAATTAGTGAACTCATAAGCAAGGGTTTCGTGAGAGAGTCCCTTAGTCCTTGTGCGGTTCTGGCCTTGCTTGTGCCAAAGAAAGATGGTTCATGGAGGATGTGTACGGATAGTAGGGCCATCAACAACATCACCACCAAGTATAGGTTCCCTATACCTAGGCTTGATGACATTTTGGATGAGCTAAGTGGAGCTAAGTTGTTCTCTAAGGTTGATCTAAGGCAAGGGTACCACCAAGTGAGGATCAAGGAGGGTGACGAGTGGAAAACAGCCTTCAAGACTAAGCATGGGTTGTATGAGTGGCTTGTGATGCCATTTGGTCTTTCTAATGCACCTAGCACCTTCATGAGGCTCATGACCGAGGTGCTTAGGCCACACTTGGGGAAGTTTGTAGTTGTGTACTTTGATGACATACTCATCTATAGTCCATCCGAGGAGGAACACCTTAAGCACCTCCAAATCTTGTTTGAAACACTTAGGGAGCACAAGTTGTATGGGAAGCTAGAGAAGTGCTCTTTTATGCAAAGGGAAGTTCAATTCTTGGGGTTCATCATTTCTGACCGTGGCATTTTGGTTGATCAAGAGAAGATAAAAGCCATTGAGTCTTGGCCTATACCTAAGAACATAACGGAGGTGAGGAGTTTCCATGGCTTAGCATCCTTCTATAGGAGGTTCATCAAAGATTTTAGCACCATCATGGCTCCCATAACCGAGTGTATGAAGAAGGGGGAGTTCAAATGGACACCAAGGGCAGAAACTTCTTTCAATGATATCAAGAACAAGCTATGTGAGTCTCCTATTCTTTCCTTACCCAATTTCGAAAAGTTGTTTGAGGTTGAGTGTGATGCAAGTGGTGTTGGCATTGGGGCTGTCCTAGTACAAGAACACAAGCCCATAGCATACTTTAGTGAGAAGTTGAGTGGTGCTAAGCTCAACTATTCAACCTATGACAAAGAGTTTTATGCCATCATTAGAACCTTAAACCATTGGAGTCACTACCTTAAACCAAAGCCTTTTGTGTTACATTCTGACCATGAGGCCCTCAAATACATCAATGGGCAACATAAGTTAAACCATAGACATGCTAAGTGGGTAGAGTTCCTCCAATCCTTTAACTTTTCAAGCAAATACATTGAGGGTAAGAACAATGTGGTAGCGGATGCTTTGTCTAGGAGGTCACTCATGTTGAGTTACATGGAGCAAAGGGTGCTTGGGTTTGAGTATATGAAGGAGCTTTATCATGAAGATGTAGACTTCAAGGAGGAGTGGGAGTTGCTCAATGAGGGGCGTGGGAAGGAAGGAGGCAAGTATTGGCTTCAAGAGGGGTTCTTGTTCTTGAGGAACCGATTGTGCATACCAAAGAGTCCCTATAGAAACTTGCTTGTGAAAGAGGTACATTCCAATGGGCTGGCCGGCCACTTTGGCATACAAAAGACCTATGACATCCTCCAAGAGCAATTCTATTGGCCTAAGATGTTTGGGGATGTGCAAGATGTGATCAAGAGGTGTGCTCCTTGTCAACATTCGAAGGCTCATTTCAAAACAGCCCCCTACACACCCTTACCCGTCCCAAACAAGCCATGGGAGGACCTAAGTATGGATTTCATTGTTGCACTACCAAGAACTCAAAGAGGAAAGGATTCTATCATGGTGGTTGTGGATCGTTTTAGCAAGATGGCTCACTTCATTGCTTGCAAGAAAACAGAAGATGCTAGTAGTGTTGCCGAGCTATACTTCAAGGAGATTGTCAAGTTACATGGTGTGCCAAGGTCCATTGTGTCGGATAGGGATACCAAGTTCGTGAGTCACTTTTGGAGGACCCTATGGAAGCTACTTAATACTAGACTCTTGTTTAGTACCTCTCATCATCCTCAAACCGATGGGCAAACCGAGGTTACTAACAAGACTCTAGGGAAGATCCTAAGGTGTATAGTGGCTAAGTCTTTGAAGGATTGGGATCTCAAGCTAGCTCAAGCCGAGTTTGCCTTCAATAGAGCCCCATCAACAAGCACGGGCAAGTCTCCCTTTGAGGTTGTGTATGGTGAGAACCCCCTCATACCTACTGATTTGGCTCCTATCAAGAGGGTTTCCATGGATTATGATGCTAAGAAAAGAGTGGAACAAATGCTTAACATCCACCAACAAGTGAAGAGGCAAATTGAGAGGTCCAATGAGCAATACAAAGCTCGTGCTAAGGGGAACAAGAACATCAAAAGCTTTGAACCGGGGGACTTAGTATGGGTGCACTTAAGGAAAGAGAGGTTCCCACTCAAGAGGAAGAACAAGTTAATGCCTAGGGCAGATGGTCCTTTTGAGATCATTGAAAAACTTGGTCCAAATGCTTACAAAGTTGATCTTCCGGGAGAGTATGGAGTCCATGGCACCTTCAATGTGGGTGATTTGAGTCCATATTATGAAGACATGGAGGTTGAGGATGCACCGGATTTGAGGACAAATCCTTTTGAAGAAGGGGAGATTGAAATGAACCAAGGTGACCTATCTACTACCTAAGTCAAGTCCAAGCTCTATTTCGTCCAAGGGGCTGCTCTAAGGCACTCTTAAGTCCTACCAAGTACATATCCTAAAGGGTGGGACATTTTTATGTCATGTTAAGTTATGTTATGTTAGTTTATGCAAGCAAAACAAATCTGATGCTAAGGTAAATAAGGGGCCACGGCTAAGCACATGCTCAAGGTTCCTTATTTCCTCTTTTGTGGAGACATCATAGAAAGCTAAAGGGATCAAATGCCTAGAAAGGAAGGTCAACAAGGGCTGTTTTAAGCATCAAAAAGGAGCTGCAAAAGGGTCTGAAAAACTGTTTTGTGTAAGGTAAAGCAAGGCAAGGTCACTATCAATGTAAGAGCAGCCTGTTTTGCTCAGTTTTTAGCCCCAAGACAGCCGTTGCCAAGGCTTGTACTTTCGCTTATTTTCTGAAACTTTTGTGCACCACAAGATTAACATGTAATGTAGGGTGTGGATTGGTTTGCTTGGTCTATAAAAGCATCCATTCTAACACTCACAAGGCAGATTGAATTGAGCTTATAAATCAGAAACTTTTCTAAGTTTTCTAAACTACATTGCTTAGTGCTTGTAGAAGTCATTTGCTTAGTGCTTTGGCTTGTTATTTTGCTTTGCTTAGTGCTGGTCGGATAACTAGTTCTTGGTTAGTGGTTGTGTGCTTAACTAAGTCCATATCCCAAGTGAAAACATCACAAGAAACGACATACACAAACCCCTCTAAACTTTCTGTTTTCGACTTCAAAAATGACTAAGTACTAAATCTAACTAGTTTTAGTTCACAAACTATAAAAATAACATAAAAATTAGAGATACTCCAATATCGACTTGGAGTCCTTGATGGCCGCGCCCACACGCGTGATGGTCGGGCAATACGTGCTTGATGGTCGAGCAACACGCAGCCTATGGTCCTTCCGTCTTCCAGGTGGGCCGTCCACCATAGCCTTGTTTCCCCTTGCCTCATTCGATCCTTGTTATCACCTCGTTAGACCATGGTTGTAGAACTCATTGACTCCTTACTAGACAATATACTAACCATGAGATAAATAATGATAAAATAGCTAACATAAATTACCTTATCGATTTTCGATCATAGTGACGAATTAATACTCTATCCATATTTGGATCATCCCCTTATCCTTTAAAGAGAATTGACCTCAATTCTTGATGTTTAGTGCTCAAGAACTTTTGATCCCGGGACAGATTTCCTGCACAAATGAATAAAGATTGATTTGTTAAGAAAATCTTCTTGTGGCCATGCCTCTTACACCTTCCCGCGACACCACCATGGCACCCTCCTCTTTAGACTCGTGCCTCTCCTCTTCTAACCAACGACCTAGTCCTAGTCCCAACTGTATTGGACTACTAACCACGCCTAGCACGCTCCTTGCCTCGCGCTCCACGCCTATACCCCGCAACATCTTACTAACTTGTTCAAAACTTGATGTGGTTGCCTTAGCCTCCCGCGCACCTAGGCTAGCCGTGCTTACCATCGTGCTCACTACCATCTCCTTTCCTTCCTCCTTAGTTGAATCAGCCCCTATCACCTCCTCAACCTCCTCGTTCTCCATAGCTATAGCAAAGACCGAAGTGGTTAGTTGAGTATTCTTCCCCGAATTGGCCCTCATCAACCCTACATCTTTGGGACTCATAGGCTTAAGGATAATTCGTTTACCCTTGTCCATAAGTTCATACTCATTCACTCTCCCTCTATGCAAGACATCTCGATCAAATTGCCAAGGACGCCCTTGAAGAATATGACAAGCATCCATAGATACTACATCACATAGCACCTCATCCTTGTATGAACCCATGGCTAAACCCACTCGTACTTGCTTGGTAACCTGAACCTTGTTCTCGTCCCCTAACCAATGTAATGCATAAGGTTTAGGATGTTTGATTGTGGTTAAGGCTAACTTAGCTACCATCTCCTCTGATGCCACATTCGTACAACTACCTCCATCAATAATCATGCTACACCATTTATCCTTTACAAGACACTTGGTGTGGAATATAAGATCTCTTTGTTCGGTAATTATTGGTGTAGATTGGGCTTGTAATGATCTAAGCACTAGAGTGGTTGTGTTAGGAGCTTCGAATGGTTCATCCCCTTCCCCTTCCTCATGGCCGCCGACCGCCGTGACCCTTCAGCGTCCCTTCCTCCTCCTCGGACTCTTCCCCTTCCCCTACTAAGTGTAAACATGTGAGGGCTTCTCTCATCGTCACAACCCTCTTGTTAGGGCAAGCATTCTTGAAGTGTCCAAACCCTTGGCACTTGAAGCATCTTACCTAAGATAGGCTGATCTCGTTTTGAGTTGGAGTAGGATTGGATTTGGTTTGTGGAGATCCACTCGCTCCCGACTTTCCCATGCCACTCGTGCTAGGTGTTGCCTTGGACGGTTCCCCCTCGCCCCCTTCTCCTACACGACCCCATATGTGGCCTCCTCCGAATCTTGCCTTGCCTTGTGCCTCTACCCTTAAGCACAAACTTGTTAAAGTATCAAAATCAGAATATACTTGAAGTTCTACGGGATTAGATATGTTTTTGTTTAACCCTCTCAAGAACCTCGCCATCTTTTGTTCTTAATTCTCTTCAACTTCCCCCATTAAGGTAAGATTTTCGAACTCGTCTAAGTACTCGCTTACTGACATCTTGCCTTGCACAAGATTAGAAATCTTACGATATAAAGCAAGCCTGTAAGTTGTGGGTACATACCGTTTCCTTAATCTTTCTTTAGGCCCTCCCGAGAACAAATCTTTTCCTTCCCGGCTCTAGCCCTTTGAGTCTTAAACTATCGAACCATAATGATGCGCCTTTGCTTAATCTTAAAATTGCATACTTGCACATCTTGCGATCATCCACTTCTTTGAACTCAAACATACGGTTCATCTTCCTTTCCCACTCAAGGTAGTCCTCCGGATCTGTCCCTCCTTCGAACTCATGTAGTTCCGTTACTTTGAATTCATCGACTGGTCGAACTGGCTCCCTCCTTTTTTAAACTATCCAAAAATCTTGGATCTTCAAAATTCATAGTTGCCCCGATCGAATGGATCTTCTTTGATAAATAGAAATCAAGAGCTGAAGCTCTGATACCACTAATGATACGAATTCTTGACAAAGAAATCGTCCGCGAAAGCTTCTTGTAATCTTTAAAAACAATATTAGATGAAATTAGTAATTTAGGTGTTTGTATGGAACGATCTTGTATGAATCTTGGATGAAATATGAATGATGAACGATGATGGTGGTGGCGATGATTGTAGTTGTGACGGTCTTAAGGTGAATCCTCAAGAGGTAGAAAGATATTTGTTTGCCCTAGACCTATTGTTCAAACAATGGTAATTTACTCCCTAGACCTATAGTTTGTAAATCGTGTCAATAGTTCAAACGCGACAAATATTAACGGCATGATCAACACTCAATGTGTCCGAATTCTTTAAGCAACACTTTAAAGAAAAGTTTGTATTTTTATTATAAAACTAGCTTAGAACCCGTGCAATTTTGCACGAAAATGCGTAGTTAAATAGTTCTTAGTTTTATATAGACAACTGTTTAAAACGTATTAAAAACCTGAATAACATTGTTATCAATATGTTAGAATTAGTCAGGGCGACAATTCATCTTTTGGAATTTGAGACTTAGAGTAATATTTGGTCTCACTTTTATCTTTATTTATAAGTTTCAATTTTCCGTTGTCCGACTATTACAGTTTTTCCCTTACTATCGATTATTTTTGTCATATTTCAATTTGAGAACAATAACTGTTACATATCCGAAAATAGGTTGCCCTTAGACCCAAAATTGACCCAAACTACATCACCCAAATATGACCTAAAATCTGAATTCATCTAACTCGTCCCAAAAATTTCCTAACAAATTTGACCCGTAATTGATCCAACCCGAAGTGACATAATCAAAAACCACCCAACTCGAAAATAACTTGGAAAAACAAAAACTCTAATGAACAAAATGACTTGAAATGAGATTTCTCTCTTAATCATTGGCCCAACCTGACCCATCCCGACCCTTAATGATCCAATCCGATCCGACCATAATTATCTTGAAAAAAATGATGAACCAAACTGACATGACCCGAATTGGCCAGACAGAACCTGAATAAAATTACATTAAAAAACACTTCTTTACAAATAAGAAATTACCGACCGAGTAATACTTCGTAGACGTCGAATGACTCTAGTAAATTCAAACTGATAAAAATTCTACACAATACAATCAAAAAAGAAAAATAAATTATAAATAGATATAGATAACGTGATTAGATAAAATCATAAAAAGATAGTATACTAATACTGTAATATAATAATTACAATCAATATTAATAAGAAACTAAGTAATGATTTTTTATCATAAATAACGAAATAATTACTGAGCGGTAAATTATTTAACTAATAACTGTCATGTGTCTAATGGTTCCTCTATTATAATTATATATAGATAGATATATAGATTGTATAATTTAATATCTCATATATTAGTCTCTATTTGATTAAACAATAAGTCTTTCTTAAGACAGACCAGTTACATATCACTTGTGTAAATGACCACATAGCTAATTATTAAAAATAGTTCTTAGTTTTATATTTAGCCGTGACATAATAACATTATTATAGAATTGGAAATACCCATAAGTGGTATTATGCTATGACATAATAGCACTATTATAGAATTGAAAATATATGTTATAGTTACGCTTAAAATGGTAGTTTTGATCTCATTGAATTAATTGAATCTTTGAATAATATTGCACGGGTAATTAATTATATGTGAGAATATTTGTTCCAACAATTGTATGAGAGAATATTTTTTGGAGGTTTTAATATTGCACGGATAAATTTAATATTGCACAGATAATATCTTTAAATAATATTGCTCGCTGTCTATTGGCACCAAGAAGTGTCTAAATTTAAAAGATATATAGAATATTTTTTATTGAATATTTATATAAAATATTTTTGCACGAATTTATATAGAATAATTTTATAGTCTAACCAGTTTTATATTTATATCGAATATTTTTGCACTGATATGCATAGGAATATTTTAGATTTTAGATTTTGAATATCAGTCTAAATTTATTAAATATTGCAGGCCAAATATTCCCTATTTTGTATACATTAATCAGAATAGGTTTTCCAAGATTTTCCAAAATCGATATTATATCATGGGAACTTGGGCGGGAAATATTTTAATGAGGGAGTGACACGTGTCCAATTCATGTGTAGTAGTTCTTGTTATATACTTATATATAGATATATAGATGATTAACTTGCAAATAAAGAAGACGATGTGCCCCATATATAGGTAGTAGCACACGTCCAAACAACCACACACCTCCGGTGAGTAAACAACTTAACTTGAATCCTTCTTGGAATGGGAGTCCAAATCTATCAAATAGGATTAAATATAATCCTTATTAAATCTGAAAAATAAAACTATATCTAGGTTGTTAGAGAATTAAAATAAACTAATCCTGACAACCTCAGGACAACTAACAACCTAGTAACAACTTTAACAAACTAATAACAAACTAAAATAACAAACTATGAAAATAACATAAAAATTAAAGATATTCAAATATCGACTTGGAGTCCTTGATGGCCAAGCCCACAAGCGTGATGGTCGGGCAATACGTGCTTGATGGCCGAGCAACACGCAGCCCATGGTCCTTCCGTCTTCCAGGTGGGCAACACGCAGGCCATGGTCCTTCCGTCTTCCAGGTGGGCCGTCCACCATAGCCTTGTTTCCCCTTGCCTCGATTCGATCCTTGTTATCACCTTGTTAGACCATGGGTGTAGAACCCATTGAATCCTTACTAGACAATATACTAGCCATACGATAAATAATGATAAAATAGCTAACATAAATTATTTTATCGATTTTCAATCATAGTGACGAATTAATACCCTATTCATATGGATAGGAAGCAATCAATAGTATTACCCATTCAAGAAGACAAAAGTTCACCATCCGGGCCAACAATAACCACAAGTCTATATTAGAGGAGCTTTACACAAGGGAGGGCGTAGTAGTAAATCATACTCCGTATGATTGATTCGGTTGTCCATCAAGAAGGAAATACAGATGTGAATCTTCAGACATAAGTAGAGGGTAGTTGTAACCGTCTTTGTAAAACTCCAAACCATTCCAGAGTCAAACTCAAAAAGCATAGCATTATTTCAAGCAAATGCTACCGCAGCGTTCTTAGCCAAACACCAAGTGTTTAAGAAGAAGAGGAGGGTATTGTCGACAATATTCACATTGACTGATTCTTCGCAGGACAAGACCCATTACACAAAGCCTCATGCAGGAATTCAAGTTTCAGACTTTGAACAGACCTCCAAAGACGTTCATACATTTTTCTAAACAAGCTTTGATGTGTGAGGATAAACTACAACAAGAAGTTTGAGACAGTCTACAACCTTAATTCGCAAATCCACTACATCAAACATAAAGCAGAATACAATTTTCAAGTTGTTTAGGTAATCAATAACCAAGGTAACCATCAAATTTTGTTCAAGTAATTAATAACTAAGGCAACCCAAGTTACCAATTAGTCCGTACATTGAAAAGATATGGTAGACCAAGGAGAGCTACAGGCAAAGACAAAAAAGATATCATAAAGTAAGTATCAAAGATTTGCTCTATCAGTGTAACTATGACAATATAAAGCTTCATAGGATAATCATCCATAGCCCAAATGTTTCTTCATCATTTAGAGCAACGAAATATCTTATGATGCTCTAAACAATTGAAATACAGTGACATCAGGTGCTAATGCTTCAAACACTTTCATTGAAATCAAGTCAATTGGAGAGAACAAAGCAAACGGCAAAACTATTGATAAGAAACTGGGACATGCATATGAATCACACAAGAGCTATAAACAATCAAATTGCAGAAAACATAATATTCAGGAACCTAATGTCGCCAAACAGACTATAAATTATCAACTGCTAACCCCTATGAGATGTAAATCAGGCAAAAATCAAGACATTACTCAGGGAAACAGCGATCAGCCAATGTGGTACAAGCGATGAGCAAGAGTCCAAACTAATATGCAGGGGAACCATCAAGTGTTTTGGCGTTCCCACACCAATCAATAACACAAAAAATCAAGATACAGGTTGAATTATAATTTAGTTGCAATGTGAAAATATAGCCAAACAAAGCCGCATATCCAGAAGAAAAGTTGGGAGATGCAGAAAAACCTCGCAGTGGCATAGAATATAGGCAACAGGAAAGCGGGTAATCAGAACAAATGAAAATGATCACCTCGGCAAAGTTGCCTTTTCCAAAACAATTAACAGACAAAACCCCAGTACTTGACCTAAAACTATACTATTTCTAAATTCCAATTACAATATCAGCATATAACTTCCAACAGACTGCTATGAATAAGCGATGATAGATCCCCAAATAAACCTCCGATCCCTCAATCTATTAACTCCAATCCCTTCATTCCAATAAGCCTTTAAAATAAATAAATTAAATTAATACAATAACACAAGCTCTTGGTTAATAAAATCCCGTAGTTCAAGACCGCATTCACAACCGATTTAAATAATCGCAAAAAAATAAAGGTTAAAATGTAGGCCAAGTAGGCAAGCGTAACCACGGAGAAAAGGTGGATCCGCATTAAAGCCTAGAATGAGACCAATAGAATATAGGCAACAGGAAAGCGGGTAATCAGAATAAAAGGAATTGATCACCTCGGCAAAGTTGCCTCCTACACGGCTAGGATTAACATCAAACAAACACAACAAATCACATGTTAAGAAAAAAAGGTAAAATGTTCCTGTCAGTGTAACTATGACAAATAAGCGTCATACGGACCTGAATCCATAGCTTCTTCTCGTATTATCATCATACAGGACTTTTTTTTAAAAAAAAAAAAAAAAAGCAAGATAGATTGCGTGTACAGTGAAAAATTTATTGGTGAGGACTGGAGGAAGATTAGGGTTTAAACAGATGAAGAGAATGGACGGACGATGTGGTGTGAATTCAGGGGAACTTGATATAAGTAGTCCCTATGATGTTAGGGTTCAAGGGACCATCTCGACTTTCACCTTATTATGGATATCGGATCCGGCCCAATTTCATACCGCCCATCCTAACTTCAATACTTTCCTCTCTTTTCTTTTTGTTTCATTTTAAACTATTTAAATACAATTAGTTTTGTGACCCGTGACATTCACGGTTTATATGTTTTAGTATTGTTATTTTATCGTATTGTTAAGATTTGTCTGAACAATTAGTTTATCCATTTAAAAATATACAGTTTTGATTTTTGAAATACTTAAAAGTTATTTAATTAAGGCATAATGTTTGATTATTATTCTTTTTTTTAAAATTACATATTATCTAGTATAAAAAGCTTAAAAATACTTTTTAATTAAATTAGAGGGCTTTTATCTCAATATTTTATTTCTTATAAATCATATTTTTTAGTAATAACATAGTTATGAAGTTTAATAAATGCTAGTCTTAATATATTATCAATATTAATTTGTCAAAAATATTAAATTTTTATTGTTGCAAAAATGATAAATTAAGTTAAATAGTACGTAACCTACTACAAATAGTGAGGGAAACTAAAAAGTCATCCAATTAAATAAAAGAAATAAAAGTTAAATAAATATGTAGTTAATAACCAGATTTATGGGAGGAGAATAAATAGTTTGTATTAATTTATTTTTGTGTTCGCAACTAACATTTTTTAATTTTTAATTTTTATTTATAAGCATGTGACACATGATTTTAGTATGACTTTAATTTTAATAACACATGACATAGTAAGATACTTAGTATTGTCTTTTTAACATCGATGCTCAAAAATGATGAACCTTTATTGATATTTATGTCTATCTTAAATTTGATAATAATAATAATAGGAAAAATGCTCAAAAGTCATAAAATGTATCCTCAATTGTTTATAGTTTTTTGATAGAGGCAAAAATTTGTAAGGAATAATTTTTCTTATCAATATCGTCAATAGAATTGTATGTGTCACTAATATGTCTTATTTTTCTATTCACATCAAGTTAAGTGGGGTTAAGGTTTTAAATTAACTATATAATTTTTTTTATTTTTTTTGTAAGTTCCATTGTTGGGTTATGAAATATTCATCACATTTTCAACATTCATCGTACGCATTTGTTTTGTTCAAATTTAAGGGCTATCGAGATTTGTGGCATTAATAAGATACTTAATCTTGTCATTTTATAATAATCAATAGATAACTCAGTTGATATTTTACAATATTGTATAAATAAATGAAGAATCTAGTAATCAATATAGATGAATTATGTATTAACCAATATAAAAATGACATGTGAATTTAAATTAAATGCTTTAAGTAACCTTTTAACTATATTGTAAGCATAAATATTAATAATAATGTACATTTAGCCATTATTCATATCAATAAGAATTATTTTGTCCAACTTGTTTATACGCTTGAGATCTTTATTTGTAACTCCAATTTCATTCTATGAAAGCTATTTTTCAAATGGAAAATGATGAATAAAAAGATAACATGTACAAAAATAAAACATACATTTTAAAGTTTATGAAATACTATTTTTTTTCATGAAACTTAAAATAATTAATCATTAACATTCATGTTGTCAAGCAATCTTGTAGTTAATTTATAATATAAAATTGAGGGAAATATATGAGAGTATTTGTTTAAGCAATTATAGTATTCACTTCTTCATATAGTTCTCTTTCTCCAATGAAGCATCCTACAAAAAAAATCCACGGCAGTTAATAACAACCAAAACGGTTGAATTTGATTTATTTAATATTACATTATAATTATATTAATTTAAATTTTTCCTTAGATAATTATATAAATATGATATTAAATAATAAAAATGTAAGTATATTTACCTTTAAAGAGCACAACTCCACAAATCTTGATATCCCCTAAATAACAACAAAACAACATAGTGAAGTTCAAAAATATCATAGTATTTCATACTAATAGAACTTAAAAAAAACAATGATAAGAATGATTATTTACACATACAATTCTCTCGGTGATGAGGTAAATAAAATATTGGCTTGAATTTTGGCTCACAAATGTTGTCTTCCATCAAATATTTATAGCCAATTGATGATGCATTTTATGACTTTTGGACGACTTATATTTATTATTATTATTAATTATTATTATTATTATCAAATTTAATATATACATAAATATGAAGCAATGTTTTGTGACTTTTAATCATCCTTTTTCATTATTGGTAAATTTAATAGACATAAATATGGAGTAGAGAGAAATTAAATGTAAAAGGTTTGCTAGCTTGCATGAAAATTGTTAACTCATTCTTTGCCTTGCCTTTTATTTATATATTATATTTATAGATTTATATATGTATTTAATTTAATGAAATTATATCAATTAAACGAAATTGAGCAAGTATATAATAATACGACTTAAGAGAAAGTTGCATAGTGATTTAAAATATATCGCAAATTCAAATATATTTTATTGAACATCAGCACTGCAACAACATCAACAACAACAACGACAACACCACTCAACAATAATTTTCAATATACTCATTATCGTCAAATAAATAAATTAAACCATGAAATATAATCCACAAGTAGAAACTCATGGCCAATATATTTTAAATAAATAGAGAGAATAGAAACTATTATAGCTATTATGGTTTTTTATAGACATCAGACAACCATATATTTTCATATTTTGATTTTAATCTTAATTTATTTTGTAATATTATTAGATTAGATAATTGATTGCTGAGAAATTCAAGAAATGAATTAAATAGGAAAAAAAATATTAGTGCAAATTATGGGTGTTAATTAATATAAAGAGTTCTGATCAATTTATTAACATATTATATTACAAAAATTAATTAAATAAGAAAAAGTTTTAATAAATTTGGTGGGGATTAAGTATTATGAGGAGTTTTAATGAATTTATTACCATGTTGGGTGTTAAAAAATGTTAAAAAAAATGTAATAGGAAAAAATATTAAGTAATAGGAAAAAATGTTAAAAAAAATGGTGGGTGTTAAGTAATATGAGTAGTTTTTATTAATTATTAACATGTGTTTATTAAAAAAAAATTATAACTATAATTATAAAATTTATTAACATATTTTATATTACCTAAATTTCAATTAAAATGTCAATATTAATTATAAATTACGAAATCTTGATTTAAATTTTGAAGGGTTACATAAATTTTGGAAAACAATATATTTAATATATAAAATTAATTTAAGACGAAAACTTGATTTAAATTTTGAAGGGTTACATAAATTTTGGAAAACAATATAATATACAAAATTAGTTTAAAAATATTGATAATATTCTTTAATATTATAGATAAGTGAATTAAATTAATTTATAGATAAGTGAAATAAATTAATCTCATGTAATAATAAATTGATAATTCATCACATAAATACGCCATATCACATTTAAAATATGCCAAGTCACATTAAAATTTTGCCACGTCACATTAAAATTTGCCATGTCACATTATTTTAGTTACCCTTTTAATAAGATTTTATTGATTTTGCATTATCATAATTATTACTTTACCATTAAGTACAAATTACCAATTTTATTTCGTAAAACTCGTCATTTCATATTCGTCAACCGTGATTCACAACTCCATTTTAATCACTACTAATCGATAACCCTTACCGATAAAATATATGATAACTTTTATCGATTACAAAATAATTGCTTATTTTATTATAAACGAATCACGTATAATCACGTTATAACGAGAACCGTATCTAGCTCTCATTTATCTTATTCATATTAGGGCATTAATAAATCATATCGTATATGAATTATTAATCTTAACAATTTCGGGTAACATCCTTTAGGTGTGACCATAGGGGATCAACTAATCACCACCATCATATGAAGGAAATGTCAAACTATTTAAAGCTATCAATTACTGATAAATGACGATCAGTCGACTTAGTAATATCATCCCTTCCGTATTCAATATATAAATAAATATATATATATATATATATATATATATATATATATATATATATATATATATATATATATATATATATATATATATATATATATATATTCGATTTTACGATTTTATAATAAATAATAAAATCATCTGATCGCACTATTATCGAGAACACTTTTCCCAAAAATCTCTCACTTGTCCGATACAAGTGTGCGCGTCACCAATTCTCTTGTCCGATTAAAATCTCTCATTCAATGCAAGGTGTCATCCCATGTCGTGCCTCGCAAGTGATCTCATCTAGAGTGGTATTTTCTCAATCTGGAGGTATAACTGTTTGACCAAAATTTATCTACCTTAAATTGCTTCTGAGCGTGGCCACACATTCTCTTCGGCTAGTCATAACCATCATAACCCAAAAGATGCCCTTATAAACCCCATTTACGAAGGTGTTAGGACAAAAATCAAAGTTAGTCTGAAACTGTGCTACCTTAACGAAATAGTCATTAGTCAAAGAATCGACTCATTTAGAATATGGTAGTAGCTCCCGCCACGACCAGGCAGATTTATATAAATAAATGTATGCCAGAGCTCTATAAAAGCGGTCACTTGTACGACAGAGTGTAATTAACAGTTTGCCTATGTGATCGACTAGTCGTTACCTTATGACTCTATGGCATATTGAAGTTGCCCTCAATCGCCTCACAATCTAGTTACCTTGAGACATCACCTCATGGTGGCAACTAGGGACCATTACAATGTCAATCATAGTTCAATTTAATGAGGTTCATGTTGGAGTAAATGTCCTCCACAGTGTGTGATTATTTGAATAAATCTTTTACAGAATCACACAGGGATACTTAGTATATTAATCAGTTGGCTAACGTTTATTGGTAACGATTGGCTCACTAGTAGTTTGACGTTACTGTCATATGATGGCGATAATTAACTGATCCCTAAAGGTCACACGACTCACACCTATAGGATAGTACTGAGAAATGTGATTATATATTGATATAATTACGTAAATGCTAAACTTAGCTAAATGTAGTTAAGTAGATGATAAACATTTAGTGATAATTAGGAGAAATGAATTAAATGTTAATTCTAATAAATATATATAAATATTATATTTATTAATTATATTTTAATATATGATATTTTAGAATAATATAATTGGGTTAATTAATTATAAGATAATTAATTAATGTTCTCCGGGAATTATAATTGTACGCCGAAAATTATTAAAATATGTATGATATTTTAAGGAAATTCGGAATAAGGAAACTGACTTAGAATATTATAATATAAGGAGGTTTCCAAATAGAAGTACAATACCAACACAAACCAAAACCCTATAAGTAGGGATTCGACCGTGTGGTACAAGGGACGAAAAAAAAAGAAGTTGTTTTCTCTCTTGTTCTCTTTGATCAGTTTATTATATTAAAATCCCAAAAACAAATCCTCTAAAATAATTAATTGTAATTTAGGAGGAGCTTTGAAAGGATCTTTCTCAGTCATCTTGGGTGCAATCTAAGGAGAACTTCTACCTTGAAGTTTGGATTTATACTAGGTTGTTCTTTGGCCGATCTCATATATGACTAAAGATTATTTCTATATTCTTGACTATTTAATTCTTGCAATTGAGGTTTTATTGAATTGTTTTTGATATAATCGTTGGCAGTATTAATATAATTAATACTTTTATAAGTAATTTAAGAAATTATTTCCTACAAGTGGTATCAGAGCCATTGTTCAAAATCGTTTTGATAATTAATTGAGAATTAAATCCCACGGCACAATTTTTTTTTTCCCACGGTTAAATTTTTTTTTTTATGTCTCGGCTGAAATTTTTTCCGTGATTGTCACGGCTGATGGTTCACGGTGTTTTTTTTGTTTCGTTTTTTTTTTTGTTATTTTAAATGTTAAAATAATTATCATATGATGATGCTCATAACAATGATATAGATCAATGTTTATTAAAAGTTCAATCAACATAATTTTAGAATTAGATTGATTTGTTTGAAATTATTAAGATGAATGAATATTGTTCATATGAATTAAAAGTTAACCTTAATGACAATATTTGGAAATTTTTAAGATCTAATATGATTAGAACTATAACACATAAATTATGAGATGATTTTTGTGCTACTGTGAGTAATTTTAAGAAAGTTCACAAATTAGTAAAGTTTCCAAAATCTATTTCTACCTTGATTATACTAATAATATCTTATGAAGATGTCGATTTACATGATATTATTTGATAATATGTGTAATTGTCTAATTTAATAATTAAAACAACGTGTATTTTTGGGCCGTGAGTTTTATTTTTCTGCCCTTTTCTTATTTTTGTGATTTGTTGCTTTTGTTATTATTAATATTATATGATGATATTTGTATTAACTAAATTATAAATAAATATTTATAATTAGAACAAATATATAAAGATAACAAAAAAAAAGGGATATTAAAACCGTAAAATTGGATTTTAAGGTTATTTTATTTATTTTTCGTTTTTATTTATATTATGAGATAATATTTATATTAACTAAAATTATAAAAGATGTTTTGTAATTGTAACAAATTTTTCCGAAAGAAAAGGAAAGAAAACGTGTGATTGCCGTGAAAAGTAAGGAAATAAATGAAAATTATTTGATAATTTTTCGGTTATTTAATTATTTATTTATTTTAAACGGTTTATTATATCTAATAGATGATACTTATTGAATTCTAAAATTGTTTAGAATTTACTTGGATTATGGTTTACATGTGTGACATAATTTTAAGGTTAATGGTGGTTTGGATAATATTGCATTATGAATATTTTTATTATACTAGTTGTTACTCCGCGCGCGATGCGCGCGGACTTCCAATGAACGTAATCCATAATTAATCCGATATTATTAACTTGAATACATTTCAGCTATTTTTTCGTATCATATCTATCTGCATTGATCATCTATTTATATTTGTTTTTTTTTGTGTAAAAATAAGAAGATATACAAATTTGATTATAATGTTATAGTACATCTATCAGGTACCTCATATAAATTATGTGAACATAATTAAGATATATATGTAATTTACAAATAGTCTAGGTTAATCTGTATTTATAACAAATGTCGGCTTACAATCTTAAAATGTCTTCCTTCTTAATTATTGAACTCTGACTTATTTAAATTAATCAATTACTTTGAACGTATTAATTTGAAGAATTATTATAGATAATAACCTAGCCTTACATATATCGTATACGGAAAGAGTTCACAATGTAAGAACAAATGCAGAGTATAAATTTAATACGAGTATAGCATATTTGAATATACTAAATCGCGACATGATTTAATTTACGATAATATGTAACATGTTTATACCCACTACTTGTTTGTTGTTATTCAAGAAAAGCTTCAACTAAGAGTTCCTGGTCTACATTAGTTTAGCTTACAATTCAACACTGTCGCATTAAACCTACTGTGTTGGGTTTACCAATTCTTAATCGTAATACGCTTCATCCTCTGACCATAAATCAAAGGGGCCATCGTCATGGACAGTTGGATTATCCATGTCTCTGTTTCCCTCCATCCAACAATGGTAGACATACCTTGCGTCTTTTGTTGGTAAATCAAGACAGCAACACTGGATAGAAAACACACGACCCCATCTTGATCTGACTATTAACCCGTTTATTTCTTCTCTCTTCACCTGACTCTTATAATCAGCTGTCATCTTAGATGTATCTTTTCCAATTGCAAATAAAGAAGCCCACTTTCTGCACACTTCAGACATACTACGTTTGTCCTGATGATTGAGCCTCTCAAAAATGCTAGTCATTAGCTCATCAGAACTGAGCAAGAGATGGTTAATTCGATCGCCTACCGTCGCCTCTTTTAGCACATACTGTGTTTCGAACAATGATTTAGATTTGAACTGCTCCTTTTTCCATCGTATGTAGTCATTCTCAAACTCACGCTTGTCTTCTCTGTAAAAGTAACCAACACCAGTACAGCGAGGCATACCTATTTAATTGCAGACAAAGAAACCCAATCAAATTCTGCAGAAATTACATAATTTACCACCAAACCTTAACCCAAATCAGTTTATATGTCATATTTGTTTATGTATTGTTAGTTGACTGATACTGATCAGAAGTACGATATCCGCAATACATGGAACCACATGACATAAACTTCAACCTTTCTAAAATTTCATCGATTAATTATTCAATGTTAGAGTCGTCAATGATACTTAAGTCCAGTATGGATGCAGTAGGCGTAGTGTGATATTTGTTAGCCAGTTGCAAATATCCATGTGTATATAATAATCTGCACATCCAGCATAATGCTAACACGACTAACAAGTAGACCTCCTTAAGCCTCACGAAGTAAGCTATATATTTTTACAGTTGTGTCACAAACGCAATTGTTGAATTCAACTACACTAAGGCTACGTGAGATACACTGTAACACCTTGCAAAAGTAGCAGTGAGGCAGGAGGAGATAGGGTAACATGGGTGAACTAAAAATCATAGATAAGAAGTAATTAATTGCTAAGAGATTGAATGAATATTTTAGACCAAACAACTATAAAACCAAACGTAATCCAGTGAAGCTTGTAAGTTCTACTTGACCCTCATATCCTTAGACTATCATCTTCTTTTACCTTTGTTCTATTGTCTTATCCTATATTTTTATCCAATGCGGATGTCCCGTGCAGTAAAACAGCACCATTATAATTCGAAAAGCTAAAACTTAAAGCAATAAACTTGATGAACGAAAAACTGGCAAACTCAAAATTATCACACAAGAGACAAACCAGGTTAACTCACAAGTCTATTAACAACAGTATTTAGCAAGCTCAATAAGATCACAGAAGCCAAAAACCTAACAAAGTTATCTCACACGTATATTTACAACATTCTTAAACAAACTCGATATGATCCACAAGAAGCCCGGCCAAGTTATCTCACAGACTATTACCAAAATTCTTAAACAAACTCGAAATGATTACACAAGATTAATCTCACAAATCTATGAACAACATTCTCAAACAAATGTAATACGATCACACAAGCAAAATGCCTAATTCTCACAATTTTTTTTAACAATGATCTTAAACAATCGCGACATTATCACACAAGCCAAGCAAAGTTATCTCACAACCTCAGAAGTCTATCAAGTATCAACATCTGTAAACAAACTTAATACCTACTAATACAACTTTCCTAATTCTATTATTTTCTATCTCTGTTTCCATCAGTTGCTTATCACGACAGGTCGAAGTTTGGGGACTTAATGTGATTGACTAAAATAGCTATTATAAGTTGAAATGCTAAAACTTAAAGCAATAAACTTAATGAACAAAAATCTGAAAACCATGGAGAAGTCACGAAATCCCAAAGTTCAGAAAGTTTTAGGTATACTAATACAGTTCTCAGAATTCTATTACTTTCTATCTATGTTTCCATCGGTTGCTTATCATGACAGGTCGAGTTTCAGGCATGTAAAGTGATTAACCAAAAGAGCTGAAAATATAAAATCATTTCAAAACCAGTCCTTCATAAACTTAAGCTACTAAATCTGCAAGTTAGACTGAACTCCTCAAGCCACAGAGTCTAAAAAAGCCGAATTTAATACTCTATCCGACCCAATCATTTGCTTACTTTTGATTAAAACACCCCCTAGCAGCTGATAAAAAAAGGTAAACAAATGATGGAGGGGCGGCAAGTGTCTTACCACAATAGAGTTACATCAACATTCAACAGTAACTCATGAAATCGAACAGTAAATTAAACTATAAAAGTGCAGATTAAACAGCAAATAAATGATTAACAGAAACGAAAACAAAGGTAAAATTGAAGAACAAGTAAAGGATACAACCTTAATTAGTTAATGCGTAGAATAATGGATTGAAAACGCGAAGAGCAAATTGATGTAGAGAAGCAGTGAGTAAGTAGCTGGAAATATGAGTGGTGTTACAGAGTTTTTGTGACGAGCGTGTTCCGGTTTGATGGTGAATGGTGGTTAGAGGTTTTCGATCTCACATTTGTTCGACCTAGTGATCCTGTCTTCGTGCTTGATCTAAACTGGAAGTTCCCTTTCAGAGATAGGAAAAAGTTGGAGATTTGGAAAATATCAAGGATATAGAAAGATTGACTATTATGTGTTGTGTAAAACGTATATTTGTGAAAATTCATTTACGCTACCAACCAGATGTTTACAATAGTTTGAATTTTGAGTGGACATTTCGTCTACTAAAAGTTGAGTAACTCTAGAATCCCGTTAAAATTAGTATTGTTATGCCGGTTGTAACACCCCCATTTATTTAAGAGCCTTTAGCAAGACATTCTCAATAAATAGGACTGTTACCATCTCGGAATATCCGAGGTAGTGAATAACAAGGTAAACAGACCAAAGTACTTTATATATAAAAACCGATTAACTTTAAACTTGATATTACAGCAACTACGAGGTCCAAACTTTGATAAAATAAAAGTACAACTGAAGATATCTAAAGGTGATCTAATTCTAAGTAAGTCCAAGCCATGTCTCTCTCCATGCCCAAGCTCCTAATCCATCTGTCACTGACCTGAAAAATCTACTCCCCATTCCGGATCATCGTAGGTGTCACACGAATACACAGGGTCAACCGCGAGGTTGAGTAGGTAAAGCAGACAACACATAAATAACAATACTATCATAAATACATTGGGATCAATCATCCCTTCTCCGCACCGATCCAACACCAAATAAACTCCGCACCGAACACAAGACCCAGTATACTCCACACCAATCACAAGACCCAATATACTCCGCACCAATCACAAGACCCAATATACTCCGCACCAATCACAAGACCCAATATACTCCGCACCAATCACAAGACCCAATATACTCCGCTCCATATCACAAGACCCATTTCACACCTCCCGATCTCCACAGTGGTCAATAATAATAATACAATCCACAGTACAGTAATAATCAATTATATCAACTCATAATAAGCATTACTTGCACATTTCATGTCATAACATGAATCATAATATATTTCCCCTACCTCACTGCAGAATGACAACTGAGCAGCTGCTAGGAACATTTCCACCTCGAACTTAGTTCCTATCAATAGTACTTAATATCAAGTTCTATTCATATAACCAATTCATTACTCATTAAATACTCGATCATATTCATAGCGATGTATTTATAGCTAAATGTAAGTATTCATATCAACAGGTCCATATACTTATTAATTATCATAAACCAATTATATATATCGATTATCATTACCCAAAACAAATTTACTATGTATAGACTTACTAATTATGGCACATAACCAATTACTCCATTACTGCTAAGTTAATAAAACCCATACTCAACATATTGCTAAACTCAAGACTAACCATAATATTGGCCATTAACATAATTTAAACAACAATACTAATACTAATTTGAACCAATCACATTGCTAACCATAAAATATATTGCTACTACTACCCATGATTTACAAATTGTATGATTAATAGTAATAACAACATACATCACAAATAACCATTTAATTATAAACTCATAACAATCATAACATACAACTAACACTAACCATATTGATGTTAACCAATCCATACTAATAATATTAATAATAATCAAATAATAATCTAATAAAAATAATAATAATAATAATAAGAAGAAGAAGAGTGAACTAATAAAACAACCCTAACCAACACCCACGACACCTTATACCGCCCCAACCTTATACGGCCTGCACAAAACCGTGACTGCCCTCCTTGCTGTCGGCAGCCACCACTCGACAACCCCCACACCACCTACTTCCACCAGCAACCGTGCCCAGCACCTCGACTCCTACCGACAAGGAAGACAAGGGTCCTCAACAGGCCTGACCCAACACGCAAACCACTCCATACTCGCCTATTCTACAAACCGCAGCCACCACCAAACACCTTCAGACCACCCCAGACCGCCACCACCGACTGCCCAGACAACAGACTCTCCCACCATGGTGGTACCACCGCACCGACCTCCCCCAAGTCATCGGTGGCACCACCCCAAACACCCGTGTGAAACCAGGACCCAAAAACACTACTGCAACCTCCTCTGTTTCCCTTCCCGTACAGCCATCGATCATCACCCTAACAACCACCCTGACCACGCCTGGACACCACGAGAATCACCATCCTCTCCATGACTCACCCTTAACCCTAGAACCATAACCCAGACGCAACCCATAAGTAAATCTTAACGAAAACAGACTCAAAACTCCACACCCACCAACAACTCAGAAACACGATATACTGACAGCCTCCCTAAAACACTATACACGGTGGTGTTAGGGAGGTCAAGGGCGACGTGGATGGTACCTAACTGACCCTTAAACAACATACATTACAAATACACGAAGGTCAGATCCTCTTAGCCAAAGTACACGATTGAAAACAAGCAATCAAAACAGCCACTAGACACCGTGAAAACAGAGCAACGTGAACATACCCTCTTCTTGGTGTGAACGACGGCCTGAGAGACTTTAACCCACCGTGACTAAACCTCATTTGCACTCTCCAAAGTGGCGGCATGGGTGAGAGGGTGTGCGACTGTGTGTAGATCAGTTAGGGTTAGGGTTTAAGGGGTGTTTGAATGGGGTGGCAGGGTTGAGGTCTTGAACGTGTGATTTATGTTTGTACGTATAAGTTGGTATGGGCTGCTAGTAAGGCAAGCAAAACCAGGCCCACTTATAACTAAAACCCGACTTTTGTCCCTCATATACATACTCGACCCCTTACCAACACATACCACACTTAATCGATAAATTAATTATCGATAGATCAATCATCGATTACGAACGTTTAAAATAATTAAAACATGTTGCCCTAACAACTACTTATACATAAAACGTAATAAATCACGATAAAATACGTAGTATTACAGTCTTCCCTCCTTAAAATGAACTTCGTCCCGAAGTTCACCACCCCCTTATCGGTAAAGAAACACGTAGCAAGCGTGAGCAATCACAAGTAACACTTAGGAACCGTGAGATGTTACATTCCACCCCCCTTAATAAAACTTTGTCCCCAAAGTTTAACACACAGCCGAAACACATGACACTTCAACAACCACGATATAGTGCATAACAGAAGCAACAGGGTTATCAAGTATATTCAATTAATCACGACATAACAATTAACCATGTCATAGCAACTAGCATATCATAAAATCATTAAGATTTTACAATCCTATCCTCCTTAAAACATGGTTACGTCCCCGTAACCCCATTCTAAGAATTCCCAGCACATTACTCCGTCTTACAAAAACTCACTCTAGGTAACCAAGTATTGTATTATCATTGTCGAATCTAAGACCAAGGACAAGGGTGAGTGAACTGGCGGAATAAAACCGCGAATCAGTGCCTCATCTTAATATCGATTTCAAACTCATCCCGCAACTCAATCACCAAGGTCACATCGGACCATAAACACAATATGGCACTACGGCCAGATAACTTATAGCTCGGTACCAAAGACCAATTCTCATCTCGATTTCAATATCAATATTATCAAATATTCCCTTAAAGGAACTGTTCAACACTTAGAGAGTAAAACTCTCAGCGACTCACCCACGAGTCAAGGTCAAAGAATACGACAACTTGATAAAACACCGAACAGAAACCTCGATCTCAAAACAATATCATCATAAATAACTCAGCTAATCAATTACCAGAAGTTTACCCACCTTACAACAGCCTATCTCGCAAACAAAAGGATTATCTTATTAACAAGGAAATGAACTGTCAAAATAAGAGAAAACTTACTAATATGCCACTTAAATAAGTACCCGTAAGAACCCATAGCAATTATCATGTTATCATATAACCTCGAACAACAACAGGAGTATTAGGATCGGTAGAACTCGTGTTACGCAGAAAAATAGAATCAGAGTAGTTAATACTCACATACTATAGAAATTTTAACGTCAAATCAATATATTCACCACAACGTAGATAATCAAGAAACTCAGAGTTCGTAATTGACAAATTAAAACATTTCATGTTCGTTATCATATTATAGAAAGATATAAGGCAAAATTTGTTAACGTAAATAAACATGAAACATAGACATACTCCACAAGACATACACAAATCATGGACTAACGAGACCATTTAACATATCTGGGTATTATTAAGTTAACAAGATCACTTAGGTATGACTCGACTTACATCACTTATCATGAGACTAATAAAATACATGTCTTGTAAAGTAAGGGTTTATATAATGCGCATCAAATAAGCATCCGGGCAGGCTTTCATCAATACGTAAGTACAGAATTTGTCATACTGCAAACAATTACTACAATTATTAAAAGATCAAACGTCATCGTGGTTATTCATCATCTTGAAATACAAATTTAAAACTTTTGAAACCTTTGGAAAGACTTTTGAAACGCTGAAATGGTAGTTTGTGACAATTATAAACACAAGCAAAGGTGTAACATTTTATGTTTTTAACATGCTTTTATATGATTAAAGTGTGTCGTGCGTACGTGTTAACGTTGAACTTCGGGACGAAGTTCCTTTAAGGGGGGAAGACTGTAATAACCCGTATATTTATTATTTAAAAGACGTAATTCATGGGTATTTTACGAGCAAGCGATGAGTTTTTTTTTAAAAAAGATAGTCGTTTTATAACTCGTGTACACTCGTTTTGAATGAGCATTTAAGGGCTGTTGTGGGGTTCGAATTTGGGATCAAGGCATCTTGTAATAATCTTTGATGTATGTTATTTGCGTGGCTCGAACCGGGGACCTATGGTGTGGCCTGCAGTGGGCCTCGATTGGCGTGCCAATGAGGAAGCCCACACGGAATTGTAAGAAACAGTGAGCTAGTGTGTGTCTGCCGCCCTATATAGCACTCTTTTTCCTTACCCTAACCCTATTCAAACTAAAACTAGATCTCACTAAAACTTAGCCGTCACTTCAGGGAAGGAAAGAAGCCCGCTCACGGTGGTTATAGGCGGACCTAGGGTGCCTCGTTTTGACCAAGAACCTGGTATGCACACCACAACCACTGTAATCGCAGTTTTTATGTATGGTTTTGTCGTCTGTTTAAGAGTATGCAGTCACGTTTTTATTTGTTGTTTGTATTTGCGTTTTATACTAGGATGTATAGAGAGTTTATGATGGTCGTGGTAGTGGTCGTTGGTCGTTTTTACGGTCTTTCGAAGGTGGCAAAAACGGTGGTCAGGGGAAGGGATTTTTTACAGGTTCAACAGGTTGTTTTGATGCGTTTTATAAATAGTCTTTTTAGATCTTCTGTACGTCTTTTGTTTTGGGTCTCTGGTCATAGAGGCAGGTGGTTTATGGGGGTTTCCTATGGTGGTGGTTTCAGGGAACGATGGCGTTTGTCGTAGGTGGTACAGGGTGTCTTGTCAGGGGTGTTCGTGGGGTTGTGTTTGTGTTGCAGTCCAGTGTCATGTTATCGTTCGTGTACAGGGGTGTTTGGGGGTGGTAGCATTGAGGACTCGGGGGAGGTCAGTGCAATGCTACCACCATGTCTTGAGTCTGGAGTCCAGGGGTGGTTTTGGTAGTCACGGGTGGTGGTTGTCGCGGCAGGGTTTGTGTCGATGGGGGGATTAAAGTCGTAGGGTCAGAGCTGTAGGTGAGGAACCAGGCCTGATCTAGGCCCTGGTTCAACTCACCGACGGCCATCGGTCAGATGGGTGGTGGTTGTGGTGGTAGAAGACAGTCGGGGTGTTGGTGTTGGTGGTTGTCGGTGGTGGCTGGGTGTGTCACGGTGGAGTTGTGAAGGGCTGTTCACGAGGGAGTCATGGGTGAGTGTGGGGGCTGTTTCGCGAGTTTAGTGTGTTTCGTTTTTATTTCTTTTACTTTCTTTTAATTTATTTACCTTATTATTATTATTATTATTATTATTATTATTATTTTCTTTATTTACTTATGGTAAATAATATTTTGTTATTAATAAAGATATTATGTTTATTAAAGGAAATGATTTGAGAATTATGGTAAGATATGGTATTAATGCATGTTTTAAATAATTTGAATTTCGAACTGAATTATCTATTTTTGGAAAGTTACCTAATATAGAAGTTGTTATTTTTGGAAAGTACCTTTTAAGGGAAGTTCTATATATAGTAATCGTATTTGTATCACGTGTGTTAGAAAATACTAAAATAGGATGTGTGTATACTACAAGTTTAGGGAACCTTATTATTTATATAATTTATGTTTAGGTGGTGATTTCCGCGTGGAACATTTTTAATAGCCGTTGCTCGCTTGCCATTATCCTCTGCAGTTGAGGTAGGGGAATATCCGTGTTGTGATTTTGTGTTGACATGAGAACATGGTATTTAGTTGATATATATGTACCGATTGCATGATTTAACATGTTTGAATGAGAACTGATAATAGTGGAGAATGGGTGTTGTGATAAAGGGTCTTGTGATATGGGTCTTGTGATATGGGACTTGTGATATGGCCATGGGAGAGGTGGTGTGTGTTGGAGATGTGGGGTGTTGGAGATGTGGTGGTTGTGGAGAAGATGGAGGTGTTATTATGATTGTTATTCATGTTGTAATTATATTACCTACTCAACCTTGTGTTGACCCTGCTTTTTGTTTTGTTTGTGTCTGCGTTGATCCAATTTATTGGGGAGCAGAATGACAGGTTTAGACACATGTATACTGGAAGGGTGGAGAGGATATGGATCAGACCAGTCTAGTTATAGCACAGTTTTATAGTTTCCGACATGTTGAACTTTAGTTTTGATTTCATAAGCTGATGTAATCCTTTTGAGATTTATGTTTAAACTTTAAATACTTAATAAAGTGCTGTGTTTCTTCCTTTGTTAACTACTACCTCGGGTAACCGAGATGGTAACACCCTTAATTATTTGGGGAGTCCTAGTTCAGGCCTCTGAATAATTGGGGGTGTTACAAAAGGGCTATTTTTCAACTACAGATTGGACTCGAAACTGCACGGAGACATTCTGACTCTCCTTTACTAAAACGTTGTTCTCACAAATTGTAGCTCACGGATCATGAAATTTAATGATAAAAGTAAACGAATGCACAACACTAAATCACATGCCAAACTAACTAATAACTCATTACATCGTGATCAGATTTCGAACATAGTAGAATGCAATTCATTTTATGGCGCAACAGTATACATAACGGAGTCATAGGCTATTACTTCAGGGAACTAGACAAGGATGTACCTTTAACATACGAAAGATCAACAACATAGTCCACGTTGTGCAGAATAATCACCATTAATTATAACAATTAAATTGCTATATAACTTTTACTAGTTAAATTCCATTCTACCACTTGTCAAGACTCTTCTCTGTTAAACATGATTTTAACATTACCTAGGAACATCACAACATTATTTTGAGGTCATAACAATAGAAAGTAGGAGCGTCCGTATTCTTATCAGATGACTACTGTTCATGTTACTAAAGCCATAACAAGGCATCACATGGTTACATCACATAAGCCATACTTGTTTAAACTTTTATATGAAACTTTTATATCACACGATTTCAAACAATTAAACGTTACGCAGCAACTTACCAAATCATAAATAAATAACAGCTTAGCTAACATGCGAGCGATCATAGTTCTTAGCAAATATAATCATAGGAACAGAATCGAACGCATATCTCAAGGAAAATATTTAATACCGTTTCCATAATTCAATCGATCTGAACAAGAACTTTCCAGCATTTCAACCAAAAAAAAAAAAAAAAAAAAATTAGGCAATTTGCAAGAATCACAACTAAATAACGACTCATTAAGATTTTACATGGCCTGTCATCTTGAAAACGTAAACGCATATTCTGAGCAGTAAAGGTGGGATTATGCATAAACAATAACCAAGTTTTAAATGATTTCTTTTACACAAAGATGGGTCAAAACGGAACTGTGCAGCAACAATCCAACCACGGTCAACTAGAAGATTTATTTCACTCAGAAAATAACTCATATTAATATGAAACCAAAACATTGAAAAAAATCAACTTAGAAGATGATCATACATAAAATTGTCATAACCATATTTGGAACATATGTAAAATGACATCCTACACAAAACAGATAACATTCTTGAAAATGGATTAAAACTTTTGGGTTCCTTTGCAAATAAACACTACTACATCCAAACCCAACCTTTCTTATTCCAAAACACGTTGACGATCATTTGAAGCATAGACACCACTCTGTACCATATTAACATTCACTCCACATTTCAGTTGTAGTTGTCATAGAAAACGCAGTAAGGTCTCGAAACTGGAAATAGGGTCAACTAAATAGCTTGATAGTTATACATGTGTATCAGAATAAATTAATTTCTCCCATTGCATCATCACAACTTATCTAAGTACGGAGACTTAACTAGAGACTACTATGTATCCCTTATTGATTACGAACTTCATAACAACTTTAAATGCATATACTAAGCATAAAATCTTAAGTACGGTATGTGCAACACATAACTATATACGTTCATGGCTTAGGAAACACATTCCGCATATCACTAGACATGGATTACTAATTTATATAAGTCTGATCATTCATGTTCAAATACCAACAATACATTACATAGATACGATAGTCTTTCAATTCCAGCTAATCGTATGAACACTTCAACTATCAAAATCATATGATCACATCGCTCTAGCCATGGCTCAACAAATACAACACTCAAATTCCGATAATTTCATTTCAATCATCCCTATCAACCCACAGTTCATATTGCACATATCCTTAATCAGGACTCACATATGACTTACCTCGTTCTTCTCCTGCAAGAACGTTAGCATAATATAACCAGGTCACTATATAGTCTACCCCACTCTCCAATTACTCTCTTTGGGTTCCCGAGACAGAACAGAAAGGGCCCAGGTTTGGTGTGAGGGGGCCCCTAACTCATCCCGTTCCTTTTTGGGACTCCTATCAGTTCATCTCGGGGTTCATTTTATTAGACTCTCCCTACGTTCATTATGATTCATTTGGTTTAGGCCTGAGGATCGTTCTCTCTGATACCACTTTGTAACACCCCCATTTATTTAAGAGCCTTTAGCAAGACATTCTCAATAAATAGGACTGTTACCATCTCGGAATATCCGAGGTAGTGAATAACAAGGTAAACAGACCAAAGTACTTTATATATAAAAACCGATTAACTTTAAACTTGATATTACAGCAACTACGAGATCCAAACTTTGATAAAATAAAAGTACAACTGAAGATATCTAAAGGTGATCTAATTCTAAGTAAGTCCAAGCCATGTCTCTCTCCATGCCCAAGCTCCTAATCCATCTGTCACTGACCTGAAAAATCTACTCCCCATTCCGGATCAGCGTAGGTGTCACACGAATACACAGGGTCAACCGCGAGGTTGAGTAGGTAAAGCAGACAACACATAAATAACAATACTATCATAAATACATTGGGATCAATCATCCCTTCTCCGCACCGATCCAACACCAAATAAACTCCGCACCGAACACAAGACCCAGTATACTCCACACCAATCACAAGACCCAATATACTCCGCACCAATCACAAGACCCAATATACTCCGCACCAATCACAAGACCCAATATACTCCGCACCAATCACAAGACCCAATATACTCCGCTCCATATCACAAGACCCATTTCACACCTCCCGATCTCCACAGTGGTCAATAATAATAATACAATCCACAGTACAGTAATAATCAATTATATCAACTCATAATAAGCATTACTTGCACATTTCATGTCATAACATGAATCATAATATATTTCCCCTACCTCACTGCAGAATGACAACTGAGCAGCTGCTAGGAACATTTCCACCTCGAACTTAGTTCCTATCAATAGTACTTAATATCAAGTTCTATTCATATAACCAAATCATTACTCATTAAATACTCGATCATATTCATAGCGATGTATTTATAGCTAAATGTAAGTATTCATATCAACAGGTCCATATACTTATTAATTATCATAAACCAATTATATATATCGATTATCATTACCCAAAACAAATTTACTATGTATAGACTTACTAATTATGGCACATAACCAATTACTCCATTACTGCTAAGTTAATAAAACCCATACTCAACATATTGCTAAACTCAAGACTAACCATAATATTGGCCATTAACATAATTTAAACAACAATACTAATACTAATTTGAACCAATCACATTGCTAACCATAAAATATATTGCTACTACTACCCATGATTTACAAATTGCATGATTAATAGTAATAACAACATACATCACAAATAACCATTTAATTATAAACTCATAACAATCATAACATACAACTAACACTAACCATATTGATGTTAACCAATCCATACTAATAATATTAATAATAATCAAATAATAATCTAATAAAAATAATAATAATAATAATAATAATAAGAAGAGTGAACTAATAAAACAACCCTAACCAACACCCACGACACCTTATACCGCCCCAACCTTATACGGCCTGCACAAAACCGTGACTGCCCTCCTTGCTGTCGGCAGCCACCACTCGACAACCCCCACACCACCTACTTCCACCAGCAACCGTGCCCAGCGCCTCGACTCTTGCCGACAAGGAAGACAAGGGTCCTCAACAGGCCTGACTCAACACGCAAACCACTCCATACTCGCCTATTCTACAAACCGCAGCCACCACCAAACACCTTCAGACCACCCCAGACCGCCACCACCGACTGCCCAGACAACAGACTCTCCCACCATGGTGGTACCACCGCACCGACCTCCCCCAAGTCATCGGTGGCACCACCCCAAACACCCGTGTGAAACCAGGACCCAAAAACACTACTGCAACCTCCTCTGTTTCCCTTCCCGTACAGCCATCGATCATCACCCTAACAACCACCCTGACCACGCCTGGACACCACGAGAATCACCATCCTCTCCATGACTCACCCTTGACCCTAGAACCATAACCCAGACGCAACCCATAAGTAAATCTTAACGAAAACAGACTCAAAACTCCACACCCACCAACAACTCAGAAACACGATATACTGACAGCCTCCCTAAAACACTATACACGGTGGTGTTAGGGAGGTCAAGGGCGACGTGGATGGTACCTAACTGACCCTTAAACAACATACATTACAAATACACGAAGGTCAGATCCTCTTAGCCAAAGTACACGATTGAAAACAAGCAATCAAAACAGCCACTAGACACCGTGAAAACAGAGCAACGTGAACATACCCTCTTCTTGGTGTGAACGACGGCCTGAGAGACTTTAACCCACCGTGACTAAACCTCATTTGCACTCTCCAAAGTGGCGGCATGGGTGAGAGGGTGTGCGACTGTGTGTAGATCAGTTAGGGTTAGGGTTTAAGGGGTGTTTGAATGGGGTGGCAGGGTTGAGGTCTTGAACGTGTGATTTATGTTTGTACGTATAAGTTGGTATGGGCTGCTAGTAAGGCACGCAAAACCAGGCCCACTTATAACTAAAACCCGACTTTTGTCCCTCATATACATACTCGACCCCTTACCAACACATACCACACTTAATCGATAAATTAATTATCGATAGATCAATCATCGATTACGAACGTTTAAAATAATTAAAACACGTTGCCCGAACAACTACTTATACATAAAACGTAATAAATCACGATAAAATACGTAGTATTACACCGGTACACTGTTTCATGTTCGTGTCCGTTAAAATTAGTTGTCATATTTTGACAAATTTATTGTTTGTTTTACTTTTCAAATTTAATTTAGTATGTTAAATATCATTTTCCAATGAGCGTTCAATTTTCGTAGTTGAATAAAATAGAATAAAAAAAGTACATATATAAGTGACAATTTATAACACTAAAATTAAACCAACGAAATTATAAAGTAAACCCGTGAACTTAAATAACGTAAATATATTTAACACATGAATAAAGTATATAATTCATTACGTTAGTAAATAAGCTCAATAATATTCCGAGTTACAGCAACACAAGATTGGATAGGGTTGAATAAATGATATCTCAACTCCTTTATTATGATTGGGCTATTCAGATTACGGATGAGGTTGGATAAGTGGTTTCTGTCTATATAAATGAGTAATAATACTGACTTTTTTCAACACACCACCATTTTCTTTTCTAACTTGTTTTACCTTTCTTAGCTTAAAAACCCTAAAAAAATTAATTCCATTTATTTTATTGTTTTGGGTAGTTTGTAATTAATTTCATTAATGTATTATTCGAATGTAGGCTTTTGATTTAATTAACGGAGTCATAATTTTGTCATATATTGAATTTACATGTTCTCCATTTCAATTACCATTAGCTATAATGTCACTATTACAAATGACTATATTGTCCTAAGCTCTTTATTTAAATAGATTTTTATAGGTCACAAATTATCATATCCAACATAATTTTTTTTCACTCCTATATCAGTTGTTAGTGTATCAAATTAAGAGTATTTGAGAATGACTTACTGGGATGATAAAGTTAGGGATTTTCAAAGAGGCATAGACTTGATAAGAGACGATACCTTTAACTTTGTTGCTCGTTTGAATCTAGTTATGCCAGAATCAGTGTACATGAATATGTTACATTGTTCACCACCATTGTCAATGTTGATCTTAATCATAGCTGGAAATGCACATACTGTTTTGAGTCCACCTGTTTTGAACAATTCAACAATTGGTAATGTTATTTCTAATTTATTTTATTTAACCAAGTAAATTATTATTATTTTTTTTTTGTATTTTCCTTTTGTGGTTAAATCCATCAGTTTTTTTTTTTTTTTTTTTTTTTTTTTGTAGATACCTACATTTCAAAAGGAGAAGAACATCGCAAATTAAGAAAAGAAGTAGTTGAAATCATTCGACGTTTGTTCAACGTCATGAATCCCGACTCTTTATTAGATCTACTATCTGGATTTGGGAGACTTTACATTCCTCGTGAATGCCTCCACTATTGTCACGTATACAACGAGGTTACAATGGAGGAAGAGCTTGAATATTTACGCGAGCAACATTTACAAACATACCGTCTTAATTATTCTTCCACTGACAATATCTCATCTGATGATGATTACGATAATGACTTTTGATAATGATTATTCTTTGGTAGAATGTAAATTATATAGATAAGAAGTGGCCAAACCATCCATACAAAGCAAAGACTATTGCCAGTCTTAGCTCAAAACAACAAAAGCAAGCCTATTACATAAGTTTAGTTATCCAAACTTCATCTTTTCGAGCTAAACTTCCTTGTATCTGATGCTTAATACGAGTTCTTATTTCTGCCTGAATCTTGCTCACACACACCCCTGGATGTTGAAGTTTTTGCTCATGTTTGCTCAGGTTCCGCTGGTGCCAAATAGTGTAGATAGCTGCATTGACAATGCTCTGAAGAACCCCCTTTTTGAGGTTAGTAAAATGAGTCCAATTCTGCCTTTCTGCTATATTTAGTTTCACCCCTGTCCATTGATGTAACTGAGTCAAGATGATTTGGGCATACTGACAGTTACCAAATAAGTGAGCTGAGGTTTCTTCACTTTGATCACATATGCAACATCGATTATCTGAACATATGTTTAATCTGAAAAGTTTATCTTTGGTATTAAAGCCATTGTGTTGATAGAGCCAAGCAATGAAACCATGTTTGGGGATGGTCCATTTGTTCCAAATGTAATGATGCCATGGAACCACAGGTGTAATATCAGCCAGTCTTTGATATCCCTTAGATACAGTATACTCTTTTCCAGGAATAGTAGACCACAATAGCTGATCAAAATCATCTTTCATCAAGTCCTTGACTTTGCAAATTTTCCTCCATGTCCAGCTTGATTGAGTTGGGGGACTGTATTCCAACCAAGAACTACCTTTAAGATAGACATGATGAACCCACTGGACCCATAATTTAGAGGGGCAGGCATGTATCCACCAGGCTAGTTTACCAATGAAGGCTTTGTTCCAGAGGCTCTCTACTTTCAGACCCAAACCACCATTCTGTTTAGGAGTACAAATCTTAGACCAAGCAACAGTAGGAGTCCTTGTATATTCTGTCCCACCAGACCACAGGAAATTCCTGCAAATGGCTTCAATTTTAGCCAAAACACCTTTAGGAATGATGAAAATTGATGCCCAATAGGAGTGAAGTGACTTGTAGACTGCTTGAATTAAAATCAATCTTCCAGCATATGAGAGTTTCTTAGTTCCCAACCCCCTTACTCTGTCAAACAGTTTATCAATCAGAGGCTGGCAGTCCTTGATAGTCAATTGGGCAGGCTTGATTGGAACCCCAAGATACTTGAATGGCATGGAGCCTTCAATGCAGCCAGATACTCTTATTATATCAGCCCTGAGATCTGGTGCAACTCCATTGAAGTACACATGAGATTTACCAGGACTCATTTTAAGCCCAGATGCCTTGGAGAATGTGGCATATGTTCTCAGGAGAAGCATCATTGAGGCAGTATCTCCTTTACTAAACAATAACAGGTCATCAGCAAACATTAAGCAACTCAACTTCATAGGCTTGCATAGAGGATGAAATTTGAAAGGCATATGAGTAGTAGTGTAATTCAAGAGTCTGGTTAGATATTCCATGCAGATAGTAAACAAAAGAGGAGATAAGGGATCCCCTTGCCTAAGACCCCTGTGCCCTTGAAACCAACCAAAGTGTTCACCATTGAGATTTATGCTATAAGATGCAGTGGTAACACACTCTCTAATCATGTCTATGATAGGCTCAGGAAAATTGAGTGCTTGAAGCATCTCAAATAAAAAAGCCCACTCAACAGTGTCATAAGCCTTTTGTAAATCAATTTTAAACAAGCATCTAGGGGAGGCATGTTTTCTTCCATACAGTTGGACCAAGTCCTGGCAAATGAGTATGTTTTCAAGTATACTTCTGCCTTGTATGAACCCACCTTGAGTCAAGGATATCAAATCTGGTAGCACCTGAGCTATTCTTGAGCATATGAGTTTTGAGATGCATTTATAGACCACATTGCAGCAAGCAATTGGCCTAAATTGAAGGACAGATGTAGGATGAGGCACCTTAGGAATGAGAGTGAGAGTGGTTGCATTAAGTTGCTTCAACAATTTACCATTTCTGAAAAATTCATGCACAGCAGGACAGACATCTGCACCTACAGTATCCCAACTAACTTTAAAGAATTGGCTAGTGTAGCCATCAGGGCCAGGACTTTTGTCATTGGGGATACTGAAAATAACAGTCTTAATCTCTTCATCTGTAACTGGTTGTAGAAGGATCTGATGATGTTGAGTAGTACACTTGAGACCCTGTCTCATCACCCTTTTGTTTACCTTCTCTGTGATAGCATTCTGACCCAAAAGGTGCTTGTAATAGTCAATGAATCCTTGTTGAATATCCTCTTGATTAGTGCATTGCTTCCCATTGTGATCTTCAATTTGCATAATGAGATTTTGTGCTCTGCGAGATCTTAGAATTCCATGAAAGAAAGCTGTATTTGCATCACCCTCACCCAGCCACTTCTGTTTGGTTTTCTGTTGCAGGAACAGAATTTGAGCTTGAGCAAGCTGTTGGTAATGAGCTCTAAGATCACATTCTTCCTGTATGCGATGCTGATCATATGGATTTATCCCTAATTGTTCCTGAACCTTCAGTAATTTAGTCAAGGCCAAATCTGCACTTTGGTCAATATCACCATATTGAGCTCTATTGAGAGCTTTAAGGCATGGTTTGAGGTGCTTAAGTTTTTTAACCAATGTAAACATTTTAGTACCAGGTATATAGGCACTCCAAGAATTCTGAATGATCTCATCAAACTGAGGAGATTGGCACCACATATTGAAAAATTTAAAAGGCCTAGACATTCCATTCACATCAGTTTTTTGGTAGACAACACATGGGGTATGATCAAAGTCTCCTTCTGGGAGGAAGTGAGCTATCAATTCTGGGTATTCCTGACCCCATTCCTGATTAGTGAGGAATCTATCCAGTCTGCTGTAGATTCTATCAGTAGGAACTTGTTTATTGTTCCAAGTATAAAGAGCACCAATAGCAGGACAGTCAAGGACATCGCATTGATTAATACAGTTTAAACTAGTCTTGTAAGATTATGCCACAGGTTGTCTCTTTCATGACTATCATTAGAAGCATAGACCATAGTAACATGACATTTCTTATTTGACACTTTATCAACTATCTCCATATGAATGTATTGAGCATCATACTCCATGAAAGTGACATCACAGAGATGAGGTTGCCATAGGATCCATATCCTCCCCCCTAAGTGATACGCAGTGTTGGTGGATATGCTCCATTTATTAAAGAACATCATAGTATTATTCACTTTATGAGGCTTTATTTTAGTTTCTAATAAGCCAAAAACCCCTACATTCTGTTTATTCAAAAAATTGTATATAAAAGCTTGCTTTGTACGATTATTCATACCTCGTACATTCCAAAAACCCAATTTAATCATTGACTAAGATGGGTATTAGAGTGTCCACTGAATCCCCCAGACCCCCCTCCTGATTGAATAGCTTTGGCATAAGAATTGGCTGCAGTAGGGGATTGATGATTACTCTGAATGAAGTCATTTACAGGAACCAGAACAGGCTCTTCCACTGGCAAAGGTCCATGTACTCGAGGAGTGACCCATGGATTTTCAGGAAGGCTAGGCACAGGAGCCACAGGTTTCTCTATTTTCCTCCATACTTGTTGTAATGGTTTCTTAGGTAGGTTCTGAATAAGTAAAGCTTTCCTACACTTAGATGCTTCATGTCCAAAGGATTTGCAAGATTTGCATAACTGAGGTAACCATTCATATTCGATCTCCACCTCAACCACTTGGTCTTTTTCATCCAAAAATTTTAGTATACGAGGACATTTTTGATCAATCTGCAATTCCACCATCACACGAGCATAACCCAGTCTGATCTTAAGATCAGTAGCAGGGTCACTTTTGATATACTGGCCTATTGCTCCTGCCACTTTAGGCAAACTTTGTCCCCAGAATTTCAAAGGCAAATTATGGATACGTATCCAAGAAGGGACGCTTTTAACAATCTCTTTTTCAAGCACCACATCTTCTGACCAAGCCTTGATGATCACAGGCTTATTGTCAAAGAGATAGTGGCCTGCCTTAAGGACAGTCTCCTGCATTTCTTTGGTGGCAAAACGTACTAAGAATACTCCATTGGGCATAAAAGCAATTTTATCAAGCGTATGTTTTGCCCATATTCGTCTTAGATATCCTTCCAACACAGGCAAGGGTGGATTTGCCCCAAGGACAAAGCAATATACAACCTGTTTCCAATAGTTAAGTTCTTCTGATACATCGTCCTCAGTGATTTTGATCATGTTTTCAACGTCATCATCAATAACCTGAACGATTTTCTTACCATGTATCTGATACCAGTCCCCTGTAGGATCAATAACATTGTCATGCTGTGGTTCATCCATGTCTTTGTCTGATTCAGATTCATCATCCAAATTGAAAGGAGGGATGCCTGTAATATCATTCAGGCTTTTATGTTTCACGGCCTCCTCATCATTAGGTTTTGCTTGGCTATTTTTCACTCGTTCAACCAACTCTTCCTTCGTTTTCCTAGTCATGGTTCCTTTCCTCATCGTGATATTGCGAAGAGCAGCACTTTTAAAGGCAGAATTTCTCGCCATTGATACGAGAAAACTCCCCTAAAATCGCCAGGAAATCGCAAAAAACGATAATGATTATTCTTAACGACAACAATATGTTTATGTACCATGTTGTTGTTGTGAACTAATGTGTCATATTTCTCTAACCGTCTTATTTCATGTATTGTGTACGTCATGATTCAATAATGTACTTATTCAAATTATTGTTTTAGTTTGCGGTACTTTGGTAAAATTTAATTTAGTTATATAGTACGCCTTATTCTCGGTTGTTTGTGTGTTCATTTGTGCATATAAACTGTATCAAACGCATCTTCATTTGTGCTATACAAGGAAATCAATTGACAATTAAGATTGAATAAAGAGTAACGAGAGACGGATTTTAACCCAAGTTGTAGTATATAGAAGAAATTTAAAATCGACCCTATCGATACAATTAGATTAACTATTTATTTTGGGACGGTTAATTATATTGTTAAGTCAATTAATCTGGCAATGTGTCTGCTAGTAACGTAATTACACTTAAAAGTAGTTCCGAATGTATATCTTTTTTAAGATTATTCTTAATTAAGTTATTATCAACCGTGACAACAACCTTTTATTGGAAACGTAAGTATTGCAATTTGATTAACTACAACTATTTGTAATAAAGGTCAAATGGCTGATTTACATGTTAAGAGCTACATTATTTTTTAGCTTTGGTTTTAAATCAAGTTATAATAAGCTATCTAAAACGTCAACAAATTGTTGTCATTATATAATACTATATAGTAAATCTTGTTTGTGACTGGTTAACACTTTCGACGAATATTTGATGATATGAAATGGATACAAAATGAGTTAGAGAGAGGATCAAAATTGTTTTTTTTATTGTGATATAACAGTATCCGTTACAAGCTTAAAATGGATAGCGTTGTTCGTGTTTGTGTGCACGTTGATGGCCGTGTCCGTTACAATTCTACTTACGTCAAAGGCTTACTATAGATTTATCAAACACACGTATTATGCTTATAATTTGTATAAATAACTTTACGCAAGACGTAAATTGTTACGCTAAACTGTACCAATACTGTATTACTAACACATTTTAAGCTGTATTATGAATAATTAGTTATCTTAATTAGACGCCTACTTACACAATTATCGAAAGACGGCTTTGTTGCTTTTGGTGTACACTCTCCATTTTGATTAGACACCACTGTAGACCATAATTACACTCATATTCAGCCATTAACATCAAACGCAACATTTCCTACTTCATCATCATCCTTTTTCTAGGCAGAAACTCAATTAATCTACCCACATACAATGGAACAATGCCTGGGAAAACTGTTATATTTTAACAAAGACGATAAACCAAACTTCCTGGGAGATTATGTTAAGTGGAAGAAAGCTCAATTCAAGTCTGAGTCTCTGTTTAATAAAACAACTGTTGAAGAGGAGACAGTAATGGGTAGTAAACATCATCATCCTTTTTTTGAGATGCCGGAACTCACAGGAAATGTGTTTAGCAGACTTGACCATGCAAGCAAAAGGAATATGGCTGAGGTTTGTAAAGCATGGGCTAATCAATTCCTTGTTGGAATGGAGACCTCTAAGGTCGACATAGATTACAGAAGTCGGTTGGTTAGGGAAAATTGTGAGAAAAAATATAGGTGATGAGAGATCAGACTGTGGTGTCAATTTACAAGGTGATCAAGCAACGTAAGCCTCGAGTGCAGCAGAATAATATGAAACGTAGTAGGAGGTGCAGCAGCTCATATGAACCGTACATTGAGAAATCGGGAAGCGAAGGCTACTATGATTCTGATTGTTAATTTGGATAATTAACTGACTGGTAAGATGACTATCCTATAAAAGGTTATGTTTTTATGTCTCGGCAATGCCTGAAGTTATGCATGTTTTTGATGTTAGCATAATCGATTGGTCTGCAACATTTTGGTAATTTTCTATCGTATAAGAACTTAAGCATCTTTATGTTAGTATTAGTACATACTACCCCCGTTTGTGCTGGTAAAGCAGTGTCCAAATTATGTATTTGTGTTTGTTCTCGTATGATCTTCAAACTATTATAGAACGCTATCGGATTATGTTTTTGTTATATAAATGCTAAGTAATGTCGGATGATGTCTAAGCTATTGTACAAGTATATATGATGATAGATATTAGATATGTGAAGAGTAAGCATTTAAATATAGTTGATACGTACTGCACCTATTAGCTATATTAAGTCACAAATCATGATGATTATTGCGGTTTAAGTAGTCACAGCGTCCACGTTGGAATGGCAAACTATTTCATAAATGAGTTTGAATTCAAAATTCTGATAGGGGTAAGGCACTTTATATTAAACAACAGGCGTCCACAAATTGTTTATAAATAACGTGTTAGCGTGTAATGGTTAATTCAGTAACCTAGCATTATTGGACAACCGTAAATTGGGTCTTAAACATCCGCTAGAAGCTTAACATAGTAAGAGGTTGCGATTTATAACAAGTTGCCAAAAGGGGATACAGAGTGATTATAATTACATACCCATATAGTATATGATCCGTCTGGGAAATGAGGGAATCACAACACGGGTGCAACATACAGTTAAACCAATACCTGTTACAATATTATCTGTTGACTTCGACATATCAGTTGCACAAAAACAGCTAAACGCAACCTACTAATATAAGGACACAATGTTCCTAAGCATTTTGGTCAAGTAGAGTGATCCGTGCATACTGGATGCACGTATACAGCAAAAGATAAACTAATATTATAAGACTTCAGTGATTTTTAGACTGGGGGAGTGTAATTTCAGGGTGCGTGCACCGTAGATGGGGATCCTTATTTATCTTTCCTGCACTTCCTCTTTGGTATGTTTGAGTGTGATGAACTTAAGGGCACATCTTTTACTGAATTATTTCCCATAGGAGAAGTAGAACTTTCAATTCTGCTAGCACTGTCAACCTCAGTAATACCTGGGATGGAAGTTTCATCAGAATGTTCAATGGTATTAGGGAAACTGAGACGCTTCTCATTAAGGTCTTCTAAGGCTTGACTTCCCTCTGGGTTGTTTGATTTTGAGTTTTGTCCAGCTCTGGGGCGGTTTACGTCAGATTTGGAAGAAACGTCCTCGTCACCATTAACGACAACCCGTTTCACAACCCACTGCAACACGTTATTTATTGAAAGTGTTTTGGCTGGAACAACTTGTGCTTTAAAAGGAGTTTGAGAAAGCAATTCTTTTATTGCTGAAAAAGCTTGAGCATCTGACTGCAAAGCAAAATCATGATTATAAGCAGTAATTTGAAAATATGTAAACAAATTCACATATCTGGACACTTACAGCATGTTTCATGTGAAATATTTGAGGAGCAGGCATCCTAAACAGTTGCTCAGAAATTTCCGTAAACATAGTTAAGGGCAAGGTTCCTGTGCTATCTGATATATCACAGTTGAATGTGACCCTGCAGTTTGTGTAAATCTTTTAGGTTGGATGTATGCTAAATAAATACCCGCCTCTAAGCATAGATTTTTGTAACAGGAGACGTAGTTATCCAAAAGTAAAGAGATCAGCATAAGCATACTTAGGCACTGAAGTGCAGTCAGGCTTGGAGCAGTTGTTACATGTATATGTAGTACCCTGAGGTACGGTGGAACGCTTCCAACATTTTGAGCAGCCCATATATGCATTGATTTTCTCAAAATCAATTTCCGGAATAGTCACTTCTAGCCAATGTTTTTCATCCTGCAATGTTGTTTTTGCCTGAAAACAGTTGTTCATATCGGTTAACTAAAACAATAACTAATTTGTAAGCTTATTTGCCTGATGTAGTTTCAGGTAGAGTATTATTGTAGCTTTTGTGCAGTTATCAGCAAGTTACTCGTTGTTTATTGATTTACATGCTGAAAGTTAGATATGATTTGTTTGCGGTTTCGCAAACAAAATAAACATTAATAAACTACGCAACGACAACTTATGTTCTAACATTGATACCTTTTTAGAGCGGAGGGTGGAAATTGTAATTGGGTTGTCATTCAGCACAGGCATCTTTACATTGAAAAGTTTGGTCTGCAGATGTGTCAAGGCAGTAGCATGACTATTCATCCTACAAGCTCATTTAGATATGGCATTAGTAAAGTTTCAATTTATTAACTGTATGTTCTAATTTAGTGATAACTATAGGTTGGGTCAGTACCAGGACGTAATAGCCTCTGCCTTTTCACCAACATGCTTATGTATAAAGACAGTTGAAGCACTTGTAGTCATTGAAAAACCTGTGTCATTGTAGAAAATGGAAAGATTATTGTTAGATGCCTGATATCTAAGGATAACAGAATAGCATGATGACTTGTAATTTCCAAAGTTCTAATTGTAGAAGCCCATGGTAGTAGATTTTATAACAACCTCTGTGCACAGATACTCGAAGAGCAGTTAAACCGACGATTCAGAATTTACCACGCACGGGTATCAATAGGGTACAATCATCATGAGCAAGATCATCCCAAACTGAAATTGACAATGGTTGTACAGTGCTGCATAAACAATAGTATTAATGTTATGAGAAATATCTTAGATAATAATCTTGTCAACCTTAGCGTTGAATTTAATGATAGCTTAATAGGCATATTCTCGCACCTGTGGTCGACCAACACAATTTCACGTACACTGGTCTCTCGGGTCTTAGATGTGAGCACCTTACGTGGCTGGTCTTCCACAAAGAGTACAACGTCTACAAAGTGAGCGAAATCTGTCAGCTGTATATTACATAGAAACAGGATACAGTAGTACTACAGCCAGTGTATATATTCTGAGTGTACTTAGAAAATATACCAAACATTTCGCTATAATCAGGTGATCGGGGCAGCTGGCTAATTGGACAGTAGTTAACATCAGTGCATTCATCATCATCAGCAGGCATGATAATTGTACGATGGTTGAAAGTCATCTGGTATCCAAGACCTGCACCATGGGTTTTGTACTCAGGTTTTACTGGACTAATACTTGCATCTGATATTTCATATCTCCGGTTGTGCTTGATAGCATCCTCATATATCTCTACTTGATCATCAAATAAAGCACCACGCATCTTATTACCCTGGAAAAGAAAATAAAAAAAAGAACAACCTGCTTAATTTACATTAGGACAACAAATGTGTAATGCTCCGCGTTATGATGTTGACCCCTAATGCCGAACATTAATTAAGACAACACCTATAAACACAGGTGCATAAGTCATAACCAAGTCCTATGAATCCTCAATATAGACAACATATTCACAAACACATCTAGAAGCTTACATATTAAACTCGTAGCTAGGATTAGAAAAAACAGAAATCTAACTTTTAATAACGATAACCATTTGAAGACAAAAGAGCAATTAGTGTTATAATGTTTTCGTAATTCATCATAAAATAAAGATTACTGAAGTTGTAAAAATTAACGAAAATACCTTATCATCTTCAAATAACAAGCTCTGGTATCGAACTTTTACAGGAGACTCTTTTGGACGACGCTTCTCAACCACTTTTACGCTAACCTTGAATTTCTTGCTTTCGTTGGTTAGCTCATCAAGGTAGACCTTTCTAGATTTCATTGTTCTGCATCACAGAACCGAAATTAAAAACAAAAGGGACATAGATTATTTGTGAGAAACCAGTATTGAATTACAATTTTTAGTAAGTTGCTTGTAAGTAGCATGTGAACTATGGCACACCATAATTATCAGTTTAATACCATTAGAGTATTAATAGGATTGGAAATTTGTTAAATTCATACAACTATGTCTTTAACCATTTTTATTTTAATAGAATCACATGAAATTAATGTCTTGGAAATTCTTTTTTTTTTGGTGAAAATGTGAGTAATATATATTCAAGAGATTAAAGTTACATGGAGGTGCCTGGTTCGAAACCCACGGCAGTATTACATAATCTTACTTTTTCCACTAAACCATTCTAAGTATTACATGTCTTGGAAATTCATACCTTTTAAGATAGTTTGTTGATTCTGCATATGTGTTAAGGGAGAAGGTGAAGGACTATGAAGTGAGTAGTAGTTATATATCTATGTATATAATCACAGTAGAGTGCAATATTAGCTAAAGCCCATACCGTATCATGTAGAGTAGATTTGAATTTGTAGGTATACTGTTCATATCAAACTGGGTGTACTTGTCTACAATAGTACTCGATAGGGGTATGGTGTAAAGATTTAATATGAAGAGTGTGGTATGTCTGCGTGATTGTCAATCTGAAGCTTGAAATTTTTACATTATGATAGATACAATATTTTACATTGGATGCCTACACGATATTTTAAAGTGGATATAAACAGAAAGAACATGGAACGTCTATTTCTGTATCTTAGAGACCGCTTTCAAGTTTCGTAAATAACTATTGTTTGGCCTGAACTCATGTGCTTACACAATTGTATTGTTCTGTAACGATGAAGATTATACCATTTCTAGATCTCCCTGTTTTGGGTGCAAACTGTTTAGTCAGATTTCAAAGGATATCTAAATTAATTATGCAAGGGTAGACCTCAAGTAGTAGGCAAATAACACCCACTATTTTTGAGCTTCATTAGGCCAGCTTTGACATTTAAATATTAGAGGCAGTACAAAATAAACAACTTATGTAATAAATTTGACGGTATCCTAACCAGCAACATATTTGTCGTCTGTGGTGTAATTCACACAAAATAACGTTTATGTAATTGATAAATGGGTTTGGTACACAATTAAATTAAAGACGACAAGTACATAAACGATGTGTAACCCATTCGTACAATCTATATAATACCTGCGAGCCTCAGGACTTCAAACGATACCAGGTTCCTGATAGAATTTTTAGTTATCCCTGAGTTGCTACTTGCTGCTACGACATACACTTTCTTAGATTCCCTCACTCGTGACAATGCAGCATACAATTGTCCTGGTGAGAAACAAGGCTGAGGAAGGTATACAACAACTCTATCTAAAGTCTGACCTTGTGACTTATTGATGGTCATTGCAAAACTGAGCTTTATTGGGAACTGATTCCGCTGGAATTGAAATGGGTAATTTGAAGTGCTGGATGGACGCATCTTTATCCGAGGTATAAACACATGTTGGCCGTTATAATGACCGTTAGTTATGATGCATTCTATCATATTTGGGGTAAAATCTGCACATATCAGTCTTGTACCATTGCAGAGTCCCGCAGATGGGAGAAGATTTCTCAACAAAATAACCGGGGCATTTTTCTTTATTACCAATTCATACGGGCTCATGCCACCAGGACAAAGTGTGTTTATAAATTCTGAAGGGTATATATTGCAGTTTTCTGTTAACATTGAGTCGAATCCCTTATACACGACCGCTTCACCCGGGAATTTGTTGATCATGTATGTGTTTATATCGTCAACATCGTCATTTATAGGCGTAAGTATAGAACTGTGGTTAAATATATTTACGCCTATATTCTTGACGTCAGCATCTGGATACACAAAATCAGCAACTGTGCTGATAAGATATGTACCCATCCCAGTTGTATCTAAAACTATCCCATCTGGTAATTCGACCATCTCAGAATCACATGTTTGTAACTCGCCATTGCCAAGAGACAGTAAAAATGCTGAGAACTCTGGATCAGTCTTAACTCTTACATTGACAGTTAAGCTGAATTTTATAAGATGTGGCCAAATATCAGAGGAGACCATTGTAGAGTGGACGAGCTCACTATTGGATTTTTTCGGAACGACTGGAAGAACCTGCCTGAAATCCCCACCAAAGACAATAAGTTTGCCACCGAAAAGGATATCAAGATTGCACAGGTCTCGTAACAGCTTATCCAAGGCCTCAACACTCTCCCTTCGTGCCATAGAAGCTTCATCCCATATAATCAAAGTGGATACTTTAATCAATGCAGCAAGACTACTTTGCTTTGGCACAGAACAGGATAAAGAAGCTTCAAAATCTAAAGGAAGTTTAAACCTTGAATGAGCAGTTCTGCCAGATGGGATATTCGCCGCAGCAATTCCTGAGGTAGCAGTTGCTAGTACAATTTTACCCATTAGTCGTATTTCTGCATACAGAGCATTGTACATGTATGTTTTACCTGTTCCTCCAGGCCCGTCGACGAAAAAAGCCCCTGGTTTATTACAGGTAGCATGATCTATGATCGTATCGAAAGCCTTCTGTTGCTCTTGGTTCAAGGTCTTGCGGCACACAACAGATTCATCCGGGATAGGAGCATTGAGTGCATAGAGCGTATCTTGGGATGTACGCAACCCTGCATCTTGTGGATTAATTATACCTAATAAACCAAAACTCTTAAGAGATCTGCCCATCGCTTCTAATTGTTGCTCCAACCTTTTGACAGTGAGGACCTGTGCAGCGTATGCATCGTTCGGGTGATCTCTTCTGAAGTCTTCTGATAACGAATTGTAATATCGTTCCCATAATGCACCTGGATCTTTAGGTTGGCAAAATATGAGCAAAGTTGCGAATAGACGTCGCAATGCGACTGGCATTTGAACCATCGCAGCCTCATCTAAGCACAACTCTACCATATTATCATCTTCAATGAGTTTTCTCTTTAAAGCCGCTTCTTGGAAGGTTACACATTCATATCCGTCCACTACCTTCAAATCTGCAAACGACTTTGGTGCAGGCACGTGCGTTAACAACAACCGCAGAAAATAACGTTCCCCTTCTGAAGGAGCCACAAAAACAAGTCTAGATACTACACATGTCTTGTTCTTACGCTTTACCCATGTCCGTTCAGACTAAACCCAACGGTAATGCTCAGTAAACGCTCCGTAAAGGTGTTTCCACTCAGGTTTTGTAGCATTTTCAGTATTCAGCCTGAAAAATTCTGTCAGAGGAGTTCTAATGCGTCTCCCGTTGGACACTACATTAACCAAATTTTCGTGGGGTTTCATCTGTATAGTCTGCATACCTTCTAGATGTACAGGAAGTGCCATCACTGCTGGATGAATTTCGAAGAGATCGAAACCATAAATACGCCACATCGCTTCTATAGGAGATACCCATCTACCTGTCTGGTATTGCTATATTTCATCGACTACTTTAATTTCACCCTCAGACTCAACATTGAATGATATTCTGTCGTGGCCCTTGTAAACATACTTGTATAGATATTTCACCGCTTGGATAGTTGAGCACACCTCCACATTTATGTGACAATCAAAAAACGCTATCAGGTATGGATTGTACGGGATAACCCAGCGATTGTTAAGGTATTGACCTTGTACACGTACAATATCATTGGTTGGTCGCCGCTTGTACACCGGGTAGCCATCTTCACTATTAGTCGTTACAGCTGTGTATGGCTTAGGATACATAAACTTACACTGCCCTTGACTATCATCATGTTTCATACATGCACAGTCAGGATCAAACTTCCCACATGGTCCATGCATCATATGTTTTAACACTGATGCACGGAGGTTCCCATTAGCCTCAGAAGGTATTTTAGCCGATACGAATTTGTCAAAGTCGGCCGGGCAATTCATTCTACTCCCAGGATTCATTATCAACAACAAATGAGCATGAGGTAGTCCTCTTTTCTGGAATCGACCACATACACAAACGCAACAACTTCCCCAAATATTTTTTCCTCAACCAGTTTTTTTTTCAACAATAGCAATTTAGCTCGAAATACTCTAGCTACCAGATCGGGCCGGTTCTGAGCTTCCTCCCCAGCCGCCAATTCATTTTTTATTTCAGGCCAATTCGCATTACAAGTTATAGTAATGAAAAAATCTGGCTTTCCATAACGCTGTACAAGTGCCATTGCATTTAAGTATCTCCTTTTCATATCCCGAGGTCCTCCAATATAAGTTGATGGTAAAATGACCCGTCTACCCACATTTGCAGCGCACTGCTCTCCAGCATCAATTGTGTCAATCAAACCTTGGTATAACTCAGATCTTATTGTATCCTGATTATGCCTCAAATAGTCTAGCCGTGTGTTTTCTAATTTGACATACATATCCACAACATATTGCTAAAGACATCTCCCAGCTCTCAGCATCATATTACCTGGCCTATTCTGTAGTTTGTAACAATAGTACTCTCGGCAAGACACATTTTTTTCACTTGTACTTGTTTGAAAAGAGTTATCTGCCAGTAGGAAAAAACACTATTAGATATCGTTATACAGATTAAAGAGTACATTCCATTTACGAGAGTTATAAAAAAAATACATAATTGAAATATACACCGATAACTTACGGTTTGCCTCAGACTCTAATAAAGATTCAGCATCTGGATAACTGGATGGAAGTGGTGCTGAAGGCTCTGCAGGTGATGTTATCTGACGTAGACCAACTTGCTTCTTCAATCCCTGTTGCCATCCACATTCACCGTTGAGAAATAATAAGGGATATTGCAATGGAACATAACATCCATAGTAATGCATAACTCGGTGGGATTTTTTAGAATGGCTGGTAACTAGTATGTGTGGTCCTAGGGGTGTAACCGAGCCGATTTGAGTTCGAGCACGGGTGGGCTTGGAATCGGCTCAGAAGTTTGAACTTGAGCTCGGAATCGGCTCGGAATTATCCGAGCTTAAAAAATCAAAGCTCTGAATCAGCTCAGATTAGGCTCGAGCTCAACTCGAGCTCTATTCGAGCTCGGTTAAATAATTTATTTCTTTACTTTCTTGAACTTGTAAGTCAAAATAAAAATAAATATATTTTAATACAAATGCAAATATAAAATACTTATTATCTATAAGAAACATATGATTATAAATGTTAAAATGATATTTTATTAGGAACAATAAAAATTACAAAATGACAAAATAACTGAAAATAATAGATAAAACGAGCCTTACCGAACTTCCGATTTCGAGCTCTACTAAGCTCGGAATCGGCTCGGATTTGGTCCACCCCGACTCGGAATCGGCTCGGAATCAGTTTTGACCGATTTCGAGCCGAGTTTTGACCGAGCTGATTCCGAGGGCTCTACGAGCCGGCTCAGATCATTTACAGCACTATGTGGTCCATCAGTCTCACCAGATGTAGAGTTTTCGGGCCATATAGCAGCCACCTCGTTCGACGTAGGAGCATTTCTCACACGCTGATCCTGTCTAGGATTTTTTGTTATAACTATTTGACTATGGACAGTAAGGGGAACATCCTTCAGTGATCGGAAGAAACGCGCATATGGGTTAGATTGGGTGACTTTCATTAGAATTTCTATAACAGCCGCATTCAGCTCGTTGAAACACGCCACACGATTTGCAGCTTCATGTTGGCCATCATAGAAGTACAGTTGAAGATACCTTGGGTGAGAACCACATGGCAATAGATCTGGTACATTGTGATACATTTGACCATGTAGTTTGAACACATAGATACCCTTGATGGTTTTGGAGTCAAATTTACCTCCAATAGATGTAAAAGCAAACAAGTTATTGTACAAGCGGGCGTATTGCCGGAAGTGGACTGAAATATCGTCTAATGAAGTGTATAACTTTGTGAGCAGCAGTGGATACGTGTTGGACGGCAAGACAATTGATCCATTGCCACAACATAAATTCCTAGTTTCATACACAAATTTCTTTGCCAACCAATGTACACATGATTGCGCATCCGGCAACTTGTAAGGAGTGCCGACTAATGGCTGACCAATCATAGCAACAGGTAACCCTGCAATTAAGCATAGCAATTGTAAACTATACTATACGTAAGAGAATAATATACATTACAGCTACACAAACACTCACCAATCTGTAATTGCAAACGGGGTCTTCCGGGACGCTTTGCAGCGACATCAACATCAGCCTTTTTTGAGGTATGACTAAGTGCAAACAAGCAACTGTTAGTAGTTGCTAAATGATAATATGGAAGGAACTCAATAAGGAGAAACAGGTTGTACTACACTACCTTGTCACAATAGGATCAATCTGTTTTTGAGCCCTACATTTGCGTTTTTTTCGTCCACTAACGTCTTTTTCCATATAATAAGGGAAACTGTCATCTGAAATCCAAGATATCAACGCTTACAATGTGTATATGTTACATATATCAAGCTAGTTAAATACCATTGTAACTCACAACATACCCATTTCACAAGGGTTACTGTAAAGTACGTATATAATGATTTCAATTCCGTGATTCCTGCAGCACTGGCAACATCAAAACGTTGAGGATTAAAACGTATATGTACGAATCGCTAGACAAATATAACCTCAAGGACAAAATGTATACGCTCGTAAGCATAATAGTTAACAATTGACGAATCTCATGAGCTGCTAGTATATAGCCAAAACAAAGCATTTAAGATGCAACTACGCGTAGACAAAAACAAGTGGAACAATGGAACGTTGTCATTTCTAAGGAGTAGTTGCACAAACCAGCCATTACTTGTTATATAGATTTTTAAAAAGCATAAACTTGATCATTAACAAGGTAAAAGATAGTGATAAAACAGGTTACAACTACTGATCACATAACCCACAAAACTAATCCTTTACGACTAATAAGATTCCTCTTAACATATCACTGCTAAACATAAGCTCTCATGTATGAGCAAATTCTCAAATAATGCAGTAACTACCATTTAAGCTTCAAAGTAACTTGGAAGGTTTGTAGAACACGCTCCTTTTAGAGACAGGTCTGGGATATGGAACAATCTTGTTAGTTCGAGACGTACAGCCACGTATATCGACTAACTGTGGGTGTGTTTTCTGTTTTTTGGGAGGTGGTGGTGGGTATAATTGATTAGGAATCGCATGTGGAGAGCTCTTTGGGGTAATACATTCATCTTCATTTAAGACTACAGATCCTGGAAATTCTGTTTGGATACCAAGAGGTATTTCCTGAGTTGCTGACAGGCGCTTCTGAAGAATTTCGAAATGGTTCCTAGCACATTCGCATGTCAACGCAGCTAGCTTAACATCTCCGGGTGCATAATTTGCATCGATCAGATCAATATTATATATAGGAATTAGATATTTGATAGTTTTATAAGCAAGGTTTCGCTCAGCTGCAGCTTCAGATGAAGCTATTTCACCTACAATATGCATAGGACCACACTCTATCCTGTCACGATTTATAGTCAACCATGATATGAAACAGGAAGGTGTTTGCTCTAATGTGGTGATAGCGCTGCACTTGATAGGGATCTTATTAGTAACTACTCGCAAGATAGACACCATGTCTAACGCAAGTGATCGGTAATGACACATTTCATGGCACACGAATTCTTCTACTAACGGAACTTTAGGAAACCCCTTAGATTTGCGTTTTAGTTCCTCATGTTTCAATCTCCAGAGGTTTGCGCACCTCTCATGCGCCTGTTTGGTGGCAGTTGTGAAATCACCAATATAAATGTCGAATTTTTCTATTAAATCAGTGACAGCTAGCCTTGCTGCTTGTTCACAAGACTCTCCGAAGTTAGATGACGAACCCCCTATGAAGACATACTCCTCATGTTCTAAATCATTTTTCACGGTCACAGACCCAACGTGATGTACTTTATCATACAGGGCGTAGTGAGGCTCCTCAAATTTCAGTAATTCAGTAATTCTACTGAGTAAAGGTCGGAAAGGAATTGAGATTGTTAGAACCGGAGACGTCATTTCCTGTCAATGAGATATCTCAAACAAGACAATAATTCAGAATTGAATGCATACACAAACTAACATCTCGAGTTGTATAAAACGATCAATCCAATAGTGCTTACCAATGCCATACAATTGCATATAAACTACCAGATTCTAACACAAACGATATTGAACAAACTGTACAGAATGTATATTGATCAATATGTAAGCACATTCATGGGAAATCCCTGAAAGATTATGAGCATAAGTTCGTGTCAGTTCTGTATTGTTTCATGACGATATTTAATGTAAATACCATATTTAAGTGAATGATACTATATTTAAACAACATCACATAACATTCCTAATAAATAAATGTTATTGCTGTTTGTTATTTCAAGAAAACTTAATTGTGCTAACACCTCACAATTAATGAAGCAAATAAAAGAGAAACACTTAACCACCTGGAAGATAGACTTGAAATTCCTTTATACGACAAGGGGTTGAGCTTATTTGTAGAAGTAGTTAATATGGTAATGATATGTTGATGTTCTTTCTTTATATCACTATATATATATATAGATATCTATATATATATATATATATATATATATATATATATATATATATATATATATATATATATATATATATATATAGATATATATATATATATATATATATATATATATATATATATATAGATATATATATATATATATATATAGGATCCCTAACATTGACGTCAGTTAAGTACAATCCTTATGACATTTTTTTTATAATGATAAAGAAGAGGAAAAACAGTTGGAAGTATGTTCATCAAAGTATGTAAGTGAGTAACAGACAGGTACGATTGGCGCCATACTGCATATCTTGTAGCAGTATCATATACTGGTTTGTATATACTTATAAACACTGTATAGTATTTTTTTAAATGTAAAAAGTTATGGCTGATAAGTATTACCAATGACTTAATAAGCGTATTGAGTGGACAAAGGTGAAGCCTCAGGGACCACTGTAATTCAGACTACAATGCTGCCTAATTATACTACAGAACAGTTCATTTGAGAGTGTTAACTATTAGGAAGTTTTGATAACTGATGCCCGTCGTTGAGGGTACCAAAGATAAATTTATAATTCCTAACTTTAACAATAGATAGTGAAAGTCAGGGTCGAACCACAAGGAGGTGGGGAATGTTTATTGCTTAGTGTTAATGTTTAAGGTAACAATTTTGGGGGTTTTGATTTGTTGTTAACTAAGTCTAAAGCAAAGATTAAAATAAAACAAGAAATAAAGATGAGAATAAAAATATATAAAAGGGGATGCTAGGATGTTTGGGTAATAAATAGCTAAGGTAATATAAATCCTAAGGTCAACATGTACTGCAGTCGCGTAAGGGGTGTAACATATCCTTTTCGGTCTATGGTACCTAATAGCTCCTTTCGGCCTATGCTATAAGTCCCTAGGTCTCACAATTATTAGGTGTCAACAACAAGGGTGATTCCTAAATCCTAGGTCACATACCTTTCAGTCTTAAGTAACCTAGTCGTCTTAAGGTGTAAACCAATGCCCTTCCCGTATCTCTCAGTCTTGGGTAGATCATTACTAACGTCCTACAAGTCTCCTTTAGTCTTATTGTAGGATATTATAGTCAACAAGGAAAGACGAAACAAGATTCATACGCGAGTGGGTCGACCGACCGGCTATTCCAGTCGACCGACCACCGCCTTGGTCGACCGACCCATTATTTGAGTCGGCCGACCACGGCTCTGCTACAAGTCGGTCTTGGAATCTATACTACCTACGCATATTCATCCCCTACATCCTAACATATGAAAATTAGCTACTCATGGTTATTAAGACGATTATAAAAAACGGAAATAAACATGGTAAACATAGTAAATAATAATCTAAGCATGCAAGATTCGATAAAGCTCGGGAATTCTACCTTAATTGAATGCAATAGTAATAAGAACAATAATAAAGCTAGATTTAAAAGAGTAATTACCAAAGTCGGAATTAGGGCAGAAAGGAACAAACTTTATTGAATGCTTGAGAATTATTGAAAGATTACAAATAAGCTAAAGACGGAATAAAACTAGATTGTAACTTTATTGTGGCTTATTAACTAAGAAAACTGAATGCTAAACCCTAATAATAAGATTAGCTTATATAGGGTAGAAAATTAGAGTTTCCTAAAGGCTTCACACTTCTAAACTATTTCCGAAAACTCTTTCTGGGCTTCGCGGAGGTCGGTCGACCACTTTGGTGGGTCGGTCGACCTCTTTTACGGGCTTAAGCAAAATCTGGGCTTTCTTCAAGATTTCGGACTTCGTAAAAATCAGGCCTGGTCGGCCGACCCATATAGTAGGTCGGTCGACCGTATCCGCATAGAAAATCTCCGGTTTTCTTCTTGATTTGACTCTTGGTACTTAAATAAAGACTCCAGTTGACTTTCCTTCGCTCCTTAATTATGCAAAAGACTCGAGGACATGAATTTGGTGCTAAATCGTCCCTTTTCCGCATTAATCTGCAAAAGTGCATAAAAATACGAAAGTACACGATTGTTGGGAAATAAGGGCTAAAACATAGTAAATGAGCGACCAAATGCGTGTAAAAATAGATGAAAAACATCATAAAATAGACACGCATCAAATTCCCCAAACTAAACCCTTGCTTACCCTCAAGCAAGAAATAGACTCGATCTTAACTAATGGAACGATTTCAATCTCAGAGCGACATTTACATGTTAGCCTAGACCAATGCCAAGTACAAAATGAGAAAGTATTCAAATCATGCAAACGAGTTGTGGTGTCGTCAAAATTGCAAACATAAAGACTATAGAGACTTTATACCATGGACTCTCGCGGTACGCTCGAGACACTCATGAAGCAAAGGGTGAGTATATGTAGAAGATAGAAAGAAGTAATTTGTAATGACACTCACCTAACTGCGACCCATGAAAACATGGCTGCAATCTAACATGAACAAGAATTCTACAACTATGTATAAACACACTCATCAAGTGACTTGGATACATGCAATTGAGGTGATGAAGGATATGTGAGGTAAAAGGTAAAAAGTGGTTAAGATGTTTTTGGATTTGTGGGGTTAGTAGCCAAGCTAGTAAAACCGTTTCCCAACAACATATTTCACAACTTTTGATATTTAAGGAAGTGCTCTTTTGTAGCACAACTCTCACATTAAATATAAGAAAGGACTCCCAAATATTTTTGAATGAGGTACGGGAGTGATAACATATAAAAGAAAGGGAATTTTTTGGAACGAATTTTGAATCTGATGATACCAGTTAGTCGGCCGACCTAAGGGTGAGGTCGGTCGACTAACTTTCTGTGCTTTTCGCTTTTTTTTTTTTTCGTTTCTTTCGTTTTTCTTTTTCTGAATTTTTCTGTTCTTTTTCTTTCTTTTCTTGCTTTCCTTATTTCTTTTCTCTTTTTGCTCATGATAGCATACAAACCAAGATGCCTCAAAATAAACCAAAGACCACAAATACTAGCTTGGAAGGGTAGGCTGAGTATGGGATGTAGTTTTGGGGGAATAAAAAGGCAATTTTGGCTATGTGAAGCTTATGGGTAAATATGAGAAAAAGGATCCCAAATGCACGTATCAAGACTCACAAAACGAGATAGTAAAACAAGTATATAGCAATTCAAGTTCATGTTTATGCATATTGATGTAACATGTTCCAAGAGGAGTACTACTCACATCCTAGACAACTGGTTTAAGAATGAAACCAGGAATAAGGCTCTAAAACTTAGAATGTATAGTAGGTTGCCAAGGTATAAGTCAAGTCTCAAGATATACAAATAGTTTGACAAAAACTCGTAGATATGTAAAAGACTCTCATACTAAAACAAGTTGACAAGGCAAGGTAAAGGCATAAACATGTAAGAAAGCAAAATCATCCTTGAAATACTATCGTTCCGACTCGACCTATATGCTAAAATAAACGTGCATTTTTTTGAATTTTTGAATTTTTGATTTTTTTTTTTTTTGGATTTTTGTATATGCAAGGAAAATAAAGAAAAGAACAATGCAATACGGAAATGCAATAAACGTGTGACAAAATGCAATGCATGTGACACGAAACCATTCCCCAAACCAACCCGCACAATGTCCCCATTGTGCATTAGCCTAAGTAAAGGTTTCGCAAAATTAAAGAAAAGATGCAAATAAATAAACTAAGGAAAAACTGGAAAGAACTCACTGGATTGATAGACGTATGAGAAAAACCTCCCCAAACCAGCGTAAGCTGGGAGGTTTTGGTGGCTAGCAATGCCACTCAAGCACCAAAGAACGGTTGCACGATCTCCGAGGAAGAAACGAACCGACTGCGACGGACAGGTAGGTCGACCGACCCATATAGTAGGTCGACCGACCTTCCTGTAGACTACATGAATTTCAGCGATACAGCGATTAGGTCGACCGACTTGTGTATCTGGTCGGTCGACCCCTCTGTGTCCCAGCGGTCTTCGTTTCCTCGTAAAACCTGAAAAAGCAAGAAAAATATATGCGCCCAACAAATGCGCGAGATTCCAGAAACAAGTCTAAAGCCTTAACTACGCAAGCATAAAGGAAAAAGTTCTAAAACTACTAGCAAACCAAATTAAAAGGTCTCACACAACAAAAATAAATTGTCTTAAAAGCTGAAATTTGAAACAACTATCCGCTAAAGATGCGGAAAATATCCGACCACGGCTTTTGACGACATGCCGTAGTCTCCACGGTGTTCTCTTGATTAGCAAAACACATCTTCTTCCCGCCGTCGCAAAGCATATGCGACGACCTCTCCTCTTGAGCTTGCCTCCTCTTTTTCTTCTCTTCCCGATCCACGACATCTGGGTCTTCATCTTCTTTATAGCTTAGGCATCCCATTCCTCCTCTCTGAACCATGACTTCCTTCACTTTGGGTTTCCCCAAACCAATTCCTGCACTAGCCATGATAGAAGTGTCCTCCATATTGCTCCCCAATCTGGGGCGGAGGTGTAAAAACAGATACAGGAATAGGCAATAAAGTAGGAGAAGTAGTGATGACCTCATACTTCTTTTCAGAAGTGATAGCATTACAAGTGATGGGGGTCATAGCATCCTTCTTCCTATAAGATAGGCCATATATAATAGAATGCTTTCCTACTTTGAAGGTCAAAGTCCCAGTGCCTACATCTATAATGGCTCCTGCAGTGTGGAGGAAAGGTCTTCCTAGTATTATAGGTATATGGGCATCCTCTGGGATGTCCAAAACTACGAAGTCAACTGGAAAGAAAAACCTGTCAATACGCACAGGGATGTTTTCCAACACCCCCACAGGTTCCATAGATGTACGATCTGCCATCTGGACTGTCATGCTGGTTACTGCAAATTCGGTCATTCCTAATTTTAAGGCAACACTTAGGGGCATGACACTTATACTGGCACCTAAGTCGCATAAAGCCTTCTTCACTGGGAAAGTTCCTATATTGCAGGGGACAGAGAAACTACCAGGGTCCTCTAATTTGTGAGGGGCAATAACATGTGATAAAAAGCTAGATGACTCTTTAGTGAGGGCCACCGACTCAACCTTATCTAAAGACCTCTTTCTTGACAAAAGTTGTCTCATAAATTTAAAATATGAAGGAACTTGTTGGACTAATTCTAGAAACGGAACTTGAACATTTAATGAACGAATTACGTCTTTAAATTTGTCAAAAGATACCTGATCCTTCGAGGGTATGAGTCTTTCTGGGAAAGGAGGGGCTGAAGATTCAGTATTTGCAGCCCTTTTCAGAAACCTAGGGGTCTTGTCACCCCGGAAAAGAAAATCCCTTAAGTTATTCGACAATTCGGGACGAAAAGGGGCTTCTGGGTCTGCCTCGGTGGTCGGTCGACCATCTTCCTCGGTCGGTCGACCACTCTCCTGTTCAGCGAGAATTTTCGGATTCTGCTCTGTGGTCGGTCGACCTGGCTCCTGGGTCGGTCGACCTTCCTCGCTGTTATTCGACTGTTTTTCTTTCTCGCTCCCCACTTTAGCTCCACTTCGTAGGGATATGATGTTTAGAGTCTCTTTTTTCTGGTCCGTTTTGGTCGGAAGTTGACCCGGAGCCCTAGTATCATTCTTGCCCGCAATTTGAGCAATCTGAGATTCTAACATCTTCATCCCTGCCTCTCTAGCCTGCGACTCCTTCTGAACCAACCCAATAAGATTTTGGATAAGAGTGTCTGTGTTGGGTGGTGGATTTGAAGGTGGTTGAGGGTTGAAGAGTGGTTTTTGGAAACCTTGCTTATGTGGGGGGACATATGTGGAATTTTGCTGAGGTTGCATGTGTTGTCGGTTGAGAACATTCTGGCTTGTCCACCTCATGTTGGGATGGACATTATTATTATTTGGGTCATAGAAATTATTCCCACGATAGTGTTGAAAAGCGGCACATGTCTCATTGGATGAAGTACAGAATTTCGACACATGCCCTTCTCCACCGCACCTCTCACAAGCAAAGGGTCCGTCTTGAACGACGTTCACCAGATAAATTCCTCCCTTGCTCCCACTTCCTAGGTCGAACTTCCCTCCAGCCTCTAATTTTTCCAACTTGGCTGTCAAGGCCTCAATAGCTGCTAGGTTATATTCAGACTTCCTTTGATTACCTCTGGACGTTTCATGTTCAGCACGGTGTACAGCAACATCTTCTATCAATTTGAGACCCTTAGTCTCTCCTGAATTGTCTTGGAATCTCCCATTAGCTGCAGCATCTAGATAGGCCCTGTTGTCATCGTAAAGGCCATTGTAGAACTGGTTACAAAGAAACCATTGTTCGAATCCGTGATGTGGTATGGATCGAACAAGTCTCTTGAACCTGTCCCACGCCTCACTAAAGTCCTCATTGGGGCCCTATTTAAAATTTGTAATCTGCGCCCTTAAAGCATTAGTCTTGGATGCAGAATAGTATTTCCTGTAGAATGCTAAGGCTAGGGTGTTCCAATCCGTGACTCCCGCAGCAGTGCGGTCCAAATCTCTGTACCATTCCCTCGCAGCGTCCCTAAGAGAGAAGATAAACATGGTCTGCTTAATCTGGTCCTGCGTCACTCCTTCTGGGGGTGCAATAGAGCATATGTAATCTGTGAAGATTTCAATATGCTTTGCAGCATCCTCATTGGCCGAGCCTCCAAATTGGTTTCTTTGAACCATAGTAATATAGGCAGGCTTGGCCTCGAATGGCTTCCCAGTACCTGTAGGTAAAGTGAAACCTTTGTATAGGTCCTTTGCCTGAGGCATGAAGTGACTGGCGATAGTAGCTTCCTCTGTCATGTTTTCTTCTTCTTTTGGAAAAACTGGAAAGTAGGTAAAAGGTGGTGTTCTTGGTGAAAGTGGATTGTTGGGTGAATTTGGTTGTGAAGGTGGCGTTTTTGGTGAAGTTGGTGATGATGGTTGTTCAAATAAGTCTTCTTGGAATAGGGAAGATGGTGAACCTCCTTCCTGATTCGCTAGAAGTTGCTTCCTTCTTTCTCTAAGAGTCCTCTCAAGCTCGTGGTCAAGTGGTAGGAGTTCTCCTTGAACTGACCTGCGCATAAGATGGAAATTACAAGAAAAAGGTGAGAAGGTTTAAGGAACAAAAAGTTCCTTAAACAAAGAGAAACAAAAACAAAAACAATAAACACTGGCGTCACCTCCCCGGCAACGGCGCCAAAATTTGATGCCCGTCGTTGAGGGTACCAAAGATAAATTTATAATTCCTAACTTTAACAATAGATAGTGAAAGTCAGGGTCGAACCACAAGGAGGTGGGGAATGTTTATTGCTTGGTGTTAATGTTTAAGGTAACAATTTTGGGGGTTTTGATTTGTTGTTTACTAAGTCTAAAGCAAAGATTAAAATAAAACAAGAAATAAAGATGAGAATAAAAATATATAAAAGGGGATGCTAGGATGTTTGGGTAATAAATAGCTAAGGTAATATAAATCCTAAGGTCAACATGTATTGCAGTCGCGTAAGGGGTGTAACATATCCTTTTCGGTCTATGGTACCTAATAGCTCCTTTTGGCCTATGCTATTAGTCCCTAGGTCTCACAATTATTGGGTGTCAACAACAAGGGTGATTCCTAAATCCTAGGTCACATACCTTTCAGTCTTAAGTAACCTAGTCGTCTTAAGGTGTAAACCAATGCCCTTCCCGTATCTCTCAATCTTGGGTAGATCATTACTAACGTCCTACAAGTCTCGTTTCAGTCTCATTGTAGGATATTATAGTCAACAAGGAAAGACGAAACAAGATTCATATGCGAGTGGGTCGACCGACCGGCTATTCCAGTCGACCGACCACCGCCTTGGTCGACCGACCCATTATTTGAGTCGGCCGACCACGGCTCTGCTACAAGTCGGTCTTGGAATCTAGACTACCTACGCATATTCATCCCCTACATCCTAACATATGAAAATTAGCTACTCATGGTTATTAAGACGATTATAAAAATCGGAAATAAACATGGTAAACATAGTAAATAATAATCTAAGCATGCAAGATTCGATAAATCTCGGGAATTCTACCTTAATTGAATGCAATAGTAATAAGAACAATAATAAAGCTAGATTTAAAAGAGTAATTACCAAAGTCGGAATTAGGGCAGAAAGGAACAAACTTTATTGAATGCTTGAGAATTATTGAAAGATTACAAATAAGCTAAAGACGGAATAAAACTAGATTGTAACTTTATTGTGGCTTATTAACTAAGAAAACTGAATGCCAAACCCTAATCATAAGATTAGCTTATATAGGGTAGAAAATTAGAGTTTCCTAAAGGCTTCACACTTCTAAACTATTTCCGAAAACTCTTTCTGGGCTTCGCGGAGGTCGGTCGACCACTTTGGTGGGTCGGTCGACCTCTTTTACGGGCTTAAGCAAATTCTGGGCTTTCTTCAAGATTTCGGACTTCGTAAAAATCAGGCCTGGTCGGCCGACCCATATAGTAGGTCGGTCGACCGTATCCGCATAGAAAATCTCCGGTTTTCTTCTTGATTTGACTCTTGGTACTTAAATAAAGACTCCAGTTGACTTTCCTTCGCTCCTTAATTATGCAAAAGACTCGAGGACATGAATTTGGTGCTAAATCGTCCCTTTTCCGCATTAATCTGCAAAAGTGAATAAAAATACGAAAGTACACGATTGTTGGGAAATAAGGGCTAAAACATAGTAAATGAGCGACCAAATGCGTGTAAAAATAGATGAAAAACATCATAAAATAGACACGCATCAATAACAGTGGATACATAAGTTGAATTCGCATACATATATCCAAAAACTTTAAGAAATACAATCCTACAAAACTGAATGCTAAGACAGAAGAAAGTAAAATAAGAAACTTAGCAAATCAGTATATGTATCGCAAAAGTATAAGTTAATTATAAGATCTCATAACTAATGTCCATAACATCGAGTTTAGAATGCTACGTCACTCCAGCAAACCTGGTAAATATAGCATCCACTACTATTTCAATTACAGTTTTTCTATGATTTGTTATTCTGCCGGTGTAGTTTGACACCAATCGTCTATCTTACGGTATATTATGAGAAGTCTAGAATTGTAAAAGCACTGAGTTAAAGTTGGTTAGTATTTGGAAACCAGTAATGTCAATCAAGACGGCCATCTGTTTTCCAGCGTATCCTTCGAAAAGCAGGAGTATTCATAATCAGACCTAGGCTACGTTTATTAAAAAAATATAAATGAATTGGAGTAGTAGACTTCTAAGTATAATAATTAGGGAAACAACCTCTCTTTGGTCTAAAACATGACATTGAGTATGAATATAGTTAATAGAGGTAATGTAAAAAGTTAGTCTCATTATTATACTTGTACTCTCATATTATACTTGTACTCTCATATCATTTCCACACTTTTACCATATAAGCTTTAAGGACTACATTTTAAGTATATTTTAAAAGGAACAAGTAGGTCTAACTTGGTCTAATTATACGATGTTCCCCCTTTCCTCTTCTAGAAAACTATGGGCGGGTTATTGGTTTTGCCATTTAAATTTAATAATAATTTACGGTTTTGCATTTGAGGATTAATAACCCTCTTGTTAATGACGGATAGTACTGAGATCACAACAGACCGTGGTATTTAATATGTTAAGTTAATAAATAAATTGTGGTTCAAATATTATACAGTTAACGAAAACCTATCGCGGTATTTCATTTCCACCTTGATAAATTGCAAGGATCTTATATCCGAGCACATAAGATATATAACCGTACATGATTTGGTAACCATTTGTTTCGCCTATACGGGTTTCTATAGCATCCCACTACCGGGTAAGCCATCCATTATGTCAAAACAGAAGCTGTAAAACCCCTCGCGAAAGCGGAAATATAAACACATAAAAGTACCAAAATTGCAGCGGAATTAAAACTTTTTAAAGATAAAACATGCGAGAAGTCTTAGACTGAAACGTAAACTGAAACTGAAACCAAATAGATAAGTAACAGTTCTAAGTACTGAAATGAAATATATACATCAGCCGGGGATGGGACATCCCTACCGGCACCAAAACAAATGTAACAAACTACGAGTCCAGCTAAACGACATAAGGTAAGTCATGATGAACGGATCATCGCTCGCTAGCTCTCGTGAACCCCTGCTCCAACCAGCATGTACCTACATACATGAAAACATGTACGCCACAATCAGTGGGGAGTGACTAGAGTTCTCCTAGCCACCTTTTGTGACAACACGTAACATATAAACAATACAGAATACTCCAACATATAACAACATGTGAAGCATAAACAACTCATCATCTGATCTCTTGCTATCATGCGAATACCATGCACGGCTCTCAACTAACTTCATAAACAGATAAGAAGGAGAGCCGGTTTCCCTACTGGTTACCCAGTCGGGGGGTCTTTCAATCTAATCATTTATGAAACCGAACTAAGAGTCATCCAATGCCTTGGATGATTTAACCACCAATCAAAACAAACGATAACATACTATGCATATCTGACACTGTACCATCATCAAGGCAAGCAGATATGAAACAGCAAGTACAAAGGTTCAGAGGCGACATCTTAACGCATAACCTAGGTACTAAATAATTCAGCAAGTATAAAGGTTCAGAGGCGACATCTTAACGCATAACCTAAATACCAATTCACAATATCAAGCAAGGACTCAGAGGCGAAAACTCAACGCATGGACCGGCTATCACTGAACATTAGACTCAGAGGCGAAAACTCAACGCATGGACTAACATTCAATTCACTATCACAAGTAAGGAACTCAGAGGCGAAAACTCAACGCATGTTCCCCTACCACATCACAAGATACTAGACTCAGAGGCGAAAACTCAACGCATGTTCCAGCACCAAACACCTGCACTCCGGGTAAGGTATGACAACCTGACTGCCCCGTCGTGCAGTTGCTCTACTCGTCAGACTCAGAGGCCAGCTTAAGGCATGTCCTGACGCGATCACACATACATGTCTGGACTCAGAGGCGAAAACTCAACGCATGTCCCAGACACGACAAACAGACATGTATGGAACTCAGAGGCGAAAACTCAACGCATGTTCCCATACACGACAAACAGTTCACGTATTAAGTTCAGAGGCCAGCTTAAGGCATAACTTAATACGCATCAAAACAATATCATTCAAGCCTATGAACTACTCTATAGTTCTACCTTTAACTTCTAATCAACACTTAATTGACATCGAGAACTAAGATGAGGGAGAGCCGGTTTCCCTTTCGGTTGCCCGACCGGGGGGTCTCTATCCTTACCCTATTCCCGAACCCAATATAATGTTGCCCATCCTCCGGGGACCTCAAATACATGTCAAAGGTACACAAAAAAAGTTTCAAGTAAAACCGATTAACCGTTTGAAAGTTACAATCAAATTACGAAAAACCTCAAAATAGCCTACAGGGGTCCCCAGCCGGTCGGCAGGCAGCCGGTCGGCCGGCTGGTGACCACCTCATCCTTCCTTCTTTCTTTTCCAAAACGAGACAACAACAAGGGACTCCCAGCCGGTCGGCAGGCAGCCGGTCGGCCGGCTGGGAACCCATTCCCTTTAGCTTTACAAACTCGTAAACCCACCCCAAATGTACTCCCAGCCGGCTGGCAGGCGGGCGGTCTGCCGGCTGGGCTCCCCTCTACGTATGTCTTTCGCAAAAACACAAACACAACACAAGGAGCGACCACCAGCCGGTCGGCAGGCAGCCGGTCGGCCGGCTGGCAGTCCCAAGGTCCTATTCTTTCAAAATTTACAAAATTCCCAAAGACGCTCCTAGCCGGTCGACCGGCGGCCGGTCGGTCGACCGGCTCGGAGAGCCTGATACGATTTTCGCAACTTTCAGCATATACGGAAACATCACAAATCGACACCAATTCTTCACAATTGATACAAGTAACGTTTACCCAACATCTCCAAACATCCAATACTACACATCTACCAGCAATTAGTTCCCATAACAATCCTCAAATGAATATCTCTTGTATCCGTCGCAAAATGAGAAAAACTGAAATTAAGCTTAAGAACACATATCAACCAATTCAAGCATAAATTCATCAACATAACCTCATCCTAAACATGTTACTAAGTCTAGAAATCATAAACTCAAACATAAAACAGAACCACGACAAGATTAACAACAAAAGTGCTAATATTCACAAATAGGCCGAGTTTCTCATTATCGTCACCTCTTAAGCTTATCCGGCTAAAGATCTTCCTCGAGTATGAAGCTATCAACGTCCGGGTTGTCAAGTCCTTCACCTACAACACGGAAAAACCAGTTTAGGAGCGTAAAAAACGGAATTATGCAAAACAGGCCGGATTTTCGAAGTGAAGAAATTGAAAAACCGAAGTGACGGATGACTTGGAAATTGCGCGAGGATTCCGAAAATGTACTTACTTTTGTGATTTGAAGGATGGATGATGAAGAATTTCACAAAAGAAAGGAAGGTTTTATGGAGGTTTTGTGATGAACTTGTTTTACAGTGAAATTGATTTCTTGGAAAATAAGATGTCGACATAAGGTTTATAGAGAGGACAAGTGAGTTGTCCTTTCCGAGTAAGTAAAATGGAGCGGATATTTACACGGATACTTGAGTCGGATATGAAATGAATATTTAAGTCGGGAATATAACTTTGCCAAGTTGTATTCGTCTTAAGGACTTAAGGTTCTTAAGACGGATCCTACTAACTATTAAAAATATTTTACGATATTTAAATAAATTATTTCCGTTGAGTTATTAAAATATTATTTTATTACTTAAAATACTTAAAAATGTTTAAATTAGATTTTACGAAAATACGGGATGTTACAATCACCCCAACTTCAAAAAGTTTCGTCCTCGAAACTCGAACGGATATAAATCTATATACTATACCTCAATCGAAAAGAGAAGGATGCGCGATACGCATCGATGCCTCAGTCTCCCACGTCTGCTCCTCAACATCACCGCAACGCCAAAGGATCTTCACTAGCGGCACCACCTTGCTCCTAAGCTTCCTATCCTGACGGTCTAGGATCTTCACAGGACGCTCCTCGAAAGCAAGACTCGGCTCCAAGTTCTCGATCTCTCTAGGCAAAACATGACTCGGGTCAATAATGTATCTGCGGAGCTGGGAAACATGGAAAACGCTATGAACCTTGCCCAAACTAGGAGGCAAGTCCAATCGGTAAGCAGCAGCACCAATCCTCTTCACGATCTCAAAAGGGCCAATATACTTAGGGCTCAACTTGCCCTTAACTCCGAACCTCTTAACACCTTTCATCGGAGAAACCCTCAAGAAAACTCGATCACCCACCTCAAACTCTAAGGGTCTACGGCGAACATCAGCATAGGATTTCTGCCGGTCCTGTGCGGCCTTCATCCTACCTCTGATAAGCTGAACCTGATCAATAGTAACAGCTAACTGGTCCGGTCCAAGGTCACGAACATCACTAGCCTGATCCCAACAAATCGGGCTACGACACTTCCTACCATAAAGAGCCTCGTACGGAGCCATACCAATGGAAGCATGATAACTGTTGTTGTAAGAAAACTCTACCAACGGCAAACACTGCTCCCAAGAACTCTGAAAATCAAGGGCACAAGCACGGAGCAAATCCTCTAATGTCTGTATAGTCCTCTCGGACTGACCATCGGTCGCGGCATGAAAAGCAGTACTCATCAACAAACGGCTACCCATAGCCTCCTGTAAAGCCTTCCAGAACCTGGAACAAAACCTCGGATCACGATCTGAAACTATCTCCCTCGGGACACCATGATATCGGACTATCTCAGCAATATAAGCCCTAGCTAAACGATCCATATCCCATGTCTCTCTGATCGGCACGAATCTGGCGCACTTAGTTAGACGATCAACAATAACCCAAATCGCATCCTTGCCTCCAACTGTCTTAGGCAATGCTGTAACGAAATCCATAGATATGCACTCCCACTTCCACTGAGGAACGGGAAGCGGCTGTAGCAAACCACCAGGTCTCCTATGCTCTATCTTGACTTGTTGACAAGTCAAGCACCTACTAACATAATCCAAGATCTCCTTCTTCATACCAGGCCACCAAAACATAAGCCTCAAATCCTTGTGCATCTTCTCTCCCCCTGGATGAACGGAGTACGGTGACAAATGAGCCTCATCAAGAACCTTCTTCCTCAAATCTGGCACATCCGGAACGTACATCCTACCACGGAACCTAAGGAAACCATCAGCATCAATCACCAACTCAGGTGCAACACCACTCGAAATCTTAGCCTCAAACTTCTTGAAATCGGCATCCGAAGGCAAACTCTGGCGAATCTCCCAATATAAAGACGGCTCGGCAGTCATAGCAGCTAACCAATCAAAACCACTACCCACCATCTCTAACCTCAGCTTCCGGAACTCGCAGCACAACTCATCGGGCAATACTCTCATGGCACTCAACGAGTGAGAAGTCTTGCGGCTAAGCGCATCTGCAACTACATTGGCCTTTCCCTCATGATATAACAACTCAATGTCGTAATCTTTCACCAACTCTAGCCAACGTCTCTGTCTCATGTTAAGGTCTTTCTGAGTAAAAATATACTTAAGACTCTTGTGATCTGTGAAAATACGGCAATGGGATCCAATCAGGTAATGACGCCACATCTTCAAAGCATGAACAACTGCAGCCAACTCCAAGTCATGTGTCGGATAGTTCACCTCATGAACTATCAACTGTCTAGATGAGTAGGCTATCACTTTACCACTCTGCATCAGTACGCATCCAAGCCCTAACATCGAAGCATCACAATACACATCAAAATCCACTCCGATCTCTGGCAAAGCTAACACGGGGGCGGAAGTCAATCTGGTCTTCAACTCCTGGAAGGAACTCTCACACTTGTCGGTCCACACAAATTTGGCTTCTTTCTTCAGCAACTGAGTCATCGGGCGAGCCAATCTCGAAAAATCCTCAACGAATCTACGATAATAACCAGCCAAGCCCAAAAAGCTACGGATCTCTCCAACATCCTTGGGACTCTCCCAATCAACCACAGCCTCTATCTTCGCGGGATCTACCATCACACCCTCGCTGGATATCACATGTCCTAAAAAGGCAACCTTCGAGAGCCAAAATTCACACTTCGAAAACTTTGCGAACCAATTCTGTCTGCGCAGAATCCCTAGAATCAATCGAAGATGCTCAGCATGTTCCTCATCGGTCTTCGAATATATCAAGATGTCATCGATAAACACCACAACACAAGTGTCAAGATACTCACTGAAGGTACGGTTCATCTGATCCATAAAAATCGCCGGTGCATTAGTCAACCCAAATGGCATAACCACGAACTCAAAATGTCCATATCTGGTACGAAATGCAGTCTTCGCAATATCAGCCTCTCTCACTGGAATCTGATGATAACCTGATCGAAGATCAATCTTAGAAAACCTCGAAGCACCTCTCAACTGATCAAACAAATCATCTATCCTAGGCAAAGGATATCTATTCTTCACGGTCACTCGGTTCAGTTCTCTATAGTCAATGCACAGTCTCATGGAACCATCTTTCTTCTTAACGAACAACACAGGAGCACCCCACGGAGAAGCACTAGGTCTAATGAAACCCTTCTTGATCATCTCTTCCAATTGCTGCTTCAACTCTTTCAACTCTGGCGGAGCCATACGGTAAGGAGCTTTAGAAATCGGTCCGGTACCTGGAACAAGCTCAATGGTAAACTCCACATCTCTCTCTGGCGGTATCCCTGGCAAGTCATCTGGGAACACATCCGGATACTCACGAACAATGGCTACATCTTCGAGCTTCGGTAGCGATGGCTTAGCAGCTGTAACAACACACAGGAAGGCTTGGCAACCTTTCCTAAGAAGATGAGAAGCTTTCATCGAAGAGATAACACGAACACCCCTTTGAGGGCGAGTTCCCCTATAGGAAACACGAATCCTGAAGAACTCCTCAAGCAGATTTTCTGGTCGCGACACTCGAAGCGAGCATGGTATCGCGATAACCAATCCATACCGAGGATAATGTCAAACTCCTCGAGAGGAAATCTCAGTAAGTCTGCTGGAAATGTGGCTTGACCAATAATAATAGGAACATCCCTATGGGACGAAGAGCAGGAAAACACGTCTCCAGAAGGTAAGGAAATAGAAGTCTCCTCAACCAATGAAGACTCAAGAGCTAGACGGTCGGCGAACTGAGTCGATATAAATGACAAGGAAGCTCCAGTATCGAATAAAATAAGGCACTCAGCACCAAGAACAGAAAAGATACCGGCAACAATGTCTGGATGAGCCTCTGCCTCAGCCCTAGTCATCACGAAGATCTTCCCCTTCGGCTTTCCTCCTCTGGTCGCTGCAGCAGCAGTGGCAGCCTTGCCAAGAACAGTATCCTTCTCAGGACAATCAAAGGATCTATGCCCAAATCCATTACAAGTATAACACTTATAGGCATTCTTGAAGCAATCAAACCCTGGATGAAGCGGTTTACCACAACGGCGGCAAACAGTAGAAGCAGTGTCGGTGTGAAATGTGGTCTTAGCAACCGGAGCAGAGAACCTCTCAAAACGCTTCTTCTGAGAAGAAGGCGAAGAAGTAGAAGGAACAAATGGCCTCTTCCCCTGGTACACGGATCTCTGGTGAGGTGTCACACTAGAAGTAGCGGCACGAGTCTCAGCATCAATGGCACGAATAGAACTCTCGGCCCAAATAGCATCGTCATACACCTCCACAAAAGAAGTAGAGTCACGACGAACCATACTCTCAATCCTCGGCCCTAGCTTCCCTCGGTAGAAATACACTCTCTCAGCCTCATCACGAACAAATCTCGATGCAAAGTGAGCTAACTGGTTGAACTTGTCAGTAAACTCCTGAACGGTCATCTTGCCTTGCTTCAAATCCATAAATTCTTTCAACCTCTGCGATCTCAACTCCTTGGGGTAAAACCTCGCCTCGAGCCTGTCTTTGAAAGCCTCCCAATCGAACATCGGGTCAAGAATAGCGGTAGGTCCAGTCAATGCCCACCAACGGTCAGCCTCCAATGTCAGGAAGTGAGCGGCTAAACGCACTCTATCCTCCCTAACGACTGAGTACAAGGTGAAGCTCTTTTCCATCTCTCTAAACCACTCTGTGAGGGCTACTGGGTCAGCCTCGCCTCCATAGGTCCTAACATGGCTTCTGGACATCTGAGAGGCAATCCAGGAAAAGCTACCCGGACGATTAGTCTCGCCACCCGGCGGTGGAGGAGGTGGAACATTCCCCGCTTGCTGTCTCTGAGTTTCAAGCAAATGCTGAATTGCTTGCAGCACAATGTTATCAGCAGCTCTGGGTCTCACCATCCTTTCAAAAGAGAAAACAAGGATTAGCTTAGCAATTAGCAATCACAAATAGACTACAAAATAAGTCCTTAGATCTACCCATCTCTCATTCATTATTTGTTTTATTTGGTCAAGTTAAGGTTGGGGTCACATGAGTGCGTCGGGAGCAATAATGCTCTGATACCAACTGTAAAACCCCTCGCGAAAGCGGAAATATAAACACATAAAAGTACCAAAATTGCAGCGGAATTAAAACTTTTTAAAGATAAAACATGCGAGAAGTCTTAGACTGAAACGTAAACTGAAACTGAAACCAAATAGATAAGTAACAGTTCTAAGTACTGAAATGAAATATATACATCAGCCGGGGATGGGACATCCCTACCGGCACCAAAACAAATGTAACAAACTACGAGTCCAGCTAAACGACATAAGGTAAGTCATGATGAACGGATCATCGCTCGCTAGCTCTCGTGAACCCCTGCTCCAACCAGCATGTACCTACATACATGAAAACATGTACGCCACAATCAGTGGGGACTGACTAGAGTTCTCCTAGCCACCTTTTGTGACAACACGTAACATATAAACAATACAGAATACTCCAACATATAACAACATGTGAAGCATAAACAACTCATCATCTGATCTCTTGCTATCATGCGAATACCATGCACGGCTCTCAACTAACTTCATAAACAGATAAGAAGGAGAGCCGGTTTCCCTACTGGTTACCCAGTCGGGGGGTCTTTCAATCTAATCATTTATGAAACCGAACTAAGAGTCATCCAATGCCTTGGATGATTTAACCACCAATCAAAACAAACGATAACATACTATGCATATCTGACACTGTACCATCATCAAGGCAAGCAGATATGAAACAGCAAGTACAAAGGTTCAGAGGCGACATCTTAACGCATAACCTAGGTACTAAATAATTCAGCAAGTATAAAGGTTCAGAGGCGACATCTTAACGCATAACCTAAATACCAATTCACAATATCAAGCAAGGACTCAGAGGCGAAAACTCAACGCATGGACCGGCTATCACTGAACATTAGACTCAGAGGCGAAAACTCAACGCATGGACTAACATTCAATTCACTATCACAAGTAAGGAACTCAGAGGCGAAAACTCAACGCATGTTCCCCTACCACATCACAAGATACTAGACTCAGAGGCGAAAACTCAACGCATGTTCCAGCACCAAACACCTGCACTCCGGGTAAGGTATGACAACCTGACTGCCCCGTCGTGCAGTTGCTCTACTCGTCAGACTCAGAGGCCAGCTTAAGGCATGTCCTGACGCGATCACACATACATGTCTGGACTCAGAGGCGAAAACTCAACGCATGTCCCAGACACGACAAACAGACATGTATGGAACTCAGAGGCGAAAACTCAACGCATGTTCCCATACACGACAAACAGTTCACGTATTAAGTTCAGAGGCCAGCTTAAGGCATAACTTAATACGCATCAAAACAATATCATTCAAGCCTATGAACTACTCTATAGTTCTACCTTTAACTTCTAATCAACACTTAATTGACATCGAGAACTAAGATGAGGGAGAGCCGGTTTCCCTTTCGGTTGCCCGACCGGGGGGTCTCTATCCTTACCCTATTCCCGAACCCAATATAATGTTGCCCATCCTCCGGGGACCTCAAATACATGTTAAAGGTACACAAAACAAGTTTCAAGTAAAACCGATTAACCGTTTGAAAGTTACAATCAAATTACGAAAAACCTCAAAATAGCCTACAGGGGTCCCCAGCCGGTCGGCAGGCAGCCGGTCGGCCGGCTGGTGACCACCTCAGCCTTCCTTCTTTCTTTTCCAAAACGAGACAACAACAAGGGACTCCCAGCCGGTCGGCAGGCAGCCGGTCGGCCGGCTGGGAACCCATTCCCTTTAGCTTTACAAACTCGTAAACCCACCCCAAATGTACTCCCAGCCGGCTGGCAGGCGGCCGGTCTGCCGGCTGGGCTCCCCTCTACGTATGTCTTTCGCAAAAACACAAACACAACACAAGGAGCGACCACCAGCCGGTCGGCCGACTGGCAGTCCCAAGGTCCTATTCTTTCAAAATTTACAAAATTCCCAAAGACGCTCCTAGCCGGTCGACCGGCGGCCGGTCGACCGGCTCGGAGAGCCTGATACGATTTTCGCAACTTTCAGCATATACGGAAACATCACAAATCGACACCAATTCTTCACAATTGATACAAGTAACGTTTACCCAACATCTCCAAACATCCAATACTACACATCTACCAGCAATTAGTTCCCATAACAATCCTCAAATGAATATCTCTTGTATCCGTCGCAAAATGAGAAAAACTGAAATTAAGCTTAAGAACACATATCAACCAATTCAAGCATAAATTCATCAACATAACCTCATCCTAAACATGTTACTAAGTCTAGAAATCATAAACTCAAACATAAAACAGAACCACGACAAGATTAACAACAAAAGTGCTAATATTCACAAATAGGCCGAGTTTCTCATTATCGTCACCTCTTAAGCTTATCCGGCTAAAGATCTTCCTCGAGTATGAAGCTATCAACGTCCGGGTTGTCAAGTCCTTCACCTACAACACGGAAAAACCAGTTTAGGAGCGTAAAAAACGGAATTATGCAAAACAGGCCGGATTTTCGAAGTGAAGAAATTGAAAAACCGAAGTGACGGATGACTTGGAAATTGCGCGAGGATTCCGAAAATGTACTTACTTTTGTGATTTGAAGGATGGATGATGAAGAATTTCACAAAAGAAAGGAAGGTTTTATGGAGGTTTTGTGATGAACTTGTTTTATAGTGAAATTGATTTCTTGGAAAATAAGATGTCGACATAAGGTTTATAGAGAGGACAAGTGAGTTGTCCTTTCCGAGTAAGTAAAATGGAGCGGATATTTACACGGATACTTGAGTCGGATATGAAATGAATATTTAAGTCGGGAATATAACTTTGCCAAGTTGTATTCGTCTTAAGGACTTAAGGTTCTTAAGACGGATCCTACTAACTATTAAAAATATTTTACGATACTTAAATAAATTATTTCCGTTGAGTTATTAAAATATTATTTTATTACTTAAAATACTTAAAAATGTTTAAATTAGATTTTACGAAAATACGGGATGTTACAGAAGCACATCGGACACCGGAACAATTCCTAAATTCAGAATCTGTCATACGCCCTAACAAACTAAAATGATAACACTTATACAATTGCACCGTTACAATTCCGAGTATTATAAATGTTCACATATAATTAATTAATACACGTTTTAAATGCACATAATATATACAAGTAGTCAACATAATTAAAAACTGTAGTTAATATGAAAAGAAATCCAAAAGACACACTGGTTCAGGGCATGCAGTACAATTCACATAACTTGGCATGAATCTGGACCATCTTAACAACACGCAAGACTTCTCCCCTCCTTTAACAGTGGGTTATAAGGAGTAATCAGAAATTACTATTCAACATAATTACAAATCTGTAAAAATACGTCATCTTGTTCCATAATCAATATTATAATGCCTAAATATTGCAAGGAAGCTTTCTTCATGAGGAAAAATGACAAGGAAGATTTTGTCGACGGATACGTAAACTGGAAGAAACAACAATTTAAGTCGACAACGCTGTTTTCGACAACAACCGTTGAAGAGCAAACAGAGACTAGCAACAGACCCCATCACTTATTCTTAAATCTTCCCGAGTTGACTACTAATGTATTCAACAGACTTGGAAATATAGACAAGAGGAATATGGCAGAAGTATGTAAAGCTTGGGCTTCGTTATTTTTAGTTGGGACAGAAACTTCCAAAGTCACCCGAGATTATGAAAGGCAGTTATCAAAGGAGAACAACTATGGAACTATAAGAGTAGAAAGGAATGGACGCACAGTTGCAATATACTGTACTTTCCTTTCTGGCAAAACAAAGAAGGAGAAGAGAAATTACATGCAAGGAACGAGAGGAGATATAAGATTGCACGGTTGGAGGAACAGAGTCTAGAACATTGGTCCGAGCAATCAGGGAGTGAAGGATACTACGACTCCGATTGCTAATTTTTTACAAGAACCGTTTATCAAGCCGTTATATCGGCTAGTTAGACATTTCTGGATTTTAAAAGTTCGAAATGTTCGTAAGGTTGTATACGGTTTGTGTAGTCTCATATTATGTATTTGTTGATTTGAAACGTGCAAATTATTAGCGGAACGTGATTTCATTATACGTATTAAACGCAAACCATGTACGTGTTTGTTCTGTTCATGTCATTGTGATCTTCTTACTGTCCTAACAGAAATGTCACCCCTACCCCAAAAATAATAACGTAAACATAATTATAAATCTACAACAAATAAAAGACGATATTTGTAAATGTGCGTATTGATTAAATTCTACATCAAATTCATATTGAACACTACACATAAATCTGAATACATATTACGAATAATTATTATGACTTTGTAAAAATTATAGATATACATTATCCAAAAGAAATCCCCTAGATTAAGGAAAAGTACAATAATTACATTACCTAAGATATGACATTGAGTATGAGTATGGTTAATAGATATATTCACTATTCAAATTATAAATCGAACATGGAATTGGTATGGTTGGTCACATAATCAGATATTATTATAAAATCGGTTCTAAATGCAGTTCTAATAAACGTTAAAGGGACAACCAAACTTAATAAACAGACAAACAATTAATATTATAGTTAAGTAGTTTAAACGTGTATTAATTTAAGCTTATGTCTTCATTATGAGCATAACCATCACATTTTGGTTCTAATAGACGTTAGAATATATATACGGGTAGCATAATAACAACATAGTGATATATCACCGTGTCAGCAAAAATGATCAACAACATATATATTCTGAAGGGACTCTATTCAATCGTATTCTAAATGAAAAACTTTTAACGTTAAAGACATGGCTGTATATATCTGCATTAGCAGAAGAAATTTACACTATGTAAACGGGTATACTTAAACATAGCACTAATTATATGGCCGCAACGTTATCATTGTACCTATTAGGTCTTAACATCCTCATAAAAACAAGGAAATATTGTTTTTTTTTTTAAAAAAAATAACATGTATAATTAGATTTCTGACCGGCTGAGATACGCTAAATCTATTTAATATGAAACATGAATAAGATTATATACAAAACATAAGTTAAACCAGCTGTATTAATTATCAAGAATATTAATCAATACATATTACGACATAACTATGCAGATAACACAATCCGACAACATAACGAATTACATCGAATCGTAAAGTACAGTTTAGAATATATTGTTACAACTTAAATACACTCTACTCAAAGCATGCCCTTTGGCCTTCCTTACACATTCCCTATAAAGGAAGTGATTTGACATAATTCTGCATCATCATAACTAAATTCCATCACAACTGCCCAAAAGTAAACTCCTCAAACTTCATTCTCTTCGTGATAACTGGTGAAACTACCACCCCCTGAAAACACTTACAATTCAACAATGGCTTTTACCTGCAAAGTAATTAAGGACATTAGGAACCAGGACAAGCACGATTTTGTTAAAAACTATGATAGTTGGAAGAGAGAACAATTTACATCTAAGTCTCTGTTCTCAACAACAACTGTGGAAGAGCAAACAACCTTTGACAGCAGGCCTCACCACCCCTGCCTAAGTCTTGAAGAGATAACAACCTCTATTTTTGACAAGCTTGATAAGGCAGACAAGAGAAGCATGGCAGAAGTATGCAAAGCCTGGGCATCACTATTTCTAGTTGGGACCGAAACCTCAAAGGTCGATGTAGATTATGCGAGGCAATTAGTGAAAGAAAATGTCAACGGCATTATAAGAGTGACCAGATGCTATCGCACAGTTGCAATCTACTGCTGCTGCTTGTACGCCAAGTCAAAAAGGGAGAAGCGAAAAATTCACGGTAGAATCAGGAGGAACCAGAAGATCGCCAGATTGGAAGCACAATATGCAGATCGTCCCAGTGACGAGTCAGGCAGTGAAGGATACTACGACTCTGACTGCTGAAGCAATGAATAATTAGGCCATTATATTACTTGCAAATCCTAGACTACGGCTCGACTAAGGAAAACATTTTGTTTTTTAACATCGCAATACTGTTCTGTGTATTTTAGTAGTTATCACAGTTTAAAGTAAAGGATGTAATTTTCCAGAAGAGGTAATTCTGCCAGTAACAAGGATGCTGTAATTTTCTGATGTTGTTGTTGGAATGAATGGCTTAATTTTAAGAGTATGGTTGGTTCGTTCCATAACTAAGGCCGGCGTGTTATAGAACATAGCGTACAACTACAAAGACAGTACTATAGCACAGCCTGTTAAAGCTGATGGCCAAATAGGTTATAACATTTCAGGATAGCGTAATCAAGTTCAAACATACATACAAAACATATCGCCAGCACTCACAATAGCCTAACAATAGACACCCCTAATTGAGAGATATTTCAGACAATTTCCAAACCAACTGGCGAGTCAAGAAAAATGATCTAGCTGGCTTCACTTGGATGTAAAATTGGCTAGTCTTCAGATGATTTTCAACTTGAGAAAGGTAGTCCTGTTTTTCCTGTCACAGACACGGAGATACCCCAGATTAACGCTTCATGATAACCAGATAATATTAGAATCGTAGTACCATATTTGCAGGAATTATCTTCCCAAGCACGTATACTGAACAACCACATTAACAACAACAACAACATAAGTTAAAAATACCTGTGGAAGCATTGAGTGGAGGGTATATGCGTCAACATCTAGTAGTTTTTCAGCATTTTCAGTAAGTGCAGTGAAAGTACAAGCTCCAGTTTCATCCGTTACGTTGAGGGTAACCATTAGCCTGTACGAATGAAATGTCAGAGCGACGTAAGCGTAAACACATGTACCATGCAGACCACTAATTTAGTACCTTGGGGTTGAGACCACGTTCTCTTTTATGCACGTATAGCATGTATACATGACACCTACATCCTCGTAACCACCAGTTCCACAATGACTACACCCTGTGTAATATTGGATGTTCATCTGAACTAGCTTAGCAAGATGCACACACAGCCAATATCGCTCTTCTTGGTAGATGCTCCTCCCCTGATAAAACATTAAAGCGTAATGAAATCTAAGCGACCGACTGTAAGAGTTTTTAACTGATTTCTTATCGTTGAATATACAACAAAACATGCCCTCACAGATTGCTAAACTAACATCCCTGAGTCATGTCAGTTTAAAATGGCAACGTAGTATTCAAAAAGCGTCTACATACATCCTGCTGGAGCAGCCATCCAATAGAGGTGATAACACGCTCATTAGACGGACGACGAACATCGCATAGCACACCATTTTTAACATTCAGGCTTGCGTAATTACCAGCTTGCCTGAAACAATAAGACGTTACTACCATGTCAAGGATCAATATAAATTAACCTAAGGATTAAAATCTCTCACCAGTCATGCAAAGTATCAGCCATTTCACCCTGTGGGTTGATGTCGACAGTTGTTTCTCTGGTTGTTGAAAGGGAAAAACCTACACAATTCAACACATATCATCATTATTTACATATATCATAAAGATTGCCTTTCTGTATTTCCAACTATTAGCGTAAAATAACAACCATTTCGGTTGGACGTCCTCAGATGCGTGAAACTGACAACAGGATAGGAACCTGTGTTCCACTGCAAGTTCCTGCACTGCTTCACAACTGCTTTTTCCCATACAGTAACCAGCGTAACCTGCTCGAAACTACTCAAGGGGATCAAAGTTATCAGGATCAACAAGTAAATGATTCAAAACAACAATTAATGGATCAAGAGCTCCAAAGGTTTAGCAGCTGTAAACATCGCATACCTTTGATCGATGATGAAAACTTCACATATTTCAGAAGTATGACCAGCTGGTCTTGGCTTCTGACATATATGTTCAACAAAGACAACAACAGCTAGTACATCTACATTAAGAAAAGGAGCCAAATCAGTCAGCGGTATTAAGTACCAGGTCATCAACAAAATAATGGTAACTAATGTCTTACTATATTTAGTTTCCAAGGAGAGTTTTCGCGGAATGGATGCGACCACCACATAAATCTAAGGATCAATAACAACCCTACAACATACAGGCTGAACAACGGTATCTTTGTAGAATATAATTTCATAAACTTGGTCATCTTGATGGCCTGAGCAGAAACCTCCAACCACTCTGACCCTGGCATTGGTAATCTCATATTCCACATTATTTTGCATAATATCACGGAACAACTCCAACTCTTCATTATGAAATGCAACCCTTATCTTAGCACCCTACAATTACACCAGCAGTTGTACTTCATTACAAGAAAAAAGCAGAAACTCAATGGCATTAGCCACTTATACATCACGAAATAGCCAAAACTATAACTGGTTTAAATGAGGCTTTCTCAATTGCTCATTATAAGAGGTTACTGTACGAAGGAATTGAACTAACAAAGGTAATTAATAACAATACCAATGTTTAAGTAGACCCAAAGCTAATAGATACTTGTAAGGAACATATAATATACCGCAGCTACAGTTGCAAAGCATATAGTACTCTCTTAATCATGCAGTTACAGAAAGAAAATTATAACTCCATACATTATCAAAGAACACTAACACACAGATCGCAATAGTACCACCATAACGTCCCAAATAGACCACACAACTTAGTTCTACAATGTCATAAACATATATAATATATGGTTAATGTCTGTAAATAATTACCCTTTCATCTTCAAACGTTATTAGCTGACACTCGAGATCACACGCACCTAACGAACCATGTATGCTGATTGTCTCAATAACCCTAACTCTCATAGAATACCCACCATCTCTGCTTGCAAGGGATCTAGCGCTCTGCCTCAACTGTGCCATTCTGTATTACGACTACTAACAAACATTAAATATGACAAAACAAACTTACAAACATTATGCACCAACAATAAAATAAGAAATGAAATAAAAACAGACCTTTGTAAATGAGTTCGCAAGAAGTATACATACAACTTTTAGAATAACATCTGCAGCAATTTATATTACTTGTAAACAAGCTTTAATGATTATATAAACTCACAAATACAGGAAAAGTTTGATTGACACTATGGGGGAAGTTAAGAGTTTCTGACAGGACATTACTTGTGCAAATCTACAAGTATGTACTATAAACATATCCAACAATCAGTTAACTACATTGTATCCTAACCATCTTCAAATCTAAACTGTTCACACCCTAAAGCTCAATCAGTAAAGTTACTGAACACCACAGTACCACAGCTATAGTTTTAGACGTGTTTAACTATCCAAAGTTAATGGAGGATAACATTCAGCAATATTTAAACACTCGATATAAATATTTATACATTAGAACAAATACAAACTACAGCGTAGATATCACGGCCAGTCAAACATACTCAACGGCGTGGCCTTGATTTTTTTAAATTGACGTACACTCCACCAACGCGGAAATTATAGAAACTATGACTATTGAAGAATGCAAACGTAATAACTACTGTAACGTCCGTTGTGTTTAGACAACGGTTAACTGAAGAGAAGTAATCTGGATACATTTATCATAATTTAGAAATATCTGTAGATTCGCCAGTCTATCCACTAAGAGCCATCGCCAACCCTATCCTAAGACATGTTTAGACCGACAAAATTATAGTAATTACATCCCATTTGTTACTGATCATGTTCACACAATCATAAGCAATTCCCGCTACAAACCAATCTATATATTATATAGCTATGCATTAGAAACGGATCTAATGGTAATCTACGTTAGCCATGTACAGACAATACACACATTCAACATAATCATTAATCTTCCAATAACAACAGAACGTGCATACATGAGAATACCAGAAGTGATACAACACAATGTTCAGTGATGCTACCACTGTCAAAAAAAGTAGCTAATCAAAAGCAATAACAAATGAGCTAGAGAGAGCGTTATCTCAGTGTCACAAAATGTCATATCCAGAATTCGAAGCCACGCATAT